>OU565293.1:21915393-23164756 GCA_913789915.3 Sphecodes monilicornis | reverse complement strand
GGTGCGTGTGTCCTTTGAACGAGCCACCCCCGAAGACGAGTCGAGTGGAGTGGAGTGAAGGATGGCTGAGTGAAGAATTGAGGGTTGGAGGGTGGTCCGAGGTTGGGGGTTGTAAGTTGGATGACATTCGGATAAAATTATTTGAAGACTCCTCTCGCGGCATTGAATTGCTTCTTTTTGAAATCCTGGCTGCTGCAATAATTAACGCGTTGACTACTAAAAACTCCCACCCCTTTAAACCCGCTTCAACCCTTAGGATATTACCATTCTGATAATGAAATTTGAACACGAGGTTGACACTCGATTTCAGCAAAAATGTAAAGGATTAACACACGTTTGGAAAAACTTCAAAATCAAAGCAATTTAATCATTGTATTAAAAACTACATTGTAAAAATGTTGTAATAAAAACTACATTGTTCTAGCTTACCACCAGGGATTCCTAGTTAAACTCACTCAAATCGTGCAACTCCCAATAAAGTTCAATTCGAGCAATCATATCGTGAACAAAATTAATTTTTACCACTAGAACCACCGATCGTTACAAGTATACGGTAAGTGTCGCTTCGTAAATATAGCAACACTAAACATATCAAGATTCTCCGTAATTATCAATATAATAGCTGCAAAGACACAGATTCCATTATTCTCCACGAATGAATTTTTATAATCTCAATAATTGTAAAATATAAAATCGAGCATTTCACCGTGGTAGATTTAGGGTCAAATGCAAACGACAAATCCTGTCACACATATGTGACCAGCATGCCAGTAAACGTGTCGAAAAGTTCTGCATACTCGTTCGTTCCGCAGTAAAATATTGTTGGCCACAAAAAAATGCACACAGTACCAAAGTTAAAATACGAAATGCACGTACAAAAATATGGCCAGAGTTGCAGCAGCGCAGCGGTAAAGCTCAGCCATGGTTTCGTTCATACGATTACACGTTAGCCCTTTGCGAGTTCCGTGGTTTCGAAAAAGCGTTGTTAACTCGTCCATTATTTCCAAGTCGCTGAGGAAAAAATGTCCCGTGACCGAGCAATGTTAATTAGCACAACACCGAGAGAATACAGACTCGTAGCAAATAAGGGAGGGGGAATTAGCAGGGGAAGGGGAATTATTTGTAATTGTGATCGAAACAATGAGCTCAAACGCGAATCGTCCGGAGCCAGCCTCGTAATTAAGTTATTCCAGCTGTATGAGCGAGACGAAGTAATTCGAACGAGAACCGCCCACGTAAAATGCTCGAGCCGCCATTTTACACGTGCCCCCGGGCGATTAGAATTGAAAAACATAAATTATATACACCCGGCCACGATTATATTACGTTCTTATCCCCACGAGCACTCCCACTCAACTTTTCTCTACGTTATAATTCTCCCGACATCGCAAAAATATATGAATACCTTTGTTACCGCCCACGGGCTGTTAATCGCGTTATGGGAGCATCGTCAATGAATTGCAAACACGAGAAAAAACTTACCCCCATCCCGGTCTTGTTGCGCGAGCACGACGATAATGCATTATTTGCATAATGCAGTGCTCGATGCACTGCTAAAACGACCCGCGAAAAAATCGAATTGTTCAGTCCCCGGTTTACTGGACCACATCCCCTATTTTATTCGATAAACTACCCCTTGGCCGAATTACCGAAACGGAAGATATGGTTTTTTTCCTGCGATTAGTAGCTGTTTTAGTAGCTGTTTGGGATTCATAATACAGTAACCCCGCGATCTGTGTCCAACGGATCATCGCGATCTGTGTTCCTTGGCCTACTCCTTCCACTGCGGGATATCCCCGGAAGGGCCATGAAGGGTCGGGTATATCGATGTAAATTACTACTAATCCAATGACAAAACTTCTTTATTTTTTATTATTTTTCCATGGAACTTTCACCAACATATTCGTGGCATTTTTCTAATGGATTTTTCCATTAGAAAACTAAAACCGAGCGGCGGTAACTGGGAAAAGTTGTTCAAAATGATAACCTTGACAACATATTTCAAGGTCATCAAAATCAATGAGAAAGACCAACTTCTATATAATTACCTTTTATTCCACTGATAAACAAAATCGATTCGCTAAAACATAAGACTCCAACAAACGTCTCCTCGTATTTTCGTTGTAGTACAGTAATTCCACGATCTAAGTCCAACGGAACGTCTCGATCTATGTGTCTTGGTTACTCCTTCATCTGCGGAGCTCGAGCTGCCTCGGTCGCCGAGCAGTGTGAACTTGCCGCGTAATCTGATCCTGGGTCGCGTATATCGATGTGAATCACTACTAATCCAATTACAAAACTTGTTTATTTTTTATTATTTTTTCATGGAACTTTCACCAATATATTCGTGGCATTTTTCTAATGAATTTTTCCGAATATCTCGAAAACTGAAACCGAGCGGCGGTAACAGGGAAAAGTTGTTCAAAATGATAACCTTGACAACATATTTCAAGGTCATCAAAATCAATGAGGAAAACCAACTTCTATATAATTACTTTTTATTCTACTGATAAACAAAATCGATTCGCTAAAACATAAGACTCCATCAAACGTCTCCTCGTATTTTTATTGTAGTACAGTAATTCCGCGATCTAAGTCCAACGGAACGTCTCGACCTATGTCCCTTGGTTACTCCTTCCACTGCGGAGCTCCAGCTGCCTCGGCCGCCGAGCAGTGTGAACATGCCGCGTAATCTGATACTGGGTCGGGTATGTCGATGTGAATCACTACTAATCCAATTATAAAAATTCTTTATTTTTTATTGTTTTTTCATGGAACTTTCACCAACATATTCGTGGCATTTTTCCAATGAAAATGATACCAAATATGATATAATTCCGATGATATTTACTTGTGTAATGAACGATGGAAGTTTTTTATTGTCATTCTCTCTTGTCGTCTCTTTCTTTCCTATACGCTGTCCTTCTTTACGTCCAAAACTTTCATCGTTTATCACAAAAATTTCCATAAAAAAATTATAAAAAATAAAGAAGTTTTATTATTGCACTAGTATTGTCTCACCGATGCGCTATTTTTTGTTGCGCCTTCGGCCGCGCGGTCCGTGTTTGCATGCTGTCCTTTTCTACCCCCGGCGCGTTCGACGCGGTCACAAAAGAATAGTGTCCCTTCGCGATATAAGTCTCGGCAGAGAACCGAAAAAGGACTTAGATCGTGGGGTTACTGTACCTATAATATCTGACATTTTTGTCTGTTGTAAACCGTTGATATTTATCCGCTTAAACTTTTTAAACCCTGCGGCTGTATTAACCAGACCGTTGGAAAAAACTCGTCCGCATTTTTCTATCCACTTTTCACAGAGAAAATATTCTAGAAAAAGGCGACATGGTTGCATTCATAGAAGGGAAGTTTCGCCCTTTAAAATGCCCCATTTTTAACAAAGCTGCAGGGGAGATTGAACTTTTTAACACGTTCAGTGCCAATCTAGCAACATCAAAAAATCCATAAAATCGAAGTGATTTATTTAATGGAATAAAAATTGAAAAGGTTAAAAGTACAACACTGAATAGTCCTTCAACCTTCTTGCGTTTTTTTTAATATTAACACTAAATTTACGGGGCCCGTCAAAATGTCGGATTCAAAAATTTTTAATTTACGATTATTAAGAGTGTAAGGAGGCATTCGTGAGGAGTTATTAAATAGATTTATTTTTTTGTGTACACATTACAATAAAAATCGCTGAAGATCTAAGTAAATACAATTTTATTATTTTTATAAAGCAATGTAAAATAATCAATTTTAGTGCTCCGTAAACCTAGTGTTAAAATAACTCCTGGAGTCACCACTTTACAATTTCTCGGCCCCTCGAGGGGTATACCTCGCAATAGTAGGGATATTGTCATCGCGCTTAGCGTGAGCCGCTTTATTGCTTTCTTCGTGGCATTAATCAAATTTTGCACAATGAATATATTAAGGTAAAAATTTATTTTGAAATCTGCATAAATAATCCCTTCACCCATATATGGTTGACGTGGCAGCCAACGTGTTAAACACCAAGGTTGCATTAGTCAAATTGTTTCAAAAACTCGTGTCCATTACCCCGCTCGTCATTTACATCGGAAGTATCCTTAAAAAAGCGACTTGCTTATATCAAAAGTAGAAGCTTCACCCATTTAAAACGAGCCCAGCTAGATCATTATACAAATTTTGTTCGTAAAGTTGCAGCAAGTCGAACTCGACCGACTTCTGAAAATTCAGTAGTCCCTTGATTTCGACTACAAACTCTGATCAAACGCGAAGGTCTATTTGCAAGGTTCTCTCGACAAAGCTTATTAAAAGTCCGAACGTAAAAGGACTAGAATTCCGCCGTTCTACTTTCCTCGCTGCGCAAATGAATTTACAGGCGTAACCAGCATAAATTATCCGGCGAAAGTTTATTTAAAACTCAACAGCGCATAAATTCTATTTCACAAGTTCATTTGAAAGCAAATACGGTAGAGGGAGTACAACTAAAACAGAAATTCTCTAAAACCGTCGCGTTGTACCAAGGAGGGATGAAAAAAGCTAGTTGTAAATCATGGCGGGCGTGTATCCGTTAATTATCAATATCGACAGTGGCCCTAATACACTGTTCGCATAATATGAAAATTACAGTTGGGCGTTCTGGCGTGGGCGGTTTAACCGCGGGACGCAGGTGCGAATAGAACGCATTTATTAATTGATTAAAATCGCGTGCGTGGCCGACCGTGTGCTCGATGGTTTCCGGCTCGGTTTTTCCCCGCCGCCATTTTGAAATCCGGCCGTTGATCGTTCCGGGCCGTTCGCGGGCCAAAGACGTTATTAATACGCCGTTGATTCGCTGCCTCTTTCTCTCCGTCTCTCTTTCTCTCTCTCGCACCCCCAACCCCCGCTCATTACCGGCCCCGTTCAATTAATTAATTCGACTGGCGGACAATTGTAACTCGCGTCAAAATTCGGATGTCCGGCCGCAATACGGTCCGATGCGCGCCGTTCGCTGTTATTGTCCAGAAATTCGCGGCTCGGGGGGCTCGCCGCGATATTAAAATCGCACGGTCCGATTCCCCCTGCGAATACGCCCCCACACCAATCCTCGAACCAACCCCGAAAGCTTTGCATCGTTGAACGAAAACGTCGTTCGATCGCGCCGCTTTGTAAATTGGAATTCCCCCCTTTTTTTAACGCACACCAGTTTTTCGGTAACATTGAAGACTGTGCAGCGGCTCTCAACTTGGAATGTTGTACGGTGAAATTCATTTCTTAAATTCTTTATCAACTGTTGATAATAATTTGTTTTTAGTTGAGACTCGTCTACATAAGAAATTAAATTATAACAGTAGGGAGAATAATGTCACTCGTCTATGGTTATTAAGAGTAGTGTTTTTTTATAAATGGTATTGACACACTTAAGACATTTATTTTTGTAAGATTGTAAATATTGTTAACTATAGAAGTGTTCAAAAATTGACACGATTTTCATTTATTCTATTAATTACAATATAAATTGGATGTATAGTTCATTATTTATGACCTTCTGATAACAGCCTTCAATATTAGACATCAATCCTTAACTTACACACTGTAGATTTCCAGAAAAAGAAAATTAACTTTTTGAGGTATTGTCAATTATAAAAATGTTAATATATCTCAGCACATTTAACCCTGTCTAAAAGGCTTGAAAGTGTTCAACTTTATACGCGTATAACTTTTGAACCAATGAATTCCTCACAATAAGATTTTCCTTTTCGCTGTTTCCTCGCCGAAATCTATAGGATTGCACAAAAAATCTTGAAAAAAAAGAGTTCTCCAAAACGAAGTTCATCTAGACCTAACATACTTGTGCTCGATGTATGACTCAGTTTTAACTTACATACTATAGATTTCCATAAAAAGCAAATTAACTTTTCGAGGTATTGTCAATTATAAAAATGTTAATATATCTCAGCACATTTAACCCTGTCAAAAAGTCTTAAAACTGTTCAACTTTATACGAGTATAACTTTTGAACCAATGAATTCCTCACAATAAGATTTTCATTTTCGGTGTTTCCTCGTCGAAATCTATAGGATTGCATAAAAAAACTTGAAAAAAAAGAGTTCTCCAAAACGAAGTTCATCTAGACCTAACAGTATTTCCCCAATTTCCTTAGATCAGTAACAACGGAATCAAAAATTGAGAATATGTAATTTTTTGCTCGTTACTGTAAATTTGGTAAATCGAAGTCGGTTGAGGGGCCCTGTTCACTGCGGGCGATGCATTTTTTCTGAAATTGCACGGACCACACGGAGTCGCCGCGACAATTCTGCAAATTTTCGAAACGTTTGACATTCTAGAAACACCGAGTGCAGTTTAATTACAACGTCAAGAATAGTCGAGAATAGTCGAGAATTTTCAGGGGCCGTTTCTGGACGATGGAAGCTAAAAGCGGTGGTCTGATCGTGGCAAAACTGAGAACTGTAAGCGAGTAATGTGGGAACGAACTTCCGGCAACGGGAATAAAAACCTGGACGATATTATGGACTCGCGCTACTTTCATCGTCCACAAGTTTCGGTGGCTGGACAGAAGTGGCTGATATTACCGGGGCGATACTACTAGGATCGAGATATAAAAAGTCTTGAAACTGTTAGAAACCTAGGAGATTCGCGGAAATGTATCGACATCTTGAAGAACACTCTTCGCGATGTTTCATTGCACGATACTGTTTCGTTTTGACCCTTTGCACTCGATTGGATACTCCAAAATGATACTACAAATCACCGTACTATGATACGAAACAAATGTGCTTCTATCAAATGAAGTTAAGCCTGCGATGATAGAAAATTACATTATTCTATTCATAAAATATTCTGGATGAAATGTACTGGTTAAATATTTCCAAACGTGTTATTAGAAACGTTAACAACAACGTTATTTGTTTAGTAACAAAACGACGGATAGAAAATTCGTCAGAGACGTGTGCTTTTATATGAAAAAGAATAATACACATTTCTATACAAAATTTTTTCAAATCAAAGCCTGTATTAGAATAGTCATAGTATGTCTGACTTTAACAGACATTTTCTACTTAAGACGAATACGTACAATTTCAGCTACTTTAAAAAAAAAATTCTATAGAACTGTTGCCTAACTAACAAACATTATAAAAACAGTTTTCCACAAGTGTATGATAAATTGAAACTGTTAAACAAAATTGTTCAGTACAGGGTCAGCTTGTGCTCACATTAAAAAAGGTTTGCCAAAACAAACTGCAATTGAATATGTACAACTTCAGCTACTTCGAATAGAAACATTGTCTGATAAACAAACATTATAAAGACTGTTTCCCAAAAATATATGTTAAATTGACACTGTTAAAAAAATTATTCAGTACTGGTTCAGCTTGTGTTCACATTAAAAAAGCTTCTCGAAACAAAACTTTAATTGAACATGTACAACTTCAGCTACTTCGAATAGAAAATTCTATACAAACATTGTCTGATAAACAAACATTATAAAGACTGTTTCCCAAAAATATATGTTAAATTGACACTGTTAAAAAAATTGTTCAGTACCGGTTCAGCTTGTGCTCACATTCAAAAAGCTTCTCGAAACAAACTTTACTTGAGCATGTACAACTTTAGCTAAGTTAAAAAGAAAATTCTACAAAAATACTGTGTAAGAAAATATTTTTTAAAAATAATTTGGCATTGATATACAATAGATTGGAAGTGTGAACAATATTCTACAGTACCACCAACCCCAATTCACGGGCAAGAGATGGTCCCTTTAAGAAAATTTCTCGTCACTTCTCATTTCTCGCAAACACCAACGAAACATCAGATTGCGCGCAATCATCCGCGAATCAATTCCCGCTCAGTTCTGCCACGATTTTCCCAATGACGAAGGGGTTGCAAGGGGGGTTGCGAAGGTAAGCCGTCAACCCTTCTTCGTTAACGCCTTTCTTCGTGCCGCGGGGAATGAAAGAAAATCAAGTGCATCCCCCGAAGGGGATTACAAGCTCGAGGCTTCCGTCGACCTTCTTCGAAATGCATGTCCTCGACGCGATCCACGGGTCCCGGGGCTCTGGACTCTCTGCGCCGTGAAAGGGCCGAGATTTCACTTTCGTTCTCGAAGGGGAGAGAGTTTGAGAGAGGAAGAGAGAAAGATGGAAAGAGAAAACCACCCCCGAAAACCTCCGGTAGCGTGCGAGCTTAAAGCCGAGAGCCCTACGGAGACGATTGGAGAGTTCTGGCTGGTTTCGAGGACCCGAGTCCTTTTCTCTTTACCTTTTCCACCCTCGACGAGGATGAACAAGGAAACGAGGGACTCCTGACCTTCCCTTCGGCTGTTTAACCCTCGCCCAGCCTGCCAACAACCGGTCCGGGAACTGGGTAACACGCTACAACCCCCCCCCCCTTGTGCAGCGGATGATTTTTTTGGATAATGCGCCGGTCACTTTTCCGGTACACTAGAAACTCCCTAATTGCGATTCCAATTTCTAGACCCAGAGGTCCCTGAGACTTAAGAGTCTTAGGAAAGTCGCTTATCGTCTGTCTCAAGCGGGGGATTTCTTATTTTTACATTGGAGAAAATCAATTATAAAAATGTAAATATATCTCAGCACATTTAACCCTGTCTAAAAGGCTTGAAAGTGTTCAACTTTATACGCGTATAACTTTTGAACCAATGAATTCCTCACAATAAGATTTTCCTTTCCGCTGTTTCCTCGCCGAAATCTATAGGATTGCACAAAAAATCTTGAAAAAAAAGAGTTCTCCAAAACGAAGTTCATCCTAGACCTAACAGAATTATGCTCGATTTACGACTTAGTTTTGACTTACACACTATAGATTTCTATAAAAAGAAAATTAACTTTTCGAGGTATTGTCAATTATAAAAATGTCAATATATCTCAGCACATTTAACCCTGTCAAAAAGTCTTAAAAGTGTTCAACTTTATACGCGTATAACTTTTGAACCAATGAATTCCTCGCAATAAGATTTTCATTTTCGGTGCTTCCTCGTCGAAATCTATAGGATTGCATAAAAAAAACTTGGAAGAAAGAGTTCTCCAAAACGAAGTTCTAACCTAATTGTGCTCGATGTATCACTCAATTTTAACTTGTACCATTTATTCAATTTCACTCGATCGAATTCATATAGCAATTTCTCATATAGAAAATCAATTTTAACAGAGATTTTTCGAACACAGCCTTGGAACACAAGCCTTGGGTAATGTGTCTGTAAAATCTTGATGTTATCGATTATTGAAGGACATGTAGCTTATTAATTCGAATTTCAGCTTCATAGTGCGAGGGGATAATTTTTTTGAGAAGAAACTACTGGACGGATCGACTCGAAATTTTACATGTGTTTGCAGAAAGAGTTCTTTTATCGTTTCAACTTAGAATTAAGCAGATAGGTTCCATAGATTTCTTTCTCATTGCAAAACTAACCAACAATTTCTTCAGTACAATTGAAGATTTCAATCCGAAAAGTTACCAATAATTGCCACCGCTGTAACTCCGAAGAAATCGCTTACCCTAACCTGCAAAACTTTGAGTATACTCTTGAAATGTTGCTCAACAAGCCCACCAAATTTCAGATTTTAATAACAGCAAGAAACGGAACTGAAAAATTTAGCAAACGCCTCTGAAAAACGTCTTAGGATTTAAAGAAATGGGACATTAATTTGTTTGCACAATATCTAATCAATCCCAATCGAATTCGAAGAAATTATACTAGAAGGGAAGACTGTCAGAACAAGATACAATAGAAACAAAAGACATAACAGTAGTTAAAAGTAGAGGACGGGCAAATTTCCACCAGAGGATCCCATCTATCAGCGAAAGATACGAAAGAAAGGGTACAAAAGATTGTCAAGCGAAATTTTGGAGAGCTCCGCCGGTTATTAACGCAATATTTAATCCGTTCAGAGTTTCTTGGTCCATTGTGCGCCGCGGCGAGTGGTAAAAAGCGTAGAAACTCCCCTAACTGGCTGTTTAGCCCCGGCTTACCTCCCCTCGAAAGATAATGTCGATAACGGGCTGAAAGAAAAAGGGAGAACCGGCAGGAGAAAAAGAGAGGGGGGGTGGTTGAGGGGCAGGCAATTTGTCGTCCGACGAAATAAAGAGCAAATTTCCCAGGCGCGGAATTAACGAGGGTGGAAAAAAAAAGTGGCGGCTGCAACCTCGTGTAGAATCGCTGTGTCCGAGGCTGCTGTGTCGACGACAGCCAGAGTCCCGAGATGTCACAGAATTTTAATGGCACAATAATTGTCGGTGCTGCGACGACGTTGACGACGACGACAACGACAATGCTCCTAACGCGATAAAGTTAATGCGCGCCAACGCGCTGCACGATCCTCCGGAACGAACACCCGCACAACGAACCTGAACTCAAGAATTTCAGTGAAATTCGAGTGACGCTAGTTGCATGGAAAAACAATATTTGCCACATACTGCTTTAACCCCTTCGCTTACAATATCGTGTGAGAGACGCGATGAAGATTCTGAACAGAGTCTAATAAAGATGTATGTTATTAATTCCCTTTAAACCGAAATATAATTCTATTTTGTTGTTGTTAATGTATAGCCATTGGAGAACATATAGACATGCGATATATATACATTTTCTCCATTTTCTAAGAAATTATGATCTACAAAGAAATTCTAATCACTAAAACCGTAAAATAAATCGTAAGGCAAGGGGTTAACACTATATCTACCGCAGTTTTATGTATACTATGGGTGTGCGAGTACTCGACTTATTCGAGTATTATAATTTCGAGTCGAGTAATGATCGGTCTGTCGAGCCGAGTCGAGCGTTTGAATTTTCCGAACTACTCGAAATCGACGAACTGCTTGAAAAGAATGCGAGCTACTTGAAAAAATCAACCGGCTCGAATATTCGAGCCCTCGTGAAACTTCGATTTACTCGAAAATGAATTTTCAGCTCGAAATTATTCGAATTACTCGAATATATTCGAACGGATCTTTAACTTTCCAGTTACTCGTAAAAATTCGAATATGTTTTCTTCACGAAAACATGAAAATAAAACAGAAGCATTAAATTAGCGTCATATGTTTCTTCCTTATAGTTAGAATAGTATTTGATAGTAAATAAATGAATATTCGAGTAACTCGAGCAATTCGAATTTTTGACAAGATTGCACTCCAACATGATTATTCTTGCTCAAGGTCATTTCAAGGTCAAAAAGGTGGTATCCACTAAATTCAGTTTTTTATTGTCTATCATGCTATCGTAAGAAAAATATGCTATTCCATTTAAAAAAACATCGGTGACCTTGAAATTTCATTAAAAAACACGACATAAAAAATTTTTTTCTTTACCATTATATTTGCCCCCTGCAATAGTGTCACTTTGTCCTCTGAAGTTTTCTGATAGGACTGTAAATACGACAGATATTTAAGTGTTCCCATTTATGTGGGACACCCTGTATATTGAATGAAAAAGAAAAATTGGAAATATATTAAAATTTATGATAGCGAGAGTACTTTCCTAACCTACTTGCATATAGCAAATCAAATTTACTATATTCACAATAGTTCCATCTCCCATGTTTAGCAGACGCCGCGGCGGTGTTCAAAAGTGTTAATGCATCTTTGCAGTGTCAATTAATTTTTATTTAAAATTGTACAAAAGTCACTTTGGACACGTTTGGTAAAAATAGTTTTAATTGACGATTGTCCAATGCTCTCGATTCTGTTGCACTTTTTCCGAGTTGGTTCCGTCTTGTTGCAGACACGATAAAACAATTAAATAAGCGAATAAATTCAGTTTCTTATTGTCTATCATGCTATCGTAAAAAATATGCTATTCCATTTAAAAAAACATCGGTGACCTTGAAATTTCATTAAAAAACACGACATAAAAAATTTTTTTCTTTACCATTATATTTGCCCCCTGCAATAGTGTCACTTTGTCCTCTGAAGTTTTCTGATAGGACTGTAAATACGACAGATATTTAGGTGTTCCCATTTATGTGGGACACCCTGTATATTGAATGAAAAAGAAAAATTGGAAATATATTAAAATTTATGATAGCGAGAGTACTTTCCTAACCTACTTGCATATAGCAAATCAAATTTACTATATTCACAATAGTTCCATCTCTCATATTTAGCAGACGCCGCGGCGGTGTTCAAAAGTGTTAATGCATCTTTGCAGTGTCAATTAATTTTTATTTAAAATTGTACAAAAGTCTCTTTGGACACGTTTGGTAAAAATAGTTTTAATTGACGATTGTCCAATGCTCTCGATTCTGTTGCTCTTTTTCCGAGTTGGTTCCGTCTTGTCGCCGGCACGATAAAACAATTAAATAAGCGAAGGAGAAGCTTCGAAAACGCTCCACGGGCGGAACGGGTTAACGACTGCAACCGACAGACTGCAATTTTAACGGGGCAGAACGGGACGGATCAGCACCGACAGGTGTTCGTCGTTGTTTTTGTTGTTGTTGTTGTTACGGTGAGGAGGCGTGCTCTTGTCAGTTCGGGTGGTTTCTTCAAACGCAATACATTCGGTAAAAATAAAATAAATATTGCAAACTACGGGAAACGTTTGTTGAAACGAAGTCGTTGCGCTGATGGTGAGAATTTTGGTGTGTGTTAAGGATAGTGGTGATTAAATGTTTGTTGGATATACAGGGTGGAAATTTTAAATCGTTACAGACGGATACCTTCAAAAATATTAATTATACGAAAAAAATGTTTGAGATGAAAATTGTACCGAGGGGACTTTTTATTTTTCCCGGTGGACACTCCAAGGTGAGGTGGAGGTCAACATTCTTTTCGTAAATGGAATGATATTGTTTTTTCATCCACCATCAAACAGTGCGTTTTAAGATATGTTCAAATATCTATGACTCAAGGTTACTCAAGGTCAAACTTGCGGGGAAATGCAGAAAAGATGTGATCGTTTTATTTGAACTTTAGTTCGTGCCTTCGCACTTTCACACCAAAACAATAACACGTGTTCAATATCAGCATTACTTAGGATAACATCAAAGTCATTATCAATGAAATGAAAACAAACGTATTTATGTATTACTGTGCTCTTCTGTCAGTTTATTTTTATTACTGTTCGTGTTATGGTATCAAGCGGACGGATTAGGGTTTCGAATCCCCGATGGGATTCTAATTGCGTGATTATATTTTTGAGTGTCCATTTAGTGATCAAATATTCCAAGAGTCCCTTGGAGTCGCAAAAATAGGAGGAGGGGAGGAGTTGTTGTGATTCTTAGGTCACACTAAGAAATGCCAAGAATCCTGGGAATGGCCAAGGTTAAATATTCCAAGTATCCCGGGAATGTCAAGGTGTAACATGCCAAGGGGTTTCAGGAATCCAAAAGGGTCAAAAACAGCTTCAAGGATCGGATCCTACGAATGCCAAAATCAAATATTTCAAGGGGTCTCTTGGGAATATACCGCAAGGTGTCAAATATACAGGGTGAGTCACCTAACGTTTGCACCTCAAATATCTTTGTTGTTTCAAAAGATACGTAAAATATGGCAAGGACAAAATTTTGTTTTTATGTCATTTTTTTTTTAGATTTTCAAGGTCACCTTCATTTTTTTCAGTGGAACCACCCTTTTTTTTAAACACGTACAATGATAGTCCCTTTCATTACGAATTCAGTGACTATAATTACTATAATTCAGTGACTATAATTAAATTGATTCCGATCCTATTAATGTCAACGTTCAAATATAAATATACATGGATCCTGGGAATATCCAAGTGTTCCAGAAATCCAAAAGGTTTCAAAAATACCTTTTTCAGGGCCCTGGGAATATATGCAAAAGGGGGTCTTAAATAATTCCAAGAAGATCCTAAGAGACTGCAAATATCGAATATTCCAAGGTCTCTGGGAATGCAAAACGGTCCAATACTTCACGCAAGGGTTCTGGGAATGCCAAGGTCAAATACTCCAAGGCTCTAGAAAATGCAAAGACTTTACCTTTTCCAAGTGTTCCAGAAAACAACCTCAAAATAAGAATCCTAACCTAGCAACAGCAATAATAAAGACCAAATAATAATAAAGATCGAATAAGTACACTTGGTGGTTCGGAACCCACCGTAATAAACAGTAGGTCCCGCTGAAAAGTAAGCTGAAATAGGCTGAACATTGGCGTTAGGTGAGAGTGGACAAAGTGGAAGAAGGGGGAGAATGGTAAAATGGATTTGAAACCCTGAGGGGACCAAATATCAGTACCTAATTGATAAGTACACGAGAGTCGAATAAACTTGTAAACTTCTGAGCAGTAGAACGGAGAGTTCAAATACACAGAACGCGGACAGTTGTTGTTAGTTAACCGTAGTACGAGTTAAGAACCTAATGCTCGCTGGTCTCTACATAATCGCGTAGCTACGGGGTGCTGGCAGAAAGTCGTTAGCACTTAAATACCCAATCTACAAGCGGGTAAGAACATTCCGGTGTAGTAGTTTCGTTAAGCGAGGAGTACGGGGAAGAGGACAAGAGGAAGAGACACAAGCGTGTGTAAGAAGAAAAAGAAGTTCTTCGGGAGTGTACTGGGGCGGGACGGTAGGAGAGAGTTCTGTGTCGCATAGACAACACGGTACGGTTGTTTTGATTGGTCCATCGGGAATATTCAAGGGGAAAGAGCATCGCGGTAGAGGTCAAGTCTCGGAGTTGGTGAAGGAGAAGAGAATGGAATGGGGGGGGGGAGAGAAGGAGCGTAAACGAACTCGTTTGCAAGGGAAACGAGGAAACCAGGGTGGGCGAAGAAGAAGATGGCAGTTGCGAGGCGCTCGTTTACCGTCCCTGGCCCGTTATTACAACAACCTTTCGTGTTTCTACATGGGATCGAGGCAAAGCGAGGCGAGTCTCGCGAAACTCGTCGCCGTCGTCGCCGCCGTCTGTGCGAGAGGGGACGCCGGTAAATGGAATAAGAGCAGGCCGGAAATGAGATTTCTCGGGACCGTCCCGGGACGTAATTTTCGCGGACGAAGAAACCGCGGACCGCGTCCCTGGAAGAAAAACTCGCGGGAAACCGTCGCGTCGGCTAGAGGCGAACGGACAACGGGTCCGAACAAGCGACGAGAACGAGTCTCCGTCGACATTGGCGCATTTAATCATTTCTAACGTCGTTTACGGAAACGGCGACGTCTAAACGGATCCCGAGCCAGAATAATGCCGGCAGCTGGGATATCTATAATGAACATCGACTCGAATCAACGGGACATCGTCTGGCCGCGATAAATTAATTAAGCAAGCCAGGGTTCGGATTTCCCAAAGGCTGCGCGTGCCTAGCATTCTGATCAATTTCTGATAGGCCCCACTGCTCCAGGAAAGAACGTTGTGCATTCCTCCCACCCTCTCTCTGTCTCTCTGTCTCTCTCCTTCTGTGTTCTGCCATCTCGTTAATTGCATTGTACCGCGATTTGTTCGCCGAAAACGTCGGATAAACCTTCTCCTCGCGAACCGTCTCGAATAAATTGAAAAGAAAAGATCGGATAACAAAATATACAGTTAGACAACGTCGCGCCCGCGACAGTCCTCCCTTGATACCTTGGCTTTACTTAATTAAAAGCCTCTTTGCTACCCTCCTCGCCTTTTCATCCCCCGCATCTCGACAATTTGATTAACAGCGTCTCAACTCGGGGAAACGTAAGCTCCGCGTCCTACAACCATCCTTCGCATACAGTCGCTTTGAAAAGTCGCCGATTCACCGAGCTGTGTACCATTGATCGTACGAAATCATCAACTTTCTTCTTTTTTTTTTCCAATAGAAAAAAATCAATTTGTGCAAAGATATTTGTAGACAGTCTTATAGTACAATTATTTGGTAATACCTCTGCAAAATATTGAAATGGAATTCATACTGGTTTCGAAGTTATTGAATATCGATGTAGACTCCGTATTTCGAGTTCCAGCTTCGTAGTTCGAAGACGGAATTTTTTGGAGAAGAAAGTACCTGACCGATCGACTTGAAATTTTAACTGTACCTTCAGGAAGAGTCCTTTTATCATTGAAATTACAGTTGCAATTGTAGCTTGTATAGCCTATTTTCTATAGCCACAAATATGGGCTATTTCTGTTGTAGGGTATAATCGATCCCTGTATTATCGACGGGTTTTAATATAAAAGCACGGATTTAAGCACTGTGCATTATGCTGCGGAGGTGAAGCGAAAGACGGAAGGGGTATCAACTTGTCGGCCATCTTGGATGGCAAACACTGTGGTGCGCTCTATAGGCAGTGTTTGGATACGATGCAAGATTTCACGCGCATGCGAGGCGATTTCAGCCTCGGTAAAGTAAGATTCTCGATAAACTGGGGTACCTTGAGCACCCAGCAAAATTTTAAAAAATTGGTATGATTTGATTCTGAAAAATGAGTGTATAACATGTGTATTTGTGTATATTTTGTAACTCGTGGGACACGTCCTGAAGTCTTTTTGTCCGGAATAGATTGTTTCGAGACATTCCCGCCAATATAACTGTCTCAGGGCTCCACTACCTCTGTCATCATGATATAGATACATTACTGTTTCCGCCGCGCATGCGCATGAAATCGTGCACTATATCCCAACGCTATCTATAGGCAACTTTAAATACTAGTTGCGCGAAATTGCAATTCAATCATGCAGGAAATAGATACACATAATTTATTTATAAATTTATTTTGGAGCCGAATGTGCAATATTTTATATATACAGATATATATATATACAGATATATATATATATATATATATATATATATATATATATGTATATGTATATATATATATATGTATATATATATATATATATGTATATATATATATATGTATATATATATATATATATATATGTGTATATATATACATATATATATATATATATATATATATATATATATATATATATATATATATAGAAAAACACTTGTTATGCATTCATTTTTCTGTACCAAATCATATCAATGTTCCCGCAAAGTTATATAGATGGCAACACTAGTTTTGCCATCCAACATGGCCGCAGTCTACCATCCCTCCCCGCTCGCGGCACGAACCCTCTCACCCATAAACCCACTTTATGCTGAGTCCTTTAAGTCCGTGTATAAAAGTAGGAAGTAGGGTAAAAATTGTACAATGATAGGCACCCTAAGCCAAAATCGTAGTAAAAATCTTTTCAGTTTTTTTGAAATGTTTCAACGAGCTTAACTTGCTATTTAGAGATTACAGAGATAACGTATAAGATTTAACATCGATACATGCCTGTAAACGGGCTTTGAAGGAATGTTGAACTCTGTCCGTGACCTTGGATGACCTTGAGTAATTATAGTCACCGAATTCGTAACGAAAGGGACTATCATTGTACGTATTTAAAAAATGGGTGGTTCCACTGAAAAAAATGAAGGTGACCTTGAAAATCTAAAAAAATGACATAATAAAATTTTTTTGTTGGCATCGTGTCAGCCCCATTATACCATTCAACTTTGTCGTTACCATATTTTAGATATCTTTAGAAACAACAAAGATATTTGAGATGCAAACTTTAGGTGACTTCTATTGTAAAGTTATGGTTGTTTGTTTACCAAAGAGTAGTTATACATATATTTATATATCTATATTATATACTGCTGACTAGAAAGTGTCTGCAGTTTTAATTACTACCTCGCAGAGTTTAACAATTTCTTCAGTAAAATGGAAGACCTACTTTCGAAGTGTTACCATAACTACCATCACTCTAACTTCGGAAATAACGATTATCGTACGTTAAAAAAATTTGAGTATATTCTTGAAACGTTGCTTAATAATCCCATCAAATTTCAAGTTATTCTACTCGACACCTTCCTGTCAAAAAATTCCAAAATATCGCCTCGCGTTAACTCGAGCGTCCTCGCGAAAATCACGTTCGTTTCCCTGTGAGATCATTTCGAATTCATCTGGAGCGTCAAGTTATTTTTCCTGGGAGTCTGCGAGCCTCCTGCGGCATTCTCTAAGATCGTGCTTAAAATTTCCCGGGGCGGAGCATTGTTCTACCGGTGGAAATAACAGCTGACACGTTCGTGGGGACGCATACGCGGAATCAGCCGATTACTAGGAATCCGTGACAGACCGGGACCATTCTGATTCGCGAAAACCGGCGGCCGGGTCTTGAATATTCAGCGAGGACGTCCCACGGTTGGATAACGGCACGGTTCTCGTCCGGGATCAGGATTCAGCGCTGGCTTACCGGACAGAAACACAGTCGTCTGGCCCGTTTGCGAAGGATGCGAAAGTAATCTGACACCTCCGACCCCCGACGACAATGAATTTGTTCGATCACGCTCGTGAGAACGCCATCTTGCGTCTGGAAACTCTGCTGGATATGCCAGGTGCACTTAAAAGTGAGATTCCCTCCTATTCGTCGCGGAATTTATTCAGTTCCACAGAAGTTTCAGAGATTTCAGAATCTTGCGGTGCTATTGACACGATCGAATAGTTTTACAGTAATTCCTCGATTTAAGTCCTTTTTTGGTTCCCTCCCGGGACTTAGATCGCGAAGGGACACTATACTTTTGTGACCGCGTCGACCGCGCCGAAAGTAGAAAAGGACAGCATGCAAACACGTACCGCGCGGTAAAAGGCGCTACAAAAAATAGCGTATCGGTGAGACAATACTAGTGCAATAATAAAACTTCTTTATTTTTTATTATTTTTTTATGGAATTTTCACGAACATATTCGTGGCATTTTTCTAATGGAAATGTTGCCAAATATGATATAATTCCGATGATATTTACTTGTGTAATAAACGATGAAATTTTTGGACGTAAAGATGGACAGCGTATAGGAAAGAAAGAGACGACAAGAGTCGCGGCCACCGGCACAGTTCTAAGGCCCGCGTGTCCGTACAATGCAATGCCAATAAAAAACTTCCATCGTTCATTACACAAGTAAATATCATCGGAATTATATCATATTTGGTATCATTTTCATTAGAAAAATGCCACGAATATATTGGCGAAAGTTCCATGGAAAAATAATAAAAAATAAAGAAGTTTTGTAATTGGATTAGTAGTGATTCACATCGATATAGCCGACCCAGGATCAGATTACGCGGCGTATTTACACTGCTCGGCGACCGAGGCAGCTCGAGCTCCGCAGTGGAAGGAGTAACCAAAGGACATAGATCGAGACGTTCCATTGGACTTAGATCGTGGAATTACTGTATTACAACGAAAATACGAGGAGACGTTTGTTGGAGTCTTATGTTTTAGCGAATCGATTTTGTTCATCAGTGGAATAAAAGGTAATTATATAGAAGTTGGTCTTTCTCATTGATTTTGATGACCTTGAAATATGTTGTCAAGGTTATCATTTTGAACAACTTTTCCCAGTTACCGCCGCTCGGTTTTAGTTTTCGAGATATTCGGAAAAATTCATTAGAAAAATGCCACGAATATGTTGGTGAAAGTTCCATGGAAAAATAATAAAAAATAAAGAAGTTTTGTAATTCGATTAGTAGTGATTCACATCGACATACCCGACCCAGGATCAGATTACGCGGCGTATTTACACTGCTCGGCGACCGAGGCAGCTCGAGCTCCGCAGTGGAAGGAGTAACCAAAGGACATAGATCGAGACGTTCCATTGGACTTAGATCGTGGAATTACTGTATTACAACGAAAATACGAGGAGACGTTTGTTGGAGTCTTATGTTTTAGCGAATCGATTTTGTTCATCAGTTTAATAAAAGGTAATTATATAGAAGTTGGTCTTTCTCATTGATTTTGATGACCTTGAAATATGTTGTCAAGGTTATCATTTTGAACAACTTTTCCCTGTTACCGCCGCTCAGTTTTAGTTTTCGAGATATTCGCAAAAATTATTGCTAATACTGTACTGAGTTTTCCGTATTCTTGCGCGCTCCGTGGCAACTTAATCCTGTTCCGGCGCGGCGTTTGTTTACTTTTTTGTTTTTGTAAACACGCTGTGGGGATGAGATAGAAAACAGGATCTCACTCTGGTCATACATATACAGGGTGTCCAATTTAAGTTGAGATTGTAAAAAATCTAAAGACATGTGACTTAAAACAAACAAACTGACTCATGTCCTTTCGTGTTTCGAGTGGGATTATGCATATTAAAAATGTTTCAAGTCAATTCTAAGAAATAAATAAAGAAATAAAATGAAAACGTGCTTACTCTCTCAATAATTTTGATAAGCCGTAGAAAGTGCTTTTCAATTAATATCTTCCCAGTTTTGTATTCCATCCGAAATAATTTCGTCCACATTAAATTTCCTCAATTCGGATAAAATTTGGAAACCGCTTCGTTTCGAGCGTAACAGGGTTGGAAATGGTATTTGGCCGATTTATTTTCCGTCGCATAAATTCTAATTGAAAATTTACTCGAGGATTCAATTACGAAGAGGGAGAAATAATCGTCATTAATTATCAAATATTTCGAATATTCCTCCTCTTCTCCAGCGGCAGCGCAGTCGTGTGAAAGCAATTATCCCTAGTAATTATTCAAATTGGAATCATTGGAATCATTGGAATCGTGGAATCATGGCATGGAGTCTGCGAAAAGATAATTCGCGATGCGGACAGGTACGTTTTTCCGTAAGAACCCTCGAGATACGGAACCCTCCTCGATTCCTCAATTCCTCGAAAGCCTGAGACGCGTCTCCACCAATGATCCGCATTGATTATTACGAGAAACGCCTTTGCAAATTACTTCGAATAGTCGAAACCACCTTTTCGCGTGTATCGGCGTGGAAACGATTCGAGGGAGTTGAATAATCCGATGAAATAGGTAGAATCTTTTAAAAATCATGCTTGAACATTTATAATACTGAAGCTGCGAGATGCGATCGACGAGCGTTGCGAAGATCTATGTTGCAATCTTCGGCGATTAAAAATTATTCGAGCTTCAAACCTGTCGCATTTCGGTCTTCTGAAAGTGAAATTCAAATTGGGACATTTATGAAACTGTTTTCACTACATTTACAACCATCGTTATACAAGTTGTTTCTGCATTAATTAGCACATTTTAGAGTTCACGGTCATTTCAAGGTCGTGCTGTTAAAGATGAATGAATGCACAATAAAACGATTCTTCCATCTGATTCGTCTTTTGAAACCATTTAGATTACGTTAGAAACATTTTTTGTATTTTCAGAGGTAGAGGAAATATTTGGGTGTCCCGTTTTAGATGAAACACCCTGTATTATATAGAACACCGTTGTGGTAATTTCGACAATTTTAAACAAATTTTACGTCCGTGAATTCACCACCGATAGAAAAATAATTTTAATGGCGGTTCGAGTTCGATTCGTCAGGCAATTCTTTGCGGGTTCCTTAGTTTCTCGTTCTTCTACTTGCTTCTGAAAGAGGAAGTCACGAATCGCACGTCTAATTAAAAGTTGAAGACCGTATTGTCTCTGAAGACCGCGGGACTACTGGTTTCGATGGCACTACTAGTTTCCTAATTCGTGGGCGTTTTCAAGGTTATCTCAAGGTCATCTTGTTTTTTTCATCACAAACCCATATTTTTGTATTTCGGAATCATATTCTACTTAAAGAAATGCACAACTGTTGTTTGAAACATTTTTTTGTGAGTTTGTAAGAACTTTATTATGTGTTCATGAGTCTTTTATTGAACGAATTACTAACTGTCTAGAAGTTGAGGGTAAAAATTTCAAACATTTACTATGATGTTCTTAAATAAAATAAAAAATCTTCCAGAAGCAAGTAACGTTGTCGTTTTAATAGAAAAAACAAAATTATCCTTGACATAAACATAAAAAATCATCTAAATATCATAAGAAATATTGAACTTACAAAAAGATGTTTCAAACGAAAGTTGTGCACCTTTTTACATAGAATATGATCCAAAATAAAAAATATGAGTTTATAATAAAAAAATACAAAATGACCTTGAAATAACCTTGGAAATGCCCACGCATTAGAAATCTAGTACTGCCATTTGACGCCCCACTCGAAACACTAAAGGACATGCGTCAGTTTCTTTGTTTTAAATCTCATATACAATCTCAACTCAAAAGGGACACCCTGTATAAATAAGTTTCTCACGGAGCGAAGGGTGATCAACCCCTTCCAATAATTGCAGAATATCTAGCTCGAGAATGCACGCGAGAACCTCCCATAAAAAGGGTAACTCGATTGAAAACTGATGTGGCGAATTTTAAGAAAAACAATGAGAGGGGGGTGGTTCACGGAATGAGGTTGCGGTGTACAGGGGTCGAACCTGGCTCGTGTATCGATGTCGTTCGAGAGCAGGGTCAGTGTGGAAATTCGCGGTGGGCAGTGGTCGGATAACGAGTTAATTCGTCGGTGGAAGGGCTCTTGGTGCAGGGCTGTAGCGAGTGTCTGCCCGGGACAAGGGGTATGCAATGGAGGAGAAGGATGAAGGGGTGAGAAGGGGCGCGCCGTGAATAATACAGCATTATGACGTGGACAAGGGAGAGGGTGGAAATGTATTTAGGGATTTGCAGACCGGCCGGGATGACGCAGGACGACGCTTTCGGGGATGATTCTGG
The DNA here is from genome assembly GCA_913789915.3 of Sphecodes monilicornis. NCBI lineage: Eukaryota > Metazoa > Arthropoda > Insecta > Hymenoptera > Halictidae > Sphecodes > Sphecodes monilicornis. The sequence goes on along the minus strand of OU565293.1, from coordinate 23,142,286 downwards.
GTCCGAGGGGCGGGAGGACGCGGGGGTGGCTTCTGGAAACCGGGTCGCGGCACTGACAGTGCCGACCTACATACGATTGCGACCCCCTACCCTCTACTCCTTATCTCTACTTCTCAGTTTCTCAGTGACGGATTCACGCTCGAGTTTCACCCTCTCCCTTCCCCTCTCCCCCTCCCCCACGCCTCGTCTCGCCCATACCAACGTGGAAATTTCTTAGAAAGTTTGGCAACTGTCTACGAACCACCCTCCGGGAGACCAGCGAGCGTGAAAATTACTCCGCCACGCGAAACGGCCCTCCGAACGGGGGTGAAAGAGCACGTTCGACTTTTTTTACTACCCGAGAATCTGCTGCTTCCTACCCCTTTAAGGTCTGACGGAACCTATTCGCTCGGGAAGTTTGCGAAATTGTTTTATAGACCGATATTTTGCGTTAGTGGAATTCATTAAATGTATTAAATAATATTCAGGGTGGAAGATGAGTTTCTTGAAGGCAACGTTACTGGGGTTGTATCTTCTTCTTGAGCGGGAAAGCGTGTGGCAGATGCTTGGACTTTCTGTGGCACAATGTTTTCAAACCGTATGGTATTGTGGACATTGTTTGATGATAGTACGAAAATAATAGAATTGTTCATCTTACAAGTAGAACGTTTTAACCCTTAGCACTCGAGCGGCGACTCTGAGGCGCCGCTACAAATTGTTACACCATTATTCAGAATATTGTTTACATGATTAAATTTGTTTATATGTAATAAATTACGAAACATTTAAATATTGTATGAGGTACTACATCAGTTTCGTACGCATATAATGGAAAGAATGATGTACAATGGAAATGTTCTAGTTTAGAAGAAATGTTTGATTTTTTAGTTGAAATAGCTCCGAGTGCGAAGGGTTGAAAATTATGGTGCATCTCTCAAGCAATTTAGAAATAATAGAGTTTCTATTGAAATGTTTTAAACATTATGGAGTACCTTCAAGATAGTTTAAAGGTAATAGACTGCTTCTACATCATTTCAAAACTTATAGTCCATCTCTGAAATGATTTAAAAGTTGTAAAATACTTTAAAATTATTTTTAAAACTACGGTGTACCTTTAGAATATTTTAAAGATCGTAGACTACATCTGAAAATATTTAAAAATGTATCTTTAAAAAATTCTGTTTAAACCACGAGTTACTTTAACAAAACGTTGTGTAGAGGACATAATTCTTTTAAAATTGTTTAAAAGTGAGGATTCTTTGAGGGAGAAAATGGTGCAGAAATTGCATGAAAGAGGAGAAGAGGAGAAGGTGCCCGGGGGTGCGAGTGGTTCTCGAGCCAGCCCTGTTCTTACATCATCCCCCTTTATCTACCACCCCCGGTCGCAGCCTCTTACGTCATCGGCTGCAACCGAGGTGCATCCTTTTTCTTTCTGAATGGAGTCACCGGGAAAGAACGGTAGCTGCTGCTACTGCACCCGGGAACCACCCTCGAAAACTCGCTGGTTAGAGGTCCGATTACGTGGGATATATAATTTCCGTCAAACTTCGCGGAGAATACGTGACAACGAAAAACAGCAGGACGATCGTGGACTGAATTCATGGTGGACTTACTTGCACCGTGGCAGTTTTTACAGAATTTCTTCACGTCGCTGACCTGTGTGCATTTTTATTTTGCATTTTCTCTTGGCCGGTCTGCATGCCACGTGATATTTAAACATTTACTCCCATGAATATACCACAACACTTTATTCATGTTTCTGTCGAAAACGCTTCACATTTGTTAGGAGATTTGGGATAATAAAAACAATGCCTTATTATCACACTTTAATTATAATATGTTAAACTATATACAGGGTGGCCCACATAACTCTGAACAGCTCAATATCTCGAAAACTATGCCATCGATTTTAAAGTTCTTAGTCTTAAATTGCATGGAACCGAAGGGCCTTTCTGACTACATAAACGTGAAGTGGCCTCCCTTCCCCTTTAACGGGGGAGGGGAGGTAGCTTTGTAATTTTAAATGGAACCCCCTATAAAATGTTACATATTTAGATTCTACAGGAAAAAACAAGTGAATTTTGTCTGAAACATTTTTTTGTCAGATACTTCCATGATGAGATATAACAGTTTGAAGTTTCGAGTTGTAGGTACTTGAAGCGCTCGGAAATAGCGTTATGGAATTATACGCGCTCAGCCCGTAATGAAAATTCAAAATATGCGATATGTAGATCTATGTTATTTTTCACATATGCTGAAAATTTCATCGAAATCAGTTAACAAACACATGAGTTACAAGCAGTTGAACAAATTCACGATTTTTCGTCAGTTTCTGCTTAAAATCCATAGTTTCTTACATTTTGCGTCGTTTTTTTCTGCGTCAACCGATTTCGATGAAATTTTCAGCATATGTATAACTAACATAGATCTACAAACCGCAAATTTTAATTTTCATTATAGGCTAAAATAAAAAAGTTTTAAAAAGTGCCATTTTCATTTTTTCATGTAATTCCTACTAATTGTAATTTCTGCAAATTTTTTTGCACATTTTAAAAGTAAATCAATGCTTCTAATTGCTCAAAAAAAGTCAAAAAGATTTCGATGAAATTTTCAGCATATGTATATCTAACATAGATCTACAAACCACAAATTTAATTTTCATTATAGGAATAAAAAAGTTTTAAAAAGTGCCATTTTCATTTTTTCATGTAATTCCAACTAATTACAATTTCTTCAAATTTTTTTTGCACATTTTAAAAGTAAATCATTGCTTCTAATTGCTCAAAAAAAGTCAAGTGGTTTGGTTAAATTTTAAGAAAGTTATTCTTTTGTGGGCCACTTAACCGACTTCAGTTAAGTTTCTGCCGGTATGGAGTTAGTTTATTTTCAATAAATTTCATTTATATTGTTTCCTGTTTAGCAAACGCAAAAAAATCTCACTCTTGAGAATGATTCAAATCTGAGTCGGAACGTCGAGTTTTTAATTTGCAAAACTGCTATTTCTATATCACTGATCGAACCTGTGCGCCGAAACCATCACACATTACACAAAATTAAAATATCACTTAAATAAAATCAAAATTCTTGTTTAAAATACAGCCGCCATTGCAGGCCGGCGGAGAGCAAATAAATATTTGTAGAATTGTTTAATGCAGTCCCTGGCTCCATTTTGGACCCCAAATATTTCACACCTAGATTCAGCGTTCTCATATTGTCTCCCACATACTTTCCTCCATTCGTGAAACGCAAAATTTCTAGGATTAACGGCTCGACGATAAATTCAAAGTTTCTCGGATAATTCATGGCGCGATTATTTGAATATTACCAAGACGTGCATCTTTGCCAGGGACAAATTTGAGAAAAGTTGTATATTATGGGGAAAAGGTGAAATGTATATTGTCTCTGCATACACGTCGCGTGTGCGCTACGCCTTTTCGAGAGCTCGTAAATATTCGATGCGAGACGAGCGTCGGATCAACGTTTCGCAGCCGGCCTAAAAATTTCTTTGGAATATCCCGGACGATGAAACGGGCCACCAGGATCGTCTATCCGACGGCCGACATAAACATCTTTTATTGGAAAACTTTCGTTCGCGTCTGACTGCATCCGGCAAATACTTATCCGGTTGCAATTTCGAGCGTGCCATTGCATCGCTATAGCCAATCGGACAGCTCTTCTACCGGGTGTCCCACTAAAAATAACAATCATCTTACGATCGTTTCACCAAACAAACTATTATATACAATCATAGAAATTTATAGTCCTGCTGTAATACTTAGGATCAAAATTTCTTAACTTTTCATTTCAATGATTCCTCCTAGGGCATCATTCCTGGAGCCCCGGGAAAAACTATTTTTTTAGAATGCGTTCTTGAAGGAATTTTTTAATGTATGAGGGCTTAAATTACAGGTGGAGTATAGCATTTCATGATAAGGGTCCTTTGGTTCAAAAAGAATACAATAACGTGTTGAAAAATTTAATACAACCGAACTGGGGGCTCGGATGAAAATTGACTCGATTGTACGGGGATGGTTCGAGTCAATTTTTGAATGTGTTCCCAAAAGAATTTTTGAACGTTCGATGGCTTAAATTAAAGGTGAAGAACTGAACTTAATTTAGGTAGGTTCACTAAGAAAAAGAGAAATACGGAAGCATCATATAAAAATCAACTTATACGAACAACTCATTGAACTCATTCTCATTGAACATTGTCAAATGTAGAAAGTGTTCTTGAAGGAATTTTTTAACGTCTGAGGGCTTAAATTACAGATGGAGGATGGCATTTCATGATAAGGATCCTCGGGTTCAAAAAGAAATACAATTTCGTGTTGAAAAATTTAATAAAACCGAACTGCGGTTTTGGACGAAAATTGAGTCGATTGTACGGGGATAGTTCGAGTCAATTTTAGAATGTGTTCCCATCAGAATTTTTGAACGTTCGACGGCTTAAATTAAGGGTGAAGAACTGAACTTAATTTAGGTAGGTTCACTAATTCAAAGAGAAATACGGAAGCATCATATAAAAGTCAGCTTATACGAACAACTTATTGAACTCATTCTCATTGAACATTGTGAATTTTAAAATGTGTTCTTGAAGGAATTTTTTAACGTCTGAGGGCTTAAATTACAGATGGAGGATGGCATTTCATGATAAGGGTCCTTTGGTTCAAAAAGAAATGCAATAACGTGTCGAAAAATTTAATAAAACCGAACTGCGGTTTTGGACGAAAATTGAGTCGATTGTACGGGGATAGTTCGAGTCAATTTTAGAATGTGTTCCCATAAGAATTTTTGAACGTTCGACGGCTTAAATTAAGGGTGAAGAACTGAACTTAATTTAGGTAGGTTCACTAATTCAAAGAGAAATACGGAAGCATCATATAAAAGTCAGCTTATACGAACAACTCATTGAACTCATTCTCATTGAACATTGTGAATTTTAAAAAGTGTTCTTGAAGGAATTTTTTAACGTATGAGGGCTTAAATTACAGATGGAGGATGGCATTTCATGATAAGGATCCTCGGGTTCAAAAAGAATACAATAACGTGTTGAAAAATTTAATACAACCGAACTGGGGGCTCGGACGAAAATTGAGTCGATTGTACGGGGATGGTTCGAGTCAATTTTTGAATGTGTTCCCATAAGAATTTTTGAACGTTCGACGGCTTAAATTAAGGGTGAAGAACTGAGCTTAATTTAGGTAGGTTCACTAATTCAAAGAGAAATACGGAAGCATCATATAAATGTCAGCTTATACGAACAACTCATTGAACTCATTCTCATTGAACATTGTGAATTTTAAAAAGTGTTCTTGAAGGAATTTTTTAACGTATGAGGGCTTAAATTACAGATGGAGGATGGCATTTCATGATAAGGATCCTCGGGTTCAAAAAGAATACAATAACGTGTTGAAAAATTTAATACAACCAAACTGCGGTCTCGGACGAAAATTGAGTCGATTGTACGGGGATAGTTCAAGTCAATTTTTGAATGTGTTCCCATAAGAATTTTTGAACGTTCGACGGCTTAAATTAAGGGTGAAGAACTGAGCTTAATTTAGATAGGTTTATTAATTAAAAGAGAAATACGGAAGCTTGATATACAAGTCAGCTCATATGAAATTGATGTTTGATATAAAAGTTGTATTAATAGTTGAAACGCAATACTGGCGGCACAAACGCACTCGTCTCTTGCATTTCCGAAAAATTGCATTCGGAACACCTTTTACCTCGGCTCTCCGTGCTCTCTCCCGGCAGATGCACTTCCGGTCGTATATCGAGGGAGGTTCGTTCCTCGAGAAATTTGAACGCTAGCAGATATAACTGCGACATTCGGGGCGAGAATAACTCGCTGCGGAGTTCGGCGAAGGGGGAATAAATTTTTGCGAAGAGTCCCGAGTAAATATGCCCGGGCCCATGTATCTCGGTAATGTACATTTCGCCCGCATATGGGATCGTACATGGCGCGTGTCTGGGAACCATCGCACCTAACAGAACCATCCTCGCGAATTTTGCATACTCGTGGCGAGAATCATCTCGCTGCATCGTCTCGATATCACTATGCTAATTCTCGGAAAATCATTAACACCATTAACTCGAATTAATTACTGGACTTCTTCAGACAATATTAATATATTTTTTATTTTCTGTGTCGTTCATTTTAGTTGTACAACTTTCGAAAACGCGGCTGTGACTTTACTGAACTTTTAACAGTAAACCAACCACGGTCATATGACCGGTTTTATATTTTGCAATTATTGAAATTGTAAAAATTCGTTTATGTAAAATAATGGAATAAATTTCCTAGTTCAAGCATCTATTATATTGTAAATTACGGATAATCTGAATAAATCTAGAATTGCCATTTTTATAAGCCAACATTAACCGATATTAATGTTTGGTAGGTTTAGTGCTATTAAAAAATATTGGACATCAAAGCATTTTTTTATCTAAAAAATAGTGAAAATTCACTAGCGATTAACGTAATGAAAAGAGAGCTGAAAGAAATAAAATCATTATTCATATTCTAATTGTCTTCATAACTTTTAAAATTCGAAGAATTGATTTTAGAATAAATAATTAAAATTAGAAATTTAGATTTGACAAATTTTTTCAAAATCTAGTGACAATTTTTAATCTCAACTGACAATAAAAAATTCTAGTAATATTTTACAGAGTTCTGACTTACCTGCTGCTTTCTTCTTGACCAATGCACAGTATTCGACCGACATCTCGATCGGTATTTCCCATTGTTGACTTCCTCTTCACTAAAAAATCTTCATCATTATTTCCAGCTGACTTACGTTTATTTTAAACGAGGTTAGGATAGATTATGGGTAGGAATTGATGACCTCAGGTGTTGAGCATCGGAAGTAAGAAAGAACGAGAGCAACTTTACCGACTTCGTCAACAGGTTTCTCTTGGATCGGGACAGATGGAGTCAGTGGGACTAAATTTCCGCTGAAATTCAAATATCGATAATTGATAAACATTCCTGTTTCACAATGATAGACAAAACGATAATAATAATATGAATAAAAAGATGGTCGAATCGAGAAGTAATTAAAAATATATCAATTTGGATTGATAATAGCTTCGATATATAATTTCTAAAAAATATATAAATGTAAACAGATAAAAATTAAGTCCGAGAGAATCAATTTCAAATTTATTAGAGAGAAGCAGAGGAAGGCACTTTGCTAAAATACCGGAAAACTGGAAACGAGACAGGGTTTTCCACGGAACAATGGAAACAATTCACAGGAAGTCGACTCACCTTCGCAATATGGATATCGTGTATTATATAAAACATCATTGTTACAACGTACAATCGTAAATCGCTGGGCTCGCCGATTCCACTCGGCGGAATCCATTTTTTCGCATATTTCTCCCGGCGTTTGACGCAACAGGTGTATTACGCGAGCCATTCCCGCGGGATCTCTCGCCCGGGAAAGCGAACAATTAATCCGAGCAAATTTTATTTATCTCTCTCTCTCTCTTTCTTTCTTTCTCTCACTCTCTCAATATTGCACACTGATTCGATCGACGGCGCGAAGAACGGGAATAAAAGGAGTCGGACGGAAACTCGTTCGATTTCGAACATCCCACAATAATTTCCTTTCAAGAACCCCATTTCGAAGTCACAACTGCTCCTGAGGCATTCCATTTCCTTCCATATACATCCTACGAAGATGATGAATTGCCAAAAAATTATTCTTGCACTTGGAAAACAGTTTCACACCTTTCTTTAACATTTCTATCGCAGCCTCGATGATCAGAACTGAATTGTGATTAGTACACTGCGAATATTATGCAAAATAAAAAATGGCTGCATTTATTGCAAGAACTAGAAACAAAATAAAATCTGTTTCTAATATCGTTTTATCGAGGAGTTAATTTTGTTCTTCGTACAAATTGATTTTCATCGAAGATAGGGGGTGTTATAAATATTTATTAATAGACTGCGAATCTTATGCAAAATAAAAAATGGCTGCATTTATTGCAAGAACTAGAAACAAAATAAAATCTGTTTCTAGTATCATATTATCGAGGAATTAATTTTGTTCTTCGTACAAATTGATTTTCATCGAAGATAGGGGGTGGAATAAATATTTATTAATAGCCTGCGAATCTTATGCAGAATAAAAAATGGCTGCATTTATTGCAAGAACTAGAAACAAAATAAAATCTGTTTCTAATATCGTTTTATCGTGGAGTTAATTTTGTTCCTCGTACAAATTGATTTTCATCGAAGATAAGGGGTGGAATAAATATTTATTAATAGACTACGAATCTTATGCAAAATAAAAAATGGCTGCATTTATTGCAAGAACTAGAAACAAAATAAAATCTGTTTCTAGTATCATATTATCGAGGAATTAATTTTGTTCCTCGTACAAATTGATTTTCATCGAAGATAGGGGGTGGAATAAATATTTATTAATAGACTGCGAATCTTATGCAAAATAAAAAATGGCTGCATTTATTGCAAGAACTAGAAACAAAATAAAATCTGTTTCTAGTATCATATTATCGAGGAATTAATTTTGTTCTTCGTACAAATTTTCATCGAAGACAGGGGGTGGAATAAATATTTATCTGTGGGAGTACGACCAATCTCCAGTTCCACGCGCGAAAGCAGAATCACGAATCCACTCGCACCCATTAAATATCACATTGTACGGCCATCGGCTTCCTCGCAAGAGACTAGCTTAAGGTAATTTTTAATTCACGAGAGCGTCGCCAAACGCTCCTAGCATCTCTCGTCCTATGGTACAATCGCTTCGAGACACCATGTACATTTTCATACGGAACGGAAAAGAAGCGTTTGCTCGCCGGAAACAACTGCTGAAGAGAAAACCCGTCGATATTCAACTGTTTCTCGATTTTCAGTCAGGGAAACCTTACTCGCATCCACGGACTTAAGGACTGTGCATTATGTTGGGGGGGGGGGGGGAGGCGAAAGACGGAAGGGGTATTAACTTGTCGGCCATCTTGGATGGCAAACATTGTGGTGCGCTCTATAGGCAGTGTTGGGATATGGTGCAAGATTTCATGCGCATGCGCGGCGATTTCAGCCTCGGTAAAGTAAGATTCTCGATAAACTGGGGTACCTTGAGCACCCTGCATAATTTGAAAAATTGGTATGATTTGATTCTGAAAAATGAGTGTATAACATGTGTATTTGTGTATATTTTGCAACTCGTAGGACACGTCCTGAAGTCTTTTCGTCCGGAATAGATTGTTTCGAGACATTCCCGCCAATATAACTGTCTCAGGGCTCCACTACCTCTGTCATCATGATATAGATACATTACTGTTTTGGCCGCGCATGCGCGTGAAATCGTGCACTATATCCCAACGCCATCTATAGGCAACTTTAAATACTAGTTGCGCGAATTTGCAATGCAATCATGCGGGAAATAGATACACATAATTTATTTATAAATTTATATTCGAGACGAATGTGCAATATTTTATATATATACAGATATATATACAAATACACTTGTTATGCATTCATTTTTTAAAATCAAATCATATCAATGTTCCCGCAAAGTTATATAGATGGCAACACTAGTTTTGCCATCCAACATGGCCGCAGTCTGCCATCCCTCCCCGCTCGCGGCACGACCCCTCTCACCCATAAACTCACTTTATGCTCAGTCCTTTAAGTCCGTGCTCGCATCAATCATAATCATCTCACAAAGGTGTTCCAAGTTAACCGTTTGAGTCCCAAGCAGCGCGCTCGCGCTGTTGAGATTTTATGTTGAGAAAACCCAGCACATTTCAAGCATCGTGGACAACTGACGATGCGTTACCGATTGTCGAAGTCGCGCGCTCAGATTTACTGACACAAGTACATCACACAGCTCTTTTTAATGTAAATAGACATTTTACAATAGGTAGAATAATACTATAACAATGCAATAATACATTACAAAATAAAATAAAACAAGCCCTATCGCGCTGCTTGGGTCTTTTCGTAGTCATTTAGAGAAAGCGCGGTTGTGTGTTTTTCCAATACCCCCTGGGACTCAAACGGTTAAAACTATACTACAACAATATAGACATCACAGCGGATGATTCACAGAGACACGAGTGCCAGACTTTGAACACCTAAGTATAATTAACACGTTGACTGTTATGGGGGTCACCGGTGACCGGCACTCGACTTGGCTACAGCACCGTGGGGGCCACCGGCGACCGGCGACGCAGCAAATATTAAAGTACATAATTAGAGTAAATATGGATACTGATAAATTTTTCAATAATACCATTGTTACTATAATGGTTTGCAGAAATTAATGCACGAAGAATGCTTCAAGTATGATTTTATAAATCACTTTATTTACTGCAATAATATTTCAACATAATATGCATCGCATAATGAAAAATTCACGTTGGCGGCTTGGGCAAACCATGGAAAATGCGCCTGGAAGTCAACGTGTTAAAAAGTGACTCGAAGCGAGCAAAACAATTTTTCCGTTCATTTCTCCGCTCGTCGGAGCAGAGGCCCCGGTCATCGAGCAATATTAGGCTAGTAATTTGTTATGTACAAATACCGGTCGCTTTATTTCCCTATGTACAATCTATGTACCATAAATTCTCCGCGGAAGGGAAACCATTCCCGTGGTTTTCCCCGCGAGGTCCGGATTCTCCGTTGAATCCTATAAATACGGTCCGCGTTCGACGGGAAAATCGGACCAGCGTGGAAACTTAATCGAAAATTAAAGCCTGTTGCCCCGTGTGAACCTCCGAGCAGGAAGATCGACGAATCCGATCGTCGATCTATCGTTCGTTCGCTTAAAAGAAGAAAAAACAGAAAAACAATGAGAAAGAATCGCGAGGTTCGGCGCAACATCCGGCGGAAAATGTTTGCGGAACCGCGGCGAAGGTATATGTACAAAGGCGAATGTACAAAAGATCGCGAACGGAATAACAAAACGACGGAGAACGAAAGACGAATCCAGATCACCGTGATTGTGGATCTCGTGGAGCTGGACGACGGATTGTTGTTGGATCGTGGATCGAGATCGATCGTCGGCCCCGTTGTTTCCTTCGTTCCCGTGTTCGGCCGACGACGGCTCCGACGGCTGCTCATCATCTGTGCGGACAATTGGCCACGTGGGGGAACAGATGGCAGTGGATCGACCTGAATCTACAATCGGAAAACATCGAGAACGATTTTATTCGTCGGACTTGACACTAACGTTTAGGTTAGGCTTGTTACGTTAAACGAACTAATTCGTGCGAGAGCTGCGTGTTTGGAAAGGTGCATAAGAAAGCGTTTTGGACTGTGGAAAAGTCGAAGTGAATTTTTGCATGCCTTGGGGGGATTCGTAAAGATCGTTAAAGGGTCCCACTATTATCTTGCTGAAGAAAAGAGGCGAGAAAACGAGAACAGCGAAAGACGAAAAGGGGATGGGGGCGAAAAACGACAGAGAAGAGAAAATGTTGACGTAGGAGATAGAGGATGAGGAAAAAAGAGAATATTGTGAAAAAGGAAAAAATTACTATATTGAAATGTTCACATGGTTGGAATGTAGGAATTTGGGATTGCGGGAATATGGGAACGTAGGGTGTAGGAATGTAAGCATGTGGGAATGTAGTAATGTAGGAAAGCAGGAATATAGGAATGTAGGATTGTAGGTATGTGGGAATGTAGGAATGTAGGAATGTAGGAATGTAGGAATGTGGGAATGTGGGAATGTGGGAATGTAGGAATGTAGGCATATAAGAATTTAGGAATATAGGAATATAAGAATTTAGGAATATAGGAATATAGGAATATAGGATTATAGGAATATAGGAATATAGGAATACAGGAATACAGGAATATAGGAATATATGAATATAGGAATACAGGAATATGAGAATATAGGAATATAGGAATATATGAATACAGGAATATAAGAATATGGGAATATAGGAATATAGGAATATAGGAATATAGGAATATAGGAATATAGGAATATAGGAATATAGGAATATAGGAATATAGGAATATAGGAATATAGGAATATAGGAATATAGGAATATAGGAATATAGGAATACAAGAATATAGAAATATAGGAATACAAGAATATAGAAATATAGGAATATAGGAATATAGGAATACAAGAATATAGAAATATAGGAATATAGGAATATAGGAATATAGGAATATAGGAATATAAGAATTTGGGAATATAGGAATACAGGAATATAAGAATATAGGAATATAGGAATATATGAATACAGGAATATAAGAATATAGGAATATAGGAATATAGGAATATAGGAATACAAGAATATAGAAATATAGGAATATAGGAATATAGAAATATAGGAATATAGGAATATAGGAATATAGAAATATAGGAATATAGGAATATAAGAATATAGGAATATAGGAATATAGGAATATAGGAATACAGGAATATAGAAATATAAAAATATAGAAACATAGGTATATTGGAATATAGAAAAATGGGGACATAGGAACACAGGAATAAGGGAATGAAGGAATATACGAATCTTGGAATGTAGGAATAATGCTAAAAAGTACCATGGAAACACTAGTAATACTATAATAAACATTATTCTAGTGCTAAATGAAGTACTGTAGCTTCAGCATTGTTCAGAAATTTTTAAATAAACTACTACACCTCGAGCTATCTGACTAAGCAATTAGCATCAAGATAATCCTCGCATGTTCTCAACTCCTTCAGAAATAAAAATTTCGAAAAACTACTCCGACGTAGAAACAGGTACCGAAGGAATTAAATATTCGCAGAAAAATTGCAACGAGGAGTGCGGTAATTTTGTTTCAGTGAATCCTCGAGATTTTCGAGAATCGACTCGGGTTGGCTCGGGAAAGTTTATAATCTCGGATTCTCGGCCCACCGGTCTTGTCCATCGCGATTCCGTGGAGTTAAGCAGAAGTTTCTATGACTATCAACGAGGAAAAGTTAGAAAGGGGTGAAGGTAGAAAGCTGCTTCTTCAAGGAATTATCGATGAGAGACTCTCCTTCGTTAAATATTTGAGCGTTGTTGCAGTTTTATGAGCGTTGGAGTTCGGTCGCTGATGGGACGCGTGACGGGAGTTCGGGATTCTGCTCACCCGAGGGAGTTGCTTCTCTGCTATTGGCTTTTTCGGTTTTGAATCTTCGGAGAGTTCCGAATATTGGTTCGATGCATCATCAGTCTGCTTCGATATCCTTCATTTTAGTATTCTTCATTCAGTCTTCCGTATTTCGATATTTCCTACCTTCTATTCTCTATTCTAACTCGTCGTATTTTCTATTCTAATACGTAAACGTTTAATTATTCAAATGGTTAAATTATTAGAATCTTCCAAGAGTTCACTGTTTCAATATTTCATACGTCTTAACGTTAGAGTAATTATTCTATTGAAGAGTTCGGGTCATCTGGTGATTGTTCATCTAATTATTGGATCCTCTAACCAAACTCGAGCTGTAATAGCTGGACTAACATTAGAATAATTTTTCTATGAAAGAATTGAGAACACCCGAGGATTATTTATTTTATTATACGATCCTCTAACCAAGCTATGACCGTGGTAGCAGCCTTAGCAATAGAATAATTTTTCTATAAAATAATTGAGAACACCTGGCAATTAATTTTTTTATTATTAGATTCTCTAACCAAGCTATATATGTACCATCGGAATTGTATCTTATTTGCTATCATTTTCATTAGAAAAATGTCACGAATATGTTGGTGAAAGTTCCATCAAAAAATAATAAAAAATAAAGAAGTTTTATTATTGGATTAGTAGTGGTCCCATCGATATATACTCGACCAGTATCATGTTACACTTCTCGGCGACCGAGGCCTCTCGAGCTTCACGGGGTATACTCCGCGGAAGGAGGGTTTGTTTTGCGACAATTATCGTGCAGAAGTTCGCGACAATTAACGATGAAATACTCTAGTAGCTGTCATAACACTAGAATAATTTATCCATGAAAGAACTAAGGACACCCAGCAGTTGTTCATCTAGTTATTCGATCCTCTAACCAAGTTATGACCGTGGTAGCAGCCTTAGCAATAAAATAATTTTTCTATAAAATAATTGAGAACACCTGGCAATTAATTTTTTTATTATTAGATTCTCTAACCAAGCTATATATGTACCATCGGAATTGTATCTTATTTGCTATCATTTTCATTAGAAAAATGTCACGAATATGTTGGTGAAAGTTCCATCAAAAAATAATAAAAAATAAAGAAGTTTTGTCATTGGATTAGTAGTGGTCCCATCGATATATACTCGACCAGTATCATGTTACACTTCTCGGCGACCGAGGCCTCTCGAGCTTCACGGGGTATACTCCGCGGAAGGAGGGATTGTTTTGCGACAATTATCGTGCAGAAGTTCGCGACAATTAACGATGAAGTACTGTAGTAGCTGTCATAACACTAGAATAATTTATCCACGAAAGAACTAAGGACACCCAGCAGTTGTTCATCTAATTATTCGATCCTCTAACCAAGCTCAGCCCTGAAACAACTTCTCTATGAAATATTTAAAGAACATCCAGCAGTTGTTTCTTTAACTATTCGATCTCCAAAAGAAACTGGGTTACAATATCAGCAAACCAGTGCCTGAATTTCCTCCCAACAAAAGGACCAAAACCTGTCGCCCAGAGGTCCCAAGAAAGAAACCAACGTCCATAAAGAAGACATTTTGGATCTTTCCGGCTGGCTGAGCAGAATATTCGCAGAAACAGGTCGCGCGAGTATGCGCAACCGGTAATTAGAATAAAGACGATTAAAGCGGTGTTCGTTATTACCTCTCGGAGCTCCGCGGTTCTTCCGACTGTTCTCTTCTGTTCTTCGTTATAATACCGTGTGTATGAGTGTGTTCGTGTGTGTGTGTGTGTGTACATCATCGTCTAGCCATACGGCTCGGCCAATTATACAAGCAATTGAAGCGTTTACGGAGGAACGCCGCGGCGCTCGCGAGGAAGACACGAAGCGGGTCAAAGAAACGGGAAAATGATACGAGAAACCTGACGAAGAACGTGTCTATGGGGGTTGGAGGGGGGTGGGGCAGAGTAGTGGGACTATTCTGTTACGTGCAAGCCGCTAATTACTCCTTTTATGCCGCGATAATAAAACTGACGGAAGTCCATGGACCTCTTCAATGAAAATCCTGGCACTCAACCGTGATCTGGGAAATTGAAAGTGCTTCTTTGCTTCTTTATCCCTCTGGTGTCGAAGCACTTTTAAGTCATTGATCGACGCGTTTCAAAGCAGATTTGAAATTAGATGTGTTTTTCGATCGAAATTTTAGACTAATTGTGTGAATGATTTCGGCGCACAGGTTCGACCAGTGATATTTTTTTATTGAATTTTCTCATTCAGTTCTGAAATTTTATTGAGTAGACTAGAATGCAGATTATGTGTGTCTTTGATAGCAATATTTAAAAGTTTTCTCATATATCTATATTGTAAATTCAATTATTTGTTGTGAGTGAGTAAAGAGGTAGTAAGAACGTTGCAATTTTTTTTAACATTGTTGAAAATGAATTTGGGTAAAATATTATGTGTATATCATTGATCGAACCTATGCGACGAAATCATTCACACAATTAAAGCAGATTACTTCATTATTAGCGTCGTTATTTTCTGCGTCAACCGATTACGATGAAATTTTCAACATGTGTATAACTAACATAGATCTACAAGACTTATATTTAAAATTTTAGCATAGAAAAATAACACAGAGGAAAATATGGAATAGGAGGATTGAAGCAGAGAAACGAACGAAGCGATGGAAGCTTTAAAATTGATTTTAGAAACTTACCGTTTAGGGTCGTCTTTCATGTCGAAGCCGTCGATCTTCAGGATGTTCCACTCGTCCCTTGGGCCCTTCGAGTAGCTGAACGAGACCTGGAACAATTACAAACTGATAATTAAACATACGAAAACGATGTTGTTGATACAATATTCGTTTTCGACGAGATAACGCAAAATAAAATTCGAATAAAATGAGTAGGCAGGATTCGAGTACTGGAGGGATTTGAGTATTCGAAAACAGAAGCATATTTGGTCAGTTATTCTTGAAAAATAAATGCAAAATAAAATTAGCATAAAATGGATTGGAGGGGTTTGAATATTTGGAAGCACGAGCAGATTTTTTGGTCAGCTATTCTGGAGAAATAAATGCAAAATAAAATTAAAAATAAAATGAGTAGGCAGGATTCGAGTATTCGAAGGCACCAGCAGATTTTTTGGTCAGCTATTCTGAAGAAATAAATGCAAAATAAAATTAAAAATAAAATGAGTAGGCAGGATTCGAGTCCTGGGGGGATTTGAGTATTCGAAAACAGAAGCATATTTGGTCAGTTATTGTTGAAAAATAAATGAAAAATAAAATTAGCATACAATGAATTGGAGGGATTTGAATATTTGGAAACACAAGCAGATTTTTTGGCCAGTTATTCTTGAAAAATACATGCAAAATAAAATTAGAATAAAATGAGTAGGCAGGATTCGAGTATTCGAAAGCACAAGGAGATTTTTTGGTCTGCTCTTCTGGAGAAATAAATGCAAAATAAAATTAGCATAAAATGAATTGGAGGGATTTGAATATTTGGAAGCACAAGCAGATTTTTTGGTCGGTTATTCTTGAAAAATAAGTGCAAAATAAAATTAAAAATAAAATGAATAGGCAGAATTCGAGTACTGGAGGGATTTGAGTATTCGAAAACAGAAGCATATTTGGTCAGTTATTCTTGAAAAATAAATGCAAAATAAAATTAGCATACAATGAATTGGAGGGATTTGAATATTTGGAAGCACGAGCAGATTTTTTGGTCAGCTATTCTGGAGAAATAAATGCAAAATAAAATTAAAAATAAAATGAGTAGGCAGGATTCGAGTATTCGTAGGCACAAGCAGATTTCGTCGGTCGTTTCCTCCGAGCCTCCAGCTCGCATGAAACGCGAAACCAAACGCATGATCAAGTTCTGCCCATGACCGGAACGAAAATATTTGTTCAGCGAGCGTTATTCGGCCGCGGCTGCGCGGTGATACGATCGCGTTCGGCCGACGGAAAATTTCCCTTTCGCGAGTGAGTCTCTCGTGTCCCCGCAATTCCAAGTATTATATCGTTGGAGCAGACCGATCGAACCGAACAACGGAGGAAATAATTGCCCTGGAACATGTTAAGGATAAATTGCCCTCGATCGGGCTCACGATACCAACGTGACTCCATGCTGTTCATTTTCTGGCCGAGATCTTGCACACCCCTTCACACTGCGAAATGATCTCTTCCAGCCAGTGAACGTTTAATTTCAGCCTGGTGTTTTCTGTTCGAATTTCATCGCTAAATATTTTTTACACTTTCTTTATTGAACGAAGATTCAAAAAACGTTCTTCGATTCTTCATGCCGTTCCTTTGATTTCTGCGTGATTTTGTCGAATATCTTTTATTATGTTCCCTGTCTACAGTGACAATTTTCTAGATCGTTTGTCTCGAGATTCTCATTATGCATGTATAATAATATATTCTGTCAATACTTGAATGCATTCATTTTTTTATCAAAATTCTCCTTGTTTCCGAATGATATCTTTTTTAATAGCTATTTGTTATATTATCTGTCTTCCGTGACGATTTTCTGGAGTATTTCTAACAGTACTCTCATTGTTCCCGATGACAAGAATTCGTGTGGTACAGGTAACCCTCCTATAACACGGTTGATAGGTTCCTAGAAAAGTGGGGTTATGTTCCGGAAACCTATTAAAAACAAACTATTTTTTTTTAAATACCATGCAAGCAATTTTATTTTTGTTAAAAATTTTTTTAAAGTGCATTGCACTTTTAGATATGACGGGACTTTCCGCAACACTGTATCGCTGAGACGCGGATGGCGCGTAAACTATGCATGACGCTTTTGCGCTATAACATCGGAATAGTAAATTATAATTTATTTATATATGTTCATTTAAAGGCACTATAGTTCGTGATTACTTCACGTCACTATTTTAAGATAATTTAGTTTTTGAATGTGTTGAACAAAAATCATGTTATTCAGTGCTGTAGAAGTACCAATACATGGTTTTCGCAATTTTATTATCGTGTTAGAGCGAAACCGTGTTGTATGAGAGCTACCTGTATATTGTATTCTTTTACAATATGTCTCCATCCCCATGGAACATTTTTTAAAGAAACAATTTGTTCATTTATATATTCAATTGAATTTTGTAAAACTATTATTCGTTTCAATGCTTCCTCGAATATTTCCTCGAATATTTTCACGCTTCTAGACGTGGTTTATAATATTTTTAAATTAAAATGTTTAAAATGTTTAAAATTGTTTTTAAATTATTCGTTTGTTTGTTTTTTTAAGAAAATACTTGGTTTCCTTTACCCGCCAATTTGACCCGGCTGCCCTTAAAGAGAAGTATACAAAAATCTCTGTAAACCTAATGTTAAATAATGTAGCTATGGTAAGATTATGATCGTGCCAAAGGAATTGCAAAGCAGATAGGACAAAAGAGGGAGCACAGTAACGCCAGATGTAATCGTCGAGACAGCACGTTGCAATTATTAATTATAACGCGATGGAATATATATTGGATGAGAACGATAATGGCGGCACCTGGTGACCCGATGATCACGCGACCGTACAATAATGGTCACCTGGTTTTCTTCATGAGTCAGTCGGCCCGACGGCAATTCCCGAACAACGGACGCGAACGGCACGAATTAAATAATGGCTATTATGTCCTGTGAAGGAAAGCAGCCGCCCGGTGAATCACCGCGGAGATTATTCTATTACCAACGATTAGACTTCACACTGCGACCCGTACGATCTTAATTCATCCCCTCTCTCTATCCAGTGCACCACCCCTGTTCTGTAATTTTTGTTAATCCCCCGCTCGTACCGGATCAATTAATCATTGCTCGGAACGCCGCCGAGATTGATCGCGGCTTTGCGGACGCGTTCAAATTCTCAATATGTATTTTCATTCGGGCACGTTCGTATCGAATTTTTCTCTATCGCTCTCGATATTGACCGTTACACTGTGGATCGTTTAATAAAAACTGTCTGCATCAATTGCAAGAAACAGAAGTTCGATAGAAATTGAATTCTTCTCTTAATAATTTTAATCAATTGTGAATAATGAAATTCTACGAATGAATACCATTCTACCGTGAATACAAGATATTCTCCTTTTGTACCTTGTTTTATTTGCACATTTCTATCATAAAATCCGCAGTGCGTTGATCATGGAACGCGTCGGTTTTGCGGATGAGTAGAAATATGTGATCTGGACGAAACTTTCTGTGTGCGGGGTTAAAGTAAAAGATTGCCAGAGTGTGGAATTGCCGAAGTTATAAAATTATCAAAATATGGTATTGTAGGAGCATGGAATTTCAAAGGTACAAAATTGCCAGCGCGTGGAATTTTAAAATATAAAATTGCCAGCGTATGGAATTGTCAAAGTAGAGAATTCCTAAAGAAAAAATTGCCAGAGTATGGAATTGCCAGTTCCAAAATTATCGAAATATAGAATTATCAACGCATGGAATTTTCCAGGTACAAAATTGTCAGGGAGTGGAATTTTAAAATATAAAATTGCCAGCGCATGGAATTTTAAAACATAAAATTTCCAGCGCGTGGAATTGCCAAAGTAGTAAATTTGTAAGGAAAAAATTGCCAGAGTGTGGAATTGCCAGTTCCAAAATTACCAAAATATAGAATTATCAACGCATGGAATTTTCAAGGTATAAAATTGTCAGCGCGTGGAATTTTAAAATATAAAATTGCCAGTGCATGGAATTGCCAAAGTAGTGAATCTCTAAGGAAAAAATTGCCAGTTCCAAAATTATCAAAATGTAGAATTGTCGACGCTTGGAATTTTCAAGGTATAAAATTGTCAGCGCATGGAATTGACAAAGTAGTGAACCTCTAAAGAAAAAATTGTCAGAGTGTGGAATTGCCAGTTCCAAAATTCCTAAAATATAGAATTATCAACGCATGGAATTTTCAAGGTATAAAATTGTCAGCGCGTGGAATTTTAAAACATAAAATTTCCAGCGCGTGAAATTGCCAAAGTAGTAAATTTGTAAGGAAAAAATTGCCAGAGTGTGGAATTGTCAGTTCCAAAATTACCAAAATAGAGAATTATCAACGCATTGAATTTTCAAGGTATAAAATGGTGTGCGCGTGGTATTTTAAAATATAAAATTGCCAGCGTATGGAATTGCCAAAGTAGTGAATCTCTAAGGAAAAAATTGCCAGTTCCAAAATTATCAAAATGTAGAATTGTCGACGCTTGGAATTTTCAAGGTATAAAATTGTCAGCGCGTGGAATTTTAAAATATAAAATTGCCAGTGCATGGAATTGCCAAAGTAGTGAATCTCTAAGGAAAAAATTGCCAATTCCAAAATTATCAAAATGTAAAATTATCAACGCATTGAATTTTCAATGTATAAAATGGTGTGCGCGTGGAATTTTAAAATATAAAATTGCCAGCGCATGGAATTGCCAAAGTAGTGAACCTCTAAGGAAAAAAATTGTCAGAGTGTGGAATTGCCAGTTCCAAAATTCCCAAAATATAGAATTATCAACGCATGGAATTTTCAAGGTATAAAATTGTCAGTGCAAGGAATTGGGAGAACATGACTACGGAAAAAATTGCCAGAGCATGGAATAATCAAAGTAGACAATTCCCAACCTGCAAAATCATTAGATTATGGAATAGCTGGAACCAGGAATTTTCTATAAAATTTCATGAGACCGGAAACGAAAACGAACTTCGCTCAACCATCCTGCCTAATTATTATTTCATCGGAATCGAGGAAGAACGGACACTGGCTACACAAATCGTTCGTCGCATCGCAGCTCCAGGTGTCGATCAAGAGATTGGAAAAAAGCATGGTGTACCGACCTGTTCGGCGAACGTGTCCTTGTTGAGAAACTTCATCGGCTCCAGATGGGAATGGAACTGTTCGACGACCGTCAGCTGCTTCTTCAGTAGGTACTCGATAATATAGCCCATCGTCACGTCGTCGGGCAGCCTAATTCTGTCGCCGACCGTGATGAACTTTCCGCCTCTGGAAGCAAAAGCAAACAATCGTTACTAGCCACCGGGAAACGTGCCGCAGCCGCAACTGCATCCGCCTCTGTCGCGACGTGTCTCGTCGATTCGACGACCGACGGGAAACTGTGTGTCCAAACAAACTGCATAATTAAATCTACTGAAATACGAGCGACATTTGCAAGCACCCGTTAAACTCCGCCATCGATCATTCCTCTCCTCCGATATCTCTGGACGCTTTTTGTTAAATTAATTACCATTAATTTCTTGTGCCCATGCTTGTGAGCACTTGGGTAGTTATTATCAATTTGGTATATTAACGTTTGTCGCGCGTTCTTGTTAACTAATGTCAGATCTGCTTTGGATAGCTGATTGTTTAGATGGTTGTACGTTAGAGAACGCAACAGATACAAATTCTTCTAATGTTTACACTGTTTTTTATTTTATTTATTTTTTGTTATTTAACGTCGCTTCAACTGCCAGGGTCATTAGCGACGGGGGTGGAACAATGAGATTTGGTACTATAATCGGTGAGTGTACGATGGGTGTGTGTGTGTGTGTGTGTGTGTGTGTATGGACGTGTGCGTGAAGGACCTACAGTTTATAAAGGTGGGCTCCGAACCACCTTGAGCAACGCAGTATAATATCACATAGAAGAATTTCCAGAGGTGACAGCGGTGGGATTCGAGTGTTTCTCCTACGTATTTATATTATGAATGCACAATGTCGCCAGATCAACACATGGGTTGATTTCCCTCTCCTCCTTTTCCCGTTCCACTATCCCATTCCACTTCTGCGCATACTCCAACATCCCTCGCTGAGACCGTAGACTAGTCACGTGACGTGCCGCGCAACGTGTTACATGTTACTCTGGTCATCAGAGAGGTGGTAAATTGTATTCCCCTCGATTTCAGCGATCTTGCGACACTGTAAATGTATGAAGACACACAGTGTACTGATAACTTTTGGGTTGACAACTAAATGATTGCGGAATTATTCGATAGATGTTCTAGCACATTCGTTTGTTCTGTCAACGTGTTCAAAGCACCTAACCTATATTGTTTTCTTGTTGTTTGGAATTTCAACCTTTAATTAGTAAGAAAAATTGTATCGATTAGTTATTTAATTTCGTTTTTATATCAACTTAAAAAAGAAAGAACAAAACGCGCATTTCAGACATATTATTATTATTTCCGGAAAGGCAGGAACGCATCGCAAACGTACAAGAAGTTATGTCCCGTATATGGGGATGAAGCTTTAAAAGAAAGGCACAGTGATGCCAGATCGGTTAAATCGAGGGGAATACAGTTTACCACCTCTCTGATGTCCAGAGTAATATGTAACACGTTGCGCGGAACGTCACGTGACCAGACTACGGTTTTAGTGGGGGACGTTGGAGTGTGCTCAGCAGTGCCGCCAGACGTAATCCATTTGGATGTCGTTTCCGCCCCTACGACGCTCCTTCCACCATCCCATTCCACCACCATGAGCACACTCCAACGACCCCCACTAAGACCGTAGACTGGTCACGTGACGTGCCGCGCGCGACTGAGGCGACGCATAACGGTAGCGGTGGCATCAGTGAAGCCATTTCAGATTTCATTTAGTAGGTAATAGATACGATACGCGGCAATAACCTATAATCTGCGATATGTCCTGTCATTTGTCCACTCACCCGTGTTGCATCTTGTGTCCCCATTGCGCACGCGCAACGTGTCATCATTCGCTCCCCACTCAATTCCTGTTGCGTTCCCGTCGCGCATGCGTGCTTAACCCGGTAATCGGAGAGAGGGTAACTTTTCAGAGGCACCTTCCCCTGATCTGGCGGCACTGGTGCTCAGGTAGTGTAATGGGATAGTGGAAGGGGAAAATGAGGAGAGGAGAAAACAACCAATTCTGGTAGTTGCTGGCATCGCTGGAAAGGCAGCATTAAAATTGGTTTGCCAAATTTTTTCTTCTTTTTTTAGTTTTACGAACATGGAATTATGACACTGCGTGAAAGATGGCAAAAGGTCATCAACAAAACCGGACAATGCCTAATTTAATAAGCTTATATTTTCAAATAAACATTTTGAATTTTCTATGTTATTTAAAATCCGCAATTACTTAATTGCCAACCCAATAAAACCACATCGAAATCTACGGTTAATTTAAAAGTATGGGCTTCGACGATAGTATTAACGTTTCAACCGGACGATATTTTACTCTTAGGTATGTCGAACGGCAACAGCTATTAGGTGAGCCGAGTAAATCGAATATTCCCGTTTCGACTGTGCGAGAGTATAGTACGCGCGTGTAAATAATCCGGGGAGAGTCGAATAAAATCCGCCGGCTCCTCGAAGAGCATCCTCGTATTTTACCGTTCCATAAACTGTCACCGTCGGAATCGCTCCTGCATAAACCTAAACAGCAGCCGGGGCCACTAAAGTCGAACCTCGCCTCGCATGAGTTACGGAACGATCCCCGTTGCGCACGCGATTATGTACTTTTCCCCTGTGAGCAGCGCGAGCGCACACTCCAATGACTATTGCGAACGTGGCCCGAGTCCGAAGGAGATTCCCTAGGGCACCGCGCCCAGTTTCTCCCTAGGATTATCTGGTGTTTATTACCTCGGCGCGTCGGGTGGCCGTGCGCGACCACACCGCGAAAGAAGAGCGGAAGAGGAACGAGCCGGACTCGCCTCGGAGCAAGACCAGACACACACCCGGAGACTTTCCAGAGGACAATAAATTCCTAGAGTCTACGACACGACCAGCTCTCGAACTCTCGCCCCGGAAAACCCCGGACAGCCTCGTTCGTAACTAACGACCATTATTATTTATTGCTCGGCCGTGAAAACCACGGCTCCGACCGCGACACAGTGCATTGACATTCGACAGAAATCGAAAAATCACTCTTCGTGTTGGTATTCGAAACCTTCGCAGAAGTGTTCACAGATACAGTGAATTCTCGATAAATGTCGAAAACGCTGTTACGGCCAGGGACATTCATCGTAAAGAAAATACTATTTTTCGACCTCTGCCGAAGGTAGGGAAGGTCAGCGATTCTCGAGAGGCCTCGGTCGCCGAGAAATGTAATATAATCTGGGATCGGTATATCGGTGTGAGACCACTACTAATTCAATAACAGCGCTTCTTTATTTTTCATTATTTTTTTATGCAACTTTCGCCAACATATTCGTGGTATTTTTCGGATGAAAATGATACTAAATATCTACTTTTACTATTTTATTCACGATTCTGACGAAATGCAATTTTTTTAAAAAAATTTGTGTTAAGGATTCGAAAACAGTTCGATTTACTACTTAGTGACGGAGGATTTTTAGTATACATGCAATTTAGTTTTTAAGCCAAAAAAGATGTACGTCGGACTAGGACCCCGAAGATTGCTTTACGGTTTCCAATTGGCACCCACGTGCATCTCGGGTCTCCTAGCCTTCGAGCAATAAAACAATAAACTTGTACAGCGCCAGGTAAACAGCGGTAAGGCGAGCGAGCCACCTAACGGCCCTTGCCGTCAGAAACCCCCCACCATGAAAATTCGCCAGTTTCCTCCCTCCTTGGGCCCGTCCACAGCGGCCATCTTCTACCCCCACAATGCTTGTAGTGGGTGGTAACAAGCAAATTCGAAAAGGGCATGGCTCAAAATCCACTTGATGCCAATAGGCTAATAGTTAGATCCTCCCACAAACCGATTTGTATATAAGCGCGACAGACTTAGCGACAGTGTGATTCATAAAGTCCGACTCGTGTAAAGCATATTGTAAATGCACATTCTCAGTCCACGTAGTTGTCCGCGTTTTCTATTCAACCTATTACAGTCCACTTATACAATCATACTTCTCGACAGGACTTCATATTCGGTGAAGTTCCTCCGCGTTGTTCGATCGTCGCTAACCTAATTGCCGACGCCGCGACGCACATACAATTTGTTTTCTCATAATCCAGTAAACCGATCCATCTAACTTCTGAACAGCACTCAAGACATTTGATCTAATTTTTCAAAAAATTATGCTGTTTCAAATTGTGTTGATACACGTTTGCTCTTCACTATAAATCCGCGGTGTAATTTGTAAACAATTAGTCCAGAAATCTGCAACGTTCTAAGACACGACTATTTTACAGTTGAAAATTGTTCCCGAAATGTGTAGAATGCAATTCTGAATGAAAGCACGTCAACTTCCTGCGGAGAGGAGTGACAAATGGGCGGGGAAAAAGAGTTTCTCGGGCGTTCTGTGTTATGTGTGTTGAACCCCATAATCCAGGGAATCGTCGACAATGGGGCGGCGAAATTTTTGGGGAAACAAGTTTCGCCCGTGATGCCGGCCCGAACAAAAGGGGAGCACGGCTTGTTCAGGGAAATCGTGTCCCACCGCTGGCCGTTTCCTGTCGATCTTAATCGCGCGTGCGTGTCCCCGATGCCACGCGAAAGGTTTAAGGACCTTAAGGTCCGGATCGCGTGACTTTCCGCCTCTGTGCCGCGTAATTTATTCGCGGAGGGGAGTCCTCCTTGTACTCCTAGCCACCGCGGATTTTTTCCCATAAGACCCCCCCCCCCTCCCCCCGAGGGAACTGCCTTAACACTCTACACGCTCCCGTGAACTCTCCTTGTAGTCTCCATGAAAATCAGCTAATTGCTTTGTACAATGGAACACGAGAGAGAGAGAGAGAGAGAGAGAGAGAGAGAGAGAGAGAGAGAGAGAGAGAGAGAGAGAGAGAGAGAGAGAGAGAGAGAGAGAGAGAGAGAGAGAGAGAGAGAGAGAGAGAGAGAGAGAGAGAGAGAGAGAGAGAGAGAGAGAGAGAGAGAGAGAGACAGACAGACAGAGAGACATACAGAGAGAGAGAGAGAGAGAGAGAGAGAGAGAGAGAGAGAGAGAGAGAGAGAGAGAGAGAGAGAGAGAGGCAGACAGAGAGACAGAGAGAGAGAGAGAGAGAAAGAGAGAGAGAGAGAGAGAGAGAGAGAGATAGCTGCCGTCGACTTTGATCGTTTCGATTACTATTCGCGCTCGATCGTTTCGCGCTTGAATGCGAAGCGCACTGTCCACGAATCTGTTGACGAAGCGGTCCAGTGCTTTGTGTCACTTTCTTCTCTTCGACCGTGGGCACGGTTTACCGTATGCTACATACTGTTATCTTCGACACATTATATATATATATATATATATATATATATATATATATATATATATCTACACGTACATGTACACTAATAAATGGCCCCTAGATAGATCCATGTTTCGTTGTTACACACTGACCCCCGCGAAACAAGGAAACGCGATATAGTATTAAATTCTACGTAAAAATGTATTGCCTCCGTATGCCCTAAATTTAATAGTTAACGAGATACATTAGCGAGAGGGTTTTTTATGAAGTGATTGAGTTTGGATAAGAAAACCTAATCCAAACCTTTGGAGGTTCAGTTTAGATTTGTATATTTCTTTCAATATCGCGGAGAAGCAGTCTAAAAATGAGAAGGAAAAACGAAGCAGTTCTCACTCCCGTTCGATCGAAAAATTGATCAAAGACAAAGAGACAGAGAGTAAATAAGAGAGAGAGAGAAAGAGCAGGAGTGGGAGGGGGAGAGGGGGAGAAAGAGAAGGGAAAGGATGCGAGCTCCTTAATTTAACGGCATTCCACGCATGTAGATTAGTCGTGGAGCGTGCACCTGCCGCGGCACGGCTGTCGTCGTGGTCTTCTTCTTCGTCCCTTTCGTCCTCTTCGTCCTATGTCCCCCCTGTTTTCGCTCTCCCTCGTTCGGGAACTGGTTGGTCGCATTAAACCGAGTCCTCCCAAGCATTTATTAAACCCCGACCGGGATCGGGATCGGCAATCGGCATCCTCCTCACCCTCCCCCCTCCCTATTCCAACGCGAGCTAACGAATTCCCATCGATTATTCCGATAACATGGCCCATTCATTTTCTAAATTTGATGTGTTTTTCGATCGCAATTTTTGACTAAATGTGTGATGGTTTCGGCCCACAGGTTCGATCAGTGGTACAGTACCAGTCAAAAATTGCGATCGAAAAACACATCAAATTTAGAAAATGAATAGCCCGTGTTACCGGAGTAATCGATGGAAATTCGTTAGCGCGCGTTGGAATAGGGAGGGGGGAGGGTGAGGAGGATGGTACTGTACCACTGATCGAACTGTGCGCCGAAACCATCACACATTTAGTCAAAAATTGCGATCGAAAAACATCAAATTTATATGATGAACGGCGAAATATCAACGCACAAAGAAAGTTTTTATGCATCAATGTCAAGAAAGTACGGCGTAGAAACGGTGATGATTCGCAAGGACTGGTCATACACAAATAATTCTACAGCTAAGATAAGTAACATGAAATTATTCCTCTTGAAGTGTAGAACACATAATATTTTACCTAAATTCATTTTCAACAATGTGCTCCGAAACCATCACACATTTAGTCAAAAATTGCGATCGAAAAACACATCAAATTTATGTGATGAACGTCGAAATATCAACACACAAAGAAAGTATTTATGCATCAATGTCAAGAAAGTACGGCGTAGAAACGGTGATGATTCGCAAGGACTGGTCATACACAAATACTTCTACAACTAAGATAAGTAACAAGAAATTATTCCTCTTGAAATGTAGAACACATAATATTTTACCTAAATTCATTTTCAACAATGTGCTCCGAAACCATCACACATTTAGTCAAAAATTGCGATCGAAAAACACATCAAATTTATGTGATGAACGTCGAAATATCAACACACAAAGAAAGTATTTATGCGTCAATGTCAAAAAAGTAGGCGTAGAAACGGTGAAAATTCTCAAGGACTGGTCATACACAAATACTTCTACAGCTAAGATAAGTAACAAGAAATTATTCCTCTTGAAATGTAGAACACATAATATTTTACCTAAATTCATTTTCAACAATGTTGAACAAAAATTGCAACGTTAAAAAGTACCACCGATCGAACCTATGCGCCGAAACCATCACGCATTTATTCATTTTCTGTCGTTCGATACGTAACCGTTTCCCGTTCCGTTCTACCGATACAAACGGAATCGGTAAAAGATTCGAACACCGTGGAACGACGGAAACCGGGCACGCGAATGTCACGCCCGTTAATACGCTCCGACACGCTTCGACGAGCTTGAAATTATTTTACGCGCCGCATCGTTCCTCGTTCCCGGCCGCGAAGATTCAATTCACCGCATGAGGGACCATACGCTTGTTAATGATTCCTGATTAGGGGAACCTGGACGATCTTGAGCGACCATCACGGCGGCCGGATGACGCGTGCAGATTTTCGAGGAAGAACGCTGCAGTTTTGTTTTTTTGCGATTTATTCGACGGGTTCTTGCCGCGAAACTGGTTAATACCGGTGTAATTTCTCTCGATCGAAATTAAGTATATTAATAAACTTTATGATTGTGGCGCAAGGTTCGATCCTATTAAAAAGCCGCAAATTTGCAATTAAATTATTCTCGACGATTCGATCTTAGTGTGAATCATTTTCATAGAGGCTTTATTGCGTTTGCTGTGCCAACGGGTAAAATAAAACAAAAAAAAAAAAGAAAAATGAAGCGACGTTAAATAACAAAATAAATAAAATATGAACAGAATATTAGGAGTTACGGAGGACAGTGATTTAACCCATGGTGGCAGATACGTAACTTAGAATACGAAGTGGGTTAAATGTATCAGCTTTATAGCTTTCGTAACGAAGATACAATATCTGATATTAATTTTACTTTTACAACCACGTGCTACACAGGCAGAACTCGATCCAACAATACTAAGTTTTACTACGCGCATGCGCGCTCGCACACGCAATACGCACACGCTGAGGGAGGTTTCTGATATTTCCAACAATGACTACCGTCTGTGATG
Source organism: Sphecodes monilicornis (assembly GCA_913789915.3). Lineage (NCBI taxonomy): Eukaryota > Metazoa > Arthropoda > Insecta > Hymenoptera > Halictidae > Sphecodes > Sphecodes monilicornis. Next base: position 23,113,371 of record OU565293.1, on the reverse strand, counting down.
TCGTCTTTAAAAAATTGCGATCAAATTTATCATCATCCGATGAAAATATACGAGTTAACGAATGGTTCTAATTTTGTAGTTCTGTGGTGGGAAGAAAATTGTCGGACGGGTTGCAGCGGTTTTGTGGAGGGAGGCTACGGCAACAGTGGTTTCGGAAGAACGATGGCGGGCAGGGTTTCTCGAAATTGAAAAGCTCGATGGCTCTCGAGGGTATCGTTCCCGATCGGACCAATTTATTCTCGTTTTCTCGGACATACCGCGGAAGTCCCGCAGACAAATCTACGATAGGCGGCGAGCCTTTGAGACATTTGTCCGTCGGTGTTCTCTCACCGAATCGGAGAGGTGCCGGCCGATATACGAAGCTCGCTCGCCGAACTTGTGACTACCGGTCGCCGCTCTAATTGGCACGATTTATGTCCGGCGTGGCTCGTGCATCTCTCACCCCTCTCCTTTTCTCTCTCAATCCCTCTCTCTCTCTCTCTCTCTTTCTCTCGCTCTCTTTCTCTCTCTATCCGGCGCTCTCGTCGCGACTCTTTCTCGAAATTTTTGTACGATCCGAATCGGATCGAATTCTTCCCGGGCTATTCGCTTCGAGGAACCAATTATCCGCGGAAACGGTCAAAATTGTAGAAAGAAGCCCTTGGTCCTCACTCTTCAGCAATTCCTTTCGAAATCAGCCAGCTACTTTATTGCTTCGACCACTTGCCCGTGCATAATTAATGATCTAACGGTAAACTTATAGGTAAAAGCGTTTAATCGTTTGAAGACGCGTGTCGGAGTATAGACGACATCAGGTTCGTATATCTAATTCCTAAAATCCTAGATAAATAATTAAAAATAACCAATCTGTGCTTGAAGACGCGATTTAACATCTGAGAATCTTCAAATTGAGTATTTACATTTTATGAGAATTAATTTTTGAAATACAGTAGTACCTCCACAGTTGTCTCGATGATTGACTCGACTTGACAACTCCGTTGAATTTATGCATGAAGTCCCTAGTTAACATCTGAGAATCTTACGATTGAGAATTTACATACAAATTGATGGGGATGAGATTGTGATAGAGAATTTTAAATGAAAGCGTTGTGGCGGCTACTTCCTATGCTCGTCAACAGAGGGACATTACGACAACACCTTTCCCGCTACTACCTGAATCTTCCTCTGTTTGTATATATACCGTCCTAAACTGTCCTTACTACATCCCGCGAGCTTACTCTCCTGCATGCTTATTAACTAACTCTGCATGATACTCATCCCTATGCATTACTCATGTCTTTTGGTTTTTGCAAATTTTCCCATATTTAAAACTCATGTTACTCCCACCTACCTCGAGCTGGTAATACCACTAATAAATACCACATCATTTCCAGTCGGTAAAGGAGCTTTTCTCTGCCCCTAGGTACGACTTCAAACTCATCGAACAACATCCAAAAAAAAAAATAAACCTTACTATATCCCGCGTGTAAGGCACGGGTCCGCTAGATAACCTTACCGACGAGTCCTCTAGCGGGCCTAGGACGAAACGCTTCCTTCTCCTTTTTCCTCCTCTCACACACTTTTCAGCCGCCATAGCGTCAAAAGTAATACAACTCAATTATTTGCTAATAAAAAAACAGGAATTCTACGAACATGTGATCTCCAAGTTACTAGAAAGATGGCACAAGATCATCGAACAAAATTGCCACTACATCACCGAATAAATAAATAAATAGTGAAACATCGTCTTCATTTTCCCTTGGAAAAACGAAATTACTTTCCGAACAACCCAATATAAAGCAATGTAAAATAATCAATTTTAGTGCTCCGTGAACCTAGTGTTAAAATACGATCCACTGCTTCGTTAAGTTGATCGCCTCTGACAACGAGGTGCGAGCTATTCGCGAACGAAGAGAACGTTCAAATTCGTTCGAACTTGATGAAATTGAACTTTCTCCAATTTTAGAGAAAGGAAAGTGGTAGGTTCTTTCTTTTCGTGCAGTAGGTGACTTTCACGAAGAGGACAGTGCAACCAGAGATTTGAACAGGCCTCCGGTCTCTCGGTCACCTTGTTTTAACTATCCGAGCGTGCACCTGCACTTCCTCCCGGTTTTCTTAACGGTCGTGGAGCCCCTTGTTGCATTGCAAATGCAACGAGGAGTGTGTGCGCGACCTAGCCTAACGAGCTTACTTTCCGTGCTGGCTTTATGATTGAGAGAGAGAGAGAGAGAGAGAAAGAGAGAGAGAAAGAGAGAGAGAGAGACGTTCTCGGCGACTTCTCTCGTTTATCCCTATCTAATTCGAGGCTTCCGGTTCTGAAATCGTTTAAGCTCGTCCGCCGACTCTGGTGACTAATGCGAACATGAAAAGGCTCCGTTAATCTCCGTGCCGATTTTAACCTCGTCGTCGTTTCAACAAATTGGAAAATCTCGTTTCTATTTAAACCTTTGCACTATTATTTACATTCTCTCTCTTTTACATTTACAGCGATTTGTAGACTATGGATGTTTGTGCAATTTTCAATTTTGATAGACCTATTTTAAGGAAACAGCCTTCAACAAATTGAAAAAATCTCGTTTCTATTTTTTAGTCACGGAACAGCAATTTTACTTGGGTGATTGTCTGCAGACATGCGTTCACAAAGATTTAAAACGGGCCTACCAAATGAAATACCCAAAATAGTCAAATTTTCCTATTTGCCATTATCCGCAAATAATCGGTGTAGGTATCGAAGAAGAGAGGATCGCGGGTGGTTGTCTCGAACAGAGCGATCTATCGCAACCGTTTCGAAAGCGGACCTAAAACCGCGCGTCAAGAGCGGTGGTGGGGCTCGCATAAACAATTTCTTCTTCGCTGAAGGATTCCCCGGGTGTTTTCTCACGCTCGGTTCTCGCGTGGTCGCCCCGGTCGCCGAAAATTTCGGGGCTATGCGCTTCCAATTAGAAGGAATCCGTTTGCGTACGCGGCTCGCAGGAGAAGAGGGAGCTCCTCTCCTAATTAACGTTTTCCAGGAGAGTCGATCGGTCCCCGGCTAGAAGAGCGAGCACGGCTCGGAGTGAAAAAAGAAAGAAGGGGGGGTCCGAAGGGACGCGAAAATGAGGGCCGCGGACGTCGCAGGAATCGAATCGCGAATAACCTTGCTCGTTCGAGAGCGGATCGGAACAGAACAGAGAACAGAGCGAAGAAGAGCGGTGCGGAACGGAGAGGATTCATTAGCGAATACCATCGGTGGATTCTCGAATCTGTAGGCCAGTTGCTCTCTCCGGTTCGGGTCTTTTTAATTGGCCAGATTAGTCCCGAAATCGCGCACCCTCTGTCTCCCCGCGGGCAGGACCTCTCCGATTCTTTTTTCGCCTGGGTCCTCCTGTTCTCGTGGCGCTGGTTGTCGCCGCGCGTCCTCGTCCTCGTTCTCGTCCTCGTCGTCCTTTCGGCACCGCCGACACGGAATATCGGCCTCGTTAAAATACCTGAGAGCCACGACGAAATCGAAATTTCGGGGTTACAACAAAGAGGAGCGACGCGTCGCGGACGATCCTCGTCCTCTTCCCTCCAACAGTCAGCTTTCCGTCTTCGTCCACGGCGCTAAATAACGCCGGACAGATTTCGCTGATAGCCGCCGCCGCCGCACAGTGTGCCAAATGGCTATTTCAACTGGACAAAATGAACTTTCAAATAAAGAAAAAGTAACTGGGAAAATATAATCTAAAATGACCGTGTATATATTTTTATTTTGCTGTAAACCCAAAGTTGAATATTAGGTCGTAACATAAATCGTCGGGTTACTGCCAAAACAAGGTAACTCCATAATTTGAACTTTTGAGAAATCGTCGTTTGAAAATTTCAATTGAAATGAAAAATCGTCACAGCTTCAAAATGATTTATTGATTGAAAAAAATCAAAGTAAGTAACAAAAGTTGTCTAGTTGTCTAGTTTTGTCAGTATGTTTTTCGATCATTTTTTAATCTAATGGAGTACTTAACTTTTGGCAGTAACCCGACGAAATACATATTCGTATCTCATTCCTTGGAAAAGCCGGGTCAAGCACAGAGGCATTACCGCGGTTCTGGGATCGCGATCACTCGCGGACTCCACGTTGATTTTCCAATTAGAAGCGTCGGTGACGTTAAGGAGGGCAATATTTCGCGTCGGGGACACGTCTCGAGCCTTTGAGGCCGAACGATAGACAGAATGAAGTCTCGTCTCTCCGTAGAAACGCGAGGCGATCTCAAAGGGATCTTGACGCTTGTCTCCGAGCCCTGTCTATCGATATCGCGATCGACCATCCGGATGAAACTATCGGGCGGATCGTGAGCACGTACCGCCACTTCATTCGTGGATGGACGAGAGCTCAGAGAGGACGAGAAGATCGTTCTCGATCAGAAATGGAAGAAAACCCCAGGAGCACAGACGACAATGCACGCTATAGGCTTTGTCTCGGCTTGCGCTCCTCGATCCTTCGCGAAGACACGACGGATCGATATCGATCGCGGCGAAGACGCATGAATGCCGGACGTCGTTACCGCTCGGCCGGAATTGAGACGTGCGCTTTACGATCCGGCCGGCTTGACTTTTATTCCGACAATAAAATCAACGAGCACTCTCGTGTACTCTGTCGTTTCTTATACGCCCCACCACTCCGACACAATCAAATCACCGGCTGAACTGTAGTTTAGAGGACCAACAATTTTCAAGTTTTCCGTACGCGATGCTACACATTTTGAACGGAAAATGATAGACGTGTAATTTTTAGTACACGGAAACTCAGAGTACGCCTAAAAACTCAGAGTTCTTCTAACACAATGCTACTGTTACTACATTGCATAAAACGAGTCCTAGTAAAACAAGAATTCATTAAGGAATTCCGAGATAATTTAAAGAAAATTAAAACAGTAGAAATTATATTCATGGATCTCACAGGCCCGGCTGAACTGTACTTTAGAGGACCAAAAATTTTCAAGTTTTCCATATGCGATGCTACACATTTTGAACGGAAAATGATGGACGTGTAATTTTTAGTACACGGAAACTCAGAGTACACCTAAAAACTCAGAGCTCTTCTAACGCAATGCTACTGTTACTACATTGCATAAAACCAGTCCTAGTAAAACAAGAATTCATTAAGGAATTCCGAGATAATTTAAAGAAAATTAAAACAGTAGAAATTATATTCATGGATCTCACAGGCCCGGCTGAACTGTACTTTATGGGACCAAAAATTAAATTCACTTTTAGTAAAACTATTTTCATTGACATTTTATGTGTGTTCAGAATTGTGATTCTAAATCTTGAATTTGATCGACGATCTCACTTTATTTGAGAAAGGTTACTGTTCATCGGAGCAATAAATTCGTCAGTAATACGATCAATAAATTTCAGTGGGGATCGTTTATTTTTACTTCTGAATAAATAACGTTTTCAGCAGCGCATCTGTTCGCCGGATCCCACCATCGATCGAAACAAGACAAACAAACGTGTCGTCGAAATCCCACGGATCGAACGGCTGGGAAAAAAAAGGTGGGGGATGATGCTGTGGCAAAGGGGTAAAGGGGCGATGGGGCGAAGAGGTGGGGGAAAGGTTCCAGGGAGAAGCTCGCGTTCGAGGATCTCTTTGATTCCATTATTGCTCGCCTAATTGAATTCCTCTGCGCGATCGCGGCCCTGTACATCTATAAACCCGCGGCTCGTGAAACCAATTTGGGCATTCCTACGTATACGTGTAGTACGTGGCCCGGCCGATCCGGTGATCTATAGATCCCGTGGACGACGCGCCGCATACCGGTGCCAGCTCGAAAATCTGCGGCCCTCGATCCCGAGAGACACGTGCACCCTTTGCCCTTTAATTGGAACCCGTCCAATCTCATACCATTTTGCAACAATAATTCTGCCGCGAAACAACGCGTTCACAAAAAGTTTACATTTCGTAACGTGTTGCTGGTAGATTCTTGAATACGATAAAAATTACAACCGGAAGTTAAGAAGACGAACGATATATGTAGTATAAATATCACCATATGTAGAATTCGAAAAGCAATGATTATAAAATTTACGGCACCCAAATGTCACAAATCCAAACGGCATGGCGTCCAAACGACGAGTCCAATCGGCACGGCGTCCAAAATGAACGCGTCCAATCGGATGGCGTCCAATTGGGACACCCCACAATACAACTGTACCTAACCACTGTCAAGGTACTGAAAAAATTGACATTCAAATCATTTGAAAGAGAAACACAATTATAGCTGAGTCCGAATTATGGAAAAATTCCATCAATTATAAGAAGATTTTGAATAAATATTGAAACGTAAAGTGTTCGTCCGACCAAGAGGAGCATGTCCGTCCATTTTATTCGCGTGATTTATTATTGTTTCGAATGCGAAGATTTTTGCAAGCAGAGGTAGGCGCATGTAGTGTGTCAGGAAATAATCGTAGGTTCATAAATCATGTTCCCCATGGTGTACACGTTTTTCTAAGCTGTCGACAGCACGTTTATAGTCGCAACGAAGAAAAGATGCATCGGGGGATCTAATTCCATGCGTAGAAAAACTTTGAGAGTTTCCTTGAGGAAGACTCGATCCATGGGAAAATCCGAGGCGTCGAAAGGGGATCGAGGGATCTTTAAATATCCAAACACGTGCCGCGTCCGATGGGATCCGCAGGTTCGAGCCGCGTAACTTCCTCGAAGACATTCGAACTAACTTTTAATCAACTTTATCCGAGGTGTCGCCAATTAAAATTGTAACGCTAGTTCATTTTAATACTTTATCTACCGGCAATATTGCAACAGTCTTTTTTAAATCGAAGATCAACGGTTGAGAAAACGGTTGAGAGACAATTTGTTCTGAAATTATTATTTATAAGAAAATTATGGAATATCTTTCACATTCACTCAGTTAATAATGCGTCATTCGGTAGACTGCAGATTTGATGCACTGATCACCGAAATTCTAAAATTCTAAAATTCTAAACTTCTAACAATAATATATTTTCATACAGTGTACACGCATAATAACATAACGAATAGCCCGAGTAGTAACCACGCGCAACAAAACACAATTAGAAAGGGCGTTACCGATTAGCAATATTATAAATTACTGCCAAAAATGTAAAAATCAATTACTCGAATAATTGTCCTGAACTTATTAAAATTGTTAAGTTGCGATATAGAGTATTATTAATTTCCTAGGTGTTGAAATGACGTTGGAACGTTTCTGCTTTGTGTAAAAATCGAATTAATTGGGTTTGGAGAAACTCGAATGCAAATTGCGAGGATAGTTGATCAGAATAGATCGAGGGTAACGTTGTTGGGTGATTGGATTGACCGAAAAAGGAGGAACCGGATCGAAATTCGAGTCGGTTCCTGTTCGGTCGTTAAGCCCCGTAACAAGGAAATGATAGAAACAGAGATATATTGCCCATGCGGAATCGAGTTTCCTGCGGTCGTGCGTGCACGTGGGTGGCAATCAGCCTCTGCAGGCCCATTGTGGCCAGACCTGTTGCGTTCATCGTTAATTAAGACCCATCTCCGGGAGATCCACCAGAACCAGTCGTTGTCTCTTCTCGTCGCGCTCGATCGACTACCGATACATCGCAAAAATTCCTCGAGTTCCGATCGGCTACGCTATCAATCGTAATCGGGCTTCCAACCTGTCGGCAAGCATTAATTAATTCCAATTGAGAAACAAAACTTCTACTTATCGACGCTTCGGTAGCTTCCTGGACATCTAAATCTCTCTCGATAGAGACAATCAATATTGCAATTTTAGTCGATGCGATTGGAAAGTATCAGGCAATAGAGCGTTAATCGTCGTTGACATTAAAAATGATTGATTTCTCCAAGGAACGTTCATCGATAGCACGAAAACACATTAATTTCAAATTTGTGTTAGGACACCATCCCCACTGAATTTCTAGCCTTTAAAGAAACAGTTCAATTTTGTTTCAATAATTAGAAATAATCGATTGAAAATGTTCCTACAGTTTTCTTTATTCGTGTAAGTATGCTTTGATCACTGTGAAAATGCTTCGCTATCCCCACTACGAGTCTAATCGACGGAAAGAGCTTGTTTCAGCCAATGGGGACGAGACTAGTCGACGGGCGGGGCTTGTCTGAGCCAAAGAGGCGTGACTAGTCGATGGGCGGGGCTTGTCTGAGCCAAAGAGGCGTGACTAGTCGATGGGCGGGGCTTGTCTGAACCAAAGAGGCGGGGCTACGCGATAGGCGGGATTTATCGTATTCCACGCCCCTTTTGATTGTCCTAGAGGTCTTTAACAAACAAAAACTTGGGGAAACAGTGAGTTGTATTATATCATTTTCTTTGCTGATCGTTTAGCACAGTCTGATGCAATTGTTAATGGTTTTATTTGACGAAGAATGTATATTGGAACAGTCGTTCTACAAGCAAGAATAATATTCTTTCTACCTTTTTTCCTGTATATTGTAACATTTTCGTTTCACAGTCCGTGAATCACGACTCGTAATAAAATTGCGTCGGGACAAACGGAAAGCTTCGCTTCCCAGGTCTCGAGCATGCTAAAATCCAAAGTTGCCCGGGAGCTAATTAGCATCGCCATTAGGGTCGGTACGATTCCAGCGCGCCTCGAAGAAAGTAACAAGTTCGTAGTTGGAACGCAGCGAAGCGAAGATGCGAATAGGATAAGGTAGCGAGGATGGGGCGCGAGGACATTGTTCCACGAGTATAAGTAGATGGGTAGAACGACGATCATCGGAGTGTGCGGAGCAGGAAGCGCGGCCGAGAGCCAAGAGCCGCACGGAGAAACCGTAAACGGATTTTTTTTCAGCTATTAATAAGGTCCGCGATAGGAGGCGGCGATAATAGAAAATCACCGGGCGAGTTACGATCGTCCGTGGCAGCTTTCAGTGCACCGTTATGGGCTCCGCGGACCTCACGGCGTAAATAACGAACAGCTCGGCCTGAAAATAGCTGCGAGTGACGAGATGCAACGGCGAGAGACCACTGCCTGCTGTCCAGCGTTGCGCGTCATTAATCACGAAATGCTCCGAGTAATAGTCCATCGGCGAAAATATTACTAGAGACAGGCCGGCAACAAAAATTCCTGCATACCGACGTTCGTGCTAAGCCAGTTTTCACGGTGTGATTATGCTGTCACGTTGACACTGAAGATCGTTATGCAGTGGTCAGTAAAGCACTTCAATACGAGCACGAAGTCTATTTTCGAAGAATTTATTTTTCCAACTGTTCGAACGTTGTAGTTTATTCAAATCGGTGCTATGGTCCATCATCGTGTTCGAGTTTATTTCATTTTCCAATATTCACAATCATTGGCCCCACTACTTTAAAAACTGCAACTGCATTCTTTAATTTTGCCCAGAACTATTAAAAGCGTTCGCTGATTTTAAAAACAGTTTGTGCGCTTTGGACTTTCAGTAAGTCCTTCGCTATCATCACCATGCGACTAGCTAGCTAGTGGGTGGAGCTTGCTCCAACCAATAAAACGCGACTACTCGATGGGCGGAACATTCTCTGGCCAATGAAATCTAACTAATCGATGGGCGGAGCATTCTCTAGCCAATCAAATCCGACTAATCGATGGGCGGAGCGTTCTCTAGCCAATCAAATCCGACTAATCGATGGGCGGGGTATTCTCTATTGACTAATCGATGGGTGGGGCATTCTTTAGCCAATCAAATCAGACTAATCGATGGGCGGGGCATTCTCTAGCCAATCAAATCCGACTTATCGATGGGCGGGGTTTTCTCTATTGACTAATCGAAGGTGGGGCATTCTCTAGCCAATCAAATCCATCTAATCGATGGGCGGAGCGTTCTCTAGCCAATCAAATCCGACTAATCGATGGGCGGGGTTTTCTCTATTGACTAATCGAAGGTGGGGCATTCTCTAGCCAATCAAATCCATCTAATCGATGGGCGGAGCGTTCTCTAGCCAATCAAATCCGACTAATCGATGGGCGGGGTTTTCTCTATTGACTAATCGAAGGTGGGGCATTCTCTAGCCAATCAAATCCATCTAATCGATGGGCGGAGCGTTCTCTAGCCAATCAAATCCGACTAATCGATGGGCGGGGTTTTCTCTATTGACTAATCGATGGGTGGGGCATTCTCTAGCCAATCAAATCAGACTAATCGATGGGCGGGGCATTCTCTAGGTAATCAAATCCGACTTATCGATGGGCGGAGCATTCTCTAGCCAATCAAATTCAACTAGTCGATGGGCGGGGTCTATTCTAGCTACTGGAACAGGATGAACCGATAGGTGAGGTCCATTCTAGCTAAAGAAACATGATCGATCGATGGGCGGGGCACACTACAGTCGACGAAACGCGTCCAATCAATGAATGGAGCCTGTTCTAATGAATGAAACGTGACTTAATCACTGGGCGAGACTTTTCTGAGCCACTATAACATAAAAATTGTGTTTTACAATTTTCAGTAGCCAACAACAACGTAACAAAACTCGAGAATAATTCCAGAACCACCCTAAAATCCTATCAATGGATCCCAGAAGCTTCCGACGCAGCAACACCGTTGCAAAAATCGAAAAACCCCATCCCACCCCTTACGTTCCTGAAAATCATCGGACTCTAAAGGTTCCAGCGTCCCTTTTTCACCGTTCTCCGTCGACGAAGAGGAGGCAGGGAACGGGAGAAAAAAGTGGAGCATCGGATAGTCTTGAATCGAGTCGCGAGGAAAGGAGAAAGGGACGGGGGGGAGCAGAGTGGCGACGTCCCTGAATGAGAAAGCGGTTCGATGCACTTGCCACTCCTTTCCCCCTTCCCTCTCCATCCGATTGTGGCTGGCCCGTTGTTGTTCCGCGGACGTGTTGCAACACGAAAGGAACGAGTGTACAGGAGGCAGGATAATGCCAGGACCGTGTATACGCTGCGTGGACAAGAACGACCGGGAAACCCGGTGTATCGAGCAAGGAGAGAGAGAGACAGAGAGAGAGAGAGGGGGGGGCTTGAAGATCGTTGTTCGACGATTCGAAAGCCCCCCCAGGTGACGGGCTTTTTGCCAGACACATTCGTTACCAACCGGACAATTCATTTGGACGACGACTTGCGAAAATCTGCGCGAGTATTATCGAGTTGATGGATGTTAATAATGAACGACGACACACTTTTCGTTCGACGCTCGATAAAATGACACAAAAAATTCGTACGACGAGTTTTGAGAGGTCTTCGCAAAGGGGAGCCTTCCTTCTTTGATACCATGAAGGTTTTAGTCTGGTGTAAATTTTTTCGGTCCCTGCAGAGTCGTTTAAATAGGGAAAAATTCCGAATTTTCAACCTTTCTTTACTATAATTAGTTTTTCCACGTGATGGAGAAACGTTTTTGGAATAGTCGAAAGAGTGTATCGAAAGTAGAGATTTCAAGCTTTAAAATGAACCCAGTATGGCCGATCTACGATCTTTTGTTAGAAAGTTATAGCGGTTTAAATATCAACGATTTTTAGAATTTAAGTGCTGCTTTCATTTTGTACACCAGTGTAGTGATCTAGAAATACTAATAATTCTAAGGGGAAGTATAGTAGGTGTTTGAAATTGCCACTTTCTATGCTCCCGATTATGTCCAGCATACATTATATTGTAACTCGCGTGGCAAGTAGAACTTTCATATCTCAACATGCTGAATTATAAAAATGTAATGATTTATAAATGTAAAGAATTCCAAAGAGAAGAATTATTCGAAGTTGCCATTTTCTATTCACTCGACCAAATGCAGCGTCGACGGAGTATAATTTTGACATTTCAACATGCAAAATTATAAAAATGTAATGATTTATAAATGAGAAGAATTCCAAAGAGAAGAATTATTTGAAGTTGCCACTTAATATCCACTCGACCAAATGCAGCGTCGACGGAGTATAATTTTGACATCTCAACACGCAAAATTCTAAAAATCTAATGATTTATAAATGAAAAGAATTCCAAAGAGAAGAATTATTTGAAGTTGCCATTTCCCATCCACTCGACCAAATGCAGCGTCGACGGAGTATAATTTCGACATCTCAACACGCGAAATTATAAAAATGTAATGATTTATAAATGAAAAGAATTCCAAAGAGAAGAATTATTTGAAGTTGCCATTTCCCATCCACTCGACCAAATGCAGCGTCGACAGAGTATAATTTCGACATCTCAACACGTAAAATTATAAAAATGTAATGATTTATAAATGAAAAGAATTCCAAAGAGAAGCAGCGTTTGAAATTGCGACTTTCTATGCTCCCGATTATGTCCAGCATACATTATATTGTAACTCGCGTGGCAAGTACAACTTTCATACCTCACCATGCTGAATTATAAAAATGTAATGATTTATAAATGAAAAGAATTCCAAAGAGAAGAATTATTCGAAGCTGCCATTTCCTATCCACTCGACCAAATGCAGCGTCGACGGAGTATAATTTTGACATCTCAACACGTAAAATTATAAAAATGTAATGATTTATAAATGAAAAGATTTCCAAAGAGAAGAATTATTCGAAGTTGCCACTTCCTATCCACTCGACCAAATGCAGCGTCGACGGAGTATAATTTTGACATCTCAACACGCAAAATTCTAAAAATCTAATGATTTATAAATGAAAAGAATTCCAAAGAGAAGAATTATTTGAAGTTGCCATTTCCCATCCACTCGACCAAATGCAGCGTCGACGGAGTATAATTTCGACATCTCAACACGCGAAATTATAAAAATGTAATGATTTATAAATGAAAAGAATTCCAAAGAGAAGAATTATTTGAAGTTGCCATTTCCCATCCACTCGACCAAATGCAGCGTCGACAGAGTATAATTTCGACATCTCAACACGTAAAATTATAAAAATGTAATGATTTATAAATGAAAAGAATTCCAAAGAGAAGCAGCGTTTGAAATTGCGACTTTCTATGCTCCCGATTATGTCCAGCATACATTATATTGTAACTCGCGTGGCAAGTACAACTTTCATACCTCACCATGCTGAATTATAAAAATGTAATGATTTATAAATGAAAAGAATTCCAAAGAGAAGAATTATTCGAAGCTGCCATTTCCTATCCACTCGACCAAATGCAGCGTCGACGGAGTATAATTTTGACATCTCAACACGTAAAATTATAAAAATGTAATGATTTATAAATGAAAAGATTTCCAAAGAGAAGAATTATTCGAAGTTGCCACTTCCTATCCACTCGACCAAATGCAGCGTCGACGGAGTATAATTTTGACATCTCAACACGTAAAATTATAAAAATGTAATGCTTTATAAATGAAAAGAATTCCAAAGAGAAGCAGCGTTTGAAATTGCGACTTTCTATGCTCCCGATTATGTCCAGCATACATTATATTGTAACTCGCGTGGCAAGTACAACTTTCATACCTCACCATGCTGAATTATAAAAATGTAATGATTTATAAATGAAAAGAATTCCACAGAAAAGAGGTATTCGAAGTTGCCACTTCCTGTGCACTCGACCAAATGCAGCGTCGACGGAGTATAATTTTGACATCTCAACACGTAAAATTATAAAAATGTAATGATTTATAAATGAAAAGAAGTCCAAAGAGAAGAAGTATTCGAAGTTGCCACTTAATATCCACTCGACGAAATGCAGCGTCGACGGAGTATAATTTTGACATCTCAACACGCAAAATTATAAAAATATAATGATTTATAAATGAAAAGAATTCCAAAGAGAAGAATTATTCGAAGCTGCCATTTCCTATCCACTCGACCAAATGCAGCGTCGACGGAGTATAATTTCGACATCTCAACACGCAAAATTCTAAAAATCTAATGATTTATAAATGAAAAGAATTCCAAAGAGAAGAATTATTCGAAGTTGCCACTTAATATCCACTCGACGAAATGCAGCGTCGACGGAGTATAATTTTGACATCTCAACACGCAAAATTATAAAAATGTAATGATTTATAAATGAAAAGAATTCCAAAGAGAAGAAGTATTTGTAGTTGCGACTTTTTGTGCTGTTTCTGCCAATAAATCTGCCAGGAGTGACAGGACGCAACGAAAGCAAAGAGATCGTGTCTTGAAAACGTGCAAACTGTAATAACGTTCGTTGATATCGTATTTTTCCTGTTGCCGTACCACGTGGTTTCCGTTCTACCCGAGGATCAAGTAGCCTCGAGAACATGCGTCGACTCATCCTCGAGGATGCCGAACGAGGGCTCCCTCCGATTAATCGTTTTCCCTCTATTCGAGATTACCTGCCTGTTAATGATTCGACATAGCCGGTCGCTCTCTTCTCTTTAACCGGCCGATGAAATTATTAAGGTAGAAAGTTGCAAGACTGCCTGCTCGATCATGATTATTTTTCTTAGTCATCCTGGCTCTCAGCGGACGCACGCGTCCTTCTTATCCCTCGTTTCTACAGATTAAATTTCACTTAAGCATTTATACACGAATAACGACTTTAAGTCGCTATAGGAAAAAATTGCGATATTATTATGTAAAACAATTTTTACTAAAACAAATTTTCTAAAACATTGCTGAAGGTTCCAGTGTTATGAGTACGGTAGATAGTAATAAATAAATTACGGATCTTTATGCATTCGTAATATGATTACAATTTTAAAATAGGAGGAAGAGAAATTATGAACAATATTAATGATAGCTATACTCTATATGTCTACTATAAGGAATTTTTAAAAGGTAATAAATTAATTTTTTTCCTCCTTCTGGTTTCAAGAAAATAAGCAATGGAATTTATAACTTGCATAAAGATCCGCACTCTAGTAATAAAAATTTCGTATGAATAAAAAATAGAAAATCGCGTAGAATGGAAATATTTTAGGTCAGATGAAATGTCTTGGTTTTGGAATTAACCGTTTGCACTCGAATGGTGACTCTGAGTTACCAGTAAAAATTGTCATGCCATTATTCAAAACAGTTTTTATATTATTAAATTCGTCTCTATTTTATAAATTGCTAGAAATTCAACTGTTCTATGAAAACAATAAGTTTAATTTCTGGTGAACAATGTACAAAAGATGCATAGAATAAAAATGTCCGAGGTTGAAAGAAATATCTTGATTTTAGAATTATAAAATTGCTTCGAGTGCAAAATGCATCTTTGAATGTAACGAGATAAATATCGAATCGATAGTTTCAATACATTTTTAAAGTGCTCTCGTGTGTTAGTGACAATTTATTACAACTGGACGTTGTAAAACAATTTAGGTATTGGCATAGTGTTTAAATTGCTCTTTGATTTTCTCTCAGACAACAATTCCGACGATGCAAGTGGAAACAGACATTTAATGTTCGTGGTCGAACAAAGTTTCAAACTGTTTTTAAAGTGCTCTTGTACGTTAATAACAATTTAATCGTAGCAGAAGTTCACCAGACGTTGTAAAACAATTTAGGTATTGGCATAAGGTTTAAATTGCTCTTTGATTTTCACTCAGACAACAATTCCCGACGATGCAAGTGGAAACAGATTATTTAATGTTCGTGGTCAGACAAAGTTTCAATGTGTTCCTGAAGTGCACTCGAACGTTAATAACAGTTTATTCGTAGCAGAAGTTCACCAGACGTTATAAAACAATATGGGTATTGACATAGGGTATAAATTGTTTTTTGATTTTCTGTCTGACATCAATTCCCGACGATGCAAGTAGAAAAAGACAATTAATGCTCGTGGTCAGACAAAATTTCAAAATATTTTTAAAGTACTCTCGTTTGATAGTAATAATTTATTTGACATCGTGTTCACTGGACTCTCCAAAACATTTATGGTATAGTCATAAGCTACGTTGTTTTTTGATTTTCTCTCTGACATCAATTCCCGACAATGCAAGTAGAAACAGACATTTAACGCTCGTGGTCAGACAAAATTGCAAACTGTTTTTAAAGTGCTCTCGTTTGATAGTAATAATTTATTTGACATCGCATTTATTGGACTTTCCAAAACATTTTGGGTATCGTCAGAAGCTACGTTGTTTTTTTGATTTTCTGTCTGACATCAATTCCCGTCGTTGCAAGTAGAAACAGACATTTAATGCTCGTAGTCAGACAAAATTTCAAACTGTTTTTAAAATGCTCTCGTTTGTTAGTAATAATTTACTTGACATCGCATTTACTGGACTTTCCAAAACATTTTGAGTATCGTCATAAGCTACGTTGTTTTTTGATTTTCTGTCTGACATCAATTCCCGACAATGCAAGTGGAAACAGACACTTAGGGTTCGTAGCCAGACAAACGTGCATTGAATCTTTAGGAACGTAAAAATGAAAATCGTAAAATAGAAAATCAACATTTTCTATCTCGATTGCAACGAGAAGATATTAAATAGTATTTGATTTTCCTTCTTGATAATCTTGGAAATAAATACACAGAGCAATAACGCAAGAGACATTAATATGCGCGTTTTCTCGGAACTCGCGAGCCAGCACGCGGCCGACATAATTGCGGTGATAAAATCGCTGATTATTGCAATAAGAAGATCGCGTTGGAACGAACAACATAATCGACCGTGCATGGACAGTGTCCCATTAATAATCCAATATTTGCAAAAGGAATCGCAGTGGGGACAAGCGATAAGAGAGGCTTGGATCGGAGACGGTCCACTTAAGGTTTAATGACGAACGATCAGGATTGTTGATCGCGACGTCGCGAGCTATACGCGTTATTATCAATAAGTTTGTCTCGAGGAGCAATTCTTCGGGGTCGGGGGTACGCGTCGGGGCCCCTGGTCGACTATGAGGTTCCCTGCCCCCTCCTAAATCATTATTTATGTCGTCCACAGTGGCCGGTCGTGTGTTTGTTCTCGGTTCTTGCGCCCCTCTCGTCCCCCAGTGGCCTCGATCGAGCACAACGGCCGATCGACGACGATAGAAATCACCGATCCAGTTTTTTCCACGGCGAGATTTAATGTCCCATAGTGATCCCCGGCTTCGTATATTATTTTACGCTTGCGTGCACTCTCCGCGCCACCACCGCGCCGATAGAACTGCATTCGATGCATTCGCTGTGTCGTAGTCGCAGTGCGCCGCGATAATGTACACTTTTTATGACCGACGCGGACCTTGGCTAACAACGATCGAGTTGTAACCCTTTTTCTCATTTTTCCTTTGTTTACTCGCCGTTCTTACTTCTACCTGTACCCCATTTATTCTATTCACCTGCGTTTTTCTCTTGGCAGTTCTTGCACTCCGTTGCGATACCTATTCAACGAGGTTTTTCCATTTGTACGGTTCATTGCAATCGCGCTGGTCTAATGGTGTTTTAGTCGCTGCTCGATGGCGGAGTTTGCGTAAAAAAATTGCGGAACAAGAAAACAGTTTACCATAAACCTGTGCAAAATGAAAGACAACCGTGTGCGGTAAAAATGATTTTAAACAGCCAAGCTTCAAAATGATTCAAAACAAAATTCTCCAGAGTCGTCTTACACTTCTTGCACTTCTTGTACTCCTTAGCGAGCGCTTTTCCGCGAGATTTTTGCATTTGTTCGGTTCATTGCAATGGCGCCGGTCTAATGGTGTTTTAGTCGTTATACGATGGCGGAGTTGCGCCAAAAAATTGCGGAACAAGAAAACAGTTTACCATAAACCTGTGCAAAATGAAAGACAACCGTGTGCGGTAAAAATGATTTTAAACAGTCGTGCTACAAAATGATTCAAATCAAAATTCTCCGGAGTCATCTTGCACTTTTTGGACTTCCTAGCGATCGCTTTTCGGCGAGATTTTTGCATTTGTTCGGTTCATTGCAATCGCGCTGGTCTAATGGTGTTTTAGTCGCTGCTCGATGGCGGAGTTTGCGTAAAAAAATTGCGGAACAAGAAAACAGTTTACCATAAACCTGTGCAAAATGAAAGACAACCGTGTGCGGTAAAAATGATTTTAAACAGTCGTGCTTCAAAATGATTCAAAACAAAATTCTCCAGAGTCGTCTTGCACTTCTTGCACTTCTTGTACTCCTTAGCGAGCGCTTTTCCGCGAGATTTTTGCATTTGTTCGGTTCATTGCAATGGCGCCGGTCTAATGGTGTTTTAGTCGTTATACGATGGCGGAGTTGCGCCAAAAAATTGCGGAACTAGAAAACAGTTTACCATAAACCTGTGCAAAATGAAAGACAACCGTGTGCGGTAAAAATGATTTTAAACAGTCGTGCTTCAAAATGATTCAAATCAAAATTCTCCGGAGTCATCTTGCACTTTTTGCACTTCCTAGCGATCGCTTTTCCGCGAGATTTTTGCATTTGTTCGGTTCATTGCAATCGCGCTGGTCTAATGGTGTTTTAGTCGTTATTCGATGGCGGAGTTGTGCCAAAAAATTGCGGAACAAGAACACAGTTTACCATAAACCTGTACAAAATGAAAGACAACCGTGTGCGGTAAAAATGATTCTAAACAGCCAAGCTTCAAAACGATTCAAATCAAAATTCTCCAAGGTCGTCTTGCACTTTTTGCACTTCTTAACGATCTCTTTTCCGCGAGATTTTGGCATTTGTTCGATTCATTGCAATCGCGCTGGTCTCTGAGTACTCTCAAACACCTAGAGAAAAGTGAGAAAAATTATTGCACTTACCCAGCCACAGGCGTCATCTTCAGCGCCAGCGCCCTGCTAATACAGAATCCAGCGCCTCCGGTCGCGAACCAGAATTTCACCTTTTGCTGGAACAAAAAAAAACCGTTCACGGTTCGTTAGCGTTGAACCAAGTCGATCAGACTCCGAGAGAGCCAGGTGATCGATCGTCCCCCGGCAGGTTGATCGATCGCTCGGCTACCGATTGCGTCCGTCGATCACTTTGCCCTCTGATTGGCTCTGCGATCGATCGCGCCTCCGTTATTCTTCTCTCTCTCTCACTCTCGCTCTCTCTCTCTCTCTCTCTCTCTCTCTCTCTCTCTCTGAGCCAAATTCTCAACAATGAACAAAGAAAGAATAGACACTTTAAAATTGTTTAGAGTCCGCGTAGCAGATCGTATGAATAAAATTGATGTCTAGTCACATTCCATACAGAAGTGCCAAAGGCTAGCATTGATGAAAATCTTCAAGTACGGTAGAACCTCAACCGTCCGTACTGATCAGTGGAACACGAGTGATCAAATAATAATACAGTTATTGTTGTAATAAGTTTATAATAAAGAGATACCGTGGTGATGCACTGTTTTAGAATATAACTGTATTTGACAAATAGCACAGAAGAAACTTGTTTGTCGCAATAACTGCATGAGCCATATACATTCGGACAGTGCATACTCATTGCGCATGAACACGTTAAACGTCGCGATTAGAATCTATCTTCTAATAGCTACTTTGCCTTAATGTTGCATTAAATCCTTTACCAAGTTATATAATAAATTTCTACACAATTTCTACTGTATGCACTGAATGGATCTATACTACCACTGGTAGACTGTAACAATTATTCATTTATGTCAAATAAATAAGTAGGTACAATTTAAAGTAGCCGACATATTAAAAAGATTGAAGAAGGACATCGATGTCTTAGTTTCAACTTAAAAAAAAGAAAGCAATTCTGTTTGGCTCTCCTCTGTTTTGCAATCAATGAGAACATTATTTATGTGACGGCCACTTCCTATGCTCGCCAACAGAGGGACACTACGACAACACCATTCCCGCTACTACCTCAATCTTCCTCTGTTTGTATATTGTAAGCAATTTTCGTGACGCTCCCACACTTACCCTCTTCACGAGACCCAGCTACGTTTGGAACGGTTGTATATTTTCTCGCGAAGAGGCTAAGCGTGACGAAATGCAGAAACGCAGTTTGGGCACGTCCACTTGGGACCGTCTCCCATTTTTCCGGCAAGACGTTTTCCACGTCGAGAGAACCGAGAGCAAACAGTCTGTAACTGCATCTCGAGACAGAACTGTAGCCTCCACATTTTGCAATCATCACCGGGCAATTTTTGAACGAAAAATTTGGGAACAAATGGATAGGTCGTGGGGGACCTCGTCAATGGCCTCCTCGATCCCCCGATCTAACACCATTAGATTTTTTCTTATGGGGATATGTAAAGGACAAAGTTATGTTTGAACCACCGACGACAAAAGAGGATATGAAACAAAGAATACGTGACGCTTGCGCTTCAGTGACTCCCGAAATGTTAAAAAATGTTAGAACAACTTTGATGTTTCGAGTAAATAAATGTTTACAAGCCCGTGTTGGACATTTTGAACATTTCATTTAAAGTACATTTTATTTCTTCACGAATAAGCAAAGGACTCGAGCGCGTATAATTCCATAACGCTATTTCCGAGCGCTTCAAGTGCCTACAACTCGAAACTTCAAACTGTTATATCTCATCATGGAAGTATCTGACAAAAAAAATGTTTCAGACAAAATTGACTTGTTTTTTTTCCGGTAGAATCTAAATATGTAACATTTTATAGGGGGTTCCATTTAAAATTACAAAGGTACCTCCCCTCCCCCGTTAAAGGGGAAGGGAGGCCACTTCACGTTTATGTAGTCAGAAAGTCCCTTCAGTTCCATGCAATTTAAGACTAAGAACTTTAAAATCGATGGCATAGCTTTCGAGATATTGAGCTGTTCAGAGTTATGTGGGCCACCCTGTATAGTTTTTCGAGTTTTATCGTTCGCACCTCTTTCCCGGTTCGATCACCGATCCATCAGTCCATCCTTACAATATATACCGTCCTAAACTGTCCTTTACTGTCCTATAACAACATTTGTTGCTAATATAAGGAAAACTGCCAAAACCTTAGCAGTATTCACAATCACCGCTGATCCTGAAAGATGGTCTATCATCGATCGTTATGCTGAACAGAGCAACGTCCCGTTTAGGCGAGCCGTTTAGCAAAGTACTTGCAAGAAACCGCGAGCTGTACAAAGAGTTACGAGTGTGCCGGTCGATTTCTGGCCGATCGACATGCCCCGGGGGCCATTAGAGCCGGACGCCTAGGCGATACAATCTCTGAACTGGTCCGCGAACTGCTCCTTTCTAGGCGTGGTGCACGCCGGACAGTCTGCACGTGCGTCGCACAGGACAATGTTTGCTATACCGAGCGGCAGACCGAAATCTTTCGATCTAGGACTTGCGCAACACAGCAATAGCTGCTCGTTGCGCAATGCTTTCTTGAAAACTGTCCCCCTAGAGAGCCACGAGCGATTGATTTTTCGTTTCGAACACCGTGACAAGTTCGTTCCGTCCATGTCCCCGCAGCCATAAATCGTGTTCGTTGTACAGGAAACAATTCTGCCGTCACAATGGGTCTCACTTCGAGTTGTACTGCTTTCGGCTTTACTTTCTTGTTTCTTTGTGTCCAGGTGGAAAAACGACGTGTGATTAACTGTAATATCGATCAACGTGTGTTTCGAACGTTGCGTTAGCCTGGTCCAATTACAGTTTGATTGATATCGTTCATTAATAGACTGCGGATTTTATGCACTTTACGACAAAGATGACCTAGTGAGAATTGTCCATTATAATTGCAAGAGGATGCAATTCTACCGAGGTTATACTATTTTCTCGAGCAGCATTTTCTAGCAACCAAGGTTTTTAACACTAGATTTACGGGGCCCGTCAAAATGGCGGATTCAAAAATTTTTAATTTACGATTATTAAGTGTGTAAGGAGGCATTCGTGAGGAATTATTAGATAGATTTATTTTTTTGTGTACATATTACATTTATTCGGTTGTTCGGAAAGGTTGAATTTATGCATGAAATCCCTAGTTAACATCTGAGAATCTTACGATTGAGAATTTATGTACAAATTGATGGGAATGGATCTTTAAGGTACAGTAATAACATCTGCAATAGCCACATAAAATTTTTTCTAGATTCGAAGATTCGGTTTCATTAAGATTGTTTCACAATTAAAGTCTGAACCACTAACTAAATCACGTTACTGACGGATAAAATTGTTCACGATTTTTAAATATTTACGAGTTTTTATATTTGCGATTTTTTTAACACTAGATTTACGAGGCCCGTCAAAATGTCGGATTCAAAAATTTTTAATTTACGATTATTAAGTGTGTAAGGAGGCATTCGTGAGGAATTATTAGATAGATTTATTTTTTTGTGTACATATTACAATAAAAATCGCTGAAGGTCTAAGTAAATACAATTTTATTATTTTTATTCGGTTGTTCGGAAAGGTTGAATTTATGCATGAAATCCCTGGTTAACATCTGAGAATCTTACGATTTAGAATTTACGTACAAATTGATGGGAATGGATCTTTAAGGTACAGTAATAACGTCTGCAATAGCCACATGACATTTTTTCTGGATTCGAAGATTCGGTTTCTGGCCTGACGAATAAAATTGTTCACGATTTTTAAATATTTACGAGTTTTTATATTTGCGATTTTTTTAACACTAGATTTACTCCTTCTCTTTCCACTCCTTCTCTTTCCCATCCTCAAAATAAAGAATAAGTATGAATTATATTATATTTTATATATAAATGTATATTAAATTTTAATATTTCATATGTATATACAGATATATATACAAATACACTTGTTATAGATTCGTTTTCCAGAATCAAATCCTATCAATGTTCCAGCAAAGTTATATAGATGGCAACACTATTTTTGCCATCCAACATGGCCGCAGTCTACCATCCCTCCCCGCTCGCGGCACGACCCCTCTCACCCATAAACCCACTTTATGCTCAGTCCTTTAAGTCCGTGGTCAGGACCCCTCTCATCCATGCTTCGAATCCTGGACCTCCGAGGAGCTTTCCAGGCAATCGTTTTTCCTCGACAAGAACAATTGAAAGAAACTAGCGATTGCTAGGCACAGTCAGGCCTTCCACCGAAGCGGTGTAAAACTAAACCAACGAGACGGTGTTAGGGGATGATTGCAGGTTGCCGATGCCTACCGGTGGATATCTCGGGGGCAACACAGGAAGCTGGAACAAGATTCGAATCGATCGGAACACCGGTTACCGTTTCCGTGGTCGCTTTGTCCACCGGTTGGCGGGTTCAGCTGACCCCAGAATTCCGCGCGAGCCTCGTGGCTTCTCGTGACTGTCGCGAGCGTTCCGTTGTGTTATTCAAATGGGGGCCAAGGGGAGCCAAAGGGAATCAAAGGGGACCAAAGAGAGTCAAAGGGAGCCATAGTGAACCAAAAGGAGCTCGCGACCAAAGAGAGAAGGAAAGGGAGAAAGATCGAAGGGCCTGCCACCCTTCTTGTACAACCGCCGAAGATGTTATCTAAGCCCACCCCAAACGGTCGTGTATATCTAATGCGTTCGTGAGATCCTGTCTTCCTGTTACAGGGTCCACTTTCCACATCCTGCGCGTTCCTGCTACCTCCATTTCCAGGACGATCATCCTCGATCGACGATCCTCTCAATCGGGATCGACGAAACCTCCAAGCTTTTCCTTCTGCGATCCCGGAAACCAACTGTTGAGTCTTCTTCGACGCTACGACTCCGCTGCTCTCCAACTTTCAACTCCAAATTTCTTTTCCTTTTCGAAATTTTTAGAATATATGTATATGTTACGGTAAATGTGATTGATTCGGTGATTATGTATAATTACCGGTTATTATCTATAATCACCACTAAGTTTGGTCTGGGTTAGGTCTCGATTAGAAAAGATCCCACGGGTTCAATTCGGCCTTGCATATTGGAACCGTCCGGATGCCCGGGAGTTTAACCCTTTGCGGACGAGAACATTTTCTAATTTGTTTTTCGATGGTTCGAAATGTTTACGATATTTTACGGTAAAATGGAGTAAAGAAATATAAGAATTAATTTATGGAAACAGTGTTGTGTTCAGTCAACATTTGTTTCATATCTTATGAATGCGAGAATTTCTTTAAATGATATTAACAGTCACAGAACGATAAAATGTTTGGGCGACAATCAGCAGGCACGCGTCCACAAAGGGTTAAGAAAATAAATAAATAAATAGGTCTGGATTAGGTCCTAAATATTCAGACGCCGATTTGAAATCGCGCTGCAGGTCCTGGCCCTTCCTCTGTCAACCATCGAAGCGACTGTCATGAGGGAGTTAGTGGGTATGACTGGCAGTGCACATTAGCCAGTGAGTCTCGCATAACCTCACTTTTCTCCCCTCGGAGAATGGTGGGGTACGCGTAAAAGAGATTACCCTCATGTAAAAAAAAAAGAAAAGAAAGTCCTAAATATTCAAGAATTCATCACATTTACCAATTCTTTACCTAACTCATACCAAACTTAAGACCAAAAATTATGCATAATCTCCGATTTATTATATTAGCCGTAACAATTATATATAATAACCGGTAATGATACATAATCACCGGATTAATCACATTTATATATATATATATATATATATATATATATATATATATATATATATATATGTGTGGTACGGTAAATGTGATTAATCCGGTGATTATGTATCATTACCGGTTATTATATATAATTTATGTATATATATATATATATATATATATATTTATATATATATATATATTTATATATATATATATTTATATATATATAATTGACAGATATGACATATATATATATAAAATTCAATGTATACATATATATATATAAAATTCAAAAAGTACATTTTATAGATTTCTGTCAATTATATATATATATATATATATATATATATATATATATATATATATAATTGACAGAAATCTATAAAATGTACTTTTTGAATTTTCAATGTTGGCCCAGATAAAAAAATTGTATAAACAACTTTTACCATTTTCCCTGTAATTCCAACCAACTGCAGTTTTCTTCAAAAAAAAATGTGTTTCTTGTTACATAGTAAATTAATCCTTCTAAGGTCTCAAAAAAAAAATTTTAAGTCATTTCGTCGAATCTTGAAGAAGTTATCGTCTTTTTAAATGTGTCCGAATATTTTTGCGACCGACTGTATGTTTATTTTGCAGTCCACTCGTCGAAGCCGCGGCGCACCATCCCCGAATTCCCGAAGAAAGTGCACGGAGGCGTTGAAACCGGACAGGATTCTCGCGGGAAAAGTGAAAGGAAGCTCCGGATGACACCTGGAGGACGCGCGTCCGTCCTCGGTCAACGATTTTTAATTACGTTACCGGCGCAGGTACCCAGCAGCGGCGATCCCGAGGAATCGCGCGCGGCTCGCTCGCCGTAGATCCTACTGGAAGATTGCTCCTCTGACTAATTACATTCCGAACCCTAACTTCGAAAGGGTTTGGCTCTCAGGGGGAGGGGATAGGGGAAAAGGGAGGAACAGAGAAATAGGGAGAGAGAGAAATAGAGAGAGAGAGAAAGAAGCGATTATACGATCCTATATCCAATTATCTAGCGACGATTGGCAGCGATCCGAAGATAACTTCAGCTCACTGATTGCTGCTCCCACCGTCGGCCGCTTTGCTCCCTTATCGCGGGAGCAAGTTTAGCGGGAGCTGGTCCCAATTAGGGGATCCCAAAACACTTTTCAAGGAAAGCCGAATCCCGGCACGATATGCGTGTGTATCCGTGCGAACGGTTCTCGTGCTTCGAATCGCTTCCGAGGCTGTTACGCGATCGCCAAACTGTTCAATTACGCCAAGTTTCGGAACTATGGCCGATTTCTTGCAATTTATAGCCGCCCGTTTGCACTGGTGGTCGTGTACAGCACTTAAGATTACCACAGAGGATCGTTGCGAGTTCAATTTGCACGGCCGAGAGTCCTTAAAAATCATTACGATGCCGTTTTCTAATGAGTCACTTTTTAAAAGAATTAAATAGTAGCGATGTATTACTTCCGAACATTTAAAACAACTAAAGAAAGATCGCGATTTTCAAATTGGGCCTCCTCTCTCTTTTCTGTTCAGTTTATCTATTTTAATTAATTGTATTTGGCACGTGCAAAATACACTCATAATATCTATAGGAAACAAAATATAAAAATGTTATTGAAAAGGAACATAATATGAAAGAAACACTAACTTCGTCAATCTTAACGTATCTCAAAAGTTGTTGAGTATCGACGTCTATAATGCTGCATTTTCATAAACAGAAGATCGAAATCTACCAATATGCAAAGTTTCGAGAAAATCTGAGACCCCATGACCGCGTCTTCTCCTTGTCAGATTCGATTTGATTCCGCTTTCTTAAAGTTTGCGAAAATTTCAAATTGCATAAACATCCGCAGTCTACGGTAATTATGTATCTACCAGTCAGTGTAGAAAATGGAAGACGATCGGACCAACTCGCAGGACGATCACGGATCGGACAAAAACTACCGAAACAATTACAATGATAGAGGAAGAGGGTGTTTCCAGAGAGTAAAACGAACGGACCAGTGGAATATTGAAATCTAGAGGGGAGGGGTTGGAAATAATGACGGGAGAAGAGGTAAGCGAAGACGGGACGATCTGCCGTGCCACGTACGCTACCTCCATTACTTCGACATTATTATACCTGCAGGTTGATATCTCACCACTCCGATGGCGGAATGTTGGTTTTGCCAGGGGCTCGCATCCGCCACGGATTTTGCCGATCTTATTATTTCGCCGGTGCTATGTTTAACACTAGATTTACGGTGCCCGTCAAAATGACGGATTCAAAAATTTTTAATTTACGATTATTAACCCTTAGCACTCGAATGGTGACTCTGAAGCACCACAAAAAATTGCTATACCATTATTCAAAATATTGTTTACATTATTAAATTGATATTCAATAAATTAGTTACCAAACATTTAAGTATTCTATGAGGTATTATATCAGTTCCATTTCTTCAAAATGATAAAAATCATATAGAATGGACATATTCTTGATCGAAAAAAGAATTAGGTTATGGAGTTAAAATACTTTCAAGCGCAAAGGGTTAAGAGTGTAAGGAAGCATTCCTGCGAAATTATTAAATAGATTTATTTTTTTGTGTACATATTACAATAAAAATCGCTGAAGATGTAAGTAAATACAATTTTATTATTTTTATAAAGCAATGTAAAATAATCAATTTTAGTGCTCCGTAAACCTAGTGTTAATAATAAACCATGGAAAAATTTTTTGAAGAGAAGGTCTTGGTTAGGTCTGGCCAGTGATGCCAGAATCGTGGAACCGAGGAACTTGCCCCTCCGGTGGATCCTCCGGCTGGACCCCCACTCTGACGTACCGTCGTCGCCTTACGTTGTTTCTTACTGCGCACGTGCTACACACAAGCGTACCTCTAGTCTGTCCGTGTGAGCTGCCTATTCGACTCGACGGCGTCGATATATATATATATATATATATATATATATATATATATATATATATATGTATGTATGTATTAAAAAATGTAATACATGCATACGTATATAGAATATATAATATATAAATATATAATATTTATGTATCTGGGTACAATATAATATAACTTACTCTTCTTCATCATCTTGGGAATAAGGACGGGAAGGGTACTAAAATAACTTTAAACGAAGTATATAATAACAAACCCACTACTTTCGCACCAATAGTACCCCACAAACGTCGGACGTAGCTTCGGTGCTGCCGAAACTCGCGCATGCGCGTGAAAAGCGCCAACATTCCCATCACTGGTTCAATTCGGAACATTTCCAGAATCCGAATCCCATATCCATAGTATAGAGATCAGTGGAATTCCTGCAACGTGTGCTCTCTCTCTCTCTCTCTCTCTCTCTCTCTCTCTCTCTCTCTTCTCCCCTCTCTTTATCTCGATCTCTCGTATTTTCGATCTCTATTCGTTCTCACTTCTTCTTTTGACGATCCGATCGCGAGGACGCTTGTCTTCGGGTCTGTCGCTTTACGGCGACGATAAGATCGGGATTTTACGGGGTTGCCGGGTAAATTAACGGACAACGCACCCTGCGACAGGTGTTGCGTGTTTCCCTTGTCCCCTCAGATAGCAGGAACGTCCGTATAAATTGTTTCATCGGTCGCTATGGTCACCGTCTCGAGATACAAGGAAACTTTTTGATGATACGAGAATATACGTCTTCGGAGAAAATAAATGTGAAACGCGAGAAGCAAATAATTCGCAGGTAGATTATATGGACAAGAAGAGGACGGAACATTGTGCAAAATACAAAATTGTTTGCGTTAATTGTAAGACGTCGAAATTAAATAGAAATTATATTTCTAACATCATTAGTTTTATTAAGTCGTAAGTATACAGCGGACCTTTATGGACAATAATAATTACACATTTTATGCATTTATGACAAAATTGAGTAGGTGAAATAAAAAAGAATACAAGCATCAGAAGAATTTAAGACTGACGTTACATTATTTTGGACACATTAAAATTGTTAAGAAATCAATTTTTATGTTCATTCAATTTTTAATAAATTACAAGGAAAATTTTTATTTTGCATAAAGATCCGCAGTCTAATAATAATGTTTTGCAACGATCGTGGACAGCAGGGGTTTAATAGATTTTTTACATTGAAAACATAGTAACGATATTCCTCGATTTTTCTAATCATTTACTGTTTTTCATTTCAGCTAGCCAATTTCTTTATAAATGCACAAAAATCCGCAGTCTAATCATACGAAATGTTTTAACATTCTTAAATACTTTTAATCTTTCCACTGCTTGAAATTGCACTTACTTATTTTTGCTATAAATGCATAAAATCCGCAGTCTAATGATAAAGGTCGACATAGACGGATGGACGGTCGTGTTTTTAATGAAAGTTCAGCTCGCAGAGCGTCTCAGACGTCCCAGCACGACATCCCGCGTATCTGTAGAGCCTCGAGCGATATCGGGGTCTCTAATCTGTTCATTAGTCCTAATATATCGAGCGGCAGCCGCCACCCACTCTTCATCAGATATTACTCAGCGTGTCATTCGGACCCTCGTTTTACGACCTCTGTTGTCTTCGGAGAGATCGGGCCAGGCGCAAAGGAAATGACCGAAGAATCTCAGCTTCTGTCTTGCTCTCTGAACCCCCGTTTACCAATCTCTGATTGTTTTCCATCTAAAAATATCCGTGGATCTATTAACCCTTAGCGGACGAGAATTATTTTTAACATACTTGTTGATGGGTCTGGGTTAAATTTTCCTTGCGAAACGAAATCGCATACTGAAGAGTTAAGTGTATGAATTAAATGAAGGGAAATGGGTTGTGTTCGGTGAAAATTTGTTTCATATTTTTTGAAAGTAATAATTTGTTTAAAAATTAGTCGCAGTCGCAGAACGGTAAAATTGCTTGGGCAACTGTCAGCAAACGCGTGTCCGCAAAGGGTTAAATTGTTCGATTTTGAATACAGTTTAATTCCCCAGTTATATACAAATTTGTTAATATTGATTAGTCACTGATGCAAGTGAAGCAAAAGATTAAGCAACTTTTCTAACTTTTAATTTTTTTTTTTTATGAAACTGTGACAATCGTATTCGGCTTTTTTCTAATCAAAATGACCCCAAACATGATGTAGTTACGATCGTAATTACTTGTGAAACAAGCGATCAAAGTTTCGGACTTCACACTTACGGCAGAGACGCGAATTCTGTAAGTGTCAAGTCTGAAACTTGAATCGATTGTTACGCGAGTAATTATGATCGTAATTATACCGTGTTTAGTGCCACTTTAATGAGAGAAAAGGGACGAATACGACGGTAGAAGAAATATTTGATTATGATTTTTTATTTTTAATTTAAATTTAATTATTTTTTAATTTAAAAGGCTGAGCTGACAGAATCGTTTGATGTTTGCCGAACGCCTGAACCTCGGTTCCTTTTTATTTTAGAGACTATCCTTCTCTATGTCATGCACACTAGAAAGTATGTAGTCCCTATTCTATGAATGTCACGTGGGATACCCGAAGCTATGACTCTTACGAAGAGAATACAGTAAGTATTGCTTCGAAAGTCGACGCATGGCTCGGCATAGGACCGGAAAAGTGTTGGATACGAATAAACAATTTGTCGGTGGACGTTCTTCGTGTTCTGGCAAACATTTCCGTCGTTTGCCTTGGTTCTTCCCAACCCTCTCTTCTTTATTTTCCCATTCCCGAGTCGCATAAGCTCGGAGTACGCATGCGTTCATCCGTTTTGCGGCCTCGGGGGGCCGTCATGGGTCACGAGCACGCGTCTACGGCCTCGTATCTTCTATCCGAACGTTTCTGCTTGCCTCGCCCCGCTCTGCTTCGCCCTGCTTCGCTCTGCCTCGGTTTGCCTCACCGTTCGATGCTCATCTGTCCTTTTTCCCCTGGTTTCATTAGTCGACCGATAAGTCGGCTAACCGAGAGAGCGCGTGCACTATCGGCGAACGCTTCCTGGTTCGGTTCTGCTTTGCTATAGCACTACAATCCCCCTTTCGTGGCGTGGCGAACCTAACCGAGGAGGAGGCTGCTGTCGAATTATGCGGATCGCTCGATTGGGCTTGGTCGGACGCGCGGAATGTTCGCATGGGTGCGAATAACGGCACCGAACGGGGAGAAGATAGAGAAGCCTGGATGCATGTGCTGCGATGCGTGCTGTGATCTGCAATTTTTTACAGCCGCCGTAACTTCTATGGAACATCAAGGGTATTCTGTTTCACTTCCGACTCCGGAGGGATGATTTTCGGTCGGGTTGATGATTAGTAGACGGTGGATCGTTATGCAAAATATACATTTTTCATTTTAAGGAACGCAAGCTGCATGGCAATATGTTTCTTCTTTTAATAATGTTAATACGCGTCGATAATAATATAGAAATGTTTACGATGCCCTTCTCAATGAAATTAATACAAGAAAGAGAAAAAAGATTCAAGGGGAACCGGGAGGAGATAATAGAAAAACAATGAGAGATGGATCAGACAAAAGTGAACACATATAGTGGAGATGAAAACAGTGGAACACTAGAAGGAGAAAATATAAATTTGTATGATCCAGTCGTCAAAAATGTTTAGAGCTTAGTATCTTGGAAGAGTAGCAACTAGAACAGTAGCAAGTAGAATCTTTCTTGCACCATTGTAGACACCCTCAAAGTTGGATCATAGGGCCTAATATTTTGGAACAATAGCAACTAGAAGATTCTTTCTTGAACACTTGTTAAACTGAAAGTTTAGAGCATGGTATCTATGAACAGTAGCAACTAGAATCTTTTCTGCGCCCTTTTAGAACCCCCAAAGTTGAACTTTAAAGCATAATGGCTCTTTAAACTTGACTTTTAGAGCGTTGTGTCTTGGAACAGTGGCAATTAGAATCTTTCTTGCGCCATTGTAGAACCCTTGAAGTTGAACTTTAGAGCGTAGTGTCTTGGAACAGTGGAAACTAGAATCTTTCTTGCGCCATTGTAGGACCCTTAAACTTGACTTTTAGAGCTTAGTGTCTTGAAACAGTGTCAACTAGAATCTTTCTTGCAAACATTGTAGAACCCTTAAAGTTGCATCTCGGAGCTTAATATCTTGAAACAATAGCAACTAAAAGAAGCTTGCTCGAACCTTCGTAGGATACCCTGAAAATTGCAGCTTGTAGCCTCGGAACAATAGCAATCAGGAAATGTTGAAAGTGGAACAGCCAAGCACAACAATCAGTAACCATAGGCAACAAAGTACAGTTGCAAGTACCAAGAAGAAAAATGCAGAGTGTGCCAATCGATGAACAGGATAGCCTGCAATCTAGAAACGGAATCTACAATTTCTTCAATTTGCAACCATAAAGAATCATTCGCGAAGAAAAGCAGCTGGCAATTACGTTTATTTACGTGGCAGGTTCGCGAATGGAAAATCGCGAGGCTCGTTTCCTACCTCGGCGTTTCATAGCGTTTCCTTGAGTGGGTCTGGTGTTTAATTAACCGGATGCGTTACGATCTGTCGATTATAGGCGTTCGTACGCAACCGAGTCTCTCTGGTCTCGAGCTCGAACCTTGAACGTGCAAGGTACACCTGTAATTAGGAACTGTATTGTTCGGTTCGTACGCGATGAGATTGCACGCGTGACCCATGACGACCGGTCCGGTACACTTGCCGCCTCTGCAGCGCACAGCTGCGCAATGCAACGCACTGCAGCGCAATTGCAGCGCAGCGGAGATCTTCCTCTGGAAAGTTATTACACCGAATACAATGGGAAGGAAGTTAATCGGATTACAAGACGGCTGCCTTTTCCCGAGATTGAATTCCCGGCGAGATGAATCGCCGCGATTTCGTGGAAACTGCCACCGCGAGTTCTCGCGCGCCTAATGCCCCGAGGGAATTGCTAGCATCGCCGAGACCTCGGTGATGGAATTTTCTTGATACTTGCATCGGCGAGGAGCTGTTAAAATGCAGCTAGAAATTATTTCCTTCGATGAAAATTGAGGAGACGCATGGCTCCAACAATTATCTCGGTTTAACTGCGTTTTGGAGAACTCTTTTTTCTCAAGTTTTTTTAATACAATTTTATAGATTTCGACGAGAAAACACCGAAAATGAAAATCTTAATGCGCGGAATTCATTAGTTAAAAAGTTATACGCATATAAAGTTGAACACTTTTAAGCCTTTTTGACAGGTTACAGCGCCGCCATATTAATATATTTGATACGTAATACACACGAAATAGGCTAAATACTTCCGACCAAATCTATTAGATGGCAGCATAAAGACGTACGTAACACATAATACAACATTTACTAAATGTTGTACTGTTAAATCAAAATGCGAAACATTATATCATGGTCGGGCCGCCCTTCTCCGCTCCCACGACGACCTAACCCCAAACCATCTTGAACAGTACCTTCTTTTTGAAATCCCGTATGTGATTCTGTATATTTTAATTACTGGACACCAAAAACGACCGATTCCATGATTATTGTTATAAATTTTCATTTCACACCGATGAGTACAACATTTTTTAAATTTCCGCAACAATCCACAATCCCGAGCCCAAATAATTGCTTCTTCTTTACTACTTGACATGTCTCTAAAGTTAAAATTTCTAATACTTGATCTAGCCATTTCAAAATCAACAATAAACTTATTAATAATTAATTTATGAAAAACACTTGAAATTGCTTATGTTCACAAAATATGTATAAGTATACACACATTTTCGGCATGTCTTCATCGATATCTACAGGATCACATAAAAAAAAGTTCAAAAAAGTTAAGAGCACGGAGTTCTCCAAAACGCAGTCGAGCCATTATCTTCCTTGTAAGGAAGGATGACATATTTTCTTCGAATACGCGATACAACAACTTCGAACATTTTCTCTGGACTCGACGAGCGGAAGGGTTGAGATGAAAAAAATAGAGGAACGTTCCTGTCCTTTTGACATAGCCAAAAAATTTGTCATCCTCTTCAAGAAATACTAGGGAAAAGATTGAACATCTCCTACGAACGCATGGTAGAAGTGGCAACTTAAAAAAATTTTCTGACCTCAACGAGCAAAAGTATCATAACAAAAAAAATATAGTGATGTTCCTCAATCTACATTTCAGTAGAGAAAAATATTTTTGCATTAAAAATTAAGTGGTCACACGGTCAGAAAAATTGTGTTCCCCGTGAGAAGTTTTGATGCCAGATAAAATGTCGAGCATTTCCAAGGAAGGAGAATTTTCGCAGATTTTCTCAGAGCGATGGCTCGCAGCGCACCTGGCGCATGGATGCACCGGTGCATCGCTGGAAGTATAGTAGTGCGGTTCTACGGCCTAACGGCGAGTTAATCCGAAAGGTTAATCGATCGTCCGATCGGAGCGGCAAAGAGAGCACGGAGAGAGAGAGAGAGAATGTTCTTACAGAGTTGCGAGGGAGCACGTGTGCGCGCTCGTTGGTCAAGGTTGCAACCGTGAAAAACTGGCCACGCCCGGCACACACCGTGGATCTATCGCGGTGGATCGACGGGGATCGAGATAGAGCGGTGATTGACGGTGGAAAAAAGAAAGATCTCGCGGCAGCGCGGCCGAGACATTAATTCCCGCGTTGTCGGGAGGCGGCGGACCGCGATGGAAAGGGGAAAGATAGAGAACAAGAGAAAGAGGGAGGGAGAAAGAAGATGTGCAGCTTAATGGAAGTAATTTAACGCGGAATATTGTATACCGCGGGTGCGCTGTTTAAATTAGCACCTAAATCGTTTAAAATGATTGATACGTGTGCAGGCGACGGGATTTAATCTTGGCCGGACTCTGGCCCGG
Organism: Sphecodes monilicornis; assembly: GCA_913789915.3. Classification (NCBI taxonomy): domain Eukaryota; kingdom Metazoa; phylum Arthropoda; class Insecta; order Hymenoptera; family Halictidae; genus Sphecodes; species Sphecodes monilicornis. The sequence continues at coordinate 23,079,407 of OU565293.1, read as the reverse complement.
TGCACGTTACGCGAATTATCTGTCCAATCAGATTCTGACGCAGTTTTGTGAACGCTCAAATCATTTGATGTGGAGATGCACGAACGAAAACTATCATCGAATCACTCTTTTAATTATCGACGCTTCGTTTGGTTTTTCATCTGCATTTTTACCTACACCTGCAATTTATCTTGTTACTTGCATTTCCAATGGCAGATGCATTTTGTCTCATTGTGCGAATCCTTGCTAGCTACTCTAGTTTAGCCTTTGCATTTTTACAGGCTACTGGATTTTATTCTTTGCATTTTTAGTGGCTGCTGTATTTTATTTGTTTCCATCTCTACTGTGTCTATTGTATTTTATTGTTTGCGTTTGTTTGTGGGGTTTTTTATTTTAGTACAGGGGCTGTTTTTGAGGTAATTGGTTTTTCTTTATTTTTTCTTTATCTTGTTACTTGCATTTCCACTGGCAGCTGCATTTTGTCTCATTGTGCGAATCCTTGCTAGCTACTGTAGTTTAGCCTTTGCATTTTTACTGGCTACTGGATTTTATTCTTTGCATTTTTAGTGCCTGCTGTATTTTATTTGTTTCCATTTCTAGTGGCTCTATTGTATTTTACTGTTTGTGTTTGTTTTTGGGGTTTTTTTTTATTTTAGTGCGGGGGCCGTTTCAGGTAATTGCTTTTTCCTTATTTTGTTTCATTCTTGTTCTTCACATTTAATTGATTATTACTTTGTATATTATTTGGTACTTCTGTGTTTTATTTTTTTATACTACTTGTGCTCTGAGTTTCTAAGCGATAAGCTAGTTTGTACAGTATCGGTGTATTGCTGTGTTTAATGCAGTTCTGATTTTACATTAATTAACAAGATTAAAATTGTTGTACTAAGAATCTCGTTGCCAGTTTCATACTATTTTATGATTTTCATTTGATTAGAAAATCCTGGAGCTCGCTGCAACAGTTAAACAAGACATTAAAAATAGATCGTGTGCTCTCATAAACGCAACATGCTATCGCATGACGCAATTGTTATAACATAGGGTACAATATTCGATCGTAAACGAAGGCATGAGAAGCAGTACCATTGTCTCCCATTTTATGAACGGAGAAGAAAGACAAATGGTAATTAGCTCCGCAATTGTTGATGTTGTTATTATTATTATTATTTTTAACGAAGAAGAAAAATTCCAGACAGCGGTTAAGAAGTCTGGTGGAATTCGCAGAACCCCGTTTCAATAATTCCTCTCCCACGGGTGTCATCTGCATTGTAATTATTTGTTACGGTTTCGCGAGTTCCGGTAATTTTCTTAATTTTTCGTCCGGGTTCGTTTCTCGCCGCCGTGGCCACGATAAGTGCGTCCATTGTCCCAGTCATCGAATCATTCTCACAAGAGGAAACGGTGGACGACTCCCAAAGATGGAGAACGAAGGCAACACTGACACAAAAATCATGGTGTGACGAATAACACGACCACGAGAAAGACAAAATGAAAAAGAACGAAACAGAGGGATCTGGAAACAGAAAATAAAAATTTGTACTTAAAAATGTTTACGATGCCCTTCTCGATAAAATCAACACAAGAAAGACAAAAAAGATTTACGGGGGTTCGGGAGGAGAATATAGAAAAATAATGTGAGAACGATAAGAAAAAAGTGAACAAAATGGCGAAGTCGAAAACAGTGGAAAACTGGAAGGAGAAAATAGAAATTTTTACTAAAAAAATGTTTACGATGCCCTTCTCAATAAAATTAATACAAGAAAGACAAAAAAGATTTACGGGGGACCGGGAGGAGAATATAGAAAAATAATGTGAGATCGATAAGAAAAAAGTGAAAAAATGGCGAAGTCGAAAACAGTGGAAAACTGGAAGCAGAAAATGGATATTTGTACTTAAATGTGTTTACGATGCTCTTCTCAATAAAATTAACACCAGAAAAACAAAAGAAAATTAGAGAGAACTGGGAGGAGAATATAAAAAAATAATGTGAGATCGATAAGAAAAAAGTGAAAAAAACAGCGAAGTCAAAAACGGTGGAAAACTGGGAGAAGAAAATAGAAATTTGTACTAAAAAATGTTTACGATGCCATTCTCAATACAATTAACACAAGAAAGAAAAGAAAACAATTAGGGGAAACTGGAGGAGAAAATAGAAAAATAATGTGAGATCGATCAGACAAAATTGAAAAAATGGCGAAGTCGAAAACAGTGGAAAACTGGAAGGAGAAAATAGAAATTTTTACTAAAAAAATGTTTACGATGCCCTTCTCAATAAAATTAATACAAGAAAGACAAAAAAGATTTACGGGGGACCGGGAGGAGAATATAGAAAAATAATGTGAGATCGATAAGAAAAAAGTGAAAAAATGGCGAAGTCGAAAACAGTGGAAAACTGGAAGCAGAAAATGGATATTTGTACTTAAATGTGTTTACGATGCTCTTCTCAATAAAATTAACACCAGAAAAACAAAAGAAAATTAGAGAGAACTGGGAGGAGAATATAAAAAAATAATGTGAGATCGATAAGAAAAAAGTGAAAAAAACAGCGAAGTCAAAAACGGTGGAAAACTGGGAGAAGAAAATAGAAATTTGTACTAAAAAATGTTTACGATGCCATTCTCAATACAATTAACACAAGAAAGAAAAGAAAACAATTAGGGGAAACTGGAGGAGAAAATAGAAAAATAATGTGAGATCGATGAGACAAAACTGAAAAAATAGCAAAGTTGAAAACATTGGAAAACTGGAAGGAGAAAATAGAACAGTAATGAGAAGTCGAATAGAAAGGAGAGACAAAAGGAGGAAAAATAGTACAACTGAAAACTGTGGCAAACACGGAAAGAAAATGGAGAAATAATGGAAAGTAAACGAGAAAGAGTAGCGGAAGGAGAAAATTGAAAAATGATGAGGGGAAAAAAGTTGGAGAAAATGCAGACATAAGAAGAAACGGGAAGGAATTAGGGGATGGGTCAAAATCCTGGCGACATCGAGCAATTAGTGATCGCAGGGAATATTGGTCGGTTGACCGGACGCATTCATAAATAATGTTGATTTTCCGGGAGAGTAAACAGCGAGATGTAATCACGGCCGCGATAGTTTCACGGCGGTGTGCACTCTGAAAACGATTCCCACGTTCGTAACGCGTTCTGCGCCTAGCCGTGATTTCCGGGAGATTTCGAGCGCGAACCGAACCCGACCGTGTCCCCTTCGGTGCGTCGATTAATTAGGCGAAGGAACATCCAGCTGATCCGAGCTGGTTCGAGGCGATACAAACCTCCTTTCCCATATAGTAACGCAATTATTAATAGTGCAGTAATGTACTGTTAAATTTAACCAATATCTACAAGGCTGATATCGGGAAAATCTATATTGAGATATTTTTAATAATTTCAGAGAAAAACACATTTGATAGAGAGAATGTTTCCCCACATCACCCTTACACCTGGGGACAGAGATTTAGACATTTCCAACATGTTTAGGGTTAAGATACAAATAAGAACAAAAATGTCGACGGCACACTTTTCACCTAATGTCCAATAACATCCAAATAACAATCGTAAAGCGACCATCGCGGACGCATTTTAAAGCACAGATTCCAATTTTCTAATCTATGTTGATTTTTTAAATTAAAAAAAGATTTTCACATTTGTACGAACGTTTGAAGTTGCAAACTTTGGCAACAAAACGGTAGGCTGAACTGTACTTTAGAGAACCAAAAATTTTCAAGTTTTCTGTATGCGATGCTACACATTTTGACGATAAAATGGTAGATGCGTAAGTTTTAGTACACGAAATTCAAGTTTTGGTTACCGGAGTTCACTGGTTGAAAAGTTATACACGTGTAAATATGAGGAATTTTAAGCATTTTTGTCAGGTTAGAGCGCCGCCATATTGGATATTCATTGTAGAGGTAGGACTGTTGAGCGCATGCGTTGGATAGATGGTGGATGTTCAGCGTATCGTCTAAATACTACTGAGGGGTAAAGTTGGTTTGGGTTTAGTTCAAAGTGCTCAACTTTACACGCGTGTAACTTCTGAACCACTGAACTCCTGTCAATAAGACTTTCATTTTCGACGTTTTCTCGTCGAAATCTATAGAACTGCATAAAAAAAAGTTTTAAAAAATTGGTCCTCCAAAGTACACTATAACCAAACAGTATATTCATTCTCTCGCCCTTCACGTAGTGTAAACAATTTTATCCAGAAAATTGAAGAATGGATTTTGGTAGTAGAAGGATCAAGTTTCAAAATGAGACCAGAAAGAATATACTACGATGTTCTTTCACCCTTTGAACGTGGACAATATTTTTGGAAGGAAAATTTAGTAATCCTGTTGGACAAGATTTTCTCATTAAAATTGACTGAAGTCTCTTCTCTGAAATCGTTTGAAATTCTGTTGTTTATCGAGAGGGACGCTGATGAGGACATTGAAAAGCCATTGGGGTAGATTGAAGCTAGTAAATCGGAGAGGAGATTTCAGGGGCAGCGGCCTTGATAGACCTCGGGGTCCTACGAAAGTGACAAACGAGGGATCGGGCGGCGCGACTTGGAACGGTAGTCAAGGGAACAGGCTAATTAATAGTTCCGGGAACGGCGACGAGGTGAGAGGAGAAAGGATCGCAGGATCGCGCGTAGCAGGAGAACGATGGATGATGGAGGAACAGAGAAAGGAGAGAGAGAGAGAGAGAGAGAGAGAGAGAGAGAGAGAGAAGATGTATATGTAGAAGAGAGAAGGTCCGCGGGAATGCGGGACATGTGGCGCGCATCCGCGTGCCACCAGCCTGCGAAACAGGCTGCGATTTTCTGCCGAATGCGGGAATAGGTGTTACTCCAAGCCTGTGATCCCTGATAAACTACACTCTTTGCTTCCCTCCTTCCTCCAACCGACGCTAAATATTTCTAACTATCGGTAAACAACCCTGAAACGATGTTAATATCCCTCAACGACGTTCGACGTGCTGCAATCAACAATTCGAAAAGAAAGCGTTAGATCATGATTTCGGGAACGACTGCTTCATGTTATCGTTGCTATACTGCAGATTTTTGTACAAAATAAAAATTGTCTGTATTAATTCCAAGATACGGGAGCTGCGTTAATTTCCTTTCTTAACAATTTTAATCAATTCGAAATAGTGCAACATTATGTTTGAGGTCTTTAAATGCTTCTACTGTTCTGTATTTGATTTATTCGGTTTTGTCATAAACGAAATATCCAGTCTGATCATTGCAAAAGAAATTAAGACGTATCTCTAGCTGTTGTTTATGAAGTATCGAAAACCGTTAACAACCCACCAGTAACTGTGAAATGAATATTGTACAAGTGTACAGACAAAATAAAAATTGTCTACATAAATTGCAAACAAACTGACGTGTAAATAGAAATTTATTTCCTTTTTTAATATGCCTAATAGATTGAAAATAGTATTACTGTATTTTCAGATGTTTTTACTGTTTAAAATTCTCTGATATATACGAAATATACAAGAATATACTAGAATATACTAGAATATAGTAGAATATACTAGAATATACTAGAATATACTAGAATATACTAGAATATACTTAAAATGTACTAGAATATACTATAATATACTAGAATATACTAGAATATACTAGAATATACTATAATATACTAGAATATACTAGAACATACTAGAATATATTAGAATATATTAGAATATAGTAGAATATAGTAGAATATACTAGAATATAGTAGAATATAGTAGAATATAGTAGAGTATACTAGAATATACTAGAATATATTAGAATATACTATAATTCTCAAGCATATAATAACTCACACATTTTTGTCCTAAATGCATAGAATCCATTGAACGTGTCCAATCGTGTTGAAAAACAGGTATGCATTAATAACTCTTAACCACTTATGCACTCAAAACAATTTCAATTCCAAAATCAAGATATTTCTATCAAACCTGGAACATGTTTACTAGATGGATCCTTTTACATTGTGCATTACCTGAAATTAGTTTTCTCATACAACAGTTGAATTTTTTAGCAATTTATGGAATAGAGACGAATTTAATAATTTTTTACCGGTGACTCGGAGTCATCATTCGAGTGCAAAGGGTTAAGATGGCCGACTACTATAACAATTATCCTAATTTCCAGTCTTGGAAAGTTCTTCCTAAAAACCACCAATTTAAACGAACGATCCAAGAAGAAATATTGCAAAAATAAAATTGCTAGCTAAAATATTCCCGTCCCGTGCGCGACGAACGATTAGAGTCTGTTCGAAATTGGTTTCTAACTAGTTCGAATTGGGCAAAAAGCAGCTCGGAAGCGGCTCCGTGTAGAAGCCGTGTTTCGGAAGCCGCGGTAAACAGCCGGAACATGTCTCGCGGTTTCGATTGGCTTGCACGCAATCAGTTTTCGCGGTGTACGCTTCGGAATCTGTCTGGGCCCTGTCGAGCTTTTGTTTGCCCGGCTTTTTTGCCACATGCTAATAGGAAAACCGCAAGGGGAGCCGGTCGCGCGGAACGAGCATGCTTCCCGAAGGAATCGTCCGCCACGACTGCTTTCTTCGCTCGCTGACCTTCTAATGCAAGATCAAGGCCGAGTGCGAGCGACCTCTCTCTCTCTTCCTACATTTCTCTGTAACACTGCTTATATTCTACGGTTCACTCATCGTTATTTCCCCAATTTCCTCCTTATTCCTCCATTTTTACACCTTTATTCTTCGTTTCTTTTTTAATTTGTTTCCCACGATTTTTTGAAAAATATTTCGTCCATTTTGTTTTTCGACCTCCAGCTCGAGAAAATTGCCTGCAAGACTCCTAACACCGTTAACATGTATTAACTAACGTTATTAATCTACCACCGATCCTTATGGAGAACTTTTCAAATACAGGTTGAAGAACGTTCTTGTACTTTGTTGTAATAATTGTTTGCTTGGTTGAGTTCCGACGAATATTTGAAATTGCTACTCTTCGTGTATTCGTAGGAGCGTTCGATCTATTTTGAGTCTGCTATGGCTTCCTATAGGAGATACAATTTTATTGACCATGGGGGATAAATTCATTTCTGACACAGAAATATTTTGCCCTATTGAAACGAAGGTTGATGGACATTCCTGTATTTTCAAGCATCAACTGTAGATAGCAGTGGCCATTAACAATAAACCTACAAAGCACAAAACATATGAAAGTAAAACGATCTACAGAAGTTAGAAGATTGAAGATTTATTTAAACTTTGTACCACTTCCATTACAATATGTGCTTAAACAAAGAAGTCAATCTAGTTATGTCCTATGAAAGCGTTTCTATAATTTCAATAAATGTGAAATTGAGAACGCCCCCAATTCGGAACGCCCTCAATTCGGGCCGCCCTCAATTTGGAACGCCTCCAATTCGGAACGCCCCCAATTCGGAGCGCCCTCAATTTGGAACGCCCCCAATTCGGAACGCCCTCAATTTGGAACGCCCCCAATTCGGAACGCCCTCAATTTGGAACGCCCCCACTTCGGAACGCCTTCAATTTGAAATACCTCCTCCTATTTAGAACGCTCCCAATATGAAACGCCCCAATTCGGGCCGCCCTCAATTTGGAACACCTCCAATTCGGAACGCCCCCAACTCGGAACGCTCTCAATGTGGAACGCCTCCAATTTAGAGCGCCCTCATTTCGGAACGCCCACAATTTGAAACACCTCCTCCAATCTAGAACACTAACTCTACAGAAGTTAGAAGATTGAGTTTATTTAAACTTTCTACCGCTTCCATTACAATATGTGCTTAAATAAAGAAGTCAATCTAGTAATATCCTATGAAAGCGCCTCTATAATTTCAATAAATGTGAAATAGAAAACCGGTCATTTGACCATGGTAGGTTTAGTGTTAATTACTATCCATTGTCGATGCGACCTACTTGAAAGAAACTGAAATTAATAATAATAATAATAATAATAATAATAATAATAATAATAACCATTAGGAAAGCTAGAAGAAGCGAATAACAGGATTTGGCAGAAACGGTGGCGTTCTGTGGGAGAGCGAGGATTTTTGTTCGAAGAGTAGACTCTAGATCGGGCGATAGAGGATTCCACGTATCAAAGTTTGGAGAGCGGAACAAAGTCGAGTCGTTTCGTGTTTTATACAGGAAGCTTCGAGACAGTTTGAGCAGCGTAACATCGTACGAGAAGTGTCGACAGCGTCGAGGCGACCGGAAATGCTGCGGGGAAAACAGGAAATCCGCGGCAGAAGGTTTCTGTCGGCGCGAGCGCACGGCTGTTCTTCGTCGAAAACGAAGATGAAGTGGCCTTTCGAGATGGAACGGGAGAAAAAAGGGGACCGTAGGTGGCCGCAGCGGGAAAGGCAGTAAACCTGCAGCTCCACCGTGGCCGTATTAATCATTCCGCGGACGAGAGACGAGAGGGGCGAAGCGAAAAAAAGGTGGAGAGACAGAGAGCGTAAAAGGGACAGAACGAGAGGAGAGAGAAAGAGGCGAGGAGATGCAACACGCGGCTGAAAGGAATACTCCCGTGAAATACGAGGCGTTTCATTAAAGCAATCCGTCGAATCCTGCAGCCGATAATTATCCGCTACCAACCGTTTTAATTGGGGGAACCGCGCTTTCGGCTTCTTCGTCAGTTTCAATTCCTGGCCAAATAACCGTTCGGACGGCTCGCAATTATATCCGCCTTAGGCTCGCGCGAAAATTGATACGGAACCGTCGACGTTGTTCGTGGAAGCCGTGTGCAGCCACCCGTAAGTTTCTTTCCCCGCGAACGGATCGCCGACGTGGATTGAGTTCGCACGTTTTATTTCGTCCCGTGGACATCTGGCCCACGGGACTCCGCCTTTTTCTGGTTGACGAAACGTTCCACGGTGTACCATCAATTCAGGCACACGGTGTCCAAATTGGACCACCGCTTTTGGAATAATCGGTGAAACGCTTTGATCAACCTTTCGGCTCGAAATCCTGACACTCCCAAATTTCAACGTTCCAAGTTTCAATGTCGCAAATTTTGGAACGCCCTCAATTCAGAGCGCTGCCCACTCGGAACGCTCCCGAATTTCAACGTCTACAAATTTGAACTCTTCCAAGCTCCATATAACCCAAATTGGGAACGCCCCTAATTTAGAACGCCCCCAATTCGGAACACTCGAATTTGAACGAATACAATTTTCAACGCTTCCGAGTTTCAATCACTCAGATTTGGAACGCCCAGAATTCAGAATGCCTCCAATTCGGAACGCCCCTAATTTAGAACGCCCCCAATTCGGAACACTCTCGAATTTGAACGCCTACAAATTTTAACGCTTCCAAGTTTCAATCACTCGAATTCGGAACGTTCAGACTTCAGAATGCCTTCAATTCGGAAGGCCCCTAATTCGAAACGCCCCCAATTTGGAACGCCCCCATTTCGGAACGCTCCTAATTTAGAACGCCCCCAATTTGGAACGCCCCCAATTCGGAATGCCCCTAATTTAGAACGCTCCCAATTCGGAACGCCCCTAATTTAGAACGCCCCCAATTTGGAACACCCCCAATTTGGAACGTCCCCAATTCGGAACGCCCCTAATTTAGAACGCCCCCAATTTGGAACGCCCCCAGTTCGGAATGCCCCCAATTTAGAACACTCCCAAATCAGAACACTCTCCAATGTGAACGCCTACAAATTTCATCGCTTCCAAGTTTCAATCACTCGAATTTGGAAAGCCCAAAATTCAGAATGCCTCCAATTCGGAACGCCCCCAATATGGAACGTCCCCAATCCGGAACGCCCCCAACTCGGAACACCCCAAATCTGGAACGCATCGAATGTAGAACTTCCCCAAATTACAACTCCCCCAAATTGCAACGCCTTGCAATTTTAACGCCCCTGAATTTCCACGCGTTAGACCCCGTCTGAATAAACTGGTTCACCTGTTTTGGAAGAGCCGGTAGGACTATTTAACCAATTTTCAAAATTACGGCCAGCCCGGGGGATTAGATTGCGTAATTCGTGGAACAATGAATTCCCACGGGACCGCGGTTTTTATCGAGCGATCTGCGAGCGTAGCGGTCAGATATTTAGTGGCGGACACCTCCGGAGAGCTCGAGGACCAATTAGCAGTTGGCACAGCGGGAATAAGGGGCCAGAAAGATGTACGGGAACCGAGCGACGAATTCCGGGAACGGGAGAGCGAACGGAGAGAGGAAAAGAGAGAGCTCGTGGTCTCTGGTATCCAAGGAATCCCTTGTATTTCGAACAAATCGCGCGATCGGCCACAATGGAGCCATTACGCGGGGCCCCGTTCCGCCGGGCCCCTCGATCCAGCCATTTTTCCACGCCGGCGAAACGTCGTTACGGATCCTAGATCGCGAGTCGTACCAGCCCGAGGAACGAGGTAATCAATTTTTATTGCGCTTTGTGCGTCGCGTCCCTCCACCTCGATAAACGCGTCAAGATTTATTCCCGTCGTTACCCGTCGAAACGTAGAAAAACTGCGACACGACAGCCGGAGAAACGACGGATAAGAAACGGGTGCATTCTCTGTCGTTGTACGTGCGCGTTATTGCGTGTACCGTGCTTGTAGACCGAGGGGCGGGGCTGGACTGTCGGTGGGCGGGGCCGGAGAACGCCGCGAAATCTGAATTTAGAATGAAGCGGGGGTTTTTGACTGTTTTCAAACGCGAAACAGATTTTCTAGGTACGCTGTGCTCGATTAAATCTTAAAAAAGATCTTCTTCCAGAGTGATCGAACCAACTGGGCGTGGCCTGGTGACGCCCATCCAAGGCTACTTAACCCCTTGCCGTACTTTAACGAGTCAGACTCGTGATGTAGATTTTAAACAAGGTCTAACAAATATGAAGTATGTTCCCTTCTTTTTAGGCGAAATAAAATTTTATTCTTTTGGCATCAATATTTAAGCATTGAAGTAAATGTAGCCATACAAAACAACAATTTTCTTTCCTCTTTTGCGACATTTTTGGGGATAAAGACGTTCTAATCACTCTAACAGCAAGGAAAATGGTACGGCAAGGGGTTAACCCACCCTACCTCGTCTGTTCAACCGAACAACAGTCAAATACAATGTTTCCTACAACTGTCCGCAACTAATGAAAATATTCACAGAAGGCGTGGTCGATGGGTCGTTACAAATATGTGGGTGGAGTCTCGATCGGTCCAAGGGCCAACACGCGACAAACGCAGCGCCTAGTCATGCGTTTCGCGCGTTTGTCCAGTGGAGTAAATCGATCTTGTCCGGTGAACGTCGCGATCGGTTGAAAATGTCCGCTCGGCACGGCCTTAATCACCGATCTCCATTCTTTCGACGGCAGTGTAATTACGATCGTGTCTCGGCGCTGTCAAATTGCAGCGCCACGCCCCCGGTGAAAGGGTGATCCATCGAGAGAAAAAGAGACAGAAGTGATAGAAAGAGAGAAAGAGAGAGAGAGAGAGAGAGAGAGAGAACGGTGGGCAGCCAGGTTCGTGCAGGAGCCAGTGGTTTCTGTTGGCCGGTAGGCCGATCCGGCCTCGGGATAACCTGCCGATGAACCGTAAACCAGGAACTTATTACGGAGCGGTGTATCGCCGGCTCTCTCTCTCTCTCTCTCTCTATCTCTCTCTCTTTCTCTCTCTCTCTCTCTCTTTCTCTCTCGGCCGTGGGCTTTCGTACTCGCTCCTACTCGCCTGTACCCCACCTTTATTATTACGAGTACGACTACTACCAGCAGCTCGGCCGCTCACAGAGTGCACGCCGCGTGCTGCACGTGTTTCTAAAGCCGAGGATGGACGACGGCGAGGAGATACCCGAGCTTATTTGCGCGGCGATCCTCTCCCGGCCGTGCTGCCGAGCTTTCGGCGTCGTTTCACGTTAATTGCAGACCAACCGAGACCAGATGAGATATCGTGCGCGGACTTTACGGCTGGCTAGATCGTACTGTTATCGCGGAAATTCTAATATAAACCTTATTACCTCGCGTATACCCCGTCCGGGACGATCGATACCATATATCCCTGCGAATAACCTGAGTACATGTAATCCGTTCGCCGACTGAATCAGTTGAATCACCGGCGGGGAGCAAGCAGTTTCAATAACCGTTCGCGGTTCTTGTTTCTTTTTTTCCTTTCGTTTCCTTTCGTTACAGGACGCGACCGCGATTTCTTCTTTTTCTTCTTAATTTAATCACAGCGAAAGAACACACTTCGGAGAAAACCGTATCGAGATCTCCTCCCGGATTCTCAACCGGAATTTAATACGTCCCCCACGGGGCACGTTTTTAGAGGTGTTATTATCCATATCGCTGGAATCGTCGGTTTTGCGCGCGGATTACCCGCAGCGGCTATAGAACGCGAGCCACAGAATTATTCCAGTGCATTAGCTGCGAGCGAGTTTATTGCTCTCAGGTAACGACCCGGCCAACGGCGAATAATTACGTTCCTATGTATTTCTTTCCGCGGTTCTACGCGCTCCTATTGTTGCCGTCTCATTTTCTTGTTGTGCCACAACGCGGCAATGCTTTTTACCGGACGCTTTCCGCGCATAGATGTCTGTAATTTCGCCAACAGCAGAGCCCGAAGTCGAATTGCAACTGGGAACTGTTAAACGCGAGGAACGTAATACCGATAACCCGTAAGTTCCGAGTAGCTCGGCAGCTTAAACCTAACAGCGCCATATATTTTAGGCGATTCGAAGTCGAGCGAATGGTCATCCTGACGCTTTAAAGCTTAAACCGTACTTAATTGCGGCAACTACAAGTTGCCTCTTGAAATTGGAACGCGTTAGGATTGAAACGCCCCTAAATTGCCACGACTCCAGATTTCAGCTCACGAAGTTCAACGCCTTGAAATTTTAACGCTCCCGAATTACAACCGCTACAATTCTCAATGTCTGCAAATTTAAATACTCCCGAATTTACACACCCCAAATTTGGAACGCCTCCAATTCGGAACGCCCATAAATTGGAACGCCCCCAATTCGGAACGCCCATAAATTGGAACGCCCCCAATTCGGAACGCCCATAAATTGGAACGCCCCCAATTCGGAACGCCCATAAATTGGAACGCCCCCAATTCGGAACGCCCATAAATTGGAACGCCTCCAATTCGGAACGCCCCCAATTCGGAACGCCCATAAATTGGAACGCCTCCAATTCGGAACGCCCCCAATTCGGAACGCTCTCAATTTGGAACGCTCTCAATTTGGAACGCCCTCAATTTGGAACACCTCCTCCAATTGAGAACGCCCTCAATTCGGAACGCCCTTAATTTGGAACGCCTCCAATTCAGAACGCCCCGAATTCGGAACGCATCCAATTTAGAACGCCCCCAATTCGGAACGCCCATAAATTGGAACGCCTCCAATTCGGAACGCCCCCAATTCGGATCGCCCCCAACTCGGAACGCTCTCAATGTGGAACGCCCCCATTTCGGAAAGCCCTTAATTTGGAACTCCTCCTCCAATTTAGACCGCTCCCAATTTAGTTCGCCCCCAATTTTGAACACTCCCAATCTGAAACGCCTCGAACTTAGAACGCCCCCAATTTCGAACGTCTCAAACAACAATGGTCTCCAGTTTGAAACGCCGGAAAATTTCATTATCTCCGAATTGCAACCTCCGGACTTGGTACGCCTTGGAATTGCAGCGCAGCCGATTTGACACGCCCCAAAATGATCACGCCCCCAATTAGGAACGCTTCAATATTCGACTAAAAATTGTTCCGCTTCGAAATCGCAACGGTTTCGACACTGCTTGCTCCGAAGCTGAATATATTCATATTTAAACGCCCACGATCTTGTATGCTACAGCGTCGAACACCCCCGAGACGGTGCTCTTGTAAACTTATAAATTCCCTCCCGACGAATAATCAATATTCACCGTTCAATATTTCTTGCTTTTATGTAAATGACTGTTCGCCCCCTCGAGAGCCCTCTTATTCAAATCGGCTGTCCGGCGAATGGAATCGACTACCCGAAACGTGTCTTTCGGATTAATTATACGTTTCTGCAACTCGTATTTATTCAAGAAGCCTCTCTCTCTCGGGAACCTGGATTTATGCGCGTCTACGTACAGTTTCCGTGGGTCGATGTGTCATTAACAAACTATCCCCCGCAGCCACAACACCGGTGATCGATGGTTTCTCGCGTTATTTTCATCCGCGAACGGTGATTTTTCGCAAGATTTCAACGACGGTGATCGCCTTTCACCCGAGGCCCGATCAAACGAGCCGCGATAGAGTCGGCGCGCGGCTGCGCGAAAGAATGCAAATCAACGACGCGCGGAAACTAATTATCCGTTCGACGCAACCGAGTAGCAAAAACAGAGAGCTATGCGGCGCATAGTATGCACCCAGTTTTCCGCCATGGTCCCGAGACTCGAACATGCAGAGCACAGAGAAAGAAAGAAAGAAAGAGAGTGAGAAAAAGAGCGCTGTGTGTCGTAATCACCGATCGATCTAGAGACCGGTGATCGAACACAGCGCACCAGCCGGGACAAGAGTACCTTTCTGGATCGACAATGCAACAGGCACGAAGAATTCCGCCGTAGAGAAGTGTGGAACAACGGATACACACCCGGCAAACTTTAATCTCCGGCCGGTAACAAAAGTCCCAGTAATTACGGCCGCTGCAGTCCACCGACGATCAACGGCCAGACTAATTATCCGGTCGCCATTGACATGTGGGCTCGGTTCAGTAAATATCGTGCGCGCTAAATGAATCGGACCTCGCTGGAGGAATGTCTTTGTTCTGCTCGTGCCACCCTGAACGCCGTTAACTAGCCAAGACGAATTAAATCGTCGTATGATTTTCAATTATAATGGTGCCACGATTTTCTATTCGAATCTATACGGCTTTCTATTTACCGTACATACAATATTATTGCTACAGGTCAGCTCTTGATTAACCTTTCGATAGTTGCACAGATCATCCCATTAAATTCTCATTTAATAACTGATCGGAATTGTTAAACGCTCGCTACCAGACGGAGTACATTTAAGGGTCTCTGCACACCCATCCGGGACGGGTTTGATGAAGTGGCCTTGAAGTTCAACGTCACAAATTTGGAACGCCCTCAATTCAGAGCGCTGCCGAATCGGAACGCTCCCGAATTTCAACGTCTACAAATTTGAACTCTTCCAAGCTTCAGTAACCCAAATTGGGAACGCCCTCGATACAGAACGCCCCCAGTTCGGAACACTCTCGAATTTGAACGCCTACATATTTCAACGCTTCCAAATTTCAATCACTCGAATTTGGAACAGCCAGAATTTAGAATGCCTCCATTTTGGAACGCCCCCAATTTGAAACGCCCCCAATTCGGAACGCCCCTAATTTAGAACGCCCTCAATACGGAACGCCCCCATTCCAGAACACTCTCGAATTTGAACGCCTACAAATTTGAATCACTCGAAATTGGAACGTCCAGAATTCAGAATGCCTCCAATTCGGAATGCCTCCAATTCGGAACGCCCCCAATTTGGAACACCCCCCAATTCGGAACGCCCCTAATTTAAAACGCCCTCAATACAGAACGCCCCCATTTCGGAACACTCTCGAATTTGAACGCCTACATATTTCAACGCTTCCAACTTTCAATCACTCGAATTTAGAACGCCCAGAATTTAGAATGCCTCCATTTTGGAACGCCCCCAATTCGGAACGCCCTCAATTTGGAACGCCCCTAATTTAGAACGCCCTCAATACAGAACGCCCCCATTTCGGAACACTCTCGAATTTCAACACCTACAAATTTGAATCACTTGAATTTGGAACGCCCAGAATTCAGAATGCCTCCAATTCGGAACGCCCCCAATTCGGAACGCTCTGAATTTGGGACGCCTCCAATTTAGAACGCCCCCATTTCGGAACGCCCTTAATTTGATACGCCCCCCAATTCGGAACGCCCCTAATTTAGAACGCCCTCAATACAAAACGCCCCCATTTCGGAACACTCTCGAATTTGAACACCTACAAATTTCAACGCTTCCAAATTTCAGTCACTCGAATTCGGAACGCCCAGAATTCAGAACAAAAAAAAATATTTTCAGGGGCTCCACAGCTTCTTAACACTATTCCTACCGACACTTCACGTATACCTATTCCTACCGCGACCGGTCAAATGACCGGTCTTTACCACAACTCCTATTTTTTAATATAGAATGAATATTTCGTTTCACAAAAAAAGAAAAGAAAAAGAAGAAACAAAAGCGGACAAACCAGTGCCTTCCACCATCGGTGTAGTCATTTATCAGAAAGATTACTCCGTTAACAGGTCAGCGAGCCGAGTACAAAAACGAGAAAAAAAGGCTCGTTTTCTGTTAGGCGACCAGCTAAAAGGATCTCCGCCCTCGTGGCCATTGAATCGATGCCTAGAGAGAGAGAGAGAAAAAGAAAAAGAGATGCTGCTCGCATGATGCACGTGCGCTGCCTGCAGGTCCGCGAATAGTGCATCGAGACCGTAGGAGCTCGGGGAACAAATAGGACAGCGCCGAGAGGAGAGAGAAGAGAGAGAGAGAAAGAGAGGAAGTACAAGAGGAAAGCAAAAGAGTGGGAGCGAGAGTGGGAGACGTATTTCTCGGGCAAATATAATATACGAGTACGCGAGGGCCCCCGGGGAGAGCAACGTCCACCATACCGAGACCATAATCTCCGCTGGACGATGGTACCACACCCATGGGGGGTCGACGGGTACCACGTAGAACCATGGTGAACCGAGCGCATCGCGTTCCCCGCAGATACGACCACGGTCAATCCTTTTGCGAAACCACCTTTCACCCAACATTTTTCCAAATCGCTAAACAATCTCTCGAAAATCGCCATGTTCGGATAGCAGCCAGCCTCTAGCTCCACAATGAATGAACACTTCACCAGTTAGCTGTTTTTGTCGAGTATACTCGTCATGGAATAAAATTAATTACTTCCTATTTATGTTAAAATTTGTAGTGAAAATTAAAGCATATTATTAATTTGACGACATTTTAAAATTTTTCGAGTCAAAGATGAAGTAAAGAAACGAAACAAAGAAATTGACGAGAGGTCAATATGTGATAAATAAAGTTTTCAAAAATGTTTAGTACTGAAAATAGTATTCGAGTAATAGTGACGAGTATAATCGTCATCAGAAAAGTGCAAAATTTTGTGCTACGACGAGTATATTCGTCACGAGTAATAAGTAGCGACAATTTGCAGTTTAAATTGCAGTTTTAGTGGAAACTAAAATATATTCGTGAACTTCAAGATGATAGAAATATTTTGAGGCTCGTCGAAATAAAAGGCACAAATAAAAGTTTATAAATAATTAATATAAAAAAACCGCATATAGTACGAATTATTTTTCGTAAATGTATCATTGTCTTTTATTAGTCATCACAGAAACAATTACGGATTTATATATCGTTTTAGTTTCAGTAATTTGTGTAATGAAATCAAAAAATAAAAGTCATTTTATTACAACCTAATTTCATATTACACATACTCTGTGTTCGACGAGTATACTCGTCGTCGCTAAATTTGCGCGACACAATTTAGATACGCATTTTCCAAAGAGGTCGAAACAGTTGACTGGTTAAGCGCTACTTCTATAAGAAAGTTATGTGTTCTAACAATATTCGATGTTGTAAATGAACGATAAAGTAAAATCAAAATCGTATTGCACTGCAGCCAACCACTATTATTAATACGTAACGCGTCTATTAGCATAGTTGTTGGTTTCGCGAAATGGGACAGAATTTCCGTGTTAGCGGGTAATGGAATTCCGGGGTCAAAGGTGTCGGTTGTAAATGAATGGCGACTAACGACAGTTGAAAAATGTTGGACAGAACGCGCTTGATATCGACGTTCGACCAACATGGCACTCGGTTACGTAAGATTGCGCAAGGGTATCTAGACGCCAGGCCAAGAGTCAGCGTACCGCAGGTTTTCGCGGTCTTATTCTGGTTTTACTGCGAACGGTTTCGGTGCGGGGCCGTTTCGAGTGAATGGACATTGTTCGGCGGACACGGGCCGCATAAAAGGAAGGGTCTCGACTCGGTGCTCGATGTTTTTCAGCCCTCCTCGAGGACTCCTCTTCATTCAGGCTTCTTACGATCCGGTTGGACCAGTATCGCTCCTCGATACCCCCCTCGAAAGTCGATCGTGACTCCTCTGCGGAACAGACTATCGATAACAACCACCCTAACCCACTTAACCTCCTATTCTATTATTTCCGTTGTAGTCCGAAAAATCGATCCTTTTTCAACACCGCCATCTCGCTCTTTTTAACTTTCGCTCTGCTGAATTTCAATAGAAAAGTTGCTTAATTTTTGTTCATAATACGTTCGCTAGCACCGTCGCGGATACATGACGACCACAACATAAAATTAATTTGATTAGAAACATTGCTCAACTTTGCCCTTAACCGTCTATACCCAGTGTTGGGATATGGTGCAAGATTTCACGATTTTACATTTTACATACACCTTTTCAATTTCGAATTTGCAGATTTGGCTAAACTGTATTTTGGAGGACCAATTTTTTTTAAGTTTGTTTTATGTGGTCCTATATATATCGACGAGAAAACACCGAAAATGAAAGTTTTATTGCCAGGAATTCACTGGTTCAGATGTTATGCGCGTGTGAAGTTGATCACTTTTGAGCCTTTTTGACGGGTTGAACGCCATATTGATATGTTTGCTGGATGGTACACGTAACTGAACTCCACACCAACTTGGACTATTTTACACGCGTATAACTTCTATACCAGTGAATTGCCATTTAGCGCATGCGCTAGTACTACTTAGCCGATGCGCTGAACAACCACCATCTTATCCAGCGCATACGTTCAACAGTCCTACCTCTACCACCCAGTGTTGGGATATGGTGCATGATTTCACGCGCTTGCGCGGCCAAAACAGTAATGTACCTATATCATGATAACAGAGGTAGTGAGCCCTGAGACAGTTATATTGGCGGGAATGTATCGAAACAATCTGTTCCGGACAAAAAGACTTCAGAACGTGTTCTACGAGTTACAAAATATACAGAAATACACAAAGTATATATTCATTTTTCAGAATCAAATGATACCAATTTTTTAAAATTCTGCTGGGTGCTCAAGGTACCCCATTTTATCGAGAATCTTACTTTACTGAGGCTGAAGTCGCCACGCATGCGCGTGAAATCTTCGAAATCACTGCCTATAGAGCGCACCACAGTGTTTGCCATCCAAGATGGCCGACAAGTTGATACCCCTCCCGTCTTTCGCCTCACCCCCACAGCATAATGCACAGTCCTTGAGTCCGTGGTGGAGCCCCTCAAACGCCTGCTTCCCCCACCAATTTTTCTTTCGTGCGCGAGGCCTGCGCATTGCTCGCGACGGGCGGAGCACTCCCTTCCTCTATGGTAACGGCGAACGCTGGTGGTGGGGGGGGGGGGGGTAGTGGGTGCTATGGTGGGGACAGTTTTGTCTCAATTGAGACAAAAGTGTCCATCCCTGGCCTATACCATTGTACTACAGCGCAAAATCGATCTTTTTTCAATACTGCAATTTCTCTTTCTTTACATTTTTGCTTTATTTTATTAGAAGAATTGTCCAGTTATTGCACTCGAGCAAACAAACGGAACTTGTGGTTGAATTTAAAAATAGATGGACTCTCGAGAAAGTTCATAAAACTTGAAGAATAAAAGACTCGTGTCTTAGATAATGAGATCGTTCAAATGTCAATGCTAAAATCCCCTTCTTCTAATTCTCGTTCGAGCTGGTTAGAATTTCTAATGGAAAATTGTAGCAAAATGTATGTACAGAGTGAAAGAGAGATATTTCAACTGCCATTTCTACACGCAATGGTAAAAGTAATAGATTCTTATACAAAGATCGAGAACAGGAGATTGATGTTATGGTAATGTTGTGGGAAGCGGGTTGCAGGTATTTCGAGAGACGCTGATAATTTTAGAGGACACAATTTCCCGGTGATTGCTGAAAGATCAGCGGCGCGTAAGGTCAAGCCTCATCTCGGCCGTATCCGCGGCGAAATAATCTCGCGGCATTAAACAAATTCAAGCTAACCTAGACCGTAATAATGGTCGGACGAATCTCATTCCACGTAAATGTTCCCATTCCGTGATATTCGCGTGCATTCCGACGGAAATCACGGCCACTTTCTGGCGAAATTCATCAGACCGGTTGCTCCATTTCCACTTGGCCGCAGATTTCGCAAGGTTATCGTGGACGCTCGATATTTTTCACTACAGTGTATAAGAAATACTACTGCGATCAGGTTCTGCCTAGAATTTCGTACATATACATTCGCGTTTTATCGAGGATTAACGATACTCAGGGATCACAAATTCTTTAAATACTGGTACTCACAAATTTCAGACGCTTGAAATGATTGCTATCGCGAACTTCAACGATTTGAACATCGGGGCTGAGGGATCACAAACCCTTCGAATACCGGTACTGAGGGATCACAAACCCTTCGAATACTGTTACTGAGGAATCACAATCCCTTCAAATACCGGTACTGAAGATCACAAGCCCTTCGAATACTGGTACTGAGGAATCACAAACGCTTCGAATACCGGTACTGAGGAATCACAAACCCTTCGAATACCGGTACTGAGGAATCACAAACCCTTCGAATACCGATACTGAGGGATCACAAGCCCTTCGAATACTGGTACTGAGGAATCACAAACCCTTCGAATACCGTTACTGAAAATCACAAATCCTTTTAATATCGGTACTGAGGAATCACATAACCTTCGAATACCGGTACTGAGGAATCACAAACCCTTCGAATACCGGTACTGAGGAATCACAAACCCTTCGAATATCGGTACTGAGGAATCACAAACCCTTCGAAGACCGGTACTGAGGAATCACAAACCCTTCGAATACCGGTACTGACGAATCACAAACCCTTCGAATACCGGTACTGACGAATCACAAACCCTTCGAATACCGGTACTGACGAATCACAAACCCTTCGAATACCGGTACTGACGAATCACAAACCCTTCGAATACCGGTACTGACGAATCACAAACCCTTCGAATACCGGTACTGACGAATCACAAACCCTTCGAATACCGGTACTGACGAATCACAAACCCTTCGAATACCGGTACTGAAGATCACAAACCCTTCGAATACTGTACTCTGGGATCTAAAACTCGTGGAATACCGGTGCTCACAAATATTAAAAGATTGGCATATCTTCTGTCACGAAGTTTAGAGCTTCGAGCACCGGTACTCAGGGACCTCAAACATTTTGTATACCGGTACTCACAAAGCCGAAGCACCCCTGAAGATAATCCAATTGACCATTTACCGTGTATCTTCCGAGTGCAGGGTCGAATCAAGCCATCAGAAATATTCGGGGGTTCTCTAGGAGACGCGTGTCGCGGATGAAGGAAGCGTGGTAGGAACAACGCGTTCGGGAGATTCTTTGTGGCACCGACAGGCGGATCAGAGCCGCCATTAATTTGTCTAAGCGGATGATAAATGCCTCGGGGAATTTTTTCGAGGGTACGAACCGCGGGCCCCTCGCCTGGAAGCCCGCCGTCTGACAACGGTGATCCTTTTATTTCTCATCTTCCTTCAACCTCCTCTGTCTCTACCTCTCCCTCTCTCTCTCTCTCTCTCTCTTCATCATATTCTCTCTCTTTCTCCCGCGGTTGGATTCCTTTTTTCTTTTTTTTTTTTTTTGGTTGCGAAGGAAAAAGGATTAATGGGCTTATAGCATGACACTGTCGGCCGATAAGATCGCGGGGCCCGTTTTACCTGTCGGCTGCCGGCCCCTTCTCCGGGGCCCGATCATATCGCGGAAATCCAAATCGTGTCGTGTATCTCGTAAGTCCGCTGGTAAGACAGGCCATTTATCGATTTTTGATCAAGCTGCCTCGACTTTATACATCTGACAGGACCACGGGCCCCCGGCTCTCTTTCTCTCTTTTTCACTCTCGCGATCCAAACGGGCCCCTTTTCTTCGCGGGAACTAGCGCCGTGTCATTCTCGAAGGTAATTTCGACCACGGTGATCGCGACAATCTCGAAAACGGGATCGAGTGCGAGAAAGAGAGAGGCTGGTCATTCTCTTGTGTTCCACTTTGAAGGACGCGGCGAGCTACAAGTTGCCCGGATAACGCGATAGTCCACGTTGATATATGCTTGATAATAATCGTCGAATTTAACTCTGTCCATATACAGGGTGTCCCGGGTTTTTTTTCGGCCAAACTACTGAATCATATTCTACAAGTAGAAATAAGAAAAAAATGTGATATTAATTATTTACAAGTTTGTCCTCCTCACCGATTTTGATGACCTTGAAATATGTTGTCAAGGTCATCGTTCCGAACACTTTTCCTTATACATGTTACCGTCGCTCGGTCTTAGCTATCGAGATATTTGCAAAAATATCATTAATCATTATCATATATCATATAATCATTTGATAATTAGTAAACACCTCCACACCGTCCCACGACCTAACCACAACTCACTCTATCGTCATAATTTTTCCATTGTAGATGTCATCCAATCTTTTGTACGTGTTACTAGCTCAAATTCTTGACGACAGCTACAATGCAAAAATTATGCGAATAGAGTAAGTTGAGGTTAGGTCGTGGTAGGGGGCTACTAATTACTAGACTGTGGATCAAAATAAAAAATGTTTGCATAAATTACAAGACGTAGGACCCAAATAGAAATTTCTTTCTTCTTTGAATTATCTTATAAAACCAGACCTAATACACAGATGTCTTTAAATCTCTTTAATGTGTCCACTGCTTGAAATTGTACGTACCCATTTTTGTCATAAATGCATAAAATCCGCAGTCTACTAATTACCAAATAAATTGTACTAGTAATCTAAATCTGACTAAATATTTTTGCAAATATTATCTCGATAACCAAAACTGAGTGGCGGTAACGTGTATAGAGAAAATTTGTACAGAACGATGACCTTGACAACATATTTCAAGGTCATCAAAATCGGCGAGGATGGCAAACTTCTAAATAATTAATACCACACTTTTTTTCTCATTTCTTCTTGTAGAATACGCTCCCGTAGTTTGGCCGGGAAAAATCCGGGACACCCTGTATACGCGAGCCACGCTCGTAAAACACCGAATAAGTCAGTTCCCAAGAGTCAGGAAGAGTTTTAAAAAATATCCTGGTCGGAGGTGGCACACAGTACGTTGGTTAATGTTGCTACCTCGATTCGGAAGGGTAGTTGCAACCCTTATCAGTTCCAGGCTGCCAGCTGGAAAATGCAGGCCGACACGCGCATAAATTCGACAACGACGTTAGCCCCTTTGCGCCGTGATACCGGCGGAGAATTTTAAATTCCCTTGGATCTTTTACTCCTTTTTCCTTCCTCCGAGGGGTTATATTCAACCGGAGGCATTCGTTTTGCTTCCGGCGACTGCGACGCAGCTAGAATCCACGCCGGAAGCTTCTGTCGTCTTCGGACCTCCCGCGAGCAAACGAATTTCACGCTGTTTCTCCAGCGACCCCGGTGAAAAAAGGGACTCTACTTATTATTGTTCACGGTGGACGAGCCCGGTAACCGGAAGGGGACGTTCCTGGCCAGATAGACGACCTCTGGAATCGCTGTAATTTCTTCGGGACCCTAATCTTGCTATTAACTTTGCGCGGATAAAGATTCCGTGACAATAAATTCAACACAATTCCAATCATTGGATTTCTCAAAATATAGAACTTTGGAAGTGTTTGTTTGATAATCGCGCATGAGTTAATAAATTTTTATCTGTAAAGCTAGTTGTCCAACGGTGGACGAGCCCGGTAACCGGAAGGGGACGTTCCTGGTCAGATAGACGACCTCTGGAATCGCTGTAATTTCTTCGGGACCCTAATCTTGCTATTAACTTTACGCGGATAAAGATTCCGTGACAATAAATTCAACACAATTCCAATCATTGGATCTCTCAAAGTATAGACCTTTGGAAATGTTTGTTTGATAATCGCGCATGAGTTTATAAATTTTTATCTGAAAACCTAGTTGTCCAAATGGGTTGAATCTTTTTTTATTGTGATCTAGAGGGTCAAAACTATATTGCCCGAAATCGCCACCCCCTAAATCGAAGCGCAACACGATGTATTTTATTTTAAACAATCTATACATTTTGCGATATACAGGGGGTCCCACATAAATGGGAACACCTAAATATCTGTCGTATTTACAGTGCTATCAGAAAACTTCAGAGGACAAAGCGACACAACAATTCTTGCTCAAGGTCATTTCAAGGTCAAAAAAGTGGTATCCACTAAATTCAGTGTTTTATTGTCTATCATGTTATCGTAAAAAAATATACTATTCCATTTAAAAAAAACATCGGTGACCTTGAATTTTCATTAAAAAACACGACATAAAAAATTTTTTTCTTTACCATTATATTTGCCCCAGTGTCACTTTGTCCTCTGAAGTTTTCTGATAGGACTGTAAATACGACAGATATTTAGATGTTCCCATTTATGTGGGACACCCTGTACATCCATTGCTTCGTGAAAATGTCACAATTCCACGTTGTTGCACTTGTGAATTTTTATCTCGGAAACTAGCGGTCCGATTTCGTCGAATCTTTTTTTATTCTACTCCGGAGAGTCAAATCTATATTATCTCAAACTTTCATCGTCTAAATCCACGTCCATTGCTTCAAAATTTATTTTAAAGTACCTATCCATCTTATCGTTCCGTCAAAATATTACCGCTCCACGCTGCAGTTATAAATTTATATCTCGAAAACCAGTTGCCCGATTCGGATGAATCTTTTTTGCTATAATCTAGAGAGTCCAAACTACATTACGACAAACCCCCATCACCGAAAACCACGCCCATCAAATTTTATTTCAAACAAAACCCCAGGACCACGTTCCCTCGAATCTCGAAAAACTATTGAACCTCCCATCGAATACTCTGGTAATATCTCGTCGATTCTCGATCGGATCGAGACGCGAGTCACGTAAATCGATCCTCGAATCGTATCTGGGTGAGCAGGCTTATTCATCTGCCGGCAAAAATGATTCGTTAAGGTGGTCGGTTGTTTCTCGAAACGGCAAAAAGACTCCGGGGGAACAGGTTCCAACGAAAGGGGCACACACCAGAATTGTTCTAAAACAACTCACCGGTCTCTTGGAGGGTTCCGGACCCTGCCTGATGATCTCCAAGGGCGCGGGTATCGACGGTCTGCCCAGGTACCAATCCTCCCGTGGATTGTAGTTGTCCAGAAGCTTCAACAGGCGTGGCACGTTCACGTAATTATCGTCGTCGAAGTGGCAGAACCATCTGAAAACCAGCAAGACAGGCTCGATTTAAAGAATCGATGTTGAACGACGGTCTACATGTTTATAGAAACATCTTGCTCCAACGTGTAGTCATTAAAACGGCCCAATTATGGTCGGACCTTCGATATCTGACACAGTTGCTCCAATATACAACGTTGTTGAAAATTTTCATTTTTCTCTAGAACAGTTCAAAAATTGGATGCTTCGGACCTATGGCCTTTAATCTGTTGCTACATGTGCAATAACTAAAATTTTTATGCAAAATGATAGGTCTAGTCATTAAAACGGGCCAATTATCGTCGGACCTTCGATATCTGACACAGTTGTTCCAATATACAACGTTGTTGAAAATTTTCATTTTTCTGAACAGTTCAAAAATTGAATGTTTCAGATCTATGGCCTTTAATCTGTTGCTACATGTACAATAACTAAAATTTTTATGCAAAATAATAGGTCTGTTCATTAACCGGACCAATTATCGTCGGACCTTCGATACCTGACACAGTTGTTCCAATATACAACGTTGTTGAAAATTTTCATTTTTCTCTAGAACAGTTCAAAAATTGGATGCTTCGGACCTATGGCCTTTAATCTGTTGCTACATGTGCAATAACTAAAATTTTTATGCAAAATAATAGGTCTAGTCATTAAAACGGGCCAATTATCGTCGGACCTTTGATATCTGACACAGTTGTTCCAATATACAACGTTGTTGAAAATTTTCATTTTTCTCTAGAACAGTTCAAAAATTGGATGCTTCGAAGCTATGGCCTTTACTCTGTTGCTATATGTACAATAACTAAAATTTTTATGCAAAATAATAGGTCTGTTCATTAACCGGACCAATTATCGTCGGACCTACGGTACCTGACACAGTCGTCCCAATATACACCTTAGTTGAAAATTTTCATTTTTCTCCAGAACAGTTCAAAAATAGGATGCTTCGAAGCTATAGCCTTTAAACAATAACTAGCATTTTTATGCAAAATAATAGGTCTGATCATTAACCGCACCAATTATCGTCGGACCTTCGATACCTGACACAGTTGTTCCAATATACAACGTTGTTGAAAATTTTCATTTTTCTCTAGAACAGTTCAAAAATTGGATGCTTCGAAGCTATGGCCTTTAATCTGTTGCTACATGTACAATAACTAAATTTTTTATGGAAAATAATAGGTCCAGAATAGAACAGTTCAAAAATTGGATGCTTCGATGCTGCAATGTTTAATCTCTTGCTATATGTAGTGATGCCGGATCCACCCAAAACTGTGTTGATTGTCCTCTCCTCCTTTTCCCCTTCCACTATCCCATTCCACTACCTGAGCACACTCGTCCCCCACTAAGACCGTAGACTGGTCACGTGACGTGCCGCGCAACGTATCACATATTGCTCTGGCCATCAGAGAGGTGGTAAACTGTATTCCCCTCGATTTAACCGATCTGGCATCACTGCAGGTATCGAATGAGACTGAATAACAGATGGCCCTACCCTAATGAGCGATTGGTACTCTAATTATCTCGCAGATATTGTAATTATCATACATCGTATTCCAATAAAAACTATTGGAAGGACTTGAACGGCTAAGTGTATACAATAATACAAAAAATGTATTTCCGGTTTGTTCGATCTACTTTCTTTCGTACAAAGGAGCACGATTTAACGATTCAGGTAGTAGCGGAAAAGGTGTTGTCGTACTGTCCATCTATTGGCGAACATAGGAGGTTGCCGCCACAGTACAATTTGAATCTGCATTAATCGAAGCTCTAATAATGTCCCCTGATCACCTGATACAGCTTTTCGAAAATTGCAACCCAAAAGGACGTGCAGTGGTTGGGTCGAGCTAAAAATTGTAGAGCAAACGGACCAAGGTGCGTTTATCTGTGAAATATAATAACCGACCGATACACAATTCCCCTTAGAGCACCCGGGGCAATTCGCCCGTTAAGAGCTCGATAGAGGGGAGGAGATCGAGGGACATAGAGGGAGCGAAAAAGAGGGAACGAGAAAGAAAGGTAGAAAGAAAGCGAAAGAGGGGAGGGGGGACTTCGGAGTGGGCACTCAATCTCGCCGGGTATAAAATCACACGAAAGGAGAAGTTCGCGCCTTTATTTTCTGCCGGTGCCCGCCGCGCAGGTTCCTCCTAATATATATGCAGATTGCAGGTACAAGGAGTGCTCGGATTTTGCTCGCGCTCGGTTTTGCGCAACACGCCGCTTTTCGCGAAAAAAACGCCGCTTAATAAATACGATTGGCCGACCTCGGGGAAACGAGGTGCGCAGCTTGCCTCTGCTCTGCCTGCTCCGCTTCTCTCATAGCGATCTAGAGAGATTTTTCCGTCAGTTTTCTCGGAAGTTTGTGCCACGGCAGATTTCAAATTAGCCTCGACGCCGGGTCCAGGGCCGTATAAATGATTCATGGCGTCCCGTTTCGCTCGGCCTGAATACCCTTCGCGGATTAAAGTGGTTCTTCCTCGACTTTCCGCGACGACAGCTTTCTGCGATGCCAGTCGCTCGTGGTACTCTGTTTCTAGTTATTTCGATAACTCGGATGCTGATGACCTGCCGCTTTCGATAGCAGAATTTGTGTCTAATTCGATCCAGAGTTGCGAACATTTCATTTGGGTACATTTGTATCTATACAGGGTGAGTCACCTAACGTTTGTACCTCAAATATCTTTGTTGTTTCTAAAGATACGTAAAATATGGTAAGGACAAAGTTGAATGGTACAATGGGGCTAACACGATGCAAAAAAAGAAATTTTGTTTTTATGTCATTTTTTTAGAGATATCAAGGTCACCTTGACTTTTTTAAATGGAACCACCCTTTATTAAACACCTACAATGATAGTCCCTTTCATTACGAATTCAGTGACTATAATTACACAAGGTCATTCAAGGTTGCGGACAGAGATAACGTATAAGATTTAACATCGATACATGCCTGTAAACGGGCTTTGAAGGAATGTTGCACTCTGTCCATGACCTTGAATGACCTTGGGTAATTATAGTTAGTTTTTCTTTTTTTTTTCTTTTTTTTAGTTTACCTGTTGGCACAGCAAACGCAATAATGTCTCTCCAATTTATAACTGATCAGTTACGTATCTGCCACCATGGGTTAAATTATCGTTTTCCGTAACTCCCAATATTCTGTTCATAATGTTCTTTTTGTTTTTTTTTCTTTTTTATTTTTCCTGTCGGCACAGCAAACGCAATAATGTCTCTATGAAAACGATCCACATTAGGATCGAAACGTCGAGAATAATTTAATTGAAAATTTGCTGGTTCTAAACATGATCGAACCTTGCCCCGAAATCATAAAGTTTATTAATATACTTCATTTTCGATCGAGAGAAATTTCACCGGTACCACAGGAAATACGCCATAAATTCCCGGTCGAACAGTATCGATTTAACCCTTAGCACTCGAGTGGTGACTCTGAGGCACCACTAAAACTTACTATACCATTATTCAAAATATTGTTTACAGTATTAAATTGATATTCAATAAATTCGTTACCAAACATTTAAGCATTCTATAAAATCGTTTAATAATGACTGAAAAAGAACAGAATTTTAGTTCGTCTTAAAGGAAATGCATAACATTCGTGAACAACAGATCTTGAGTGAAGCGTTCGTCACGAATTTAATTTGTTTTTACTAGATCGCGGATTTTCATGCAAAATAAAAACTGTCCGTATTTATTGCCAGATAAAGAAGCTGTATAGATATCCACTTCTCTTTTTAATCGGTTGAAAATAATGAAAATACTATTTTCAAATTCTTTAAGTATTTCTACCGTTCTGTATTCAAGCCTTAGCACTCGAACGGCGACTCTGAGGCGCCACTAAAAATTGCTGTACCACAATCCAAAATATTGTTTACACTATTAAATTTGTTTGTATCTAATCCATTACTAAACATTTAAGTGTTGTAAGTTGTATTATATTAGTTCGATTTCTTCAAAATGATAAAAATCATATAGAATGGAAATATTCTTAATCGAAAAAAAAAGGTTTGGTTATGGAGTTAAAATACTACGGAGCGCAGAGGGTTAATAAAAATTGTTGCACCACAGCCCCGTGGGGTTCCGTCCCATAGCGCTGTCGCGTTGTATCGTTCCGGTTCACGCGGAAGATACGATCCGGCGCGCGTATGAAGCGAACCGAGACGTCGTTTCAGCTCGGCCCGTTGTACCTGTGTACCTGGCTACGTCATTAAAGCTGGAATTCAGGTGTATTAACGATGCCGGGCCTGTGTCGGGCCACGGTATCGAGCCTCCGTGGCCACCCGGTAGCGCTAATGGCGCGCCCGGAACCGTTCGTTAGGCAGATTTTATTTCGCGTGCGTACCTATACGCTCGAGAGGAGGCCGCGTTTATGCTCTCTGTCACGGGGCCGGTACACGTACCGTTCCGGGAAACGCCTTCGGGGGATTGCGTTTCGATGTCAGCACGCCTTGATACGATAAGATCCCCGTAATCGAGAGTTTTCCATCGAGGCTGCTCGATTAGATCCGATACCTTATTCCTTATCCACCGTATCGCATAACCGAGCAATTATCGGCCGGTGTCGGCGCTTTATCGACGACTCGAGACCCTTCGTTGTACCGTTCGAACGTCCCTAATCACTGGACTCGACGGTAGAGTGGATTGCCAATCGAGTTCTGAAAGATATGCTTTTATTGGGCTAGAGAGACCGTTCGAGTTTGAGTTGTGTATGTCCTTTAATTCACTTTGGTATCAATTTTAATACTTCAGGATGATCTACAAAATCGTTTAATAATAACTGAAAAAGAACAGAATTTTAGTTCGTCTTAAAGGAAATGCATAATATTCGTGAACAACAGATCTTGAGTGAAGCGTTCGTCACGAATTTAATTTGTTTTTACTAGATCGCGGATTTTCATGCAAAATAAAAACTGTCCGTATTTATTGCCAGATAAAGAAGCTGTATAGATATC
Organism: Sphecodes monilicornis; assembly: GCA_913789915.3. Lineage (NCBI taxonomy): Eukaryota > Metazoa > Arthropoda > Insecta > Hymenoptera > Halictidae > Sphecodes > Sphecodes monilicornis. The sequence continues at coordinate 23,049,234 of OU565293.1, read as the reverse complement.
CACTTCACTTTTTAATCGGTTGAAAATAATGAAAATACTATTTTCAAATTCTTTAAGTATTTCTACCGTTCTGTATTTAAGCCTTAGCACTCGAGTGGCGACTCTGAGGCGCCACTAAAAATTGCTGTAGCATAATCCAAAATATTGTTTACACTATTAAATTTGTTTGTATTTCATCCATTACTAAACATTTTAGTGTCGTAAGTTGTATTATATCATTTTCATATCCAGAAAGTGAAAAAAATCATATAAAATGAAAATATTCTCGGTCGGAAGAAATGTTTGGTTTTGGAGCTAAAATAGCACCGAGTGCAAAGGATTAATCTGTACTTTATTGTCGTAATTGCACAAAAATCTGTAGCCTAGTTATTATACATATAGCCAGTGATGCCAGAACGATTGAATCGAGGGGAATACAGTTTACCACCTCTCTGATGGCCAGAGCAATATGTGATACGTTGCGCGGCACGTCACGTGACCAGTCTACGGTCTCAGTGGGGCGCGTTGAAGTGTGCTCATGGCAGTGGGATGGGATAGTGGAAGGGGAAAAAGAAGAGAGGAAAATCCACCCAGTTTTTGGTGTTTCTGGCATCACTGCGTGAATCTTCCTATGTTTGTAAATATGTATAGGAAGGAATATTAGGCAATATTAGGAATAAGGAACTAAGGCACGAGTCAACTTTTTCCATCTTCCTTTTCCATCTTTTTCCAGTTCATAATCCGAAAACCTGCCACTTCTGTACTTTGAGATACGCCCTCGTTATTTTCATAAAATAATATCGAATAGTTAGTTTTAGTACTCTGTAAACCTAGCGCTAGATGCAGAGCAAAATGGACGCCAGCAAAATCGGAAATCTTTCACCCGCGGTAAAAATGTGATTTTTACAAGAACGATGAAGGAATTTGAACACAGAGGGTTGAAGAGATCCGAAAACCTGCCAACTCAATACTTTGAGATAAGCCCTCGTTATTTTCATAAAATAATATCGAATTGTTAGTTTTAGTACTCTGTAAACCTAGCGCTAGATGCAGAGCAAGATGGACGCCAGCAAAATCGGAAATCCTTCACCCGCGATAAAAATGTGATTTTTACCAGAACGATGAAGAGATTTGAACACAGAGGGTTGAAGAGATCCGAAAACCTGCCACTTCAATACTTTGAGATACGCCCTCGTTATTTTCATAAAATAATATCGAATAGTTAGTTTTAGTACTCTGTAAACCTAGGGCTAGATGCAGAGCAAGATGGACGCCAGCAAAATCGGAAATCTTTCACCCGCGATAAAAATGTGATTTTTACCAGAACGATGAAGGGATTTGAACACGGGGGGTTGAAGAGATCCGAAAACCTGCCACTTCAGTACTTTGAGATACGCCCTCGTTATTTTCATAAAATAATATCGAATTGTTAGTTTTAGTACTCTGTAAACCTAGGGCTAGATGCAGAGCAAGATGGACGCCAGCAAAATCGGAAATCTTTCACCCGCGGTAAAAATGTGATTTTTACAAGAATGATGAAGGGATTTGAACACGGAGGGTTGAAGAGATCAGACGAGGGCCGCCCTCGTAAAATTCTGAAAATCGGGGCCAGATACTCCCGGGAGGAAGTGTGCACACCTCGGGCGTTGTTTGCCAAATAAAACGAGCACGATAAAGACCGGCCAGCAAAGTTTTGCGAAGGGTGCCCCCATCGGGGTTACCGGTGAAACTATTGTCCATATAGGTGGGGCACGGCCTTCGGAAAAACGGACGAAAGCAATTCGGTGGAACGGCACGATCATGGCACGGTCCGCACACGTGCAGCCCCGGGGCCCCGCGGGGGAAATTATTGATTATTAAACTGGGGCCCCGGCGCGGCAACTATACCGAACGCCATAACCGAGTCCGGTGAGGCTTCGTCGACCGGTCCAGTCTCGATTCTATCGCGATTCCTCGAGAAAAATGTTTTAAAACTCCGCTCGAACAACAGGCGAATCTCTGGACGATATTTTACCAAACTTTTCTTGCTCTGTAATTTGTTTTCGAGACTGTCAATGTCGATCCTGGGTATTTAACTTTTTAGAAAAATTGCATGATCCTATTATATTGTGGATTGTATTTTTTCAAAGCGTTTCAATTAATTCTAAGCGGAGATGTAATTTTTGAATTTCATTCGTTCTGTTTCTTTGTAAGTATTATAGATTGAGGATTTTCATGATAAATCAAAATTGTCTGCATCAAAGGTGAAGAACAGGAGTCAAATGAAATTGTCGTTTGTTCAATAATTTTTAAAGATTTCTAAAATGTAAAAATCACAGAAATGCATAAGGGTCTCTTGCAAAAATGATTCAACCATGTTAAACATTTTATTCCGAAAAGATAAAGATCTCCTAAAGTTTGTTTGATTCGATTGTTGTATGTATGTTTATTTCTTGTTCCCTTTACGAGTTACAAGGAGACCTCGTACCCTTTACAATTATCTTATTTAATTTAATCTACAGTTCTTAAAACTATTTAAACTATATACATCTATACTATATTATATACACTATATACACATCTTATCTTTTTTTTCTTTTTTTTTCTTCGCACTCACTCTCTCTCTCTCATTCTTCCTTTCACTCCTCTGTCTTCTCACCCCCCTCTCTCTCTCTCTCTCTCTCTCTCTCTCTCTCTCTCTCTCTCTCTCTCTCTCCCTCGTACTTTACTCGTTGTCTCTCCTTTCTCTCCCTGTCTAATTTTCTCATCCATTCTGATTCGATTGTTGTACTAAGAAAAAGTCAAGAGGCGTTAACAAAAGTATACAAAGCAAATTCTCAAACCGAGGCCTCTCGAGCTTCGTGGCCCTTCAAGGGGGTACACCCCGCAGTAGTGGGGATATCTCAGGGACAATTATGCGCGAGACATTTGGGACAATTACCGATGAAATACTGTAGTTCCTCATGAACTGTATACTTCGTAGATTCCTTCGAGATCGTATAAACTGCATAAATGCATGAAGCCATCTCCCGAAATGATTACAATAATACCGGCTCATTATCATCATTTTAACGTTTCGACTGCATTCTCCGAAGAAGGATTCGCTCTAGGTGTTAGTTCGCTCAAGAGGCGTTAAAAAAAGTGTACAGAGCAAATTCTCAATTTGAGAAAATCTAGTTTCCACGATCGATTTTTGCAATTCATTCAACAACAAAGTGGTTCCTTATATACTTCGTAGATTCCTTCGAGATCGTATAAACTGCATAAATGCATGAAGACATCTTCCGAAATGATTACAATAATACCGACTCATTATCATCATTTTAACGTTTCGACTGCATTCTACGAAGAAGGATTCGCTCGGAAAAAATGCAAAGCGCGCTCTTGGACGAGAGGGGACGGGTGCGCGTTGCAAATTATGCAATTTGTAGACAGCAAAGATGAATAATGTATAGCGGTTGCACATTGTAGAGAGTCGAATGCGCCGAGCGCAGTGCACGACGCGCATAAAATAAAACTGCCCGCGCGCGTTCGCGCGGTGCAACCGAACGCTGGATACATGGAGCCTGTGTAAGAAATCCCGACGTGCAAAAAAAAATGGAAAAATAATAACCGATCAAGCTCGGCCGATGGAATTTGCCGGGCTGCGTGTTTTGGAGCCCGAATCGCGTGTGCTTAATGGGCTTTTGGCGGAGGTCATGCACTCTTGAACTCGAAATGATTATCGATCGACAAGGGCCGAGGAGTAAACACCTGGTAATTGCGTTATTACCAGCGCCGACTTTTTATTATCGGAAGTGATTCGAAGTTGTGCCGGCTAATAATCGATCCGAGTAACGCCTTGTCATAATTAGATGACGCACGACGACAAAATCGTTGTCGTCCAAAATCAATTCTTATTACTGCGGATATTCAAATATTTATAACAACGAGTAGGTCGTATACGACTTAATATAAATATTAGTAAATATATGTATAGAAAAGGTCACCCAGCTCCGATGACCTTCATCTTCATACATCGTCGGATTATTGCCAAAACAAGCTAACTCCACTTTTACTCAATTCGGAGTTAAGTACTCCATTAGATTAAAAAATGTTCGAAAAACATACTGACAAAACTAGACAACTTCTTTTGTTTTGTTACTTACTTTGATTTTTTTCAATCAATAAATCATTTTGAAGCTGTGACGATTTTTCATATCAATTTAAATTTTCAAACGACGATTCCTCAAAAGTTGACATTGTGGAGTTACCTTGTTTTGGCAGCAACACGACGCTATGTTGTCAAGGTCAACATTCCAAACAACTTCTTTTCCTATACGCTCGGTCTTAGTTTCGGAGATAATTGTAAAAAATTGTCGTTAAATGTAGATTACAAGTACACTTTAGTCTCCTGCAAGCTGTCACTGAACGGTAATTAAAATGTACAGGATCATATACAGGATCTTAAACAAAAGGTATAGTCTAAGTTGATAAACTTTATGATTTCGGCGCAAGATTCGATCATCCTTTTGATTGAACCTTGCGCCGAGATCATAAAGTTTATTAATATATTTCGTTTCGATCGAAAGAAATTACACCGGTATAGTCTAAGTTGGTTGGAGGTTAGGTTAGGTTCGATTGGGAGGGCGGCTTCACCTAACGCAGACGTTTACAATGTTTCGCATTTCACATGGATTGCTGTATGTATTGTCGGGCCGATCTAATCCAGAACTAACCAATATTGCGCTATTCAAAATATTTTTCACATTGTTAAATTTCTTTGTATCCAATGAATAATGAAATATTTAAATATCGTACGAGTAAATCGCATCTGAATCGGATAGAATTGAAATATTGTAAGTTGGAAGAAACGTTTGATTTTGAAGCTGAAATAGTTCCGACTGCTAGGGGGGTTAATATTCGGACAATAATATTATCACAACAAGATAACTTTTCTTAAAATTGAACAAAGCGATTCAAGGTTGTTTAAGTACCGGTAGGATTAATTCAGGAAATTACAAGTGGAAGATGAAAATCTGCAACTTGTCAAAGTCGTAGAGAAAATAGTAATAATTGCTTTCCACCATTTTGAGGAGCGTTTGCAGAAAGACAAATAAGAAGGAAATCGACGTGTCCGAAGATGAAGAGGAAATGAAGAATGTAAAGAGAAATGAAAGGATCGAGGAAATCGGATCGGGGAAACCGACGACAACCGAGATCCCTTGGGCGCGATCGTTGTCGATAAAACGGCACTTCCGGTTTCACCTGGCCGCACCTGTATCAGGTGACCAATCGACCGTCGCTTGCAAGATGTTGCGCTCCGTTCACTCTCTCTCTCCCTCTCTTTCCCTTCTTCCCTGTTCTCGGTTCCGAGTGATACTAATTGTCGCTCAGGATTCCTCGAGGCTCCTCCTGACCTGTTGGATCCTCGAAGATCCTTGGATCGCGAACCTTAAGGCCGCTTCTCGAACGTTAGACATTCTGTGCCAGTCTCGAAAAGCACTATCCAGATAGCACACAACGTCTTAAAGACGTCCATTTTAGGTCTGAACGTCTTAATACGTCTGAAATTTACGTCCTTAAGACTTTCGAAATGGACCTCTTTAGGACGTCTGAAATTTACGTCTTTTAGACGTCTTTAAGACGTTCGAAATGGACGTCTTTAAGACGGTCTTTAAGACGTTCCAAATGAACGTCTTTAAGCCATCTGAAATTTACGTCTTTAAGACGTCTTTAAGACGTTCGAAATGGACGTCTTTAAGACGTCACAAATTTACGTCTTTAAGACGTCTCCGAGAAGTCTGAAATGGACGTCTCCAAGACGGTCTTTAAGACGTTTCAAATGAACGTCTTTAGACCATCTGAAATTTACGTCTTTTAGACGTCTCCAAGACGTTCGAAATGGACGTCTTCAAGACGGTCTTTAAGACGTTCTAAATGAACGTCTTTAAGACGTCTGAAATTTACGTCTTTTAGGCGTCTTTAAAACATTCGATGTCTGAAATTTACGTTTCTAACGCGTCTCTAAGACGTTCGAAATGGACGTCTTTAAGACGTCACAAATTTACGTCTTTAAGACGTCTCCGAGAAGTCTGAAATTTACGTCCTTAAGACGTCTCTAAGACGTTCGAAATGGACGTCTTCAAGACGGTCTTTAAGACGTTCCAAATGAACGTCTTTAAGCCATCTGAAATTTACGTCTTTTAGACGTCTCCAAGACGTTCGAAATGGACGTCTTCAAGACGGTCTTTAGGACGTTCTAAATGAACGTCTTTAAGACGTCACAAATTTACGTCTTTTAGGCGTCTTTAAAACATTCGAAATGGATGTCTTTAAGAGGTCTGAAATTTACGTTTCTAAGGCGTCTCTAAGACGTTAGAAATGGACAGTCTTTAAGACGTCACAAATTTACGTCCTTTAGACGTCTTTAAGACGTCTTTGAGTTATATGGGTATGAATTAGACTGCGTATTTTCTGCATTTATGGTAACCATGAACACGTCAAATACAACATTGTAGAGACATTAGAAGTCAAAAGACATGGTAATACTGTTCTTGGCATGTTGAAATGATTCAATAAGAAAATGCCTTTTCATTTAGCAAGAAACCAACCAAGCAGAACATCAATTTGACAATCGAATGGCCATTATTTAAATTGATAAAGAAATTTGATTTTTGGATACTGTAGAGTCGAAAAAGATCGCCGACCGATTTTTCAAGACAGAAGAATTTCTTTTAGTTCGGTTTCAACGTTCCCGTTGAGATTAAACCGTTCACGGCCGGTCGATGTTAACTCGATTTACGCTGTTGGCTAATTAATGGGCTAATTGGCGCGATCATGCGGCCGATATCATGCGTTCACGCTGAGATGTGCGCGCCCTTGTAAGTACCGAATGCGCGACAGCTTAGATCGCGACGATCGATGCCACGATCCATTAGCGATCTTCTCATAAGATACAGAGAAGAGGAAAAGTGTTTCAAAACACCATTTGAAACAGCAAACACCATTTTTTAGAACTCGACCAAATGACTTCAGTGTTTTCGAGAAGTTGGAAAGATTAATTTATCAGATGTAAAAAAAAACTTTCGAAAAAAATGCAATTAGTCGGACTCGTGAAACATATAGTAAAATTTGATTTTTACAACTTGTTCATCTGGGCCTGTACTGAAAATTTAGAAAAGTGTGTCTTATAGAACAAATAAAATATGTACTTGCTGAAAATTTCATCGATATTGGTTAATTGGTTTATAACGTTGCAAACGATTAAAAGTGGGGAAAAATTGCAGTTGTAAGTCAAAAATCGGGAAAAATTGAAATTTTATGCGACACTAGAACTACCGAGCATGAAACGCGACTAGATCGACTTATAATAACGACAAGATTACGTTTATTCAGATTTCGTACAATATTTTGTAGAGAGAGGTTTTTTGTTGAGAAGTTTACTAAAATATTACTCCGGAACACATATAGTCGAGTCGGAAATTAAGTTGATGCTCTTTTAAAACTACTAAGTTTTTTAAAATTTTACTAAACAACGAGTTTTTTTCAGATGTTAGAAGGATTAGTTAACTAAATAATTTTTTAACTAGTTAATACATTTTTTAACTATTCAACTAAAAAATTTTCTTGTAATACCAAAAATGAGTAACCAGTCATTATAACTGATCCGATAGTACCAGTGTTAACCCTTAGCACTCGAATGGCGACTCTGAGGTGCCACTACAAATTGCTACACCATTATTCAGAATATTGTTTACATGATTAAATTTGTTCATATGTAATAAATTACTAAACATTTAAATATTGTATGAGGTACTATAACAGTTTCGTACTCATATAATGAAAAAGACTTATGTACGATGGAAATATTTTCGGTTAGAAGAAATGTTTGTTTTTTTTAGTTAAAATAGCACCAAGTGCAAAGGGTTAAACGTCAGAAAACAATACTGAACAAAACCCAATTTTCTTGGTAGAAACAGCAAACATTCAGACAATAAACGGTCGATTCAAATAAATGAAACAACCCCGCTAACGAGCCACAAACAAACAAAAAAGTGTAGTCCAAATGATAAGAATGTTAAAAAGTACATTTTCGACGGAGATTCCTAACCGGATAATTAAATGAAACAAACAGGTCGAGTTCGAATCCCGAATCGATGCAAAAATGCAACCGGAATCGTATGTGGTCTCGGCGAAACGCACTTTCAGAGCTTCCGATAAGATCCTCTATACACATTACATATATCTACATACTTGAAACCAGTCGTTCGGAGGACTCGTCATTGGCGCACGGCGAAATTCCGAAATAAAACCTCCGGTGCCTCGTCGCGATAAATTCCTAATCTTACAAGTATCGTTAGAGGATTCCTGGCGGAATCGTCTTCGTTCTCGAATTTGCATAAATATCCCCATTGCACAGATAAGCCCGATCCGTTACGTCTGGATCGTTTCTGTGGAACGCGTTTTCGTTTGTTCAACGATCCTCGGCATGTCGTTCGCGAACTAGCAGCTCGGGAAAAAAGAAAGAGAGAGAGAGAGAGAGGAGAGAGGAGAGTGAGAGAGGATCACCAGCCACCGATAATCGAGCGGGACCGTTCGAGACGGCTCGTTACCTTTACAAATCGAGCCGGGCGATCAGATTCGCGCCGGATGCGCGCAACAGGTGAAATTACACGTAGAGAAAATTGCAGATCCTCGATCTCTCTCTCTCTCTCTCTCTCTCTCTCTCTCTCTCTCTCTCTCTAACCCTCTCTCTCTCTCTCTCTCCTTCTTTTTCCCGTTCCTGTCCACGGCTTCCGTCTCTCTTGTTCCCTCCGAAGTCTTGTTACCTGAGGGCACGAAACTGCAACTTTAAATCTAACTGCGGGATAAAATGCAACCGCGATTGCGGTTCTCGGCCGACGGCGATCGAATGCGGTTCGAAGACCCCGATATACCGCGGGCCTTTTTTTCTGCAATGATTGGCATTAGGGGGGCCGATATATACGCGAAACGTTGTATCGCATTCTTCGAAACGGAACGGGCCCCGCGGCGAATCTTAACCTTGTTCTATGAGATCGAAAGCTTAACGCTAGAACTACCGAGCACTAAACGCGACAGGCATGTATTACCATGTAATAAAGACTAGATCGCACTTATTAAGATTTCGTGCAATTTTTATTTAACCCTTCGACGACGGTGCCCGAGTCTATTCTGACCCAGAGTATTAAAATCGTCATTTAATTACTCAATTTCTCATGATTCAATTGAACAAATAGCTGTTACATTAACAACTATAGAAAGACTAATGAATCTGCAAGAAGTACCTTCAAAAATATGTTTTAAGACATTGACAATAAAGCTGAGAATGGTGTTAAGCTCCATCAATTGTAAAAGTGCGAGAAAGGTCCGTCGTCCGAGGGTTAAACGTGCACTTCAATGAAGAAGTTGACTAAAAAAATTACTCCGGAAAAGAAGAAATTAGAAACCACTCATTTTGACTGGTCGGGTAGGTAGGTTCTAGAAATAAAAAAAACAGTTCGGTATTGTATTAGCGTAAGAGTTCAAACGGAGGCAGCTCGACCGCGATCGACACCGAGTCGAACGCCGTTGTTCGCGCGTTATTGTTTTGTATCGCGAGCGCGCGGCCGCTCAGCCGTTTTCTCCTTCGTACGATAAACATCGTCACCAACGGCGAACTCCTCCGTTTGAATCTCATGTCAAGAACAAAGGTTGGATCAAATCTACCAATCGGCGCAACCCCAAACCGATCGTTTTTCAACGTCCGTGCGTTACCGTACGCTGTCGAACGACCACTTCACGTTCGAATCTCGCAGCGCTCGCTCGCATTTTCCGACATCTCGTGACATCGTCACTATTTCAAAGACTCAACGTTTATTCGCGGCATCGTCGATATTCTAAGTTTTCTTTCTATTTAAATTGTTCGTGTCGTCTGTTATCGTGTATCGACGTGTATCGCCTTGTGACGTTATTAAAGTTGCTGAACGTGAAATTGTGTCATCCGCTCGATTCCAACCGTCATCGCTCCCTCAGCGTTCGATTCTGAGCGGTCCCGGCATCAGGCTCTCGATTCTCGATCAAGCCGAAACAAAAACAATTTCAATTGTTTGGTCCGAACTTAACACTAAATTTACCATTCAAACTGACTTGTAGTATGTGTTAATTTATAAAATTGACAGGATTGAATTTATTTAGGAAACGTGCCATTTTTATTATAACGTATAATTCTATAAAGCATAGTGTAATGCTCATTTTCAATGGAAATATATTGACAACTTCAATAATTGTGAAATAAAAAATCTGACACGGGTCATTTGACCAACAGTGGTAGGTTTAGTGTTAAAAATTTTTTTAAAAGTGCCTAAATATTACCGCTAAATATTACTACTACTAAATATCATTTTTTTAAAAGTGCCTAAATATTACTGCTAAATATTACTACTACTAAATATCATTTTTTTAAAAGTGCCTAAATATTATTGTAATGTGTGATGGTTCCGGCGCACAGGTTCGATCGGTGATACAAAAATAGCAGTTCTGCAAATTAAAAAACTCGACGTTTTGACCCAGATGTGGATCTTTCTCAAGAGTGAGATCTTTTTGCGTCTGTAACATAATTTAACTGCAAAACTGTTATTTTTGTATCACTGAACCATCACACATTACAATAATATTTAGGCACTTTTAAAAAAATGATATTTAGTAGTAGTAATATTTAGCAGTAATATTTAGGCATTTTTAAAAAAATTTTTAACACTAAACCTACCACTGTTGGTCAAATGACCCGTTTCAGTTTTTTTATTTCACAATTATTGAAGTTGTCAAGATATTTCCATTGAAAATGAGCATTACATTCTGCTTTATAGAATTATACATAATAATAAAAATCGCACGTTTCCTAAATAAATTCAATCCTGTCAATTTTATAAATTAACACATACTACAAGTCAGTTTTAATGGTAAGTTTAGTGTTAAGTTCGGACCAAACAATTGAAATTGTTTTTGTTTCGGCTTGATCGAGAATCGAGAGCCTGATGCCGGGACCGTTCAGAATTGAACGCTGAGGGAGTGATGACGGTTGAAATCGAGCGGATGACACAATTTCACGTTCAGCAACTTTAATAACGTCACAAGGCGATACACGATAACAGACGACACGAACAATTTAAATAGAAAGAAAACTTAGAATATCGACGATGCCGCGAATAAACGTTGAGTCTTTGAAATAGTGACGATGTCACGAGATGTAGGAAAATGCGAGCGAGCGCTGCGAGATTCGAACGTTTCGCCGAAACCATCACACATTAGTCTAAAATTTCGATCGAAAAACACATCAAATTTATAAATATTACTGTGATCGACTCTGTATGTATATTATCGTATCATTCTCTTCCATATCTTTCCTCTTCGAATTCCTCTTCTGTATCATAAATTTGGCTCAGTGCTTGGCCGATCAATTTTTAATTTCTCCGATCGGCGAACTGAAACGTTTAAAAAGAAGCTCTGGATATCTATTAGGATAAATCCGAGCGAACAAAAGGAAAGGAGGTTGCCAGCGCGCGGTGCAAGCGGGAAAAAAAGAATCAGGAGAAAAACGTAATCGGGTCACGTGAGGCAATTACAGCTGCCAGAAAGGAGAGTAGGGGTGGCGATGTCAGCGACGACGACGTGGACGGTGTGTTGGTAGCGTTGCTAGTGTTAGCGTTAGGTGGCCGTCTGGCAGCGTGTCTGCGCCGCTTTAATTTCCTCCTTGTCTATCCGTTTAGGATCTCAACTGGTGGCCGCGCAAAAGCGATCGCCTTCTACACGAAAGGGTCGTGCTCCCGGCCGGCACGGATCACGATTTAATCCGTGGATCGTGGATCGTGATCGAGCCACGCCCGGTTTCGAGCGAGCGCGCGGCACACGTCAGCCCTGACCTTTTCCTCGATACCGGCGCGCAAACCGAGATCCTACAGAGATAACCAACATCGCGCCGCACTTCTCTCTCTCTCTCTCTCTCTCTCTCTCTCTCTGCTTCTCTTTCAATCTTTGCCTCTTTCTCTCTCTCTAGGTTGCTCTCTTTCTCTTTATTTTGCGCGCGTAGCCCGCCGAGAGGATCGTGCAGAACGATCGAACGGAGATTGGAGATCTCTGACTCATCTCGAACCCTCTTCACAATTTTTGTTGCAAACTAATTTCTGTAACTTGAATATTTGTCAAAGTATCAGTCCCCTCGTTCAATTGTTCGATCAAATTCAAAGCGTTTCTTGCGACTCCTTTGCGAATAGATTGCGGATTTTATGCATTTATGGGAAAAAATGAATGCAATTAGAAGATGTACGAAGATTAAAAGAATTCAAGAGCATCGATGTATTATTTTATCAGTTTTTGAAATTATTAACGGTAGGTTAACGGAGCATTGACAGTAACTATTTTGCATTACTCTATAAAAGTGACAGGGATGTATTAGGTTACACGGTCATCCTCCAGAAGCTTTAGGGACGGGCGTAGAAGAGTTAGTTGGTATACCGGTCTTGCACACACCGACCGAGGAGTTCAACATAACCTAGTCTTTCCCCCCTCGAGAAGGGTTAGGTATCCGTCACGGACTTAAAGGACTGAGCATAAAGTGGGTTTACGGGTGAGAGGGGTCGTGCCACGATCGGGGAGGGATGGTAGACTGCGGCCATGTTGGATGGCAAAACTAGTGTTGCCATCTATATAACGTTGCGGGAACATTGATATGATTTGATTCTGAAAAATGAATGTATAACAAGTGTATTTGTATATACAGGGTGGCCCACATAACTCTGAACAGCTCAATATCTCGAAAACTATGCCATCGATTTTAAAGTTCTTAGTCTTAAATTGCATGGGACTGAAGGGCCTTTCTGACTACATAAACGTGAAGTGGCCTCCCTTCCCTTTTAACGGGGGAGGGGAGGTACCTTTGTAATTTTAAATGGAACCCCCTATAAAATGTTACATATTTAGATTCTACCGGGAAAGAACAAGTGAATTTTTTCTGAAACATTTTTTTGTCAGATACTTCCATGATAAGATATAACAGTTTGAAGTTTCGAGTTGTAGGTACTTGAAGCGCTCGGAAATAGCGTTATGGAATTATACGCGCTTGAGGTTGTTGGGATGCTCAGAACGCTGTTTAAACCCTTCGCTTACAATATCGTCTGAGAGACGTGATGAAGATTCTGAACAGAGTTTAATAAAGATGTATGTTATTAATTTCCTTTAAACTAAAACTTAAAATGTTGTTGTTGTTAATGTACAGCCATTGGAGAACATATAGACATGCAATAGATATACATTTTCTCCTTTTCCTAAGAAATTATGAACTACAAAGAAATTCTAATCACGATAACCGTAAAATAAATCGTAAGGCAAGGGGTTAAAATACAAATATCGCTTACAAGTTTTGTTAACAGTTTTTTTTTTTGTTTCAGCAACGTTCGAACATGAAGAGGTATACTCGAGTATAGTCATTAGCAGTCCCGTAAATGATTTTTGCAACCGCCTCGGAGTAAAGTAACGAGCTCGAAGAAAAAGGGAAAAATAAAGTGAAAATAAGGAATAGAATTGTTGGAAGAACGAGTTCGCAAATGGTTCGGTATGTATGAAAATTGATGGTCGGTGAAACTCTCTCTTTCTCTCCGGTTTCCTGCCACGGATTTACGATCCACTATGGCTCAATGTTTGCCACGATAACAATCCTGTTCGCGGAGACCCTAAAACGGGACGGATAACGTGCTCCGAGACCAAGATACATTCGCAACTTTGTTCGGATACGAGCTTCGAGAGATATCGGGAACGTTAGTCAAAGGCAGTCCCCTGCTATCTTGCTCGAGCTCGATTATGCTCGAGTACCTATAACGCAGTTACCTTGCGTAGGATTTATTGTATGCACGACTCGTGCCCGTAGAATCGCCGAGGGTTCGGGGAACTGTAGGTAGAATATTTACGCGTTGCAATTCTACCGTGGAATTACCTGTCGGATCAATTGTCAGGCTTGGAGCTCCATTCGACGCGTTAAATTCTAAGCGTTCTCAATCTCTACGCTCCGAATTTCCTACTCCCTAAATCTCCAACGATCTAAATTCCCTAGGTTCCCAGTTATCTATGCTTTGCGTTCTTTATCCCCGAATTTCCTACCCCCAAGTCTCCTACGTTTCGTATCTTCTATGGTCTAAATTGCCTATGCTTTGAGTTTCCCGAGCTTCGCATTTTTTACTCTCCAAATTTCCTACGTTCCGAATATCCGAATTTTCTACGCCCTGAATTACCTATGCTTTGAGTTTCCTAACCTTAAATTTCCTACGTTCCGAATCGTCTGCGCTCTTAATTACCTATGCTTTGAGTTCCCTATGTCCGAATTTCCTAACCTCAAATTTCCTACCCTCTAAATTCCCTAGGCTCCGAGTTATCTATGGTTTGAGTTCCCCACTCCTCGAATTTGCTACTTCCCAAATTTCCTACGCTCTAAATTCCCTAGGTTCTGAGTTGTCTATAGTTTGAGCTCCCCACTCCTCAAATTTGCTACTTCCCAAATTTCCTACGCTCTAAATTCCCTAGGTTACGAGTTACCTATGCTTTGAATTTTCTAAGCTACGTATTTTCTACCTCCCAAATTTCCTACGTTCCGAATATCCGAATTTTCTACGCTTGGAATTACCTATGCTTTGAGTTCACTATCTCCGAATTTCCTAACCTTAAATTTCCTACGTTCCGAATCTTCTCCGCTCTTAATTACCTATGCTTCCTTTCCCTATATCCGAATTTCCTAACCTCAAATTTCCTACGCTCTAAATTACCTAAGTTCCGAGTTATCTATGATATGAGCTCCCCACTCCTCGAATTTGCTACTTCCCAAATTTTCTCCGTTCTAAATTTCCTAGGTTCCGAGTTACCTATGCTTTGAATTTCCTAAGCTTCTACTCCCCCAATTTCCCACGTTCCGAATTTACTACGTTCCAAATTACCTATATTTTGATTTCCTACCCCTAAATTCCCTACGTCCCGAATTTTCTACGCTCTGAATTACCTATACTTTGAGTTCCCTATCTCCGAAATTCCTAACCTCAAATTTCTTACGCTCTAAATTCCCTAGGTTCAGAGTTACCTGTGCTTTGAATTTTCTTCTCCCCGAATTTGCTACTTCCCAAATTTCCTACGTTCTAAATTCCCTAGGTTCCGGGTTACCTATACTTTGAATTTCCTAAGCTTCGTATTTTCTACTCCCCGAATTTCCTACGTTCCGAATTTACTACGCTCCAAATTATCTATGCTTTGATTTCCCTATCTCCGAATTTCCTAACTTCAAATTTCTTACGCTCTAAATTCCCTAGGTCCCGAGTTAACAATGCTTTGAGCTTCCTACTCCTCGAATGTTCTACTCCCCGAATTTTCTACTCCGCAAATTTCCCTAGCCCCGAATTTTCTACTCCGAAAATTTCCCTATCCCCGAATTCCTTAACCCCCGAATTTCCTACGATCTATTTCCAAAGTCCACAGAAGAGAGTCGAAGGATTCAAGCATCTGCAAGGTCGCGAGTTTCTCGATTCCTCGGCAAAAGGGTTAATAAAGCTTTTCATCCCCGCCCTTGAACCCAGCGCGTCTCAGCTTAGCGAACGCACGCTGTGCTGGACGCAGTCAGCGGCATACGTTAGATATGGCGTAGCAGACAGTGTACATCGGCATGTATAAATTAAACCGAAGCTACGGGCTGGTAAGCGACCGTAGTGGCTTGCTCGCATTGTGCTAGCAGTCGGACGAGAATTATGCGCACCTTGCCAGGAATTGCCAGGAATTGCCAGGAATTAACCGTGGCCACCGGAGGGGCTTTTACCCTCGACTACTCCCCTTTACTCTCCCCGCGCGTGTCCGTTTCACGCGGACGTGTATTTACGTGTGCCAGCCGCAACGGCCTGCATAAATGGAGCTGCATTCTGGATTCCGCGGCGAGCCGCCGCCCGTTCGGACTCCATCTCCTTGCACCGCGACGAAATTGCACTCGCAACCCCTGCTAAATGACCGCGCGAACAACGCTAAACAACTTTCCATGCTCCACACGCTATATTCGCTCCCTCTCTGCCTCAACTGCTTCGCTATCTTCGAGAGCCACTTCCGCGATTTCCGCTGCAATTCGTTTTTCCAACTGCCAGTTCCTGTTCTTTACTTCAACGGTCGTATGACCGATTTTATACATTGATTACAGAAACGAGCTGGTGTCATTTAAAATATTACGAAGATAGAATGAATTTAAAAATCATAATATATTATTTCTAACTCGTTAAAATTATTCAAGGCAAAACGAATCTTCTATATAGTTCCCGTGTCTTCAAATCGGTGAAAAACATTTTTATTTTACATAAAGATCCGCAGTATAATAATTGCAGGCACTGCGGATGTTTATGCAATTCTCAATTTTTGTGGAGAAATTTTCAGAAAGTGGTATCAAATCAAATTTTTTAGTTTCATTTGTTAATAGCCGCCTTTGTCGGCGATCGCAAATACTATAGAATTTTTCGAACATTTTCTTAATCCATAAATGCATAAAGTTCCTGGTGGTTACTTTCACACATTTAAACGCGTTGTGTTCAGTAAAAATTTGTTTCATATATTTCGGGAGTATTAATTGCTTTAAAAATTATTCACAGTCGCAGAACGGAAAATTGTTTGGGCGACTGTCAGCAGACACGCGTCCGCAAATGGTTAAGAATCCTTCTCTATTTTCTTAACCCTTTGCGCTCGGAAGTATTTTAACTCCATAACCAAACTTTTTTTTTCGATCGCGCCCGAAACTTTAATCGTCTATTACACAAGTAAATATCATCGGAATTATATCATATTTGGTATAATTTTTATTAGAAAAATGTCACAAATATGGTCATCGAAGTCCCATAAAAAAAATAATAAATAATAAAGAAGTTGGAAATTCGGATTAGTGTGGTCTCACCGATATACCCGAGCCGCATGGTGTCATATTTCTCGGCGACCGAGGCCTCTCGAGCTTCACGGCCCCTCAAGGGGGTACACCCCGCACTAGTGGGGATATCTCAGGGACAATTATGTCGGAGACATTTGGGACAATTACCGATGAAATACTGTAGCTCTACCACAATTAAATGTAAAAAGATAGTTTCTTCCCCCAAACACATGAACGAAAGATTGTACAGTAATGCTTCGATAATCGATCGGTTTGTAGTAATAAACAACCCTCTACCACTATCGACGAACCATTCAACCAGATTCGACCCATAAATTAAGCCTGGAAATAAATTTACTCAGCTCCACCCAACACCGAGGCATTCCAGCACTCGCCACGTGAATATTTCACCCGAAATCGAACTCGATTACCATTCCAGTTACACCGGCAACGTAACTTCATCTCGCTGAGCGTCGATAAATGGCTGTCCGTTTTCGATGAATAAATTACCACCGGATATAAAAGGGAGCGTGGAGAGTTTCTCTCTCCCTCTCTCTTTCACTCTCTCGGTAGGATCGAGTCCAATTTACTCAACCGGGCCGGTGTATAATATTTAATATACGACGGTCCCTAATTAAGGCTCGCGAAAGCGAGAACGAGCCGGCACCGGGGACTTCGTGTTACGAGTTTCGACACTTCGGATCCTTTGATCGCGACGGCGAACGGTTACCGACTCGTAAACCACCAAATGGGGGGGCTTAATTAAATACAGCGTCCCGCGGCCAGCAGAGTTCAACATGGAGAAAAAGAGAAACGGATTTAAAACAGAGAGAGAGAGAGAGAGAGAAAGAGAGATAGATTTGGAACAGAGAGAGAGAGAGAGAGAGAGAGAGAGAGAGAGAATGCTCTCGCTGTTTATCCAGCCACCCTCGAATCCGAGAAACGATTAAGCGACTTTCACGACCGATCGGAAGGCATTAACGGCCCGATCGTCGTCCGATGATAAATCGACCTGTAAATCCGAAACCACGATCTCCATCGGCGAACGCCAGGCTCGTTAATAATCGGACACTAATGATCCGTTCCTGTCGAACTCGATCGCATCGTATCGATAATTTCTACGCATAGATTGTCTATGTTTATAACTCCTCTGCGTGAAATTCTTCATGTTTCTAGCTTCTACGCGCGGAATTTTTAATGTTTCTACATTCTCCACGTACAAATCTCTAGGCTCATAATTTTTTTTAGTAGAATTTTCCATGTTTATAGCTCCTATGCGTGAAATTCTTCATGTTTCTAGCTTCAACGCGCGGAATTCTCAATGTTTCTACATTCTCCACGTACAAATCTCTAGGCTCATAATTTTTTTTAGTAGAATTTTCCATGTTTATAGTTTCTATTCGGGAAATACTTCATGTTTCTATCTCCTACGCGTACAAATCCCTATGCTCATAATTTCTACGCATAGAATTATCCATATTTCTATACTCTAACCGTGAAATTCTTCTTGTTTCTGGTTTCTACGCGTAGAATTCTCAACATTGCTAGCTTCTATGCGTACAAATTTTGACGCGTAGAACTCTCCAAGTTCCTAACATCCACACGTGAAATTCTTGATATTTCTAGCTTCTACGCGTAGAAATCTCTATGCTCATAATTTCTACGCGTAGAATTCTCCATATTTCTATCCTCTATGCGTGAATTTCTTCTTGTTTCCAGGTTCTTTGCGTACAATTCTCAATATTGCTAGCTTCTACGGGTAGAAATCCCCATTCTCAAAATTTCTAAGCGTAGAAATCCCTGAGCTCATAATTTCTACGCGTAGAAATCCCCACTCTCAAAATTTCTAAGCGTAGAAATCCCTGAGCTCATAATTTCTACGCGCTGAAATCGCTGTGCTCATAATTTCTACGCATAGAATTCTCCATATTTCTATCCTCTATGCGTGAATTTCTTCTTGTTTCCAGGTTCTTTGCGTACAATTCTCAATATTGCTAGCTTCTACTCGTAGAAATCCCCATGCTCATAATTTCTACGCGCAGAAATCTCTATGCTCATAATTTCTACGCGTAGAAATCCCTATGCTCATAATTTCTACGCGTAGAATTCTCCATATTTCTATCCTCTAAGCGTGAAATTCTTCTTTTTTCTAGTTCCTCTGCGTACAATTCACAATATTGCTAGCTTCTACGCGTAAGAAATCACTATGCTCATAATTTCTACGCGTAGAAATCCCTGTTCTCATAAATTCTACGTCTAGAAATCCCCATGCTCATAATTTTTACGCGTAGAAATCCCTATGCTTATAATGTCTACGCGTAGAACTCTGCAAGTTCCTAACTTCTACACATGAAATACTTGATGTTTCCAGCATCTACGCACAAAAACACCTGTGCTCATAATTTTTACGCACAGAACTTTCCATGTTCCTAGGTTTCATGCGTGAAATTCTCCCCGTTTTTCCAGCTTCTGCGCCTACAAATCCGCACGCTCAGAATGTCAACCCGTAGAATTTCTTTGCGTCCTAAGTAATTTACCAATCGTTGTGTGCGAGGAAGGCTCTCGTTCGTAACGATGTTCATGAGAGAAACATCGATTTACGATGTATTTAAGGCGAATGAGTATAACCCTATCGAACAAATTGGAGTTCTCGCTCGGGCTCTTACGACCGGCGTGTCGCTTAACGATCCTACGTCCCGTACGCTCGCGTTTATAGCTCATTTCATTGCTCGAGTCGCGATCGAGGGAATTAATAAATATTAATGATTCTAATAATCCCATTTGATTCGCGACCCGCCGGATCTCTTACTAAGACCGGAACATAAACAGTGAAAAAGAGAGGGAAGGGAGAATGGAAGGAAAAGAAAGAAAGAAAGAAAGAGGGAGATTTTCGTTCGGTGCCGGTGTTTCGTAAATTAGCCCGCAATTATTTATCCACGTATGAATGATCATCACGGTGTCGTTCGCGTCGCGTTAAGTCAACGTAAGCCGCATTTATTGCTTGTTATAACGAACCGAAGCGAGAGTATCTCGATCGAACGGGACGCAGAACGATTGTAATTATCGTGCGCATCGGTAATTATTTGTGCCGCATCTGCGTCGCGCTATCAACGCAATTACCGCGAAGAGCCTGCCGATCTTTATGCATTTGCCAGTTATTAAAACTGATAAAATCGAGCAGCCCACTCGGGCTCGATGGGAATCATTTTGATTCGGAATTTAACGCGCTCGGTGATAAACAGGAGAATAATCAATTTTAATTGTCGTACCCGAAGGCGTAAATTTCCATTAATGTTCGCGGTTTGATGGCCGGATTTGCAAATCTTTGTACACCGTAGCATGTATAACTAATTTGTGAAAGATAAGAAAACGTTCGAGTTAATGAAACCAGTAATTTGGTTCGGCCTTCAGAAATTGTTCAGTGAATGTTGAAACAATTTCTTCTCATCTTCACGATGATGGTCTCCTAAAAATTATGTTTACCTGAGAGAAGGTGTATGCGATGGAAGAATGTGTGACGAGCGACCGGATAATTTCTTTTTCTTGAAGAAATCGGCCCGCAAAAGAATTCTCGATGCAAGGGACTCGACCGTTGCACTCTGTGCGACATGCATCGAGGTGCATGCGTGTGTCGAAGGCACGCAGGTTCTCTGGGAAAAGGAGAAGATCCTGGCCGCGATAGACGCACCTGCTAGAGGACTGTGTACGGCTGCCCGCAAAAATTCTTTCGCGCCCGCGGATCGTTTGTTCGAGCGCGATCGAATTCCGCGGTCGACAGTTCTATGCTTGCAGCATGCGCCATGCAGTGCACGTATGTATGTATGGATGTGTAGCGTGCTGTATGCGGTACGCAAGATTTTGCACGCACACGGCCAAGAAACCTTCGACGAATCGTTGTCTCTGCTAGACGAAAGAACGACGAACATAACGGAGAGCAATTCGGTCGAGATTTCCGCCCCCTCCGCGACCTAACCACAACTCATTCTATTCACATGATTTTTCCATTACTAGTTCAAACTCTGGATGACAGCTACAATGCAAAGATTATGCGAATAAAATTTTAGTTTCTACAAAAAAGGTCTCTTGATGTTTTGCCATATTTCGCATAGTTGCCGAGATATTTGCAAATTTATAAAAAACAGGAAATCTACTTTACCGGCTAAACCAGGCCAATTTGACACCATGTTATATATATATATTTTTTTTTCTTGAAATAAACACAAATATAATCTCAAAACGTGGGGCCACGGAAATTGTACTCTGCTCCGTGCCCGGTTTTTAAGCAATGCGACCACCTAAACAGTTTACACGTTAATTAACGTCGCCGACACACCCACCCACTCATTAAATCCGACCGGTCTCGATGTCAATTTGCCGGATGGTCGCTCGTGGACACCGCCAAGGCACGCTTCGCGTATTTTCAGCACTGACGCCTCGAATGTTGTCCCAGTACTGGCTTCTGATACCATAAAGCTTGGGTAAACATAGACGGTTTTCTGAGTGTCCATTTCTGGATAAGGAGTTTCAATGCGCCGGAATTCGGAACATCGAAAATTCTGTGAGGAAAAATCGGGACGTTGGAAAATTCTATGAGGAAAATTCGGGACGTTGAAAATTCTATGCGTCGAAATTCGGTACATTTAAAAATCTACGCGTAGAAATTCGGGGCGTAAAGAATTCGGGACGTTGGAAATTCTACGCGTAGAAACTCGGGGAGTAGAGAATTTGGAGCGTAGAAAGGCGTAGAGTAGAGAATTCGAAGCGTAGAGAATTTTACGCGTGGGAATTCAGGGCGTAGGGAATTCTATGCGTCGAAATTCGGGACATTGAAATATCTACGCGTAGAAATTCGGGACGAAGGGAATTCCACGCGTCAAAATTCGGTACATTTAAAAATCTACGCGTAGAATTCGGGGGGTAGAGAATTCAAAGCGTAAAAATTCGGGACGTTGGAAATTCTACCCTTAGAAACTCGGGGAGTAGAGAATTTGGAACGTAGAAAGGCGTAGAGTAGAGAATTCGAAGCTTCGAGAATTTTACGCGTGGGAATTCAGGCCGCAGGGAATTCTATGCGTTGAAATTCGGGACATTGAAATATCCACGCGTAAAAATTCGGGACGAGGGGAATTCTACGCGTAAAAATTCTGGCCGTTGAAAATTCTATGCGTAAAAATTGGGGGAGTAGAGAATTCAGAACGTAGAGAATATTACGAGTGGGAATTCAGGGCGTAGGGAATTCTATGCGTTGAAATTAGGAATTTTGAAAAATCTACGCGTAGAAATTCGGGGCGTGGGGAATTCTCTACGTAAAAATTCGGGACGTTGAAAATTCTACGCGTAGAAATTGGGGGAGTAGAGAATTCAGAGCGTAGAGAATTTTAGGAGTGGGAATTCAGAGCGTAGGGAATTCTAAGGGTCGAAATTCGGGGCGTAGGGAATTCTACGCGTAGAAATTCGGGGCGTAGGAAATTCTCCGCGTAAAAATTCGTAGAGTCGATAACTCTGTTCGTAATAATTCTAGACGTTGAAATTAGAATCGCAGAGAATTTGGGGCGTAGAAAATTCGGAACGTGACAAATTCAACACGTGGGAATTTTTAGCGCAGAGATTTAAAATCTTAGAAATTAAAGACGTGAAAAATGTCACGCGTGGTACTTGTTGGTTCAGGGATTTTAACGCGCAGAAATTCGGAGCATGAGTTTGGTAAGTTCAATGCAGAGAATCGAGAATGAATGAGAATTCAATGCGTGCAGAGGGTCCAAATATGGAAACACTGCACAGACAAGAATTCGTCGCGATGGGAATTGGGCGTGCGAACCAAGAGATCTGCGAGGACGCTCGCCACCATTCAGATCCGTGAAAGTAGCCAAGTGTTACACATTGTTCGGACGATTTTGGCGGCGGAACGCGGGAACGAGTTTCACGGCAATCAATCCGCCGAATTCTGTCAGCTTTTTGCGAGAAAACGGTCCCTCGAACTTTCACGATGTTTACGGGCGTGATTAGCAAGTTTAATACCACCGTTGGTTTTTTTCTTTTTGCTCGTTCCGTTAACGACGTTCGACTGCTTAATGACGCTCGAGGTGCGAAAAGAAACGACGGCACCTGCCGGCGGGCCATTCGTTTGATTCCGTGCCAATTATCCACACCGTTCCTCTACGTACACCGGGCAAAAAGTCCGTGTACCGAACACTGTAAACTCGTTTCACACGATCGCCGATCCTCCGTATCGATTCGGTGACGACTCGTCGGAATCAATATGCCCGGATCACACGACCATTTCAAACTTCCTCGCAATTCGAAATTGCCGCGTCGTGTAAATACACGAGGAAATGTCTACGCGCAGATTTTGTCACGCGGAGAATTTACCTAATTGAACGTTTTTTCGTAGAATTCTTGCTACTAGCATCCACGTCCTCGTGTCCTAAACATTTCTGAGGCTGGTTCACCGGATGATGGAAATTCTGCGCGCTCAAATTGCACCTGTGTCAAAGTTTTCTAAGCGTAGAATTCCTCGGGATCCCAGATTCTATGCCCCCGAGATACCAACGCTCAAAATTTCTACGCACAGAATTATTTGTGTTCCAAGTTTCTACGCGCTTAGATACCTACGCTCAAGATGTCTACGCGTAGAATTCTTCGTGTTCCAAGTTTCTACGCACTCAGGATGTCTACACGTGGAATTCTTCATGTTGCACGTTTCTACGCCCTCAAATATCTACGAGCAAGAGGTCGGCGCGGAGAATTATTCGCGTTCCCAGTTTCAACGCACTCAGATACCTACGCTCAAAATGTCTACGCGTAGAATTCTTCATGTTCTAAGTTTCTGCGCACTCAGAATGTCGACACGTAGATTTCTTCATGTTGCAAATTTCTACGCACTCAAATACCAACGCTCCAAATTTCTAAACGTAGAACTCTTCATGTTCCAAGTTTATACGCACTCAAATACCTACGCACAAGATGTCTACGCGTAGAATTCTTCATGTTACAAGTTTCTACGCACTCAAATACCTACGCTCAAAATATCTACACGTAGAATTTTTCATGTTGCAAGTTTCTACACGCTCAGAATGTCTGCACGTGGAATTCTTCATGTTGCAAATTTCTACGCGCTCAAATACCGACGCTCAAAACGTCTACACGTAGAACTCTTCATGTTGCAAGTTTCTACGCCCTCAAATACCTACGCTCAAAATTTCTTCGCGTAGAATTCTTTATGTTGCAAGTTTCTACGAACTCAAATACCAACGCTCCAAATTTCTAAACGTAGAATTCTTCGTGTTCCAAGTTTCTACGCGCTTAGATACCTACGCTCAAGATGTCTACGCGTAGAATTCTTCGTGTTCCAAGTTGCTACGCACTCAGAATGTCTACACGTGGAATTCTTCATGTTGCACGTTTCTACGCCCTCAAATATATACGAGCAAGAGGTCGGCGCGGAGAATTATTCGCGTTCCCAGTTTCAACGCACTCAGATACCTACGCTCAAAATGTCTACGCGTAGAATTCTTCATGTTCTAAGTTTCTACGCACTCAGAATGTCGACACGTAGATTTCTTCATGTTGCAAATTTCTACGCACTCAAATACCAACGCTCCAAATTTCTAAACGTAGAACTCTTCATGTTCCAAATTTATACGCACTCAAATACCTACGCACAAGATGTCTACGCGTAGAATTCTTCATGTTGCAAGTTTCTACGCACTCAAATACCTACGCTCAAAATTTCTTCGCGTAGAATTCTTTATGTTGCAAGTTTCTACGAACTCAAATACCAACGCTCCAAATTTCTAAACGTAGAATTCTTCGTGTTCCAAGTTTCTACGCGCTTAGATACCTGCGCTCAAGATGTCTACGCGTAGAATTCTTCATGTTCCAAGTTTCTACGCACTCAGAATGTCGACGCGTAGATTTCTTCATGTTGCAAGTTTCTACGCAATCAAATACCGACGCTCCAAATTTCTAAACGTAGAATTCTTTGTGTTCCAAGATTCAACGCGCTTAGATACCTACAAATTTCTAAACGTAGAATTCTTCGTATTCTAAGTTCTAGTAGGTAGAATATAGTTTATAAGCACTCAAATACCTACGCTCAAAATTTCTTCGCGTAGAATTGTTCATGTTCCAAGATTCTACGCTATGAATTTTCTACGTTCGGAGCTTCCGCGCCTGCTAATCCGTATGCTCCAAATTTCTACAGTTGAAATACCGCGTGCCCGAGGTTCTATGTCTTCGAATCCACTGTCCCGAACAGCTACGGGTAGAATTCTCTCTAATCTGTGTTCCCACGCTTCGAGTTCCCCGCTTACCCCTAATTCCAACGAATCAACGAGTCAAGAATCGATGCGATGCATAACCAAGGGAGGATTACAGTCTTAATTTAATAATAACTTAAATTCGATACTATCGAACATAAAAGCCGTCTATTATATCACTGTCGGTAAAAAAATCAATTGTTTCGTCGGAGTCCATGAGTCAGAAAAGTCGAGCATCGATTGCAATGCTGCCACTGTGTCTCGATGGGAATCTAACGGGGAACAATTCCCACAATAGCGGTACGGGTGCGGAGCACCCCGTTTACAGTTCCACCCCTGTTTGCGTTTCAGTATCATAGTGGATACACGCGTGCACCGTCTGACGAGACAGAGAGCCGGACGAAGACCGAGCACGTGTCGGTGCCACGTGTGACCGAGACTTTCGTAGTCAGTCGGCTGGTTTTTAAAGAGCCACTGACACGCGTTGTTAACAGGGGGATTCCCACGACCATGGAACATCCTTCTGCATGGGGGAAGTTATCGCGAACCGGTACACATGCTCGCATGCCAGGGGGTTGCGAGCAACGCCAGTTGCGTGCGCTTCACGCACTCTGCCCACGACACGAGGCCCACCTCGATCAACTTCCTTTGGTACAACCAGGTGGTCACGACACTCGATGTCCATGATAGGAACTTCTTGGCTAGAGGGATCAGTGGCGTAGAGAATTCTACGCGGAAAAATTTCGACCGTTAAAAATTCTGCGCTTACAATCTTTGGAAATTGGAAAATCTACGCGAAGAAATTATGGGCGTTTCAAATTTTGCGCTTGGAAATTGAGGGGCGCAAGAGTAAGTACTACGCGTGAAAATTCGAGCCGTAAGAAATTCTGCGCGTAGAATTTCGGCGCGTCGAAATTCGGGGCGTAGGAAATTCTGCGCGTGGAAATTCGGGGTTTAGATAATTCGGCGCGTGGAAATTCAGCACGAGAAAATTCGGGGCGTAGAAAATTCTGCGCGTGAAAATTCAGTGCGTGGAAATTCAGCGCGTGAAAATTCGGGTCGTAGGGAATTCTGCGCGTAGAATTTCGGCGCGTGGAAATTCGGGGCGTAGATAATTCAGCGCGTGGAAATTCAGCGCGCAGAAATTCAGCGCGTGGAAATTCAGCGCGTGGAAATTCAGCGCGTGAAAATTCAACGCGTGAAAATTCGGCCGTTAGAAATTCAGCACGTGAAAATTCGGGCCGTAGGGAATTCAGCGCGTAGAAATTCTGCGCGTGGAAATTCAGCGCGTGAAAATTCAACGCGTGAAAATTCGGCCGTTAGAAATTCAGCGCGTGAAAATTCAGCGCGTGAAAATTCAACGCGTGAAAATTCGGCCGTTAGAAATTCAGCACGTGAAAATTCGGGCCGTAGGAAATTCTGCACGTGAAAATTCAGCGCGTAGAAATTCTGCGTGTTGAAATTCAGCGCGTGGAAATTCAGCGCGTGGAAATTCTGCACGTGAAAATTCAACGTGTGAAAATTCGGGCCGTTAGAACTTCAGCGCGTGAAAATTCGGGCCGTAGGAAATTCTGCGCGTGGAAATTCGGGGCGTAGGAAATTCTGCACGTGAAAATTCAGCGCGTAGAAATTGAGCGCGTAGTAATTCAACGCGTGGAAACTCAGGGCGTAGAACTTCTGCAGCGTAAAAAATTTGTTACACGGAGAATTCTCTGCGTATAAATTCGGATCGTACAGATTTCGGCGCGTAGGAAATTCTATGCTTAAAAAAGTTCTGCGCGTAAAAATTCGTCGCGCAGAGACAGCATTCAGCGTACAGAATGATCGCAAACGAGATCAGGCGGTCCACTTGAAGTGCCATTAGCACGACATCGGTCTTTCTGGTTGGTAGCAAAAGAGTGCGCACTTTGGACGGTCGAATGCCTCTCGAAAATTCCCCGGTAATATAAATCCGACTGAAACTCGTCGGTCCTAAAAGAAGCGAGCCACTCGAGCAAAGAAGGAATCAGCTCGAGTGGAAGCCGTACAAACTTTTCGAAAGAACGCGTATCCTAAACTATCCTGGCTCGAACGGGTGGCGGAAATGGAGAAAACTCGGGACACGGTACGGCGGAGCTTCCGTGCTTTTTCGACGTCCTTTGGTCGCGGTAAACAAAAAGCAACGCAAGTTTAGAGGAGAAGAGAGAGAAAGAGAGAGAGAGAGAGAGAGAGAGAGAGAGAGAGAGAGAGAGAGAGAGGCAAAGAGTGAAGAAGATGGGAAATCGGTTTGACGAAGTCGGAGATTCGGGTCTCGCATCGAAACTAGTTTGTTTTCCAGGTCGAAAAGAAAGGGGCCGACAGGGGTACGTGGACGTCGAACTTCTGGACACTCGATACACACAATAAGGCCAGAGTCGTACCGCAAGATTTTCTTTCCTCGAGACGAGAGGGATATTTTGTTACGCGGATACGATTGCGCCGATCGAGACACGTTTTATATACCCGCTTGTTCTCGCTCGGCCCCAGTTTCTTCTTATTTCCGAGGGACGGCAAGGGAACGCCCTTCGAACGAACGGGGCCAGCCCGAGCTCTCGAAACTTTCGTTTTGTTAATGCGCCCGTGTGTAGGTAACGCGCGAACGTTCGTTGCAAAAATCCTTCGGACCGCGTTTCTGGTTTCAGTGAAATGAAAATTCGTAATTAAAATCACAGCGCTCGGAATTGCAGGTTTTAATCATTTGATACGAGCTTCGAGAATATCATTGCATACTCTGTCTTGTTTTCTCTCCGTTTTCGTTCCGACTCTCTAAATAGCATTTAATAAGGTAGGTACTTGTTTGCACGTCATTTATATTTCGCGCGGTTTCTCGTTTCATATTTGTCGGGCAACGTTCTTTTTCGGGAATGGGAATTATTCACGTTAAAATTCGGCCGGAGGAATATCTGCGGTTTGAAATTAGGGGTTTGGGAAATTCTATGCGTGAAAATTCGGGGCATAGTAATCTCTACGCATATAAATTCGGGGCATAGAAAATATTATGTGCGGAAATTTAGGGCGCAGAAATTTCTAAGCTTAGAAAATCGGATCGTAGAGAATTCGGGGTGGATGGAATTCTACGTGTAAAAATTCGGAGCGTAGGAAATTCTACTCGCAGAATTTCAATCTCCAGGGAATTCGACGCGTTGAAAATTCTACATGTAGAAATTTAGGGCACAGAAGTTTCTAAACGTAGAAAATCGGATCGTAGAAAATTTGGAGCTTTGAAAATTTGGGGTGTAAGGAATTCTACGCGCAGAAATTCGGGCCGTAGGAAATTCTACTCGCAGAATTTCAATCTCCAGGGAATTCCACGCGTTGAAAATTCTACATGTAGAAATTTAGGGCACAGAAGTTTCTAAACGTAGAAAATCGGATCGTAGAAAATTTGGAGCTTTGAAGATTTGGGGTGTAAGGAATTCTACGCGCAGAAATTCGGGCCGTAGGAAATTCTACTCGCAGAATTTCAATCTCCAGGGAATTCCACGCGTTGAAAATTCTACACGTAGAAATTTAGGGCACAGAAGTTTCTAAGCTTAGAAAATCGGATCATAGAGAATTCGGGGTGGATGGAATTCTACGTGTAGAAATTCGGAGCGTCGGAATTTCAATCTCCAGGGAATTCTACGCGTTGAAATTTGGACTACAGAAATTTTAAAAAGTAGAAAATTGGTGTACAGAAATTTCTAAACGTAGAAAATTGGAGCATAGGGAATTGTACCCGTAGAACTACAGGACACAAATATTTCTAATCATGAGAAACCGAAGCATAAAAGCTCCCGCACGTGGAAATTCGGCACAGGAAATTCTGCGCGCGGAAATTCAAAACGTAGAAAGCTCTACGCCTAGAAATTCTAGACGTTTCACTGCAGGAAAGTGTAGAATTAAAGGTTGCTTGGAAATCGGAGCGGAGCTTTTCCCAGTCTCAAGACAGTCATCTTGGCGCAACGAGACGCCTCGAGGAGAACGTCTTCTCTGCCCGCGAACATTTCAACGCCAATTTCTGTTATCAATGTAATATTCTGCAGCGAGAGGCCCCGGAAATGGCTCGTTGACTCTCGCCGCGCCACTCATTGCTACATCCGGCACGATACTCGCCGGTACACAATATAACTTGATACACTCGAAAGTGGAACAAAAGAGTTCCCTGGAACGTTTCGGCCGTGTAACGCGTGCTTACACGTGCACTAGTGCATGGATTCGTCTTCGATTCCTTTCGAGATCAATCTCCCGATAAGTTTAATTATTCGTTATTAGACTGCGGACTTTTATGAAATTTGAAAATCGGTGAAATAAAAAATTGAAAATCGCTAACTGAACAAAAATCGGTGAAATAAAAAATTGAAAATCGCTAACTAAACAAAAATCGGTGAAATAAAAAATTGAAAATCGCTAACTAAACAAAAATCGGTGAAATAAAAAATTGAAAATCGCTAACTAAACAAAAATCGGTGAAATAAAAAATTGAAAATCGCTGACTAAACAAAAATCGATGAAATAAAAAATTGAAAATCGCCAACTAAACAAAAATCGGTGAAGTAAAAAATTGAAGATCGCCAACTAAACGAAAATCGGTGAAATAAAAAATTGAAAACCGCTAATTAAACAAAAATCGCTACGTTTCAAAATTGAATATCTAAAAATCGGTAAAATAAAAAATTGAAGATCGCCAACTAAACGAAAATCGGTGAAATAAAAAATTGAAAATCGCTAACTAAACAAAAATCGGTGAAATAAAAAATTGAAAACCGCTAATTAAACAAAAATCGCTCCGTTTCAAAATCGAATATCTAAAAATCGGTGAAATAAAAAATTGAAGATCGCCAACTAAACGAAAATCGGTGAAATAAAAAATTGAAAACCGCTAATTAAACAAAAATCGCTCCGTTTCAAAATCGAATATCTAAAAATCGGTGAAATAAAAAATTGAAGATCGCCAACTAAACGAAAATCGGTGAAATAAAAAATTGAAAATCGCTAACTAAACAAAAATCGGTGAAATAAAAAATTGAAAATCGCTAATTAAACAAAAATCGCTCCGTTTCAAAATCGAATATTTAAAAATTGATGAAATAACAAATTGAAAATCGCTTCGGATGAAAATCGATTCATCAGAAAATCAATTCAGAATTGTCCAACCCTAGTAACAACTAACAACGTACCGAAGAAGTATCCAGGGTCGCGATATTGGCCATCATCGAACGGTGGATACGAAGAAGACGTTCTGGGCACCGAGCCACATGATAAAAAGTTTCTCGAATCCATCGATAAGGTCGAGTGGTATCTTCCGATTGGTGCGCGACGCCGGATATACTCGGAGACTTTTTACTCGACCGGCTTATCGCTCTCGGGGGGGACCAAGCAGGCGGCAGCAGTCGTCTCTTCGTGTTCTACGTGTCCCCGCATGAATGATTCCATTCACAATACACCCGACGGGCCACGGTGAACGTGTTCTGCCCGATGAATTCGCGAGATTGGATTTCGTTTCTTCGAATCAGGTACATTAACTCGTTACGCCCTCTGTTTCCTTTGAGAATTCGACTTCTGTGATCGGTTCCAGCACTGCCAACTGAACCGAACCAGACGGAACTTCATTCCTACATTGTTTCTGCTTTAACCCTTTATAACATCGTCTGACAATTCTGTTAGAAATCATTTCAGTGCTCGCATAGCGATTTTCAATTTTTTATTTCACCGATTTCTGTTTAGTTAGCGATTTCCAATTTTTTATTTTACCGGTTTTTGTTTAGTTTGCGATTTTCAATTTTTTATTTCACCGATTTTTGTTCAGTTTGTGATTTTCAATTTTTTATTTCACCGATTTTTGTTTAGTTAGCCATTTCCAATTTTTTATTTCACCGATTTTTGTTTAGTTAGCGATTTTCAAGTTTTTATTTCACCGATTTTCAAGTTTTTATTTCACCGATTTTCAATTTTTTATTTCACCGTCTTTTGTTTAGTCAGCAATTTTCAATTTTCTATTTCATCGATTTTCGTTTAACTAGCGATTTTCAATTTTTTATTTCACCGATTTTTGTTTAGTTAGCCATTTCCAATTTTTTATTTCACCGATTTCTGTTTAGTTAGCGATTTCCAATTTTTTATTTTACCGGTTTTTGTTTAGTTTGCGATTTTCAATTTTTTATTTCACCGATTTTTGTTCAGTTTGTGATTTTCAATTTTTTATTTCACCGATTTTTGTTTAGTTAGCCATTTCCAATTTTTTATTTCACCGATTTTTGTTTAGTTAGCGATTTTCAAGTTTTTATTTCACCGATTTTCAAGTTTTTATTTCACCGATTTTCAATTTTTTATTTCACCGTCTTTTGTTTAGTCAGCAATTTTCAATTTTCTATTTCATCGATTTTCGTTTAACTAGCGATTTTCAATTTTTTATTTCACCGATTTTTGTTTAGTTAGCCATTTCCAATTTTTTATTTCACCGATTTTTGTTTAGCCAGCAATTTTCAATTTTTTATTTCATCGATTTTCGTTTAATTAGCGATTTTCAATTTTTTATTTCACCGATTTTTGTTTAAAAATTGCTATTGATGAAGATTGTGAAAAAAATGTGAAGGTCATGATTTTGAACATTTTTATCTCTTCCTATAACGAAAATATAAGTTATACTTTGCACGCCACTGTACTTCCAACGAAAGGCTCCGAAAATGAATATTGTCTACAGGGTGTCTCAAAAATGTTGTAAATCCTTGAAGTGGGCGATTCCTGAGGTTATTTCAAGTAACTTTTTCCTTTGCAAAAATAGCCGCCTCAGTTTTGTTAAGGAGTTATCAACGAAAACCACGGACCAATCGGAACAGCGCTACAGCGGACGGATTCCGGCTCGGCCAATGGGAACGTTGCGCTCAGCGGGATCTATCGCCGAGTGGGAGTCCGTCCGTTGTAGCGGTGTTCCGATTGGTCCATGTTTTTCGTTGATAACTCTTTAACAAAGCCAAGACGGCCATTTTTGCAAAGAGAAAAGTTACTTGAAATAACCTCAGGAACCGCTTATTTCAAGGATTTACAACATTTTCGAGACACTTTACAGATTCTTCATGGCAAATCGTTCTGTGGAATACGATCGCTGGCAAAAGTGAATGCGAGGTTGTCAGTTGTTAAGTTTTTCAAGCTCGTCGCGCAAGAGGAATACATTTTCCGCCGTGTTGATCCGCTCGGCTATGCATTCCTGCGTTTCCCAGTTGTGCTCCCCGTAGCTGAAAAGCGGCACTCTCGATCGGTTTCGCGGAGCATGTCGCAAACGATTTTGCGAAACCTCGGTAACCGTAAACAAATACGCTATCAGCATCGAATAGCTGCCGGTTTATCGCCTGTGGATGGTTAATGGCCGCGAAGCCGTTCGCGCTATGCTCTGTACCGCGAAATAGTTCTATTTACATAAATTTTACGTTTCCGAGAAGAACAGGTTTTAGAGCGCTGGCTATCTCGTGTCATCGTTATTTATCGTCTACAAACTAGACCTGGCTTCGCATAATTTGGCTATCCTATTCTCAGGAAGCCAACTTTTATTTTATCGTTAACGTTTTCAATGCTTTCTGGTTATTCTTCAATTTTAATCGAGCTTGATAAATAATCTTTACAGAGAAGGAGATTGTTTGAAATTATTTGATTGTTTTTAGCAAACTGAATCTACTACCATTGGTCGGATGATTTTATACATAATTTTGTGTTATCGGTGTAATTTCTTTCGATCGAAATGAGGTATATTGATCAATCTTATGATTTCGGCGCAAGGTTCGATCCTATTGATCGATTCCAATAGGATCGAACCTTGCGCCGAAATCATAAGATTTATCAATATAATTTTGTGTATTATGTACGTACACTTCATCTAATAATTATCGAAGTTATCAAAATCTACCAAACAGACAAATAGAGACTTGTTTAATTATTCAATCGTGCTAATGGAGTCGGATATAACGTACCGATATTTTTAAACTATTTCAAGCTTCCTAACGTTTTATCATCTTTATCAGAAATGCGCGAAGACAATGATTCTAATAAAAAAATGTTCTAATAAAACTGTCCATCGTGTTTGAAAGCGTCGAACGAAGCGTGCACGGCAAATAGAACGAGCACCGTGCATCGCCATTAATTTTGACACGGTTACGCAACGATCGATTCGCCTAATCGCGAGGCTCACGGCCCAACGTACCAGCGTCATCTAAATCAATTGAACGCTACAACGACGGGTCAAATCGATTAAACGATCGATCGTGGAGCAGCGTGCTGCTCGCTTGAAACGGTACCACGTCGTGCCAATCATTCGAACAAAAATATTATTTCATTCGTTTCGAGAAGAGAATACAACGACAGCAATTGGTGGCTGACGGGGCCAGCGGCGCACTCAAGGGGGCCAGGGCGCCTTGACACCCCCTCCCCCCCCCCCAAGAAAAAGGAAATAGAACACTGGAAAATTGATCAAACTGGTAGAACAGCTGCTTCCTCTCCGACTTCGATCATTTTTTGGATCTGTTATATGTAAAACGCAACATTTTGAACAACTTTTCACTATACATATATATATATATATATATATATATATATATATATATATATATATATATATGTAAAGCATTGCATACTCGACACCACAATCAGAATAACATTTTTAAAATTGCACTGGATGACTTGACTTTTTGTTAGCAATCAGAAGCATTGATTTACTAAATGCAGTAAGTCCGCGATCTAAGTCCAACGGAACATTGCGATCTATGTCCCTTCGACTACTCCCTACATTGCGGGGTATCCCCGGAGGGGCCAAGAAGCTCGAGCTGCCCCTGGGGCCAGGGCGCCTTCACCCCCCCAAGAAAAAGGAAATAGAACACTGGAAAATTTATCTAACTGGTAGAACAGCTGCTTCCTCTCCGACTTCGATGATTTTTGGATCTGTTATATGTAAAACGCAACATTTTGAACAACTTTTCACTATCATATATATAAAGCATTGCATACTCGACATCACAATCAGAATAACATTTTTAAAATTGCACTGGATGACTTGACTTTTTGTTAGCAATCAGAAGCATTGATTTACTAAATGCAGTAAGTCCGCGATCTAAGCCCAACGGAACATTGCGATCTATGTCTCTTCGACTACTCCCTCCACTGCGGGGTATCCCCAGACAGTCCAAGATGCTCGAGCTGCCACGGTCGCCGAGCAATGTAAACATGCCGCGTAATTTGATCCTGGGTCGGGTATATCGGTGTGAATCACTACTAATCCAATGACAAAACTTATTTATTTTTCACTATTTTTTTATGGAACTTTCACCAACTTATTTCTGGCATTTTTCTTATTAACATGGCACTATACACTAAATAATTTCAACTGTATTTAGTGGTTTAATTGACGATATGTACAGTGACTTTCGGACGTAGACGAGAATAGCGGTCCGTGTTTACATGCTGTCCTTTTCTACGTTCGGCGCGGTCGACACGGTCACAAAAGAATAGTTTCCCGTCTCGATCTAAGTCCCGGCAGAGAACCGGAAAAGGACATAGATCGCGGGCTTACTGTAATGTGCTTTAACCCTGTCAAAAAGATTTAAAAGTGTTCAACTTTATACGCGTATAACTTTCGAACCAATGAATTCCTCAGAATAAGATTTTCATTTTCGGTGTTTTCTCGTCGAAATCTATAAGATTGCATAAAAAAACTTGAAAAAAAAGAGTTCTCCAAAGCGAAGTTCAACCCGGATTTTGACGAAAAATTGAAATTGGTAGGCATTACGCGAGAGAATAAAATTGGCACTTTTAAAAATTTTTTTTAAAAGGTCCAACTCGTACGGTTCGATGTTAAAGAAGTTATCATCTATTTAAGAGTGTCCGAATATTAATGAGAGTTAGTTTGAACCAATGTCATGACACGACAATTTATGTATCAATTCCAGCTATTTTATAGAAACGGCCTAGCGTGCGTTGTACGAGGTACACAGCATGGTAATGAATGATAACGACGGCCTAATCCCGCCCCGAAACGTACGCGTTCGTCGTCTGGCAGGTGTACGAAGGTGTACACAACGCTCTCCGTGTCTACGTGATACGAATTCGGTGGTGGTCCCGACGCGACGACGTTCCTGGAATCTCGAGTGAATATTATTTTCCCTGGCGTCGACGACAACGGCCGCGGTGACGACGATGACGATGACTGCCAGGGAAAATAAAGCGCGGTGTAGGTATACGATGATCGTCCCGTTGGCGACGCGCCAGTCGTCGCCTTTTGTTCTCGGCTGCACGCGACCAGCCTCTCGACTCGATACGTGTCGCTGAAATGGTAATGGCCCGCAGGAATGCGACTGCCGTGCTCGCCAGAACACCGGTGGTCCCTTTCCCATTTCCATTCGTCAATCTTTCGCGATCGGGGACCTCCAACCTGCGAATACCATCGACAAATGGCCCACCGATCCACTGAAGTCCCATCGGTAGACTGCCGATCTTTATGCATTAATAACATAAATTGCTACGTGCAATTTAACACGTTGACCCGTCACTATGAAATCGGTGATGGACGACAAAAGCAACTTTTTTGTTAATTATTTGATTCTTGGGGGGTCCGATGAACTTAAAGAATAAAATTATGTATCATGTTTTTCTGACAAATTTTCGTAAAAATTGGCAAACGTCTATATCCGCCATTTGCATGACCCACCGATCCCCGGAAGTCCCATCGGTAGACTGCCGATCTTTATGCATTAATAACAAAAATTGCTACGTGCAATTTAACACGTTTACCGGTCACTTTGAAATCAGTGATGGACAACAAATAAACTTTTTTTGTTAATTATTTGATTCTTGGGGGAGGGGGGTCCGATGAACTTAAAGAATAAAATTATGTGTCATGTTTTTCTGACAAATTTTTGTAAAAATTGGCGAACGTCTATAGCCGCCATTTGCATGGCCCACCGATCCCCGGAAGTCCCATCGGTAGACTGCCGATCTTTATGCATTAATAACAAAAATGAGTACGTGCAATTTAACACGTTGACCCGTCACTATGAAATCGGTGATGGACGACAAAATCAACTTTTTGTTAATTATTTGATTCTTGGGGGGTCCGATGAACTTAAAGAATAAAATTATGTATCATGTTTTTCTTACAAATTTTCGTAAAAATTGGCGAACGTCTATAGCCGCCATTTGCATCCACAATCCCAACCATTGGACGTCTATAGACAGCGTTTATGTCAACGTGTTAATGCAGTGGATATATCAAAAAGATTTAACCCTTTGCATTCGGAAGTATTTTAACTCCATAACCAAACTTTTTTTTCGATCGCGAATATTTCCATTCTATATGATTTTTATCATTTTGAAGAAATGAAACTGATATAACACCTCATAGAATACTTAAATGTTTGGTATCTGATTTATTGAATATAAATTTAATAATGTAAACAATATTTTGAATAATGTTATAAGCGTTAAAAATGTTTACTTCCCTTGAGATTGTAGTAGAACTCTCTGACAAAGAGAATAAACGTTTTCCCAGCTCGGAACTTTCCCAAAAATTGCAAAAATCGATAATTCAATAACCGACTACCCAAAAGAAAGCCTCGTTCGCCGATCCCACGAGGGTTTGTAAAAATTTGGAATAAAATTTTGCTAGGTGTCCAACGCAGACTGCGAACGAACACATAGCCGCCAAAAATTCGACGCTCGATGCTCGTTGAGGGACAAGAAAACAAAATCGGTGAGTAGAAGCGGCGACCGGCAAAGAGCGAACGACGACGAGCAAGAGGGATGAAGTACCGGAAAAAGAAAGGAGATGAAAAAAAGATCTTGGCGCGCGCAAGAGAGAAAGAAAGAGAGAGAGAGAACGAGAGTGAGAAAAAAGAAGAAGAAGGAAGAAGAAAAGGAGGAACGCACATATATAAATCGAGGGGAGATCTCGCGTGAGCTTGATCTTTGTGAACGTGGAAAAAGGAGCAACCGGTGGCGCGGGGACCGGCAGAAGAAAAATAAGCTGGAACAACCGGGGGCACACCGATGGGGCCCGATGGGGTCCCTTCACGGACGAGAGAGGGCGCGCAAAGGGGGACGGGGAAGGACGCATTGAAACGCGTCATTCGATCACGAAGCCGGTATCAGGTGCAAACCAGTTTCGGTGCATACGGGAGAGGAGAGTGCACCGGCCCGATCTGCAAATGGCGACACGCACCGTGCTCGTCTCTGCTGAACAAGTGCGCCCCACGAATCGGTTAGACACGCGTGAATCTGCGTAGACGACGACCGTTTTAGGCCCGGTGCACAAGCCTCGGGCCCCGGGCCCCGGGTCCCTGGATCCAGCGTTACGATCGATCGGACCCATTCCGACGTCTTAATCCCCCACTGAAAACCATTTCGGAGCACTTTTAAAGGTCTAGTTATACGTACCGTGGAGTGATTTGTTTTACATATGATTGGGCCTAAAACTAGCCAGAAACGGGCCCCGGGCCCCGGATCCCTGGATCCAGCGTTACGATCGATCGGACCCATTCCGACGTCTTAATCCCCTACTGAATTTCATTTCGGAGCACTTTTAGGGTCCAATTATACTGAAGGGACGTGATTTTTTTTTTTACATAGGATGGGGTCTAGAGAAAACCCCGACCATAAACCCCATTCTATGTAAAAAAAAATCACGTCCCGGCAGTATAGTTGGACCCTTAAATGCCTTGTTATGGTGCACAAGCCTCGGGCCCCGGGTCCCTGGATCCAACGTTACGATCGATCGGACCCATTCCGACGTCTTAGGATCTCTGCACACCCATCCGGGACGGGCCGGACCGGGATTTAGCTAGTTAGTTTAGGTAGTTTACTTTAAGGAGGTGTGGAGTCCCTGGGAAAACAAAAAAACACCGCACGATATGTATAACTAGGCCTTAACCCTTTGTACTATACTGTAATATCGAGTCGAACTCGTGACGAAAATTTTAACCTTTAGCGGACGGGGATTATTTTTAGCATATTTTTTGATGGGCCGAATAAATTTTCTTTGTAAAACAAAATTGTTTGTTGAGGAGTTTGGTGTATGAATTAAATGAAGGGAAACGTGTTGTGTTCAGGAAAAATTTGTTTCATATTTTTCGGGAGTATTAATTGCTTTAAAAATTACTCACAGTCGCAGAACAGTAGAATTGTTTGGACGACACGCGTCCGCAAACGGTTAAAACAGATCTTACTAAATGTTACGCTTCTCCTCCCAATCGAAATAAAAATCTATGTCTTCACCGTCAATATTTAGCCGTTTGAATACACGAAGGACCACGATAAATGCAAATTTTCTATTTCTTACAAGATACCGTTAGAGTTGAAATAGTCTTTTTATCCAGATCTGCGGAGTCGATAAACAAAATTCCTCTTTTCCTTTTTCATCCGAATCCGAATCCGATTCCGACTCTCAAAATTGAAAAAATATCTACTCAAAATAATTAAAAGCCGCAATAGAACTAATAAATAGTTGAAATATTGTATTAAGTCTAAGATTTCAGCCTATTTCAGCCTACTTTCCAGGGGGCCCTACTGTTTATGAAGGTGGTTTCCGAATCACCTTTCTTTATTGAAGTATACATTACGATAAAAATGCCAAAACATCCGACTCCGAATCCGAATCCGACTCCGAATCCGAATCCGACTCCGAATCCCAAAATTGAAGAAATATCTACTCAAAATAATTAAAAGTCGCAATAGAACTGAATAAATAGTTGAAATATTGTATTAAGTCTAAGATTTCAGCCTATTTCAGCCTACTTTCCAGCGGGCCCAACTGCTTATTAAGGTGGTTTCCGAATCACCTTTCTTTATTGAAGTATACATTACGATAAAAATGCCAAAACATCCGACTCCGAATCCAAATCCAAATCCGAATCCGAATCCGAATCCGAATCCGACTCCGACTCCGACTCCCAAAATTGAAGAAATATCTACTCAAAATAATTAAAAGTCGCAATAGAACTAAATAAAAAGTTGATATATTGTATTAAGTCTAAGATTTCAGCCTATTTCAGCCTACTTTCCAGGGGGCCCTACTGTTTATTAAGGTGGTTTCCGAATCACCTTTCTTTATTGAAGTATACATTACGATAAAAATGCGAAAACATCGGAATAATTTCAATCGTGCCATTTTTATAAGGGACCACAGACTAGTAATTTTTAATGATCGGTAAGTTTAGCATTAAACAATTTCGAAGACGAATAAACGTTTGAGGTTCCGGGGAAAGGTGTGTTCGTTTGCGAGCAGTTTGTGTGAAGCTGTTTGCGGAGAACAGTTTGCGCAGCGATAGGCGAGGGATCTACGGAAGAGGCACGCGATCGAACCGCGTTATTTGAACAGACCGATAGCGGACTATCGCCGGAGAGACCCTAGGGCCCGACCAGACCTCGACCAGGCCCCGACCAGGCCCAGATAAGACAAGCTGAAACGCGAGGCGGCTCTCGGTCGGATGACGAGCGAGCCCGATACCTTTCACCGGCAATGCGGCTATACGAAACGGGCCAGCCACGCCGCAAGATACAACTCGCACAGCTATAAATCATCGGTATCATCGTTACCGATCGAAAATTCAGACAACAATGGACCAACGGCAGCCACCAATCGACGATACTCGCCGCCCTCGATCCGCTCGAATTTGCCGATTAGGCTTGCCCCTGCTATCGTTTCCGCCAGCTACCGACGAATTTTTTAAACCTCGCATTGAAAATTCCTCGAGCTGAAAATTCGTCTATTTACTATTTTCACACAGGTACATTTTACTATTTCATACATATACAGGATGGGGCAATAACTATATGTCCACCTTGAATACCTCCGTTATTTGTAATAATATGGAAAAAGTGCGCCGAAACCATCACACATTTATTGTAAAATTTCGATCGAAGAACATATCAAATTTATAATATGGAAAAATGTTATGAACAAAATTTGCACGGTACAGAGGGGGGCATGTTGTGACACAAAGATTTTCTGCACGACTGGGTGCATAGAGGACATTTCAAGGTCATCTCCATTTTTTTTTTTTTTTTTAAATGGGATGCTATGTTTTTCTTTATCACGATGTGATCATTGATGCGATGCGATGTGATCAGCGAGGTATCATCGAAGGTCACTATGTGTCCACCTTGAGTATCTCCGTTATTTGTAATAATATGGAAAAAGTGCGCCCCAAACATCACACATTTATTCTACAATTTCGATCGAAAAACATATCAAATTTATAATATGGAAAAATGTTATGAACCAAATTTGCACGGTACAGAGGAGGACATGTTGTGACACAAAGATTTTCTGCGCGACTGGGTGCATAGAGGACATTTCAAGGTCATCTATATTTTTTTTTTTAATGGAATGCTATGTTTTTGCGTGAAGGTCACGCAAGGTCAAATGTGATAGTAAAATAAACTTTCTCATATTACAGGAGATGCTCGAAGTGGTGACCGTTTGCGTCAATGCAAAGTTGCAATCTTCGTATCGCTGCATCACGTGTGCATATCGTTATATTACACACAACGGATGAGACGGTGAAAATATATTGTTTCCATCGAAGATTTTGCAAATTTAAAAATTCGTACGGAAGGTAAAAAATTTTTTTAACAAATGAAACCAACGCGGATTTGAGGATTAGAGACTGGGCTTTAAAATGAGTCCTCGATGGTTCCTGTACGATTTTTGTTGTCCAGATTACTGAATATCGAATGAAAAACGTGAGACAAGCATTTCTCACTCGTTATATATTGTGAACAAAATTTGTCGTAGAAAATGACCCATGGGTTTCGAAAGTAAAAGGTTAGAACTTTAACCCTTTGCACTCGGAGCTATTTCAACTAAAAAACCAAACATTTCTTCTAACCTAAAATATTTCCATCGTACATGCGTTTTTTTCATTATATGCGTACGAAACTGATATAGTACCTCATACAATATTTAAATGTTTAGTAATTTATTGCATATGAACAAATTTAATCGTGTAAACAATATTCTAAATAATGGTGTAGCAATTTGTAGTGGCGCCTCAGAGTCGCCATTCGAGTGCTAAGGGTTAAAATAGAGTTTTTTCATGAATTTACAGCACTTCGAACGCAATTTTTGTGATCCTTCAATTTTGCCAGCGTTTTTACATGTTTACGTAAAACAATTGATTTCTTTCTATGTGTCACAGTGATGCCAGATCGGTTAAATCGAGGGGAATACAGTTTACCACGTCTCCGATGTCCAGAGTAATATGTGATACGTTACGCGGCACGTCACGTGACCAGTCTACGATGTTAGTGGGAGGCGTTGGAGTGTGCTCATTGGCTCGTGTATTGGAATGGGATAGTGGAAGGGGAAAAGTAGCAGAAGAAAAAACAACCAGTTCTGGTTGTTTCTGGCATCACTGACCTGTCATGTGAGATATATTTCTTTAATTAACTCTTTCCAGACGGAAATTATGTTTAGCGTACTTATCGACGGTTCGAATGTACAATTTTCCTTGGAAAATGAAATTTTGTACTGAAAGCTACGTATAAGAATTAAATGAAGGAGCAAGTATTGTGTTTGGTAAAAATTTGTTTATTGTTTTCTAAGAGTAATAATTTTTTAAAAACTGATTTTTAGTCACGGAGTAGTAATTTTACTTGGGCGACTGTCTGCAAACACGCGTCCGCAAAAAGTTAATATCCGATCTTGTAGACGAAACATAATTCGTTGATTTAACTTTTGGAAACTTGCTGAACATACCACCGCAAGTTACCATTATTGCTTTTCGAAAATAACGTTTCTAGTTTTCTAGTTCATGGAGGTTTGGTTTAACGCGTTTAAGGTTAGTAGGGTCGCTTTCAATGTGGCCAGTTGGTCGAACGCGTTGTATAGTGTATTATAAAGGTTGACGACACACCTGCCGAATCGAGCCGACGCTGAACAAATTGATGGGAGGCAGAGATACGCGTCTCGCATTATTACGTTTCTGGTCGCGTAGCCGGTCGTCGCGTGTTGGCTCGTCGATTCTGGTCACGCGACCGTGATCGCCACGTGTAAAAACGGCTTTATGTGCGCGGAATGACCGACAAACCGTGGAAGTATGGCCCCGAGCAGGCAATTAAACATCGTTGCGCCACGAGTCTACTGCACCTCGTATCTGACGAGGATACCTAGGGTCACTGGCAAACCAATTCCGACGGAAATCGAATAAATCCGCGCTCGATAAACGATCAGATCGATAAACGCACTGAGGGGAAAGCGGGTTACCCACTAACCAACGCCTACTCCACATTTCTATCGAATGGCAAACATTCTCGACATCCGTCGAATGCGAACGTCACCGAAATCCATCACATTGCAAACATCGTTGAAATTCATCAAACGCAAACATTGCCAAAAACCGTCAAAGCCAAAGATTAGGCTTATAAATCCTTCAAAGGCACAGAGTATCCAACAAATTCTGGTGTAGATGTTATACGAAAAGATGTTTGTCCTTGTGGGGATTTTTCTGGGATTCTTAAGAACCAAAAATACATCGAACGCAAACATCGCTAAAATACTTCGTTCGTCGTCTGGCAGGTATTGTGGCCTCCTAGAAGTTAGCCCCCCACTTGTTGAAATAAATTGTTATAATATTCGAGAACAATGTAGCACAAACTTAGCACAACTGTTGAAATTATTTATTTCAACAAGTGGGGGGCTAACTACTAGGAGGCGACATTGTGGGGATTTTTGTGGGATTCTTAAGAACCAAAAATACATCGAATGCAAACATCGCTAAAATACTTCGTTCGTCGTTTGGCAGGTGGGGAGATTTTGACCTCCTAGAAGTTAGCCCCCCACTTGTTGAAATAAATAATTTCGACAGTTGTGCTGGGTTATGCTGAGTTTGTACCACATTGTTCTCGAATATTATAACAATAATATAAACAATAAGACTAAAAATTGAGAAAAACGATTTTTTTTAGTAGCCCCCCACTTTTCTTCTTCAACTTAACACAATTGAAAAAATTGAAAAAAACGAAAAGCGGGGGGCTACTATAAAGAATCGTTGTTCTCAATTTTTAGTCTTATTGTTTATGTTATTGTTATAATATTCGAGGACAATGTAGCACAAACTTAGCACAACTCAGCACAACTGTTGAAATTATTTATTTCAACAAGTGGGGGGCTAACTTCTAGGAGGCGACATTGTGAGGATTTTTGTGGAATTCTTAAGAACCAAAAATACATCGAACGCAAACATCGCTAAAACACTTAGCAATTTTTCGCGGAGAGATCATTACAGAATTGTTCAGGGGATATCCAAAGGGCCTAACTCGTCCGAAGAACACGTGTTCGACGTTTCCACTAGTCTCTCTCTCTCTCTCCCTCTCTCGAGCGATTGGCGGTTGCACGTGCACGAGGGGAATCCTTTTGTCCGGCTTCAGAAAAGTCTATAATACGAGAGCAGCGGTGAGAAGGACGTAGGACGAAGAACGGAGCACAGGTCTCGATGGTGCGTCGTGAGGATCAGGACACGGCCAAGGATTAGCGATAGAAAGAAGGAAAGAAGAAGAAGAAGAGAGAGAGAGAGAAGCGGGAGAGGGAGAAGAGGACCAGCTGGCTCAAGAGGAGACGATTCAATCTCCTTTCTCTGGCCTTTTCTGAGGACGCAGCCGGAATAGAAGATGGCAGGGCGAAAGGGAGTGTCTCGGATGTCGCATGCGGGCTTCGCTTCTTCAGGATCCTCTTCCTCTTGTTTGCCGATCCTTCCCCTCGTCCTCCAATACCCTCTTCCTCGGGCAGGATCACGCGCGTCTTTTTAAACCCGTTCCTTTTTCCCTTGTCTTTAACCCCTCGCTCGATGTCGACCAACTTGTACTCTCGACAAGGGGCATGATTTCAAGGGACGGCCACCGATTCGAGTGTCCTGCGATTTTTGGACAGGTTCCGGCAAGCATCCGCAAGGACATTTCGCGTGTCCGTGAAATATTGCGCTGTTTAGAAAGTAATTTTGTTTTTCCAAGGGAAAATGATGATGTTTCACTATTTATTTATTCATTCGGTGAAGTAGCGGCAATTTTGTTCTATGATCTTGTGCCATCTTTCTAGTAACTTGGAGATCCCATGTTCGTAGAATTCCTGTTTTTTATTAGCAAATAATTGAGTTGTATTACTTTTGAACTACTCAAAAATTTCATGAAATCGAAACAATATATTTAATAAAATAATGATCACAGAATTAAAATGTGTGACACTGAGTAACGTTTTAACCTTCTTGCATTTTCCAGATATTAACCAAATCTGATACAATGATTACATTAGCGTAATAATTAATTTTTAAATAAGGACAAATAATTCCGTCACCCATATATGGGTGACACAGCAGTCAACGTGTTAAAAAGTGTTGAAAAGAACGAAATAAATGATAATACGACGGTACACACTGTCTGTAAGCAGCATAAATCTTTTTCCCCGCTTGCATTGCGTTTTTACCATACCCGTAACGAAAAAGCAAAATGTAACGTCCTCC
The DNA here is from genome assembly GCA_913789915.3 of Sphecodes monilicornis. Classification (NCBI taxonomy): domain Eukaryota; kingdom Metazoa; phylum Arthropoda; class Insecta; order Hymenoptera; family Halictidae; genus Sphecodes; species Sphecodes monilicornis. The sequence continues at coordinate 23,004,628 of OU565293.1, read as the reverse complement.
TAATTTTGCCCTTGAATAGAACCAGTGTCGCCAGATCGGTTAAATCGAGGGGAATACAATTTTCCACCTCTCCGATCACCAGAGTAATATGTAACAGGTTGCGCGGCACGTCACGTGACCAGTCGTGTGCGCAGGAGTGGAATGGGATAGTGGAAAGGAAAAAGGAGGAGAGGAAAATCAACCCAGTCTTGGGTTGATCTGGCAACACTGGTTAGACCACAGTCTAGTCATAAACAAAGAGTTAATACGAGAAGAATAGACAATTCTGATGAAACTTTCTAGTCAATTATTTCTCGAGCGAGATTCTTTGCAATCTTAGACGAGTTTGTTTACCGAAGATGCGCTCGGTGCATGCAAGAAGACGAGAGGAAAATTGGAGAAGATGATCGAGCCGAGCTGCACAAAGGTGAAGCGACTTTTAAAGAATTTTCCGGCGTTAAAGAGGCGAGACAACAAATAAGAAAAGACGGTTCGAAGATGCTACGCGAAGGAGGGGAAACACATCGATAATCGGTTCCCGTCCACGACGACGACGACGACGTCGGCCATTAGGGGTGTTTTTCTAGGCGCCACTAGAGCGGATATTCTTCAGGTCGCGATCGGAGCAAAGGGCCTATCCAAACACGAAATCCTCGGCGCGTTAATGATGTCTGATTTGCAAACAAGTAGCCGCTTTGAAGGGCCTACCCATTTTCTTGAGCACTCGGTAGCCGAGTGGGCCCACTGGGACGAATTTAGGGGACTCGTAGTTTTACTTAAACACATAGATTGCACGAGTGAATTGTAAACAGTCTTAAGCCGGCGAGGAAAAGTGGACTCCGGGGATTACGAGTGAGCTTTTCCTGGCGCTGCTTCGTTAATACTAAACCTACCACGCAAGACACGCCGCCCGTGGAATTCATTTTTTCCACGATTTTTCTGGACCCCTTAGCTGCACGTGGGCTCCAGACTGCCTTCAAATTTTCTACGTCCGTTTTTAATAGCACCGAATCGCTCTGCTTCCGTAAAACTTTTCGAAAATCTGCGGGTAAGTGGCTACAGCCACTCTTGTTAGGATTTATAGTCACTAGCATAAACAGTTTCGAGTGGTTGGCTGGTTTGTTAGACGAGTGTCTCTTCTTGAGACACTGTAGATACTGTTGAAACATAGACCAATCGAGACATCTTCCGACGGAATTTACAGATGTATAATCACGTGATCGTGTTCTTACGTTGTCGCGATCACGGACTTAAGGATTGTGCATTATGCTGCGGGGGTGAGGCGAAAGACGGAAGGGGTATCAACTTGTCGGCCATCTTGGATGGCAAACACTGTGGTGCGCTCTATAGGCAGTGTTGGGATATGGTGCAAGATTTCACGCGCATGCGCGGCGATTTCAGCTTCAGTAAAGTAAGATTCTCGATAAACTGGGGTACCTTGAGCACCCAGCAAAATTTTAAAAAATTGGTATGATTTGATTCTGAAAAATGAGTGTATAACATGTGTATTTGTGTATATTTTGTAACTCGTAGTACACGTCCTGAAGTCTTTTTGTCCGGAATAGATTGTTTCGATACATTCCCGTCAATATAACTGTCTCAGGGCTCCACTACCTCTGTCATCATGATATAGATACATTACTGTTTTGGCCGCGCATGCGCATGAAATCGTGCACTATATCCCAACGCTATCTATAGGCAACTTTAAATACTAGTTGCGCGAATTTGCAATGCAATCATGCGGGAAATAGATACACATAATTTATTTATAAATTTATATTAGAGCCGAATGTGCAATATTTTATATATATATATATATATATATATATATATATATATACACAAATACACTTGTTATGCATTGAGTCTATTATGCATAAGTCCATGGTCGCGATACCCTTTTGTACTTCACCTTCTTCTCGATTCGGCAGCGACACAGTAAACACGTGTATATTCTAATAAAGTGAAATATTGAGTGGATCCAGGTACAGTAAGTCCGCGATGTAAGTCCTGTTTCGGTTCTCTGCCGGGACTTAGATGGAGACGGAACTTTTAACGAAATTTTTAAAAGTGCTATTTTTATTCTCTCGCGTAAAGCCTACCAATTTCAATTTTTAGTCAAAATCCGGGTTGAACTTCGCTTTGGAGAACTCTTTTTTTTCAAGTTTTTTTATGCAGTCTTATAGATTTCGACGAGAAAACACCGAAAATGAAAATCTTATTGTGAGGAATTCATTGGTTCGAAAATTATACGCGTATAAAGTTGAACACTTTTAAATCTTTTTGACAGGGTTAAAGCACATTACAGTAAGTCCGCGATCTATGTCCTTTTCCGGTTCTCTGCCGGGACTTAGATCGAGACAGGAAACTATTCTTTTGTGACCGCGTCGACCGCGCCGAACGTAGAAAAGGACAGCATGTAAACACGGACCGCTATCCTCGTCTACGTCCGAAAGTCACTGTACATATCGTCAATTAAACCACTAAATACAGTTGAAATTATTTAGTGTTTAGTGTCATTTTAATCAGAAAAATGCCAGAAATAAGTTGGTGAAAGTTCCACAAAAAATAATGAAAAATAAATAAGTTTTGTAATTGGATTAGTAGTGATTCACACCGATATACCCGACCCAGGATCAAATTACGCGGCATGTTTACATTGCTCGGCGACCGAGGCAGCTCGAGCTTCATGGCCCCTCCGGGGATACCCTGCAGTGGAAGGGATAGACGAAGGGACATAGATCGCGATGTTCCGTTGGACTTAGATCGCGGACTTACTGTATTCGTTCAAAGAACCAAAAAGTCCAACAGATACGATAGTCGAGAATCGTGTTCTAAACTAGCTATTTTATTTATGTTTAACCCTCTGTTTACCAAGCGGTTCCTTTGGACCCGACTGTATGTAGATACTGCGGTTATTTAAACTTTTAAAATTCTTGGGATCTTGTCGTTGCATGACTTTGTTACTTTTCTTATTTTTTATTATTTAAAGCCAAAAGTTTTTTTTATATTTACTACGTTTTGTGGTATAAATTTTCTATCGCATAATGAAAGTTTTTTTTACGGTAGACAGAGGGTTAATTGAGAAAAAATTGTAAAAAGCGACCTCCAGTGTTCTACAAAAAGGAAATAACTGTTTGTATAAATTCCACTAATTGAGCGACATGATATTCAATTTAAAAAATTGTAAATAGCGAATGTCGGGCGAAAACGAAGCCTAAGCCTCCGCAATCTTTATAAATTCAAAAAAATCCGCAGCCATATAAATTCTCATTCCACTTACGACTAAACAGGTGGCTGTTGAGCGTCGTGATTTATCGCTAATTGCATCCGAGCTTAAGTAGAGGTTCGAAATCGTCGGACGAGTTCGAGAACAACAGTGTGTAGCGTTTTCGGTAGTCGGGGCACCGAACCGGTCGTCAATTAAGGATCGGCCGGTTAATTATCCCTGACACTTCGATCGGATCGTCGAGCGGAGCAACAGGTTGAACCGTCGTCGCGACATCGTCGTTCTATCGGCCACTCCTTCCAGAGGAAAATTTATATTTCCGCCGGTAGGATCGTGTGAAGGTTTATACAGGTTTTGCACTTCAAACGAATCCTTTTGTAGATCATAATCATTTTTTTTCCACTTCGAGTTAACTCTTTTGCTGGTCTTGTTCACCCTTTTGCAAATCAAATTCGTCTTTTTGTAAATCAAATTCGTCTTTTAGTAAATCAAATTCGTCTTTTTGTAAATCAAATTCTTCTTTTTGTAAATCAACTTCGTCTTTTTGCAAATCAAATTCGTCTTTTTGTAAATCAAATTCGTCTTCTTGTAAATCAAATTCGTCTTTTTGTAAATCGAATTCATCCTTTTATAATTTAAGTTATTCGACTAATTTGGTTTTCTTAACACATTATTTACCAGCATTTATTCCATAATTTTTGGAAGTTAATTTACAAAAGACCTCATGGCTGAGGATTTTTTAAAGCAAAAACTACCGAGTAATAAATGCGACTAATGTGTATGTGTATGGGTTGTTCCGCAATGACGACAAAAATGTATTTATTCAGACTTTAAATAATTTGTATTGCAGTACTATAAAAGAGTTAATTTCAAATGGAAAAAGTGAATCATCTACAAGATGAGTATGATTTACAAAAAGGAGAACTTGATCTCTGAAAGGGTGAATTCGATCTGCACAAAAGTTAATTATAAAAGAGTTAATTTGGAGTGGGAAAAAAAGTGAATCTGTTTTGAGAAAGGATTAATTCGGAGTGCAAGACTGCATTTACCGCAGAGATGGATCCACGCGCGAGATAAATACAATTCGGCTAAAAGCGATCGAAAGATCGTGACGAGCAGCAGTCCCGTTTGCTTTAGGCGAAAAATTCGCGATTTATGCGGCACTCGGGCTGCGACCGGGCCGGGTGCTAAACACCGAGCGCTCTCGGCTTCTTGAATGGCTCGCGGAATAATTTATCGAGGTCATTCCACCGTGAATCGATTCAGAGGAGACCCTCGTCCTCCTCCTCCTCTTCCTCTTCCTCGCCGGAAGTCGTTACTCTCTTTTTCGAACCTGTATAACCGCCGCGTTATCAATGGGCCATGGTTCTTCAACCGGTTGTAGCATAATTCCGATTTTAATCAGTCCGCTTTTTTCTTACGCCGAACAGGCTAATCGAAATGTTGCGTTCGTAGATAAATTCGCGTCGGATGCGAATACAATAGTATCAAGACTTGTATGTGCAAAATAAAAATTGGTTACGTCAATTACTTTCTCAATCAAAATTGTTTAAGAAAAAAGAAAGATAGAAATTGTATGCAGCTCTGTAACAGTCCCCTCTGAATGGCGACTCTGAGGCGTCACTACAAATTGCTACACCATTATTCAGAATATTGTTTACATGATTAAATTTGTTCATATGTAATAAATTACTAAACATTGAAATGTTGTATGAGGTACTATATCAGTTTCGTACGTATATAACGAAAAAAACTTGTGTACGATGGAAATATTTTAGGTTAGAAGAAATGTTTGGTTTTTTAGTTGAAATAGCTCCGAGTGCAAAGGGTTAAAAATTGTTGTATAATTATAAATATTAACACTTAGCCGACCGCACGCGCCACAAAGACCTGTACAGTTTCCATTGCGCTCGGGAAAAACCAAACTGCGCTGTCCACCGCGCATTTTTCTGATGTAGCACGGACTGAAATTCGCTATTTGAAATGAAAAACGTCCGAAAATTATTTATGTGATCAATTATATCTTACGGTAACAATTTCGTTCAACGATTTCACATATTGCTTATACAAAATTCGAAATTAAAAGTTTATAATAATTATTTTTTAATGGTTGTTCAAAAAGTATAGGTAATAGAGTCAGAAAATTAAGAACAGTAAAGACGACTACGGATAAATAACATAACTAAAATATGGAACAAAAAAGCAGTAATATATTTTAATATTGTTTCAGTGTATGATATCTCTCGAAACATGTGAGCTTATGCAATTATTTATTATATGTGGTACTCTATAGAAATAAGAAGCTCTATAGAGAAAGAAGCGTTCCTCAGGTCAAAATGGGAGATCTACCCGATCGGTAGGCTAAGTGTTAATATAAATAATTATAAATATAATTATCTGGTGGATATGATCCCAAAATGTAAGCCCTCACCCGGTGAAAATTGTTCGAAAAGAAAAATCCTTTAAATTATCCACATCTCCGGAAGAAAGCGCACAATTAAAACTAAAACAAAAACTAATGCGTGCCAAAATTAAGCGAAAATTGCGCGATAATTGTTTCGGACTTGACCATAAACGCGTCTAGGTTGATTATAACGAAGCGAGCGAACAGAACGCGGAGAACGATGATTGTTTTACTCACTTCCGGCCGCTGTCGAGGAACCTGTCGAACTCGACGGACATTTTGCAGCATAGCGCGCGCCTGTTGTGGGAGGAGGAGCACTTGGTGTTGATCATGTGGCCGTCTGAAATCAAAGAACAAAAGGGATCGTCAGTGGTGGTTGGATTGCCGTGCAATTAATTAAGAGGTTAATAATCATCCTGCCCGGCTCGCCGCAACAGGGTACCTTAATTAATTCGGCTCGATGGCCTCTCGCTCCTGAAGGAGCACCGCCGACGCGATGTATCCAACGTGGCTCACGTGTATGTATATGTATTTACAGACCGGCACCCTCTGGACGATCATCGTGATACCGTGTGTACACGCGTGTGTACCTGTGCCGAAGCACTCCCACGATACGCTTGTTCCTTGGGCCGCCACGCGCTTCAATTACGACCGCGAACAATGCCCGACAATTAATCGGGCTGGCCGCAATTAAAAACCTTACTGCGGCGAGCGAGCTCCTTTCACTCGTGCGAGCTGTTCCTGAGACGATCCTTGTGCAGTTAAAACTCTGCGTTTTTCCGTAGATTCTGGTTGCTTAAACTTGCCTCAACTTCCGGCGATTCGCGAGTCAACTACGCGGAAAACTGAACGTGACAATTTTGTATTACACTCGATCGTTTTGAACTAGATCTATTTATAATGACAAGGCTCGAATCAGTCGGACCAGGCTCAGCTATTACCAATCTAGAAACAACTAGGTTCAACCATAACCAATCTAGGTTCAACTATAACCAATCTAGATGCAACTAAGTTCAACTATAACCAATCTGGGTTGAATCAGGTTCAACTGTAACCAATCTAGATGCAACTAAGTTCAACTGTAACCAATCTAGATGCAACTGGGTTCAACTGTAACCAATGTAGATGTAACTAGGTTCTACTATAACCAATCTAGACTCAACTAGTTTCAACTATAACCAATCTAGATGCTACTAGGTTCAACTATAACCAATATAGATTTAACTAGATTCAATTGTAAACCAGTCTAGATTTAACTACGACAAACGCAGGAATAACTGAATAACAATAATTCTATGTCATACTAAAATTAACTACAACCAATGTAGATGTAATTAGATTCAACTACGACAAACCGACGTGTAACTATCTCCAACCACAATAATTCTATGTCATACTAAAATTAACTACAACCAATGTAGATGTAATTAGATTCAACTACGACAAACCGACGTGTAACTATCTCCAACCACAATAATTCTATGTCATACTAAAATTAACTACAACCAATCTAGATGTAATTAGATTCAACTACGATAAATAGAGGTATAAGTAGATCCAACCATAACAATACTATGTCATACTAAAATCAACTGCATCAATCTAGGTGGAACTAGATTCAACTATGACAAACCTAGAAGTAACAAGATCCAATTACAACAATTCTAGGTGATACTAAATTACACTACCGAGGTGTACACTATAATTACACCTTGGTTGGTACACTACCAACCAAGGTGTAATTAGAACAACTGGGTTCAACTAAAACGATGTTTGAAACGACTCCGTTTGGAAATGTTAACAAGAAGAATTCGTCGCTGACGTCAATGACTATCCCTACCGGCGATGATTTGGCATTTCCCTGGTAATACGGCGCACCAGTTAGCCCCATAGCAGAAGCGTGGGCGGACTCGAGCCAACAGGGAGGATAATGGCACGGAAGGAGGAAAGGGGAGGGATGAGCACGCGAGCCCTCGGGCACCGTCCGACATTTGACCTCACCACGCGCTCTGCACCGGTTTTGCACCTCCACCTCGATCGTTTCTACCTGCCTCGCATATCAACCACCCTTCCTTCGTCCACCTAGATGCCAATAACTCCTAGAATGATCGAATCACGCTAGCACCTTAGTTTGAAATTGTTCAACCTAGTTGAACGTAACCGAACCTATCTCTAGTCGTGTATAGTTGAAGATAATTAATCTGGGTGCATACGATTTGCATACGATTCTGGATAGAACTATTCGCAGCTGTACAGTCTTATCCGGGCCTAACTGAATTTAGTTCAACCTAGTTCAACCTAGTTCAACCTAGTTCAACCTAGTTCAACCAAGTTCAACCTAGTTCAACCTAGTGCAACCTAGTGCAACCTAGTTGCACCTAATTGAATCTTATGGGCTCTAGTTCGATGTTGATGTAGTCGTAGATAATCGAGTCTAGTCGAAACCAATTTACCAGTATAATTCAGCCTAAACGAACCTACTCGGTCCTACAGAGCCCTCTTCAAGGTCAGTAGAGTCTATTTTAACCAGTTGAGCCTAGTTCGACACAATGAAACCCAACTATCCTTACGGAAACATTGATCTAGTTCAATGTAATCATATCTAGAGAGACTCACTCCAGTCTTATTCATGCTTATCGGGCCTGGTTCAACCTAGTAGCGTCTAGTTGGACGTGGCGAGGACTAGTTCATGTTGGCCGTAGTTGCAAGTAGTCGAATTTAACCAACAGCAATATACCAGTGTTACTGAACATAATTGAACCTACTCGATCCTACACAGTCTTGTTCAAGCTCAGTAGAATCTAGTTTGAGCTAGTTGAGCCTAGTTTGACACAATCAAACCCAACTATCCTTACGGAAACATTGATCTAGTTGAATATAATCAAGTATAGAAGGACCTAATTGAACCTAGTCCAACCTAATCGAACCTAGTCCAACCTAATCGAACCTAATCGAACCAAGTCCAACCTAATCGAACCTAATCGAACCAAATCGAACCTAGTCCAACCTAATCGAACCTAGTCCAACCTAATCGAACCTAGTCCAACCTAATCAAACCTAGTCCAACCTAATCGAACGTAGTCCAACCTAATCGAACCTAGTCCAACCTAATCGAACCTAGTCCAACCTAATCGAACCTAATCGAACCTAGTCCAACCTAATCGAACCTAATCGAACCTAGTCCAACCTAATCGAACCTAGTTCAACCTAATCGAACCTAGTCCAACCTAATCGAACCTAGTCCAACCTAATCGAACCTAGTCCAACCTAATCGAACCTAGTCCAACCTAATCGAACCTATTCCAACCTAATCGAACCTAGTCCAACCTACTCGAGCCCAGCTATACCCAATTCGATCTAACACGACCCAGTTCAATCTACCGCGCCTGGACGCCTGTGCCTCCACTTAAAATCGTAATATCTCCGTAAAATATAGCGTCAGAAGTACGGGAGCATGGAGTATTGAACGAGTTCCTGTTCGAATGCGAAATCCACGGGCGTTTCGCTGTTCCTTGGTCGGGACAGTCGTTCTCCTCCTCTTGCGCGTCGTCGTCATTTGCATCCGCGCCGGAGGGTGCTGTTAGTATGCGCGCGATGCCAGAAGCACGTTCGACGATAATATTGCCGAGGAGAATCCTCCGTTGCCATTTTTATTGCCGTGGATATTCCGGCGGCGTGCTACCAGCCGCGCTCGCATGACTCCGCAGGGCCACGAATTTTAGAAACCCCCTGCGCCATTCCAAGGAATACCAATCACCGGGCTCCATAATAATCAACCTCTCCGACCGTTTCGACGGTGATCCAAAAAAAAAAAAAACCGGCACAGAATTTCGCGACCGAAACGCCACACAGTGGATCATTTCTATAAAATATGTGAAATTAATCTAAAAATGTTGGTTTCATGAAATTTGTTGAAACTATGCCTTTTCCGTAATCTAACGATTAATTAACACTAGAACTACCGGACAAGTCAAAATGACTGGTTTCTAAATTTTTCTTTTACGAATATTGAAATTATAAAAATGTTTTCCGGAGTAATGTTTTAGTCAACTTCTCTATTAGAGTACATATTTAAACAAAAGTTGTACGGAAGTTGAATAAATGCATTCTTCTCTTTATTAGAAGGCAATATACACCAGTCGCGTTTAGCGCTCGGTAGTTCTAGTGTTAAGATAGACTGAAAAGGACTTACGTCTAATCTCATTTGTTGAAGCAATTTTAACCAGTTAACTGTGGCGATCTTTTTGCAAAGCGCGCACCAGTGTATGTGGCGATAATCAAGCGATGACGGGTATAGTCGTCAAACACAGAGTATTTTTTTTTATTTGCTTGTTTCATTTCGTCTTAACCTCAAACATTTTAAACATATTAAAATTTACGAATATAATTTAGTTTTCGCTAAAATTACAAATTAAATATCAAATTGTAACAAAATTTTACGCATGACGGATATAGTCGTCACGACACAAAATTCTGCCACATCTCCATGACGGATATAGTCGTCGAACACACTTAACTGGTTAATTCGAAAATCTAGACATCTATTTCAACCAAAAACATTTTTATTCTGTAAAATCTTTTCTGTATTGCGCACATTGAGCTCATGCAACATGTATGAAGTTTTAGTATAATAGTTTTAATACAGACGAATTTAATCATATGAAAACATAGTTATGAATAATGATATGACAATTTTTACTGGTGTGTTAGAATCACCATTTGAGTGTAAACGGTTAACAGAGTATTTTGTCCAGTTTTGCGATTATGGCCCACTGTGCAAGCGTCTCTCGCTGTAACTGTAACCGGCGGATTCCATCGACTCGGATTGCGATAGCGACTCCGACAGCGTCGAATTTCGCTCGCGAAGCGTCCAATCGATCCTCCGGAGAGAAACCGCCTACGATCGGATATTTGCGCCTCGTTATGCGAAATAGACACGGTGAAATTAACGAGCGAATGGAACCGTGTATGCTGTTAACACCGCTTCGTTATAAATCCTCTAACAAAAGATATTTTCGATTAGTAATGAATAGACTGCGGACATTGATGCATTCATGACAAAAGTTAACCCTTAGCACTCGAATGACGACTCTGAGGCGCCACTACAAATTACTATACCATTATACAAAATATTGTTTACATTATTAAATTTTTCTACATTTAATAAATTATTAAACATTTAAATATTGTATGAGGTACTATATCAGTTTCATACGCATAAAATTAAAAAAATGATATACAATGGAAATATTCTAGGTCAGAAGAAATGTATGGTTTTTTAGTTGAAACAGCTCCGAGTGCAAAGGGTTAATACGTAAAATAGATGTAAAGAAATGGTATTTCTCAAATTCAAATTTTACCGCACCTCGCGCGTTGTACAGTGTAGAGCAGTGATGGGCAATTTTGCCTCAATTGAGGCAAAACATGAAATACAATGGAAATATTGTAGGTTAGAAGAAATGTATGGTTTTTGAGTTGAAATAGCTCCGAGTGCAAAGGGTTAATACGTGAAATAGATGTAAAGAAATGGTATTTCTTAAATTCAAATTTTACCGCTCCTCGCGCGTAGAGCAGTGATGGGCAATTTTGCCTCAATTGAGGCAAAACATGAAATACAATGGAAATATTCTAAATCAGAAGAAATTTATGGTTTTTGAATTGAAATAGCTCCGAGTGCAAAGGGTGAATACGTAAAATAGATGTAAAGGAATGGTATTTCTCAAATTCAAATTTTACCGCGCCTCGCGCGTAGAGCAGTGATGGGCAATTTTGCCTCAATTGAGGCAAAACATGAAATACAATAGAAATATTATAGGTTAGAAGAAATGTATGGTTTTTGAGTTGAAATAGCTCCGAGTGCAAAGGGTTAATACGTGAAATAGATGTAAAGAAATGGTATTTCTTAAATTCAAATTTTACCGCGCGTTGTAGAGCGTAGAGCAGTGATGGGCAATTTTACCTCGATTGAGGCAAAACCGTCCACACCGTAGCGCCCTCTGTCCCCTTCCATCAAGCGCGGTACAATGGGGCAACGAAGACACGATACATCAGCGTACGCAACGAATGAGCGCTCTGCATGAAAGAGAGGTTGGTGGGAGAAGCAGGCGTTTGAGGGGTTCCACCCGTGCCCACCACTGGCGTAGAGTGTAGAGTGGTTGCATGTGTGTATTTGTGTGCGTGTGGATTAATAAAAAAAATGATCTTATTATGTATTACCAAACAGTATGGAGACTAAAGTGTATGGACTACACTGATATCAATAATATAAATATCGGACGTAGCGATGCCAGAAAGTAATAGCATTCGGCAGCAATAACGCTAGTATGTTGCCAACTTCATTTAGGTCGCGCAACTTGAAAATCGAAGGAGTGGGGTGGCGGGAGTGGGGGTGCGGCAAGCGTGTAATGAATTTTGTCATGTTTGACTGATTATAACTCGATAACTGTCCATTGTTGAGCTTTGTGCCCATTACATCTTTTGTTCAGTAGATCATAAGCTACAACATATGAAAAATCTAACTGATTTTACCGGGATAGATTTTGCATTTGATTAGTGCGGGTGTTCTTTGTCATATGCGTGAAAATCCTGACAAATTGCAACCACCGATCTGTCGCAGTCAGAAAGCAACTCGAAAACTGACCCGTGCAAGTCGACTTTTACTTTTTCGACGAATGTATGCCGGACGATGATCGCGCGGGGATGAAAATTGCGCAAGAGAAGCGAGTGTTTCGGTGACCGCGCATGGTCGGACACGGCTAAAACTTTTGAGATGAATGACGAGTCGCTGGCTCCTACACGCACGCGGTCGTTTCGCCAGCAATTATCGCATAAACGAGGGCAACCATTAAGTCCCGGCTGCGTAATTATCCGTGCCTCGTATTACAACAGAAATAAACGCGCCTCTCGCTGCAACGTTTCTTTTTTAATAGAGCCATTTAACCGGGGAGAACGTTTACCTGGAAGCAACGGAAAGCCACGGCCTTCGGACCGGCTTCGAGCATCGACCACCGATACACCTCGTGCAAAGAACAAACGATAATCGATCTACTTCGACGTTGCGCGCCAACCTGTTAACCAGCGAGAACGAGTTAACTCGTCGTCGTTCGTAACACGCTACCAACCTTTCTACTCTTTCATCGGTTTATTACGATTCGTTCGGTAATTCCGCCAATTCCGCTAATTAATCATCAGCGGGATATAGCTTTATGTTCCTGCTGTTCGTCTCGCCCGTCGCGAACCACAATTTTTGCTTTAACCGCAGTCATTGCCATTAACATTCGGACACTCTTAAAAAGACGATAACCTTTTTTAATAATAGACCCATTGTCCTATTTTTCCTTTTTTTCCACTTTCCAGTGAATTGGATTTTACAAGTGAAAAATTCACTCGTAATTCATTTGTAAAATCCAATCAATTAAAATAGATAGACTGAAAAGAAAAAAAAAGGAAAAAGAGCACAAGGGATTTGAACCCTGGCCTTCCTAGTACCAACCTAATAGTACGCTACCACCACGCCGTTTGTCACTTGATAATAACTTCAACTGAAACTACACTTAACGGGTATAATGAAATTTCAATTGTAAATATCTCAAAAGTTATTGAGTATCTGACCCTATAATGCTATATTTTTATAAACAGGAGAACGAAATCTACCAATATGCAAAGTTTCGAGAAAATCTGAGACTCCATGACCGCGTCTTCTCCTTATAAGTGTCCTTTAACCCTTAGCACTCGAATGGCGACTGTGAGGCGCCACTAGAAATTGTTACACCATTATTCAGAATATTGTTTACATGATTAAATTTGTTTATATGTAATAAATTACTAAACATTTAACTATTGTATGAGATACTATATCAGTTTCGTACGCATGTAATGAAAAAAACTTATGTACGATGGAAATATTCTAGGTTAGAAGATATGTTCGGTTTTTTAGTTGAAATAGCTCCGAGTGCAAAGGGTTAATATTTGTAAGATTTCGTGTACAAAAGTTTAGTAGAATAAAAATACTTTTATTTAAAACACTAAACATCGGAATCCAACAGAATTAATATGGCGGCGATACGACTTTGGGTCAAGGTCGGGGAATCAGAAGGTGAAACGGATTAACGAGTCCCTTTCGGCCATGTTTCAAGTGTAACTGTTCAAGAAACAGTAGAAAGCGAAAATCATAACGAACGACGACAGTTTTCGGCTCCGATCTTAATTACTTCCTTAATTAACGAGCTTCCCCACCAGGAGCCCCCGAGGTAACGATCGTGGGTCTCGTCCCGGCCCGAGTTTCTCACTATTAGAAAAATTACGCGCGCCTTCTGATCCGTGATCTCGCGTGAATTACAGAACGCCCTCCCCGGCAACGATTTAATTAATCCTCGACCGGCGAGATATGCCTCCGAGAAACACCGTGCTCTTTTTAAATTTTAAATGAACGATAGTCCGACCGCGAGAACGAAATTCTACCGTGACGTTACTTCTTTTAATCTACACGAGGAATTTTACCGAGCTTCCGCTGCCGAGAAGAATCCATATGACGCTAATGTGGTCCATAATGATTCATAGAACCAAGTAGAAATTTATTTCTTCTTGGAACTATTTTAATTCTAGTACCTAATGATGTCGTATATCAATGTTCTTGAACTCTGACCATTCGTTTCTTTAAATATTTGCTTTGCTCAAGATAATTAAGATAACCTGGGGAAATCAAAACAATTGGACGGTGTTCTAGAAACGTGAGGGAATGTTCGAGAATTTTTTGGAATTTTTTGGAACACAGAAAGGTAAAAGAATGATGGGAGGAATGAGTTCTTGAAGAAATCTTGGTGTGGCGGCTAGTTCCTATGCTCGTCAACAGAGGGACATTACGACAACACCTTTCCCGCTACTACCTGAATCTTCCTCTGTTTGTACATATACCGTCCTAAACTGTCCTTACGACGTCCCGTGTCTAAGGCACGGGTCCGCTAGATAGCCTTACTGACGAGTCCTCTAACGGGCCTAGGACGAAACGCTTCCTTCTCCTTTTTTCCATCTTTCCATAAATCGACAGCCGCCATATTGGTATTGTTTCACAAATATTCAAGAAACAGATTACTCATCACTAGCGCAAGGGTTTTATGCATTTATGACAAAAATGTGAATTGTAAAAATTATTAAAAGAAGAAAAAAACATGTGTGCAACTCCTTTTTCTTACAACCGATGCACAACATTTTTATATTGCGTATAGATCCGCAGTCTACTTTTGTCTTATCGCGCGTGCCTTTACTCTAATACGGACAGGTATACAGTAATGCCAGAAACAACCAGAACTGGTTGTATTCAGTGTCGCTAGATCAACCCAAAACTGGGTTGATTTTCCTCTCCTCCTTTTCCCCTTCTACTATCCCATTCCACTCCTGCGTAGACTCCAACGTCCCCCACTAAGACCGTAGACTGGTCACGTGACGTGCCGCGGAACGTATCACATATTGCTCTGCCCATCAGAGAGGTGGTAAACTGTATTCCCCTCGATTTAACCGATCTGGCGACACTGTTCCAGTGATGGTATATGGTCTCGGTTTTTTCGCGCATGCGCGACTAAATGCAGGAACCGGTGTAATTTCTTTCGATCGAAATGAAATATATTAATAAACTTTATGATTTCGGCGCAAGGTTTGATCCTTGGACCCAATGAGGTTTATTAATATAAATGCAGAAACGTATGTACGTCTTATGTTTGTGGGGAAAGTCGGGGAGAACTGTTATTGGCGGGAAACCGGACAGAAAAGTGCAAGATATATTTATATATTATATGTACATACACATAAAATTTTAATATAACATACGCATGATAAACATCCATATTTGAAAATCGAAAAAAAAATTTGCGAAACTATGCGTGGCACCAAGGTACCCCATTTTAGCCCAACTCTGTACTTTACTGACGCTAAAATCGTCGCGCATGCGCGAGAAACCGATCCCAATGGCCCAAAGCCAGTGATACCAGAAATAGTCAAAACTAGGTGTATTTTCCTCTCCTCCTTTTCCCCTTCTACTATCCCATTCCACTCCTGCGCAGACTCCAACGTCCCCCACTAAGACCGTAGACTGGTCACGTGACGTAAACTGTATTTCCCTCGATTTAACCGATCCGGCATCACTGCAGGTATCGAATGAGATTGAATAACAGGTGGCCCTACCCTAATTAGCGATTGGTACTCCAATTATCCCGCAGATATTGTAATTATCATACATCGTGTTCCAACAAAAACTATTGGAAGGACTTGAACCGGCTAAGTGTACAATAGACACCGGTAGAAAAATTGTATTTCCGGTTTCTTGCAATCGATCCACACAATTTTTCTTTCGTACAAAGAAGCAAGCTTAACTATTAGTATTTATACTCACTGGTTTGATTCTGGAAGTAGGGATCGTCCCGGTCGGTGAAGAACCACGTCTGCAACAGAGAAAGGAAACGCACAATGAGAACCAGAGTCGCCGGGCGGCTGTCGGCGATTTCGAATCGATCGAGCGAGAAAGTCTAACGATCGGCGTGTCGGTCACGTACAGGCGCCATTGTTTACAGCGGACGTTTCTAGCCGACGCAACAACACACATGCCGAGCCGTGGCCGTTTCGCGAAACCGATCATAAATTTCGATTTCTTCGCGACGACACCGAGCGGATCGCGAGCTCCGTCCACGTCCGCAACCGGGATCGATAAATCTTCGAGAGCCGACTACCTTTTTTGGGATCGAACGCGCGCGTTTCACCGCTTGATCCGCGCCGGGAAAATTAAGCTATAACCGTGTGCTTTTTCAACGACTTTGACACACTTGTTCGTCGCCGATTCGATCTTAATTAACACTAAACCTGGCGAACGTTAAAAGTAACCAGAATGTCTTATAAAAATGGCACGATTGATTTTATTTAGATTTTGTGCGATTTTTATCATAAAGTATACTCGACTAAACCAACCCTAAAAAAGATCCATATTAGGATCGAAACGTAGAAAGTTTTTCAACAAACTAGCAAGATTGCTTTAATATTCTGTTTAGATCGAATCTTCGCGCCAAAAACATTATTTATTCTTTGCTTTAACAAATTTACGATCTATAGCCGAAATAACATCAACCCTAATTTCCTCTGAACTATACCGTATCGCATTTTAAATAAAATCCCTGGCGGTTAATATGTTCAACCCTCTGCGAGTTGTAAACGTTCCAACTGTGCTCGAATTTCTAAACTGAGAATCTTAACCGTTTCCACACCAAACATCCTTGACATTAATTAAATGTGTTTATCGATCGAAATTTTTGATTAATTGTGTTTAGAAACCTCTATGGAAACTCAACGTTTCGACTCAGATGTGGGCCTTTCTCAAGAGATGAGATTTTTTTCTGCGTCTGTAACATAATTTAATTGTAATGCCGTATTTAGAAATCAGCATACCTCGTGTTACACTAAATACGGCATTACAATTAAATTATGTTACAGACGCAAAAAAAATCTCGTCTCTTGAGAAAGACCCACATCTGGGTCGAAACGTTGAGTATCCATAGAGGTTTCTAATTTGCAAAATTGCTAATCTGTATCAATGATCGAACCTGTGCGCCGAAATTCGAAACACAATTAATCCTTGACATTGACGCAAAAAAGGTCTGGTTGTTTGTAAATGTTTCGCCATCCATGATATACTTATGATTTCTATCGATCGAATTTTGAGTTAAATTAAGGAAAATGATATTGGCGCAAGATCGAACCTTGCGCCAATATCATTTTCCAGAATTTAACTCAAAATTCGATCGATAGAAATCATAAATATACTCGACTCAACGTCCGCAATAATTATCCCTAACTTCCCCAAAAGTGTTCAATTGGACCGGATAAGGTCCAATTGGAGAACTCCACTTGTTTCTCCGCAGGATCCAGATGATTACTATCGTTTCTCGAGCAGCCTCGCTGACCAAAAACAAAAGCCAAATGATACGAGCACGCATTGTGGAACACGCTGATATCCATAGTCGTTAGGATCGGTGCAGCGCACGTGTTAAAGCAGTCGCCTCCTATTTTTAGTTCCCTTCAGGAAGCGAGCAACGAGCTGCGAGCAAGAAGGCAGGACAGACGTCAGGAGCATTGTCTCGAGGACTTCCACGTGGTTCATTACTCCGTGGATGCTTCTATTCGGAAGATAAACTGTGGGAACCGAAAGGACGTCGCGTCGCCGGGAAGCTGTGGAAATGGATCCTCGAGGAGAGGTTTCTGCTTGCGCAATTGGCGCAGCTTGGTGACGCGCGTCGTTCAATTTGTGCGCGTCGCGACGGACGTCCGGTGCAATTAAAAGATTAAAGAATCGGGGCAACGACGGAGCGAGGAAAAAAAAAAAAGGAAGAAGGTGAGGGACGGACGAGAGACGAAGAGAAAGCAGACGCGCGTCGTTGACGTCGTCGTCAGCGTTCGCAGAAGCGGTACGAATATCCGGCAAACAAGAAACACTGACGGAGGGACGAGCAACCGGATGACGTCACTGGCACCGGCGTCACGTTACATCGACATAATTACGTTAATCCGCGCACGTACAGCGCGGGGCTAAAACGGGCGTCATTGTACGGTAGCCCGATCTCTTCGGCAGCCTAACACTCTTGCTCTCGCGTTCGCGCTCCCTTCGCTTTCGTCTCGCAACCTTCATTCTCTTTCTTCCCCTCTCTCTGTCTCTCTTCCCGTGCCACAGGATCCTTGATACGTTTCGACTTCAAGAGGTCGTGCACCGCTTCTGTGGGTGGCGACAGTTGCCAGCGAGGCGAATTAAACTAATCGGACGTTACGCTGGATTAAGGGAATCCGAGACCACTGGGCTAGGCCAGCCTCGTTGTCTCTAGCAAGGAGCTTGTCTAATGGAAGCGTTTTTCAATTGTACACCGGGATACTGGGCGTGCAATCGTTCTGGTAAATAGGAGATACTCTTTCGAGGTGGGTGGACGTATGGAGGAATCAACCGTACCACACGCATTAGCATTCAGACGATCTCTGGTAGAGGTCTAGACTTGAAACTTCGAGTTTGCTTTGTGAGCTAGTTACGGGGTGCTCTGTACTCTTCTTTGCCCACACGAGAGAGCAACACGTTTGTATTCTGAACTCCCTTTCTTCGTAGGAAAGTTACTCATTCTCCCTCTATAATTTTTTCCTCCATGAGTGATCTACTTATTCTCCCTCTATAATTCTTTCCCCCATGAGTGATCTCATTCTCCCTGTATAATTCTTTCCTCCATGAGTGATCTACTCATTCTGCCACTATAATTCTTTCCTCCATGAGTGATCTACTTATTCTCCCTCTATAATTCTTTCTGCCATGAGTGATCTACTCATTCTGCCACTATAATTCTTTCCTCCATGAGTGATCTACTTATTCTCCCTCTATAATTCTTTCCCCCATGAGTGATCTCATTCTCCCTGTATAATTCTTTCCTCCATGAGTGATCTACTCATTCTGCCACTATAATTCTTTCCTCCATGAGTGATCTACTTATTCTCCCTCTATAATTCTTTCTGCCATGAATGATCTACTCATTCTGCCACTATAATTCTTTCCTCCATGAGTGATCTACTCATTCTGCCACTATAATTCTTTCCCCCATGAGTGATCTACTCATTTTCCCTCTATAATTCTTTCCTCCATGAGTGATCTACTCATTCTCCCTCTATAATTCTTTCCTCCATGAGTGATCTACTCATTCTCCCTCTACAATTGTTTTTCTCTGCGAGTACGCTACCCATTGTCGTCACATAATTCTTTTCTTCGCGAAAGTGCAACTGGTTCTCCCTCTACAATCCCCTCCTCCGCGAGAAAGCTAATCGTTTTCATCCGTATTTCTTTCGTCCACCGAAAAGCAATAAATTTTTCTCTGAAATTTGTTCCTCCACGAAATAGTTGCTCATTCTCCTGTACAGGGAGTTCCATCGAACCTATTCCCACTACTACGTACGGCCGTAGAGTTAGTGAGTGCTGCGCGTGTCGCGCGGCTCTCGTGGTGGTAGATTCCCACTACTATACAGTATAGCGGTCCGCGTTTACATGCTGTCCTTTTCTACGTTCGGCGCGGTCGACGCGGTCACAAAAGAATAGTTTCCCGTCTCGATCTAAGTCCCGGCAGAGAACCGGAAAAGGACATAGATCGCGGACTTACTGTAATGTGCTTTAACCCTGTCAAAAAGATTTAAAAGTGTTCAACTTTATACGCGTATAATTTTCGAACCAATGAATTCCTCACAATAAGATTTTCATTTCCGTTGTTTTCTCGTCGAAATCTATAAGATTGCATAAAAAGAAACTTGAAAAAAAAGAGTTCTCCAAAGCGAAGTTCAGCCCGGATTTTGACGAAAAATTGAAATTGGTAGGCATTACGCGAGAGAATAAAAATGGCACTTTTAAAAATTCTTTTTAAAAAGTCCAACTCGTATGGTCCGATGTTAAAGAAGTTATCATCTATTTAAGAGTGCCCGAATATTAATGAGAGTGAGTTTAGTTGGAGCTGCTTGCTCCTGTACATAGACTTTTCTTCTCCGTGAAAGAACTATCAAGTTTCCTCCACGAGAAACCAATTGATTTTTCTCCACGAAAGAGCTACCGTCTTCAGCGAGAAATCCGACTTTCTTTACCGCTCTTCTTTACTGATTTTTTTTTAAATATATCCGACCGATCCGATCCGATTTCTTATCTCAACGGACCAACTAGCGCAGATCGATCAGTGATCATCAAAAAACGTAGTATAATTCACACGCGAACCGTTTCGAATTCGTGTTTTCGCTACTCGGGACACGCAAAGCTCGCCGGGTGAGTTCCCCCCGATTAACGATCGGCTCGCGGCGTCCAATCAATCCGAAGGTCGAAAAAAACGTGAAACTCGGACAAGTACCGTGTACTTTCGTCGCGTAAAATTGCTGCGGCGCGCGGTCGGCAAGCGCTTTCAGATAAATAAACGACGTAATTGAGCAATTATCCGCGAACCGTCCGAAGGTAGCACGGCTTTTGTAAATTGAAGGGTTCAAGCGACGGCAAGTGGAGTCACTGAAACTAATGACAAACGTTCCAGAAGCGGCCGGATCGATCGCTGCCGCCCAACCGAGACTTTTTTTCCCTCCTTCCGATGGAATGTTAACATCGAACACAGCGAGCATAGCAAGCACACCGAGCACAGCAAGCCAATCGACCAGAATGACTGCGCCCGATCGGAAGACCAACGATCGAACACGGTTGCAAACGGTTGCGAACGGAGACACGATCGATTTGTCCAAAAGAACGGCTTCCAGACATTGTCTCGCACGATTTTGAGCATCTAACAACCATAGACTGCTAGCCAGATTCACACCTCTGATACAATTCGTTGCCTCGAGTAATGTTCTCTTCTCCTGTTGATCCTTTATTAACCCTTTGCACTCGGAACTATTTTAACTCGAAAACTGAACTTTTCTTTCGACGTAGAATATTTCCAGTCTATATGATATTTTCATTTTATCCATATAAAATTGATGTAATTTACTCATACAGTACTTAAATGTCGGTGTAATTTCTTTCGATCGAAATGAAGTACATTGATAAATCTTATGATTTCGGCGCAAGGTTCGATCCTATTAAAAAGCAGCAAATTTGCAGTTATATTATTCTCTCAACGTTTCGATCCTTGTGTGGATCATTTTCAAGAGGTTTTAATGCGTTTGCTGTGCAACAGGTACAATAAAACAAAAAAAGAAAAAAAATTTTTTTTATATGAATAAGATGTTAGGAGTTCGGAGTCAGCGCAAAAATCTCTATAAGAACCACCCAACAGTTATTAGGAAACAAATTTGATGTTGGACAGTGTTATTGTTCTAAACAGAAAGCTCCAGAATAAATTATGCAGATTAACAGATTTTTCACACTTCTGTCTAGAAATAAATGGATGGAACTTCAGAAATGGTACAATTTCTCTTCGAATATATTATGATAGATGTTTCAGAAATCGGACATATTAATTGCTCGCGAAGTTATAGTAGTTCCCTCAACTTTGCAAAGTGCTATGAATGCGACCTGTGTCAGTAAGATTTGCGAGCATCCAGGATCGATTTATCGAATAGGACATGCAGACATTGTCTCGCGAGATCCTAGACACCGGCTAGCCAAAGACGAAGTCGATTTGCATCTTGAAACAATTCTTCGCCCCGAGCAACGGCCTACTCTAACTCTATTTCCATCGACGCGGTAAATCATCCTCCGCAAATTGGCTCGTGAATCGGGAACACCGTGAATCCGGGTCCCGAACCCGTCCCAAACCGGGCCCCGAACGACTAATGTTTTCCAATATCCTCACCTGACGCGAAACAATGCGAGAATCTATTCCAGAGAATTTATGACGAGAACGAAATAGACGCGAAAACGTTGAGCCGCAAAAGAGCGAATCATCCGCGCGAGAGAGAAAGAGAGAGAGAGCATGGGAGCTCTATGGTAAGCCTGGCTACGGTGCCCGCTTAATCACCGTCGGTTCCGCTGATTACACGTGATTAAAGCACCCTGGCCGATCAGCCAGCAGGTAAAAGGGTTTCGGGATACGAAAATGCGGATTCGTACCCGGGACCCTCGTGTGTACGTGGACGCAGTTTAGCGTGCGGGTCGAAGGGTCGGAGGTGAACCGTGGGAGTCTCCCATGCAGGGAAAACGAAATCCCCGTGATCATTGCAAAAAAGTGGGGAACTGACCAATTTCGATCAACCTGTTGCCGGTGGACTCCAACTTCGGGGTCTTCAGGCTTGGAGCTTTGGGTCTTTCAGTTTCTAATTAGTAAGACAGAGAAATTGGTGGCAACTGTTGCAGGCGATGGTCTAGCCTTCATAGTTTTCTGAACGTCTGCACACGTAGTTATACGTAGATAATAGGGGTGTGCTGGTACCCGAAATTTTGGGTACCCGAGCCTCGGGTCGAATCGGAAAAAAATCGTGTCGCGTCGGGTTGGGGCGGGATCCCGAAAGTTTATAAACTTCGGGTACCCGCGATTTCGGCTACCCAAAAAGGTAGTCGGGTCGGATCGGGTCGGGATCCCGAAAGTTTGCAATATTCGAGTACTCGAAGTTAACGCGTTGACTGCCAGGTGCATTTTCCATGGTTTGCCCAAGGCGCCAACGTGAATTTTTCATTATGCGATGCATCTTATGTTGAAATATTATTTGCAGCAAATAAAGTGAGTTATAAAATCATGCTTGAAGCATTTTTAGTGCATTAATTTCTTCAAACCATTATAGTAACAACGGTATTATTGAAAAATTTATCAGTATCCATATTTACTCTAATTATGTACTTTTATTATTTGCTGCGTCGCCGGTCACCGGTGGCCCCCACGGCGCTGTAGCCAAGTCGACACCCGACACCCGATGATTGGGCGTCTTAACACGTTGACTGCCATGGGGGTCACCGGTGACCGGCACTCGACTTGATTACAGCGCCGTGGGGGCCACCGGTGACCGGCGACGCAGCAAATAATAAAAGTACATAATTAGAGTAAATACGGATACTGATAAATTGTTCAATACCATTGTTACTATAATAAAAATGCTTCAAACATGATTTTATAACTCACTTTATTTGCTGCAAATAATATTTCAACATAATACGCATCGCATAATGAAAAATTCACGTTGGCGCCTTGGGCAAACCATGGAAAATGCGCCTGGCAGTCAACGTGTTAATACGCACAGAGTCACAGTGTTATTTATTGCTGATTTGACCGAAGAATTGCCCCAACTTTAACTTCGAGTACCCGAATATTGCAAACTTTCGGGACCCCGACCCGACCCGACCCAACTACCTTTTCGGGTACCTGAAGTTTATAAACTTTCGGGATCCCGACCCGATCCCGAACAAATTTCCCGACATGACTCAAAATTTCGAGTACTAGCACACCCCTAATAAATAAGTCTACTAGTTTTCTAGCTTTGCAGCCACAGATCCTCTAGCTTTTAATCAAAGCCTGAAGTTCCGTGTACGAAGGCGTCAGAGTTTTCAGCTCTGTATTCCGGGCTTTGAGGATCATGATCTCAAAAACATTTGATCGAGAAAGATCTCAAAGAGGGGACAGGTCTCAAAGAGGACCGACAACAGCGTTCCAAGCGAATACAGCACCGGATGGAGGAGATAAGTGCTCCGAAATGGTCTTTTAGCGAGCGAGTACCAGCAGCGAACGCTCGATTCTCGAGAATCTGCCGGGCCGAAGGTTGGCCCCTTGACTTTTCTGGGCTACCGTTCCAAGAAGTAGCATCGTCGTAGTCTAGGGAACAGCGGGGAGGATTTACAATGCGCGCAATTAGTCGCGGCGAGAGATAATATCGCGAAAGTTCTCTGCCGCTTCCTAAACCATCTCTTTCTCTCTTCCTCTTCCTCTCTCGGCAGTCGAATCTCGACGAGGTAACGGGCTCTTTTTCGTGCCGAAGGAGAAACCGTGAAGCTGATAAGCGCGTGGAAGATACAACGGGACGCGCATGGAACTACGTATTAACGAAAAACGCGGAATGGAGGAGAAGATAAAATTCTGTACGCTCCGTGAATAAACGATAACGCAAACAGAGTAGTTATTGTTTGGCTTGACCATAATAGCGCGAATGCTAATGGGGAATAAACGGGCGGAAAAGTAGAGAGACGGAACAGTCAAGCAGAAATAGAGCGAATCCCGTTCCCACGACGACGTCCCCATCAAATGCGCCTATGTTTTCCAACCGTATCAACGCAACCACTGTTTTGTGCTAGCTCTTACTAAGTTCTGAAGCTTGAGATTCCAATTTTCAAGATCCCAGAGCTTGACGTCCAAAATATATAGTCTAAGAGCTCAAGTCTTCCAAAGTTCAAGGTCCAAAAGTTCTAGTGTTCCAAAGTACGAGTCTCCAAAGCTCGAAAGCTTGATTTGCAAGTGATCAAGCTTAATTTCGTGCTATATTGATATCAATGCCCAATGTGGGCCATGACCTAAGGGAACCAATTGGTACAATGTTCTATATTTTCGAAGATTTCATCAACAAATTGAACGTACAAGAGAAGAATGCGTTTTACACACCTGATCTTTAGCGAATTGGAACCATGTGCTGATAATCGCCGGCAGACGAGAATGATGGTAGTGTTTGGTTGTCTTCACGCTGATGAATACATCGTCTAGATTCGTTGAAGGCGGTGCCATGGTCGCTGTCGCGACCGCGGGAGTCACCGATGTTTCCTCGTTCATGATTCTCCTCGATGCAGGCACCTCCACCAACACGCTTCGGCTGTTCACCTCCAACGTCATTTCGTCTACCCACTGAAACAGATTATACAACCTGTTAATCACCCTTGCTAATTTGTGCATCGCAATTTAACCCTCCGACGATGGAGTCTAGTTTAACCGAAAGCATAAAAATCGTTATTTAAGTACTCAATTTCTAGCGATTAAACAGTATCAAAAGAAAAACTATTGTGTCTGCAAGAAGTATCACCAAAAATATACATATATAAAAAAATTAATAATGAAAGCAGTGAATAGTCCTAAACATCATCAATTATAAGAAAGTATAAAATAATAATAAATAAAAAAAACGGACTAAAAAGTATAAAATAATTTGAAAAAAATAAAAATAAAATGGAATAAAAAGTATAAAATAATTTTTAAAAAACGGACTAAAAAGTATAAAATAATTTTTAAAAAACGGACTAAAAAGTATAAAATAATTTTTAAAAAACGGACTAAAACGTATAAAATAATTTTTAAAAAACGGAGTAAAAAGTATAAAATAATTTTTAAAAAACGGACTAAAAAGTATAAAATAATTTTTAAAAAACGGAGTAAAAAGTATAAAATAATTTTTAAAAAACGGACTAAAAAGTATAAAATAAATTTTAAAAAACGAACTGAAAAGTATAAAATAATTTTTAAAAAGCGGACTAAAAAGTTTAAAATAATTTGAAAATAAGATTGTACCGAACAAACAAACAAGAAAGCGAGATAATAAAAACGTGGTAAAATGGTAAAAATGGCCCGCCACTCGATTGTTAAAGAATGTATTTTTTTTTAATATGACAGGATCGTATCTTTAAAAATCAAGAATTATCGCTAGACACTAGGGTTCTAATATTTTTATTTTACGACAGTTCATTTAGTGACATTGTAAAGATGCACGCACGAGGAATAATTTAGCAAATTTGTTTTCTTTGGATATTTATTACTTTAGAAGGGCTAAAAATTTGTATAGACAGTGTCAATGGTTCTTGATAAAAAAATGTTTAGTATATTTCACCGGTTTGATAATTTGAATTCCCGTAACAGTCACTTGGGCGCATGCGCCGAATAAATAGGTTATGATGCATCTAAACCCCAGTAATTTAAGCTAACAATATATCTTTTCGTTTCTGACTTGTTATCTTGTACGAAGAATTTTTGCAACCGTTGCTGCATTGCGCTCCGTAAATAGGTTATGTTAAAACCGGTTTTAATTATAGTCCGTGCTTGGGACTAACAATATAATTTCATTTGCTTCTTATTTCGTACTACGAAATCTTATTGCTTACGTAATAAAGACGGGTATAATAACGATAACGATGATGATGATGATGATTATGATTATGGGATGTATGTACAGTAGTAATTCGATCGACATTTTGCTCGATGACCAAACAATTCTCCGAAATGAAACAAGCACGTGCACGCATGGCAAACATTTACCCGGCCCGCAAGAATGAAAACAAACTCGACTGGGTAGACTTACCACTCTCGATTTGCCGCCCAATTAACATAACTAGATCTCGTCCAGCATCGCTTCCGAACGCATTAATTCGCGCGTTTCTTTTAAACCGCTACACCGTGCCCGTTACACTGGCGGGGTCAATTAGCGACGCTAACGACACCGTTCAAAACAATGCGCACGAAACTTCTCTCTCTATCAATTAATCAAGCAATACAATCATAAAAGCGACAGGTGACGTCTAAGATCACATCTATGGAAACATCGGTATCGTTTCGTCTAATAAAACCTACTTTGAATTCGTGTTAGATCGTATATTGTTTCGAAATCCTATTCGAAAAGCGCGGCAAATTTAAACGGCCCCACGGTTCTTGCCGAACAATTATATTTTCGCGACAACATTCTTCCTCGAAAGTTTTATAGAAATTTTAAAAACAGATTAAATTCAACTTCGAGTTTAATTTGAAAGGAAATTCTTAGAAGTTCAATTAATACTGTAATAAAGTCAACCATCTGGGTAATAGGTTATTAACGAACTCGGTGAACTTGCAGATGAGGGTCCTCCCCTCAGATTTTAACGGGACTTTTTTTTTAATCATTTTACGTGATTTGATTTTGCGCTAAACATTTGCGCTTTTGAAAGAGCACGAAGTTGTCACCGATGGGTTAATTGTTTTTCTAGTTGCGTTCGAAGGGTGAGACCAAAAGTGAAATTGGTGAAGGGTTCAGAAAAACGAGCAGGGTGGTGGGCATTGAGGTAGGAGAGTATGAATTATGAATCATAATTTCTGATGATTACCTGACGTGGGGCAACGGCCTGGTAGAGAAGGATTGTGGCATAAGCGGTGGCGAGAATAAGTGCCAGCGCCTGGAGGCCTCGTCTAGTCGGTAGGCCACGGGGCATTTTGGCGCCACCGGTGGCACCGGCGAATCCCGCG
Organism: Sphecodes monilicornis; assembly: GCA_913789915.3. Taxonomy (NCBI): domain Eukaryota; kingdom Metazoa; phylum Arthropoda; class Insecta; order Hymenoptera; family Halictidae; genus Sphecodes; species Sphecodes monilicornis. The sequence goes on along the minus strand of OU565293.1, from coordinate 22,977,378 downwards.
CCGAATTTCACCGACCGGCCCTCCTCCTCGGCGTTCTCGCGTGTTTCTCGCTCGAGAACGATCAGCGACGACCACCCCGCATCCTTCTCCTCCTTTTCACGCGCGAAAAATAATCCAGTCATAACACACACCGCCGGAATCACGTTGCCCGTTTCTTTCCGCTACGCCCTCGACAGCGCATCGATCCTCGAAACCAGCGAAAACGAATTCGGCCGATCAACGCTCTCTCGATAGTCCTTGCAACCGACCTCGTAGCACGAATCGAACTGCTTACAATTACCGGCGATGACGATCCTCCTCTTTGTTTTGTAAACAATCGACCGCGACGCACGGGAATTCGAAAGTGCAATCACTGCAACGCGACGTTCGCGACACCGGCAGTGTCATCGTTCGGTTACACACAGTTTCATCGACATCGGCTTCGTGGTTGATCCAGATTTAGAACTCCTCGCCCAACTATCACTGTTCGAGTGACACGCGGAACAGTTGGTTAGAGAGACAGTGTCAAGATTGACAAGTGGTTGTCACGGAAGATTAAAAACACACGAGTAGAATACGCGCACGCGCACGAAAGCTCACTGCTACCCGGCGCGCGACGAGCCACTGACTGAACACATGGCCAGTCGTCCTGACTACGCTGTAAACATCGCCATAGCAGCCGGCTGGTGAGAGGGGGTACGAGTCGTCACGTGAGCGGCACTACACCGGGACGAGTGGAGGGGACGGTGCTTTGATGAGACCGCCCTTCCCCAGCATTAGTCTCAGTTTCAGTTAGTCTGCACCATTCTGCACGTTGCACTCGTGACGATTGGACGTATGGAATGGAATTCGAAATTAGGAAAACTTCAATTCATTTCTATTTTATTGTCTATTTGCCAAAAAATTCTTTCACCCTTCGTGTAAATAGCAGACTTTTCGAATTGTTTAAAATTTTAATGGCCGTGGACTTGGAAAAAAAATTTCTTCAACAAATATATTTAAAGAATGTGTATTTTATAAAGTTTTTCTACTTCTATTCTATATAGATCGGGGTAATCACTCTGAAGCGTTTCAGATATTTTTGTATTACAATATTTAATTATTAAGATCGTTAGTATTTACATTTGTACATGATTCAATGCACTTGACTGTATAGGAAAAGAAATTAGAAAGGACAATCGTAAGTACTCATGATGCACGTACATTCCAGCTATGATTATACAATATCTCGAAACTCGATCTCGGTTTCTTCGAACGCAATTATCTCCCGCATCCACCTCCTCCTCTTTCTTCGTCGTCGTCGTCCGACAATAAATTTTCTCACGCATGATCGAAATTAATACAAGTCTTTCCGCGTGGCTTGCCATTGAAATCAACATCTCCAATCGCAGCAGAAAATACGTTTCTACCGCTGGAAATTCCATAAACTTCTAAAACAAAAATACAGTCGACAATATCGTCACGATAGCTGCCAGTTTGCACTTTTTAAGATCCAATTGTATGTGCGTTCATCGCACGTAATTCACGATGCCCTTCGTCTTAGGAGAACTATACTATTGTACAATTTAATCGCTGGGCCGAGGCGCAGTCCAAGCAAAGACACCAAATCCTCTTGAGTCAGCATTAAGAACGCCTCTCCGTCGATGTTCTGTAAACGATCGATGATTGTAAACTTGTTCGAATAACTTATAAAAAAGGCAATTCGAATACTCACGTGTTTCCTAAAGATGTTTCCAATTTCTTTGCAATTCGGCATGCTCTGGATGAATTTGATCACCTCCTCGTTCGACCACCGTCGAGGATTCGTGTTCTGCCTCGCTACTACTCTATTCAAAGCGTTACTGTGCTTCGCCCATATATGCGGCGCGTCTGGTAACGGATTGTAACCGGGATTGTATACTGACTGATACAGCTCCATGCGCAACTGTTTATCAGGTATATTCGCAGCGTAGGGTACAGTCGTCAGCGACGAGTCGCCGTAATTTGATAAAGAATACAAAGGCTCCTCGGAAATCTGTCGTCTATGTTAATAAAAAAAGAAAACAGCGATAGAATCCAACCCATATATATGGTAAAACTGTTTTAGCAATTATAAAAAATTACCTTTTCTTTCTCTTCCTCAAGAGCTCGTCGTCGTCGGTTTGTCCGTCGCTGTGATGATGCTTCGACTTACTCGACCTGAAACAGCACGAGTTATTATTTACTCGTACAATCAGTGTTTACACAAAGAGACAAACATATTCGTGTATAATTTACTTCTCCGAATTCTCAGACTTGTCGTTCTTATCGGACAGCTCTCCATCCTCTTGCTTAATATCTTTCTCAGTCTTCAGTAACCGTTCGTCGGCGAACAACAATTTTTCGGGCTTCTCAGACTTTTCCATCTTAATTTTATCAGTCTTCTCTGTTTTCGGTTTGTCCAGCACATCGTCCTCGAAGTCACAAGCCTCGTGCTTTAGATTCAGTCTGTCGGACAGCTGCCTGACCTTGTGAAGATTCTGAGGCGAGTAGGGGCAACCGGATGCAGAATTGTGCGTTGCGTATTTAGGTCCTTTTACGTGTCCTATACCTCTGCAACCGTATGTCCCGCACTCCGCTCTGTCGTTCAAGTTATCCGGGGCTATAATCGAATAAGTCAATGTTAACCTATCGGGCACAATCTAACAAATTCTTTTACTATTCGATGAAGTTAAAACATGCTATAATACTTACTTAATGGTGGCTCCAGAGGATGACCGGTTTTCATGCACCATCCCATCGGATGTATGTCCGGAGAATCATCGTCGACCCAGTAAGCATGATTCTCTGGCCATCCGTCGAACCGTATCTTCAGCCTACAATATAAATTATCATTATTTTTGTGTCGTTTCTTTTATCATTTCTCTTCATTCTATTAACATTATACAAACATGTGATCTTTCACATCCTCGACCGTCGCCACCCTTATTAATTGTGGCACTCTCTTGTCGACTGCCTCTAACTTCATTCCACGTTTAAACCCGCAAGGCGATCGTTGCTTGAAAGCTCTTGCCGGTGCAACCATGGATCGAGTTTCTCTCAGATACGCGTCCCACGTGAACGATTTCGGATCTTTGTAATCTGAAACGAGAAAAGGACGTTCCACAAGTCAGGATACAAGGCCTGTTCGGATAACCGACGAATTCGAATAACAGAGGCTCGGCTAAGAGTTCGTATACAGTTTGTCTCGTTTAACTCTGTCATCTATAAAAGCTTTGTTATTTATACAGATACAAAAAAAAAGTGGGTGAAGATTACGAACAATAATTTATCTTTAAACGGAACGATATTCTTTTTCTTATTTACATTTTGAGAGATCGTTTCAAGGCGAATACTAATTACCTATTACGAAGGTCATTCAAGGGCAATTGGAATCGAAAATAAATTGTATAGGGACACTGTTCAGACAAGTTCGACGACTTATGCGCTACTCGCTGGTAATGCAAGTGCTCAAAATGACGACCTTCCGCGGAATGCCCAAGCGCTGTGATTATTTGTTTTAGAAGGTTCGCCTATTACATTACGCTGCGTCGGTAAGATAGGAAATGACATTGAAATAGTAAAAAAATCCGAGGCGTCGAAAAATTCTTCACGCAATTGTTATTTTTGTCAATAACGACCTATTTACAAAATTTCGACCAGGTCGAAGTCTGATAATACCTTGTTTGTTTAGTTTTCAACATACGTCCGCGCTGATACACGGATGATACACAAGTATTATTCACAACAGCCAAAGTGGTGCATACTCGGAAAGGAATGCGAAAGGAATTCTCAAAGAAACCGTCTGATTGGTCAGGCGCACACAGTTCAGTCACATGCTTCTCGCTATTCGCTGAAAAAATTACCACTACTACTTCAGGTGTATCATATCGCGTATCTATGAACTCCACGCCCCTTGCCCCTGTGCCGTCTCGACTACATCTTTGATTGTCGTGAATAGTACATACTCAAAGTTCTCGTCAGATAAGACCGAGCAAGTGAGAATCGAAATAAAAATTGCAATATTTAGTTGCTTACTGTTGGGCGGCGTGAGACTGTGGCCGTTATGATGACACCATCCCACCGGATGGATATACGGGGAACTGGCGTCTGCCCAATAGTCGTAAACCTCGTCCCAAGAATCGAAATGAACTAATATGCGGGAATCCATTAGGCCTGCTATACTAGCTACGCAAACCAACGAAGAATGCTTCCTATCTACTGCCTCCAATTTCATCCCCACGCGGAAACCAGTTGGAAATACCGACTGAAATGAGAAACCATATTTAGCAGTTTTGAAGTGTTTTCGAGAAGATACGAACTCAAGTCCCATTCGCTTACACTCTTGTTTGAAAATATATTCTTCGGTGCTGCAGTGGTTTTGCAAATTTTTAGGTACGCGTTCCAATTGAAATTGTTGGCCACGTAACCCTTCGGCGGATCTAACCGGTGTCCATTTTTCTCCGACCATCCGACCTGGAATATGTCCATGCTGTCCGCGTTCACCCAGAAATCGTAATTTTCTGGATAACCGTCGAAATGCAGGCGTATTCGATAACCTATTTTTTCAAAGACGGGAAATTAAATTTTCATTTCTGTCGAGTGGAAGGAAAATTTTCTTTGACTTTGATTTGAAATTTTATTTTAAATGACTTGCCCACTACTTCGACGACTGTAAGAACACAATATCGGGAGGGATGTTCCGGGTCTATTCCTTCCAGTCTCATGCCAACTTTGAAATGATTTTTACTATACGGGAACGGATCCTTGAACAGCTTCACTGGAGCAGCTTTTGCTTTGCAGTGCTCAAGGTACTTGGACCACGAGAATCCAAGTTTTCCTGTCTGCCAAGGATACTACATACAGAGACACACTTATAAGCAGTATGTTTCAAAAAATGCGGTCATGAAGGCCGAGTCTTACTTACTTTTGACTCGGTCGTCTCTCCTTGACTCTCGTCGTCAATCCCAGCGATAGTATCTTTCGTGTCCTCGTCAGTTTCAGACTTTACTTTATCTTGCGCCTTCTCGTCGGACTTGTCCTCAATTTCTTTCGATTGCTGTTGTTCCTGTAGTAGCCTTTTACGTTTCCGTTTCGCGCGCAAGTCTCTGTACAAACAAATATTTCATTTAAGTATCAATTTCACCGAGCATCTATTGAAGAATTTTTCTAAGGACATACTTCAAATCCTTTTCCTTTCGCATCGACGGTTGCTTCTTATTAGCTTCTATTATTTCTGTACATGTCGGACTACAAGATATTGGACTTTCGAATTCTGCAGCCAAGCCATAGCACCCGCAACCTTCGCAGTGGTACATTGTGTCTGCCGAGACAGTCCTGGACTTCCTGTCGTCCGCTAGAAACGAGAAATATCTAATATAGTATGAACAATGTTTTTTTTTTAAATACATATTGCTCCAATACTTACACTTCTTCTCAGAGTTCACGTTGTTAACAGTTAGAGGGCTAGATTTCGAGGAATTCTGTGTCAGACAAACATTCTCCTTATCACCGATTCCATCTTTCCCTTGTTTATTGTTCTCATCCTCGTCCACTACTTCCATGATACCAAATTCATTCATACAGAACTGTAAATTATACACGTTATTGTAAAATATTAGAGGTGTGCGAGAACCCGAAAATGTCGGGTCGGGACAAGTCAAGAATTTTATTCGTGAACGGGACGGAGTCTGGAAAATTTCAAGATTTCCGCACACGTCTATGAAATGTACATCGATCTATTAAAACATGTATAACGCACCTTTAACGTGCTTCCAGGCAGTGTACCAACGCCGTCTTTCCAGTCCAGCACTTTCGCAGCGTCGAAATTCGAATCGTTCGTATGGCTGGTGTTCAAGTGATCTTTCATATCGTCATGATTAATAAGTTTAATGTCATGCTTATTGTCTGATACCGGATCGATACAACTCGTGCGCGTTTTAATAATCTCTATCTTTATGTCGTCATCCATGCTGGTATTCAATTTAACACTTTTCTCCTCGCTTGGTACCACCTTGATCAATGTAATATCATCGTCGTTTTGCACCTTTTTGTCTTTGTCTTGCTCCGATTCTGGACTGCTTAGCGCATAAGTCACTTCGACCATACTATCTTGCGACGATTTTGATAAGTTTTGCTTTTTCAGTCGTTTTTCGTTGGATCCTCTTAATATATTGCTTATGGTTTTCTTCCTTTTCTCGGGTATACCACTGTCATCTTTTTTGGGGATAGGAGTGATAACAGCAGAGTCAGGGTTCTCTGTAATTTTTATACTGTCCGTGGAATTGTTGTTTCCTTTGTTCGCGCTCAGTAAACTCATTTTCGCGATTGGATGCAACGGCGGCGGATGCGTGGCTGAATTTGTTGTCTTCGATTCTCGTAAAACTGTAACGTGAAAATATTATAAACTCGTTCGGGAAAATTGAAATTTACTCCAGTTACATACCAGTGATCGTTCCTTTGCTTTCCGTGCTAATTTGGCCATTGTTGATTTTTAAATTGAACATGCTAGATTTAGTAGGTCCACTTTGCTGAGGAATACTGACTGGTAGTAACAAATTCGCCATATGCTTTGGAGCCTGACTCTGTGAGCCTGTGGTGGTGCTAGTCGATGTTTGAGCCAATTGAGAGATAACCGGTGCAATCACTAACTTTGGCTTGGCTATTTGAGTTGTTGTTAAAGCCCCTAATAAAGGAACATGAGCAAATCGATTAATATTGTCTCCAGAAAAAACAAAACGTGTCCATCTTATGTGTAGTAATGTTATTAAAAAAAAATTAATCACCTGCAGGAATTACAACAGATTCACGCGACTTGTTTGGCTTGATAAGTGTTCCAAGATACGCGAACGTATGCTTGCCAGCTTGCGCTGTAGTCTGATTCCCCTGAGATGAACTTAACGGCACGATCTGAGCAGTGGATGTGTTGGATTTTCGAAGCAATATGTGTTTCTGTCCTTGAGACGTTGCTGTTGTACTGACAGTGTTAATTGGTCGGTGAATCACAATATGTTGTTTACTCTGAGAAGTGGTAACCTGACTTGGCCCTTGTATAAACACTTTGTTTTGTCCAGCAACAATCTAAAATAAAAAAACACCAGTGTTTAACTGTTGGCATTTCTTGACACTAATTCAATGATTCATTGACAATTCAATGGACAATCATGTTGAAAACATTGTATAACTTGGTGCAACCTTTTAAAACATACTTCTTTTTCAAATTTTGTATTACAGTTTAACGAAAAATGCCAGATTTTTATAAATACGATTTTTAATCTAATCTGTAACACCCCTTGTCTGTTTGTGATTCACTACACCAAGTATGTTGAACAAATATATGTATATATATTTATTAGAGAAATATGCCACTCAATGCCACACCACCTACACAAAGAATCTGATGATATCAGACTTGAAGTGTATAAATTACATATTAATTCACTTATGACATGGTTACACTTGTTTGCACTCCACAGTGGTTGCTTATAGTATAGTAATTATTCTGGATCATTTTGAACAAGTATAGGTTACTATGACCTATATAAGTAACCATGCAGTTTATTGTAGCACATAGTACAAAGTGCTATATCTACTTATGTAAGAATCATATTATATACACATATATTTATGTTTGATAAAATTTATGGTAATTATCATTGAACGTGCAAATTATATAATTCAAGCGAAAGAAATGTTAATGATTTGAAAATATTCAGGTGAAATATTAAAATACAATTACCTGATTGTTGACTGGATTAATAATGGCAGCGAGTTGAGTGGCATTTGGCGAAACCAAAGTCTGATTGGTTGTTGTCGGCGGTGCCGAACGTAATTTACTCTGTTGAATATATAATAAAGGCATAATGGGTGTCGTTGGATCGTCCGATTGTGTAGTCTCTGTGCTACTATTCTCATCAACATCATCAACAACTATTTCTTCTTCCATTCTGTCGAGAAAGCACAAGAGAAATATATTTTCCAAATGGTCCATGCAACTTTTGCATTACATACCGCGGTGAAACTTCCTTCACAACAGCCACAAAAAGAAACTTTGAGCAAGTCGATGGATTTTTACACACACTTTATTCGTCTCAACATACATTGCAACACAATATCAAAGAAACATATATATAAACGTAATATTTGTTCTGAATAACTGCAGGAGAAAGTACTGCTGGGTACTTTACATGTAAAAAGTGTCCAGAATTTTGGAAACGAGAATGTGAAAATTATAACAAAACGATTGAAAAATCAGGATAACTATAAGAACGAAAGCAAGCTCGTAAAAAGTCGTTCGCAAAACGAACGACAAGGGCAAGCACAAAGGAGAATCAAGTTATCATTTTTACAAACCTAAAAGTGTATAATGTCTCCTATCGGTCGATGGAATTGTTGCTAGTTACATAATTCGCGGACAAATGGAATAAGAAACAATCGGAAATACGGCGAAGGTTCAGACGGACTCGGGATCTTTAATAATAAACGCGATGATATCCGCGAATAGCCATAACTAGCGTTAAGGGGATCGCTAGCGTGATTTGAAACACGCGCCGAACTATTAATGCTGTGAGTGGAGTTACGTTATTAAGATTCTCGGTTTGAAACGAGCCGCAGGACCTCGAGCAACTTGTTTCTCGCATTCTAGGCGAAAACGACCGGACGTGAGCACGATGGTTTTAATAGTTCGAACGCGGATAGCCGCGTTCAAATACTTTTAGAAATTCGTCTCCGTCGCGCATCACGAATCACTCGCGGAGTCGCGACGAACACAACGCGCACGCACACTTCTCTCACTGGAATAAAAGACTGTCGGACCGATCTGAAAAATCGATCGTTCCCGCCAGGGATCGTGAAACGCGACGCGAGTAATTCGTTTCCCGTGGACGAGAGACACGACGAATTAGATTTCCACGGGTTTTAAAACGATTCCTTTCGTGTATCTTTTGAGCGTTCGAACCTTCATTCTCCGTAAGCCACAGCTACATCCTCATAGGCTCTGGCTGTAGTGGCGACGGCGCAACAGACCACGCGCGATTGGTCGATTTCTGCTACATCGAGGAACGAGTCCGCGATCTCGGCCAATCGCGGATTTCTCGACCCGCTGTTAACCGCATTCGATGTAGGGCTAGTACCTTTACCCGAAGTATGTGAAATGCCCGGGTATCCGAGTACCCATGAGATATCGGGGTATAGAAAAAGTATCCGGGTATCTCATGAGACAGCCGAGTATCTCATGAGGTCTTACAACTAGCTAATAGAGCTGCCGCGCCGTCGTATGCTTTACTGGAGTACTTGGTTAGTCGAATATTCTCGGTGATATGCAGATGTTTATAATGTTTCAAATAATGTATATTTTCGTGTTAAATGCTAAAACAACGAAAGAAGTAATTTTTTCAATTAGATGTCCTTATTTTTTTAATGTAAGTATGAAGTCAACATTTTCAGATTCGGACAATAGTACTATTACCGAAAAATTAAGACTTGTTGGTATTTTTATTCAAAAATAAGAACATCCAATTTGATGATTGTAGCTCAGTAACTCATAAGCAACAACTCTAATTCGATGCACAGATTTTTCCCGAAGGACCAGCAATTTTGAAATCATTCGTCGGATCGTTCGTTCGCCGGATCGATAACCATCGAATGCGAACGAAGGAACGTTCGCTCGATTCGAGTTCGATCGTAGGAACGAGACGCAACTTCTCTCATCACGAATCATCAACATTCTCCCGCGCAAATATATTCGTTCGTGGGGGAAAAAAGGACGAGCAATTTGCGTCCTTCAGATCGATGCGAGCTGGACCAGAGAGCTGGGTAAAATATTATTTCAAATTAGAGATACTCATTTCACCTATACCTAAAATACACGTGCAGTTCGCTCTAAGTTAACGCTCTTTAAAAACTAATATCTTTTTTAAAATTTTACCAAACGACGAGTATTTTTTTGAGATGTTAGAATGGCTAGTTGAAATAATTCTTTTGAAATTGCAATTTCTCTGAATTTGGAAGAGGAACAAAGAAGGTTACGATTTTTAACTTTCTTATATGTACTCATAAAGAAAATTTGAAACATGCGTTTCGAAAATCCAAGTGAGTCGTATACACGTAAAAACATTTAAAGCTGATCACATAAGGGCGAGATTGTGCGACTATCACCCTTAAGCTCTCGTCACACTATATATTCGTTACACGTGAATGTTCAATACTCTCTATTTTAAATAGTAAACAGTAAATCGTCTATTTCATTTCAAATAATACGTGCACTTTTAAAAATCAAATATTCTATTTGTCGGAGAAAGTTTTTAGAGTACACTATTTAATTTGAAGGATTCTGAAAATAGTGAGAATGTTATTTGAAATATTTTTTCTCTTATTTGTAACGATCAAATATTATTACTGAAAATACTAATGTACAGGGTGTACAGAAAATAAGTGTAATGCGGTGATAAGTGGAGATTTGTGAAAAAATGTCCTTGACCTTGACTTTAAGTTCAAAATTTTTCTCATGGCATGGCTGAAATATGTTTTCTCGAAAACTGTACCCAGCCCTGAACTGGAATTTCTGTTGAAATGTCGGATCACGAAAGGACGATAATGCTTGTCACATTGTGTTTTCCGATCGAGGAAGTTTGAGTTTTGGTAGGCAAGCGTGACATCGATGAGCTTGCAGCATAGAACGTACGTTGTTTAGCGGTAGAAGTTGATTTCGAGTTAGACTGCACATTTTATTGCTTCATTTTTGCAGAGACCTTCCCCCTCGGTTCGAACCAATGGCGGCCAATATCACCGTGACGTCGCATTGTTATCGTAACCGGATTGGTCGAGCGAGCAATACGTGTGATCATAAAAAGGATTCTGTCTTTGAAACAGCAATTACGAGCAGCCTTTGCGAATTTCGCAAATTCGGCGATCAATATTTTTCAGCGTAATCACGCGTGAAAATATCGTTTGTATCGATTCGAGAGAAATGCTAATTAGAAAAGTTCGTTCGCCGGTCGAGCTAGCACTCGAGTTCCGATTTCGATATACTTCTGCGTTAACCTCCAAACTATAAAACTAATACTCGTAATGCTCGCTGGATTATTGATTCGTCTTAAAATATATTCCGGTCACAAATTCTCCTCAGAAACACAATATTTCGATACAATCTAATGTAAAACAGGTACAAAAAGCAGCAACGAACGGGTTGCCGTTAAATAATTTATTATAATTTTTTATATTTCATAAACCAGTTACAAGGTAGTAATAGCGATAACAATACGACACAACGACCGATTATAGGTACCTTTCAAAATTGGTAAATATTTTAAATATCAGGTGGTAATTTTGTGAAAAAAAAATTGTTCCAATTGTTGTTCGTTATACGGTGTAAATATTTTGTGTAGTTTTGTTGTTTCACGAAATAAATAGTGCTGGTCGTACGCATTGGTATGTTGTATTTTGTTGCAGCAGATATATCGAGGTTATTTAAAAAGTTCTCGATAATTAGAAAACGAAGGGACTACTCTGGCCGTTTCAACGTAAACATAATGACTTTTTCGTTACGAGTATCGTAGAGGTAAATCATTATCGAGGTACCCAAACTCGCCACTGTTATAAGTATCTCGATTATGAATCGGTGGTAAATTAAAAAAAAACCGACCGAGAGCACGCGAAGATTGTCTTGAATTGTGTAAAAAAATTACTGAAAAGTTCGTGCACGTTCTGTTCATTCAGAAATGAATTGAATAACATTTTTCTATGTACGCTAGCGCGAGAAGTTACGGGAAGCTTTATAGGTATATACTAGGATAAGCGAATGTTGGTCTAACGAATTATGAGCGGTAATTTTAACGATACACTCTAACGGGCGGTCACCGTGGAAAAAAATTACCTGATTGATCGAGATCTGAACCTTCGATGGTGCCACTGTTACATTTTACACTCGAACTGCAAATTATATACATAAGAAATTATATGATAATAAACTCACGTTTTAAAGTTGTCAGTCGCCATCATATGCGAGGAGACGGTATCATTGTAAGTGCGCGTGCGCATCGAACCATGTTGCTTCTGCTGTAAAGACTCGTTCACATTCGTACAGTATAAAATGCCAGATAAAAATATTTCGATCACTTCGGAGATACATGTGCATTCGAACACGTGTAATTACTAGTCTTTGCTTTCGTACTTCTCTGCGTTATCGGCTTCAACTTAAAATATAAAACGAAACACACATTTTCCTATGCACAGCTCGCACGAGCGCAACATACTAAATATATACATAATTTCTGTTTACAAAGTAGATATATAGACTTCCGCATGGCTGGAATCACAGTCGGTGGTTCGCGAGGATTTTGTTTGTATCTCGGTACTTATGAGATCGTTCACAACAGTTCTACCATTGCTAAAAGTGTCACCCGGTTTTGGCTTTCGGTTCGATTCACTTGAAACATTTCTGTCCTTAAAATCGAATACTGCGTACGCGCCTGGGCTCTATCCGAACCCGAGTACAAGGTTTGGTTAGGTCTTGAAAATAGTCTGGTATTCAAAGGGTTAATTTTGCGGTATCATCTTATCGAACGCAGTTGAAATTTAATAATGAAATATCATCACAAATTGTGATTCACGATTAAATCTTCAATTTAACAGATGTGTAATCTACAGGGTGCCCCAAGTCTAAAGTGCCAAACATCGTCAATATTCTGTGGGTCTACATAAATCAAAAATGTTCTATAAACATAGCTTGTTTAACGCTTTATTAAAAGTTATAAACAAAAATTTGGAATCTTGCGCCACTTGACCTTCATGTGTGGAGAACTTTAAAGGAGAAAATTTATAAAACTAGAATAAATACGCGTAATTATAGCTGATACAAAAAATGAATGATTCATTCACTGGCAATTACTATTTATGTATGTGAACGTATTCATTTGTATTTATGATTTCATGAAATAGTAATAAATTCCATTTTGAAATGCTGTCGAAATGGAATATTACTTGCATCTACGAATTTTGTATTAAAATTAGCATCAGTAATAATAATTAGTATCAGATAAAAATTAGTATTAATTTAATGACTGCAGATAGTAAAGATAGCCTGCATAAAACTACATGCATGTACTTATATAAATATCGTTTAAAAGTTCCCATCAAATTCTGTATGATTGTTTATAACATTTCAATAAAGCATTAAACAGCCTATGTCTATAAAATATTTCTTTCTTGTTTAGACCCTTATATAATATACTGACAATGTTTGGCACTTTAAACTTGGGACACCCTGTATATTATGTGTATCGAATAACTCAAGTAAGTATTTCATAATCGATTAGACTGATGATTAATTATTATAATTCTTTCCATCGTGAAATAAAAATTTTGGAGTACATAATCATCGAATACAATAATTCACATCCATATTTGTTCACATAGTTTCTAAATATAAAAATCTATTCTAACTACGAACAGTTAGCAATGAACGATTAATGTTTTAAATCGACTATTGACGATTGCGATTGACATTTATACTAGCATTTATATAATCGACCATAAAAATTAATTAATCAGATGAAAAATATTAATCGATTAATGTCCAACCCCAGCAACCCGATTGAATATAATCTGGCCGTAGATACGCATGCGCACTAGAAACTTGCCATAGTTTTGCCTTCGTATAAAACTTTCGCACTTTAAACATCGATTAAAATAAAAGATGCACATGCTGCGGAAGATGTGAATTGGTATTGATATTGCAGTATCAATAATTAACGGTCGACTCCTGTAAAAACAACGCAGTCGTGTTCGGCGTCTTGGAATTTAACGACGTTAGTGATCGCGTTTCTTCATTCGTTTGTCGTTTTCTATCTTCCTTTTCTTTTTTACGATCAAGTAAAAAATAGAGGTGAAGGTTCTAGAATAATATAATTCTCGTAATTATTCCTTCGTTCTACAAGCTCTCAACGTTTTCATTCATTTCGCCAACTGTAATTTCAATTCGCGAATGTGTGGTACGAGCCCGTTCGCCATTCAAATTTCAAATTTCGCGTACTTTGACCGTGTAGTGTCACTGAGTGTCACACAGCGCGATCGTGCTTCTTCTGTTCAGTGCCGAAAAATGCCGGCCCATAAGACTGTAGAATCGAACAATGTAATTAAACCAGAGAATCAATTACGTTGCAGCGTAACATTCCGCAACGCAAAACGAAAGATGCGCGATCGCACGGCCTGGCATCTTTCGCACAGACAGCACTAAAATGATTAATTCAATTTTTCTCAATTACTTTTGGGGAATAAAAGATGACAATAACGCGAAACATTTAATATTTCTTTGTATTGCGATTTTTAATAGGTGAAACATATCGTTGGATATTACCGTATCTATTGAACCCCATGTTTACATGAACTTTGATACCTGCCATGGATACACCATGTCTTGTCGCGGTGAGTTATTTTTAACGATGCATGATTATCGCTATCTCGGTTGTTTAGTGTTTTAGAATAAACTATGGCAGAGTCTGCCCATGTTTCAGTGCATATTCCATGTATATATTAATAAGTACTTATTTTTCTTTGATTATATTTACTTATATTTATTTAATTAAATATGTAATTCTGTTACTATCCTACAAGCGCCTGATGTTCGAATGTGGAAAAATAAGACAAAACAATGATGACCTAATCGATGACATGCACATCGAATCAGATCTGGTTGAGAAAGCATTTAGAGCAGTCGATAGAGCAGACTATGTTCTGGCATCTTACAGAAACATTGCCTACAAGGATTTCCCATGGGGGCAGGGGGATATTCATCTATCTGCGCCATCCGTGTACTGCGAAGTAATAGAAAAGCTTTGTTTGCAACCAGGGCAGAGTTTTTTAAACATCGGTTCAGGAACTGGTTATCTGAACACAGTGGCAGGACTCCTATTGAGTAAGGAACATTGTTTTAACAGGCCTGTATAGAGTACTTCTTATAACGTTGTTTCTTTTGTAGCTCACAGAGGGATAAATCATGGTATCGAGTTGAAAGAAAATTGTGTGAAGTACGCCTACGAAAGGCTAGAACAGTTTATAAAGAAATCACCTGCTTTGGACGAGTTCGACTTCTGCGAACCACGTTTTTTCCAAGGTAATGCACAGAGAATCAAGTAACAGGTGCATGTGGCTTCGGATCGACCAGGGTACAGTTACATAACTATGCATTCAACAGGAAACTGTCTCAATGTCGTGCAAGACAGACAATACGACAAAGTATACTGCGGAGCAGAATGTCCTGAAACGAATCACGCATTTATCGAACAATTTGTACGCATTGGGGGAATCCTTGTAATGCCTGTCCAGAACTTCTTGAGACAGTACATCAGACTTAACGAAAAAAGCTTTCTTATGTACAATATCCTGCCGGTATCGTTTGCTCCATTAGTTGTACCTAATCCTTCGATAGAGTCTTATATTTATTTGCGTATGTATGTTTACAGTTGCATCAACATTTTGCCTACTGGAAGCTTTAATTGGTTTGTTGATCGTTAGTTCGCGATAAAAATTGCTATTCAAAAATTTAACAAGAAAGTTTTAGTTGTCGATTATGTAGAAATAAAATTACCAGTGGGTAATGTGTTCAAATAAATGTAGCGCTTTAGAATGCATTATAACGATTTTTTTATTGTTTCAGCTAAGTGTAATCGCCTTTCGTTGACGGAGCTGTGCAGAGGGAGCATAAGGAAGAGACTGTTAGAAAACATTTGGAGGAACAACGGGGACAAGTTAGTGTCCAGAAAGGTTCAGATCACTCGCGTAAATAGAGACGCCATTTCTAGTCATATGAAGGAAAGCATACGTCGCTTACCGTTGCCGTTTAAACTGAAAATGTACATAAATTACAACCGCGACTTATAAGATATGCGCGTATACAATTATTCAATAAATATATACATGTATAATAATATAGTTTTCTCTGATTGAAAAGGGAGATTCAGCGATCATGGAAACATTTCACCGCACTCGCAACGTAAACTCCCATCGTACATCAACCTTACAGAAGTCCCTGTACTTAACACGGTAACTGAACGATTTGTCGCGTCGATCGACCCAACAATTATCTTTTCCTATCTTTCACGGGCGTTGCTTGGAAATACCGACTCATCGTACCAGGATGAACCAGTTCTAAACTGGTTTATTCGCTAATCTGATATCGGTGCTATCTATGTATAACACAATTGTCTCAGTATTTTCATTTCCAATGCTGGGAATGTTTGCATTCTGCTCCAATAGCTAAGCACTGACACCTGGAGAATATCATCCCCTACTGGAATCATCGGATTAATTAAACATTGACGATTTCGCGTGAAGTTTCATTTAACTTTTTATATTCAATATATTAGGTCAGAGCAAGAGTACCTATTTTCGTATTAAAATACAACAAGAAATGCTGCACGAACTTTTACACTGACCTAATACGATATTCAGCTGCAATCTTCTTAGATTACAGCAAAAAGATCTTACATTGCATAAGGCACTTGTAATAAAATTATTATCTAATTAGAATATTGGAACCAACGCAATTCAAACTTATGTCGATTGTCGACTAATTAGAATGATTTGTAACTTTCAAAATGAATTAAAAAATACCCATAACAACTGAACGCGTTAAAGGCTTCTCGTTCTCTTTGAACATTGTTTAAAAATGTTTGACCGCGCATAATGTTGTGAAATGATATACAGTTGTATTTGGGAGGGTCTAGAGAATCGTTCTAAGTAAAAATCGTTCGCTCAGCTCCCACAGTTGGAGCAGGAAAAATTTTCGAAGTAAAAAATTCGACAAATTTTTCTAAACAATTGAGAGTGACGGAGGGCAACGACTTTTGGATTTATAGTTCAGAGTATCAATGTCTATGAGAATCGTCCGCTGGTTATGAAAAGACAAAGTTTTGTTCATTGGAAAGCAAAATTGATTTCGGTGTGCCAGTTAGGTAGAAGGGGTTTGGGAATGTTGAATATATAACCGCGATGTACATACATAGAGGAGACCGGGGAAAATTGATAGAAGAGCAGGCTGATACAATGCAATTATCTGGCCACTGTGCACATATAGCACAATTATGACTAGATATTTGAGGTTTGTTAGTTAACTGTTCCTTACGATGGAATCTATATCTGTATATGCAAACGTTGCACGTTGTCACAACATTCACTCAAATTATTTTATTTAATTGAATTGTTTTCTTCCTAGAAAAATAGTTCAAGAATATATTGAAAAACAAAACGTGTCGAAATATCGCGAGATTATTTTGAAGAAAATTACTATACAGCGATGTATAAAAATAATATTAATGAAAAAAATGGAATTGTACAATAAATTAATAAAAAACAGAGATGCATCCACAATGCCCTGCGATAGGGCAATACGTTTTGCATCTATCAAGTAAATCTGGTCAAGAGCAGCTCGTAGCTTATTTTCTACATATTTTTCTCAAAATTACGCTGACAATATGTAAAGAGGAAGGTTCAAAGAATATTCTAGTATACTTATTTTTTAAGTGATCGACTCAAAGAAAAACTGAAAAGTGTATCAAATTGCGGTGGTCTCCCCTATGCGAAAAGAAATGATGGCGAAACGATTCTGCGATGGCTGGAATCGTGTTTTAACCCTTTGCACTCGAGTGGTGGCATTAAAAAATGCTATACAATATCCAAACTACTTTGTACGTTGTTAAATTTGTTTGTATTTAATAAATTATTAAATATTTCAATATTGTTCGAGTAACTTGCATCAGTTTCATATACATAAATTGAAAAGAATCATATAGAATTGAAATATTGTAGGTCGGAAGAAATATTTGATTTTGGAGCTGAAATAGTACCGAGTGCAAAGGGTTAAAGCAGCGTGGCCCGTGTCCCACCCTTTGGTGGGCCAACGGGGGTGGACTGAGGGTGCGCGGTGCGAGATCAGTGGTGCGGAAGAGGCTAACGCCCAGCCGGCCGACAGATCGCGGGTTCGCTCGTTCGTTGGTTGGCTCGGGACAACCCTCCGCGATCGTTCTCCGCGATCTGTTCGTTGAATCGTGGTGTCCCGCGGCGCGATAAGATCGATCAAAATGCATCGTTGCCATCCGAACCCATAGTGCGCTCGCCCTCCGAGCCCTTCGAAACCGGGAGAGACGCGCGGTGCACACGGATATCCGGCTGGTGCCATGACTCCGCACAACTTCGGGTCCGCGGGTGCTCGATGTAAACTCCATTCGACGCGATCATCACCCCCGGGTGTTGTTTCCGTGCGGGAGTGAAGTGTGTGGCAACGCTCGACGTCCGAGTACGTATAGGTAAGCTCAGAATTGGAGCGAACAGAGCTGCACCGAGCTCTTCCTGGGTTGTTACAAAGGGTTCCATCCGGGATCCCATAAAATTCATTAGCGATTGCATTTCCCGCGGAAGCTGTAGCAAAACATTGTGAAAATTCCTGTACAGCTTAACCCCTTGCCGTACTTTAACGAGTCAGACTCGCGATGTAGATTTTAAACAAAGTCTAACAAATATGAAGTGTGCACCTTTCTTTTTAGACGAAATCAAATTTTATTCTTTTGGCATCAATATTTAAGCATTGAAGTAAATGTAGCCATACAAAACATATCAATTTTCTTTCCTCTTTTGCAACATTTTTGGGGATAAAGACGTTCCAATCACTCTAACCGCAAGGAAAATGGTACGGTAAGGGGTTAATCAGCGTTTGAACGGCGAGGCGCCAGCCACCGATCCGAGCTCGAGCTTTGTTTATATTGCGGAGCTTTCAGTCTCGGTAACCCTTTGCTCTATAATTTCCGATCTGCCTCGCGACGAATCAAATTTATTCCCGATTTCTCCGTTGCCGATATTATTTAACACGCCGACAGCCGGAACAGAATCCTAGAAATTTTCTGCAAAGTCAAAAGAATTGAATTGAAGAAAGCGGAACTTGGAAAGACTAAATTTATCATACTGGCTACTCTTCCAACTCTTTTACATTCTTCGGATTGTAATGAAATTTAATTTACGCGGCTGCACCGTAATAAAAGTTAATTTATTAAACTATTATTAAAATAATTTAATTAATTAAACTATAATATAATATATATTATATATAATATAATATATTTATATAATATAATATAATATATTTATATAATATAATATAATATATTTATATAATACAATATAATATATTTATATTATATAAAATATATGTATAGTTTAATAAATTAACTTTCTTGTATATACATACAGGGTGTCCCGAATTTAAATGGCAGAACTTCAGGAGCGTGTAGGGGACCGAAAAACTAAGACAAAAAGTCTTTTAGAGATTTGCTGGTTTTTGCTTCTTTTTGGAGAAAATCGCAAAAAAAGAAACAAAACAAGTTTTCATTTTTGCACTTATTTATTTACATTTTATTTACGTTATCATCTATTTAATGTAGATATTGTTCAAAATGTTGCCCTCTTGCAGGAATGCAAGCATTACATCCAGCACTGACTTGATAAATTGCAGCCAAACATTGTTCTGTGCACTGCATCTATGATTCGGTCTCTTAATTGCTCTCTTGAATTGATTGCCACTGAATAAACTTCCTGCTTCAAGGTTCCCCATAGGAAGAAATCCATGGGTGTCATATCAGGTGATAGGGGTGGCCAAGGTACTATTCCTCCACGTCCAATCCATCGTTGTGGATAATTTATATTCAGCCAAGCTCGAGCAGCTCTGCTATAATGAGCTGGACATCCATCGAGTTGGAACCACATTTCAATCCGCTGCTGCAAGGGAATACCCTCTAAATAATTAGAAAAGTTGTCCTCCAAAAAATGCGTAAATGTAATTAATATACAACAACTCGAGAGAGCGACTCGACAACGAGATATTGAATTTTTGCGATTTTCTCCAAAACGAAGCAAAAACGAGCAAATCTCTAAAAGACATTTTGTCTTAGTTTTTTCGGCCCCTTACACGTTCTTGAAGTTTTGCCATTTAAATTCGGGACACCCTGTATATGTTCGACGCGCCATCAACTTCTTTTTCTTCTGCGGAAAAATCGTAGCGCGATATAGGTTTTATAGTCGAGTATGATTTAAGGCTCTCCGGTGTAGTAACAATGGAGTTGTTAATTGTAAAACGGGTCGAGTACTTCCTTCCGTTGCCTCCGCGTTGAATCGAGAATTGTTTTTTCGCCGAAACAATGGACGATTGGTATTGTGCGTTTTTAATGATTGCACCGTCTGATAGCGGACAAGTGGAGAAAGATTATGTAACTCCGGTGAAGAGCTAATCGGTAATCTATGATTCACGGTGTCAACGCGAGTGTCTTTAAAAGAGATTATTCCAAGACGTGTGCCAGTGTAAATGAATCATCGAATTCCTGACAAGGCTGAAGAATTTCTTGGAGAACTAAATCCTAAATGGGATCGGCACAATACTGGACTGGTTCTTTTCGGTGGAATGTAAATAAATCGAATACCGGAGGCTGAGCTTGTTCGCGGAACGGCTGCTTTGTGTAATCAGGGATTATACTCCCACGTGGATTAATCCTGTCCTCGGCAAGCGTGTGATAAACATTGCTGCGCGGTATGTGTCTGCTGGATTAAATCGCAAGCGACTCGCAGTACCATTGTTACCGTTAATCATCGAATATAGAATTCTCTTTGAAATACTCGTTAGGTCGTTGCGTATGAAATGTTCGATTTTCGAATGTAAATGTTATGAAGTATTTGGATTAGGAAATACTACTACAATCTGCAGATTAATTATTAGACTGCGGATTTAATGCATTCATGACAAAAATGAGTTGGAGGAATTTCATACGGGTCAACATTCGGACAATTTAGGAGCACCGATTGTATTATTTGTAAATTTTTAAAATCGTTAAAGGAAGAAAGAACTGTTGTAATTGACGCAAAATATTTTTATTTTGCATAAAGATCCACAGTCTATCGATCACAGTGGAGCTTACTTTGATTAATAGACTGTTGTGTGTAAGTTAATTAGTTTAATATTATTTTTAATGTATTTTATATTTCTTTTTTCCGTTCGCGTATAAATCTTGAACTTTGTGAACGTGTCGAAGGTTTCTTTAGGCAACGTTATTTAATGGATTATTTCAGAGAGATCCCGCGAAGATGAGGCTCACCGTATCCAGCAGCATTTCCCTTCTACCCCTCTGGTGTCTGACCTTAATCGAAGCTTCCACTTCAGCCGATGTTTCCTGCGGTGATCGTCGGACGGCACCTAGGGGAGTGATCCAGACTCCGAACTTTCCCGCCTCGTTTCCGGTCCCCATAAAGTGTCGCTGGGTAATCGACGTATCCGATATACCGGCCACCAACAGCTCGATCGTCGTCTACCTGACCCAGGTGCGAAAGAAATTCCATGACTCTATGCAACAGCAAACTACCAACTTTATCAAATTCAATGAAATCGAGACTGGACTCTTCAAAACTGTTTCTACAGGCGATGCAGTTATATATATAGGTTTTTATTGTCTCCCCTCGGGGTTGCAATGTACATTCAATTCTCCTCCCTTACCACTACATCTTCTTCCTTACCCTACCCTTAATTTCTAACTTAACCTAACTTACTCTACCTTATCTAATTGCTTACAACTAAAACTATATCTAAAACTCCTCAAAACTATTTCTACAGGCGATGCAGTTATATATAGGTTTTTATTGTCTCCCCTCGGGGTTGCAATGTACATTCAATTCTCCTCCCTTACCACTACATCTTCTTCCTTACCCTACCCTTAATTTCTAACTTAACCTAACTTACTCTACCTTATCTAATTGCTTACAACTAACTATATCTAAAACTCCTCAAAACTATTTCTACAGGCGATGCAGTTATATATAGGTTTTTATTGTCTCCTCTCGGGGTTGCAATGTACATTCAATTCTCCTCCCTTACCACTACATCTTCTTCCTTACCCTTTCCTTAATTTCTAACTTAACCTAACTTACTCTACCTTATCTAATTGCTTACAACTAACTAAAACTTAAACACTAGTGTTATCGCGATGGAGAGAGAGAAAGAGAGAGAGATTACTATATACAGCAATTAACTTATAATTACTTACAAACTACTCCTCCTCCTTCCTTACCCTAATTGTGGACCCCCCCCCCCTTCCGGTCGCTCCTCAAACATCCCAGCTCCTTTCAACTCTATTCTTTTCCCCATTTTTCCTGCTCACCTGACATTTTACCCTTCGTATTTTCCCTCCAGTCTCCTCATCTACCCTCATGCATATCTCCCAGCGATGCAGTTATCATTAATTGCATTTTCTCCAGATTAATCTATCAAAGAATAGCCCACACATCTATTTCTCTGTTCCCCTTATTATGGTGGGGCAATAGTCAACCCTCCATCATGGTAGTTTCGTAGAAAGTCGAGGGAAAGCGACCTCGCCCCAAATTTTCTTGCCTCACTAGTCAGGACTCCGTCGAAGGACACCGAGTCTAAGTTTCTTCCGTAACTCGACTGTCCTCGGTTCTATTAACCATTTGTATAGCTCGACTTTGTATTTTTCCTTGGTATTTTTGGCGATTCAATGGATTTTCATATGATTTCCGTAGGTGTACGTGTACAAGGGACTCCGGTTCACCGAGTACGCTTATTATGAATCGGAGAGCATGAACTTCGGCGCGGCGTTGATCAAGGAGGTCACGGAAGGGAACGTGTTCGAGTTCAGGTGGTTACGAACGTTTCGGCCGTTTCTCGTCGTGGAATTCGAGCTGGATCGTTTAGAGGGGAACCACGTGCGTGTGCTGGACGATCTTCTCGATGTATACGGGTTCAACGTCACGTACCAGATGACCGAGGTCGAGCCGAATTCGGATTCTTGCTCCGTGCAACATTGCTCCTTCACCGGCGACTGCTTGGTCTCCGCGGATTACGCGTGAGTCCCCTATCTTTCCATCTACATTACCTTCTTCTACTCGCCTTGACCCGTTTACCTTTGTTTCTTTCCATCGGAACGCACCGCGCCAACCTGCCAGCATCATGCTAATTCATAAAGGACCGCGGACTTTTATGCAAACTGAAAATTGTCCTCAAGATACAGCAACTACATAGACATTAATTTCTTAAAAGAATTTTAGTGTCTTTTAAGTCCTAGTACACGGCATAATAATCAGCTCATCCACCATTTTGTTTTATTAGATTGTTTTAATGTCTCATAAAGAAGCTGCGTTGCTTTTAATAAATAGAATACACATATTAGAAGAATTTACGAGTATTATTACATTGTCTTCAATTTACGAAAAAAATTATTGAAGAAAGACATTTTGATACGGTTTCACACGATCAATGTAGAAAATTTTTATTTTCCGTAAAAATCTAACGTTTCTACAGGATGCAGACATTTTTCCTCCACTGCACATTCCATGAACGAGCTCATAAAAATATTCAGACATTAATTTCTTAAAAGAATTTTATTGTCGTTTAAGGTCCTAGTACACGGCATAATAATCAGCTCGTTCACCATTTTGTTCCGTTAGATTGGTTTAATGTCTCATAAAGGAGCTGCGTTGCTTTTAATAAATAGACTGCGGATTAAAAATCTGCAAATGGAGCACACATTAGAACAATTTACTAGTATTATTACATTGTTTTCAATTTACTAAAAAAATGATTGAAGAAAGACATTTTGATATGGTTTCACACGATTAATGTAGAAAATGTTTATTTTCCATAAAGATATAACGTTTCTACAGGATGCAGACATTTTTCCTCCACTGCACATTGCATAAACGAGCTCATAAAAATATTCATAAAGATCCGTAATCTATTTATCAGTCATCCATCGTCGTTTACGTTGAAGCTATTAATTTTAAAGCTACTGAGATTCTCAGATAGAAAAGAATTGCTCAAACAATTAATAGATCGATAGTTTTACCTTAGGGAGAAGATAGAATGCAGATTTTTCTCTTTTTATTCGTTTATGGAATTTTTTCAATCGGTGAAAACAGGGCCAGGATTTTCGCGAGACGTTGGTTGAATGTAAGTTTGATAGATCGATAAATTAGCATATGCACCTATGGTTCAAGTATTGCAACCAGCAATTTTCCCGCACGCGAGCCAGAAGACCTCCCCCCCCCCACCGGTTTATCGTTTCGCTTTATTCTCGCCGGTTTCGTCTGGTTCCTACCGTTATCGAGCTTCTTGTTTTCTCGGAAGGCGACCCATTTCACTCTGGAACACGTGCTTGCATTCTTCATGAGCAGCCCGAATGGCGAAACTATAGTACTCGCCCGCGGAAAGTTTGCTGACTCATGCTCGACGCTTCCGAAGAATTCACGGTTTCGTTTCCTCCTCTTATAGTTACTGGGCAAAGGTTCTGAGAATGAGAACCTGTTTGAAGCATCTAACGAACCTGTTAACTAATATCTTTACCATGACTGACAATTCTTTATTGAGCAGGGGAATAATGAAATAAACGAATAATTTGACGGACAAAAATTGTCTGTGTTTGCGCGTAAATATGTATTGTCTCTTTTAACGCGTTAACACGTTGACTGCCATGGGGGTCACCGGTGACCGGCACTCGACTTGGCTACAGCGCCGTGGGGGCCACCGGTAACCGGCGACGCAGCAAATAATAAAAGTACATAATTAGAGTAAATATGGGTATTGTTAAATTTTTCAATAATACCATTGTTACTATAATGGTTTGAAGAAATTAATGCACGCAAAATGCTTCAAGCCTGATTTTATAACTCACTTTATTTACTGCAAATAATATTTCAACATAATATGCATCGCATAATGAAAAATTCACGTGTGGCAGTCATCGTGTTAACGTGTTAATAATTCTGCTAATGAGTGCTGATGTTTTCACTGATTTGTACACCGTTCATGCATTTTTTGATTATAAATACACTGCTGATTTTCATGCAAAATAAAAATTGTCTGTATCAATTACAAGACATGGGAACTACAATTTATTTCTTTTCCTAGTAATTTTAATAAGTTCAGATTAATACAGTAAGAATGTTCAAATGTTTTTACAGTTTTGTATTTGATGTAGTCATTTTTGTTGCAAATTCATAAAATCCGCAGTCTGTTAATAACAAATCTTTACGTAGACTCTTTGGACCGTCGCAAATCTATGCAAATTTATGCTGATATTCCGTCAATGTAACCAATCAAAATTGCAGATGGACTCTAATTAACTCACTATGCTTCCGGTGCTCCGAAGTAAAATCGATTTCCATTTACCAGATCAGTGGAAATTAATGTTAAATGTATCGATTCAATGTGCACAATTTTTCAACTCCATTTTGAAAGTTCGCTTAACCCTTGGGCATTTTGTGTAACTGTACAACTAATAATTGTTTGAACATATATTTTTAAAGACGCTTCTAGTAGACCCATTAATCACTCTGTTGTTACTAATCTAACAGCTATGCATTTAATTGAATTGCTAGAAATTATGTAATTGTATGACGATTTTGATATTATGGGTCGCAATGGACCCGGGGTACCACTGTCGGATTTTGAAAATTCTTGTCAGGTTGTAACAAAGGTTCTTCGTTATTTTCCCTCAGCAATTTCTGGTGCGAGTGCTTCGAGGACTTTAGTGGAAGGTCATGCAACGAGGGACCCCTGTGCTTCGACGACAGTCGCGAGCCCGTGTGCCAAAATGGAGGTACCTGCAGGTGAGAAGGATCAAAATTATATTTGATAACACCGTTTGTGGTACCGTTTATTAATACTTGGGCAACGCTTGCGTTCGACAGTTTTCAAGAATTTAATCGAAGTCGCCAACTTAAAGCTAAATTAAGCTTTCAGTCTTTTGTAGTCGATCAAAGCAGACGCGTGTGCCAAAAAAATATATTTAGACAACGAATGCCACGCTGTCTGTGCACGTCACGAGGATTTCCTCGTCGAGAGACGTCCGTGTTATGTGTGGCTACATGCACCTTGAACCGTGATGAATAGGGTCAAATAAAAAAATAGTTATTTCCCGAAAAACCATTTCTATTATAAAATGTGTATACAGGGTGAGTCGCCAAATGTTTGCACCTCAATTATCTTTGTTGTTCCTAAAGATACGTAAAATATGGTAAGGAAAAAAAAATTTTGTTTTTATGTCATTTTTTTGGAGATATCAAGGTCACCTTGACTTTTTTTTAAATGGAACCACCCTTTTTTTAAACACCTACAATGATAGTCCCTTTCATTACGAATTCAGTGACTATAATTACTCAAGGTCATTCAAGGTCGCGGTCAGAGATAACGTATAAGATTTAAGGCACGATTAAGATTTCCGTGGCCCCTCGTTTTGATCCGCCCCCTTCACGACCTAACCACAACTCACTCTATTGACACGATTTTTCCATTACTAGTTCAAATTCCAGATGACAGCTACAATGCAAAGATTATGCGAATAAAAATTCATTTACTACAAAAAAGGTCTCTTGATATTTTGCCATATTTCGCATAGTTACCGAGATATTTGCAAATTTATAAAAAACAGGAAATCTACTTTACTGGCTAAACCAGGCCAATTTGACACCATGTTATATATACATTTTTTTCTTGAAATAACCCCAAGCACACAAATATAACCTCAAAACGAGGGACCACGGAAATCGTACTCTCCCCAGATTTCACATCGATACATACCTACAAACGGGCTTTGAAGGAATGTTGAACTCTGTCCGTGACCTCGAATGACCTTGAGTAATTATAGTCACTCAATTCGTAATGAAAGGGACTATTATTGTAGGTGTTTAAAAAAGGGTGGTTCCATTTATAAAAGTCAAGGTGATCTTGATATCTCTAAAAAAATGACATAAAAGGAAAATTTTTTTTGGCATCATGTCAGCCCCATTGTACTCTTCAACTTTGTCCTTAGCATATTTTACGTATCTTTAGAAACAACGAAGATAATTGAGGTGCAAACGTTAGGTGAATCACCCTGTATACATCTTATAGTACATACTTTCATGTGTATATACATTGCAATGTTTAAAGGAAAATATCAAGGAACGAGTCCTGTGGGTCTTGTGAAGGCTGTGCAGCGGAAAGAACTCCAGCGGCAGCTATTGCACAACTCCTGTAACTTTTATCCGAAGGAAATAAACAAATTTTCTCTTATAGTGCATACAGAAAAGGAAGGTTTTGTGGCAGCTATTTAAACTACGAAGTTTGCTGCTAATTAAAATCCGCAGTTTAATTATTACCATGTAAAAGACGTAAAATTCAGAAAATTTCTATAACGCCGCCCCTTTTTCTAATGCCCTGAGCACATACTTGCTTTTTATTTATTGGTTGATCGAGCACTTATGTAACCTTCTGCAGCAATTAAAAACAGAAATCGCAATATCTCTCGGTAGAATCACCACTCTGCCGCTTGATTTCGGAAGCACCCTTCATAATGACAAGGATTGATTCTACGTTGATTCGAAGCCACCAATGACGATCATCGTGCACCAGTAACCAGATAATATCATTCCGAAAGAGTGGAAGTAGGTCGGTAGCGAAGCCGGTGACCCCGTGTCGCCGGCGCAGCGATTTCCCGCTCGAACCGGAACCTCGAGTCTCCATAAAAATCACCCTCTTCGATCCTTTTGTTCGACCCTCTATAAAAATCGCCCCATTCTCTGGCGATAAATGGAACTGCTTTCAAGGAGGTGAACAATGTTTGCCGAAGTAACGTGGACAATGGCGACGCGGTCACGTCCGCAGCCAGCATTTGTTCCGCCTCGGTGAAATAACGCGATTTTACCGCGCAAGACCGTGCGGTCTATGCGAAATTTATGGAATCGGGGGCAGGAATTGCCAGGCGAGTTTTCAAAACAGTATTCAATGCCGCGAGCCCATTCAAACTGGTTTAATGACGCGATATCGACTCCCGTTAGGGCAACACTGTGGTCGTTGAGATGGTCAAGCAAAATTCTTCTACGTCTGCAAGAAATCATTTAATAATGAAATATTGGCAATCCTGGCGAAGGGTTCAAGTAAACTTCTTTTAATAGAAAAACATGGCCTGAAAATTAAGGAGTGCAAAAAGTTGCAGTGTTAAGTAATGGCTGCCATTAGAGTTACACAGTGGTTGTCGAATGGATCAATCAAAATTCTGCTTCTAGTACAAAGAATCATTCAATAATTAATTATTGGCACTTATTGAGGTGACAGAATGCTGTCAAAGTATTGAAGCAAACTTCTTCTAGTAGAAAAACACGGCCAGAAAATTAAGGAGTTCAAAAATTTGCAGTGTTAAGTAATGGCTGCCATTAGAGTAACACAGTGGTTATCGAATGGACCAATCAAAATTCTGCTTCTTTTACAAAGAATCATTCAATAATTAATTATTAGGACTCATTGAGGTGACAGAATGCTGTCGAAGGGTTCAAGTAAACTTCTTCTAATAGAAAAACACGGCCTGAAAATTAAGGCGTGCAAAAAGTTGCAGTGTTAAGTAATGGCTGCCGTTAGAGTAACACAGTGGTTATCGAATGGACCAATGAAAATTCTGCTTCTAGTACAAAGAATCATTCAATAATTAATTATTAGGACTCATTGAGGTGACAGAATTCTGTCGAAGGGTTCAGGTAAACTTTTTCTACTAGAAAAACATGGTTTAGAAATTGAGGAGATTTTGATCATTGCCAAAGATTGGCAATGATTCAAATGTTAACGATTGAGTACAATATGGATTGTACATTGACGCGGTAACGTTGAATGGTTGCAGGCAAATCGGAGCAAAGGCGATGAACTGCCACTGTCCGGAAGGCTATGTGGGTAGACGATGCGAGATTCGCCTAATGGACACCTGGGACCCTGGTAAAACGCTCCTCGGCATCGCTCAGATAATTTATCAATGAGTCACACTTGCATACTACGACGAGCGTGACTCATTGACGGGAGAATCTGTCTGTCTGGCGCTTCACGAGGTCAATGCTTGCTTGTTCACAGAATGCGGACCCGAGAGTTGCATAATGCAGTGCCCTTTGGAGGATGGGGAAGCTCCGTGCGTCTGTAGGAATGGCACTAGGATCTACAATAGTGAGCATAGCATTCCTTGAAACGCTAAACCCCCTTGCATAATTATCTTCATTACACCTACAGCAATTAGAATTTCTTCATTTTCTATAATCCGCTAAAGGAAGTAGACCATTATAATTGATTTTATTAATATATTTCCACTGTTGGTTAAATACCCACAATGATTAAAACATGGTTCTAATTTCCTGGAAAAAGTAGAACATTTCTATGGATATTATTAATTTACTTCCACTGATGGTTACATACCTACAATGATTGGAACATGGTTCTAATTTCCTGGAAGAAGTAGAACATTTCTTTGGATTTTATTAATATGCTTCCACTGATGGTTAGATATCTACAATGATTGAATCATGGTTCTAATTTCCTGGAAGAAGTAGAACATTTCTATGGATTGTATTAATATATTTCCACTGGTGGTTAAATACCCACAATGATTGAAACATGGTTCTAATTTCGTGGAAGAAGTAGAACATTTCTATGGATATTATTAATTTACTTCCACTGATGGTTACATACCCACAATGATTAAAACATGGTTCTAATTTCCTGGAAGAAGTAGAACACTTCAATGGATTGCATTAATATATTTCTACTGATGGTTAAATACCCACAATTATTGAAACATGGTTCTAATTTCCTGGAAGAAGTAGAACATTTCTATGGATTTTATTAATATGCTTCCACTGATGGTTAGGTACCTACAATGATTAAAACATGGTTCCAATTTTCTGGAAAAAGTAGAACATTTCTATGGATTGCATTAATGTATTTCGACTGATGGTTAAATTCCCACAATAATTGAAACATGGTTCTAATTTCCTGGAAGAAGTAGAACATTTCTATGGATTTTATTAATATGCTTCCACTGATGGTTAGATACCTACAATGATTGAATCATGGTTCTAATTTCCTGGAAGAAGTAGAACATTTCTATGGATTTTATTAATATGCTTCCACTGATGGTTAGATACCTACAATGATTGAATCATGGTTCTAATTTCCTGGAAGAAGTAGAACATTTCTATTGATTCTATTCCTTCATTTTTGCTAATCGATGGATATCCACAATGATTAATGAACGAGACTAACTCGCTATTGTTTCACCTTCTTGTTGGACTTGCTTTTGCAGAGGATGCAATACTTGTTCACAGATCGGTCACGGTACGAGTGCAGAATTAAATTGACGAATGTGACTTCGCTGAGAGCCGGTTCCGTGATGCAACAAGGAAGCCTGGAGTCCTATGTCGGCAAACAGGTGAGTGAAACATGATTTACAATATGAAAGTATGCGAAATACGAACCTAGGAAGTTGTAATGTATTATCGTTGGTCCTCTGGGCCCCAACAGGTGGCCCATGGTTTGACCTTGCAAAGAGGGTGCATGTGTACTCATCTGCTTGGTCTTTTCAACCCTTGTGCACTGTTCAGATCAATTTGGAGACTTGGTTGCTTTTAATTCTAATATTTTTTGCTTAAATTCATAAGTTGATCGAACTATAGTTGAAGAACTATATTTTTATTACATTCAATGTCCCAATATTCTGAACAGTGTACAAAGGTTAAATACAAACACCACCAGATGCTAGTTCATATCGAACAGATAGAGTGTACACAATTGATTCAATTTGTAGTTAATGAAAACCGTGATACAAATCAAAAGTGACCTCATCGAACATGGTCTCACAAGTCCATTTCGTTTACAACAATTGCTTGGTTGAACGAACAATGAAAGAACTCAAAGAATAGACAAATTCAAGTTATTAACGCTAGAACTACCGAGCCCTAAACAAAACGGATGTATATTTCTTTACAACAATAACGTATTTGATATTTTTCAGATTTCATACAATTTTTATGGTAACACGTACTCAAATAAAGAAGTAAAATAAAAGACTTCTCAAGAAAATATTTCTATAACTTCACAAACTGTGAAAGAAAAAAATCTGAAATCCGTCAATTTGACGGACTCGGTAATTTTATTGTTAAGAAAATGAAGAATCATTTTCTCCGTGTGTATACCACAGACAATTATCACAGTTGCTAATTAAACGCTGATGTACAGTCGCGTGAACATTGCCGGTTCCCGCGTGACTCATTGGAAAACAGCAACAGAAAATCTGCTGACTGTAGGCAGATCTAGATGCCGAGATCGTGATCGTGAATTCGGTATCGGAGGCACTGATAGCGGTGGCACAATGCCACGGTGCGGCGTTTATCGGTCTCTCTTCCGTAATCTTTCTGATCTGTGTGCCACGAGCCCGACCACCGAGCTGTTTACGAGCGAGCACGCGCCACCGTGTGACAGAGATACGGTTCGGCGGCGACTATTATTTAATCATGCGACCCGGTCGTGCGATCGCAGTGAGCGGAGAACGGCCACGCAATCTGATCGGCTAGATCCGAGCTAGACGAGCTGACAAGGCCGTTGTTTCTATTTAACACTAGAAAGACTGAAACTTAGTATATACCTATATTGCCCAAAAGCAGTCAAAATTACTGCATTGTGAAAGAATAACTAATGTGTAAAGAAAGTTTAAAATTAATTTTTAATATTTTTTATATTATTTACAGTTATATAACAAGTTATTAGTAAATATTAACAAGAAAAAAAATTTACTTTTCCTGGGCATATTGATGACACTTTCATTTTCATCATTGGTGATCGACTCTTCTTCTAATTGAAATTAAAAAGCAGTCAAAATGACTTCCTTCGGCAATCTAGTGTTAATCGTTGGCCCCGGGACTGCGCGATTTAACACTAAACCTACAACGGTCAAATGACCGATTTTATATTTTTCAATTATTGGAATTATAAAAATTCGTTTGTGAAAAATAATTACGGACGATCTGAATAAATCTAGTGTTGCCATTTTTACAAGGTAATATTTGCTGATAGTTTTAATGCTTGGTAGGTTTAGTGTTAAGTCACTTTTCTAGTCACTTTTAATTTATTTTTCAAACTCCTTTAACAAGTTGACGCTCAATCTGAAATCGGCGATGAATGACAAAATCAACTTTTATTTTTGTTAGTTTTTTGATTCTTGGGGAGTTCGATGAACTCACAGAATAAAATTGTTTTTTCTTTTTAAATTTTCTAAAAATTGCCGGACATCTATAGTCGTTATTTGCATCTACAATGATAAGCATTGGAAGTTTATAGACGGCATTTACATTTTCTTTTCTTACAAATAGCAGAATTATGGTAGATTTTTGTGTTCTTGTATGATGCGAAATAAAAATTGTTCGCATTAATTGCAAAACGTGGGACCCAAACAGAAATTTATTTATCTTTCCATTAGTTTCATTAAGTCGTGAGAAATATATTGGCATTATTCAATTCTTTTTAATCTGTCCACCGTTTGAAATTAGACTCACCCACTTGTGCTATAAATATATAAAATTCGCAGTCTAACGATCGCAGACTAATTTACATTTGAGACATCATCATTTGCGTTGAAACTATGAAGTGCGACACGATTGAATATCTTAGAAAATGTTAATTATCGACATAACGGTTAAGTTATGCCTAACAGAGCTATTCGAGAGGAGCAAACGTAGAAACGTTTAAAAGACTGGTTATCACCTTATCGTTCACGGCTAGGCAATACTCCGCAAGACTTTTACTGCAGCGTCATTCACGCAACGGTGACGTAACATCCGGCACGCAATAACACAATCTTGCATTAGAATTATCTGAAGTAAGAAAAACGTAAATGAAATGTATTTAAATCGACGCGGCGGGAATCGGTGAATAATAATTAACCCATTTGCATCGCTACTGTATTTCCGGTCATTTTTATCGAACAATTATCTTCTTCGATAACATTGCGAGCTATCGTGAACATAATTATATAGTGAACATAATTAAAATAGTGAAAATAATTAGTCTACATCGCTGTAGTTATTATCATATGTCCTAGATTGGACGGATTCCGGCTTGGTCCCACTGAGCGTGGCGTTGACATCAGTATCGCCAGAAAGCACCGGAACGGATCCTTTTTCCTCTCCTCTTTTTCCCCTTCCATTATCCCATTCCACTACCATCAGCACGCTCCAAACTCCAACGTCCCCCACTAAGACCGTAGACCGGTCACGTGACGTGCCGCGCGCGATTGATATTACTCTTGTCATCAGAGAGGGGGTACATTGTATTCCCCTCGATTTCTTCGATCTGACGACGCTGGTTGATATATTGGCCGGGCCGGAATTCGTCCGCTGTAACCATGCTCTGATTGGTCCGTGTTTTTCGTTAATAACTCCTCAAGAAGGCCGCGGAGAACATTTTCGCAAATGAAAAAATTACTTCAAATAACCTTAAAAACGCTTAAAACTGCTCATCTTTACACGCGTATAACTTATAAACCAGTGAATTCCTAACAACCATACACACATTTTCGGAATGTCTTCGTCGATATCTACAGGATCACATAAAAAAAAGTTCAAAATAGTTAAGAACACGGAGTTCTCCAAAACGCAGTCGAGCCGACCTGAGGAATCACCCGCTTCAAAGAAGTACAACATTTTCGCAACACACTGTATATAACTAGTCTTCCTTCAAACTAAATTTCTTTTTGGTACGACACAATGATTGAAAATCCATTTTATAGGATTCCGGTAGTTAAACTGTTAAGAGTAATTTCTTTTGGACCTGAGGAATCACCCGCTTCAAAGAAGTACAACATTTTCGCAACACACTGTATATAACTAGTTTTCCTTCAAACTAAATTTCTTTTTGGTACGATAAAATTATTGAAAATCCTTTTAACAGAATTCCGGTAGTTAAAATGCTAAGAGTAATTTCTTTTGGACCTGAGGAATCACCCGCTTCAAAGAAGTACAACATTTTCACAACACACTGTATATAACTAGTCTTCCTTTTAAACTAAATTTCTTTTTGGTACGAAACAATGATTGAAAATTCTTTTAACAGGATTCCGGTAGTTAAAATGCTAAGAGTACTTTCTTTTGGACCTGAGGAATCACCCGCTTCAAAGAAGTACAACATTTTCGCAACCCACTGTATATAACTAGTTTTCCTTCAAACTAAATTTCTTTTTGGTACGATAAAATTATTGAAAATCCTTCTAACAGGATTCCGGTAGTTAAAGTGTTAAGAGTAAATTCTTTTGGAGCCCAGGTACTCCCATATCTCGCACTTATGGTAGCCATGGTTCTCCCTTCGAGTATTCTCCGGAAGCGAGTACCGTCGGAGTAGGTTCAGTCGTGTTTTCAAATCTTCGGTGAGACCGTGTCGTCCTGGATCGCCTAAGAAAATTCGTGTGCCGTTTTCCCGAGCTTGCTCGAGCCAGGGGATTAAAACGTCGGCGATTTCTTCGTCGTATAGCATGTCACCGATGAAAATGACGTCCGCTAGCTTCCCGGGCGATCGTTGCAACAGATTCTCTTGCGACACCTGCACGTCCACGTGGTTCAGTGCCGCATTCATCGAGGCAGCGACGCACGCTACTGAAAGCACACGCAAATGATTAATGAGATCGTGTGTACATACTTCCTGCGATCCCGGTCCATGCGTCAAATGCAGATTCCCGCACGTGATCGCAATCGTAAATGATCTACGCGCGTGCCATCTTCCTCGAAGGGAATACCGCTTGGATTGGTTCGGCTAAACTCGGTGCGCTGCTGGCTGAAAGCAGTTTTTGAGCTTCGCGACTAACCTCCTAGAAGTTATCCCCCCACTTGTTGAAATAAATAATTTCCACAGTTGCGCTGAGTTGTGCTACGTTTGTGCTACATTGTTCTCGAATAGTATAACAATAATATAAACAATAGCCTAAAAATTGAGAAAAACGATTTTTTTAGTACCCCCCCCCCCACTTTTCGTTTTTTTCAATTTTCTCAATTGTGCTAAGTTGTGCTAGGTTGTGCTAAGATTGTGCTCGAATATTATAACAATAATATAAACAAGCCTAAAAATTGAGAAAAACGACTTCTTTAGTAGCCCCCCCACTTTTCGTTTTTTTCAATTTTCTCAATTATGCTAAGTTGTGCTAGGTTGTGCTACATTGTTCTCGAATAGTATAACAATAACGTAAACAATAGCCTAAAAATTGAGAAAAACGATTTTTTTAGCAGCCCCCCACTTTTCGCTTTTTTTCAATTTTTTCAATTGTGCTAAGTTGTGCTAGGTTCTGCCAAGATTGTGCTCGAATATTATAACAATAATATAAAAATTAAGACCAAAAATTGAGAAAAACGATTTTTTTTAGCAGCCCCCCACTTTTCGTTTTTTTCAATTTTCTTAATTGTGCTAAGTTGTGCTAGGTTGTGCTAAGACTGTGCTTAAATATTATAACAATAATATAAACAATAAGCCTAAAAATTGAGGAAAACGATTTTTTTTAGTAGCCCCCCACTTTTCGTTTTTTTTCAATTTTCTCAATTATGCTAAGTTGTGCTAGGTTGTGCTCGAATATTATAACAATAATATAAACAATAAGCCTAAAAATTGAGAAAAACGATTTTTCAGTAGCCCCCCACTTTTTGTTTTTTTTAATTTTCTCAATTGTGAATGAACTAAACTAAGAAGCAAGTTAAATGAAGCACGAACCATTCGCATGACACAGCTCGACATCAATCTTGATTCAATCTCTCAATGTTGTAAATAAATTGAAAAATATCTGAGCAAATTAATTCGCTATAGGCGTCCCGTTCTCTTTAACCATTGTTTGAACGTGTTTAAATATTCGCAATGTTGTAAAAAAAAAAATATCGTTGTATTCGGGAGGGTACACAGCATTTTTCTACGTAAAAATCATTCCCGTAGCTGTTACGTTTAGAGCAGAAAAAATTGTTGAAGTTGAAAGTCTATTCGCTAGACGCAAAGAATAGTGAAGGGGGTAAATTATTCACAACTTCCGAAATGTCAGCGTTGCGAAATATTGAATGTTTACTACAGTTAAATTATGTTACAGACGCAAAAAGATCTCACTCTTGAGAATGATCCACATCTGTGTCGAAACGTCGAATTTTTAATTTGCAAAATTGCTATTTTTGTATCACTGATCGAACCTGTGCGCCAAAACCATCACACATTTATTCTAAAATTTCGATCGAAAAACACATCAAAGTTACGGAATATTCTTTGTTATTAATAGACTGTAAACGTTCATGGAATTTTCCATTTTGTATAATTCGATTTTCAAAAAGTCGAATCAATCTTGCTTCCAGCGATTGCATTTATAAGCCGTAAATGCAATTACGTTCAACAAGCCAGTCATCGATCGTGAATAATCTGCGGATCGTTTAGTAAAAAGCAAGGCAACGATGATATTCTTATTTTACTTTCACAGTGAAACATTTTTTAGTCATCGAATGAATCTTTGCTTTGTTTCAAAGTTTGTGACGTAAAGAAAATGAGGATTTGTACGAAGATTCGCACAATTGTTTGGGTCAGCAGCGCATCGATCAATCCGAGCCGAATCGGTTTCGCAGCCGGTTTCCGGAAACCGTCTCGCGCCCGATAAAACCGGTTGGATCGGGAGTTCGTAACCGTTTCTAAACAATAACGTTGATTTTGTAACGATTTCCCTTATTCCCTGTTAACGAACGCCGACACACGGTTACGCGTCGACCGAGCAACGCGTAATCGCGGTAACGAGCGTCTTACATAATCTGGAGTTAGTTTTCATCGAGGTTGTCTCATCGATAACCCCGGCAATTATGAATCTTCGTGTCGCTCATATTTTGCCAGTTCACATTCGTGTGAAACGTGTCCGACAAAAATAAAAGAGATACAATGTTTGTAAACACGTATATTCTCTGCCGAAGATGCGAAGAATTATTTGTTTCTGAATTAACAGAAGAAAACCGTTAAAAAGTGACATGAAAATATACTGAGGGACAGTTTCCAGAAAATTAGAAGGTCAATCGTAAAATATTAAAAGGTCGAGTACCACGCCATTGCTCATAAAGAAATTTATTTAACAATACTCGAATAGAAAAGACAAAGTTTATCATAAGAATAATTTTTGTAACATTCTGACACCTTGTAGATTTTAATAAAATTTAGTTTACTTAATAGATTGTAGCAATGATTAATTTTCAAGATCAGTAAAAGAAATGGTGTCGGTATAACTGACTGAAAGTGTTAATATGTTTCTGATAAGTAGAAGTAAAAATAATGTTGCTTAGTCAAAATCCCGGGATAAACCACCTCTCAATGTTTCCAATGAAAGATTTCTGATAAAAATTCGTACACAAACCAGTGGGTAGACAACAACAGCTTCGGATAATGTTAATCCGATCGACCGTTATCAATTTTCTTTGAAAGCAGTCGTTGATAGGATCGCAAGTGTTAAGTATTACTCTGAGAAGCGAGATAAAGTTCGACAAAATGCGTGTCAGGTCAATGAGCCGCGCTCGGACCCACGTGACTACATGCCTGCGCAGTAGACCCTGCGCGGATGCATTTAGGACCAACTCTCTGGGGTCTTTAACTCGCTCCTTGCTTACTGCGACCTGAATGATCGTTTTTCAGACTGAAATTCGGTTGCTATTGATATTGAAAATTGGTTAACGTTAGCAGGAAGCATTGACTAAGAATGGTCAGTAATTGTTAGAAACAAAAATATATATTTCGGTCCTTGATTAGACTTTTGAACTGACAATTACTAGTTTACATTTAATTCCTTAAAGATTTATGCGATTCTGTATTGTGCTTCCAACTTGACAAAGCAAAATTGATTCTAAACGCATAAATTATTGAAATACGAAGTCTCTTTTCCGCATAAATATAACCAAAAAAATTATTAATAAATGCATTCTTTTTTCCATTCTTCCTTGTGATGCAAGTGGATTAGAAAAACGGATAACATACGATTCGAATTAGTCAAACAAAAAAAAAAACAAGCTAAATAGTTTACCAGGATTCCAGAAGGTAATTCTACGCACGAGTGCAAGACTTTAACACTTGGATGACTGCGCACGGGTCCGTTTTCACCCAGCACTTCAAAGGTATCGCTTAGACTCTCAACTCCTGGTGATTCGTTTCAATTGACGGTTGTTTAATCAAGAGCAACAAGCAGATAAATGAATAAAGATAAAGTACCATTAAAAATATATTTAAAAAAAAATTGATCAAATGCAATTAACAAAACCGTTCGTCTTCCGAGTGTGAAGACACGAAATTCCGGGATTAAAGGATCGAGCCGGGATCAAGATGTTCTTCTTCAAGAGTCGATCGACATTATCGTGGTAGGAACAATTTAACTCTTTGCACTCGAATGGCGAGTCACCAGTAAAAATTGCCATACCGTTATTCAAAACGGTTTTTATATTATTAAATTCGTCTCTATTTTATAAATTGCTAGAAATTCAATTCTTGTATGAAAAAAAAACAAGTTTAATTTCAGGTGCAGAATGTAAAAAAGACACACACAATAAAAGTGTTCGAGGTTGAAAGAAATATCTTGATTTTGGAATTAAAATTGCTTCGAGTGCAAAGGGTTAATTGCCTCCCCCATCACCCCACTCCTCCGGGACTGATTTCGAGACGATAAAATATGGTAAGGACAAAGTTGAATGGTAGAATGAGGCTGACACGATGCCAAAAAAAAAATTTTGTTTTTATGTCATTTTTTTAGAGATATCAAGGTCACCTTGACTTTTTTTAAATGGAACCACCCTTTTTTAAACATCTACAATGATCGTCCATTTCATTACGAATTCAGTGACTATAATTACTCAAAGTCATTCAAGGTCACGGTCAGAGATAACGTATAAGATTTAACATCGATACATGCCTGTAAACGGGCTTCGAAGGAATGTTGAACTCTGTCCGTGACCTTGAATGACCTTGAGTAATTATAGTCACTGAATTCGTAATGAAAGGGACTATCATTGTACGTGTTCGAAAAAAGGGTGGTTCCACTGAAAAAAATGAAGGTGACCTTGAAATCTCTAAAAAACTGACATAAAAACAAAAAATTTCTTCGTATCGTGTGAGCCCCACTGAACCGTTCAACTTTGTCCTTCAGACATTTGACGTATCTTTAAAGACAACAAAGATATTTGTGGTGGCAATAGTTAGTGCCTCGCCCTACAATGATAGTCCCTTTCGGAAGTACTCTTCTTAGAAATATCTTGATTTTTGAATGAAAATTGCTTCGAGTGCAAAGGGTTAATTGCCTCCCCCCATCACCCCACTCCTCCGGGACTTATTTCGAGACGCGAATAGCCGCGCAGAGAAGTTCGCGCGCGTCGATCATGCTCCCTCGTGCGCGTGAGCCGATTCACGAGAGTCAGAACCGAGCCAAGATCTCGCAATAAAATTCCTGCGAAGACAGGAACGGACCAGTTCGGCTAAACGGTATCTCACGCGGACTCTTCAAGTTCGCTTTCACCTAACAGCCAACAGCAGACTCGGGATCTACGAAGATCGGGTTGTGCAACTCGGCACGATACTTCTCGGCACGCGACTCGAGCCACGTTCGCGCGTGCCCCATGATCGTTCAGTGTGATTGAATGAGTCAGATTGGTTCGACCGAGGATCCCCGAGTTCTTGCTGCGACAGAGGAAGGTGTGAAGAATTTTTGCACATTCCTCCGCGAGTCTAAACACCTGCCCTCTGAGCTCGACACCATTTTTTCGGAGCCAGATGGTCGTAGCCACGGAACGCAACTCTTTTTCCAATCTTCGACCATGTAACTCTGCATCGAATTGTACGAAACAGAAGTTGAATAAAATGTATACGTTCAGCACTAAACCTACCACGGTCAAAATGACCGGTTTTCTATTTTACAATTATTGAAATTAGAAAAACAATTTCATAGGAAACGACTGCATCGACTTTTTTTATTTAAGCACATATTATAATGGAAACGATACAAAGTTTAAATAAATTCAATCTTCTCATTTCTTTAAAACGTTTTACCTTTATATGTTTTGTGGTTGGTAGGCTTAGTGTTAGACATAGTACCACCGACATAGTACCACAACCGCCAGTGTCCTCAATTTTTTTTAGATTTTTTCTTGTGGGAGATCATTGTTAAAAACTATTAAAACCAAATTGCCTCGACGTTTTCGAAATCTAATTTACCCTGTAACTACCCTCACGGGCAAGCTAGGGGGCTGAAATTGTACTCGGAGGGGTTTTTCTTGGTCAGCTTTCGAATGGTTCGATAGTCATTGAAAAACCTCTAAGGGCACTTTTGACCATCTTATTCGGCTAGGCCCTTTGTTGACGAGATTCTCGAGGGTCGCGTGGCTGGCTGTCGCAACCAGAGATTCTTTCGCCGTTCGTCCGATCCTCGTCAATAGTCATATCCGAGTGATGCAGTTCGCAATGATCGCCGGCGGAGATAGAGATTAATTAAGCGCGACGTAACGTTGCTGCGTCAGCGGCCGATCAATTTAGAATGCAACCAGCGTAGCAGCCAGAAACGGTCAGCCTTTCACTGACGCACGAGAACGAACGGACCCTTCTAGCGCGAGGCTCTCGGTGAAATCGGGAAAATCCGTCGGGCCCGACCCACATTTTATACTTTCTTCGAACACCGTCCGTCGGTTCGATCGAAATCGCGAAAGAAATCCATCTGGATCGCTTTTATTTCAGGTGTCGGTAACCCGACATCGGTAGAATCTGCGTTGCTTGTAAAATAACAGCGTCCGTTTATCGAATACGTCCCGTAAAACCCGACTGTCATGAAAGCATTACAGCTTCGGACAAACGGGAGCAAATATTTGCAAAAACCGTGGCATCTACGATTTTAATTATTACTTAATTGATTCCGTACGCATCCATTTCTTTTACATATTTGTGAACCTTCTTCTTTTAGATCGATTTGGGTCTTCTTGTTGGGTATACTAGAAAGTGCTGCTAGATTTTTATTGTGACTATATTGTGTGGATCATGTCGACTGACAAGGGAACATATTCAGATGCGAAAATCCGATTTTGATGAAACTTATGGGAGCTTATAGTTCTTTGAAAAATATCTGACACGTGTTCTTTTTTTATCGGCAACCATCCACTTTGAAGGGGTGAAAACAGCCCTCAAGGTTGGGGGTCAAAACCATATTTTTTGAGACATCTCGGAAACCAGAGGTCGAAAAAATTAAAATTTTTTTTTAAATTGTGTGTTTTTCAATGGGAAATGTAGTCGCGGAAGAAAATTTTAACAAAAGTTTTTTATTTAAACAATATATTAAAAATTTGACTTTTTATGCAGTTTCTCTTATTTATTGTTAGTTCATTTTAATGTAAACTTGGGTGTGTGATCTTTGATCCAAAATAGGGGATACATGTTTCAGGATTTTCTTTTGTTTTGCCATTTAACAATAATTATGCATAATGGAAGATAGTCTTGCACCTGGCGTGCGTAGGAAGGAATTCTGGCTTGTTTTATCGAATTATAAGCATTTAATATAAATGTGTATAGTATTTTAAACAATACCACTGGGTTATGTTTCGTTTATTGTTTTATTAGTAGCTAACGAAGGTGGCGCAGGTAGCAGCGTGGCTACGTTTCGAAATTCATGTGCCCTGCTTCTCTGTACCTATCAATCAGGTCTATAATAATGTGTGCCAGTTCAATTTCCTTCCCATTCGTGGGTGTTCCCTCGTTATGCATAATTATTGTTAAATGACAAAAAAAAAGAAAATCCTGAAACATGTATCCCCTATTTTGGATCAAAGATCACACACCCAAGTTTACATTAAAAGGAACTAACAATAAATAAGAGAAACTGCAAAAAAAATCAAATTTTTAATATATTGTTTAAACAAAAAACTTTTGTTAAAATTATCCTGCGCGACTACATTTCCCATTGAAAAACACACAATTTTAAAAAAAATTCAAATTTTTTCGACCTCTGGTTTCCGAGATATCTCAAAAAATATGGTTTTGACCCCCAACCTTGAGGGCTGTTTTCACCCCTTCAATGTGGATGGTTGCCGATAAAAAGAAACACGTGTCAGATATTTTTCAAAT
Organism: Sphecodes monilicornis; assembly: GCA_913789915.3. Lineage (NCBI taxonomy): Eukaryota > Metazoa > Arthropoda > Insecta > Hymenoptera > Halictidae > Sphecodes > Sphecodes monilicornis. The sequence goes on along the minus strand of OU565293.1, from coordinate 22,935,446 downwards.
AACTATAAGCTCCCATAAGTTTCATCAAAATCGGATTTTCGCATCTGAATATGTTCCCTTGTGAGACTGTTCAGGACGCTGATCAATAGACTCTGCGGATCTTTATGAAAATTCGAATATTCATGGATGATTTTATAAAAGTGAGGATGGGGAACAAATTCAATTTATCAACTGGCACATTTCTTATGGCAAACACTGTTTCGTACTATGCATGCCTCTTTGTGTTTTAAAAAACTTGCAATAAATGCATAAAGATCCGCAGTTTGCTAAGGAGAGTAATGATCAGTTTGTGGATCTTTATGCGAAATAAAAATTGTCTCAAAGTGAATTGGAGGCAACAGGAGTTAAATGAAAATATATTCCTACTTGTACTGTCTCCACATTCGTTCCCTATTCTACATATTCAATTTTGTCATAAATACACGCAATCCGCAGTCCAACGATGACCCACGCAGCCCATTATGATCGAAACCGGGGGTGGTTCTGTTTGTGTAAATATTTACCCAATTAGGGGATGTTGCGTAAAAGTTGCGATAACGAGGTATAAATTTAACAGTAAATTCCTGACGTACGGCAAGTATTTCCATCATCTGTTCCCGAGCGACTGTTCCCAGGCAAGAATTTTAGAACTTCTAATCATTCTATCAACACTTATTTCTACCAACATTTCGTATTCCAATATATCGATCGTAATACATAGTATTTGTACAAAACGATAAATTAATGTCCATAGAAACATTTTAAATTTTCATTGCGAGCTCCAATAACAAAGTTCTAAAAATTGTCATTTTTAATTTTGCAAGTATTTCGTACCAATCGCAATTTCTTCAAAATCTTTTCCGCACGCCATTTATTAAATCAATGTTTCGAAATGGTCAAAAAAAGTCATGTCACACGGTGCAATTTTGAACAAATTATAGTATTTAATCGATAAGTGTCGCCAAATGCTGTACTATTAGTGTCGCAGAACAATCCCCACTTCCGTGAGGAGCAGTGAGGCTCGAGAGGCTTCGGTCGCCGAGAAGTGTAACATAATACGGGTCGAGTATATCGGTGAGAGCACTATTAATCCAATGATTGACGGTTCCATGAAAAAATAATAAAAAATAAAGAAGTTTCGTTACTGGGTTTATGTGTTGTTCTCACACCGACATACTCGACCCGTATTATGTTACCCTTCTCGGCGACCGAGGCCTCTCGAGCTTCTCTGTCCTTTTCTACGTTCGACGCAAGTCAATGAATAGTATACTTGAACACGAAGTGTCGCTGGCCGGGCCCGTGATTGCGACTTTTATCGATTAAATACTGTATTCTGATTTAAAGGGCGTTCGAAGACTTTGTATTACAAATTGCAGTTCGTACTGCAGTTTGCTCAAATTTATTTATTTGTCTCTCGTAACAATTTCAGGATCGTCTTTGACTGTTCCCAGGCAAGAATCTTATAACTTCTAATCATTCTATCAACACTTATTTCTACCAACATTTCGTATTCCAATATATCGATCGTAATACATAGTATTTGTACAAAACGATAAATTAATGTCCACAGAAACATTTTAAATTTTCATTGCGAGCTCCAATAACAAAGTTCTAAAAATTGTCATTTTTAATTTTGCAAGTATTTCGTACCAATCGCAATTTCTTCAAAATCTTTTCCGCGCGCTATTTATTAAATCAATGTTTCCAAATGCTCGAAAAAGAAATCATGACACTCGGTGCAATTTTGAACAAATTACAGTATTTAATCGATAAGTGTCGCCAAATGCTGAACTATTAGTGTCGCAGAACAATCCCCACTTCCGTGAGGAGCAGTGAGGCTCGAGAGGCTTCGGTCGCCGAGAAGTGTAACATAATACGGGTCGAGTATATCGGTGAAAGCACTATCAATCCAATGATTGACAGTTCCATGAAAAAATAATAAAAAATAAACAATTTTTGTCACTAGGTTTATGTGTTGTTCTCACATAATCATTAAGTTAACACACATTCTCACATTAATCGATAAGTGTCGCCAAATGCTGAACTATTAGTGTCGCAGAACAATCCCCACTTTTAAAGAGAGCAACAGGGACAAATTGCAGGACAAATTGAATTTCTTTGAAAATGCATGAAATTCCGACGGAATTATGAATGAAAGGTAACCTGTTCGTGCATTGTCTCTCAAAGAAAGATACGGGCTCTATTAATAAAACGAGCGTACGAGCTCCGGCGCGAAGATAATGGCGGCTATCAGAAAACTCGCAGTTTCGGAGTCGCGAAAGAATTGCGACGTTGCGGAATTCCTGTACAAGCGGCGTAGGTCATTAATGGAAGCGGTTCCGCGTACGAGCACTGGCACGCGAGATCTGCGCTTCGTTTATCGATTCGTGAGAAGACAACGTGAAAAAAGGAATTACGAGGGAACATGGTACATACTCGAACGAACTTTTTGTTTCGCCGAAATGCAATTTCGGAGGTGTCTTCGGGTCAAGGAACCGCGCGCAGTGCGGCATGCTGTGCAGAAAAATCGAATTTATTCTTGTTCGATTTTGATCTAATTGTGCAATGATATCGTCAGTTGTTAAGTAAAAAAAATTTGATTTATCGGATATAAACGCAATAACTAATCAAACGGAAGAGAAGATTATAATGCTTACAGTTGAAAGAAAATGGGAAGACTGTTTCTGAGATCGGTATCATTTATTTAACCAGTTAACTGTGTAGCTCGACTTTGTATGTGGCTACTAAAAATTTTTGAAAACTTTATTTATCACATATTGACCTCTCGTCAATTTCTTTGTTTCGTTTCTTTACTTCGTCTTTGACTCAAAAAATTCCAAGATATCGACAAATTAATCATGCGTTTTAATTTTCACTACAATTTTAACATAAACAGCAATCAATTAATTTTTATTCCATGACGAGTATACTCGGCAAAAACAGTTAACTGGTTAAACGTGATCGCGTGTAGTTATAGAGACTGAAATGAGCCGTTGTTTTTGAAAGTGATATAAGTCCTACCAGTTAATGTTATTCAAATATCTCTTTTTATATTTTTCATCACACAGTGAATAAAAATGATTCCCGTCCGCAAAATGGTTAAAATTAAAATATCATCCGAAATAATAGCATTTTTTCAAATGAGGAATAATTCTGGAGATAATCGCGTTTATTAATTAAAATGAGACAGCCAATATAAATTTTCTGATTTTTGTAACACTGTGGTCCGGCACGGATCGCAGGGCCCAGCGTATTGTGTGAAATTTTCTATTGTATTTCTAATTTTGTATATAAATAGTTTTCCGCGAAAGGAAGCGGTAAACGCGTCAATCGGACTGCGGATACCCGTTTCACAGTGTCCAACGACGACACTCGATTCAGCATGATTACGCGCGAGGCGAGACATGTCGTGAAAAAGAAATTCCTCCGGCTGTCGCTTTACATCGCGCGTCCGCGGCCCGCAACCTCCACGATGCAATTATGGTCGACTGTAGCTTGCGAGCGTGGCCCAATTGCGCCTGGAACTTCCCGGAGACGTAAAAAGGGGGAATCGGCGCCGGTGAAGAACCGGCTTCGCTTCGAAACAACCCGACACAGCCTGGAGAAACCGGTGGGAATACCGCGCGACGGGATCGAACGCGTAGAATTGACGTCAGGTAGATGGAACTTGCGCAGGTAGACGACTACCGTTGATTTACAATTTACAGGCCTCTATCGTACGGTCTTTTGCAGTCAACAATGCTTCGAGAATTACGCCTGGACCGAGCGAGTGCTATAACTAAGACAGAAACGCTTTAACCCCTTGCCATACCATTTTCTTTACGGCTACAATAATTAAAACGCCTTCGCCCCCAAAAATCTCACAGAAGAGGAAAGAAAATTTGTATTTTTGCATCACTACATTTACTTCAATGCTTAAATATTGATTATACTAAAATTTTATTTCGTCGGAAAATAAAGGTATAACTTTCATCTTTGTTAGACTTTTAAGAATTTAATATCTTTAATAATTTAATGTACCCGAGCCGCATGGTGTCATATTTCTCGTCGACCGAGGCCTCTCGAGCTTCACGGCCCCTCAAGGGGGTACACCCCGCACTAGTGGGGATATCTCAGGGACAATTATGTCGGAGACATTTGGGACAATTATCGATGAAATACTGTAGAATTGAATATCTTCATCACGACTGTGACTCGTCAAATTTCGTCGGAAAATAAAGGTATAACTTTCATGTTTGTTAGACTTTTAAGAATTTAATATCTTTAATAATTTAATGTACCCGAGCCGCATGGTGTCATTTCTCGTCGACCGAGGCCTCTCGAGCGTCGTGGGCCCTCAAGGGGGTACACCCCGCGCTAGTGGGGATATCTCAGGGACAATTATGTCGGAGACATTTGGGACAATTATCGATGAAATACTGTAGAATTGAATATCTTCATTACGACTGTGACTCGTCAAATTTCGTCGGAAAATAAAGGTATAACTTTCATGTTTGTTAGACTTTTAAGAATTTAATATCTTTAATAATTTAATGTACCCGAGCCGCATGGTGTCATATTTCTCGTCGACCGAGGCCTCTCGAGCTTCACGGGCCCCTCAAGAGGGTACACCCCGCACTAGTGGGGATATCTCAGGGACAATTATGTCGGAGACATTTGGGACAATTACCGATGCAATACTGTAGAATTTAATATCTTCATCACGAGTCTGACTCGTCGAAATACGGCAAGGGGTTAATAGAAATTCATTCCAACCCAGTTCTTTGCAATAACGCAACAATATCTCACCGGAAGCCATCAATCGTCACACTCCATATAAACATTCCCGTGCCGACCGATAGCCTAACCCTCATACGCTCCGCAGAAATATAGTTGCATAAAAGATCCTAAGAGAATTTTTCACCCATTTTTGCTTTACACTTCAAATCAATGAATTATGTTTTATTTATAACGTCACATTTTGTGAAGTAAAGAGATTAACCATTCTACAGTATGTAAAAATAGTGTATGGATGAATTTTCACCCTGAGGAGCGTATGAGGGTTAATGGCCCAACGCGGCCATCGACCACCCCGTGACGGGATCACTTCCATAAAGACCTATCATAAATTATTAACCAAAAGCGGAGTAGCGTCGGACTATCTAGTAGATAGTATTTACCTTCCATTACTCTAAAAAAAAACAAGTTGTCGCTAACAAAATTGAAATTCGTTTCTATTAATTCTATTAAATAAAAAAAGATTCTTTAATTCTATTAATTCTATTAAAACTATTAAAGAAATTGATGATGACGTAACATTCTTTTCAAGTTCCTCAAGTTTCAAGTTCCCCGTCCCTACAAGTGCATCAAGTTCCCTCGATAAAAATGTAACGAAAGATCGAAGTTCTCATGCGAACATTGCGCTGAAAGATGACTATCAAATAATATAAAAGAATCGATAGAAACGCAATATCTGAACAGTGGAAAAATCTACGGATAACACCTGTTACCTTTATCTATGTCGTTTGCAACAACGATTTCCACGCCAACGAGTTTCGCAGCAATGGCGGCGGCTCCGCAGCCAGCTCCCAGGTCCAGGACGCGTTTCGTAGATCTTGAAAAAATATTCTTTCCCTGGTCCAAGATAAATCTCGTTAGTGCCTGTCCACCTGGCCAGTAAATGGACCAGAAGGGCTCGGAAAAGACGCGTCTCTTTGTCTCGTCCGCCTCGAGGACGCTGGAGAACGGAGCATGATAAAGATCGCAGTTCGGCGTCAGCAGGAACAGCTTGATTTCCGGCGTCATGTGGTTCCTCGAAATCTCCGTGCTGCTCAAGATCTCTCGGACCACCTCGGGATCAAGAATGCACTCCCGAGGAATGCATACCGAGCCAGTGACGCGGTGCCAGGTCTTCCAGATGTTCGACATGACGCCCTTTCGAAATAAGCGACGCTCTTCTCACGATCGCCGCGCAGCCTAAACAAACCGATTCTATAAGAAGATCGATTTCAGGAAGCGAGTTAAATATAGATCGATAAACGACGCAAATACTTAATTGCCCGAGATACGCGGAATCGATCGCGGCCAGTCTTTTGCGCGCAATTTCCCAATCCAATCAATCTTTCAAAGTTTCGATACCCGAAATGGTCAAAATCAGCCATTTTGTTTGGACAGAGTTGTAAAAGAGTAATTGTTCGTCCAAGTTGAACATAGGGCACCTGTTGCTTTAGTATAGATAATCTTAATACTGTCTATATGGTTTGCTTTTAGTAAAATTATTAAGGAAAGGCAGCCATTTTTGTCTGAGTTCTCCTTATTGCGATCGACGAAGACAATTTCTATTCAGCGTATAGATGTGCAGTCTAAACATATGGGTTAAAAGTACTTGGTTTGTTAGCAAGACTTAGGTCTTCTCTAGAACTATATTCCCTGAAGGTTTCATTAAAATATACGCAGAATTGACAAAGTTATGGCCTGCATGATGCTGTCTCGTTCCAAAGTTGCTCATAGAGGCGTTTGTACTTCCATGTTTAATTTTTATCTCAAGAACCAACATAGTTTCTCTGTAGAAAATAATATATTTTAGTACTCTAATAGTGCCGTAACCGTACCTTGAAAATTTCGGAAAGATCGGTTGCATAGTTTCCCCCCGAAAAAAATTCTCCCCTAATCGCTTAAATACCTCTAGCGCGTTCTTCCCGTTGAAAAATTGCTCCTTTTTCGTGTCGACTGCACGTTTTTCAGCTAGAGATGACCGAACTCGATGTCATGACATGATGCAAGAATATTACCGAAATTCATATTCTTTAATTAGGCAGATTGCACAATTGTACAATGTTTTTACCCGTCCGAGTGGCGCGATCTTCATTTGTGTATAAATCGATAAAAATCTGCGGCGATAAGCGGTGAGATATCATCCAGAAATAATGTCGAGGAGGAAAGGGAATAATTTTTCCAGTTTTTCCTCTCGTACTTCCCCGTACTTTATCTGCTTCGTGGATATCGGCTCGATTAACCGGGAAAAAATCGATTATTTCCTATTTAGAGATGTTGTTTCCCGTTTCACGGCGAACGAATCGACAGACTGTCGTTCCATCGAATAGACGCTGATAAGGCCGACGATTTCCCAGAACGATCGGTATCAGGACTCGCAATCTTACGGCCAGATAATGATGTATTCCAATTTTTTTTTCCTTTCCCAAGACTCTGGCGCCGATAAGATTATTTCGCTGTCTTCTTTGTGCTCTCGATATACGCCCACCGAACATTCCGATTAAAACGACTCGTGGGGCAAATTGCGCCACGTTATCTGATCAATTGTTTCTCAAGACCGTTCGCGGCACTATAACCCCTCGTGTAATTATATAATTTCGATTGGGTCGGGAAATCGCTAAATAGAAATTGTCCTCGTCGATCGCAATAAGGAGAACTCAGACAAAAATGGCTGCCTTTCCTTAATAATTTTACTGAAAGCAAACCATAGAGACACTATTAAGATAGTCTACGCTAAAGCAACAGGTGCCCTATGTTCAACTTGGACGAACAATTACTCTTTTACAACTCTGTCCAAACAAAATGGCTAATTTTGACCATTTCAGGTATCAAAACTTTGAAATATTGATTGGGTCGGGAAATCGCTGAATAGAAATTGTCCTCGTCGATCGCAATAAGGAGAACTCAGACAAAAATGGCTGCATTTCCTTAATAATTTTACTAAAAGCAAACCATATAGACAGTATTAAGATTATCTATGCTAAAGCAACAGGTGCCCTATGTTCAACTTGGACGAACAATTACTCTTTTACAACTCTGTCCAAACAAAATGGCTAATTTTGACCATTTCGAGTATCAAAACTTTGAAATCTTGATTGGGTCGGGAAATCGCTGAATAGAAATTGTCCTCGTCGATCGCAATAAGGAGAAGTCAGACAAAAATGGCTGCCTTTCCTTAATAATTTTACTAAAAGCAAACCATAGAGACACTATTAAGGTAATCTATGCTAAAGCAGCAGGTGCCCTATGTTCAACTTGGACGAACCCTCAAGTAACCCTCAAGAAGTTTTAGCCAAAACAAAAGAAGTTTTCAAAATACAGTATTTCACCGGTAATTGTCCCAAATGTCTCCCACAGAATTGTCCCTGAGATATCCCCACTAGTGCGGGGTGTACCCCCTTGAGGGGCCGTGAAACTCGAGAGGCCTCGATCGCCGAGAAATATGACACCATGCGGCTCGGGTATATCGGTGAGACCAACTAATCCGAATTTCCAACTTCTTTATTATTAATTATTTTTTTATGCGACTTCGATGACCGTAGTCCCATAAAAAAATAATGATTAATAAAGAAGTTGGAAATTCGAATTAGGTATGTTTACATTTCTCGGTGACCGAGGCCTCTCGAGCTCGGCTGTCCTTCTCTACGTTCGGCAAACCTCAGACAATGATATCCCTCCGGCATAATTGTCCCTCCGCAGACCAGTGTTGTGGACAATTATCGATGAAATACTATATAGTAGTTATTTTAAGTAATGGATTTATTTGATCGATTAAATTCTATTTCATCGGAATCGTAATCGGCCATCTTTGAATAAGTTTAGCGCGAAAAGTGATATTTTTGCATAAAGCTTATCGGTTCTCGGAAGACGTATTACGTAAGAATGATTATCTCAAAGTCCTTTGTTTAGCAGTTTTCAAGAGGTATTTTTACCGTCGTTAAAAATCTGAAATTTGCTGCCGCAGTGTTTACTAAATAAAACGCATTAGAATTAAGCGATCAGCGAAAGGTGCAGATCAAACGGAAGAATTTTATTGCAAACGTGAAATCCACGAGAAAGTGATTCGAATGTGAACCAATGAACAGTTTTGTGCAGATATTTTTAACCGACCAATTACCTAGAATCGTACTTTACTCGGCATAATCTCAAGGCAACGTACCCAATATACAATTTCCTCTCAGGTCTCGGGGATTCCCACTGCGACAGCTTGCAGAACGAGGTGGCTGACCGATCGAGGCTCGATTCCACTCTAATCGCTGCTCGTTATCTCCAGAAGAGCGGTTGTATCTGGAAAAAGAATACCTAAAAGCTTTCTTCGAACATGGTACACTGTGGTTCGGAATACGATCCTACCAGAGCAAAATGATTTTTGTCGCTGTTTTTCCTTGTACAGTCGCTCGCAAAAGTATTCGCTCGCCAATTAACAGTTTGACTGCCAAAGCAGCGACCTCAAAAATTTCATAAAATCGAAACAATATATTTAATAAAATAATGATTACAGAATTAACATGTGTGACACTGAGTAACGTTTTAACCTTCTTGCATTTTCCAGATATTAACCAAATTTGATACAATGATTACATTAGCGTAATAATTAATTTTTAAATATGGACAAATAATTCCGTCACCCATATATGGGTGACACGGCAGTTAACGTGTTAAATCAGAATAACTTTCTTAACAAATCTTATGATTTCGCCGCAAGGTTCGATCCTATTAAAATTCTCAAGGACTGGTCTTACACGAAATTGTCTATAGCTAAGATAAGTAACAGAAAACTCTTTCTTTTAAAATGTAGATCCAACAACATTATTCTTAATTTCATTTGCAAAAAAGTCATTAAGAGAAACAACTTCATCACTGCGTCTTCATTCACTCGTGACAAATTGTTGAAATTACAAAAGAGATATATGAAAAAAGTTTTAAACATTACTATTACAGATACACACAATTTACACAGTAAATTACTCAATAATATCTCTGAACTAAACGAAGAATTACAGTTTCTTACTCCCCAACATATTCTAGAAGTATTCTACAGATTTGAAAATAAAAAATTTTTGAAACTCTTCAAAGAACACAAAAAACGTAGCATAGAAAAATTTAACAACCTGTTGAGAGTAAATGACAGAGACTATGAGATGGATGAATCCAAAAAAAAAAATTTCGATCGAAAGAAATTGCACCGATAACTTTCTTAACATTTGACCAAACCACTTGACTTTTTTTTGAGCAATTAGAAACATTGATTTAGTAAATCGCGTGCAAAAAAGATTTTGAAGAAATTGCAATGAGCAGGAATGACAAAAAAAAAATAAAAATGGCACTTTTTAAAACTATAATTTCAGCCCGTAATGAAAATTCAAAATATGCGTTTTGTAGATCTATGTTATTAACACATATGCTGAAAATTTCGTCGATATCAGTTAACGAACGTATGAGCTACAAGCGGTTGAAAATTGTGGTAATCACAGTTTTTCACGACTTTTGGTCAGTTTCTGCTTAAAATGGATAGCTTCTTACATCAGGAAGTTCCAACCAGTAGCTTTGTACCTTTTGTATTATTTTTGCATTATTGTTCGTGAAATTTTTTTTTCGATATTAACATCAACATCATTTTCAAAGAACTCTTCTGGATAGGTTTGTGTTTGCTTTTCATAAATGTTTTTGTGAAAATTGACGAATTATTTGATAAAACATACTTTAAAAAGCCGTTCTCCGTCAACAAATTTTCTTTCTGCAGGATTTGTACCTGCCTACTTACAAGTTTCACCCATACATGCCAAACATTTTAAAGAAAAACAAAGAAGAAGATATGAATACAATGTTAACACATTATCTACCAGCGATTATTCCATAATTTTTAGAAGTCTATGATCCATGGTTAAGGATTTTTTTAACAGATCCTTCGACTGCAACAAGAATTTCAATCACAAACGTATAACTCACTCTCAATAACGTAATCTAATAATTTCCTTTGGAATTCTTATAAAAAGTAAGATTTTTAAGCTTTCGTTTCGTACAGCACAATTATCGAATAGCCGATTAATAGGCTTCCGGTAGATAAAGTGTTAAGACCAAGCTCTTCGTCGCCATATTGGATAGCTATATATATTGTCCACGCCCCCATGTCAGATCCCAATACCGGTGTACCGGTATTGCAATCCCTAGTCGGTATGTTTAGTGTTAACACTAGATTTACGGGGCCCGTCAAAATGACGGATTCAAACATTTTTAATTCACGTTTATTAAGAGTGTAAGGAGCCATTCGTGAGGAATTATTAAATAGATTTATTTTTTTGTGTACATATTACAATAAAAATCGCTGAAGATCTAAGTAAATACAATTTTATTATTTTTATAAAGCAATGTAAAATAATCAATTTTAGTGCTCCGTAAACCTAGTGTTAACACTAGAACTACCGGACCAGTCAAAATGACTGGTTTCTAATTTTTTCTTTTACAAGTATTGATATTATAAATGTGTTTTCAGGAGTAACTTTTTAGTACGCGTCTCTATTGAAGTACATATTTAAACAAAAATTGTACGAAATCTGAATAAATGCAGTCTTATTGTTATTATAAGGCAGTATACCCAGTCGCGTTTATTGCTCGGTAGTTCTAGTGTTAAAGAGTAGAATATCGCTCTACGACGAGTGGGGATAATTGAGACGTCGGAGCTGGTGTAATCGATGGTAAACAAAACTTGTTTGTACGAAGCTGCTTCTACTTATTTATTCCTATATTATAATTGGTTTTCTGTGTAAATAAATAACAAGAATAGACTGCATGGAATTCATGTCCAATCAGGTAGAATTCAATGCGAACAAGTCAATTGTCCTGCAGAATATTTTCACAGTATTTAATAGTTTCTCTCCGTCATATCTGCAATCACGATTGAATGCATTTGCGATACACGCTAATAAAGCGTTCTCTTCATTAGAGAGTACGTTCTGACGGAAATCAATATCTCGATAGCCAGCAGGAGCCAGAGAACATTGCGCAGGAATTCTTTGAAACATATTCAGCCGAGTAAATTTCACAAAGCATATTGTGAATTTCTAATTCCGAAAATCTTTGGCATCGTTACAAACGCATTGTTCTACAGTTTTCGCCGAATTACAATATTTCATCGATAATCGTCCACAACACGGGTCTGCGGAGGGACAATTATGCGCGAGGGATATCATTGTTTGAGGTTTGCCGAACGTAGAGAAGGACAGCCGAGCTCGAGAGGCCTCGGTCACCGAGAAATGTAAACATACCTAATCCGAATTTCCAACTTCTTTATTAATCATTATTTTTTTATGGGAATTCGATGACCATATTTGTGGCATTTTTATAATAAAAATGATACCAAATACGATATAATTCCGATGATATTTATTTGTGTAATAGACAATTAAAGTTTCGGGCGCGAGGAAGAATAGCGTATGGGAAAGAAAGAGACGCGGAGAGTCGCAGTCGGCGGCCTTCCTCGCGCCCGAAACTTTAATTGTCTATTACACAAGTAAATATCATCGGAATTATATCATATTTAGTATGATTTTTATTAGAAAAATGCCACAAATATGATCACCGAAGTCCCATAAAAAAATAATGAATAATAAAGAAGCTGGAAATTCGGATTAGTATGGTCTCACCGATATACCCGAGCCGCATGGTGTCATATTTCTCGGTGACCGAGGCTTCTCGAGCTTCACGGCCCCTCAAGGGAGTACACCCCGCACTAGTGGGGATATCTCAGGGACAATTATGTCGGAGACATTTGGGACAATTACCGATGAAATACTGTAGAACTGGATTTTATAATGACGCGCATACCGCAAAAGATTTCGTGGTAATGAAGGGTGGGGGGCCGTCCAGCGAGCGTTCAGGATTCCGTGGATTCGAAAGGACCACATGATTATAAAACGGTCGGAGGATCGATTGCGCAACTGGAATTATAACTTTCCAGTGTTTCGTCGTTAAAATAGAATCGTTACAGCGACGGCGGCTTGTTACATGAGTAGCTCGATTTAATAATAGATCGCGAGTCGTCCTTTGCCGCGTATGACGGTTTGCTTTTTCTGATTGTTATTATTATTATTATGTGGGATTAGAATCGGGTGAAATAAGAAACTGCTGATATAATAAAAAGAAAACCGAAAAGAAGATGTATATTTTAAAAATAGAGTTTCGTGTGTAAATAATTCAATCACTCGAATTTGGAACGCACAGAATTCAGAATGCCTCCAATTCGGAACGCCTCCAATTCGGAACGCCTCCAATTCGGAACGCCCCCAATTTGGAACGCCCCCAATTTGGAACGCCCCCAATTTGGAACGCCCCCAATTTGGAACGCCCCCAATTTGGAACGCCCCTAATTTAGAACGCCCTTAATACAGAACGCCCCCATTTCGGAACACTCTCGAATTTGAACGCCTACAAATTTCAACGCTTCCAAGTTTCAATCATTCGAATTCGGAACGCCCAGAATTCAGAACTCCTTCAATTCGGAACGCTCCCAATTCGGAACGCCCCCAATTCGGAACGCCCCCATTTCGGAACACTCTCGAATTTGAACGCCTACAAACTTCAACGCTTCCAAATTTCAATCACTCAAATTTGGAACGCCCAGAATTCAGAATGCCTCCAATTCGGAACGCCCCCAATTTGGAACGCCCCCAATTCGGAACGCCCCCAATTCGGAACGCCCTCAATACAGAACGCCCCCATTTCGGAACACTCTCGAATTTAAACGCCTACAAATTTCAACGCTTCCAAGTTTCAATCACTCGAATTTGGAACGCCCAGAATTCAGAATGCCTCCAATTCGGAACGCCTCCAATTTGGAACGCCCCCAATTCGGAACGCCCGCAATTCGGGACGCCGCTAATTTAGAACGCCCTCAATACAGAACGCCTCCATTTCGGAACACTCTCGAATTTGAACGCCTACAAATTTCAACGCTTCCAAGTTTCAATCACTCGAATTCGGAACGCCCAGAATTCAGAACGCCTTCAATTCGAAACGCTCCCAATTTGGAACGCCCCCAATTTGGAACGCCCCCAATTCGGAACGCCCCCAATTCGGAACGCCCTCAATACAGAACGCCCCCATTTCCGAAGCATTGCCGCGTGTAAGTCATCGCATGAATTCGTACAATCTCTGTGTACACAAGATATAGGGCGGAGGCACAGATGCGGAATGTCAACTTTTCGCGATTGAACAGTGATACTAGGGGTTGATCCCCGTGACTGGTTATCAGCGGAACGAACCTGTTCGATTGCTGATGAAACCGTACGGTCCGAGACGCTGTGCTTGCATCACCATTGCACGGTACACAGACGGTTGCGGCTATGTCCGATAGTTGGCACGTGCCATCGATCCGTCTTGCGAACTATAGTCGCCTGCCCGTGTCTATACACCGGTTTTGTGCAACAAAAGTGCAACCTCTTTAGACCAAGTGCTCTCCTATAGAGAGGATCCAACTGTCTTCAACGGTGCCGCGAGGATGGCCACTTCCTTTCGCTTCGAGTGGCCTCAAAAGGTCCTAATGTAGAGTTTAGTAGGCAAAAACCTGGGACCCCATTTGGTATCCCTGAAGAGGATAGCCACTACGTTCCATTTCCAACGCAATAAAACGGGTCCCCAGTCGATTCATATTGTAGTGTATAATAAATTTAATGATTTCGGCGCACGGTTCGATCAAATTTAGAAACAGCAAATTTGCAATTATTTAAACATTATTCTCAACTATGTTAGAGAAGATGATTTCGGCGCACGGTTCGATCAAATTTAGAAACAGCAAATTTGCAATTATTTAAACATTATTCTCAACTATGTTAGAGAAGATGTTATTTGCGCAAGGTTCGATCTTTTTGAAATTCAACAACAAATTTGCAATTTAATTAATACCCAACGTTTCGATCCAAGTGCGGATCATTATCAAGGGAATATTGCGTTTGCTGCGAACTATTTTTAATAAAGCCGGAAAAAAGAATTATTTTTTAAATATAACTGAGTAAGAGTTGCGTTGGCAACGTGATTGTGCCATCGTGGCCAAACGTAACTGATTATTCTCAACGTTTCGATCCCTATATGGATCATTTTCAAGAGAGACATTTTTGCGTCTGAAAAATAATATATATATATAATATTAAAATATATATAATATAAAAAATATATAATATAAATATATATATATAAAATAATATATATTATTATTTTTATATATATAACATAGTTGAACAAAAAGTAATATTAAAAATAATACAAAAAATAATTTTTTACCCGACTGTGTCGAAATATTATTTTTTGTTCAACTATATTATATATATATTATTTTTCAAACGCAAAAATGTCTCTCTTGAAAATGATCCATATAGGGATCGAAACGTTGAGAAGAATGTTTAAATAATTGCAAATTTGCTGTTTCTAAATTTGATCGAACCGTGCGCCGAAATCATAAAATTTATTATATATTTCATTTCCGATCGAGAGGAATTTCACCTGTATCTACTGTAGTGGCCTATCGAACGAAAGATACGGATTCCCTTGGACAAAAGGATCCACACGACCCTCTGAACGAAACGCAATAAAATGGGTCTTCAGTCGCCTCGACAGGTCCTAACACGAAGATACAGTAGACAAGAGGGTTTCGGTAGCATTCAGGTTTCTAGGGCAGTGTCTACGGAAAATTAACCTCGCGAGCAAAGAGGGGAGACGACTCCAAGCCCAACGACGCCACACTATCAGGAGAAACCCGTTTGCTTCGAGAGAATTGCCGTGTCATGCAGACATCTTCTTTTTCGCTCGTACCCTCTCTCTCTCTCTTTCTCTCTCCGCTGGCTCACGTGTCTCGCCGACACAAGGGCGAATCTTCCGCAACAGGCTGAGGCTTTTGCATACGTCGCAGGAAGTCCCTGACCCGAGCGCTATCTCCGCAAAACACCTTCCAGGGTGGATCTGTTCTCGCGGAGGAAACGGTGGCCATAACGTGGAAACTTTCTTGCAGATTGCGTAGGAATTTCCGCGGATTCGACTGGTTAGTTGTTATGTACAACCACGATCGATGATAGCGGCACAAAGCTGATGATGTTTACGCTAGGTTCCATTTTCCCTGTTGCAATTTATATCGGAGTCTGGGTGGAGAGAAACTCTTTCAAGGATTCGTAACAGTCGCATTTAAAAGAGGCGAACAACGCGGTAACCGATAGACGATTTTTGTTGCGATGCGCCTGTTCGATATCTGTAATCTTATTATCAGACTGCGGATCTTTATGCAAAATTTTTATACATCAATTGCGATCTATAGAAGCTGAGTAAACATTTATTCTCCTCACTAATGATACTTATACAAGTTAAAAACAGTATATCGACACTGCAACAACTCTTTTAATCTATTTTCTGTTTCGGAATGACACCCCCCTCCTCATTTTTTTTCATAAACGCATAAAATCTGCGATCCGGTGATTAACAAATAAATTTGACCTCTTAGTCTATCAATTTTCAAAGTAAAACGACAAATCTTACAAAATTGTTGCGTTAACGATGTCACTCTTTAGATAGGATTGTTTGCAGCTTTATATAAAATATACTATCCTATTCGCAATAATATATATAGAATCATGAAGAATCTAGCTCGTTGATAAACTGTGGATTTTATGCATTTATAAAATAGAAATAAAAAAAAACAGACGAATTTAGTGTTACGGGTACATTATTTACAACCTATTCAAATTATTATTTAAAGAATTCAATTTGTATGTACGCCTGCTTATTACATTTACTAGTAATGCTTACTACATTAGTTTCAACCTATTCAAATTATTATTTAAAGAATTCAATTTGTATGTACGCCTGCTTATTACATTTACTAGTAATGCTTACTACATTATTTTCAACCTATTCAAATTATTATTTAAAGAATTCAATTTGTATGTACGTCTGCTTTCTTTGTAATCGATGGAGACAATTTTTATTTTGCATAAAGAACCGCAGTCTCCTCGTCGAGATCCGAAAGTTTCGAACTTTTTACATTTTCAGACACCAAGATTCAAGCCCCGATAGACGCTGCTGGATAAACGTGCATCGACTATCCCAAGCTTTATGTGACATAAGGTCTGGGTTAGGTGATCATTAAACGATCGGTCATTCAGAAATGTCGCAAGCGTCACACGGGGAAGCGGTCTACCGAGAAGCTTTATTTCTTCGTGTTGCTTCGTTTCTCGGTAAAGTTCCCCGTATCGCCGATAAAAAGCTCTCATGTGTATATACGTGTGCGTATTTACACTGTTATACACGGAAATGTTCGCGCCACGCTTTATCCGAAACGGCGCGCGCATCGTTGCTAGGGGACGTTGGTGGGGAGAGGGAGCACCGTAGGCTATAAAAGAATCGCGCGTCGGCCTTCGAGGTTACTCGCTGCCGGAACTCTGCAGACTACTTCACGTAACTGCAAAGTCCGATCAGAACACTTTTAGAGAATTACACGGGGAAAGTTGATCGTTGGTTGCGTAAGCAAGACAACCGTGTGCTTATCGGTTCTGACAAAGGAGAAAGGACACAGTTTCAAGTGAATCAGTGGAACGATCGACATCGAGTGGATTTTTCGTGATACACTGGTAATCACAGCCGAGAAAATTCCTACATTCAGTGAAGTGTGCAAACGAGGAAGGTCTGGTAGTGATTCGAAGGAAGCCGAAGAAGAGATACTCACGGATATGACACGCTGTCAGAGCTTGCACTCTTACGGGTCCGCCACCATGACTGAAAGGTACGGAATTTACGCTTTGACACTAGAATCGGATTAACTTTCTTGCCGGGAACGTGGTCGGTCTTCCTCCAACTATGAAGAAAATAATGTTGTATAATTTAATTCCGATAACGTCTGCTCTTTATCCCGCAACCGAGCGGCTCGTTTGTGAAATAGATTAATACAATATTCAATCGCAATTGT
The DNA here is from genome assembly GCA_913789915.3 of Sphecodes monilicornis. Classification (NCBI taxonomy): domain Eukaryota; kingdom Metazoa; phylum Arthropoda; class Insecta; order Hymenoptera; family Halictidae; genus Sphecodes; species Sphecodes monilicornis. The sequence goes on along the minus strand of OU565293.1, from coordinate 22,917,772 downwards.
ATTAACCCCTTGCACTATGATTTATTTTACGGTTACAGTAATTAGAACTTGATTGTCGTCCATCATTTCTTAGAACAAAAAGAAAATCTAAATTGATTATATGCTTGTATATTCCCCAATGGCTATATATCGACTGCAACAAAATTCAATTTTATTTCGCTTCAAAGGAAATTAATAATTTACATGTTAAGCAGATGTTGTTCGAAATTCTTATCACGAGTCTGACTCGTTATTATAGTGCAAAGGGTTAAAGAAATTTAGAGTTCGTCAACGAAATACTATGGAACGAATCTGTCGTACCGTGTTGCGCCATACCGATTTAAACAGCGTTGTATTTATCTTCGTGACTTCGGAGTTTTTATCGCGTCGATCCAAGTATTTGCACACAAGAATCGCAGAGATAAAAGAGGTTAGATTGCAATCTGCCATACCGGCCACGTTGCTCCACTGATAATTCCGATTAGCCGTGTATGCGATCCAATTGCGGGAGACTAATTTTTCGATATGAATTTTTTCAGCGGACCGCTATGGTCGGAACAAAAAGATTCCAGTTGCCCCAGGGGGACCATCACCTGCGGAATGCTGCCTACCCTACGAGCCCTCGCTTCAAAAGAATGCGTGGACAGCCGTGGCACCATCTGCCTGGTGCCATTCGACGCAGACATGGACTCCGCGAGTCACCTGCAGATGATCCTGTTGGAGGCCTATTGTCGCGAGACAGGCATCAAGGTGTTACGGGTGTCCAGAGAGAGGATAATGGAGCATCTGTGCCCGGGAAACGGGGATTTATCCTGCGTGTTAATCTGCAACGACGATCCATATTTTCTCGATCCCCCCGAGTGAAGCCACGGATCGCTTGGGAAGCTTCCGGAACGAATCTAAATAAGTCTCGACTGGACGCAGTCACGTGATCGTTATTTGAAATATGGCGGATCGAGGAACACCGTCGGGCCAACGGGGGAGTGTGTGGAACGTTTTTTCCCGCGAACTAATATTCCGCGGACCGATGGTTCGTTAAGACACACACACACCCGCAAAGAGAACGTTTGATAACGGACGACGACTAGCGCTCTCGAGATAAGAATATCTACGCACCTTGCGATAGATATCGATCGTTGTGATCGTTCGTTGGGTGCCACGTCGGTCGCCTGGTGGTCGGCGAATCATCGGGGACCCACGGTGGTAAATGTTAGTCGCGAATTACGAAACGCAGCCCAACAACCATTATCTCGCACCGTTTAAGGTTGTACAAAGCAACCGTCTGGCTGCCCGAGGTCACACACACGCGCGCGCGCGCGCATGCACGCGCAACTTGAACGTTGTAATCTGCGATAAGAGGAGATTATTTTTGTAATTGTCGATTGCAGAAACTGTTGTAACTCTATTTTGTAAATTTGTATTTTTAATTCACGAAAGGTAGCTCTGCGCAGTTCACAGATACCGTCCACCATTTTGTAGGTGGACAGGCTTCACACGCGGAGTCATCCGACACGGTCGTCGAGGTTTCATTGTACACCTTTTTACGAGAATAAAGAAGACACTGCTCGAGAACAACAACACTCGTCTAGTTTATTTATTTACCGTTCTGCGCTCCATTTTCCGTAAAAGAAGCCGCTAAGTAGAATTTGTTCTGATCTTATTCGCAGCTCACAAAGTACTTGAGGTACTCGAATATCTCGTCTATGGAGGATTTGCAAATCCTGAACGTGACGTGAGTAGGTATATTAAACAATAAAAAAAGGTGAATAACCGCTTGACCCTTCTGTGTAGTCAACTGAGTGAGACTAGCTATTTTTTAATGTTCCTCTAACAACATTACAAAAATGTTCTGAATGTACATTCTTTGCTCACTGTTGTATCGATCTATAGTCTCAATATAAAAATTTCTGCAGCAAATGTTAAATACTAAAATTTTTAACTTATACATTTTGGTCGACTGCACGAGAGTCAACGACGCCGAACTTTGGATTGCAGTGAAACACGTTCGGCGCCGCGTCACCCATATTTGGGTGACGGGTGTGCTTCCGCGGGGACCCCGTCACCCATATATGGGTGATTTTTTTCTTTGGTCAAGTCAACACTAGGTTTACGGAGCACCAAAATTGATTATTTTACATTGCTGTATAAAAATAATGAAATTGTATTTACTTAGATCTTCAGCGATTTTTATTGCAATATGTACACAAAAAAATAAATCTATTTAATAATTCCTCACGAATGCCTCCTTACGCTCTTAATAATCGTAAATTAAAAATTTTTGAATCCGTCATTTTGACGGGCCCCGTAAATCTAGTGTTAAATAAGATTTTCAGTTGCAATTTCTAAAAGCAATTTAATGGCACAAGCACTGAAGTATAAAAATAGAATATACAGCATAAAATTATACAGGGTGTCCCACATAATGGGAACACCTAAATATCTGTCGTATTTACAGTCCTATCAGAAAACTTCAGAGGACAAAGTGACACTATTGCAGCGGGCAAATATAATGGTAAAGAAAAAAATTGTTGATGTCGTGTTTTTTAATGAAATTTCAAGGTCACCGATGTTTTTTTTAAATGGAATAGTATATTTTTTTACGATACCACGATAGACAATAAAAAACTGAATTTAGTGAATACCACCTTTTTGACCTTGAAATGACCTTGAGCAAGAATAATCATGTTGGAGCGGATAAAATGTGGAAGTTTGAAAATCAACCGAATCACGTTGGACGCCGAGCGTGTTAAAAGAGACTCATTTAGTAAAATAAGACAGGGCTCGAGTAGAGACAGTCGTTGATCGAATTCATTATGTAGACCCACGTCCGAGATCACTTTCCATTTCTTCGGGAACTCGGAGGATGGCGACAGGATCCGTGAATCCTTGAACAGGCTGGTGCAGCGTCGCCGACTCAGCGAGATTTCCCTCGAGTCGACTCACTTCACATTCCAGCAAAAACCGGCTCTCAGACTGCAGGTATTGGTTCATCGAGTTATCCAAGACAAAACCTCCTTGTTATCCTTGTTACGAGCTTCCACAGTTTCCTCGCGAATCCTTATCGTTCGACGATTGTCTTTCTTTCAGAGCCTCCGTCTGAACCAAGCGAATGAGCACGAGGTTCATCTCGGGGACCAAATCTCCCTGTCTTGCGTCGCTCAGGGAAGCTACAGCATTAACTTCACCTGGTACAAGGACAACATGCTGGTGAACACGAGCAAAGCGACCAGGTAACGGCGGCCATAGTCTCCTGACCGGGCTGTGGATTTTTATGCAAAATAAAACAAAAGATTGCAAGGCACGGGAGCCAAATAAAAATTTCTTCCCTCTCTTAACACTAGAACTACCGAGCGCTAAACGCGACTAGTGTATATTGCCTTCTAATAACGACAAGAATGCATTTATTCAACTTCCGTACAACTTTTGTTTAAATATGTACTCTAATAGAGAAGTTGACTAAAACATTACCCCGGAAAACATTTTTATAATTTCAATATTTGTAAAAGAAAAATTTAGAAACCAGTCATTTTGACTTCTCCGGTAGTTCTAGTGTTAATTATCTCATTAAACTGAAACTGACGCTGTCAACTCGTAACGCGTTACAAGAAACTTGGAATTAGTACAGGTCAGATTAATCCGTACCGCGTTGTATTCTGCTTTAGACTAGCTTGAACTGAACAATTTATGTTTAGGAAGACTGCTTAACACTTAGCCGACCGATCGGATAGATCTACCCATTTCCAAGCTAGTCGGTGGCCGACCGATCGGGTGCATCTCCCATTTTGACCTGAGAGTTATCATACACTGAAACAATATCAAAATATATTACTGCTTTTTTGTTCCATATTTGAGTTATGTTATTTATCCTTAGTCATCTTTACTGTTCTTAATTTTCTGACTCTATTACCTATACTTTTTGAATAACCATTAAAAAATAATTATTATAAACTTTTAATTTCGAATTTTATTTAAGCAATATGTGAAATCGTTGAACACATAAATAATTTTCGGACGTTTTTGATTTCAAATAGCGAATTTCAGTCCGTGCTACTTCAGAAAAATGCGCGGTGGACAGCGCAGTTTGGCTTTCCCGAGCGCGGTAGAAACTGTACAGGTCTCTGTGGCGCGTGCGGTCGGCTAATTGACTTGTATTATAGAGAAAACCATGTCGTAAAGTTACCTCAGTATAGGAACGTAGTCACAATTTTTGCTCCGCGTTATGCGAGGATTGACTGTCTGAAAGGAGTCCCTAGGTAGCTTCAACCAGCGAAGGTCGTAAATAGTTGAGGATAGGGACCCGGGGAATAAATCCTTTTTCCCAAGCGCGTGACCCAGCTATCTAGTTCAGGCATGTCCAGAAGTAGCTCACTTGGAGGCAAATTCGAGGGAGACGCCTACTTCTCCCTCCCGAGCATCTCGCTCCCCGTGGCGGCCGTAGTCCTCCGAGCTCCTCAGACCCGTGCCTACCGTGGGTCCCAGAGTCGGCCCAACGCGCCACACGCGGTACATATTGCAAGCGGTAGGCACGGGTCTGAGGCAGTGATGAGAATGTTGGCGCTTTTCACGCGCATGCGCGAGTTTCGTGTGGAAAGCACCTATCGGTAATGAAAGGGACTATCATTGTAGGTGTTTAATAAAGGGTGGTTCCGTTTAAAAAAGTCAAGGTGACTTTGATATCTCTAAAAAAATGACATAAAAACAAAATTTTTTTTGCATCGTGTCTTTTGCCCCATTGTATCATTCAACTATGTCCTTACCATATTTTACGTATCTTTAGAAACAACAAAGATATTTGAGGTACAAACGTTAGGTGACTCACCCTGTATAAATATGTATATGTATAAAAATGAATGTATATATATATATTTAAAAATTATGTATATGTATAAAAATGAATTTATATATATATATATATAAAAATATGTATATGTATAAAAATGAATTTATATTTATATATATATATATATATATATATATATGTATGTATAAAAATGTATTTATATATATATATGTATATGTATAAAAATGAATTTATATATATATACATATATATACATATATATATATATATATATATATATAAAAATGAATTTATATATATATACATATATATACATATATATACATATATATATATATATATATATGTATAAAAATGAATTTATATATATATATATATATATAGATAGATATACGTACACATGTTGTACATTCATTTTTCAAAATCAAATCATAATAAATTTTGCGAAATTAGCGGGGCGACCAAGGTACCCGATTTTCGTGTTGACTGAGGCTAAAATCGCCGCGCATGCGCGTGAAAAGCGCCAACATTCCCATCGCTGGTCTGAGGAGCACGAAGGAGTACGGCTGCCTCGAATTTGCCTCCAAGTGAGCTACTTCTGGACATGCCTGATCTAGTTGCATTACCGTTTACGTCTATCCATTAGGGATATCCGATACAGACATCTTCCGAACGATGGTTCGGACCTCCACACGTCTCTTTTGATCGTCGAGAAAGCGACGATGCTCGACGCTGGTCAATATACCTGCCTGGTAGTCGACTGGGGCGTACAACAGTGTAGAAGCATCTACGTTGACGTAAGGGACGAGCCCAACGTCAAAGTGATGCCAATGAGCGCTACCATAGACAAGGTAATTCGACACCAATTCCCCTAGATTGATTCGCTAACTACCGCCGATGTTTTTAGGGAGGTAGCACGCAACTGACGTGCATGACGCCCAACATGCCCAACATAGAGATAGGGTTTGGTTGGACAAAAAACAGAGCTTTGTTGAAGCTGGAGCTCGGCAGCGAAGTCTGGGAGGATCTCCATCCGGCCGGGAGTATACTTAAGATCACAAACGCACAGGTACTCTCGAGCATCATATCTGATTCCCTTACTTCAACTCCGTCGTTTTCATTTTTTAGAAATCGGCGATTTACACCTGTAACGTGGCGGACAAGTCTATGTCCGTTAGGGTCGAGATAGTGAACAGAACGCAGATACCAATATGTCGGAGAGGCAAATCTCAGGACCTAACTTGGCCCGATACAGCTCCCGGGTCAGAAGCACTATTGGAATGTCCTCAGTACTTCGTTGGGGATAAGGTGTCCAGATTATGTTCCATGAAGGACGCTACCACACCCGAATGGCAGACCCCCGACTTTTCTCATTGTTTGTACGAACCGTTCACCACTCAGTATGACAAGGTATCGGTTCGGTAACTGTCGTTAACGCCAAACCTACCAATTAAAATATACAGGGTGGGACACTATAAACAGGTCACCTGAATAACTCGGTTGCTTTTGAAGATAGAAGAAAATGCATCAGACCAAACTTACTTGATATCGAGGCGCTCGTAATCTGATGTGATTAATTTTTTTATAAGTGGAGACGTCAAGGAGATATGAAGGTCAACTCTGTTTTTTTAAATGGAACGGTATGGTTTTTTATTTACATTCAGATAGTGTGTTTCAAGACGGATACAATGACCTATTATGAAGGTCATTCAAGGTCACGCAAGGTCAATTGTAATCGGAAATAAAGCGTCTCAAAGCACTCTTCGAACACTACGACGATGTACATGTAACATGTTGAGACACTTTATTTTCTATTGCAGTTGACCTTCCGTGACCTTGAACGACCTTCATAATAAGTCATTGTATTCGTCTTGAAACACACTATCAGAATGTAAATAAAATAACCCAGACCTTTATATCTCCTTGACGTCTCCACCTATGGTAAGGTGGGGACTTGTTTATACCCTCCCACCCTGTATAAAAACGAAACGCCTTATAGTAGTGAGAAGATGTGTGACATACGCTTCACCTTCGAACCTGGACCACTTTTGTAACTCTACAATTGATGATGCTTAAGACGTGGCGATTTATTTAGCAATGTTTTAAGTATATCTTTGATAGTGCTTTTCCTGTTGTTTCCGATGTAACAGCTATTCATTTGATTGAATCGCTGGAAATTGAGTAACTGTACGACGATTTGAATAATATGGGTCTAAATAGACCCAACTCTTATTTCCTATGAAAGCGTTTCTACAATTTCAACAATTGTGAGATAGAAAACTGGTTGTTCGACCGTGGTAGATTTAGCGTTAAACATTGTTAATCCGTTTGTGAATATAAGCCATGTCCTCCCTTATCTGAATTGTAGTTCAAGAGCCTAACGTTGGGCTACCAAAACGTCACGGGGTCGCAGACAATCTTTTCGTTTTGGGAAATTTTACGGTCACGTGGACTGCTGCTGTACCCTGGCGAGGGGGATCGCATATTGGGCATATTGGCAGAGATCGAGCGTTATCAGCATAATATTGACCCATTAGACCTACACCGCTCGACAGAGGCTCTGATACGCATTATCAGTCGGATACTTCACGATGAAAGCTCGATCGTGAATGAACAGGTAAGGCGATTCGAGCGAACCACTCGTTTTTGTCATAAATGAATCAAATCTACAGTCTAGTACAGTAAATCCTCTATAAACGCATAAAACCTGTAGCAGATAAACGCAGAAAATATATCCCCTCCACTTTAGTAATCCGATCTCGGCTCGGGTATATCGGTGCGAACCACTACCAATGCGACGCGGAGAATCGCAGTCGACGGCACAATCCAAAGGCCCGTGCGCCATGACAATGTAACACCAATATTTAATTTTTTTTATTATTACTTATTTTTTTATGAAACTTTCATCAATATATTCGTGGCATTTTTTCTCATTAAAAAAAGACCAAACACGATATGATTTCAACTGTGTAAATATTGTTGTAGTATTTAGTGGTTCAAATGACGATGAACGTTTCGGGCGCAAGGAAGGATAGCGTATGGCAGTGGTGGTCACGGGTGGAGCCCCTCAAACGCCTGCTTCTCCCACCAACCTCTCTTTCATGCAGCGCGCACGTTCGCTGATGTCTCGTGTCTTCGTTGCTCCATTGTACCGCGCTTGCTGGAAGGGGACAGAGGGCGCTACGGTGTTGACGGTTTTGCCTCAATTGAGGCAAAACTGCCCATCTCTGGCGTGTGGGAAAGAAAAAGACGCGGAGAGTCGCCCGCCCGTGGTCTCGCTTTACACGCGTTGTCCTTCTCTACGTTCGGCCTTAGAAGCTCAAAAAATAGCTACCCGTCACAGATAAACGCATAACTATCCCCACTGTTGGGTTTTTAGAGTTCGTGATAGGTCGGTCGGATCCTCAAAAGCACTTTTCTCTTTCTATTCCTTAGAACTAGGTCTTTATTGCGTGCCGGTTGCGGGAAGACTCTCTATCCCGAATCCGAGCGCTTACAGATTTATTATCAGCGCCGCTACGTTTCAATTAGCGACGCGCGCAATTTGAATAATCTACAATATACATATCACCCACCTTATGCGTTTATAGAGGATTTACTGTAATGACAGTCGTCGCTCGTGTAACCCCGACCTGAATCAGCTAACAGAGTCAGCATCAATCCTTCAATGATTTTTAGAAAGTCCTGCTGCTCTTTCAAATCACGCAACGAAGCTTGACGCACTGGTCCAATATGGCCAGTGAACCTTACAAACACCTGTCCCTGTCTTCCTTGGTGGTGGACGTTCAACAGCTGCAACAACACAATGGCGACAGTATCACGCATTCGCTCCAAATCCCAATCGACGACTCCATGTAACTATAACTTGCAAAAAAGTTTCCATATAATGCGGAACGAATTAATCTCGTTATAGGAGAGTTCACTGTACCTGTTCCTAGGTATCCAAATTGGTACGACGATAAGGTGACCATAAGGTTGTGGAAGAAGCGACAGAGGAACCTGAAGTCCAACAACAGCCTCAGTGGAATCGTGGTGGTCTACAAAAACGCGTCCCAGTTTCTTCCAGCTACTTACGTTAAAGAACTCGAGTGAGCGAATCAATCGTATGACCCCGAAGACTATTGTTCCGGCGTTTCCGGATTGAATTTTGCCGGCAGGGACGAAGGGACGGTTACGAGAAACAATACTTTTTTTAAACGGCACAGCTTTTAATACTGGGACGGACACGACGTAAAACGAGAACTATAATACACTTTATACAGCATGTACAACGCGATACGCTGGGCGTAATTTGGATTCGCGATTCTCGGGTCGCGGGGGACCTTTCGTGATACCGTAATTGCTTGCCGTTTCTCTATAGCAGGCATGTCCAGGAATAGCTCACATGGAGGCGAATTCGAGGGAGACGCCTACTTCTCCCGCCCGCGCGTCACGCTCCCCGCGGCGGCCATAGTCCTCAGAACTCCTCAGACCCGTGCCTACCGTGGGTCCGAGAGTCGCCCCAAAGCGCCACACGCGGTACATATTGCAAGCGGTAGGCACGGGTCTGAGGACCTCGGAGGACTACGACCGCCACGGGGAGCGAGCGGGAGGGAGAAGTAGACGTCTCCCTCGAATTTGCCTCCAAGTGAGCTACTTCTGGACATACCTGCTCTATAGGCTTCCACAATGAGACGCTTGCTTATTTCTAACGGGCGCATCGGTGCGAGGTGTCTTATAACACCTCCTTCCCATCGGTGGGAAGGGGGTCGCGGGGCGCGAGTTTTCGACTGTTTTGGCGGTGCGGAACGCGATTTTAAACGTTCAACGGATTTCAGTCGCTCGCGAGTTTGTTTGAGACCGCGGCAGTCCTCGCGGTCGCCCGGCCGTTGCCCCCGGTATTATTGGGCGTAGCCGCGGTTTCGCCCGAACAACTATGGTGTCTGTTCATTTCGTTAACTCGAACGTTCAATTTTCATAGCGATGGTACGGATCTCGAGTTCCGCATCAATTCTCGAGTCGTGATGGTTGCGGTGCCAGGCTTCAGTCCCGATAAACAGAGCAAAATATGGGTAGACCTGCAGATGAGACACATCCAGAACCAGTCCAGTTTTTGGAACGTGTCTTGCGGATTCTTGGAGAACGCGGGCAGCTGGGATCTGAATAGTTGTATAGTGAACACTGTGCCGGGGGAAGCTACCACTCATTGCTTGTGCCCTAACACCGGGACCTACGCGATTTTTCTAACGGCACGTGCGGTAAGGGTAATGCTAGCGAAGAAGGAGCAGACCACGTTCATCGTCATATTTGGATGCGGCAGCTGTTTGGTCCAGTGTTTTCTGTCTTCCCTGATTCTTGGCACTTTCTGGTGGAAGCATAGAGATTGGCTGAACTTCTTGAAGCTTCAGTGCTGTGGAGCTCTGGTTGGGGCAATGGCCATCTTCATATATGCGGTGCATAACAATTTGCCCGAGGTACTTGCAATGGAATTTGCTATTTCTTTCAATCGTTACTCTGTATTTGAAGCGTCTTTCTTTTTATTTTACTTTTTATACAGGGTGGGTCACTATACCGTCAAGGAGATATGAAGGTCAACTCTGGTTCTTTAAATGGAACGGTATGGTTTTTTATTTACATTCTGATAGTGCGTATCAAGACGAATACAATTACCTATTATGAAGGTCATTCAAGGTCACGTAAGGTCAACCGTATTCACTGCTACTTCAAGTGTTCGAAATGACGACCTTGAGAACACGGAGACATAATCTAAAACGTTGCAATAGTGATGATACTGCCTGACAAATTGCAGTTGTATCCATTACAGAGCAAGCTCTTTTTATACGTTATTGCATATCAACTGTGGTTGTTGGTTTTTCGCGATACACTTGTTCCTTCAATTTTCCCCACAAATGAAAATCTAGTGGTGTCCGGTCTGGGGAACGTGCTGGCCATTTATTACTTCCTGATCGACCAATCCAACGACCTTCAAATGTCCTGTTCAGTAATTCTGTAACATCTTGCGCTGAATGAGCAGGACATCCGTGTTGAAACCACATGGACTGTCGCACGTCCAGTGAAATGTCCTCTAACAATTCTGGCAAAACGTCTTTTAAGATTCTCTCGTATTTATGACTATTTAGCGTGCCATCAATGAAATATGGACCAATTTCAAGTTCAAGGTTGTCATTTTGAACACTTCAAGTAGCAGCGAATACGTAAATAACATGTTACATGTAAATCGTCGTAGTGTTCGAAGAGTGCTTTGAGACACTTTATTTTCTATTGCAGTTGACCTTGCGTGACCTTGAATGACCTTCATAATAAGTCATTGTATTCGTCATGAAACACACCATCAGAATGTAAATAAAAAACCATACCGTTCCATTTAAAAAAAAACAGAGTTGACCTTCATATCTCCTTGACGTCTCCACCTATAAAAAAATTAATGACATTAGATTACGAGCGCCTCGATATCAAGTAAGTTTGATCTGATGCATTTTCTTCTATCTTCAAAAACAAGCGAGTTATTAAGGTGACCTGTGTTTAGTGCCCTACCCTGTATACTGTACCCGCAAGGTATTCGATGTATAAGAAATAGTGTAGCTGGAAGCCACCGGAGAGCTAGCGGAAATAAAGTATTCTATTCTGTTCTGTTATTATAAAATCATCACATTATCAGCATCCTATAGAGACTTCATAAATTTAATACGAACGTACCATTTAATTTCAGAGCTCCTATGCCATTGTGGCGATATCTCTAGAAGCTTTCCTCCTCGTTGGCATGTCTGCGCCCATATCAGAAGCGTTGATTATCTATGCAGGATTGACGCAAGTCCGACCCAGCCAGCATTTCCAGCCCACCGTCATCGCAGTCATTACCGGTAGAATCAAACGTGTTGAACAATAACAAAGCTCTAGATTAATCTCGCTGTAACACGATCATTTAATGTGACGCAGGTGTCCCTATCTTAGCTGTGCTAGCGACGGAGCTCACGCACAAGAGCACGAGATGGAGACACGAATCCTGGTGGCTGATCTTTGGCAGCGGGGTTTACAATATATTTGTAACCTGCGCCACTGTGATGTTTCTCATATTTGCATTACTATATTTAGGTATCATACACAAAGCGCACGCTCTGGTCGGTGAGAATGTCATGAAGAAAGAAGCGATAGAAGCGAGGTATACCAATTATGTTTAACAATTGTTCATATTTCTCCGAGAATTATTAATTTAATTTCGATTCAGGCTACGAATGCTTCACCGCGCGGCCATTGTCATCTGCGGTGTAATCTCGATAGAAGCGTCCTCCATCTTCTACATAAACTCCACCTCGATCATCTTCCACTATGTATTCGCGTCTCTGTCCTCTGTTCTGGTAAGCACTTCTCCCTGACAATACTAGCTCGAACTATTATCTTTGAGTAATCTCTCTTAAAGGGGTTCGTTATTATAATGGTCTACATCGTGAGCGGCGAGTTGGCAATCGTCGATTCGATCCTGAAGAAACTGGCATGGAAACAGAGCACAGAGGAGGAGATTACATCTGAGCCGATTAAAGGTATCTCATGAAAGTGGGCTACAAACAGGTGGAACAGTACGTTGAACGAAAACTGGGTTCCTGTAGTCGATGTTTAAAGTTTCCGAGTACTGGTCATCTCGTCAGAATGGGGATCATTTTAACGGGACAATTAGACTGCGGATTTTATGCCTTTATTATTACAACTGAGTAAGTGCAATTTAATGCAGCGGACAGATTAACACGTTCGCCACCACTGTCACAGATATGTGACGTCCACAATCTTGGAATTCATTTAAACTTAGTCAATTTTATACATTTCGTTGCCTAACTTGTCTCGCTTTATTCCGCTGAATTCTTTCAATATTTTTTAAGTCCGCGATCTAAGTCCAACGGAACATTGCGATCTATGTCCCTTCGTCTACTCCTTCCACTGCGGGGTATCCCCGGAGGGACCATGAAGCTCGAGCTGCCTCGGTCGCCGAGCAGTGTGAACATGCCGCGGAATTTGATCGGGGGTGTCCCACTTGGACGCCATCCGATTGGACGCGTCCCGATTGGACTCGCCGTTTGGATTTGTGACATTTGGACGCCGTGCCGTTTGAATTCATGACATTTGGGTGCCGTAAATTTTATAATCATTGCTTTTCGAATTCTACATATGGTGATATTTTATTGTGAAACATATGGTTAGTTCTGGGTTAGGTCCAACCTGTGCGGAGTCCAATCGGCACGGAGTTCAAACGGCACGGAGTTCAAACGACACGAGTCCAATCGGCTCGGAGTCCAAAAGGAACGCGTCCAATCGGATGGCGCCCAATCGGATGGCGTCCAATCGGATGGCGTCCAAACGGGGGTGTCCCATTTGATCCTGGGTTGGGTATATCGGTGTAAATCACTACTAATCCAATTACAAAACTTATTTATTTTTCACTATTTTTTTATGGAACTTTCGCCAACTTATTTCTGGCATTTTTCTGATTAAAATTACACTAAACACTAAATAATTTCAACTGTATTTAGTGGTTTAATCGACGATATGTACAGTGACTTTCGGACGTAGACAAGGATAGCGGTCCGTGTTTACATGCTGTCCTTTTCTACGTTCGGTGCAGTCGACGCGGCCATAAAAGAATGAGAACTGAAAAAGGACTTTCAGTATTTAATTGTCTATTACACAAGTAAATATCATCGGAATTATATCATATTTGGTATCATTTTTATTAGAAAAATGCCACAAATATGGTTATCGAAGTCCCATGAAAAAAATAATGAATAATAAAGAAGTTGGAAATTCGGATTAGTGTGGTCTCACCGATATACCCGAGCCGCATGGTGTCATATTTTTCGGCGACCGAGGCCTCTCGAGTTTCACACTAGTGGGGATATCTCAGGGACAATTATGTCGGTGACATTTGGGACAATTACCGATGAAATACTTTAGTTAGATCGCGGACTTACTGTAGTTCATGTGGCAGTTGAACAATGAAGGTAGGCAACGAAAGACACACTGGTAACGAACGTGTTAAGGGAGTTTACAAAATATCAGCGCGTTAGTTTGAGCTGATTAAAAAATCATTAAAGAAAGAATAAATCCGCGGTTGAGCGATAGTATTACTCGGTCTTCTAAATGGACACGACCGATGCTCAGAAAACAGACAGAATATCAACTGGGAACCTAGGCCGCACATCCTATGTATCTTATTAGAGATGAAATTTGTCCAACTTTTGGCCAGTGTGCTCGAAGAGCGGCGCAGAGGTGGAGAACGACACGGCGCCTCCTCCGTCGTCGTTGGGCTTAGGCGAGCCCTACATAGAAGCACGAGGAATCGCAGCTGGTAGCATAGACATGCGCGAGTTCGTGAGCGAGTCCTCGTCCTCCTACTCGAAGCCTTCCGTCCCTGTCGCCACAAGGTTTTTGCCGGAGATACGGATCGACCACTCCGACGACATAAATCTAGAGAACTATAGCACCAGCCCACGAAAGTACCAGGAGACGATCGCGTTCGACGCCGTGTTTTCCCCAAGATCGTCCCGTTGCGTCAACGAACCGTTCAGCGGCAGCGAATGCTGCAGTTTTCGCGATTACGGAAAGTATCGCGAGCCGCAGAGCCAGCAAATCTTTATGCCTCACAATAATCCGGCCCCGGAAGCCCCGGCGAAAGTTTTGTGCAGCGCCGACGTCGAGTCCCGTCTGACCGTCATGCCGGACGTGACTTTAGCCGTTAAAAACGACGTCGAGTTGCTATCCACCAGCGAACTGAAGACCAGAGAACACGTTAACGTTATCCCCGATATAGCGAACACCACGGAACGAAAGCAACCCGACGGCGAAGAAAAAGCGCCGGAGATTGTGGTCACGAAGTGCGAAGCCACGACGAGCGGTATGCTGGACCGAATCTCTCATGATCTTGATTATCTCTTGAACCGCACGCACTCTACAGATGGCTCTTAAATTGCGTCTGATGTACCGATCGTGTTCATCGATCTAGTAATGGGGTCAATTTGTCCGTAATCTTAACTCCTTAAGGGGTTCGACTACTGTAACCGTAACTACGATTTTCATGTACGGACTACAGGGAAGTTAAATGTTCTATTTGGAAGTTCCGCTATTCGTTTTAGCATGTTACACACTTAATACGTTGACCGCCATGTTGGTCACCGGTGACCGACGGTATTTTATCTGTTATGAAATGAATTTAAATTATAGTGTAAGGTGCCAATTTCGTTGTCAAGTATCTATATACTGCATCACGAGAGAACCGTGCAGTTTCGCGCAGCTTGACTCGTCGTGGAAGGGGCAGCGAACCTCTCATTGGGAAAGGGAGCGTACGGAGTGAGAATACCACCAATCAGGGCGAAGATGCGCAGCAACGAACGAAAACCGGTCTTCCCGCGGTACGGTTCTCTCGTGGTACAGAGTATAGTAATAACTCTGATCGTTTATACGAGTGAAATAGACTTGTGCGAAACGCAGAAAATTCACGCGTCAGTCACACGTGTTAAAATAATTATAAAACTTTTCTTACGATTTCTTTTGTAACTAGAATCATTAGAACTTCCTCGTCGTTCCTAGTTTATACCTATTACATGTCTACAATTTTTCTCTGATAGCTAAATACTGATAACAGCAATGTAGAATTTTATTTTAGATTAGCTCGATATTGTAAGGTAAGGGGTTGAGCGGGAATTTTCCAGTATATGATGACATTACAGTAGTCTGACCCCTTAAGTCACGTGCTCAATGTTTTCCAATGATTGTATATTATAAATATAGTAGAAACTTCTTCTCGGATCGATTGAATTTAGCGCCCACCGCTTCGTATTCGAATTTACTGCCAACTTCCGCCAAACTGCCGGAACTACTTCGCGTCATGTGAGCGCGCGAAATTTGAAATTTAGTTTCGAAACAAGTTTGAATAACTCGTGTTCTACTATATTTATTCTTATTGGCCATTAGGCCTAATAATAACGCGATTCATTGAGGAGCATTGATCTATGTAATCGTCATAAAATACTCGAACACGTTTTAATTGATTTTACAAATTAGCCGTTTTTATGATGCAACATTTGGCTATTCCTGTGTAGTAACAGAATCGTACAAGGAAATACGACAGAACGCATCTAAACAAATAAAAGAACTGCAGTACTTTTTAAAAAATGTTATTATTATCATCATCATTTATAATGTTGTTTAATGTTATGTTTGATCACGTAACAAAGACCTAGCGTTGTAAGAGTATTACATTACGCTTGCAATGTGTTAAGCTAAACAACTCGGAAGATGTACAGTCTCACTTTTTCTTTACAAACACGTATACACTCTCTCTCTCTCTCCCTCTCCTCTCTCTTTCTCTCAATGATCTCTCTCTCTCTCTCTCATTAAATATTCTAAAAAACATCAATTACTAAGAAGACTTTGTTAAGGACGTTTTTTCATTGTGCTCCATCCATAAAAATGTTTTACATCAAAGACAGCTCATGTTTGTCCTTTCACTATTAAGGTCACACAAATAAATTTTGTATAGAATACATTTTTTCGGACTCATGTTTTCCGTTTCCACAAATGTCCAGGTACAAAGTACGTACATAGGAAAGCAGAAGCCGAAACTGATATCAGGAAGACAGGAGCGACAATTTCAATGAAACGAAAAACAAATTTCAGGCAGTAGAATTCCGAGTTATAGTATTTATTTATCACTGTCATCGTACAGCCCTTTTCATAATATCCACGATTTAGTCGTCGCACTTTTTTCTCTCGTTTTTATAATTTGAATTATAAAGCTATACACATTCAATTTAGTTTCGATAAGTCTACTTACATACTTAAGATCGAAGTTTATGTTGTTGGTAATAGTTCTTTTTTTTTTCTTCTTCTTTACCACTAGTATGGTTAGTCGTTCGCTTAGTGAAATGCGTCACTGAAATTTCTTTTACCGAGGTACGAAATTGGAGCAGTATTCTCTTGGCCAAGCACGTGTTATAAATGCAAAAAGACATAATAAGGTCGGTGTTAGTTTGTTAGCACTCGAATATACCTATATGACTAGTTTTCTGTGTCAACAGATTTTTTTCTTAAAAATATAAATTATTTACAAGGATTTCAGCTAATTTTATCGAGATTTAAGAACCTTGGTTTAATCACATCAATAATACCGAAGTATAGGAGGGCCGTGGCTGCAACTGATTACTATTGTTCTTCCTTTTTATTGTTTTTTTTCTTTGTAAAAGAAAAAAGAAACATAAAACAAAAAGAAACGACACCTGGTCTCTTTCTTTTATTTCATTCATTGTGAACAGAAAATATAAATTTGGTAATCTGATCGATGGGGGGGTGGGGGTGGGGGGTTGTGGATGAGTTACAACATGTATTGAGTATTTAAGCGAAAATAAGTGCGGAGTTCACGTAGTCTTCATCGTTTTCATGTTGCTGTACGATCAAGCTAATTCCGTAGCTAATAATGAACTCATTACTTCGTTTTCTCCCGCCGTCTCTCGATCCGTCAAATTGTATATACAAAATAAATTTCTATGATACATTTCGTCACGTTGCGATACAAGGTAATTTCCTTAGTTTCCCTTTTTTTCTCCTTTTTATTTCAATTATTACTTTAAATAATTTACCGAAGCTCTCGAAGGATTGAAACGTTTTTTTTTTCTAGTAAAAATGCCCTTTATATCAGCCTAATGATGGGTGACAACAGACACGCGAAACAGTGTCTAATAACTAAACGCAGTTTCTTTATACTTGTTACACTCGTAATCTCAACATTCTCCTCAACTGAAATCGTAGGACACGGTCTTTATTTATTTCTTTTATTTTCTTCTTCTTTTTTTTCTTGTTTATAATCTCGCTTCCTAAAATTATTTTATAGCTTATAAAAAAAAACGAAACAACGGTTGACGAGCCGATAAATGAAAAGAATTCAACGTGGAACAACTTCGTGAAGAAAAAAATCTCGCGTTCCCGAGAAAAAAAATCAATACTAGATTATACTGCGCGTAGAGCCTAGTGGTTTAGCCACGGCACCTTTTCTTTTTATTCTTTTTTTCCTTTTTTTTTTTGTTGTTTCTTGTAATCGTTTTTTAATTCCATTCTTTCCTCCTGTTTACTTAAATATAAAAATACATAGCCAGTCTATACATAGAGCGTGCAAAGTGGCACAGTGAACTGAGTTACCAGATATCCTGGATGGTTAACTACCGCTCTCAGTATTCGTCGGTGGTTCAGCTTCGTCGTGACTTTTGCTCGTGTTACTCGACACGGGGAGACCTGAGGTTTTTGGCAGCGGGTTAGTTACACTATCACTATTGGATGTTGACGCGTTATACATCGAGTTATCAAAGTGTTGCAAGCATGGAAATTCTGGACCAGGCAGCAGTAAAGTAGTTTGGGTGGGAAGATTAGTTAATGATACCATTCCTGGTATCATCATTTGCTTATTAAAGCAACTCCTTAATGCCTCTTCGATTAAATTCGCTATCTTATCACGATCGTTCTACAAAAAATCATCGTACTCCCTTTAAAACGTTGCTGGTGCGAACGAATAATTCTCTATGCCCGAGGAACAGAAATTTAGGCGTCTCGCGCAATTCCTAGCACTCGGTTTTTAACAGTGGTCGTTACAGTGCAAGCGGATTGCCAGCAGTGTCGCGTACCTGTTGCACACTGACCGAGAATATTGCTAACAGAAAGAGACGCCTAATTTCTCGCTTCCGCGCCATAGCAGTAAGATCATTCAAGAGACTGTGATAATTACCTCGTTAATGAACCCAAAATGTACAAGTTCCTGCGCGAGAAGCAGCGACGTGTCTACTTGGCTCACAGGACACGTTAATTGCCTATTCATTTTGTCGTCCATTCGTAACAATATTGTCATCTATAAAATATATATACCAGGCGTAAAGAACAGGAAACGATTTGTCAGCAGTTGTTTTCTTATACAGTAGTAACATCTCGCTTGGCCACTCACAAGTAATTCACAACTCTCTTCTCTAGGCTTAACGTTACACATCATATTAACTACTCTTCGAGACTCAACGTCCACCGGCTCTGGCGTAACCGACTTCACCGATTCGGTCACCTCGGGCGATATCGCCCTGGGCCGAACTGGCGGTGGTAATTTCGCCATAAATGCTGTCAACGGGTATATTCCATATCTGTCGACAGAAAAGAATCGTTGGTACCGTTAATGTGCCGACAATACCGTGCCGGAGAACTCACCCCTGCGACTACAGTCTACCATCATCGGGTTATACTCACTTTACATCCTCGACAAACTTCTCTAACTTTTCAGTAACAGGGATATCACTTAACCGAATCTGCTGAGCGGGTCGACCTTGGTATTTGATTTCGGCTACCACCGTGTCCGGTCCGTATAGCCTTTGCAACACCTCGTCGGTTATCGTTTCTGAAATGTTGGCTGAAACAACGACGGGAACACGTTATCAGTCTCTTCCTTAACGTTACATCATTACAATCGACTTATCGTATATAGAGTCGCTTAAAAAACTAGTTTGCTATATTTAGTAGTGCACCTTCTGTCGTGAAACGACGCAAGATAACGAAAATTGAACTATTATGCGAATAGAATACATTAGTCATTTGCATATTGCGGAACGACCAATCGACAGTTCAACTTTTTGTTCGTTCTCTCTCGGATTATGAAATGACCGTTGAGGTAATTCTACGCATCCTATGCGTAGTAAGACACTTACTAGCTGAATTGACCAGTGCGTGGGCCGCGAGTAATTTCAACGAATGTACTTCGAACAGGACAGGATGAAAAAGAAGTTCCCTGGCGCTTGGTCTACTAAGCGGGTCTACTTGAAGACACTTCCGGATGAAGTCTTTCTGTTGGACATCGTCTAAAGATTCTATCGTCTTTCCCACGTTCTCCTCGGTTACGATTGTTCCGCTATCACCGTTCCCTTGGATTTCTAACGCAGCCATTTCCAGTGCGCACATACCGAACGAATAAATATCAATGGCAGGTGTTACAGAATCTGTAAAAAGAAAACAAGAAAAACCCAAATGCGGTTTCAATGCGAATTTGTTTTAAGACGCGCGCGGTTCTGGCGTGTCCCTTACTTCCGTATTCAGGTGCTACAAAATGCATGTTCTTCATGTTCGCTCTACAAGTTTTCACATGATGGTGAATCGCGTCCGGAGCCACTGTAATTAGAACAAGATAAATAATATTAGTTTCGGTCGTTGCGCGTTACACTGTGCACACACGAAGATGATATATTTATATGATTGATCTCGACAAGCAACGTGTTAGAAAAATCGTTTATACGAGGCAGCAGGAATTCTGTGAGTCATCCTTGATACAAAAATATAACAAAAATGAAAGAAAGATTGTAAACACGGTCCTCTGTTTGAATTACCCGCCACCTCTGCCGCAACAAGTAAAATTAACAAATCGCTAGAAAAATTGTGTTGTAACTGAAAGTTTATCCTAAGAGTAACTTGAGCCCTCATACAGTTAATATTCTTTTGACACATTTATGTACCACGAAAGTGCCTTTTAAAAAAACGACAATGCAGTATGCAACATTCTGTTATGAAAATATAAATTAAAACATATACACATGTATATATATCTATAATATGTATATACACTTGATTATATTGAAAAGGCACTTTCATCGAGTAGCGATGAAACTTTTAGCAACGGGAACGGGATTCAAGGATCTCGTTTTATTGGTGATCAAGGGTACAAAAAAATATATTAGAATACAATGGAGATACGTGCGCTGAATGATTCAGGAGGGCCAAAGTACAGAAAACGGTCTGCCCTTACCGCAGATGATAGATTCATTGACTCGAGGTATGAATAGTGCAATGTATTGTATATGGCACTAACGGTATTAAACTAAATAAATATATTAATATATTGTAGGAACATATAACCAGTCTACCAGTAATTAAGATGTATATAATATATATACATAAATGGGTATGTTTACCTCTGTACGCCTAAATTACTTAGCTGGCAATAGTCGTTGGTTATCTGCCAAATGTATTTCCATCAAATTCACCATCTTTTTCAGAAATTACACCCAATCGAGGAAGGTCGCTGTCGTTCGATCGATTCCTCCGGATGGGGGGGGGGGCGAAAGTACGATTTTTGTACTTCCTCTCTCTTCGAAGATCTTTGCTGTGTTTTTGTTTCATTATCTAGATTAGCCTATCTGCTACAATTAAAAATGAGGACTCAAGTTACTCCTAATATGTAAAAGCAGTTTATACACAATCTTTCTAACAGATTGATGTTACTAATGGACATGTACAACAAAAAAAAAACTTCTATGTATGCATATGTATGTATATGTATGTAGAACGAATACGGTAAAACACAGTTACAGTGATCGTAAGATATGATATCTAAAAAAAGTGATCGGATATCAAGGATATCCGTGGAAATAGTAATCCTTTGCCCCACGTCATCGATCTCGTTACAAGAATCAATTAATGTTATCTCATTCGAGAAAGATTACGTTATAGCGCCAAACGAGATTTTCTTTGAACGATAGAAATAAATCATACTCTCCTTCTCTCTCTCTCTCTCTCTCTCTTTCTCTCTCTCGCTCTCTCTTTCTTTCTCTCCTCTCCACACATTTATATGATCTTTGTAAGATTTGTACCAAAGTATTGTTTATACATCAGTTTAGTTCGATTACATTATCTGTCAGGCAGAGATTGATTCGGTAATTGTAGAAAAATTTATTCATTACTGTCGATTGGCTTATCGTACGAGACGATCACAGTAATAGCAATATACGTACTTTGCATGTACCCCGTGTAAGAACAAAATAAATACCAGTTAGGTTTACAGTTGTTTACTTTTTTAACTTCACCGATCGGTCGTTAACAATCCTATACTGTGAAATATTTTTTTTTGCATTACATTCTTCCGTGAAAATTATGAGAAACAAAACTATTAGCCTCTCATTGTCCTGTGAATAAAAAAAAAGGGAAGCTCCTTGCAAACTCCTATTCCAATGTACACTCAATTATTTTAGTTTAGGATATGTGCTCTCTCTTCAATACCTATGAGCAACTATGTATTCATACTTATTAGCAGAGTGTCTCATTACATAAAAGTACAGATATACATATATGTTCAAGACTCTGTACTCTCAAGAATATATATATAGTTTCCTTCTCGAAATGAAAACTTCTTTACATTTTGCCACGAAAGTACTTACCCGAGCCAATTTTTACAAGTCCGTTATGTTGAATAAATATAGTGTCACAAGTGAGATTTCCATGAATAATCGGAGGTGAACAGGAATGTAAATAACTGAAACATTTTCAACCGGATTAATATACAAAAAAAATATATATATCAATGACCAAAAAATGAAAGAATCACAAGTTACCTCAGTGCAGATAATATTTGGGTACACCAACGTTTCCATGCTTGCAGGGGTAATTTTTTTACATTACGCTTTGTTCGTTTTAGGAACTGTTTCAATGACCCAGAGGACATATACTCAGTTATAAATATAACCTGTGAAACAATAAAGAGTACGATAAGTGGCAATAAGCGATTATTAAACATTCCAAGAACATCGAAACAGAATTATGTTCGACCACTCACTCGAGGCTTATCATTGTGAGTATCTGTCCAATACCTATGAAATTTAACAATATTCGGATGTTCTAATTGTGTCAGGTTCTCAAATACAAGTTGTATTTTTTCTTCTTGTGCTTTGAAGTTTTTCCTTTCGGAAAATTGCACCTCGTTCCAAACAACCTCGACTCCTTCCTCCGTGTCCATAGCCAAGTAGGCACAGTCGATTCCTGGTACATCACGTTGCTCCACCTAGGTAATAATCATTATTCATAAGAATGTAGTACTTTATGCAAGCCAACATACATATATATGTATATATACACGCTTCTAAAATACTCAACACATTGTTTACACAATGCAAATCAACAGCATAAAACGCAGAAAGTTAGTTTTATATATAGCTATAGTTTACAAGTGTAAAATATATACATCGATTTATTTACAGGACCAGGCTATTAATACATTGTAAGGATCTAAATATGAAGTAACAGAATATGTTACTGCAATCATTCATTTTAAAGTGAACTCGAAGCACAACTCAAACAATTTCATGCCTATTTGCCATTACATTAATGTGACCTTGCAAGGAATTTAAGGAGGGGAGCTGCTCGCTTAGAGAAGGGATTGTCATTGTAGGTATTCACATTATACTAGACCAAAGCAATAAATATAGTGTTCCTTCCTAAATTAAATAAATGGATACTCAAACATTTTCAAACACAGACTGGAATGCAATACAAAACAGAAGAGATAGCCTATTTTCGTTTAAATAGACATACCTCCATTTCAGTGACTTCGTTTTCACTGCCTCTGGCTGCTCCAAAGGTAGAGCCTTCGGCTAACGTGGACTTGGAACCTACGTATACCTAACATAAAATAATAGTTATTGAACAACAAATAGACAAACATGTTGTTTACTTTTGTTTAGTACTACTTTTCAACCCGAAACAGGCATTATTGGCATTACACTGAAATAAACGGATGTTTAGTGTACAGAAAGAAATCGTCCTTAAGCGCTATAAAACAAACTTCGACCCTTTTATCCAACGATTTTCTGTTTTTCAAAGCTGTAAGAAATAACAAAGAAAAACGTGTTAGAACAAAACAAGTCTTGTGTTAATGTAAGTATGGTCCAACTATGCCAATTTATTTTTAGGATGAAATATGAAAGAGATTGCCGTCTGTGAAAGCTTAGTGCCAAGAAGTTGTTGGAGATCGATTTGCAGATACTGTTCAATTGAAAGTATTCGATGCTTACAAAAAAAAAATATGTGAAAAAATGTCTACAAACAATGAAAAATTTAAACAAATTTTGGTACATATATTTCATTACTCCAACTTTCTTGAGCTGTCTCTTTCAATACAATCGTAAAAATTTCCTTTTGTTCCCAAGAACACAACGATTGTGAACATTGTTTGTTCATCGAATACCACGATAGATGCAATGGTCCCACCGCAGCGATCAAAACAAAGTTCCCAGCAAGAGCGAGGCTTCTCGTGGAGAACATTTATCCCCAGCTCTGTAGTATGAACCCAATGACAGTGGTTACGATACATACAAAAAAACATACACGTCCAACGTATTAGGAACTGTACAAACCGTGGTGAGCCTGTATCCGTGTACCAGTGGAGAGACGTGTGATACGAATAGAGATGGATCGACAAGATGTATGACGATGAAAAAAGGGGTACCAAGAAAAGGTGAAAAAGAAGAGAAAGAAGAAGTAGAAGAAATTGTGTACCTCTTCCCGGCGTTTGAGCCACCGCCCGCAGGGGCTCTCCTCCAGGATCTCACTCTCATCCTCGGAATCTTCACCACTTTCCCGCGGTGACTTGTGCTCTGGGTCCGTGCTGGAGCGACTCCCGGGCATCACACACGCGATTAATTGAAGGAGCAGCACCGAACAGAGCACAACGCGGCCAAACTCATCGGTGGCTATTATCCGACGGTGTAGCTCCTCAATGTTGCATCTGTATACCGCCGCCGAGGAATTACACACGCGCGTGGACACGTGAACGTGGAACGGGAAACTAGCAGCGAACGTCAAGTCTCGAGTGTGTGATCTGGCACCAGCAGTAGCAGCAGCAGCAGCAGTAGTAGCAGTAGCAGTAGCAGCAGCACTCACAGTGACACATGCAGCGACAACCCGAGTCGCAGGAAACCCGAGCTGCGATATTTCTGATCTTACGCGGTCACGCGCACGAATCCACAGTTTCTGGACTCCCTCAGGGCTTGGCCGGTGTACCGGACATCGCGCGAGCCGCTCTCTGATCACACTGTCAAAATAAAAACCTCTGCTATGAGCGAAATAGGTTCGATGTGACATACACTCTGGTATTCATTTTCGCTCTGTCTTCGGTCACGTTCGCCCAGTATGGCGATCACCGTGTACCGCACCCCTTTTCGGGTCGATCCGACCGCTATCTGCCGACTAGAACCAGAACTACGTTCTCAGGATCGTCGAAACCTGTATTCTGCAGCACCAATCATGTAACCCATCTTGTCCTGCATACGACAACCTATAGTGCAGCGTAGTTCGTGACCAATCGCAGTGCTCCTCAACCGTTTCATCGTGCGACTCGACACATTTCTATGCAATATACAGGGTGTCTCACCTAAGTGTTACCCTCAGTATATCTTCTTTAATTTTGACAAAGTAAAAAATTGTTTATACTACCGTTTACTGTACCCGCGCTTTGATTGGTCCATGTTTTTCGTAGGATGTTCTTCTTTCCTCTTCGGAGAACATTTTCGCGAAGAAGAAAATTACTCCGAATAATTTCAGAAAGTACAACATTTTTGGTACACCCTGTAGAACTCTTTTAAATTATACCAATGTTCATTTCACGACCTGTTACAAATTTAACCCGGCTCGTAATTTGAAAAACGATGATCTCCTTTCTCCCGCCCTCTCTAACTTCGCGTTACATCATCGAAATTGCGCGCTGATACGGAGGGAATAGCGTTTAACGGAAATCATCAATGGAGACGTTGCCCCGCTACACATTTTTCCTCATATCATCGTCAGTATCCCTCAACTTACATTCAATAGCTTAGACTAGAACAATTCAACCGAGACTTTTTCATAAGTTGAGCAACACTGTGGTCAATCAGCGTAGGTTACAAATGGTTACAAATCAGTGATGCGTGGGATTTCTACCACGAGATGAATTTATTCAAGTAATTCAAAATTGTATTGTCAATATATTGTATCTTACATTGTTAGAACAGGTTGAGTGAATGTTTCCTTTTTTCAAATTTTGATCGAAATTTTCAGATGTATCACAATTGATGGTGATCGTCGACTACTTGTCTCGTAATTTTCAACAATTACGTGTTTATTGTTGATTCTATTTGTAAAGAATTGCAATTTATCGCGATGACGTCTATAAGAACACTGCCTCTGTTGGAACACGCAAAATTAATCGTTCTTGACGAAGGTGCGGATAGATTAGTAATTGTTTTTTTTTATTTTTAATAACAAAGGATGAAACGTTTATTATTTTGCACATATTTTAGGGGTGGACGCGATGTATGCGAGAAAATTAATTGCAGGATGGATACAGATGTGGAAAGATAAAGATTCTAGTCTGACGTTCGACTTATTGTTGTTCTCAGATCCAAAGTCTACGTATAAACACGAACCTGAGCCTTTTAGGTCACCCAATGTAAATATTCGTGACTATTACACGGTTGACATAAATCAGCTCGATGCCAGTACCATTAATGATAAGGCCTTTGATAACCTGGAACAGATTTTAAAAACCACAGGGACAAAATCCACTGTCATCGTAGACTGTCTAACATCTTTAGTTTTGTTCGTCGGCTTGCCCAAAACATTGTGGTTCTTAGAAAAATTAAGTAAGCAAGTACTACAATTAATCTGCATCTACAGACGAGACTTTGTACAGAATAATATTCCTTACATCGAGGCACTAGGTACCACATATGTGAGAATAGAAGAATATCACGGTATGCACACAAACAATACTATTAGTTACATGGTGGAGATTATGCACCACAAACCAGCATTGAGAGGTTCAGTTTACAGACAACACGAATTAGTAACTCAAAATAGTACTTCTTATGAGATTCAATCGAAAAAAATCACAACAAACAAAAGATTAGATGCAGCGTATAAAAATGAAAAACAGAAGGTCGAATCTTCGTTCAGAATAGAAATAAGCGAACACGAAATGAAACAGAGAGAAGAAACAGAGTTACCATATACAGTCAATTCGAATCCAACAAACACATCTAAAATTCTTTATCAACCGGAGGACATAGATGATATCGATGAGGAAGATCCAGATGATGATTTGTGCATCTAATTTGTGCACGAGATTCATTAATGATTTATCATGGGATATTAATCTACACTCCTCAGATGTATTTATATTTATACCATTGATACCTTAAGCAAAGATATTTATTTTATATTTATTTTGCATTTTATACAATTTTGTTGAAAGCCGCATAGCTGTATATGATTTTGTTACTTTAAGAACAGCCGCCCAATAAAAAATTCCCGTAAAGAATATTTTAAAAATACAAGTTTTATTCATGCACTGCTCTTTAAAATAATACTAGTTTAAAATCATTTTCACCTGTGGTTTACGAATCGGTTAAACTCTAAAACAGCTTTGTAAGAAAATACAAATGCTTTGAAGACCCAGTCTCCAAAAACGAGGCTGCGATATCGTGTAAATTCTTAACATTTAAAAATAGAATGTTAAATATTAATTTCATCTTTGGCATTTGTCGTAACATAGATATATCACTTTCATCTGCAAGATCTAATTTTATAATAAAATATATGTGACTGATATAATCGTTACTCGAGACGAAAATACAGTCTCGAATAAAAAGTTTGTTCGTTGCAAGAGATCTCAACAAACGTATATATAGATATATGTACATAACATGGAATATAGAAATCCATCCATAGATATGTAAAAATTTGCACAATTAATTAATTTGATAGATTACAAAAGAATAATAAATAATCTCACATTTACAAATTCAAAGAAAATTACAAAATATTTCGCTTTACAACATCTTACAAAATAAATAAATCGATTGTAAAAAGGAACTAGAGAAACGAGTTTGAGGTCCATAAAACCTATTCCCATTTAGGCGTTGAAAGTATAAAGTATATTCTCATCGCTAAAGTGAGAAGTACCATCAATGTGTTGTAATACTCTGCTCTCTAACAAACTGCGACCGTATCGAACAGCTTCGTCTCTGTTTTGTGCAATGCCAGCATCGAGCAGCCAATTAACTAAATCGGTACCGGTGAAAACACCTTTGTGTATCTTTAACAAGCGTCTGCGACAGATGGCAATGCGAGCTCGACATTCGGCTAAGTGGCAGCGATTGAATTGCTCCCGAATAGCCTTTACCTCGGTGCTTAATTCATCTTCGGGAGGTAGCTGCAACTCTTTGCCTAAAACCATTTAATGCGTGTTACATATTTCAGACATGACGGGAACATGAATACAACATCGAGGTGTTTCTCCTGTGACGTAGCCAACATTTGTACAAATAACATTAGAATTGAATCGATCGCGTAAATATAGGGTAGCAATTACCAAGAGTACTGCAGAGCAATCGTAAACAGGTGAAAAAGAGAAAATTGATGTAACACCTACAATAGTTAAAGATGTACTTTAAAGCATATGAAGATAATATAAAAGAGAATATTAATCCTCCGTGGGCAATTAGAGTCGTTTATGTCCGGAGCAAAATTTCGATTATATATTAAAATAGGGACTTCAATACATGTTACAGACTTTTTTAGATTTTTTAAAAGCCTAAAACAGTAAAAAAGTTAGTCGTGAACATAAACGACCCAGTATGCAGACGGGGGGTTAATTAAAAAATAATCTGGGAAACCCAAAAGAGGTAACTACTAATATGTAGACTCTCGTTCATTTTCTTTAAAAAATGGAATTAATAGAAAGGATAATAATCCTACCGACTCGCCATTCCCGGCACATTTTTCTGAGCCAGCAGCCCAATTTCCCGAGGCCAGGATCCAAGCCGAAGATGGCGAATGCGATTAATGATTGGCCAAAGTTCAAAGCGACGTCCAAAAATGTCAGTTCCGCGTAAACTCCGGTCAATTGTTCCATAATTAGGGTCCCAATCGATATAGATAAACCCTGTCGCAGTGTTATGTAATATTGATTACATTGCAACTACGCGATAACGTTTGGTTGACAAATGCGCAAATTGCCAACGGAAAATTCTGCCGTATACTTACAATAAACATAGAGCAGAGGAGCAAAATGAGAAATACCAGGTGTCGAAGTATTTGTGGATCGTCTGCTGCGTCACGTTCGCTTTGCAGATACAGATCGCAGTCGTCGGAATCATTATTGTTACTTCTGCACACCCCGTTCGGGCAACCCTCCGAATATTCGCAGCCGATACTGAAATTATGTGGTAACTCTATGATTGTAACATTGCATAACTTCCGTGCGACACTGTCCAACAAAAATATATTTATTGGACAGTGTAATTTATATCGTAAACTGTACACACATCGGTGTGTTGGAGGTAGGCGAAACTAGATCCTCGACATCCACTACATGTCTTTCGGCGCCATCATCCGTAGGATTTTCTGCGATATTATCAGTTAAGTTTCTGTAGGACGTCGAGACGCGTTGACGCTGATATCTCTGTTGCAAAATCAAGCATCCCAGGGTTACTGCAAAAAGAGATATAGTTAAAGAGAAATGTTTGACCTTGCTTATCTTTTCGTCCAGTGTCAACATACCAATAAAACAAAATATCAACACAAAAGTAGACGTCGCCGCTTGAGTTCTACCGAGCTGAAAGTTAGGGTTCCTGTAATCTTCTACTATTTGCTTCGGACTTAACGTACTACATAATGTAATCGCTATTAAAAGTGGAACCCTGTAAACATATAGAACATATGGTTCTGCTGTTGTGTTATTTATAATAAGAAATTACTGTTTATCGTCTTACCCCCATCCGACAGGGAAAAACCACTTCTGCATGTTCTTCACAAAGTTCAAAGAACGAGCGTTCAGATACAATAAAGTTGCTGCTATTGCCATTGTCCAGATGCGACACCCGTAAACACCCGTGGTTATTAAAATGAATTGGATATACCTATAGTAAAATTAAATGTATAGTACATGGTACTCGATTTAGTGAAACGAAAAATAAGGATTAAGCTACCATAGAAGCGACCCGTTGCTATGCGCATCGATTTTGGTCCAAATAATCACACCCACAGCTGTGGCTAGCTGAAAACATGAACATCCATATAGATACATCCAATACACGCTGTGTGTATTTTCGGTTGAAATTCATCGGTACAGACCTGTGCAACCACAATGCACAATGTGCATCGATGAGTGACACATTTGTACTTTTTCGTTTGCAATCCTACGAAGCAAATTATCAACCATACGCAAACTATTATCGAAGCAATGCTGACATCGAAGGAGAATACATTTAACTGGTGTACGTAATTCACTGGTTTAGTTCCAGCGGAAACTGCGTCAATTAATTTTGCTGACACGAACATAAGTGGAGCAGATAAGAATGTGCAAGCAACCATTCCAGATGCTATCAAGTCAGTTTCAAGGTTGTACCGAAGAGTGAAAATGAAGAGAGCTGGAGCTGTTGGGATGGTTCCATACAAAAACCCATACGTGCTTAGATCCTGGGTGTCCGAAGCATTTTGCCCAGCATCCAACAGAATAATCGACTCTCTTATAACCAATGGAAGCACCAACAGTTTCACAGATATCAATATGCCTGGTATTAGCAGAGCTGTGCCCTTCAACTTGTGCACTTTCCCAACCATCATCAAACCAAGCAGAAACAATGCACTGGCGGAGAATGCACTGCCGAACACATCGAGAACTGTGGCAAGTGCGCACGGTATTACATGACTGAAAATAAGGTTTCCCACTATCCCGAGTACAGTCATAAAAAGTATCGGGTTTAATACGATCCCCTTCATTATAGAGAAAACCATATTTTTGTAGCTTCTATGGCCTTCGTTTTGGCGCTTGCCAATTTCCAACAACACGAAACCAATTGGGTTTAAAATAGCCAACGATATAGGAGCCATTAAATAAAGGTAAGCAGCATATTCGGGATGTACTTTCCCATATAATGCAGCAACTAGAAAAACATTATTAGTAATATAGTATCGGTAAAAACACACGCGTTATCTCCTACTTTACTTACTCATGGGATATCCTATAGCAAAATCATTACTCTGAGTAGTAAATATTGCAAACAGTGCAGCACAACCTGGATTAGTGGGTCTTTTAATGACTAGAGACACACCGAGAACGATAAAGAATATGCAACTTTTTGCTAGCAGAACAGCAAGTAAAAATTTCCAATTTACTAAGCTGAAATCGAGCTTTGCTAACGACGTGAAAATTAAGGATGGTAAAGCAAATGTTCCTACAAAGGTGTTCAAGCCGTTTCCTTCTGTTTTTGTAATGATATCGAATCTTCCAGCAATATATCTACAAAAATAAAACATTACAGTGGTAGTGACAACAGAATTTGAATTGCAAACTGTTGCATGTGAAGTTTACCCGCATAATATGATAGCGAAGCATTGTATCAATGCAAGGTACAAGTTATCAATTGGTTCGGTTTCCATTTGGGAAAGTTGTATTTTCTCCATAGTAGACATGATTAATCATTTAACAGTGCAATATTTAATGGTTAATCTTCTTTCTACAGTACAGTATGCAATTGTCATCTAATTAATATAATTGTACAATTATACCATAACGGACAGTTACAAGAAACAACATTATAGAATATCAACTTCATGTCCACTTCATTCTTATTCCCGCAAAGCCTTCATTGATGCGACCTGAAAATATGGAAAAATATACAATCAACAGATCAATATTATTATTTGTTAAAATGCTGATGTGACAGCTGACATATGTTCGCGCGAGAAATAGGCTAGCATCAGAAAATAAAATATTTAATGTTGGAATTTTTATTAACAATCGTTGGGGAGTACGAATCAAAATGAATCAAAAGATGACAGTAATTATTGTGCGACTTATATGACAACTTTCACTTATCGTGAATCACTGCGGACATGTCAAGCATGTTGATTATGCCTTTCGTGCATGATAAGGAAGTAAATAAGTACGCACAAGAGTCTGCTCGTAATCTTGTCAACAAGCCTGTGACAGTTATTGACAGTGGTAAAACGTACAAGAAATTGCTTATACAACACTACATTCACAAAATATTCACAATATAAGTAAGTACTGTACACGTTATGCATACAGCCAATTTCAATCTTATCGTGGCGCACGCGACGCGCGACATCGATAATTCTCCGCTGACTCATCCGATTGGTCCTTTCCATCACGTGTCCTCAACGAGACTTGTCATGCGAAAATATTTAAACTTCATATTCACGGCAGAATTAACATCCTACCAGTTGTTTAGTAGTTTTTAAAAGATCAAAGATTAATAGTCGAAAATTTCTTAACCACTTCATAATATTGGGTCAGTATCGTAATAATGATTTCAGGCAAAATCTATTAAATATTTTGTTATTAATTTCTTTTAAACTGTTAAGATAAAGCGTTAAAAATCGAATCGTTAATATAATCAAAGATTTCTTTAAGTACATTAAATGTTGTCCAGTTCCCATGCACAGTAAAAAAAAACATATATGGTTGATACGGTTTGACGAACAGACGTTTCGATAAACGCAAACATATAGCATATATGCTTCGCAACCAGTGTTCGTTATCGAATTAACGTGTTTACGCGAATTTGCAAGCAAAGCAGTCAATTTGTAAGCATGGAAATTGAACTGACATTCGTTTCCTTCGTTAGATGAGGTTGTATTAGATTAAAAATAAAATTTTTAAAAAATTGATTTGATTAAATCGGTGCGAATCTAGAACACATGCATAATTGGAAAGTTGTTGTGTGAGAGGAATGCGGATTCGATTGGTTATTGGATACATTTAACATTGGTTATTAGCCTAAGTGGCAATACCAACGAATTGGATCAATCGGAACTAGATGGAACAACCGGAGTAACTACATATATCCAGCTCTGAACAATACGCGATGTATATCGTGTTGTATCTAATCAATCAAATGGTAGATATACGTTCTATTGTTTATTCTACATTGTGCATAGATGTACATATGCGTATATGCAAATATGAACAACGCATGCAACATATAACTAATGAGACCACTGCGACGTTATACGAGAGAACAAAAAACATTCTTTATCGAAGAAAAATTTGTTTAGCTGTCTGCGCTGATAAGCCGGAATAAGCGCATCGATGTTGAAACTTATCGGAAAACTACTGTTTCGTTAGACTTTGCGCTCACACGAAATGCAAAACAAGTCTTTTTTTCTTGTTGCTTTCAAAATCAAGCTTTATTTTAGAAAAATATATGAAAAAAATAGTATATATTTTATTTACATAATTTATACACTATTTGTTAAATAATACGTTTCAAATGAAATACTACTACAACTGAAGAACTTGTGGTACTGTAACATATTATACTTGACCACGTGCGCTATTTTTTCATTCTGAACAAAATTATACGGCAAAGACAAAATTTCATGGTGTCTGAATATTAAAGTTACTCATTTCAGATAAATCTTTTTGTAAAACAAAAATGTTATTAAAGATAATATTCCGAGAGAAATGGAACATTGAGGTGATTTGATGGGAAGCACAGTTCATTCAGCTATAGATTTTGTGTGCACATCTAGACGCACACGCATGTAGACGCCTACATACTCACGCACCGAACGAGTGACAGGTAGAATGTATGTTTACGTCACTGACCTCCATGAATCATAAATTCCTGCATCTTGCGCGATACTAGCAATCCAGATTAGAGAGAGTGAGAGAGAGAGAGAGAGAGAGAAACAGAGAGAGACAGAAAGACACGTGTCCGACGAATTCTTTCGAATCGATCCGCGCTTAATCTATCGATCGAGGGGTTAGCAGAAACTCGTCGGCTCTCGAGTCCTAAGAACGAAGCATCTAGGAAGCCTTTGATACACGCTTCCTCGTTCATGGATTCGTTCATTGGACGTATGATTCATTCGTAACGCAAACTGCATGCACACATTGCCTCGAGTGGAAAGTCCATTCGATAGGTATTTAGCAACGCTGACCGAGTCGTGTTTACAGTCTCTGTACAGTGCGTATGAAAAAATATTTAGTCGCATGTTAAACACGCGAGGAAAGGAAAAATTCTATTCCGGTACGATTGCGCAACATGTTGAAACTATACGACACTCGACGTCCGGTAACCGTATTAGAAAAAAAACTGAGCGTATAAACTATTCTTCTACTTATCGTAGAACACAATGAATCCGTAGAGAATTATTATGCAACGTTCTCGGCTGTAATTCGATTCATATAACTCTATTGTTGCGGATGTCAGACTAAACCTGGTCAAACTCCACTAGAAATAATTGGTTTACTTCCAATCTATTTAAATAAAGAAAATCGGTTATAATTCGATTTATGTAACTCTACTGTTGCGAGTGTCAGGCCAAGCCTGGCCAAATTTCACCAGAAACAATTGGTTTACCTACAATTTTCTTAAATAAAGGAAATTACTAAACCGAAAGTGCGTTCTAATCGGCGCACGCACAAGTATATTGGTATCGGATCATATTGTAATCACGTGGCCGATAGCCACAGTACTTTTAACGGTTTTAATGCGATTATGTAGTAATTCGAACGTGTGTGCGGGCATACGCGATTTAAAGATATCCTTGACGTCAATGGAATTACTAAGCAACGCAGGCTCTCGTTATTGCGATCTTATCGCAATAAGATTCTCGTTACGAGAAAGGGGGAAAAATAACATTCCAGATCATTTCAAGGTCATGTTGAATTAGGTTTTGTTCGAAAGTCTTGACAGAAGGAGCACGACGCACAGTGGGGTATATTTGTTATGAATCAAGTGTCAGCGATTCTTCGAATACTGTTATGATTTCCTAGCAGTAGTAATTTCCGTTAATCTGACGAAAAATGTTTCAAACAAAAGTTTAACAGTATTTACACATGTACAAACTGCAATATATGAAATTAAAAAAAAATTTTTTTTAAACAAAAATCAAGGTCACTTTGATTTTTTAAATGTTAAATCGTATTTTTTATTTGATAATGTTGCAGTTGATGTTAAGACGAATTCAACGATATATAATATTATGACCTTGACACTATTTATAACATCGCAATAGTTTTGTTCAGAAAATCGAAAAGTGGTCCCCTAAAGTGAAGTTTAGCCGAGGCAAATACCCCACTGTGCGACGTGGCAATGTGAAACGAATGAACTTGCGAGATTCCAGGTAATATCCAGTTTTTCCTGGAACTCGCATTTATATATAATTACGTTAGCGTTTCGTTCGAACGGAGTCGTTAGTCATCGTGACGTACTTCGAGCCAGACGATGCTGACGTAAGGCTTCGATAGCCGAACAGCTGCTGAAAAACGGTTCAATTTCCAGAGGCGCGATTATGACCGACCAATCGCATTATAGAGGATTTTGTCCCCGATGCACCCCGACGCCGTTCGAAATAGGCATTTTCCTGCGAAGTTTCCATGGAACGCGTCCGAAATTTTTTTCTGATTCGCAACGAACGGGACGATCGTAAGACGATCGCCGCGTGTAACGCAAGAATGCAGCCTCGGACACGCTCGCCTAACACCGGACAAAGAGAGGAAATCGGTTTCCTGGGTTTATTTACAAAGGGAAAAAGAAACGAGCGCGATCTGCGTCTTCTAAACTTTGCATGGAGGATAGCGGTCACGTGGCGACCTATCAAAGACTCTGAAGCGGCCGTAGGAGGGGGAAGGGCGATAGACTCTGAACGTATATAATCTTCCCGCTCGCGTTCCACCACCCAGTTCCACTCGGACTTCGGACACGTGAATTGTGTCAAGCTTCCAACGAGGGAAAGTTTTTGTTTGTTTGGTGCGCTCATTGTATGGGTAAGTTGCACACGCTTTTTTCACTTTTCTGATTTTTTTCTTGGCATCTGGAAAATCGTTTATGCTGGTTCGCGAATGAAACATTCGATCGGTAATGGTAATTCGTCTCTCTATAGACATTTGATATTTTCTGCACCCGATTCAACTGGAAAAATCTTCTTTATTTGGAGCGCTGCATATTTGGCTCTTTAATTCGGTATCATTGATGACGTAATGAACGACACCCACGGATTTTGACGATGATATATACTCAATGCTTAGGGTAGACCGAGTCGAGGATGTGCGCAGCAAAACGTAAACAAATGATCGGAGCGTTTCGTTTACAGTTTACACGA
This sequence comes from Sphecodes monilicornis, assembly GCA_913789915.3. Lineage (NCBI taxonomy): Eukaryota > Metazoa > Arthropoda > Insecta > Hymenoptera > Halictidae > Sphecodes > Sphecodes monilicornis. The sequence goes on along the minus strand of OU565293.1, from coordinate 22,882,053 downwards.
TTCGAGTTAAACAGACATCGAGCTGTTTCATAATAATTGATAATGCTATCGAAACCTTTGAATATCTCTTTTTTTCCCATTGTTTTTCATGAAATTGTTTTCGTTTCATTTGCGTCGCATTTATAACGGTTTTAGAGTGCAAAATGACAGGAAACGGATATGTTTATAGTTTGTGACGATCGAATATTGTCAACGGCATCGGTAATTCCTTGCATTCGACTAATTAAACAAGGCGAATTGTATTAATGGGGAATTAGCAACATAGTGCGACGAAGGTCGCAGTAGACACGTGGCTTGCTATACATATATTTATTTTGTCGTGCATTGATTCACGCCACGTATACATACCGTCGCCATGTTGGACACCAAACCAACTACAAAACCGATCTCCGCGCTTATTTCGCAAATTTTATCTTATGGGACTGTGCTTATTCGTGTTCTTAAATAGCAGTGGTCTTTCGGTAATTTGGTCTAACCTTTGGAATAATAATCACCGGATGTAAAGCTCCTAGAATTCTTATCGAGACCGGTCGAGCTGCGACGATAAGGATCTGTTGATAACATATCGCTAGAATAAAAATCGATGGTTATCGAAAGACATTCGAACGAATTCTGAGAATAATATTTGTTTTTCAGAGCGAGAGAAGAGTATAAAACACGGAGAGAGCCCTGTGGAGCCAATAAGCAGCTGCAGGGATGAACATGGCTTTGTGCCAACGGTTGGCCGCTGGGGAAGCGAATGGCCAAGTTGACTCGGGACGGCAGAGATATGGTGCCAGCCACAGGGGCAGGCACGCGGGCCCTGGATCAGGGGTGTGCCGCTACCCCTGCCAGTCTGGGCCCATTACGAGTCGCCAGCCCTGACCGTGTCAACGGTCGAGTTGTATGAGGAACTAGCGGGCAGCGTTGAATTAGAAACGCAACACCTATTGCGTGAGCATCGCTATGATACCATTGGCAACTTCCTAACGTAAGTATTCCATTGACTAGAAAGTAGAATCTAACTTTAGTAAAGGATTAACGTTGAATTATTCTAAACAAATTGATCTGTAATGTGTTTTATATCGCAATGTACAGGTTCTACAAGGACTATGTTGCAAGCGGTGAAAGTGTGTTGGAAAGATTTTATCACAAATATCAACCACTCATAACTAAAGAACATCATACATGCGTGGGTCTAGGATTCGAGTTACTACATCGGCTGAAGGGTTTAAATAAACGATTTCCTGGTATATCAAGTGGCCTCTATTTGGTGTCCTGTGAGGAGGTATGTATCAAGACGGGTCGTCATGTTCAATATATATTCGGCGATGTATACTAATTGTAAAAACCGTTTACAGACTATTTGCAACGTTGCTAGTTACGTCGGTGGACCACCTGCCGCGGACAGCGGTGAGAAAGAACATGTCCTAGTGTGCCTAAAGATTGAAATAAATGGGCGTCGAGGTGTTATGCTACTAGATCCCGGATATCACGTAGCTCGAGTTATTACTGTAATGGAAGATAAGTTATACCCGCATACAGGTTGGTTCATTCAGTCGGATGAACCAGATTGTAAGAAAGAGTACAACTATTTTCTCTGCGCTAACGATCCTGATTACGTTGAATGGCACGAGAGAAAGATCCGCCCGGATGCTTTGGAGAGAACGCAAGTTGCTCTCATATATGTAGCAAGGCCGTATTTAACAGCCATCGATGTTACAGAACGTAGAAATTTGGTTTATAATTTCCGAAGTCTTCTGGCAAGAGACACAAAAGGCCACGTTACTGCTGGCGTGTATTTCCCAGTTGTACTAGACATGAACAATGCACATACTTTTACAATTTTTTATCAGACCAATAACGGCAAAAAACGAGTCAAAATGGCATTCAGTAAATTCTGCAATTCACCGAAGGTGAAATATATCCCATCCATACTTACGATCTTGTTTTATACAAGCGTGTGCAATTATTATTCATTTCTAAACGATAAAATATTTGTTTCAGATCGATACCGACGCCGAAGAGAAGGAAATTCTTGGAGAATGTTCTCGGCAATTAAATCTACCACAGGAGACGTTGGAAGATATACTTTCTGCTCTTGCTGTAGTCATCAGCGATTCAGGCTTTGTGGCGCAACTTCTGGCCATAAATACAAGAATATCCACTTTAGCAGAGGACAATTAACTCTTTGACAATGGCGCGTTTCACTGCCAAAACGTCGAGCAGGGAAATACCTGGAGTTTGACAGCAAAGAGTTAACAGACGCGAATTCACCCCGAGAGGTGTAAACAAGATAAAACGTATTATCATTTTGCCAGCTTTCCTCTTACTTTCACTTTTCTTTTATTTACTGTCATGTTAACGGTTTACCACTATGTATTGTAAAGGTTCATTTTATGCTTGTTATTATAGAGAGCTTGATGTTTTTAAAAGAAATCTTAGTAAAAGAATATAGTATTTTGCGGGATAATATTGGTTCAATGAAAATGTTATCGGGGTACATACTCATTTTATTTTGGGACTTACTTGTCGATATTTAATTACGCTCTGCATCATTTCTAAAGTATTATTATTATTATTTGCATATATTAGCATTTAGTGTGAAGTTTTAGAAACTATTGGGTATTTCATGTTTTTGTTGAAACAGGGCCGAGTCAGGCTCGATTAGTTTACCGCTTATATATGTAGGTCTCCACGGAGACCTCATTGTATTAGGGATCTTATTCGGGTCTTATTATTATTATTGTGTTTGTGTTTCGAATTATGCTAAAACTATCTTTTTTATTTGAATGAACAGTGACAAGGGAAACAATATTATGTAGCTGCTAATTTATTAATAAATACACTACCCCAAAATATGTTCCTTCTTATATTTGGCATTGTTGAGTACACTCTTAAAAAACACATTTTTCAGATTAAATATATTTTTTGTACTAAAAACGAAAAAAAAAAAAGAATACAACGAACAGATTGATTTTGTTTGAACTTAATCACGGGCAATAAATCAAGTCCTCTACGAAGATAAAATACTTCAAATCTTAGCAGGCAATACTTCAATGATTGTTCGAATCACGAGGAAAATATTTTTATCGAATTTCGTTTACTTACGAACTAAATTTTCGGAGAAAGAACCGTCGATAAACAGTCCTTCGACCGTGTATCTCGTGTACATGTTCAAAGCAACATAATGTAATTTTTATCCATTCTTACTCTCATACTTTCCATACAACATCCTTATACGTTATCCCACAGAATCTCTACATATAGTTATATTTTATGTTATCCACATAGATCCTAAGAAATAGTACGTCTATGTGTAAAATGGAAATAACTGCAACGAACCTCGGTAAACACGGACACATTATGTTTCAAATGACATCAAATTATTATCGTTCGATACACGCTAAAAAAAAGAATATTCTAAAATTGTATATATAGTGTACAAGAAAATGTCGTATTATACGTAGTTTTACCGATAGAATAAACAATTCTTTCCGATATTCTCATCATGCTACTTTAAACGACGGCTTTACCGAAGTTCTGCAGCGTTGCCAGAATATAATTTAAATGATTTTAGCAGAAAATCTAAATATTACTATCAGATACTGCGTGACGCTTCTTGCTAACTTTTACGTCCGGCGTATGTTCACGTTTTCGATTTCCCGTTGTACTCGGAGCAGATGTTGATGTTGACGCTGCTGTTGCTGCTGCTGCTGCCGTTGATGATGGTTTGGCTGTGATAGCGAGGGGCTTGCTACTACGGCCAGATGCATCGGAACTGTGAACACGTCGATAGTAAAAATTAGTATTCATCTTTTGCCGTGCAGTCGACGAATTAATATAAAATAGACATTTGCCCTGTTGTTACGTGATTAGTCCATGTGTAAACAAAATTCGAGAAGTATCGTGTAAATGGTAGCACATTTTAATTCGAGAAAAAAAAAAGAACTAAATAAAGTACACGATAGACACACATCAGTAAGTTAAATAAAGCTGAATAACAAAAGTAACGTAGAATTAAATCGCAACGTACTTACGTTGCAAAAGTGTCACCATTGTGTACTTGTGTTACTTTATTTAATATTTGCGGCTGTACCTGTAATACACAATATGGTATATTCCATACCAGTGTCTTTTGCCACATTATACGAGTAACGTAAGATAAACGATGAAATTCTCAAATAAATACAGCCATCGATTCCTCTATACCTGTTGTATACGCAGAGGCAACAACGATAGAACGATCAAAAATATTTTGAAAGAAATACGAAGAAAGTAGTAAAAGATTTAGAAAGCGCAGAACTAATAGACCTATTCAATGATTAAACATGCAGCAAATAAGAGCCCATAATCTTTACCAATATGCACCGATACCATATACTATGTACTACATTACAATTGCATACTTGAAGATTTCCAGATGAATTGCATATACCTAAATTATCGTTGAATATATGTTACCATCTTTACTATGCAGAATGAGTCGCATAGAACAGAGAACCTGAATATTTTTGTCACTGTTAAAGATGGAAGGAAATGTGTTGAAGGTCCTTCTGAAGGTCATCCATGGTTTAGTAGCTGGTTTCAAAACGCATTCAACAATGACCTTCAGCCCGGAAATAAATGTCATTTTCGACCATTCTTTCTAGTTTCGATTCTAACAAAAATATTTAAGTGCTCCATTTTACATGGCTCGTTCTGTATAAACACATGGACATTCATTGAACCGTTGACTGGAAATCGATTTATTAAGCAAAATTATGAATGTTAGACTTACCTCGAAGGAAGATGAGAGGTGTGCATTTTAGATGTAGGTGAAGGTCTAATACTACGTCTGGAAGAAGGTGTCCATCTCGAAGAATTAGAGTATCGACTATGAAAGCATATATAATAAGCACATCAATACGATGAAAAGAAAATTGCGACAGTAACAGAAAATAAAACGAGAACCGCAAGAAAGCCGATCGAAACTTCCGATAATCCGTATTGATAGTGTGCAAGTAAAAAAAGAAGACCAAGTACAACATTATGTAATTTATTATATTCGGTTTATTTGTACCTCTTATAATTTAAATGTTGCTTTCCACGCAGCTCGACATAAAGCAGCGTTGTTCGATTCTTCGTATACAATATCAATATGGAATGGCTAATAGTTTATATAATCATAATGATGTACGTACAAATAATAATAAAAAGAATAAATTTTACACGAGGCAGAGATTCGAAAGAACAGAAATATATATCTACTATTATTTCGAGAATAAGAATATCACAAAAATAGTAATAATAATGCAAGTACAACTAGTAGACATGCTACACCGAACTTAGAGACACGGAAATAAATATCGGTCATGCATGACTTTATTCTAATGCTTGATACAAAATTTTGATAGGAAATGTACGAAGTGAGGTAGAAGAGTCAGCATGATGTGATCCCGTTTCTCCCTTCACTTTTTTTTACTGGCACGCCTTCTGGATTTCTTAAAACCACTGTGTAAATTCGAATTCGTCAGTGATGTTTTCATACAAATTTACATCTATATTTAATACGCTATCACTTTATTAAAAGAGAAATAATAGTACAGGAATGTCACGGTATATGTGAAAAAGATGTGGTCGATATTTGTGAAAAATGTATTCCCTATCATTTTATGCTTTTTTACTAGCTGACATTTTTTTATGTTCGCCGGTCGCGGAAAAAAATTAAATACCGCCTGTACACAAACGGTATTTTGGTTCCAAAGTTTTCACATATATCGAAACATAATGTTACATCATTGATGTAATATTTACTAATACGAAAGTTTGTATCTTACTTTACAGTTGCATGCTGCATGCATTACTAGTGCGTAAAAGAATTATCTTCTTTCATAATTAAAATTGTTCCATAGTTTTTTTTGGAAAAAAATCCTACCTTCGATGAATACCCTCTGAAGGTTTTCTTTGTTAAGTATAAAATTGAATATAAAAATTAGCAGACCAACCTTCCTCCCGATGGATCAGGCAGAGCAAGTTGTCTATGGTCGGGACGGCTTCTATGACCATGGCCGCCGTAATGAGAACTCGAACCAACTGCGTTGCGAGTACGTGTTTGCCACTCGCTGTTGAAAGTTTCTGCTTCCTCTGATAAATTTTATTTATAGTTTAGTTTCATGAAGAAAAAAAATTCTCATTGTAGCAAGTGTCCAACAAATTTTAACTCTCTTTGTTTTTAGTGTTTCATAATTAGACTATGGATTTTATGCATTTATGTCTAAAATGAGGTATAATTTGAAATAGTAAAACCATTAAAAGAATTTGATTATTTTCAACTTATTAAACATATTGGGACAGAAATTATATTTTTATTTCATCCCAATTTATTGCAATTCAAGTAGAAAGTTTTTATTTTACATAAAGATCCACAAGTCTACTCATGATATAATATGTGTAGACGTAAGATACCTTCGTCTAGATTGATAAATTCCTGACGTTCTTCTTGTTCACCACTGTGAATATTATGCTCGTGCTCCAAAATGTGTGCTCTCTCTCCGATGTGATGACCAATGGCCATTTTCTTGACTCCGGTGCGAGAATCGTGAACTGTTTTCTTGGTTTCCTTCACTCCACCAGGTGCGGTTGTTGTTGACATAGTTTCTTGATACACCTGAGGACGACCATCTGGACCATTGCCCATGGTCATGACTGATCTTGTAGTGAAGGAATGACAATTTCCACCTGAGCCCACGTTATCCTAAATATGATATGAATAAATGTAATTACACAATCATTTTTTATGAAAATGGTTACATAATACAAAGATTTAAGAATTTACTAACAAAGTCTCTAAACATTGTGTTCATATTGAACGACGGCATCGGTGGGAATCCAAACGGCATCATCTGTAGATTACTGTGAGGGTGTCTACCCCCGTGTCCACCGTTTGTAATAGCATTCTGACCCATCATGCCAAATGGGTCACTGAATATCGAATTCATCATGTCGTTCATCTGTCTCATGGATCTCATTTGAGAGCTATAATAAAAAATTCATGAAGATTTGAATATACTTTATTTACTTGTAAAAGAACACTTCCATAGTCCACCGAATTTGAATAAATTAGGCTAATCGAAAAATATTAGAAAAAATGAAATGGTGGTTGGGGGGGGGGGGATTAAAGCAAAACCTAATTACTATGGCAACTAAGATCGAATACTTTGACATACGTTTTTAACCTCTCAATTGATCAAACCTTCTAGATCAATTCCAATATTAACGATTTTTCACGAACAAACTCGTTTGCAAATTTTATTTTTACTTTAATTTCGGAAGAAAAGTGACAAATGTATCGTGTCGTTCTAACATATGCAGGTATTGCGATAGCTTGTGCAAGGCGCTGGGAAAAGCGAGTTGTATAGTAATGATTTTTTATTGAATACGTTGTCTTCCCTCGGTAATTACGCGCGACCATTGCAACGTATCGCGTTAACGTGTAATTTGAACATATATTTTAATAGAAACGATTAATATTTCGGAGAAAATGATTAGCTGCACATGGCAAACGAGTAAAGATCAAGCGATTTCGTTTGACTTACCCAAAAAAAGGATCATCGTCGAGATCACCACCCATGAGTCCGAACAAGGACATTTTGGAAAACAGTTGATTTGGCACTGTTTCCGAAGAGAAAAATTTATTATCGCCAGAGGAGATTCGAGAAACTGGTAATCTTCTGCCGATCCAGATCTCTGTTTATATAGTGAGAATCTCCTCTAGAACACCTTGGAAACTTCTGGATCGCACGTAAACGTAAACCAAATATCCGACAACTGCACCGTTTATCTACCTTGAAACGAACACGAACCAAATATATAGATAGTTGACCGACCGCTATCGGCAATTGGAAAGTCACCAGACGAAATGTCACTGAATATCAGTGCGAAATGTAGACAGATATCAGTGATGTAGAGCACTCTCTTAAGTTTCGATATTCGATGGTGTGTAATAAACAAATTAGACGACAAACTTTATTACAAAAGGAAAACGCTCAAAATACATTTCAACCAGTGATGAGATATTGTATGGTTTTTTTGCGCATGCGCGAGATTTTAGCGTCAGTAAAGTAGAAATTTAGGTTAAAAAGGGGTACTTTGGTCACCCCGCATAATTTAGTAAAATTTGTTATGTATTGATTTTGAAAAATGAATGTCTAAAATGTGTGTTAATAATAACAAATTCGGAGAACTAGATCAAAACCTGGATCAGAACTTACCTCATCCTTTTACCCCTTCTGTGACATGAATCAGAACTAGTCTCAACCAATTATTTAATTTGAATATAAAATAATGGTTTAACGAATCAATATGCAATATGTAATGTACATCTCAGAACCGACATCATCTTTGGCCTGCATCAGAATCTACAATCAACATCCCGCACAGGAGTGCAGATCTAACACCCGCTCACGAGAGCAAAGCTAACGCCGCAAACCAACAAGAGTAAGCTGAAGAATCCAGATTGAAACCAAATCGAAACCAAATAAAAACCAGAAAACTCAAATCTAATGAATTGTGGATGCAACGACCTATAATAGACTCGGGACGCCTTGGGGACGCGACACCCCGTACCCACTCACGGGCCCCATCTGGTGAGTGAGCCCCTGAGGGATCTCCGATCGGAGGAATATCAATTTCAAGCCAAGAATATCACGTGAGGAAAGATAAATCCAAAAATAAATATTGAAAGTGTATGTTGAACGTACACATATTCTGCAACGAAAACTTTTTATTTGGATTATTAATTGCAAAGAATTGCTGAAACTGGGACATGGGAGAACGAAGAAAGTATTAGTCTTACATTCTACTATAAAATACATATTTACACAAATTCAAAATGTGCAGCTATTAGCTCGATATTATCCACTACATGCAAGATACTACAATTTATAATTTATAGCATTTTGCGAATTGTGGATAATACCGATTGCCCAGGTCTCACCACGAGGAGGTTGCTGCACAAGAGACCCGAAAGGGAGTCAAAACGAAGTCTCCCTTCGTTCCGGCTCCCTTTCTTACAACGAAGATTCTTAGAAACTAAGTTTCGCAGGTCGCCGAATGGAAAAGTAGTCTTTTTCATGGAAAAAGACTTCTTTTCCATTTAGCGTATGTCGAGTAATTATTGCGGGGCAAAGTGTGAATCGGAGAAGAAGTCTCCGATCCACGGGGGACCAAGGGCGAATCAGGCGGAAGGCTCTGATTCTTTCAAAGAGACAAACAAGATCGAATCAGAGCAGAAGGCTCTGGTTCAAGGGTGACGCGACGCGTTCAGTGCTTACAAGTCCTGAGTCGACCAGCCCGATACCCGTCACTCCATCACCAAGAAAAATGGCAAAGAGATGCGCTCAAACGGTTTCTGGCGCTACTGGGTGACATGAGAACATGGCGTGTCCAGGATTACGTTAACACTGAGGATCGTCAGAAGACGAGTGAACGAGTCTCTTAGACATCCCTCTCAATGACTTCACGCCGGATACCGAAACTGGACCGGCTCAGAACCTGCAAACAAGGCCGACACGGCAGAAGGCTGTGTCGGAGTCGGAAAACGGAGCGAGCAAAGTGAAGTTACGGCAATAATTACTCGACATAATTACAACGACGATTTACAATCTTTACAACTAACGCACGCAATAAAACTAACTTATAAATAATTCGGAGTCTTCGTTCGATGAATTTTCTTCGTCCCACGATGAAGACGATGAGCTGCTATATTCTAACTGAAACGGACCAAACATTGTTATACACAATACAAAGCGAGAATCAACATACAAGAGAAGAATACAAATCGAAACCAAAATCGAAACAGAATCGAAACCAATTCGAAACCAAATCAATGAATAAATTGTGGACGCAACGATCTATAAGCGACTCGGGTTGCCCCGGGGACGCGACACCCCGTACCCACTCACGGGCCCCATCCCGTGAGTGAGCCCCTGAGGGAACACAGATCGGAAGCATATCAATTTCAAGACAAAAATATTAATTTGGGAAAGTGGAACTTTGAAAGTTCGAAAGCATATTTCAATTACAAATCCAAAAATTAATATTGAAGATGTTTGTGGATGGTAGATGTATTCTGAAATAGAAACTCTGTATTTCAATTGTTAATTGAAAAGAAATGCTGAAATTGGTACAAGGAAAAGCGAAGGAAGTATTAAGTCTTACATTTAACTATTAAATACTTATTAACTAAAATTCAGAATGTGCAGCTATTAGCTCGATATTATCCACTACATGCAAGATACTACAATTTATAATTTATAGCATTTTGCGAATTGTGGATAATACCGATTGCCCAGGTCTCACCACGAGGAGGTTGCTGCACAAGAGACCCGAAAGGGAGTCAAAACGAAGTCTCCCTTCGTTCTGGCTCCCTTTCTTACAACGAAGATTCTTAGAAACTAAGTTTCGCAGGTCGCTGAATGGAAAAGTAGTCTTTTTCATAGAAAAAGACTTCTTTTCCATTTAGCGTATGTCGAGTAATTATTGCGGGGCAAAGTGTGAATCGGAGAAGAAGTCTCCGATCCACGGGGGACCAAGGGCGAATCAGGCGGAAGGCTCTGATTCTTTCAAGCAGACAAACAAGATCGAATCAGAGCAGAAGGCTCTGGTTCAAGGGTGACGCGACGCGTTCAGTGCTTACAAGTCCTGAGCCGACCAGCCCGATACCCGTCACTCCATCACCAAGAAAAATGGCAAAGAGATGCGCTCAAACGGTTTCTGGCGCTACTGGGTGACATGAGAACATGGCGTGTCCAGGATTACGTTAACACTGAGGATCGTCAGAAGACGAGTGAACGAGTCTCTTAGACATCCCTCTCAATGACTTCACGCCGGATACCGAAACTGGACCGGCTCAGAACCTGCAAACAAGGCCGACACGGCAGAAGGCTGTGTCGGAGTCGGAAAACGGAGCGAGCAAAGTGAAGTTACGGCAATAATTACTCGACATAATTACAACGACGATTTACAATCTTTACAACTAACGCACGCAATAAAACTAACTTATAAATAATTCGGAGTCTTCGTTCGATGAATTTTCTTCGTCCCACGATGAAGACGATGAGCTGCTATATTCTAACTGAAACGGACCAAACATTGTTATACACAATACAAAGCGAGAATCAACATACAAGAGAAGAATACAAATCGAAACCAAAATCGAAACAGAATCGAAACCAATTCGAAACCAAATCAATGAATAAATTGTGGACGCAACGATCTATAAGCGACTCGGGTTGCCCCGGGGACGCGACACCCCGTACCCACTCACGGGCCCCATCCCGTGAGTGAGCCCCTGAGGGAACACAGATCGGAAGCATATCAATGTCAAGACAAAAATATTAATTTGGGAAAGTGGAACTTTGAAAGTTCGAAAGCATATTTCAATTACAAATCCAAAAATTAATATTGAAGATGTTGGTTGATGGTAGATGTATTCTAAAATAGAAACTCTGTATTTCAATTGTTAATTGAAAAGAAATGCTGAAATTGGTACAAGGAAAAGCGAAGGAAGTATTAAGTCTTACATTTAACTATTAAATACTTATTAACTAAAATTCAGAATGTGCAGCTATTAGCTCGATATTATCCACTACATGCAAAATGCTATAATTTATATGTTATAGCATTTTGCGAATTGTGGATAATACCGATTGCCCAGGTCTCACCACGAGGAGGTTGCTGCACAAGAGACCCGAAAGGGAGTCAGAACGAAGTTTCCCTTCGTTCTGGCTCCCTTTCTTACAACGAAGATTCTTAGAAACTAAGTTTCGCAGGTCGCTGAATGGAAAAGTAGTCTTTTTCATAGAAAAGGACTTCTTTTCCATTTAGCGTATGTCGAGTAATTATTGCGGGGCAAAGTGTGAATCGGAGAAGAAGTCTCCGATCCACGAGGGACCAAGGGCGAATCAGGCGGAAGGCTCTGATTCTTTCAAGTAGACAAACAAGATCGAATCAGAGCAGAAGGCTCTGGTTCAAGGGTGACGCGACGCGTTCAGTGCTTACAAGTCCTGAGCCGACCAGCCCGATACCCGTCACTCCATCACCAAGAAAAATGGCAAAGAGATGCGCTCAAACGGTTTCTGGCGCTACTGGGTGACATGAGAACATGGCGTGTCCAGGATTACGTTAACACTGAGGATCGTCAGAAGACGAGTGAACGAGTCTCTTAGACATCCCTCTCAATGACTTCACGCCGGATACCGAAACTGGACCGGCTCAGAACCTGCAAACAAGGCCGACACAGCAGAAGGCTGTGTCGGAGTCGGCAAACGGGGCGAGCAAAGTGAAGTTACGGCAATAATTACTCGACATAATTACAACGACGATTTACAATCTTTACAACTAACGCACGCAGTAAAACTAACTTAAGAATTATCTGGAGTCTTCTTTCGATGAATTTTCTTCTTTCGATGAATTATCTTCGATCGATGAATTTTCTTCGATCGATGAATTTTCTTCGATCGATGAATTTTCTTCGTTCGGTGAATTTTCTTCGTTCGATGATTCCTCTTCGTTGGACGAGTGGTCTTCGTCCGACGATAAAGATGATCAGCTGCTATACTCTAATTGAAGCAGACTAATCATAGTTAGATACAATATAATGTATGAACTAAATTAAAACAAGACGATAAAAAGATCACGGTAAATATGCCATAAATGTATGATGCTAATATATAATCTAATAGATAATAAAATCGAAAACCAGACGAAACAAAATCGAAAACCAGACGAAACAAAATCGAAAACCAGACGAAACCAAATCGAAAACCAGACGAAACCAAATCGAAAACCAGACGAAACCAAATCGAAAACCAGTCGAAACAAAATCGACACCAAATAAGAACCAAATTGAATCAAAATCGAAACCACAACGATCTATAGGCGATTCGGGTGGCCCCGGGGACGCGACACCCCGTACCCACTCACGGGACCCATCCCGTGAGTGAGCCCCTGAGGGAACTCCGAACAGAGGAATACGAATTTCAAGACAAAAATATTAATTTGGAAAAGTTGAACTTTGAAAGTTCCAGACCATATTCCAATTACAAATCCAAAAATTAATATTGAAGGTGTTTGTTGAAAGTATATGCATTCTGAAACTGAAAGTATATGCATTCTGAAGTTGAAAGTATATGCATTCTGAAGTTGAAAGTATATGCATTCTGAAGTTAAAAGTACATGTATTCTGAAATTAAAAGTATATGTATTCTGAAATTGAAAGAATATGTATTCTGAAATTGAAAGTATATGCATTCTGAAACTGAAAGTATATGTATTCTGAAATTAAAAGTATATGTATTCTGAAATTGAAAGTACATGTATTCTGAAATTAAAAGTATATGTATTCTGAAATTGAAAGAATATGTATTCTGAAATTGAAAGAATATGTATTCTGAAATTGAAAGAATATGTATTCTGAAATTGAAAGAATATGTATTCTGAAATTGAAAGAATATGTATTCTGAAATTGAAAGAATATGTATTCTGAAATTGAAAGTATATGTATTCTGAAACTGAAAGTATATGTATTTTGAAATTGAAAGTACATATATACTGAAATTGAAAGTACATATATACTGAAATTGAAAGTATATGTATACTGAAATTGAAAGTATATGTATTCTGATCTTCTTATCCACTACGTTATCAACTAAGTTATTGCAATTTGCGAATTGTGCTGGTTCCCTTTCTTACAACGACGATTCTTACAAATTACGTTTTAAGATTCTTTCAAATTAAATGAGAAATTTAAAACTCTAACGTCTAATATTCTAAACCGGTGTCTCTAGAACTGCTTTAAATCGCGACTATTTTTTCGCAAAATTAACTCGAAATTTAATCAATTTAAAAAATTCATACTAGTGCAACGCGTGTGAATATTTGTTTCGCAACGCTACTCGAAATCGCGGATGTGCTCATGTCACAGTTGATCGTTGCAGCTGGAGCATGGGCGTCTGAAATGTCGAAACATTCTAATGCAATCGCGATTCTTTTGATGCGCAACACTAATTCATCACGTCGAAATTCAGAATGCTATTTTAATAAGAAATTTAAAACTCTAACATCTGAAATTCTACACAGGTATCTCTAGAACTACTTTGAATTGTGACTATTTATTTGCAACATTAACTCGACATTTAATCAATTTTAAAAATTCATACTAGTGCAACGTGTATGTATATTTGTTTCGCAACGCTACTCGAAATCGCGGATGTGCCCATCTCACAGCTGATCGTTGCAGCTGGAGCATGGGAGCCTGAAAAGTCGAAAAACTCGAAAGTAAACGCGAACTTTTGTTGCGCAACACTAATTCAACGAACAGAGATCCAAAAAAGATTACTCTACAGTTTTTGCAAAACAAATCGCGACTGTTTATTTCGCAACACTATACATTAAACAAGCTATATTGCTGATAAAAACTGTGAGTGTAATTGGATGGAAAGCTAACTTTGATCTCTGTTCAAAATCGACTAACGCAACGCGTAGTTGTTTCGCAACGCTAGTGCAAATCGCGGACGTTCCCATCTCACAGCTGATCGTTGCAGCTCGAGCATGGGAGCCTGAAAAGTCGAAAAACTCGAAAGCAAACGCGAACTTTTATTGCGCAACGCTAATTCAACGAACAGAGATCCAAAAAACGATTACTCTACAGTTTGTGCAAAACGAATCGCGACTATTTATTTCGCAACACTATACTTTAAACAAGCTATATTGCTGATAGAAACTGTGAGTATAATTGGAAGGAAAGCTAACTTTGATCTCTGTTCAAAATAGACTAACGCAACGCGTAGTTTTTTCGCAACGCTAGTGCAAATCGCGGACGTTCCCATCTCACAGCTGATCGTTGCAGCTCGAGCATGGGAGCCTGAAAAGTCGAAAAACTCGAAAGCAAACGCGAACTTTTATTGCGCAACGCTAATTCAACGAACAGAGATCCAAAAAACGATTACTCTACAGTTTGTGCAAAACGAATCGCGACTATTTATTTCGCAACACTATACTTTAAACAAGCTATATTGCTGATAGAAACTGTGAGTATAATTGGAAGGAAAGCTAACTTTGATCTCTGTTCAAAATAGACTAACGCAACGCGTAGTTTTTTCGCAACGCTAGTGAAAATCGCGGACGTTCCCATCTCGGCTGATCGTTGGGGCGGCGAGGCCTGCCCATGCATGCAACTAACTACTTTTACACTTTACTACTACTCTATACTACTACTTCTACAGACGAGTATAGTGACAAAGTAGTGATAAAATGACTCACTCGAAGATGCGAAGCTGTTGCAATGGTTGCCCTCTCGAATGACAGCTTGTTGGGCATCTTTGGCATAAAGCTGCTTCCGTTTCTTTGGCCCCATCCCGACAATTTGTTCCGCAACGCAACTCGAAACCGCAGATGTACGAATCTCACAGTTGATCGTTGCAACTGGAGCATGGGCGCCTGAAATGTCGAAACATGCTAATCCAAACGCGATTCTTTTGATGCGCAACGCTAATTCAACAAATCGATATTCAAAATACTATTTAAATAAGAAATTTGAGATCGGTATCTCTAGAACTACTTTAAATCGTGACTATTTATTTGCAACATTAACTAGACATTTAATCAGTTTAAAAAATTGATACTAGAGCAACGCGGGTGACAATTTGTTTCGCAACGCTACTTGAAATCGCGGATGTGCCCATCTCACAGTTGATCGTTGCAGCTCGAGCATGGGAGCCTGAAAAGTCGAAGCACTCTAAAGCAAACGCGAACTTTTGGTGCGCAACGCTAATTCAACGAACAGAGATCCAAAATACGATTACTTTAATTATTTATAAAACAACAACAATATGAACTTTAAAAGCGCAGTCATCAAAATGAAATGTAATTTTGAACCGCGACTATTTTTGATTCGCAACGCTACGCTCTAAACAATTTATATCGTAATATTAACTCTAATCTCTGTTCAAAATCGACTAATGCAACGCGTGGTTTTCTCGCAACGCTAGTGCAAATCGCGGACGTTCCCATCTCGGCTGATCGTTGGGGCGGCGAGGCCTGCCCATGCATGCAACTAACTACTTTTACAACTACTCTATTTCTACTATATTTCTACAGACGAGTACAGTGAAAAGATAGTGACGAAATGACTCACTCAAAGATGCGAAGTTACTGCAATGATTGCCCCTTTGAATGACAGTACTCGTCACTCCATCACGACGGGCGATGGCCAAGAAACGCGTTCAAGCGATCCCCAACTGCGCGCCACGAGCAACACAAGCGTTGACATGATCTCTATGCAGTATGAAGTTGGCATAGGCCGAAGAACATCCTCAGTATTGAAGGTGATTGAAGAGACCATGGCCCCCCCCGAGCTAGCTTAAAGTAGGCCAAGGAAGTTTTAAATAACCCTTGGCCTAACCTAAGCTAGCTAAGGGTAGACCATGGTAGACAATAGTAGGCCACTGGTGGAGGATCCTTAGTCACACTTAATCCAGCTGAAGGTAGGCAAGGGTGGGCCAGGATAGCTCTGGAGGACCACTGGTCAGCCTCAAGGTAAGCATGGATAGGCCTGAGTAGCTCTGGATGATCACTGGATGGCCACTGGTCAACCTCGGTGTAGACAAGGGTAGACCAAGGTAGGCCACTGGTGGAGGACCCATGGTCAACCCTAAGCCAGCTGAAGGTAAGCAGGGGTAGGCTAGGGTAGCTCTGGATGACCATTGGTCAACCTCGGTGTAGGCAAGGGTAGACCAAGGTAGGCCACTGGTGAAGGACCCATGGTCAACCTTAAGCCAGCTGAAGGTAAGCAGGGGCAGGTAAAGGTAGCTCTGGAGGACCACTGGTCATCCTCAGGGTAAGCAAGGGTAGGCCAGAGTAGTTCTGGATGACCACTGGTGGAGGACCCTTGGTCCACCCTAAGCCAGCTGGAGGTAGCCAAGGGTAGCTCTGGAGGACCACTGGTCATCGTCAGGGTAGGCAGGAGAGGCCAGGATACCGCTGGAGGACCCCTGGTCAGCCCAAGGTAGCCGAAGACCCTCCTGGTCCCGCAGTCCGTCCGCTCCTGCCGGAGGGCCCGGCCCGACTGACTGACTGAGCGCGCTCCGCGGGCTTAGGTAAGCAGCGATGCGCAGCGCGCAGCGAAGCACAACGCTCCCCACCCCAACTAATTTCGGTAGATTTCGATCGTCGTGATAATAATTATTGATAAATGTATTATTTCTGGCTGTACAATGTTTATAACAATTCTTTTTGCCAACCATGTCGACAAGCATCCCCTTGACTATCTACCATCTTGTTTTTTAGTAAAAATTGCTAATAGTATTCGAGATACAGAGTAACTTATAACACATGAATATTACCAAAGAATATTATATCAAGCAAATGTAATTAATAAAGTTACTACCACTGGCTGTTTAATGTTTATAACAATTCATTTTGGTAATTATGTTAATAAGCACACCCTCGACTATCTGATCATCTAATTTTTTAGTAAAAATATATTATGGAACTCGAGATATTGAATAACTTTTAACACATGAATATTCGCGCGCATTAATTTATCGATCACAATTCACTGATAAATTTATTTTGTCTAGCTGGTTAATATTTGTAACAATTCTTGAACATATTGCCTTCTAATTTTTTAGTAAAGGTAGGTAATAGAACTCGGGATACAGGATAATTTATGATACATGAATATTACTAAGCATACTTATATCGAGAAAATGTAATTAATGAATTTATGATGTCTGCTTGTTTAACGATTACAACAATTATATAATTGGTTACCTCGCCTTCAAATTTTTTGTAAAAATGGCTAATAGTAATCGGGATACAGAGAAACTTTAATGCATGAACATTTGGAGTATACAAGATATTCAATTCTTACTAATAAGCACATTTTCATTAGGGCAAGAGTTACAAAAATTATTTATAACTAATTAACCTCTTCCAGAATCGAACTGAAAACTATACATGAATATTACCGAAGGTCCATTCTATATTCTTCGAGAGCTAACATTTATAAAAATTCCTCGATTAACTATTTATGAATAATTCTTGAGGAGGTAACTTCCATCTTCTATACCCGCAATGTGTAAGACAAGGAGAGTCCGACTATTTGTCAAGGGTAAACACACAAACCGTTAGGTCACCTGTTTGGAAATCGTAAATAACTAATTAATCAGGCGTCGAATCTACATAAAAGTTCAACGGAAATGTAGCTGAGACATCATTCTAGATACTCCGATCGCAAAAGTGCGTAAATAATATCTCTAAATTTGGAAGATTATTTTTTAGCGGAGATCTGTTAAATTATTTGAGTTTATTTTAGAACAAGACTTAGAATAATTGTTTATATCTGTTTAAGCAGAAATAAAATGTGACGAAAAACTATACGTGAAAGTAGCTGAAGATCTATTCTATATTTCCCATCTGAAAATATTTATAAACAATTCCTCACAAGTGCGTTACTAATAAATTTTCTATCGACAGCTGCACATTATTCAGCAGCTCTGTGTGTCTTTCTTTCTCTCTCTTCGTAAATGTGTATAAGTTCGACCTTGTCGGATACCAACTTCATTATCATGTTCGCCAAAGTTTTACCGAGGGTAAAATAATACGGGATGTTATATTATCTGCATTCATCCGCGTCGAAAAAATTGGTTTTTATTTTTTTCAATGAACAATAGCCGTAGCTAAAAATTGGAGATAGTGTTGATGACAATAACTCATTATTAAACTAATGTCCAGGATGGCCGCTTTTAAGCTTCGATATGAAATCTGTAGTTTTTCGAACTTTCTCGGGTTTTTCATTTTTTACAACTACAGTTTGCAACTAAATAATCGGAAAAAATTAAAATACCTTTAAATTATGAATAACCCACTGATGGTATTATAGTTTTATATGCAGTCAACAGATGGCTGTTGTATAGCATTTTTTTCGTTGTAATCGGAATGAAACCGTATAGTTCCGTTGTGTATTTATGAAAGCGGAGTGTTTGTTGTTTATATTGAGATATTGACAACAAAAATAAGAATGGCAGTCCCATCAGTTTCTCTGTCGACCAGAAATAAAAAGCATTTCTTGGGAGTACCGGCACCCTTGGGATACGTTGCTGGTGTTGGAAGAGGGTAATGTATATGACACAATATTGTTTAGTTAAACTAACCTCTACTGACAACAAGAATCGTTCTCTATTCTAATCCATTATTTTACAGAGCTACAGGATTTACGACCAGATCTGATATTGGTCCAGCTCGTGATGCGAACGATGTGTCGTAAGTATTCGTTGTATTAAGTTCCTAGTGTAGTTATTAAATAGGACATATCCTACATATATTTATTTGTGTTTGTAGAGATGATCGGCATGCTCCACCGACAAAACGAACAAAAAAGAAAGAAGAAGAGGAAGAAGATGAGGAAGATTTGAATGATTCTAATTACGACGAGTTTTCTGGATACGGAGGCTCGCTTTTTAGCAAAGTACAATAGCATTTGTTTTACTGAAACTCTTAACTATTTTAATAAAAATATCTTGCCCTTTCCAATAATTAATATGTCGCATATTCGCACAGGATCCATATGACAAAGATGATGAAGAAGCCGACGCTATTTACGAAGCTATTGACAAGCGAATGGACGAAAAGCGCAAAGAATACAGGGAAAAAAGGCTGAGAGAAGAGCTGGAAAGGTACCGTCAAGAACGTCCGAAAATTCAGCAACAGTTCTCAGATTTGAAAAGGGAACTGGTGAACGTAACTGAAGAAGAATGGAAAAATGTACCAGAAGTAGGCGATGCTAGAAACAGGAAACAACGAAATCCACGAGCAGAGAAGTTTACTCCGTTGCCAGACTCCGTGCTCGCTAGAAACTTAGGTGGTGAAACGTCTTCGAGTATCGACCCCACGAGTGGTTTAGCTTCTATGATGCCTGGCGTAGCAACACCCGGAATGCTGACTCCAACGGGAGATTTAGATTTAAGAAAAATCGGACAAGCTAGAAACACCTTGATGAACGTCAAGCTGAATCAGGTCTCCGATTCCGTGGAGGGTCAAACGGTTGTCGATCCGAAGGGATATCTCACCGATCTGCAAAGTATGATTCCGACGTACGGCGGTGATATCAAGTAAGATGTTTAAAAAAATGATGTAAATAGTATCCCTAATTTCGTTATCACGTTTCTCGAATTTACGATTGACTCGATTATTCCAGCGACATCAAGAAAGCCAGATTGCTGTTAAAGTCCGTAAGGGAGACGAACCCTAATCATCCGCCAGCGTGGATAGCATCGGCCCGTTTGGAGGAAGTCACAGGAAAAGTGCAAGCCGCTCGAAATTTGATAATGAAGGGCTGCGAGGTGAATCCAACGTCCGAGGACTTATGGCTCGAAGCGGCCCGGCTACAGCCGCCGGATACGGCTAAAGCGGTGATCGCTCAATCTGTACGTCACATACCAACCTCCGTCAGGATATGGATCAAAGCGGCCGATTTGGAGACAGAAACGAAAGCGAAGAGAAGGGTGTATCGCAAAGCGCTCGAACATATCCCGAACTCGGTCAGGCTTTGGAAAGCAGCGGTTGAATTGGAGGAGCCTGAAGACGCTCGCATTTTGCTTAGTCGCGCCGTCGAATGCTGTCCAACCAGCGTGGACTTATGGCTTGCCCTGGCCAGATTGGAAACCTACGACAACGCGCGGAAAGTACTTAACAAAGCGCGAGAAAACATTCCAACGGACAGACAAATCTGGACCACCGCGGCGAAATTGGAGGAAGCTAACGGGAACAAGCATATGGTCGAGAAAATCATAGATCGCGCTATATCTTCCCTGAGCGCGAACGGAGTCGAAATCAACAGGGAGCACTGGTTCAAGGAAGCCATGGAGGCTGAGAAGGCGGGTGCGGTGCATACTTGCCAAGTCATCGTCAAAGCGATCATAAGTTTCGGGGTGGAAGAGGAAGATAGAAAACACACGTGGATGGAAGACGCGGAAACTGTATGTTCGACGATATGTTTTATTTAGTAAGAATTATTTGTTAATTTATGTATTGTTTCAGTGCGCTCAACAAAGTGCGTTGGAATGCGCCAGAGCCGTTTACGCTTACGCATTGTCGACGTTCCCTAGTAAAAAGTCCATTTGGCTACGCGCAGCTTATTTCGAGAAAACGTACGGTACCCGAGAGTCTTTGGAATCTTTACTGCAGAGAGCGGTTGCTCATTGTCCTAAGAGCGAAGTGCTTTGGCTGATGGGTGCGAAATCCAAGTGGCTGGCTGTACGTACACGGTCGATCAAGTCTTAAATCGATGTTTTATCAACGTGCATATAGCATACTGTATTTTTCTTCTTCAGGGCGATGTCCCGGCAGCCAGAGGTATTTTGTCCCTCGCGTTTCAAGCAAACCCGAACTCGGAGGAGATTTGGTTAGCAGCCGTGAAGTTGGAGTCTGAGAATTCGGAATACGAGAGAGCCCGACGATTGTTAGCAAAGGCTAGAGCATCTGCACCGACTCCTAGAGTAATGATGAAGAGCGCCAAGCTAGAGTGGGCCTTAAACAACCTCGACGCAGCCTTGTTGCTCCTCAGAGAGGCTCTGGAAGCGTTCGACGATTTCCCTAAATTGTGGCTAATGAAGGGTCAGATTGAGGAGCAACAAGGAAATTTGGATAAAGCTCTGGACACGTACAACCAAGCGGTGCGTTGTTAAATAGTAAAGGCGCGCGAGAACCCGAAAATGTCGGGATTTTCGAGAATATTCGAGAACCCTAATATGCTCAGGAATAATCCCGAAAATTGTCGAGAACCCGAAATCTTCGTGTTCTCGCAAACCTCGAATAACTAGACAATGCTATACAGCATCTAATCGTACTTATACGTTTTGATTTTCTCTACAGATAAAGAAATGTCCGAGTTCCATTCCGCTGTGGCGTTTATTAGCGCAGTTAGAGCACAGGAAAGGCCAAGTGACCAAGGCTCGGTCGGTCTTAGAGAAAGCGCGCTTGAAGAATGTGAAGAACGCCGAACTTTGGTTGGAGGCGATCAGAAACGAACTGAAAAACGGTGGCGTAAGGGATATGGCGAACACGCTAATGGCGAAAGCTTTACAAGAGTGTCCTACGTCGGGGTTGCTGTGGGCAGAAGCGATTTTTATGGAGCCGCGACCGCAACGGAAGACTAAAAGCGTTGACGCGTTAAAGAAATGCGAACACGACCCTCACGTGCTTCTCGCAGTCTCCAAGTTAGTGAATATATAATTGATTACAATGCGAGGAGTTAAAATTGAGTTCTCTGGTAATTGTTTGTGTGTCTTCTGTTTTTTAGATTGTTCTGGTGCGAACATAAGATTTCAAAATGCAGGGATTGGTTCAACAGAACAGTGAAAATAGACCCTGACTTGGGAGATGCATGGGCATACTTCTATAAATTCGAACTTCTAAATGGCACCGAGGAACAACAAGAGGACGTAAAGAAACGATGTACTACTGCGGAGCCTCATCACGGAGAAAATTGGTGTAAAGTATCGAAGAATATAGCGAATTGGTGTTTGAGTATAGATCAAATTTTAATATTAGTGGCAAAAGACCTGCCAATTCCGATATAATCATCTGTAAACTAAGCTCTAATTCATCTGTATATACTTTTTAAGGATTTACGTACGATAGCGAAATAAATGAACGCCTAGTGTGTGGACGTTAAGTTTTATTTAGCGTGTACGAATTACCGCATTTTGTAAATAAAATCCAATACGACCAGTAGGCATATTTAGCTTTATTTAGTTTAGACCGAGATTATTTCTAAGTGATCAGGATGCTGTGTAAATGGCAATATTCTCGACATAAATACAAATGATTAAGAAATGTCCGTCCTATTTTTATCAGTAGGCGCGGTCGTTTGTAATTATACTAATTGATTGATTTTATTATTTGTTTGTTAGAAATTATATTCACAGTGTACGAACTTGTGCGCGCAGGCGCACTTCAATACGGTGATCCGAGGCTATGTTCATAGGACGCATGCGTGACAGTTGGTCCACCGAAAAACGAGTTTCGTCTCTGTAAAAGTGTTCTATGTTTCATGTTGGCGCGATATTCGTTTATTTGAAAAGTTCGGTTAAAATCTGTCCTGGATCACCTTGCGAGGTGCCTAACAATCAGGACGAAGCTGGAACACGTCTTATATTTTATCTTTATGTAAATTTGTGCAATTTCAAAATAGTGAAGCTTACATACGCTCGGATGGATGAAAGTTTCAATCGGTGGCGTGATTCGCCTACCGACAAGGGAAAATCGTTCATCATTTCTGACAGCGATGAAGATATTGTCGATTATGTTGCACCAGAACCAGTGTTTGTGATCGAGAGCAGCGGTAGCAGCGAGAACTGTTCCAGGAGCCTGACTCCGACGAGGTAAGTAAACTGTTTTCGTCTCTGTACTTTTCAAATCGTCGTTTTTCTCGTCGTACCGACGGTATTCCTACACGTGCTTTGTTCTGAACCCTTTTTCAGACAGTCAGCTTTGTTAAGAAACTCTCTCTTAACGGAAAATGCCATTAAGCAAAGCATCCTAAAGCATATTCCTCAATATTCCGAAAACGAAGAGAATAGCTATGTCCTTAATTCGACCAGTGACAGCGAAGGAGTTGGTACGTATTGAATTCTCTTACATGTATAGCATAAGGTCATACATAGTATTGAAACTGTATTATGAACATACGATTTTGTAGAGGAGGTTGAACAAGATGATTCAATGGTTGGCAGAAAAACAAAACGTAAAAGCAGAAGAATGGAAGAGATTTCAGATTCCGATGACAGCGTTCATAGTGTTGCGGATAAAAACAAATCGCACAACATTAGTATGACGGAAGAACACAACAGCGATTCCAATATTCATTCGTCCGACAGGAAAACAGAGGATCAGCCTATGTCTTTGAATAGTCTGTTTATTATAGATATTAAAGAGTTCCATCTAAGGAGCGCTGTAAAAAATAACTTGTATTCAATTCTGTCTTCTTTCAGGCTCCACGGATGAGAAAGAAATAGAATCTTTCAATATCTCGATATCTCTGGCAAAACAAGAGATTGGAGTTGGTAACATAGATCCGATGGCCGCACAAAAGAGAGCTCTACTGGTTTGTAAATTGGAACACTTACAAAATCAGCTGAGCAAATCGAAAGTAAGTATAATGCTTCTTCGAACAAAAGAAACGAAAAGAATGATTTCATTTTCGCTATTAATAAATCCGGATTTGTAGATGTTAGTAGAAGCTGGTAACATCGCCCTGTTACCGGACAAAGGCGAAAAACTGCGCGAGAATATCGCGTTGCAGGAATACGAGATCGCAAATATCGAGAGAGAATTAAAAAACACTCCGCTCACAAAGGACATGAAACCGAAAGCGTCTGCCTCCGAGGAAGACATAGAGTTCGTTAAAGAAGAATTCGTCGGTGCAGGAGAGTCCCATTCGAACAGGTTCTTGGATCCTTACCCAATCGACGTGGACAGCATACCCATGAAACCGACATCGTCACCGGAAGCCAAAGAACTCGGTAAAAAGGCCCAAGCGACATTGGACAGGGAATTAGCGTTGACGGTCGACAGATTGCAGGACTTACACGGATCTCTGGTCGCCAGGCCGACCGAGAACGAGAGAGCAGAAGATCCGAAGGGTTTGAGAGTGAAATTGATGCCCCACCAGCAGCACGCGTTGGCGTGGTTGGTGTGGAGGGAAGGGCAGAGGCCCCCGGGAGGCGTCCTCGCCGACGACATGGGCTTGGGGAAGACCCTGACGATGATATCGTTGATAATCACTGGCATCGCGAAGAAAGAGTTGAACGAAGACAGCGACGACGAATGGACGGAACACAATGCCCCATTGCGTCACAAGGGGGGCACGCTGGTCGTCTGTCCGGCATCGTTGTTGTCGCAATGGGAAAACGAGATCAACAATAGGTGCAAACGAGGCATGCTCTCGGTCGAAGTTTACCACGGTACCAACAGAGAGAGCGTTCCGAAAAGATTAGCGAAGAACGACGTGGTGATCACGACCTACAATATACTGTCCCGCGAGTTCAAAACAAGAGCCACAGCGTATAAGATTCGTTGGGAACGGGTGATACTGGACGAGGCACACGTGGTCCGCAACCATAAGAGTCAAGCAGCGGAAGCGGTGTGCGGCCTGATGGCCAAGAAACGATGGGCTCTCACCGGCACCCCTATCCAGAACAAGGAACTGGATTTGTACTCTATATTGAAGTTTATCAAGTGTTCCCCGTTCGACGATCTACGTGTCTGGAAGCGATGGGTGGACAATAAAAACGCGGCTGGTCGCCAGAGGTTGGCCACCGTGATGAACACATTGATGCTCCGTAGAACGAAGCAAGAGCTACAGACCAAAGGCGATCTTGAGTGTTTACCCGACAAATGCATAGAGGAAGTGTTGGTGAAGCTCGACCCGCAGGAGCAGTTGGTATATGAGAAGGTTTTGATCTATTCCCGCACGTTGTTCGCGCAATTTTTGGCGCAGAGAGCTGATAAAGACCATATGTGGGATCTAGCTTCCGGAAAGTACGATAAACCCTCTTTTCTTTCGAATCCTAGTACGTATGCGAGTCGAATACAATTTTCGGTAACTTTATACTTCAGGGGAGCTCCGATTATGCTAGCTCCACTAAAGTTAACATTTACATAATCATATTTCTTCCTGTAGAGCTTTCGAGCGTGTCTTGCTCGTTACACCGTTATTCCTTTTTCAGACAAGAACACGCAGTTTACGAAAGCGCAAAACAAATTATTGTCGATGCACGCCGATGTTAAAACACACGAGATCTTGGTTTTGTTGCTGCGTCTACGTCAGGTCTGCGTCCACCCGTCTTTGATCGATTCTATGTTGGAGCAAGAGGATATGAAAGAGAGTGGACTGATTGATACAGAGAGCATGGACCCTAACTTGTTGTCAAAAATGCACGACATAACGTTAGAGGAGGATGGAGGAGGAGATGCGAACACCAGTGAAACGGAGATAGGCGTCGACCGCAGGGTGGCAGCTAATTTACTCACCTCCAGCAATCCAGTCTTTCGGACCGACCGCGTCAGTTCTAAGGTGAATATCCAAATTCATTTCCCGTATAAACCGAGTATGTACTCAACACATATTCGAATACCAGAATAGTAAGAATTTCTTTGGGCCTAGATGCAAGCGGTATTAAAAACAGTGAAGCAGATTTTGAAAAAAGGCGATAAGTTGATCATCGTATCCCAGTGGACAAGCATGTTAGACATCGTTGCTGCCTATTTGCCTTCGTTGGAAGGCGCTACGTTTAAAATGTTCACGGGCAAAGTGCCAATAAAAGACAGACAGGTATATCCGATTATGAAACACAGTTCCACCGATATTCGACGATACTTTGCGATTTAATTCGCGTTTGACGATTCTCTAGGGTATAATGGACGCCTTCAACTCGCCGGGAAATAATCCGAACATATTGTTGCTGTCCCTCACCGCTGGAGGCGTCGGATTGAATCTAGTTGGCGGAAACCATTTGTTGTTGATCGATATCCATTGGAATCCGCAATTGGAGGTGCAGGCTCAGGACAGAATCTATCGCTTCGGACAGAAAAAGGATGTTTACATATATAAGTTAGTGACTGACAATAATTATCGATAAGACCGGGGGGTCACTCGAACTTTGAAGCGACGGACGTTACGACGGACGACAATTTTGATGCGCGTTATTAACTGTTCTGTATGGAAATACTATTTTTGCAGGTTCATCTGCAAGGATACGATCGAGGAACGCATCAAGCATCTGCAGGAGAGGAAAATGGAGATAGCGGCGAACGTTCTCAGCGGCGAGAAGAACTCGGCCGTCTCGAAGCTCACCCTCAACGATCTCAAATCGCTGTTCGCTCTCTAACGAGAATCCCTTCACGTCTAAACTCGTCTTGTGATAAATATTTATATTATAATATAGTAATATAGTTTTCTATTGGTATATAAGTGGACCACATTTGTTCTTTTAGTGCGATCTAAAAGGTACTCGGACTTGTCGAAAGACTTTTATTAGAAATTAGGAACACGCAGACAGGGGGAGAGAGAGAGAGATGTATCACGTGAGACTAGGAATATCTGTTGTGTTCCACGTCTCTTCGTTCACGACGTTCTCGTTTGGGTTCGGATAATTCTGTTGCCTCATCTTACTGTGCCGGACACCGTAGCAGAAATATATTCCGAGTCCTACGAGAAAACAGATAGCATAGTTCACGGTTCATTGATCGGTATGGTCTACGATTCGATTCACTCACCTACTACCATCCATATTAAGAATCGCACCCACGTCATCTTGTCCAACATCATCATCAAGTAAATATTTATGAGAATGCTCAACGCAGGCAGAAAAGGCACCAGTGGAACCTGGAGATTACCAGTGACATAGTTAGCAACTTCAACTTATTGGGAAAACTGGCTCGTTGTATGCGCGCGTACCGAAAACGCAAGTTTCTTTCCGGAAGTCGGTTGCTTGTAGATAAAGGTGAGAACAACTAGCAAAGCGACCACTAGGATCCCCAAGGGCACGACCACTGCGGCTCTTCCGTGTGCTATATCTTCGGCGTACAGCGAAGCTAGGACACCGACACAGACGCACAGGACAACTGCGAAAAATTACTCAATGGATCAGCAACGCCAATTGGAAGAGAAGACAACGAAGAAGAGAAGCGATTCTTACGGTAACAGGCGACGAGACACGTGACGATCTGCGATGTCAGTTTCGTTGAGTGATTCAACTTATTAACGTTAAACAGTTGTTTGACGATGAACCCTACGGTCCTCGGATCACGGTCTCCCTTCTTTTCGTACGCTTCGCTCTCTTCGTATCTGAAACAAGACCGATCAAGATGATCCAAGTATGTTGCGCGTGCTACCTGTTGAATCAGCTTGAGTCAGCGCGGTGCCATTCGTTACCGGAGTATTAGGACGCAAGTCGCGACGATCGAGTAGGCCAGCAGAGTGCCGATGCTCATCATGTTAACCAGCTGCGTCAATTCGAATATTGCGGCCAGAACGCCTGCGAATAAACGCGCAAGTTTACACTCAGGTTTGCGCCACTGATATTGTACAAGCTGTATCAGAATTATGTCACCACACCGAGATTCTACACTTCTGAATCTGTGAAAATTTGTTAAAAAAACATGGCCGCAAAATTGACCTTGAGTATAATTTTAAAGGTCAAAGTTCTCTTGTACTGTATCGTTTATACATCGCAAATGAACCGTTCTCTTGAAGAACGACCTGAAAGTTTCGTAAACTATTTTATCTCATATGTCTAGGTATACCGGGTGTTCCAGTATTGGGTACAACCGCGGAGGGATTGATTCTAAATGAAAAAATAAGTCGAGAATACGGAATAATTTTTTTTCATTTTTCGCTTGAAAATTCTGCGTACTAAAGTCAATTTTTTCGGAAACAAAGGCTCGATTAAAAAATCTTAGAATCTCGCTGTGGTGGTCGAGACATATACCGTTCGTCCATCAGGAGATGGCAGTGATTTTCGACAGTGGGGTGCAGGGGGACTGCGAGACCCACGGACTTAAGGACAGTGCATTATGCTGCGGGGTGAGGCGAAAGACGGAAGGGGTATCAACTTGTCGGCCATCTTGGATGGCAAACACAGTGGTGCGCTCTATAGGCAGTGTTGGGATATGGTGCGAGATTTCACGCGCATACGCGGCGATTGCAACCTCAGTAAAGTAAGATTCTCGATAAAATGGGGTACCTTGAGCACCCAGCAGAATTTTAAAAAATTGGTATGATTTGATTCTGAAAAATGAGTGTATAACATGTGTATTTGTGTATATTTTGTAACTCGTAGGACACGTCCTGAAGTCTTTTTGTCCGGAATAGATTGTTTCGAGACATTCCCGCTTATATAACTATCTCAGGGCTCCACTACCTCTGACATCATGATATAGATACATTACTGTTTTGGCCGCGCATGCGCGTGAAATCTTCACTATATCCCAACGCTATCTATAGGCAACTTTAAATACCAGTTGCGCGAATTTGCAATGCAATCACGCAGGAAATAGATACACATAATTTATAAATTTATATTGGAGCCGAATGTGCAATATTTTATATATATACAGATATATATACAAATACACTTGTTATGCATTCATTTTTCAGAATCAAATCATATCAATGTTCCCGCAACGTTATATAGATGGCAACACTAGTTTTGCTATCCAACATGGCCGCAGTCTATCATCCCCCCCCCCCCGCTCGCGGCACGACCCCTTTCACCCATAAACCCACTTTATGCTCAGTCCTTTAAGTTCGTGTGAACAGGTCTTTCGGGCAAGGCAAACCTGTAAGAAGACCGGCGGAAAAGGTGCCCATCAGAGGCGTCTGGAACCGCGAGCTGACTTTGCCCATCCACTCGAATATCAATCCGTCCGAGGCCATGGCGTAGAGGACTCGCGGTAGCGGGAACATTGCACCTAACAAGCTGCAACAGTCGAAACAAAAACGTTCCGTGTTGAGGCACTGGATACTGCTGGTTCACCGAAACCGATCTAGAACAGCAAGTTTACCTGGCGCACAGGCCGCAGATAGCACCGATCGTGACGAGCCATTTCGCCCAGCTCCAACCGATCTTGTCGAAGAGGTACGGGAATGGCGCGTCTGGGTTCTGCTCGTAATAAGGTAGAACGGTGGTGAGGACCGTGGAGACGCCGAAGTATGCTAAGAAGACGACAGTCAACGAGGCCACGATCGCTATCGGAATGGACTTCTGCGGCTCCTTCGCCTCCTCGCCGGTGGTCGCGACGCAATCGAAACCGATGAATCCGTAGAAACACGTCGCGGCTCCTGTTATGATGCCGGCGATGCCATAGGGCGCGAATCCACCGGTACCGTAATCGCAGCTTTTCTCCGTGCACGGAGGTTTCGTTTTCCAATTGTTTACGTCAGCTTCGACCAACGGCACATCGCAATTATGTTTAGCCAGACCCGTTAGCGGATCGCCGGTGTTATTATTCGAGTACCGGGATAAAATATTCTATGGCTACAATTGTTACCTTTCAACGATCCAGCGATGATCACGAACAGGACCACCAGTAGGTTCACAAGGGTGAAGAAGTTGTTCGCCAAAGAAGACTCCTTTGCCCCGAAGGCTAACGCGGCTGAGAAAACCGATTTCCAGTCAAGAATCGGAGAGAAATAGAAGGGCGGATTTTACGGCGCAGCGTACAGTAGTACGGATCCATAAAAATGCGAGCTACAGTATTCTCTCAATAACTGCGAAAAAGATCTCTACCGTAACTGTTAAAATTATATCCCTACCACTGGGGAAATACCCATTGGAACTAGTGACCGAGTCAGCGAAGTGTCGAGCATCGGCAAAACACGCTAATGCAAGCCAAGCGTAAATTGCAACTTTTCTAATTTTTTATTTTTTTTTTTATCTGATTAAAACGACAGAACACGATATACAGTAATTCCGCGATCTAAGTCCAACGGAACGTCTCGATCTATGTCCTTTGGTTACTCCTTCCACTGCGGAGGTCTAGCTGCCTCGGTCACCGAGCAGTGTAAACATGCCGCGTAATCTGATCCTGGGTCGGGTATATCGGTGTGAATCACACTAATCCAATTACAAAACTTCTTTATTTTTTGTTATTTTTTCATGGAACTTTCGCCAACATATTCGTGGCATTTTTCTAATGAAAATGATACCAAATATGATATAATTCCGATGGTATTTACTTGTGTAATGAACGATGGAAGTTTTTTATTGGCATTACATTGTACGGACACGCGGGCCTTAGCCG
Source organism: Sphecodes monilicornis (assembly GCA_913789915.3). NCBI lineage: Eukaryota > Metazoa > Arthropoda > Insecta > Hymenoptera > Halictidae > Sphecodes > Sphecodes monilicornis. The sequence continues at coordinate 22,851,225 of OU565293.1, read as the reverse complement.
GTGGTCGCGACTCTTGTCGTCTCTTTCTTTCGCTGTCCTTCTTTACGTCAAAAACTTTCTTCGTTTATCACACAAGTAAATATCATCGGAATTATATCATATTTGGTATCATTTTCATTAGAAAAATGCTACAAATATGTTCGTGAAAGTTCCATACAAAAATAATAAAAAATAAAGAAGTTTTATTATTGCACTAATGTGTCTCACCGACACGCTATTTTTTGTTGCGCCTTCGGCCGCGCGGTTCGTGTTTGCATGCTGTCGTTTTCTACGTTTGGCGCGGTCGATGCGGTCAGTGGTGCCAAAAATGTCAGCTTTTCGCGCATGCGTATTCGCGCGTAGCATCAGTAATGTACTAATTTCAAATTTTTGAGAGTTCTTTAAGGCCCTGTTTTAAAAATAATGTTTTTCATTCAACATTCACATATTTTCCTTACCTAAAAATGTTCGGATTATACAGCATAACATAATATAAAATTTTATTTTATTTGGCAGAATCTATAAAGAATACCAACAATTTGTTGCAAGAGAAAGAAAACTGCCAAAAACCTTTTCAGTGTCCAAAATAACAAAAATATATTTTATAATTATATAAAAAAACAAGTAAATAGAAAATAACGTCCGTTATGTACAAGTTCGTCTATGGCAGTGCTAGGTCCCGGCACACCACCTAGATGTTTCTCTTTTTTGGCGCGTATACGTTACTGGATTCTGCGCGCGCCGCAGTACGCATGCGTGAAAAGCTTACATTTCTGGCATCACTGGACGCGGTCACAAAAGTATAGTGTCCCTTCGCGATCTAAGTCCCGGCAGGGAACCGAAAAAGGACTTAGATCGAAGAATTACTGTAATTACATGCAGATAACGAATCCTGTACGAACACGTTTCATATGCAACAACTGAATAACTCATGGATATAATCAATGGATACGGACCACTGTGACAGCGACGATTGCGCAATGTGAAAAATAAAAAAAAAAGAAATACGCGCCCCGATCGGCGTTCACAAGGTTGTTTACCGGAAAAGATTAGAGTTACTCCAAACGCGAAGAAGTCCGGATAAGAGGAGAGGTGATCGACATCCATGTGTGCCGCCGATTCGAATGCGTTCCTCATCGTGTTGTTGAACAACGCATCCACGTAGGTGCTTAGACCGCGTACAACGCTCGCCGAGCCGATCACGTACTCCAGGATCAGTGTCCAGCCAATCAGGAAAGCCGTGAACTCGCCCATGGTCACGTAGCTGTACACGTACGCTGATCCGGCTCGTGGGACTCGAGCTCCGAACTCCGCGTAACACAGCCCTAATCCACAACGAGAAAAACTCTTCTTAACACTGTCTCACGTTGCGTAATTCACTGGAAGCTTTCACTTGTTGCGAAATTTATGACGCACATTCTCGAAAATGTTACCACTTTATTTACCGGAAGCCTATCAATAAAGGTTTGCAAGAACCTAAAAATATTCAATAATTGTGCTGTACCAAAAGGAAGCTTCGAAATTTTCATTTACACAATACTCTGGAAGGTAATGACTAGTTTACTTTGTTGGGAGTGTTTCGGGTGCAAACAAGTTTTTTTACCCTTGGCTATTTTTCAGCCGAGTCACGAGTACCAATCGGTAGTACCGGAGCCACGAACTGGACCATCCATCGGACTGCCAAGGATCAGGATTAACCCTTTCGCTTCGAGCGCCGCTTATAGGCGGCATCCATGAGATGACCTGTGGGTACGAGCGCCGACTATAGTCGGCATCCACGTGAGGACCTGTGGGTACGAGCGCCGACTATAGTCGGCACGCAAGGACCTATGTATACTAGAGCCGACGTGCAACGTGCACACTTTTCGGCGTGGTGCCCCGTTCAGGGGCATTATTGCGGCGGAGCGGACTGCCGTAGCGAAAGGGTTAATCAGAGATCTGTACCTGCGAACATGGAAGCAATTGCTGCGATGGCGAAAGAGATCACAACAGCAGGTCCAGCGATTGTTTTCGAGACCGATCCAGCGAGAACATAGACACCCACGCCGAGAGTTGAACCGATTCCCAAGGCCGTCAGGTCCAACGTGGTCAGACATCTCGCCAACTTGCTGTCCTGCTGAGGACTCACGTCCTTTTTCCGGCTGAAAGCTTTCAGGAGGTCTGCGACTTTCCACGACCTCATGTTGTACAGCTGAAAGGAAGCGAAGCACGTGTCGAGATATACTCTGTCGGCCTGGAGAAGGAGCTCGATCGTTGTAACTAGGGCTTCAAAACTGTTACAATATCGATTTCGATTCTTGAAATGGTTTTGAAAAACTTTCGTTTCGAATAGCTGTTGCGAAGTTACTAATAAGCAGACTGTGGATTTTTATGCAAAATGAACTTTGTATGACCGGAACAGGAAGTTAAATACAAATTTACTTTTTTGTGAGTAATTTCAGTTATCCGAAAATTACGGGCCTATATTATTATAATCGCTGGTTTATGTTTCATGCACTCATTTCTACAACGAACGCATAAAATCTGCAGTCTATTGATAAGTTATTAACTATTTCGATTTCCATATCGGTGCTAGGGTGGATGTCTGTAGTTGGAAATCTAAATTCTTCGTAACAGTTATTCAAAAGCTTACCTTGTACAAAGTACTCATCGACGATTCCATTTCGGCGTAAAAGTTGTTTAGCGAACGCGTACGAACTGGCTGAGTTGTTAACGCGGTGAACGCATGGCACCCGACTAAAGGCACGCTAATTAAAATGTCTTTAAATCAAGCCTGGTAGATATCAGTCGCCGAGTGCGATTGAGCCGTTCAATTGGTCGGAATCGTTTCATCGCCCCGCGGCTAGATTAGAGGCGACCGGTCTTAACTGATGGGATCAAATCGTCCCACTGCTTCGTTGATTTTTTCCGATAAGTTCGCCGATACGGTGATCCCGAGCTATCGAACGTTTCACGGGCACCGTGATCGAAAACAATCGAATTTTCGCTTGTTGTCGTCAAACGTGACAGCAGTCTGGCTGCGATTATCGCAGAGTCAAAGAGAAAGATGTTTTCGAGCACAATTGTTAATTTTATAAATTATAAATCGCCCTGCGAATCGTTTACGGTAAATGTATAATGAGACACACCGAGTCACGTGTTCCGACACCAGCGATTTATCATTAGACTGATTATTCGATGCGATACTGGAACGCGCTCCGAATCGAATTTGCCCTAAATGATTTCTACATACCTGTTATCGGTATTATTCGTTCGCAGGTGGTTCTCTCCGTTCCATTACCGACTCTGAACTGCTGTCGAGGACTATTTTCTTAACGACCGCGCTTACTCTTATCTGATATCGATTGTTCTTGGAACAGCAACAGTGATGCGTACTTACATGGCTGGCTGTAGAAGTACTTCGCGAGTTTGGGAGAGGTGGTAAGCAATTCGATGAAGTTATGTCGATGATTAAAAAAAGGTAAACGTTTATTTCTATAAAACAATGCGTTCTTTCGACGCCACGACCACTACGCGGCGCCGTAGCAACAATTATAAAATATATATATATAATACTATATACTTTGCGTTAATAGAATATCAAAAATGTTTCTATCGGACGGATATTGTGGACGGCTCGGTTAAAGCACGATTAGATTCGTTTTCTCCACTTGTTCAAAGCCTTTCGCCTCTCATTTTTTGATACTTCAACCTTGCAACGGCACACTGGACTGTCTCAGACCACGATCACAGTTTTTTCTGTATCGATTTTCCCTGTTACATCAAATGCGAGACGTCGAAGAGTGTTTCAGGAAATGTTTACAGAATTCCAAAGAAATTCTGCTGTAATATTCCGAAAAACAAAACAATGTGCTTTTCCAGGGTTGATAGTTGTGGATAATTCGAACCATGTCTGTGGTACGTATGGCGGTACTGCGAACGTATACGGTGAATCCAATCGTCGAGTCGCAGGCATACAAGTACCGAGATACGAGTCGCTTAACTATTTCTTCGGTATGTTCGTTGACTGATCTTCCACTGTATGAAAGTACCGGGGTTATTCTGTTCTAGTCCATAAATTAAACATGGATATCGTGAACACAATGCCTATCATCCAGGATGGCTGCAGCTTCTTGACGCCGGACTAAAGTGGGAAAAAAGATTAACGTATTTCTTAGTGCGATTTTTTGTTCGAGAGTGTTATAGGCTGGAGTTACCCACAATGACATAATAATTGCATTTGTCTCCTTGACAGCAATCCGAACATTTCCAGTCCTGATACCAAATGTATGTGCAATCAGGCATGTTTGCCTGTTTTATCCTCTCGCATTCCTTTTTGGTGGAACACTTTTTGGAAACGTAAAATTGTTTCTTGGCGCCCTGGGACCAATATGGCGTACCTGGAAACAATGGAATAGGATACAATCTTATTCTACCTTGCATACATGGAAACGTCTATGATTTAATAATCAGATGACTGGGGACTTGATGTATTTTTGACCAAAACGGAGTAGGTGCAATTTGAGACAACAATCGAATTATCAAGGAACGAAAGAAACTATTGCTTTCACATAGAGATCTATTCGTGGAGCGATGTAAACATAACCTCATCGTGAACATTCGCCAGACCGCCGGACGAATATTTAAAACTTACTTCCCCATCTGATCTCGGTGAGACAAGTATCCTGGCCCTGTTCGCAAGTCTTTGTGCTTTTCAAACATTTTTCCGTATTACCCTCCTGTTTGTTACACACGTAACATTCCAGGGCGTGGCCTAAAAACATTAATGAGTCAATCTCAAACAATTCGGAGAAAAATATTTTCTTTGAACGTACCGATAGAGAACCAGCATGCGACGACCAGTAGTAAACAATATTTGTTTAATGTCATTTTAAAGGGAACTTTGAAAAAACAAAAGGGTGTAGACCGACGCGCGCGACACAATACAATAAACACTTGTAAACTTGTTTGAATCGAACCTGCGCCTGCGAAACAATTTTGTCTTCGCTGTGGATGGTAGCCGTGGTAACTATCGATATTTCCAGCTATCGATATTTCTCCATCAGTATTTGCGTCGCGCTGTTGGCAAGACTGAAATCGTCGTTACCGCGTCTTCAGAGAATTCGAATTATAGCTGAGATATTGGCTAGCATTTGCTGCTAGCTTTAATTAACATTATTTATTTTTTCATTACCGTGTCGTCCTGGACTCTTCTGGTAGTTTCTATCCAATAATAGTTCCCCACTACTTTTCTTACAAACCTAGGACGTAGATACGTTCCTGCATCGTTCTTCTTTCGAACTTATCAAAATTCGGTGTTCGAGTAAAATGTAGGAGCAAGAAATTTGTGCATGCTCCTGGTCATTAAAAATAGCTTGGAGGTATTATTGACCCGCGTACGTTTAAACTTGAATTGCTGATATTCTGTTAGACCGGCTGAGGTGGTATCTAATATTCTATAGATATTTTATATCTATATAGATATATATTCCATATATATATTACAATTCGAATATTTTCCATTTTTCTAGAAATCCCTACTTCAGTCATCTCACTCGCGCCTTTCTTCCGAAGAAAAAATGTACGCGCTCCATTCAGAAATTAATCGAGCAATTAAAATTGAAATATTTGTAAGATGACTTCAAAAGATATTGGATGGAACACCGAAACAAATGTTGGTGATTCTGTTAGAAGGAGTACAAGTACCAATCGATATCGAGCGAGATGCTGGCAGGATCGACGATCGATTCACGAGTACGTTCATTGTTGCCCAAATTCAAGATGGCGCTGAAGGTTTCGCAAGAGATTGGACAGTTTAAATTTGTTCGAATTCAAAGCACGCGTGATGTTGCTCCAGAGGAGTAGGAACAATTAGGTAAGAGAGCTGCCCATGTCGTTATTGGTCGTTATCGTTCTCCTAAATCGAACCTAACCTGTGGACTTCATAATTAATAAATGACGAAACAGTCCGATGGTTATCCTCACGATCTATCTGTTCACCGGACTGGCGCCGTTTTTCGTTTTTTTATTTATCACGCAAGTCTTTGGCGCAATTTTGTTTGAATATACAATATTTTTGTATAAGTTAAGTCGCTGTTATCTCTCATAGGAAGGTAAACATATTTGAATATTAATATATATGTTTCACACGATTCCGAAACCTCTCCACCGGAAGTGCTATGTCTTTAGCCCTGTCGACATTTATGTCGTATATGTTTGTTACGAAACGATGGCGATATTTTATTTAACGACAAATATATTTGTATAAAAATAATTAAGCACATATATGCATGCTTTCAAAATGAAATAAAACGCTGAAAGGGTTCACGTTCAGTGGAATATATACAGGGTGTTTAGCGAAACGGTATACCTAAAAAGTCAAGGTCACTCTGGTGCTTTTGAAATGACGCGACGTATCTTTAATTGAACAGTGTTATAGCCATTTCGTTTCGTCGAATATCCCCGATACACAACGTCGTTTAAAAGTATGCGGACAGTGTACTATTTTTATTTATTAAACAATCTGTTAACTATTTTCAGATAATTACTGCGAAGAAAGTGTTCACGTATTTTCGAGCGGCAGTGTACGTAGCATGGGGGCAGAACTTTTTTCAAGAAACCGAACACGTTCGAGTGACTCTGGAGTCGATGGGACGGGACAGTATGTTCAAAACTAAAAATATTTAACTCTTATGGCGACCATTGGGGTCGTTGTGGCCCTGTTCAACCCATTCGCATCACAATTAAGAGGGAACGGGAATTCAGGTCTCGTTTACGTGCAACAGTCTAGTGCCTACTGTACATGCTAACGATGCAAATAGGTTAAATTATTTAATACGTATCGATGTTAATTATCCGGAGATTTGGATAAACCTTTGTTATCTCGTTCACCGGTTCGACGAAAACGATTATTACATTCGTTACGCCGGAGTTGTTGCGCTTTTTAAAGCCCACTTAAGGGTTAATTAGCCGGAAGGACAGGTTAAAGTATGCTACGAATGTAGATGCATTGTTGGTAGATGAGACACGGGAACGTTGAACTAAAAATCATGCTTGTTGACAGGTCAGAGCGGGAAGGTGAATCGCGGGAGAAGAAGAGAAACGGGCGTCGTCGACGAGGCACGGGACGATTCCGGAGCGCGTTCGTCGGAGAAAGCGGGTAGGAAGAAAGAATGGAAGAATGCATGGGACAAGAAAGAAAGAGACGGAGATAGAGACACAGGGAGAGAGAGAGAGAGAGATGAGCGAGAGCAAGGTAGGCCGGTGCAGGCGGTCCGTGCTCTTCTATGTTTCTCGCCCTCTCCTTCTAATTTGAACTCTCCCTCGGGGTTTCGGAGAGGTCGTGTGTGCTCGCTCGCTCGCTCGCTTGCTCTGCTTGCTCGCTCGGCTTGCTCGCGGCACTCGCGGCCGTCGGATGTCGATATTCTAGTGCGCGGCGCAGGCTGAGCAGTGGCAGTGTCGAGCCACTGCGCCGAGAATCTAAAATTATCGGTTGCTTCGAGAGAGAGGGAGAGCTGGATAGGTGTACAACGTGAACACACGTACACACACGCGCGAGCGCATGCATATCTATAGAAGAGGAGAGTGAAAAGCGATGAAGGTAGAGCGAGCAGAGCTGATGAGAGCTTGATTCAGGGGGGAGGAAAAAATTACGAGAGCTCGGAGCCAAAGAGGGAGAGGGAGAGGAGAGCAGAACGTGGCAATGGATGAAGCAATACGTAACCGAGGAGGAAAAGAGGGGCAGCTTCTCGCGTGCGCGGAGAAATATCGACGATTCAACGGCGGAACGTCCGTCGTCGCGATGAATGTAAGAAAATTCCAAAGTCCGAGCGGTCAGGACCAAGGGCGGCATTGCTCGCGAGGTGCTATACATTAGCCTTTTCCTGCAGCCTGTTGTAAACCATACACAGGCCCGGGCGGCTACGATGCAACGGCGACGAAGCATTCTCCGTAGAGTGTTCGCCTCTCTTTGCTTACATACCTAGAGCTTTCTCCGTTCATTCAATCATTTAATAATTCTCATACGCGAAGCTGCTCGTTAGTCGAACCTATCCGCTTCGTTTCGTCTCTCAGCAATTTCCTTCGAGGAGGAACCGTGCACCAATTTTAATCTGATGATCCTGCACCGTTGCAGGCCGGTCGCAGGTGGAACTGGATGATCGGTAGCTGGAGAAGGTGTTCGAAGCACGGAGCAGAAGAGAATGGTCGACGACGACGACGATGAAGAGGACCAGAGAAGAAAACGGGGTGGCTGAAACGAGCTGATAAGAAGAACCCCGGCAGCGAGCGGTGAAGAAAGAAAGAGGACCGGCTGAGACTGGTGGGGGGACCAGAGGAGGGGTGAAGAATCGCGATGGTGGGGGGACAGACGGGGCTCCATTATAGCTATGGAAGTCGCGGCCGCGGGATGATAGAAGGCGCGCGCGCGCGAACTTGGTTCCGCGAACCAAGCTAGCCCGCGGTAACGAGAAGAAGAGGGGGAAAGGTGAAACGGAGCGGGAGGGTGTAAGTGGGTGATAGCGGCTTGGTGGTGGGATCGGAGAGGCCGAGGCCAGAGAATCGTCGTCGACGGTGGTCGGCGCGAGAGTAACGTTAGCTTAGCCACCGATCGGATCGCGGGAGAAGCTCGCGTTGAACATCTACGTTTCTAACTGGACGGTTTAGACATTTCGTCGCCAGAGAATCAACAACCACCTCTCGGGCCACTGCCCCCTTTAGCTTTCTCTCTTTCTCTCTCTCATTCCGCGTTCGTTCGTCCGTTTCCGGCGACGTCGAGTTCGCTCGCGGTCGATTCGCTGGTGGTACGCACCGGTTCGACTCCAGCCGCTAGCGGCCGCTCGGAGCCGCTCGGAGCCGTTCGGAGCCGCGGCCAGCCAGGGTCGGCGGTGCGTGCGTGCTTGCGCGCGCGCTCGTGCATCCTTCGAGCGACGACGGTGACAGTCGGGGAACAGCCGCGGATGTGTCCGTAGCCGTTGCGCGCCAGACTCGAGAGAGAGACACAGACCATCGTTCTTCGCCGCGTATCCCGTGAACGATCGCACCGTGAAACCGTCTCGCGTCTCAATACCCGAAAAGACCAACCCCGTTGGTGTACCGCGGCGTCTCTACTCGTTTCACGAGTTCACACTCGGAGAGGAGGAGCGAGCCAGCGGCCGGCCACACCATGGCCGACGAACAGGAGGCAAACAACACGTGCGAGGACTCGCTCGGCCCCGGGGATGCAACAACCGCGTTCGCCAAGAAGATCCGGGGCCGGAAGGGTGCGCTCAAGAAGAAGAATGTGTACGTCGTCAAGAACCACAACTTCATGCCGCGGTTCTTCAAGCAGCCGACCTTCTGTAGTCATTGCAAGGACTTCATATGGTAAGTGTGAATATGAATTTTGGTGATTGCACCCTTCCTTCGATATCCTCATCCTCAGCCTCGTTCTCCGTCTCTTACGCGGCTACCACAGATTTCGATCCGAGAACAACCCCGTTCGAAGCACGGGGCGAACCCATTAGAGAGCTACCTGTGCGAGAGGCCGGATGAGACACTGCGAGAGAGGGCTGCACGGCAGGCTGTAATGCGAGTGTTCTGTAAACCGGAGCACAGGGATTGTTGCACGAGCCGAAATCGATTGACCCCCAGGAGATAAAATGTTGAGAGAATTCACGGAACAGTATACCTTTTAACGCTAAACCTGTTGTGCACTAAAAGCGACTGATATATGTACTGAACTATAAAAATTGAATGATTCGAATTGTTCCGATCTTGTGCAAGTTTTATTATAACATGTGCTTGATTGATGAAATATAATCGATGTTTAGTATTTCAATAATTGTCAAGCAGAAAGTCTGAACCGGATCGTTTAACTAGTGACGGGAGATTTAGTGTTAAAGATTGTGTCTCAATTTTTTTCTCGTTCCCTGGTAGTCACCATTAGATGTTTCTGTCGAGTATAATCTCGCTGGGAAACAATTAGGCACACAGGTGTACACTTTCAAGATCCAGTCTAAACAGTTAAGAGTGTTTATCAAGGATACTTCTTTGTAAAGACTGATGGTTAATTTTTGGCTTGTGAACGGGTCCAATTGCAAATCATGGATCGATCGTTATTATTATCATTAACCTTCTGCATTCGGAGCTATTTTAATTTCAAAATCAAACATTTCCTCCGACCTAGAATATTTCCATTCTACAATTATCTTTTTCATGTTTATGAAATTATCCTTATTTGTTCACATAATACATTTTATGATAATACATGATACCTAATTTACTCACTAACACTAAACCTACCACCACCGATCAAATGACCGGTTTCAGATTTTCTATTTTACAATTATTCAAACCATAAAAATGCTTTCGTGGGAAATGACTAAATAAATATATTCTTTTCATTCTTGCCATTTTTATAGGGTAACATATACCAGTTACTTTTAAGGATAGGTAATTCGTAAAATACAAACGAAGTTAGTAATTAAAAAAATATTTTGAATAAAAATATAAGAATTTTCCGTGGCGCCTTAACACGTTCATCGGCCACTCGACAATCATAAAAATTATACAAAATCAAAGCAATATATTTAACAAAACAAAAATTAAGAAGTTTAGTTTTGTGATATTAATTACACAAGAGTAAGGAAATTTTGTACACTCAATCTACCAACGTAAAATTAATTTTCAATTCTGTATAAATAATTCCGTCACCCAAATATGGATGACATGGCGATGAAAATGTTAAAGTCGCCATTCGAGTGCATAGTATTAATATTATTGTGGTATCACAGCATAGTGATAGCACTGGCACAATTCTCAGGGGGGTTCTGGAATTTCAAGTAATTATTTCTAAATATACGGTACACGAGATGTTCATTTAAATTGAACAAGATCGAATTATAGTTAAAGTCTTTAGAATTTTAATAACGGTTAGAGCCTCCTTCCTCGACTATTTAATTCGAAGGTGACGCTTGCACGCTTTCTCTCGACGACAGCTTCTTTCAACGTTAATATATCATTAGTTTGTCGACATAATAGTTCGTCGAAATTTTCCGTAACATAATACCCAGATTCAGATTGTTCTACCGGGTTATTCTAGTCAGTCCTACGTATCCGAGCATTATCTTGTTAGTTGGTCCACGAAGTGTAATGTCTTCCGCGGATGAAGAGCAGCGGGGAGAGTACGATATTATATTTGTGTTCTTGGAATTATGTCAAGAAAAAAATGTATACATGACATGATGTCAAATTGGCCTGGTTTAGCCGGTAAAGTAGATTACCTGTTTTTTATAAATTTGCAATATATCTCGGTAACTATGTGAAATATGGCAAAATATCAAGAGACTTTTTTTTATAGAAAATGAAATTTTATTCGCATAATCTTTGCATTGTAGCTGTCATCCAGAATTTGAACTAATAATGGAAAAATCATGTGAATAGAATGAGTTGTGGTTAGGTCGTGGAGGGGGCGGAAATCGTACGAGGGCCCACGGAAATCGTACTCGTGCCCCGAAACTAGTGTATATATATTTGAAATGTGCGGTTTCTGAGGCTATTTAAAGTAACTTTCTCCTTTGCAAAAATTATCGCTTCGGTTTTGTTAAGAAGTTATTAACGAAAAACACGGACCAATCAGAGCGCGGCTACAACACACGGACTCCGGCTAGGTGACAGGTCCTGCTGAGCGCGACGTTACCATTGGCCGAGCCGGAATCCGTCCGCAGTAACATTATGAAATATATTCAGTGAATAACAATCGTAAGACAAATAGTACAGTCATTGGCACATTTGGTAAACAGTAAGAATTAAATGTTAAAAAAGCTATTTGATTTATAATTAAAGGGGAGAGCACGATTTCCGTGGCCCCTCCTTTTGAGGTTATATTTGTGTTCTTGAGGTTATTTCAAGAAAAAAATGTATACATAATATGATGTCAAATTGGCCTGATTTAGCCGGTAAAGTAGATTTCCTGTTTTTTATAAATTTGCAAGTATCTCGGTAACTATGTGAAATATGGCAAAATCTCAAGACACCTTTTTTGTAGAAAATGAAATTTTATTCGCATAGTCTTTTCATTGTAGCTGTCATCTAGAATTTGAACTAGTAATGGAAAAATCATGTGAATAGAATGAGTTGAGGTTAGGTCGTGGAGGGGATGGCTCAAAACGAGGGGCCACGGAAATCGTACTCGTGCCAGAGCAACAAACGGTTACGCAGGATTTCAATGTAGTCCCACAATTTACTCTGGACGAGGGAAACGTTGATTCAAGTTTAAATCGAGGTATCGAATCGATTTGAAAAATTACATTTCGGAAAGTATTCTGTTTCGTTTCGGAGGTTCTTCCTCCATTCGAATCGATTCGATGTGAAAATCTGAAAAACATCGGCTGGTGCTGCGCAGTGTGTATCGAGAGAGAGAGAGAGAGAAAGACAGAGTATACGACGGTTTATAACGACGTTGGTTTAACAAGAAATTCTTCATGTCCGAGCTGAAGATTCACTGGGTCATAGGGGAAAACCCCTCTAGCGATAACTAGACATCGTAAATCTCGTTAGCAACTTGGACGTCCCATTCGAGAGGACACGAAACCCTGGCGATTACCTAAACGATCTAGAATTTTCTTCTCACATAATCCGCGTCAATGAAATTTCCACGTTAAACCTATCGAGAGCCCTAAAGGTAGCTGGTACATGTTGCTTCGATATATTTGCTCAATGAAATTGATTCGGTCACTAGTCACGAAACCAGCTTCGCAATTTCAATGATGAGCAAATGAAAGAAAAAGACCGGTTATTCGATCGTGGTTTAGCACTAAATCCATCACGGTCAAAAGACCGGTTTTATAGTTTCCAATGATTGACTTCATAAGAATTCATTTATGGAAAATAATGCGACAAGTTTCCTTGTCCGTGTTAAGAAAAATTCGAAAAAAAATTAAAGAAAGAAGTTTCACTTCAGCCATGTGGTCTAAGAACACACCAATTTTTGAAATTGTGACATTCGGCGTTTTGCAACCACAGATATAGCGTTTAACGTGTTAAACGATTTCGTTGAGACAGGTGTGTAACAGGCCAGTCAACGTTCTCGTGTGTGTGTGTGTGTGTTAGCTTGTAGGTACAACGGTAAGGTGACCGAACGAACGATGTTTCTAAGCGTGTCGAGCTTAGTGCATCGAGCAGAGGTCAAGCGTGTTGGAGCGTGATCGGGAAAGTTGGTGGGGAGATTTTGATTAGGAATTTGGCATGCGACCGGCCGCGGCCCTCGAGGTCGATTGCCGTTGTTTTCCTCTTGGCGCGAATTGCTCCAGCGATTCTGTCTACGATTTTCTCACGCGAATGACTCTGTGTGTATAGTCTCTCTCTCTTTGTTTCCTTGTCGATTTGCCAGTCTCTTCGTCAATCCGTCTGTCGGTCTCCGTTGGAGATACACACGCAAATCCAGCGGACAGCTGCCATTGCCGGCGCGGCAGAGCTCGAGCAACGGTTAAACGGTCCGTCCTTGGGAATACTCGCGCCTCGTCCGAATTAGAAGCGAGAGGTCGATCTCGGAGAAGCGCGGGGTTTACGAGTGTCTGCCTCTCGGACGAGTGCCTCGATCGTTCACCGAATTCCAGGTCGGAACACGCGGCGGTACACCAGAGACCCCCGGTGTCGCGGCCTTGGCTATAGTAACCGGGTAACACACGGGACCGACCTGTGTGTAGGAACCGTCGCGTCGCGTTGCGTTGCTGTCGCGTTGCGTTGTTGTCGCGTTGCGTTGCTGTTGCGTTGCGAGTAAGGTTTGCAATACCGGAGAAAAAATACAATACCGGTATTCGGTATTTGTGTAAACGTTATACCGTTATACCGGTATTAATACCGGTATTAGGAATTTTCAAGAAGGTACAAAAACACACTTGTTTAATAGAAAAAAACATTAACTGATTTATTAACTACATATTATTGAAATGTGATTGTAAAAACCATAATGCATCTATTTAACTGTCCTTAACACTAGTTTTACGGAGCACTAAAATTGATTATTTTACATTGCTTTATAAAAATAATAAAATTGTATTTACTTAGATCTTCAGCGATTTTTATTGTAATATGTACACAAAAGAATAAATCTATTTAATAATTCCGCACGAATGCCTCCTTACACTCTTAATAATCGTAAATTAAAACTTTTTGAATCCGTCATTTTGACGGGCCCCGTAAATCTAGTGTTAAGCCTTGAACGTATTTTTCTGCAAAAATTACCTGTAGTTGAAAATGCTCTTTCCGGGATAAAAATGTTCTAATCGCTGTAACCGTAAAGAAAATGGCAAGGGGTTAATATTCTCAAATCGCTATTTCATATCCTGAGTGCTATTTTTATAAGAATGTTTTGTCACTGGTGAGGTCTTGCATTCCAGAACACAATTCTAAGAATATTTGATGGTTGTAGCTTGTATTGAAACTCTGGCATGGGATTAACCCATTTAAATCCATTTCATTACTTGTCCGGGGTCATTACAATTTCCATGTATTCGCAAATGCGTGATTCGTATACGATAACTCGTATAACTTGCTACTTAATTAATTCCTTCCTGGGATTCAGTGTTGATTCCAGTAGCAAACTGTCCCACAGTAATGTCTGACCTTATGGAGCTAGTTTTGAATTGTGCATAAATGGGGGTGCGAGTAACTAAAGGTTAAATGAAACATATCACATCAATTTCTAACGAATGAACAGAGGTGCACCAGTGAATGATAATTATCCAAAATGGATCCATTCATGGCTGCTGCGAGATCGTCAAAAGCATCCACCTTGCAAGGATTAACCCTTTGAGGACGAATGTGGACGTCGTGAATGTGTTGGAATTGGAACTACGCGTATAAACAAATGATATAATTATTAGACTGCCGATCTTTATGCAAAGTAAAAAATGTTTTCATTCATTGCAGGACACAGGAAACAAATAGAAATTTTTCTTTCTTTTTTATATAAAGTTTAACGTCCCATCAGCATACAGGTCATTAGCGACGAACTTCCGTGATGACTTTAGATTTTGTTGGAGGTGGTTGATCCGTTTAAGGAATTCGATAGTATTTCTTGTTTACTTTTCGAATGTGAGGGCAGTGTTCGAGTTGATTCTGAATTTGAGTCGCCGGGAGAAAATTGTTGGCAGTCATCCAAACGGTGGTGTACTCTGAGTGGGGATTCGCAGCAGAGGGCTGGGGGTGGGGGTCTACTTTCTTTACGAGAAAATCGTGCGTTATCTTTCTTCTTTTAACCAGTTACCTGTGTAGCACGATTTTATATGTGGTTGCTAAGAATTTTTAAATACTTTATCACATTGACGTCTCTTCGACTTCTTTGTTTCGTTTCTTTGCTTATTCGTCTTTGTCTCGAAATATGCTAAAATGTCGAAAAATTACTAATGTTTGTAATTTTCACAACATTTTTATCATAAATAGCAAGTAATTAATTTTATTCCATGACGAGTATATTCGTCAAACACAGCTAACTGATTAATGATCCTATTATGCTGAACCTAATACACTGACGTGCTTAAAACTTTTAAACAAATCCACTGTCTTAAATTGTGCCCGTTTTTGTCATAAATCCATAAAATCCGCAGTCTAATTATACATAACGAAAGCTCACTCAGTGTTATAGTTATAGACTCTGTTGTTATAGTTATAGACTCTGTTGCTATAGTTATAGACTCTGTTGCTATAGTTATAGTCTCTCTTGCTGTAGTTATAGACTCTGTGTTTATGGTTATAGACCCTGTTGTTATAGTTATAATAGACTCTGTTGCTATAGTTATAGACTCTGTTGCTATAGTTATAGACTCTGTTGTTATAGGTATAGACTCTGTTGTTACAGTTATAGACTCCGTTGCTATAGTTATAGACTCTATTGCACGGTTCAGTTTTCTCCGAAAAAAATATCGTTGACGTTTTCGAGAATCCTCGTGCGCAAAACAGGAAATTTTTCCTCGCGATGAATGCCGGGGAATAAAATGGATCGATCGGCGCTATATGTCCCGGCAGGAAGGTGGTCAAACTCGAGCAGAAAGAAGCAACAGATAGTCGGTCGAAATTGTTTCGTTCGATATCGCGGGGCGTCTGTTGTGTTGGAGGCCGGGATTCGCGGAAACACGAGAGTTTGATTAGATAGAAAAAAAAAAGTATCGAACGATGCTGCTATTCGACGGATTTTCCACGGGTATCGTAGAGATATCTGGGGGAAGGGTGAGAAAGATGAAAATGGTGGGCGCGCACAGGTCGGGCAGAAAGGGTTGTGGGATTGAAAATTCCGGTCTAAATTGATGCGGGCGCATCGCGGATCCGAGTAATCGGAGCGTTGGCTGTCGATATCGGGTCCTGCACAACCTATTTACCGTTTATAGTTGAAACATTTACGGTTTCTGGTTGAAACGTAAAGGCCTGGCGAGCATCGAGGCACAATAGCTCGCGACCCAGTAACCAAACCAAACTAACTTGTTTCGCCGGGATCGATTTTACCGTCGAGAACGGACGCGGACGCAACAGACGTTTCCGATGCCCGTTGCCCGATGCCCGATGCCCGATGCTGGGAAAAACCGCGTTTACTGACTTGTCCGCAATCATTTCTCTCTCTCTTTCGCGTTCGACAAATCTTCCAAGTCCATCGAATCGCTCAAATGCGGGCCACTGCGTTACGAAATCCCAAAACTCGCCATTAACGGGCCCCTGCGATTTATTTTCGGTTGTGTGCGGCGACGAACGGAAAATGTTGAAATAATTAGGCGAGATAGAGCCAATGTCCATCTACAATTTGCATTTTGTTTCGTTCGAATATCTTGCACGGTTATCGAGAAAAATGCTTACGAAGTTAGAGGTTCTCTGGGCGGTATTCTAGACTAGTTCTATTGCCTCCGACGACCGTCACTGAGAAATCATTTTTTCTCTGCTTTTTACGATCATTATAAAATTTCGAAAAAAATCCACCGATCAGAGTTAATATTCCTCTATAATTTGCATTTTGTTTCGTTCGAATATCTTGCACGGTTATCGAGAAAAATGCTTACGAAGTTAGAAGTTCTCTGAGCGGTATTCTAGACTAGTTCTATTGCCTTCGACGACCGTCACTGAGAAATCATTTTTTCTCTGCTTTTTACGATCATTATAAAATTTCGAAAAAAACCCACCGATCAGAGTTAATGTTATTCTGTAATTTACATTTTGTTTCGTTCGAATATCTTGCACGGTTATCCAGAAAAATGCTTACGAAGTGTGGGAGTCTTGTGGATGGTGTTCCAGACAAGTTCGATCGTTTTCAAAAACCATCCCCGAAAAATACGAGAAATCAACCTCGTACGATTTATTTAAAATTGATTCGGTGTATGTATTTTGTTAAATGAAGAACACGTTCGAAGCGAGAGATTCCGGCACCTACTTGCAAGTTTGCGAGACGTTATGAAGAAATATTGAGAGTTTGCGGATTGTCGGGTTGCGTGCATCGCCGTCGACGTTCTTACCCCCACTCACGGTTCCGTTAACGAGGTCCGAGCGTAATCGAGTTGAATGGCGGCGAACCATCCAGTTCAGCGAGACGCTATCCGATTCGATCCGAGCTGAACCGATTCGAATCGATTCGATCCGGTCTGAACCGCGTCTCCAGCTCCCTCGGGACTGTTTCACAAAGTCTTGGGAATCGTGGGCCCAGTGAAAACCGGGCGTATGTCACAACCACTGGTCCACGAAGTTTAGAAATGGTGAAATTTCGCGTCTTCGTTAACCGCGTCTACTCCAAACTGCAGGAGACCCTCGCGAGATCCATCGGACAAAGGTGTGTCACGTGACTGGGCGAACATGCGTGTCCATGTTCTTTTACGAAGATTTTTATTCAGTTTTCCTTCATCGGCGAATACATACAGTGTCACTTATTGATAGACAGCGGATTTTATACGTTTACAAGAAAAATTAGTAGGTGTGACTTAACACTAGAACTACCAGTCATGGCTGGTTTCTAATTTTCTCTGTTACAAATATTCAAATTATAAATATGTTTTAGTCAATTTCTCTATTGAAGTACATAATTAAACGAAAATGTTACGAAATCTGGATAAAAAGCAATTTTATCGTTATTTTAAGGAAATATACGCCTGTCGCGTTTAGTGCTCGGTAGTTCTAGTGTTAACACAATAGAAATATTAGAAGAAAATATAACAATACTGTTATATTATTTTCTATTATACATATTTTCCCGGAGAAATTTTTTAGTCAGCTTCTCGATTAAAGTACATATGTACACAAAAATGGTACGAAATCTGGATAAAAGCAATTTTATCGTTATTATAAGGAAATATACGCCTGTCGCGTTTAGTGCTCGGTAGTGTTAACACAATAGAAACATTAGAAGAATTTAAAAATACTGTTATATTATTTTCTATCATACATATTTTTCGGGAGAAATTTTTTAGTCAACTTCTCTATTAAAGTACATATTTAAACAAAGATGGTACGAAATCTGAATAAATGCAATTTTATCGTTATTTTAAGGAAATATACGCCTGTCGCGTTTAGTGCTCGGTAGTTTTAGTGTTAACACTAGATTATTATTATTTTCTATTATACATATTTTTCTATTATACATATTTTTCTATTATGGCGGTCCGGACGATAAATCGTCCCGATTTACTTAACGCAAAGTAGAACAAATTGTCGAATTACAGCTTATAACTCTTATAACTAATTACAGCTTATAACTCTTATAATATATGCTGAGATAATAAGGTTGAATCTTCAATTAGAGAACATTAGAATACCTAGTTTCCTGGAACGATCAGTTCCAGCTAGGTTTTCCAGCTAGTAACATTGCAAGGTGTTAATTAATACGGAATCGACCTCGGGCGACAACGTTTTTTCCATCGTGAATTCCTTCGGGCTGATTCCACGGACTCGGAACTCGAGAATCGCGGAACAGGAAACCTTTTCCGGGCAGGATGATCCATGGATCTGTGTCTCATTAGTTGGCGGAAAATGTCCTCGCGGGCTTCGCAGTTGACACGTTGTAGGAGATAATTTCGTTCGAGGAAGCAGTTCGCAACGATCTACGCGTCGCATTTGAAAAAAGCCAGAGTGACACAATCTTCAAGTTACCAATTCTGTAGCCAGCGTAAGCATTTTGCTACTGCTAGCTCATCAATTTCCGTGGAATCGTTCATTTGTTTCCATGATTGTTACGATAATTGTGGCTGAATTTTGCTCGGACATACTACTTACTACCGTGATCATCATTTTTCCGATTGATCCAGTTCTAGGGGTGTGCGAGTACCCGTAATTTACGAGCTGAGCTGAACTCGATTCGATTGCTCGAGCCGAGTGGAACGTTTGAATTTTCCGAGCTACTTGAAATCGACGAATTGCTTGAAAAGAATACGAGCTACTTGAAAAAATCAACCGGCTCGAATATTCGAGCCCTTGTAAAACTTCGATTTACTCGAAAATGAATTTTCAACTCGAAATTTTTCGAATTACTCGAATATATTCGAACAGATTTTTAACTTTCGAGTTACTCGTAAAAATTCGAATTGCTCGAGTTAGTCGAACATTCATTTATTTACTATCAAATACTATTCTAACTATGGGGAAGATAAATATGACGCTAATTTAATGCTTCTGTTTTATTTTCATGTTTTCATGAAGAAAATATATTCGAATTTTGACGAGTAACTCGAAAGTTAAAAATGTGTTCGAATATATTCGAGTAATTCGAAAAATGTCGAGCTGAAAATTCATTTTCGAGTAAATCGAAGTTTCACGAGGGCTCGAATATTCGAGCCGGTTGATTTTTTCAAGTAGCTCGCATTCT
Organism: Sphecodes monilicornis; assembly: GCA_913789915.3. Classification (NCBI taxonomy): domain Eukaryota; kingdom Metazoa; phylum Arthropoda; class Insecta; order Hymenoptera; family Halictidae; genus Sphecodes; species Sphecodes monilicornis. The sequence goes on along the minus strand of OU565293.1, from coordinate 22,831,457 downwards.
TTTCAAGCAGTTCGTTGATTTCGAGTAGCTCGGAAAATTCAAACGCTCGGCTTGACAGACCGATCATTACTCGACTCGAAATTTGAATACTCGAATAAATCGAGTACTCGTACACCTTTATCCAATTCACGCGAACCTTCTGCAACTTTGAATTATTTTGTCTAATTATATGAATTCGTTTGTTCGCACTGTCGATTTGTGTCCCGTCATGCGCAGAAGAAAACATCGCTATTTAAAATACAAACTGTATTCTCGCGAAACGTTAAAATGATATTTACACAAAAGCCTTTTGACCATGCTTGACGTTAGTTCAGAAATTTATGCAGCAACCCCTGCAACTTGAATCTCGAGGGAACCGCTCTGGGATCTTCGAGTTTCTTATCGAGTTTCGCGAGTAGAGGTTTAACAAACGAAAAATGTAGTTTTCACTGGTGCAGAGAAACTGGGTTTTATTCCGCGCGTAGTAAACGGAATAACTCGCTGTTTTTTGTTTCAGTTCTCCGTGTATAATCGCGATAACAATTTTCTGCGTTAGATTTGCAAATTAATGCGAGAGACGCCAGACACACGCAGCTCGGGCTTAGATCGTAGACGAAGAAACCGGAGGAACTTTTCACGATAGGTCTGGGTTAGGTATACGATCAATATAAAATTTCGAAAAAAAACCCTCCGATCAGAGTTAATGTTACTCTGTAATTTACATTTTGTTTCGTTCAAATATCTATCACGGTTATCGAGAAAAATGCTTACGAAGTTTGGGGTTCTCTGGGCGGTATTCTAGACTAGTTCTATTGCCTCCAAGGACCGTCACTGAGAAATCATTTTTTCTCTGCTTTTTATGATGAATATAAAATTTAGAAAAAAATCCGCCGATGAGAGTTAAAGTTCCTCTGTAATTTGCATTTTGTTTCGTTCGAATATCTTGCACGGTTATCGAGAAAAATGCTTACGAAGTTTGGGGTTCTCTGGGCGGTATTCTAGACTAGTTCTATTGCCTCCGAGGACTGTCACTGAGAAATCATTTTTTCTCTGCTTTTTACGATCAATATAAAATTTCGAAAAAAAATCCGCCGATCAGAGAAACCGGGTTTTATTCCGTGCGTAGTAAATGGAATAACTCGGTGTTTCTTGTTTCTGTGTTAGATTTGCAAATGAATGCGAGAGACGTCAGACACACGCAGCTCGGGCTGAGATCGTAGACGAAAAAACCGGAGGAACTTTTCGCGATAGGTGATATTTACTTCGCTGGCTTCCTGTGCCCGCGACTCACGTGTCGTGATCCCCAGCACCTAACCCATTTAGAAGACCATAAATCGTTATCGAATTGTGTGGTTTCGCGCTAACAAGTTCGCTTTATCTGCAAGGATGTCGACCGGCTCACGCGGCTGCTTCGATCCAGCCACGCGCGCGCGCTGCCTTTTACAATTCCGCTATTTCTCTCTCTCTCTCTCTCTCTCTCTCTCTCTCTCTCTCTCTCTCTCTCTCTCTCTCTCTCTCTCTCTCTCACTTTATTTCTCTCTGGTCCTTTTCCGTTGTTCCACCGTTCGACAGAGAAGAACGGACTGTGAGGGAAGCCACAATCTATGCCTTATAATTGCTGCCTCATTATTCCTCTCGGGTCACGTGGTATTACATAAAATTCGAGCGGCCATTTGCATCTTGTTTGCGGAAGAAGCCTAGTTTGTCGCGCACCGCGAGAGCCGACGTTTTACTAGAAATCAATGATCGGTGCCACGTTTCGAAACGATCATTTTGCAACATCTTGTATGCATATTTTTTTTTTATAATTATCGAGTCACTTATTTTATCAAATTATATAGATATAAATTTCCTATAATCATTGATTCGTTTAGTTTGTGCATCTACAGTGGCTCACGAAAATATTCGAACGTTCTTTAAGTCAGACTAATTTGTTTAAAATTGCAACACTCAACTCGATATTTTCAGTCGCAATTAGAAGCATTGATTTACTAAATGACGTGCAAAAATAATTTTGAAAAAATTACAGTTGGTAGGAATTACATGAAAAAATAAAAATGGCACTTTTTAAAAATTTTTTATTTTTTGTTCGCAATGTGAATTTAAAATATTTTTTTTGCATCCCACTTAGTAAATCAATGCTTGTAGTTGCTAAATAAAAAGTCAAAAAATTTGATGCAATTTTAAAAAAGTTATTCCAAGTCAAAGTGCGTTCGAATACTTTCGTGAGCCACTATCTCAGATAAATTGGAATTTTCATGCCTTTGTGAGAAACGTAAAATTTTGAAAAAAAAATACTTCTAGTAGAGCAAACGTGTCTCTACCGGCAGCTTTCTCTGGTTCGTTTGCATATCTTGCATATCTTGCATAGTAATCTAGAAAAATTGTTATGAAATTAATTAAGACTGCTCTGGATGAGATTCTAGGCAGATTTTGTTCCATTCAAAACTGTCTTCGCGAGATAATATTTTTACGATCTTAAGAAGTGACACAAAATTTGGAAAAAATTACTCGAATTAGCGCTAATGTTTCCCCTACCATTTCCCTTTTGGTTTGTTCGAATATCTTGCATGGTAATCTAGAAAAATTATTATGAAGTTAAAAGTGCTCTGAACGGTATTCCCGACAGGTTTGATTCCCTTTAAAACCGTCACCAAGAAATAAATTTATCCCGTCCCTTCCGAATAATCTAAAATTTTGAAAAAAACACTCGAAGTAGAGCCAGCGTTCTTCTACAATTTGCTTTTTATTCCTTCCAAAAATCTTGCACAGTAATCGAGAAAAACACTCACGAATTAGGGGTTCTCTAGACACGAAACGTTGGTCAAGATCGTTCTCATACAAATATCATTTGTTTCTACTCACAACGATTGTCCAAAAATTTTGAAAAAGTACCACGAAGTATAACTAAAGGCACCCTACGATTTGCTTTTTGGTTTGTTTAAATATCCCGCATAGTAATCGAGTTGAACGTTTACGGAGTTCATTGTTCCCAGGGCCGTTATTCTAAACAAAGCTGAAAGCGTTTCGCTGCGATTTCTGTTGGGTAAACAATAATAATAATTCCCGTACCAAAACCAAGAGAAAATTTAGATCTACGATCAGGAATTAATAAAAGCGATCTAATGAATCCCGACGATCACAGAAAATTTCGATAAGTGGTCGCTCGCCAGTAAATCATAGTGGCGTTGTGACTCGAGCGAGAAACAGAAGCGTGTAAAACGCGATAAATTCCGAGTAAGCTCGGCAGAGATGCTCGACGTAACAGAAACCGTTATAAATTAAAACGAAGCGTTATTCCGAAGCGGGCGGTGTTCGAATTCGAGCGTGTTGGCGCGTCGGAACGAAGCGCTGATTATTTAAACGAGTCGGAGGCTCTGTCAGACAGAGAGAGAAAGAGAGAGAGAGAGAAAGAGGAGGAGATTAATATTCCTGGCTCGGCTGTTATTGTGAGCTCTAATAGACATTAACTATATTATATTTAGCCGCGGCGGTGCAATTTTCCCGAATCCGTTTTCCACGCGAATTGATCACGTTCGTCGTTCGAGGAGTACGAGCGTATTGTTTTTTCTGCCCGTTGCGTTGGTATTGTCTTTGATCGAACGTGATCGGGAATCGCGCGCGAGAACCGGTTTTCGTTGACTAATCGAATACGCAGCAGACAGCTTTATCGTTTGCCTCCGCGAGCGAAATAATGGAATTAGATTGACCCGGTGTAGAGTTACGAGGCCTCGACGATGCCGACGACAACGACGACAACGACGACGCGACAAAACGAGCCACGCGTTTCAATGCCGTAGAAAAACGCGTCCGAATCGACTGGGCAAACCCTCGTCGCAAAACGCAAAGAAACTTCTGGACTTTTTTTTTTCGGGACGAGAGGACGATCTAACGGATACCAGGAAACGAGAAAACGAGTAGATTGCCTAGGGAGAAGGGCTTGGCCCCAGCCAACCCTCTCTATAAACACCGATCCAGAAACGATTACTCAGAGGCCTTTGCCTCGTTCGACGACGTTTGCACGATAGATTTATTATCACGCCTTTATTGCTGATACGCGCACTCTTAATCCAGTACAGTCCACAATTGGATATATTCGCTACCGTTGGCATCAACGAGAAAGACTGGACACGAAATCATTTTTTCCCAACATTTGTGGTGGGCCTGAAATTTTGAAAGAAATAGACGAAGTAGAGTTAACCTGGCTTTGTCATCTCCATTTTGTTTCGTTCGAATATCGTGTATGGGAGTCGAGATAAACGGTCCTGAAGTTTAGGGTTACTCTGGATTGCATTCTAGGCGTTCAAAATCTTTTTCGTAAGAAAATAATTTTTTTACGATCTTAAAAATTGATATAAAATTTTGAAAAAAATAGACGAATTACAGCTAACGTGTAGTTAGCTCTATCATTTTATTCAATTGAATATCTTGCGTAACAATCGAGAATCACAACTGTATTAACTGCTGCACGATGTACAATATTCTTCATCGTGTCTATTCGGTTAAAATCTTTATTTTTATGCATAATCGATATCGTAATGTTTATAAAGGACAACGTCCGTGTACAGCAGGGCACAGTAGAGGCGCTTCAAACGCTTGCTTCCCCCACCAACCTCTCTTTCATGCGCGAGGCCGCCTGCGCACTGTTCGCAACGGGCGAAGCACTTCCTTCCTCTACGGTAACGGCGGATGCTGGTGGGGGGCAGTGGGCGCTATGGTGGGGAAATTGCCCATCCCTGGTGTACAGCTATGAATTCACTGTATTATCACGCCTTTATTGCTGATACACGCACTCTTAATCCAGCACAGTCCACAACTGGATATATATTCGCTACCGTTCGCATCAACGAGAAATACTGGACACGAAATCATTTTTTCCCAACATTTGTGGTGGGCCTGAAATTTTGAAAGAAATAGACGAAGTAGAGTTAACCTGGCTTTGTCATCTCCATTTTGTTTCGTTCGAATATCTTGTATGGGAGTCGAGATAAACGATCTTGAAGTTAGGGTTACTCTGGATTGCATTCTGGGCGTTCAAAATCTTTTTCGTAAGAAAATCATTTTTTTACGATCTTAAGAATTTATATAAAATTTTGAGCTAACGTGTAGTTAGCTCTAGCATTTTACAGTAACAATCAAGAATCACAACTGTATTAGCTGCTGCATGATGTACAATATTCTTCGTCGTGTCTATTCGGTTAAAATCTTTATTTTTACGCATAATCGATAACGTAATGTATTATAAACGAAAACGTCCGTGTACAGCAGGGCACAGTAGAGGCCCCTCAAACGCTTGCTTCCCCCACCAACCTCTCTTTCATGCGCGAGGCCGCCTGCGCACTGTTCGCAACGGGCGAAGCACTTCCTTCCTCTATGGTAACGGCGGATGCTGGTGGGGGGCAGTGGGCGCTATGGTGGGGAAATTGCCCATCCCTGGTGTACAGCTATGAATTCTCAATGCACGCACAATTTGCTAAAAAATATCGCGGAATTTCAACGAGCGTTGTTTAGACGTTCCGTTTGGGGCAAATTGATGAAACAAATGAGCGGCGTATTCTCGTATGATTTCCAGCGGAATAAATCTTGTCGTTTCTCGAAAGCATCCGGGGAGCATGGGGATCCGCAGGCAACTAATAAGGGATGATGAAGCGTGAGAGTGAGGGCGCGCGCGCGTGGTAAATTCGATGATTTATTAGGAAACGAAGATTATTGTGTGGAAGGGAAGCGTCGCGAGCGGTAGTTGGACTGTTCGGGATCCGCGGGATCTTTCCGGTCGGTTGGAAATTCATTTATACGGGCCGCGAGGCAGCCACTGGAAAAGACGACTCGAGGAAATGAAACGATCTCGACTCGGAGGCAGCAGCAGCAGCAACCTCATCCCTTTCCACTAGTTTGCACTCGACGCGGAACACCGAGCGTTGCAGACGAGAGCACGCCAGAGGGACGCGAGCGCTTTTAACACATCTCGGACCAGTTTATTACAAATTGTGCACTTCAACCTGGGCTGTTTCTTCCGGCGGAATATTTCTCTTCGAGCCAACCTCGATTAAAAATCATTGTCCCGTTAAACGTCCAATTGCCGGGCAATTAACGCCGATGGAGGACTAAATGCGAATTTAGTTGGCGATTTCTCTGGAAGAATTAATGAATTTAGAAAAGATGTAATACGTATCGAAATTACATTTTAACCAGTTAACTGGTTCTGACGAGTATACTCGTCATGAAGAAAGTGCAACGTTTTGTACTGTGACGAGTATATTCGTCACGAGTAATAAGTAGTGACAATTTGCAGTTTAAATTGCAGTTTTAGCGAAAACTAAAATATATTCGCGCACTTCATGATGTTCGAAATATTTTGAGACCTATCGAAATAATAATGATGCTCGGTAGTTCTAGTGTTAACACAATAGAAACATTAGAAGAATTTAAAAATACTGTTATATTATTTTATTTTATACATATTTTTCGGGAGACATTTTTTAGTCAACTTCTCGATTAAAGTACATATTTAAACAAAAATTGTACGAAATCTGGATAAAAGCAATTTTATCGTTATTATAAGGAAATATGGGCCTGTCGCGTTTAGTGCTCGGTAGTTCTAGTGTTAACACAATAGAAATATTAGAAGAATTTAAAAATACTGTTATATTATTTCATATTATACATATTAACATCCTCCGTCTGCAACCTTATTTTTATCTGCATATTGTGTGAGTAGTGACAATTTGCAGTTTAAATTGCAGTTTAAATTGCAGTTTTAGTGAAAACTAAAATATATTCGTGGACTTCAAGATGTTCGAAATATTTTGAGACTCATCGAAATAAAAGATGGCTCCATTTGGTCGCCATTTTGGCGGGTCTAGAAGGTCTAGTGTTAAGTAAAAGCGTATTAGTGATTTGAGTGCAGATTTTATCCATATTAAGATTTTTACAAATACATGAATATTTACAAAAATGTCGGTACTGTAAATTGTTGCATACGAAATGTCCGATTTTCGAAAACGAATGTCACGAAGTGTTCATGATCAAGAGATACTATTACAGCCTGCAAGTTTATTATATAGTGTGTCCCACGCAACCGGAAGTAGTTGTATCTCCTAAACGGTTGGAAATAGAAGAAACTATTATAGATCAAAGTTAAATGGTATCGGACGGTGCATAGTATGCGAATAACTTTGTGCGCTTTTGTGCATCGGTGCATCAGAAATATGCAACAGCCCATTTTCTGAAAATGTAAACCTACGTTTTTGACTGCACCGATCGATGCAGTTTCTTCTGCTCTACATAAAAATATTAACATACTTATCCCCTAAACTTATTCGTTAAGAAGTTATCATCGTAGCTATTCGTTGAATCGAGTAGCGCTTCTATTGTCTATTTTGAAAGAGCACGCTAGAACAATTCGATATAGTGATCCGCAGTCGCAGCGTGCCAAAGCATCTAGGAAAAACTATATTTTTAAAGTTACGATACGATTGTATTGGCCACCGCTCTAAGCAGAGATGCTTCTGCGATATTCAGAGTGGGAAAACAATTTTTCATCCCACGAAAAAAGAAACAAGCACACCAGAGGTTATAATAAATATTTTTTGCACGGGTGGAGTCACGATGACTTCACGAGGTCGTCTCTGTTGTGTTCGAAATGGAACGCTGTATTTTCTAGTCACTGCACAGAAAGCGACGTTCAGATTATTTTACGAGAGTAGTTGTTCAAGGTCATTCAAGGTCGAAGATGGCGGTACAAATACCCTTGATCGTTCTCCTTCTTGCGGAAGATTAAATTAATATTTTAAGCGAAAGTATGCTTTTAGTTATACAATATTTTCTAATATCTTAATTAATCTGATTTCGGCGCTAGGTTCATTCCTATTGAAAATCACCAAATTTGCAGTTAGATTATTCTCTCAACGTTTCGATCCGTGTGTGGATCATTTTCAAGAGGTTTTAATGCGTTTGCTGTGCAACGGGTACAATAAAAGAAAAACAAAGTATTTTTATAAATAAGAGTTACGGCGAAATGTGTCTGTCACGTATCTGCCACCATGGTTTCAATCACGTTTCGCCGTAACTCTTATTCATAAAAATACTTTGTTTTTCTTTTATTGTACTCGTTGCACAGCAAACACATTAAAACCTCTTGAAAATGATCCACACACGGATCGAAACGTTGAGAGAATAATCTAACTGCAAATTTGCTGATTTTCAATAGGATCGAACCTAGCGCCGAAATCAGATTCATCAATATAATTCATTTCGATCGAAAGAAATTACATTTATATTTTCTAATATCGTTGAGGGCACGAAGAATTTTAGAATAGACCGATCGAGACAATTTCTGTGCTCGGCAGCGTAATGCGAATAAAAAGCAAAAGGATTCAATCAATCCTTCAACAATAAGTCTCAATCAATTTTATACAATCGGTTTTAACGCCGTTTATTCTGAATATTGTCTTCAAAGTGACATCCCCGTACATGTAATCATTTTAAAATGGCTGACCCTGGATTTCGAAGCTTCGAAGGGTTACCGATGTAGAAAAAAATTTGTTGAAAATACGAAACATGGAAAAATCAATTTTGGCAACGAAAAATGGGTTCTCTGCGCAGTGTGCGCCGGTGAATTCTAACGATAACGTTTTATGCTCGTCGGCGTCGTTTATCCGTCGTCGGGTGATCGCGTCTCGACAATGTCCCGGAAACGGCGGGAGACGCTGAAGAACGATCGTTCCTCGGTGAAACAGAGCCTGGTAACAACGCGATCGTTATTTTTGGACGTGGTTCGAAATATTTTCGGGGTTCGCGGATTTGAAAGCTTGACGCTAGGCAGCCACTAAACAAGAACAAGTTTCGCGATCGTCGAGCCACTCCAGGATCAAGCGTTTTCGAGCTCTCGCGCCACCAGCTACTCGAAACGTTCTGTGATGATCCCTTAACCTTTTCGTCGAGCTTCAATATTTATAGGCTCGAAGAGGAGCCGTGCATCCGTTAACAGTTTTCATTTGATCGTTGCTTCGCAAGCACTCGTACCTCGTTCCGCGCTCATTCTCCCTGCCTAATCACCGATCTTGCGTTTCATTAGCGAGCGTTACGGCCTGCAATCGTGCACCTCCAACGCCGCGGCGGATTATTATTACTTCGCTGGCCACCTCGGTGGTTAGGGTTTATATCGAGACCGACTTTCGAGAACGCTCTAGAATTCTAGTATTCCAAAAACTGGCTTCTGAATGGATTTCTTTCAACATTTTTCACTTCACTTTCACTGACAGGACATCTCGAACAAGGATTTTTCTTTGCCCTGAACAAGTGAACTAAAAATTTGGAAAAAATATACAAATGGGGTTAAATATGCATCTTCAATTTGCAGAAAAACGTAATCGAGAAAAACGTTGGTGAAGTCAGGGGTTGTCGAAATAGCATTCTAGCCATGTTTGGTGTCTTGCGAAAGCACTTCCCAAAAAGCCATTTTTTCGTGGCCTCGATAAATGGCCTAAAATTTTGAAAAAATTCACAAAGTAAGAATAAATTAGCGCCTACAATTTGCATTTGAGTTTGTTCGAATATCTTGCATAGTAGTCGGGAAAATCGTTGGTGAAGTTAGGGGTTGTCGAAATAGCATTCTAGCCAAATTTAGTCTCTTGTGAAAGCACTCTCCAAAAAGATATTTTTTTTGTGGCCGCGACGAATGGCCTAAAATTTTGAAAAAATACACGAAGTAGGAATAAACCTGTGCCTAAATTTTCCATTTTAGTTTGTTCGAATATGTCGCACAGTAATCGAGAAAAAAGTTGGTGAAGTTAGGGGTTGTCGATGTAGTATTTTAGCGAAGTTTAGTCGTTCGTAGAACCATCGTCAAATAGGAATTTTTCTCTGCCCTCGTGAAGCAACTTAAAATTTTGAAAAAATATACATTGTTGGACTAAATGCATGCCTACTATTTGCATTTAGTTTCGTTCGAATATCTTGTACAGTAGTCGTGAAAAACGTTCGTGAAGTTAGGGGGTTGCTGAGTATAAAATCCACTACCTTATAAGAATTTTTCATTGCTGCCAACACGACTGACCTGAATCTTTTGCGCCGTGAAATATTTTATTCTTTTTTCCGTCGCTATTTTACTCGACGTGCTATTGTTTATGTAACAAAGGGATTACACGGGGCGAGTTGCAGCGCGCCGTGCAGCGTATAAATCGAATCGAATCGAATCTTATTCGCGTTCCGTCGCTCGCGTCCGGGATTACCGGCAACCGGGACACGGATTCCGCTAATCCCCATCGTTCCTCAGAAATTCACGGGAATCCTCTGCTCTGCTTGGCCGTCGAGGCCGACCGAGTCCCTTCCCCAAAAGCGTGTACGAATTGGTTCTTCGTGGCCTTTAAAAATACCCAGATTTTGCGCGAATCGATCCGGTTTCGTAATTCGGCCGTTCTCGGGGCGCCACGCTTGCTAAAAAAGCCACGGGACCGTTCCACGAAAGCGAAACGCGGTCTCTGTCCGCCTGGCCGACCGCCAATCGCAGAAAACCGCCTGTTGAATCCGCCATCGAAATCAACCGCGACCCCTCCCCCCACCTCCTCAACTATTTTCTCGATGATCGATCAATCCAGAACGAAGGCACCCTCGACCGAACTTCCGGTGCGAAGTGTCCACGCTTTCTTCACCGAAATGAACTTTCGCGATTTTCTCGAACTTTCCTCGGCGCCATCGCATCCTTTCTTCAAAATGGACGGCGAATCTTTGCTCTTTCAGATTTTCAACCAGTGCAATATAGTGGACAGGAGAACATTTTTCACAGGCAAAATTGATCTCTTGAAGTTTTATGTTTTGAACAATTTTTTTGTGTACACGAATCGATAATAGTCTTCATAGATTCGAAATCCAAAATATTAGCCATTTTAGATAATGATATGTTCGATGATATCATTCTGAACCAGAGTAGGGCACGAATCAACTAATAATTAAAGATGATTAATTGTCTCATCGATTGTTAGTCATAGGAAAGTAGTCATTAGTCAAGACTAAGTATGAAATTTATTATTTTACGAAAGATTACGGAAACGGACCACGTGATAAGAAGTCTAATTCATCTAATAGTGGTACACTGTATCCGTTTCCGTAATACAAATATAAAGGGTTAATTATTAATATAATATAAAGTAATATAAAGGGTTAATTATTAATATAATATAAAGTAATATAAAGGGTTAATTATTAATATAATATGAAGTAATATAAAGGGTTAATTATTAATATAATATAAAGTAATATAAAGGGTTAATTATTAATATAATATAAAGTAATATAAAGGGTTAATTATTAATATAATATAAAGTAATATAAAGGGTTAATTATTAATATAATATAAAGTAATATAAAGGGTTAATTATTAATATAATATAAAGTAATATAAAGGGTTAATTATTAGTTGATTTGTGCCCTATTCCGCTCTGAACCAGTGTCGCCAAATCGGTTAAATCGAGGGGATTACAGTTTACCACCTCTCTGATGACCAGAGTAACATGCGATACGTTGCGCGGCACGTCACGTGACCAGTCTACGGTCTTAGTGGGGGACGTTGAAGTGTGCTCATGGTAGTGGAAGGGGAAAAGGAGGAGAGGAAAATCCACCCAGTTTTGGGTGTCTCCGGGAACACTGCTATGAACACAAAATTCAGAATAAACGTAAATAAATCATGAATGAAATAAAGTATACGTGAATTTCGTCATGTGTGATCTAATTTCAAAATCAGAAAAATGTCACGAATATGTTGGTCAGAGTTTCAGAAAGAAATAATTACAAACAATACAGTCTCGCCCACTTGTTTCTGTTGACCCTTAGCGACGGAAATTATTTTTAGCATACTTCTTGATGGGTCGAATAAATTTTCCTTATGAAACAAAATTGTGTATTGAATAGTTAAAGCATATGAATCATGTTAACCCCTTGCACTATGATTTATTTTACGGTTACAGTGATTAGAACTTGATTGCCGTCCATCATTTATTAGAACAAAAAGAAAATCTAAATTTTTTATATGCTTTTATATTCCCCAATGGCTATATATCGACTGCAACAAAATAAAATTTTATTTCGCTTCAAAGGAAATTAATAATTTACGATGTTGTTCGAAATTCTTATCACGAGTCTGACTATTTATTATAGTGCAAGGGGTTAAGGGAAACGTGTTGTGTCCAGTATAAATTTGTATGATATTTTTTGAGAGTAATAATTTCTTTAAAAATTATTCGCAGTCGCAGCACGATAAAATTGCTTGGGCACCTGACAGTCGACAACTAGTCCTCAAAGGGTTAAAAGTGCATTAGGCCCGCGCATCGGATAATCTAATGTTAAAGCGATGCAGAAGATCAGATTGAACCGGGTGACCGAGTATCGGTGAATTTCAAGCATCTTCGAGTTCGTAGGTGGAAATTGGTCTAGCGAAATGCGTGGGTGGTCGGTCATGGCAACACGGAATCGCGAGAAACCGTTGTTAGAGCGTAGGCGGTGGTTAACGGTGGTTGGCCGTACGCCAAAGTTCATCGTCGTTCTCACACTCTCCCCTCTCGCGAATAATATCAATCATAACTATAATAACATTGTTATCGCGAGCGTACCGAGAAACATCAAAATTAGTTCGCAGCTATCTTTGATTTCGAGAAGAAAAAAGAATAGCAATGACAACGAAACGAAGTACCTCGTACAAGAGATTTTGCACGATTCGTCGGAGTCATTAGGTTAAAGATAAGTCGGTTAAAGATACTTTCATATCTTCGAAAAAAGGCGGGCGAAATTTGTTGCACTGTATATTCGTCCAAAACTTGTCGTCAGTATTTTATTAATCTCTTTTACCAGACGATTAGAACTTTTTTGGCTTTAATGATTTCTTTGAAGTAAGAGTGAGAATATAGTTTAAGTCAGAGTATTATTATTATTATCTTAAAATTTTCTGGCAGCCGGATGCGGTTCAGACATACAAGGCTGTGATAGTCCGTTAGGGCTTTTATATTAAGTCTGAGTAACACAGAATCCAATTAGACTAATCGGTAGATTGTGGACTATTTTTATGCGACATTAAAATTTCCTAAGTCAATTGTGAGGAACAGGAATTGAATAACAATGTACTTTTTGTTTGAATAATTGTGTACTTTTTCTTTGAATAATTATGTACTTTTTCTTTGAATAATTATGTACTTTTTCTTTGAATAATTATGTACTTTTTCTTTGAATAATTATGTACTTTTTCTTTGACTAATTATGTACTTTTTCTTTGAATAATTGTGTACTTTTTCTTTGAATAATTGTGTACTTTTTCTTTGAATAATTGTGTACTTTTTCTTTGAATAATTGTGTACTTTTTCTTTGAATAATTGTGTACTTTTTCTTTGAATAATTGTGTACTTTTTCTTTGAATAATTGTGTACTTTTTCTTTGAGTAGTTGTGTACTTTTTCTTTGAGTAGTTGTGTACTTTTTCTTTGAATAATTGTGTACTTTTTCTTTGAGTAGTTGTGTACTTTTTCTTTGAATAATTGTGTACTTTTTCTTTGAATAATTATGTACTTTTTCTTTGAATAATTGTGTACTTTTTCTTTGAATAATTGTGTACTGTTTCTTTGAATAATTGTGTACTGTTCCTTTGAATAATTGTGTACTTTTTCTTTGAGTAGTTGTGTAATTTTTCTTTGAGTAGTTGTGTACTTTTTCTTTGAATAATCATGTACTTTTTTTTTCATATTTTGTACTTTTTCTTTGAATAATTATGTACTTTTTCTTTGAATAATTTTGATAAGTGGACGTCAACATGATAGTGCTCTTAACCCTTAGCACTCGAATGGCGACCCTGAGGCGCCACTACAAATTGCTACACAATTATTCAGAATATTATTCGCATGATTAAATTTGTTTAAATGTAATAAATTACTAAACATTTGAATATTTTTTGATGTACTATATAATTTTTTGTACGCATACAATGAAACAAATTATATACAATAGAAATATTCTAGGTTAGAAGAAATGTTTGGCTTTTTAGTTGAAATAACTCCGAGTGCAAAGGGTTAAATTTTCCTAATGCCCTCACAATTTTATATTTCACTTGAACCAGTTTTCTAATAATTGCATAAACTCCGCAGTCTATTCGTGGGTAATAAAAATTGCAAGACACAGGAACAAGTTAAGCATTTATAGTTTTCTTTAACGATATTGATAAATCACGAATAATACAATCGATTTTTGAAAATTGTTCCGTTTTCATTACTGCTTTATATTTTTGTATATTCTACTGTTTTATATTGTTTACCGAGCCCACGTTAGTCTCAAAAATCGAGAAAATGATCATCGTAAAAGAAGTACGATGTACTCGAGTTGCCAGAAACGAGATCACGAAGAATGCGTATGTACCTCTGAATTTCTATTCGACTCTTGTGTCTTACGACTGCTCGAGAGCACTTTGATCCTGCAGGAAGGAATGAATTTTTATTCGATCCTTGTGTGATGCAATTTCTTCAGGACATTTTGATCTTGAATGCAAAGAGAATTCTATTCAGGGCTTGCAATTGATTTAGAGAAATCTTGGTGTTGAATAAATGAAGGAAACATTTCTATTCGAGTATCTTGCAATGGATTTCAAAATTCTAACTCTGTACAGAATTGAATTTCTATTCGATACCTGCGACTTGGAACAGGTTCAAAAAATATCAGTCTTCAATACCAGAAGAAACGAACGTTCGCTGGATGCAAGAATGTCTTGCAAGAGTTTCAGTAAATATTGATGCTGAACAGAAAAAGATGACCTGCATTTCTCTTCAGAAAATATTGATCCTGAGTACAACTGCATCGCCAGTGGATTCTAACTTCTTGCAAAAGCTTCAGAAAATATTGATTCTGAATAGAAGAACACACCTAAACTTTTGTTTGCATCCAGTGCCATGAAATTGCTTCAGAAAATATTGATTCGGTATAGAGGAAGGAGAAGACTTGAATATCTCTTTGCATCCAATGCAATGAAATTGCTTCAGAAAATATTGATCCTGAATAGAAGAACTAAATTTATATTCGACATCTGAATATTGCAACAGCTTCAAAAGATGACGGTCTCAAATACAAAATTCTGAATAGAAAAAGAATACCAGAATTTCTCTTTACCTCCAGTGCAGTGAAATTGCTTCAGAAAATATTGATCCTGCATAAAAGAACTAAATTTATAATCGACAACTGCATTTTGCAACAGCTTCAAATGATGTCGGTCACAAATACAAGAATGTTCACTGGATTCCAACGTCCTGCAACAGCTTCAGAAGATATTGATCCTCAATAAAAGAACTGAAATTATATTCGACACGTGAATTTTGCAACAGCTTCAAAAAATTTCAATCTCGAATACAAGAAGAAACGAACGTCCACTAGATTCCAACGTCCTCCAACAGCTTCAGAAGATATTGATTCTGAATAGAAAAAGAATACCAGAATTTCCCTTACTTCGAGTGCAGTGAAATTGCTTCAGAAAATATTGATCCTGAATAGAAGAATTAAATTTATATTCGACACCTGCATTTTGCAACAGCTTCAAAAGATCTCGGTCTCAAATACAAGATTCTGAATAGAAAGAGAATACCAGGATTTCTCTTTACCTCAAGTGCAGTGAAATTGCTTCAGAAAATATTGATCCTGAATAGAAGAACTAAATTTATATTCGACATCAGAATATTGCAACAGCTTCAAAAGATGTCGGTCTCAAATACAAGATTCTGAATAGAAAAAGAATACCAGAATTTCTCTTTACCTCCAGTGCAGTGAAATTGCTTCAGAAAATATTGATCCTGCATAAAAGAACTAAATTTATAATCGACAACTGCATTTTGCAACAGCTTCAAATGATGTCGGTCACAAATACAAGAATGTTCACTGGATTCCAACGTCCTGCAACAACTTCAGAAGATATTGATCCTCAATAAAAGAACTAAATTTATATTCGACAACTGCATTTTGCAACAGGTTCAAAAAATTTCAATCTCGAATACAAGACGAAACTAACGTCCACTGGATTCCAACGTCTTGCAACAGCTTCAGAAAATATTGATCCTGAATAGAAAAAGAATACCAGAATTTCTCTTTACCTCAAGTGCAGTGAAATTGCTTCAGAAAATATTGATCCTGAATAAAAGAACTAAATTTATATTCGACAACTGCATTTTGCAACAGGTTCAAAAAATTTCAATCTCGAATACAAGAAGAAAGTAACGTCCACTGGATTCCAACGTCTTGCAACAGCTTCAGAAAATATTGATCCTGAATAGAAAAAGAATACCAGAATTTCTCTTTACCTCAAGTGCAGTGAAATTGCTTCAGAAAATATTGATCGTCAATAAAAGAAATGAAATTATATTCGACACATGAATCTTGCAACAGGTTCAAAAAATTTCAATCTCGAATACAAGAAGAAACTAACGTCCACTGGATTCCAACGTCTTGCAACAGCTTCAGAAAATATTGATCCTGAATAGAAAAGGAATACCAGAATTTCTCTTTACCTCAAGTGCAGTGAAATTGCTTTAGAAAATATTGATCCTGAATAGAAGATCTAAATTTATATTCGACACCTGAATATTGCAACAGCTTCAAAAGATGTCGGTCTCGAATACAAGAAGAAACGAACGTTCACTGGATTCCAACGTCCTGCAACAGCTTCAGAAGATATTGTTTCTGAATCGAAGAACTGAAATTATATTCGACACCTGAATATTGCAACAGCTTCAAAAGATGTCGGTCTCAAATACAAGAAGAAACGAACGTTCACTGGATTCCAACGTCCTGCAACAGCTTCAGAAGATATTGTTTCTGAATCGAAGAACTGAAATTATATTCGGCACCTGAATATTGCAACAGCTTCAAAAGATGTCGGTCTTAAATACAAGATTCTGAATAGAAAAAGATTACCAGAATTGCTCTTTACCTTCAGTGCAGTGAAATTGCTTCAGAAAATATTGATCCTGAATAGAAGAACTGAAATTATATTCGACACCTGTATTTTGCAACAGCGTTAAACTTCGTTGTGCCGCGAAGTCTTCTCGAAAATTTGTGAACAAGATAGACAGAGTGTTGGTTCTATATAATAATGTATGAACCTAGTAGTTTTTTTTTAAGCTCGAGATAGATTTTGACGGTCCGGTTGTTTCGACTGTGGAGGCTGGCAGGTCGAGTCACGGTCGGTCCGAGGGAAGTGGGTCGATGAAATGGAACGTATTGGGTCAGAGCACGATGCTGCAGCCACCCGAGTTCGATACAGGGTGTATTCACGGGGCAGATGCGGCTCTGGTACTCCTGTGTATTCTCCTCGTTGGCTCACGGAGCTGAACAGAACGGAACAGAACAGAACAGAATAGAGCTGAGCCGAGCGGAGCGGAGAGGAAGCAGGATTTCTGTCGGAAGCGGGGCGAGGCGGATCGAAGAGGCGCTAGCTCTCTCTTCCTCTCTCTCTCTCTCTCTCTCTCTCTCGCTCTCTCTCGCTCTCTTTCCCGGTCGGCGTTCGACGAGGCTATCTTTGGGAATTTTTGCTGGTCCGTTGCCGCAAAGGGAGCCAGCTAGTAGAAAATCGATGGGCACCGAGCGCATCCAATTAGGCGGGAACAAAAGGCTTTCGGTGGATTCGCTTTAGCGTGTATCTATCTATATTCTATAATACGTGTATATTGTGAAGGATTGGCCGCGGTGAGATTACCGGGCGGGGACGCGCGTGCACCTCGAATCTTATCCCGTGGTAAAACCCGTCCAGTCCCCCAAGAAGCACGAAAATATCGTTTCACGAAATTGGATTCAGCCCCTGAGAGAAGCTCGCGAGATCCGCGCAACCGCGGAATTGCCGCCGACCCGCGTGAAAATTACCCTCCATCCCCGGGCCGAAAATCGCGCCGTCAGGTTCCTGCACCAGTTCCGTCTACCATTGCACATTCTCTTCCCCTTAGACGACGACGAGGACACTCCCGAACCAATTCGTACTTCCTACTGATTCGGTACTGTTCCCCGTCGACTGACTTCTTTCGCGAAATGAATTTTTTCCCATCACGCACAAGCGTTGGAAAATTTTGAGAAAAATATGACAAGAAGCCCGACATTTTCACGTATTTTTTGGTTTCTTGTTCGTTTGAATAGCGTGGATAGTAATCGAGAAAAACGCTTACGAAGTTAGGGGTTGTCTAGACGGTATTCTAGAGTTTAATTACTTTCGAAAATCATCATCCAAAAATTGCTTTTCTCTGACCACCGAGGACTATACAAAAATTTTGAAAAAATATACAAAGTAGATCCAAGTTTGGAGCTAAAATTTGCAATTTAGTTTGTTTGGATATCTCGCACAATACCCAAGAAAACCATTTACAAAGTCAGGGAGTGTCTAACCAACATTCCAACCAAAATCACTCCAAGAAAACAATTTTTCTCTGTTCCCCAACGAATGTCGAAAAATTTCCAAAAATTGTACCAAATAGAACTAACCTGCGCCTACAATTTGCAATTTAGTTTGTTTGGATATCTCGCACAATACCCAAGAAAACTATTTACAAAGTCAGGGAGTGTCTAACCAAAATTCCAACCAAAATCACTCCCAGAATACAATTTTTCTCTGTCCCCCAACGAATGTCAAAAAATTTCCAAAAATTGTACCAAATAGAACTAACCTGCGCCTACAATTTGCAATTTAGTTTGTTCGAATATCTCGCACAATACCCGAGAAAACCATTTACAAAGTCAGGGAATGTCTAACCAACATTCCAACCAAAATCACTCCCAGAAAACACTTTTTCTCTGTCCCCCAACAAATATCGAAAAATTTTACTAAAAAATATACCAAATAGAACTAACCTGAGCCTACAATTTGCAATTTAGTTTGTTCAAATATCTCGCACAGCACTCGAAAAAAAACCATTTACAAAGTCAGGGAGTGTCTAACCAAAGTTCCAACCAAAATCACTCCCAGAATACAATTTTTCTCTGTCCCCCAACGAATGTCAAAAAATTTCCAAAAATTGTACCAAATAGAACTAACCTGCGCCTACAATTTGCAATTTAGTTTGTTGAAATGTCTCGCACAGTACTCGAGATAACAGTCCGCAAAGTTACTGGAAGCAACGTTTTCCATAAAAGTCACGAGAACTTCTGTTCGGGCAGCTATATATAGTGATTCACGATGTACGCCGTCGCGACTGTTCCGGACGCTGTGAATTCATGAGAAGACGGTCTTTTGACTCGGCTACCTTTTGAGGTATATTTAAGCAGAGCACCGCGAGGGAACGAGAATTTCCCGGCGATCGTAAAACACGGTGATCCGTGGAAACGTCGGTGCTTTCGCGAAACGGGGTATTTTTAGCAAACTTGCTCCCGCGCGCGCGCGCACACCCACATGCACACACTATTCGCGAATTCTGTGTCCAGCGAGGCTGGATGACGGGTTTCTTTTGGTTCCGGGCTTTGTGTGTCGTCGATCGATCCTGTCCGCGACGGTCTCACCGGGAAATTGTGTTCGAGGCATGGCGAATTTTCATCACCCGCATCGCTCTGTATATTAATTCCAGGTTCCTATTGACTTCATCCTTTTTTTTTTTAATAATGTTCCGTCACATCGTCGCTTTTGAAACTTTTATGAATAATACCGTAAACGATGCAGCGTCGATCCTGATTTTTTAGTGGTCGATCAAAGGGTTGCTACGTAGAACCTGCACCATTTTGTGACCTGACGCTCGACTCGTTAATTTTCCCAGAGGTTAATTCTGCTTTCATAAGCTTTTTCTTTGGTCCAC
Source organism: Sphecodes monilicornis (assembly GCA_913789915.3). Taxonomy (NCBI): domain Eukaryota; kingdom Metazoa; phylum Arthropoda; class Insecta; order Hymenoptera; family Halictidae; genus Sphecodes; species Sphecodes monilicornis. Next base: position 22,811,698 of record OU565293.1, on the reverse strand, counting down.
AATTTCTCCCAGGTTTTTGGATAATATGCCTAATCTGCCATTAGTGCAGATTAAACATATCTTAGTTCATTTAGTTTAGAGTGTGCTCTTCTCGGGTCTTCAATTTTCTTTGCGATTAATCTCTGAAGTTCAACTTCAGAATGCCAATGGACGATTTCTAAACCGTTTTTGTAAATCCTAAAATCTAGACACTGAACCTCAGGTCCCATTCTTGAGACGAACCTATCGCAGCTATAATAATTTTATTTATGATTTTGCATATCTCTCCAATTTTTGTTAGTCTCCAGAATCTGGGTTCAGAATGGCACTGGACGATTTCTAAACTGTTTTCGTGGAACCTAAAATTGTTCTTGGACTCTGGGCACCGTACCTAAGTTGCCGTTCTTGAGACGAACCTACCGCAGCTATAATAATTTTCTTTATGACTTTGCATATCCTTCCAATTTTTCTTAGTCTCCACAATCTGGGTTCAGAATGGCACTGGACGATTTCTAAACTGTTTTCGTGGAACCTAAAATCGTTCTTGGACTCTGGGCACTGTACCTAAGTTGCCGTTCTTGAGACGAACCTACCGCAGCTATAATAATTTTCTTTATGATTTTGCATATCCCTCCAATTTTTGTTAGTCATCAGAATCTAGGTTCAGAATGGCACTGGACGATTTCTAAACCGTTTTCGTGGAACATAAAATTGTTCTTGGACTATGGGTCCTGTACCTAAGTTGCCGTTCTTAAGACGAACCTATCGCAGCTATAATTAATTTCTTTACAATTTTGCATATCCCTCCAATTTTTCTTAGTCTCCACAATCTGGGTTCAGAATGGCTCTGGACGATTTCTAAACAGTTTTCGTGGAACCTAAAATTGTTCTTGGACTCTGGGCACTATACCTAAGTTGCCGTTCTTGAGACGAACCTGTCGCAGCTATAATAAATTTCTTTACAATTTTGCATATTCCTCCAATTTTTGGCAATTGACGATTTCTAAACCGTTTTTGTAAATTCTAAAATCTAGACACTGTATCTAAGTTGCCGTTCTTGAGACGAACCTATCACAGCTATAATAAATTTCTTTACAATTTTGCATATTCCTCCAATTTTTCTTAGTCTCCAGAATCCAGGTTCAGAATGGCACTGGACGATTTCTAAACCGTTTTCCTGGAACCTAAAATTGTTCTTGGACAGTGTACCTAAGTTGCCGTTCTTGAGACGATCCTACCGCAGCTATAATAATTTTCTTTATGATTTTGCATATTCCTCCAATTTTTCTTAGTCTCCAGAATCTGGGTTCAGAATGGCACTGGACGATTTCGTAAAATTTAAAATTGTTTCCTATAGATATTATGAGTGTATTTTTCGTGTGCAAAATACTATTAATTAAAATAGATAAACTGAACAGAAAAAAAAGAAAAAATGGAAAAAAGGACAAAGGGATTTGAACACTGGCCTTCCCGGTAATGAATCTAGTACGTTACCATCACGCCTCTTGGCACTTGACAAAAACTTGAACCAAAACTGTACTTAACGGCTTAACGAGTATAATGAAATTTAAATTTTAAATATCTTAAAAATTATTGAGTATCGACGCTTATAATGCTATATTTTCATAAACAGGAGAACGAAATCTACCAAAACGCAAAGTTTCGACAAACTCTAAGGCCCGATGACCGCGTCTTCTGCTTGTTAGTCTTCGAAATCCAATTGGTACCTCACCATATGGGTACCGCCACCTCACGTACAAGGCGACAATGCAATTATCCTTCGAGCAGAGAGAATAATTTTTGTGAAAATCTGTAGCTCGTGCTCGAAGCAACAGGGACACGGGTAGTACAGTAAAGGTACCAGTAATTGACCATTAGTGGTATCACTAGTGGAACATTTTTCAGAACAACGTTAAAAGTAATGTTTTCGAAATTAACACTAAACCTACTACGGTCAAATGACCGGTTTTCTATCTCGCAATTATTGAAATTATAAAAACACTTTCATAGGAAATTACTGAAATGGCTTCTTTATGTAAATACACATTATGATTAACACGTTGACTACCAGGCGCTTTTTCCATGGTTTGCCCAAGGCGCCAACGTGAATTTTTCATTATGCGATGCATATTATGTTGAAATATGATTTGCAGCAAATAAAGTGAGTTATAAAATCATGCTTGAAGCATTTTTCGTGCATTAATTTCTTCAAACCATTATAGTAACAATGGTATTATTGAAAAATTTATCAGTATCCATATTTACTCTAATTATGTACTTTTATTATTTGCTGCGTCGCCGGTCACCGATGGCCCCCACGGCGCTGTAGCCAAGTCGAGTGCCGGTGACCGGTGACCCCCATGGCAGTCAACGTGTTAAAGCCATACAAAGTTTGAATAAATTCAATCTTCTCACTTTTATAAGGCGTTTCACTTTTATATGTTTTGTGCTTGGTAGATTTAGTGTTAATAATCTCACGATGAAGGCGCGATAGATAGTTGATACAAGGTCAATTATTGGTACCTTCACCTTAGTTCGGTCCTCGCCAAAATGGAACCGGATGGTTCCTCGCAAACCGTCGAAAGTCTCGAGCGCTTTAGCTTAGCCGGGCGTTAACTGAAGCGATGAGAACTGCACTTTCTACGTCCAGGTCGGTTCTCGCGGTTTATAACCAGCGACGGTTCTACGCTGGACCCTCGATTAAGTCGGCTTCGACGAGCAGATCGATATTTCAAGGTTCTGCCGACCTGCAACGTAACGTTTGCCCTCCGAATACGAAAATACGATCGCGTAACTCTTTCCCTCGGAGCTTTCGTTCCAACGCGGAATCTCCTCGATCTTCTTCGGGAGATTGATTTTATCTGGGAATGAACAGAGAAATCCCTATACGGTATGGTTTCTGATTGGTCGCACATAGCACCGGTCGGAAGAAGCGTGGAAAATATTAGTTTCAAAATAAAAATGCTGTTCGCAACTTGTAAAACATCGTCGGAAAAGTTCAGTTTTCAATGTTCGATCTTGACGAAGTTCATTAATAGATTGTGGATTTTATGCATTTATGACAAAATTATGAGTTAGTGCAATTTATAGCCAGTGGACAGGTTAAAAGAATTTAATGATATAAATGTACTCGTTTGATGTGATTAACCCCTTGCCGTACCATTTTATTTAGAACTATGACAGACAATATTGTTTACAAAGCCTCCGAACGAACGCTTTTAATTTTCAACCGTGAAAATTACATTAAAAGTATAAAAATATTCCGATGCAACTGGGATTTTATTTATTTAGAACTATGGCAGACAATACTGTTTACAAGACCCCCAAACGAAAGCTTTTAATTTGCAACTGTGAAAATCACATTAAAAGTATAAAAATAATCCGATGCAACTGGGATTTTATTTATTTAGAATTATAACAGTATAAATCATTAAAAGTATAAAAATCTTTCCATGTAACTGGGGGTTTCATGTATGGGAGTTCGAGTGCTGTTACCAAGCCACACATAAAAATTATAATTTCACGCTAAAAGAAATATGTTAACAATATCAATTTGTATACGCTTGAGAACTATGGTCCAATTTAGGTGTCTACAAATTAGGCTATTTTTCCTTACGGTTCTCTTCCCTACTTTCGCGAACGGTGTGAACGCGGTGCAAATAGCTAGAAAAAGGTTTTGTTCGAAGCGACGATGCTGTGAATGAAAGAAGGGGCCGTACTGACAATGACAATCAGCGAAACGAGGAGCACAACAAGGTGGGACGCGGTGGGAAAGTCAGGGAAACGCAAAGAAACGGCCAATGAAATGCAAGGTGCATCGGCGAGGAGACGGGGGATGAAAAGTGCCACCGCAAATCCGCGATTAGCCTACATTCCTTCGAAGCTTCCGTCGAAACGTGCTCGGTTACGTCGTTGTACAGGTTGCCACGTACCTGTGCCACGCTGTGAAAAATTAGCAGACCATGTTAACCCAATGACATCATGTATATGCATAAGGTGACCAATTTTTTTTCATAATGAAAAGGAGGACTCAAACAAATTGAAGCAAAAACATTGTAAGGAAAAGGAACCTTTTATTCATTGCAACATTTATACCCTAGTACATGAGTAAAACATTTGTAACGTTTCACATTGTAATTACATGCTTACATGCCTATTAACCCTTTACACTCGAATGATGACTCTGAGTCACCAGTCAAAATTGCGATACGATTATTCAAAATAATTTGCATATTATTAAATTCGTCTACATACTATAAATTTCTAAAAATTCAGCTGTCGTATTAGAAAACAGGTTTAATTTCAGATGCACAATGTAACAAAGCATTATATCAGGGAATTCCGACGTTTATTCCCCTTCGAGAACTGCAAGGTCCCCACCATCGAACCTCTTCCCACTACTACGTACAGCCGTAGAGTTAGTGAGTGCTGCGCGCGCCGTGCAGCTCTCGTGGTGGGGGCTTCCCAGTACTATGCATTATAACGATGAAGTCTAAGAGTGGGGGAAGAACCGAAGCAGGGAAGGTACCTCGAATAGCTCCGGTGCTACTGGTTGGAACCAGTGATGGGAATACTGGCGCTTTTCACGCGCATGCGCGACGATTTTAGCCTCAGTTAAGTACTAAAATCGGGTACCTTCGTCGCCCCGCTAATTTCGCAAAATTTATTATGATTTGATTTTGTTCAGTTCACCGAATTGTCACCTCTCTGTAGCTCCTTTTCCAATATTAGCAGTCATTATATAATTAAATATTAACTTACCTGAAATTCTCGTAGCCCGCTCTTCTTTCGCTAATAATGGTCCCCCACTACTTTCGCCCCAATAGTACCCCACAAACTTCGGACGTAGCTGCGATGCTGCCGAAACTCGCGCATGCGCGTGAAAAGCGCCAGTATTCCCATCACTGGTTGGAACCAGTGTCGCCAGATCGCTGAAATCGAGGGGAATACAATTTACCACCTCTCTGATCACCAGAGTAATATGTAACACGCTGCGCGGCACGTCACGTGACCGCAGTCTATAGTATTAGTGGGGGGCGTTGGAGTGTGCGCAAGACTGGAATGAGATAGTGGAAGGGGAAAAGGAGAAGAGGAAAATCAACACAGTTTTGGGTTGATCTGGCGACACTGGTTGGAACTGCCTGCACTATATCCTCCTCGGCATTGTTTCTTGTGTGGAAGCTGAATGTCTACGAAAGAAGGGTGAAACCTCTAAAGGGTGTTAACTATGTCAGTCTAATGATACCCAGACCTAATGGACAAACTAAATGTCCATCAAACGAGAAAGCGTCCAGGTTCCACAAAAACCACTAGTATCTATTCGGTATCCAATATACCTTAACCTTTTGCACTCGGAGCTATTTCAACTAAAAAACCAAACATTTCTTCTAACCTAGAATATTATTTTTTCCAATATTATTTTTTGTTCAACTGTATTATATATATATTATTTTTCAGGCGCAAAAACGTCTCTTTGAAAATGATCCACATCAGGATCGAAACGTCGAGAATAATGGTTAATTAATTGCAAATTTGCTGTTTCTAAATATGATCGAACCTTGCGTCGAAATCATAAAATTTATTATACACTTCATTTTCGATCGAGAGCAATTTCACCGCTAGAATATTTCCATTGCACATCATTTTGTTTCATTATATGCGCACGAAAATGATATAGTACCTCATACAATATTCAAATGATTAGTAATTTATTACATTTAAACAAATTTAATCATGCAAACAATATTCTGAATAATATAATTGTGATTTCTATCGATCGAATTTTGAATTATGTTAAAGAAAATTCTATCGATTTGCCACGATGGTACGTATTGGTCACGATGGTACAACCACGTTGCCATCGCAACTTATACTTATTTATATTATTAAAAAAATTCTTTGTTCCGCTTTTATTACAAATAGTACACATCAAACGCATTATCCCTTGAAAATGATCCACACCTGGATCGAAACGTTGGGTGATAAATAAAATTGCAAATTTGCTGTAAAATTTTCAAGAAGATCGAACCTTTGCGCTGATAGCATTTTCTTTAACATAATTCTGAATAATGGTGTAGCAATTTGTAGGGGCGTCTCAGAGTCGCCATTCGAGTGCTAAGGGTTAACACAAACCTACCACCACCATATATGATCATTAGACTGCGGATTTTATGCATTTATGACAAAAATGGGTACGTACAATTTAAAGCAGTTGATATATTAAAAAGATTTAATGACATGAATGTATTAGTTTCAGCTCAATAAGATAATTAAAGGAAGAAAGAAATTTCTATTTGCCTCCTGTGTCTTGCAATCAATGCAAACATTTTTTTATTTTGCATAAAGATCCGCAGTCTAATGATCATACAACACCACTTACAAACTAGACCATCCACAGACGTAAGAGGAACCAAGCTAACCATTGTTATCGTTTGTTTCAGGGGGTTCGGCAAGCAAGGGTACCAATGCCAAGGTAAGCTTCAACCCAGCATCTATTTTGGACATCCGTAAATCATTCCAGATTCCTATAAGGCACGGCGATGGTGGTCATGTTTCAGTCTGCAGCTTCGTGGTGCACAAGCGATGTCACGAATACGTGACGTTCACGTGTCCCGGGGCGGACAAGGGAGCTGATTCGGATGTAAGTGTCGACGTAACAAGTCCGTGTCTATCTGAGAGTCCGCGACTTGTTTTGTTTCGGGGTTATACTACTTGTTTCTCGGCGCAGTTGAAACGCGCGCGCGCTCGCGCTCTCCTTTCCTGGTCTTCGTCGCCAGCCGAGGATCCATCATTTTCTTTTTTTTTTTTCGTTTACACACGATCATTTCATATTCTTTTCGTTGCCAGATGTTCATTATATTACGTGGTCTACACACGTTCGTTATTTCGTTTACACGTTCTGCACCGGAAGTCGAGTTCCGGGAGACCACGGATAAAAATCAAAGGAACAAGGACGAACGATGAGAAAGTTGTCAGAGGAGATCCTGGGCTGTTGGAGAGGACCGGGAAAGGATCACCCGGGGCTGAGAGCTATTATATTTATTCCACGTTTTCTCGCACCGCGCACGATTGGCCTAAGCGTTCTCTGCGCTTCGTTTAACCACGCTTGTGACACGGAATCATTTTCGCGGATACCGAGCCGATTATTCGTGAAAACTCGCGGAATCGCTCGAGAACGGCTGCCAAACGTTCGCGACCCTACCTGAGGTATCTCTGATTGTAAATGAGAGTTAGAACCGATTTAGGATCGAACACGAGGATCTTCTACGGAGTCGCGAACGTTTCGCTGACCGCCGCGGAGAAATCGGTTTTTCAGTTTACTTTCGGGGATTCTGACTAAAAACGATCAATGTCCTAGCGTCTTCCCCGGCCCCTCGATGCTGTTCCCCTCGTGCTTCTGTGCTTCGAAGATGACTCTCTCTCTCTCTCTTTCTATCTCACTCTCTCTCTTCTCTCACTTTTGACACCCAAGAACGTTCCTTGTCCGATTCGATCTCTCGACGATTTCACCGATATATTTCCTATCGATCTCGCGATTTCAATATCTGCGATTTCACGATTAGGATCCGAGACGTTGAATCAGACGATTACTACGTGTACGAACGATCTAGGAAATGATCGATATGATTTTTCAGTCGATTGGAATAGTTCGATTATGACACGGTTCGAATAAATGCGCATTGGCGTCGCAGAAAAGAATTTGCAGATAGAGTGGATGTAAAAAGTACTCGTACATCTTTTAAGAAAGAAGAACTTTTTGAAAATTGTATCAAAAAACTTCAGCTTTTTTGAGATGTTAGAAGGATTAGTTTACTAAGAAACATGTAAATAATTTTTTTCTAAAAATTGCTATTGGTCGAAATTGCGAAGAAAAACGTAGACGTCACGATCTTTAAACTTTTTGATGCGTGCCTGTAATGAAAATTTAAAATATGCTTATTGTAGGCCTAAATTATATACAGTATTTCATCGATAATTGTCCACAAAACGGGTCTGCGGAGGGACAATTATGCGCGAGGGATATCATTGTTTGAGGTTTGCCGAACGTAGAGGGGCCTCGGTCACCGAGAAATGTAAACATACCTAATCCGAATTTCCATACGCTATCCTTCCTCGCGCCCGAAACTTTAATTGTCTATTACACAAGTAAATATCATCGGAATTATATCATATTTGGTATTATTTTTATTATAAAAATGCCACAAATATGGCCATCGAAGTCTCATAAAAAAATAATGAATAATAAAGAAGTTGGAAATTCGGATTAGTGTGGTCCCACAGATATACCCGAGCCGCATGGTATCACCTCCTAGAAGTTAGCCCCCCCACTTGTTGAAATAAATAATTTTTTAAAAGGCCATGGTATCATATTTCTCGGCGACCGAGGCCCCTCGAGCTTCACGGCCCCTCAAGGGGGTACACCTCGCACTAGTGGGATATCTCAGGGACAATTATGTCGGAGACATTTGGGACAATTACCGATGAAATACTGTACATTATACGTATATTTGAGGAAAAGTCGTGAAGTTTAAAGGTGATTCAATTACAGTGTATATAGGAAATTCTAATCGAAATTTTAAAAACGGTCATTTGACCGGTCGTGGTAGGAATAGTGTTAACCCTTAGCACTCGAGTGGTGACTCTGAGGCACCACTAAAAATTACTATACCATTATTCAAAATATTGTTTACATTATTAAATTGATATTCAATAAATTCGTTACTAAACATTTAAGTATTCTATGAAGTATTAGATCAGTTCCATTTCTTCAAAATGATAAAAATCATATAGAATGGAAATATTCTTGATCGAAAAAAAAAAGTTTGGTTATGGAGTTAAAATACTTCGGAGCGCAAAGGGTTAATAATTCTGATCTCTTCTATGTACAAAGTAGACGGAACTTACGCGAAACGCATAAAATTCGCGTGACAAACAACGTGTTTAGAATGAAATTTGTTTCCCGTGTCTCGCGATCGTTGGAGAACATTTTTATTTTGGGAAAAAGATCCGCAGTCTAGTAATAACCAGTTTTGTAGGACAGGTTGCCGCCACTAAACGTAAAATAGAAAATCACGATTGCGTACTAATGGACGCGCACATATCGAGAATTAAAAGCGCCCGTTACACCGAGGCGATAAATGTCGCGAAAACGAGCGTTAAAATCGAAAATGGCTGGCGTTGATCATCGAACGAGCAGAATTACCTGTAACGAGAGGCGGTCGTCGCGTCGCTGCGCGAAGCACATAATCGAGTTCGCGCTTCCGGACTTTGACGGGCGAGCATTTCGTTGCCTATAATAGTTCGTGTCGCGACGCGTAACACCCGATGGGAGTTATGGCAGTGCTTGGATAATTATCGCGACTGATGCTTTCGAACAAAGATGCAAAATTTCCTGGAACACATTGCGTTCTATCTATCGTTTCTGTATTAGCCTGTGCAATCGAGAATTATCGCACGAACGTCCACGGTTCAGAGATTGGTATTACAATTGTTGCTTCGGACAATCGTAGATTATTAATATTGTGCGTTTGTAATTTACAGAAATTATCGAAGAGTTTGCAAGAATGTACTCCACTTTCGACATTGTCGAGAATTCGCATAAACGTTCGCAATTTACAGATCGCCATTTTGATTCTCGTTTTAGACTCTCAGAGATTAGTAGACTCGCGTGTTTGTGGTTTGTTGAAAATATCAGCGAGATATAATATTTTACCAAGTTCAGTAGAGCTTTGGCTAATCTTTTGTACTACGTTTTCTTCACATTCGTCTCTCGGATTAAAAATTCAGATGAATTTTATGAAGAGTCTCGAGGGTCAGCGATATGCAAAAATTTCCGCAGAATCTAGCACAGCTTTGGCCAATTTTTCAGCTTTATTGTTCGCCTACAAACATTCACAGAATTGGTATCATTAGACTGCGAAATTTATGCATTCACGATAAAACTAATTAGATGCAATTTAAAGCAAAAGATAGATTAAATGTATTAATAAACTTTATGATTTCGGCGCAAGGTTCGATCCTATTTTGTAATTTCAACAATTTGTCATGAGTGAATGGAGACGTAGTGATGAAGTTGCTACTCTTAAATACTTTTTTCAAATGAAATTAGGAATAATGTTATTGGATCTACAATTTAAAAGAAAGAGTTTTCTGTTACTTATCTTAGCTATAGACAATTTCGTGTAAGACCAGTCCTTCAGAATTTTAACGGTTTCCACACCTAACATTCTTGATTGTAAATTGTTTGTAAATGTTTCGCCATGTATTATACCGGTGTAATTTTCATGATCGAACCATGCGCCGAAATCATAAAATTTATTAATATGCTTCATTTCGATCGAAAGAGATTACACCGATAGATTAAATGAATTGAAGAGCAACTTTAACCAACTTGCGCACTCCATTTTGTAATTATGCGGGAAATTGGACGTTCGAATGATCGATTTGCGAAGTTCGAAACACGCGCGACAATTATCCGAGCAGCGTACACGCGGCTCGAATTACCGCGAGATATCGGTGAGATCGGATCGAATCCGATTCGATGCTTCCGATCTAGAGAATCAGTCCCGAGTTCCCGACGATCCTGATCCAGCCTGATCCACCAAGACATGTCCGTCCAAAAGCCACGAACCCCCGAGAGTCTGCGTGTGTGTGCACGGTGTAATGGTGTAATAACGCAGGACACGCGGACGAAGCACCAATTCAAGCAACATACCTACAACAGCCCCACGTTCTGTGACCACTGCGGTAGTCTTCTCTATGGTGTCATCCACCAGGGCATGAAGTGCCAAGGTATCATAATTAAAAACCAAAGAAAACCGTGACTATTAAGTAAATGAAAGAAAACGAGAACACGCAACCAGTCACACGCACACAGACACACACGAAAGGAAATGAATCCGATTGTGGAACACGGAACACTGTCGCACGTATACCGAAAGAGATATATCGTGTACATTTTGTTTCTTTGGCCCACCGTTTGTACATGGTGTTGCTTTGTTCTTCGTCTTTGTACCTCTAACAAACTCTTCGTACTATTCTAATCGTGTTCTTATATATTGTATATATATAATACTTCTTCTTGCTGTTATTACTACTACTACTACTATTACTACTACTACTACTGCTACTACTACTACTTCTTCTACTACTACTACTAGTACTACTACTACTACTACTACTACTACTACTATTACTATTACTACTACCACTTCTACTCGTTCTTCTTCTTCCCGCTCCTACTTTGTGTAAATAGATTTCTTGGCTTGGCTCCGTGGAGCGCGCTCTCGAAAATGCTTGTGTACAGTCTCTCCGAACGCGTTTTCGATTGCGCGCCGTTTCCGGTCCCTGACGACGAGGAAATCGACTTTTCCTCTCGGCGATCGTCGTGGGAACGATCGGAAAGACCGCTTGTCCGTGTTGTTTCTTCGCTGTCTTCGATCGGCTCGCGACCCGTGGCACACTTGCCACGCCTCTCCGATCGAGAACCAATCGCTGCTCGCGCTCTCTGCCGGAGGCGTGCACTTTGCGGTCGCGCGCTTCCGTTTGTAATCTGTGTGCGCACCGATGACTTTTCTTTCGACAAAAAAGGAATATACGCAACGGAGAGAGAGAAAGAGTGAGAAAAGGAGCCATCGGCAACATAGGAACGCTATGAATTATAATAACAAAGCGGCGAGTTTTCTTTTTCCGTTTGTTTCTCTCTCTCTCTCTCTCTCTTTCTCTAACTGCTTCCCCTTTCGCGCACGCTCTTACGCAGGCATGGGCTCCGGATTGCCCCTGGGTGCACTGGTGCAGGGCCAGTCATTAAAGAGTTAGACGCTTGTATATCTTGGTCTCTCTTTCTCTGTGTAAATTGCCGTAACTGGGCGTGGCTTCGTGGCTCCCGATATATTCACGATGCTATGTTTTAATGTTTTTCAAAAACATTTTCACAAATTATGTCAAGGAAACGAATAGAAGTCTGCCTTTGTGTATAGCATTAAAGAGAGAAGTAATTCTCCATTTATAGATTGCCCTAAATGGGCGGGGCTTGACGATGAATCCCTCTGCGCAGCGTCACTCCAGGACAAGAACCTGGCTCCATCTCTGTCTCGAGGTGACGCTGCAGCACGAATCACGCCAGAGAAATTGTAGAAAGTCCTTTTTCCTCTGTACATACTGGTCCGAGTGGGTGTGGCCTGATGCTCCACGGGTAATCCCCGCCCTGCCGCAGACTATTTCATATCCCGTCAATGTTTTTATACACTGGATCTAAAGGTGGGTACAATGCGAATCGATCAAGAATCAAAACAATCGATTCGCGAGACCCACGGCTGGATCTTCGTGTCTCGTTTCTTCGTTTACGCACAGAATTCCATTGGTTTTTCCGATGTGTGCGTGCACGCGCGACACGTTTTTATTATCCCTTCCCCCCAAAAAATTCTAAAAGTCCTCGGTGCGCTGCCGTGCACAGACCTCTCTTTTCGTTGGTGTGTACGTGTGTGCGTCTGTGTGTATGTGTGTTGGTGTTGTCGACGCGCGCGCGACCAGCATCTCCAACTTGACGAAGCTCGAGATCCGTGCGTGTCACTTTCGTCGATTCGTTCGATGAATGATCCTGTAGTTGGACTCGTCGAGTCTCTCTCTCTCTCTCTCTCTCTCTCTCTCTCTAGCCTCTAGAGTACTAGAGCTTTAAGCACGTCTCTCGGGTCATCCAACCAGTCGCAAGTAGAATAGTGTGCAGACATGGGCGACGGTCGTCCCACGCTCTGGGAGAGCGCTCCGTGGCCCCTGGAGAGCAAAACGCTCCGGACAGTCACGAGTCTCTGGTCTTCGAACTCTGTCGATCGAATGTTATTTCGGTTATCGATCGTAAATACTGTTTACAAAAATTAATAATTTTAAATATAATCAAAATTTTATAATAACCTAATTTTGATTTACCTCTCCCCAATTTTTGTGTTCCGGCATAGTAACAACACGTGTTTTCCAACCTCAATTTCGTTTTTCAAATCTTTATAAAGCAAACGCAGTTCTTATCTTTCTTTCTTAAAAAAGATCCATATTAGGATCGAAACGTAGAAAGTTTTTCAACAAACTAGCAAGATTGCTTTAATATTCTGTTTAGATCGAATCTTTGCGCCAAAAACATTATTTATTCTTTGTTCTGTCGATCGCATTCGGCACGGTTATTGTAGTCGTTGGACTGGTCTTTTCAAGCTCTGCAACAATATCGTAGAGAAAACGGAAGGTTTTATTAAAAAAGTATACCATGGATCTTGAAATATATGTTAAAAAATTGAGAATTGAGAGAAAATGCTTTCCGTTATTACGTGCAATTGCATTTTGAGATAATGTAACTGTGTTCTGATCAGTTTTTCATACAACATTGAATAACGCGGATGTTTAGACGAAATTAGTAGATGTTACTTTTTAGTAGACTGCGAATCTTCATGCAGAATAAAAATTGTTTGGATTTATTGCAAGAAGCAGAATACTGGTTACGATTTCTTTTTTGTTTGAATGATTTTAATGAATTGAAAATAATGTATCGATGTCATAAAACTCTTTTAATTTCTTTACTGTTTTAATTTACACCGATTCGTTTTTGCTAGAAATGCGTAAATCGTTAGATTTTATCTCGCGGAATCCTATTAGGTTTTCACAATGTTCGAAGACCACTGATCTCGCTACACAGTAGTGCCCCATTCAAAATTGTTACAGTTTTTCTATTATTCTACAAAAAAAAAACATTTTTCAAATTTTTCGAAACCGACCGAAATAAAATAGTTGTGAAAAACAACTTATACTATTCCTTTCGTAATTTCGATTAAATACGATTTTTCTAAAATTTTCATTACATTTCGTCTAGTAAACCGCTCCATCTAACTTGGCAGAAAAAGGCTAAAGTTGTGTGGTCCGTTTATAAACAAGTGACAATGACGAGACTGATCGGTGTATCGCATGTAAATTTAACCTTGCACTACTGTGATTCAGAGTATAGCGATTCAGTTAGTTCTCAAAACAGAGGCCCGGAGGTTATGCCGTGCAGAGCTGGGTAAAATTTCGCGGAGAAACAATTTCAAATACTATTTTAAATAGTCGTTGCTCCATAATTCAAATAAACAGCGAAATTCCTGCAAATAAATTATATTTTTATTTTGGTAATCTAAAACATAAGATAGAATATTTTGAATTTTGCGTTAAATGGTATTTAAAATATTTCTTGATGCTGAAAATAGCTTGAGGAAACAGTTAATAGCAAAAAGTAAGAAACCATAACAGTTTCTCGGGAACATGGCGTCAAATGAATAATTGCATATTTTCTTCTTATTTTCTCACGTGGAATCAAAGTTGTTCAGAATGTTGTCCTTGACAACATGTGTCAAGGTCAAGGTGATCCAAGATGGTTCCCCTCATAGCAATATTTACCAAAATATTTTATTTTTCAAAGTGCAGGTTTGATTCCAAATAAAATACGTTATTTCACTGTTCGTCTACTATTTGAAATAGCATTTTACCCAGCTCTCTGCTCCCGTGGCCCATGCCTGGGAATCGAATGACGGCTCGATGGAACCGAGCGTAGTCTGGCGAAAGCACGCATCGATCAGCTTGCCGGATAGAAAGGGAGAGCTTTGGATGGCGCGGCGTGATGGCCGGGAACGGTCCTCCGTCGTCTCGGACACTGTAAATAGTCGTTGTTTAACGTTCTCTGTACAGTTTGTTCTTGCGCTCTCTGTGTCCCTTCGCTTCTACCAGCCTGTCGGCGACGACACTTTCTTCCCCCGCACTATCTCTCTTTCTCTTCTCACCGTCTCTTCTTCTTCTTCTGCTTCTTCTGTTTCTTTACTCTTTTCTGTTCCCCGCAATCCCGCGCGCCGCGGCGTATACAAACCAAGGAACAGTGTAGGGTCCTCGCGAACAACTAGATCAAACTACGAAGAACAAGCTGCCCAGAATTCCTTCTTTCTCTTGGAGAATTCTTCTTGACGATCAAGAGTCCTCGACGAACCGGAGAAAGAGGGAGCAAACAACATACCGTGGGAGAAACTACCGGAAAAATGCGCGCCGCGGAAACGACCCGGCTCCGTCGTCGAACGGAATCGGAGCTTCCGTTTTCTCTCTCTCTCTTTTTCTGGCTCGTTGTCTCTCCGTCTTTCTCGACCCTGTTCTCTGTCAAAGAGAACCAACGAGTCGAGTTAGCTCTCCCCAAGGGTGTTTTTATCGCCTCTTCGTGAAAGCGAAATCGCTCACTGGTCTTCGCAAGCATCGAGCTTGATTCCAGGCTCGATTTGAAGCTCGATTCGACGGTGATTCCGCTGTGGGACTGTCTTTTATCTTCGACTGTCTACGGCTAGCGATTCTCACCTGTCGTCACCTTCAATTTATTCCGAGGAACTAGGGATCCGTCGACACGGTTTATCCCGGAGCGATCCACGCGAACGGTGACCTCTCGGTGCTTCCGGTCTGCACTGTCTATCTTTCTCTCTCTCTCTGTCTTTCTCTCTCTCTCTCTCTCTCTCTCTCTCTCTCTCTCTTTCCCAATATCTATCTTTCTATCTTTCTGTCTATCTCGCTCGTCCTTCCTCTCTTTCTCTCTCTCTTTCTCTCGCTCATCCTCAGGATCGAACCAGAATGAAGGACCGGGTGTTCTCTGGACCCCTGTTTTGTGTTCCCAGATGAGCACCGCACACAAATGGGATGTTTTCACGTACCTGACGCCAACGTTCTGCGACCACTGCGGCTCGATGCTTCACGGTATCGCGCATCAGGGACTTAAATGTTCAGGTAGCTAGCATATATTGAACGATAATAGAACGGGAAAAACTACCGAGGACAATGCAGGCGTCGAAACCGAAACTCTCTCGCGACCACACACGTCTCGTAATTCGTCCCGTCGCGTCGCACGGTGGTGCCATTCCTCGTAGACCTGGCCAAAATTCAGTACAGCACAAATTTTCTTGCTATCCGATGACTCGTCTCCTGTATATCATAATGTGTCGAAACAATTTATGTGTGAAACATTTTACTGTCGACGTAGGTGTTCATAATATTACGTAGTCCGTAGTATTTCTTTTTATTCAAGTTTGCCTCGTGTTTGCCTATCGATTCGAGAGAAGTCCTACAATCATGACAGAAGAACTATACAAATTATGTGAAAGAAAGCTTGCGGTAGAAAGTTCTCTAAAAAGAAACGTAATCAAAGAACGTATCAAACGTAGTCAGAACGTATATCAAAGATTATTTCGAACGACTGATCCTTTCTGATCCATTCACCAGTCTTGCAAGAATGAATCGTTAAAAACACGATAGTAACATAGAGGACACAGAATAGCGTATCCCATTCTGATAATTCAAAATTGAGAATCCAAACAATTGCAGTGATGTAATTAATATATAAAAATACGACAGCGTTCTTCATTTCAAATAACACTTACAGTTCCCTTTTAGCGCTGTCAATGGTATATTCGAACTAAGTTGCACACTAAAATGACCCACAGAAATGGCCCAAAGAGATGCCCCACAGAGATGGCTCACAGAAGTGGCCCACAGAAATGGCCCACAGAAGTGGCTCTGTGAAGTGGCCCACAGAAGTGTCCTACAGAAGTGGCCCACGGGAGTGGTCTACAGAAGTGGCTCAGTGAAGTGGCCCACGGGAGTGGTCTACAGAAGTGGCTCAGTGAAGTGGCCCACGGGAGTGTCCCACAGAAGTGGCCCACGGGAGTGTCCCACAGAAGTGGCCCACGGGAGTGTCCCACAGAAGTGGCCCACGGGAGTGTCCCACAGAAGTGGCCCACGGGAGTGTCCCACAGAAGTGGCCCACGGGAGTGGTCTACAGAAGTGGCCCACAGAAGTGTCCCACAGAAGTGGCCCACGGGAGTGTCCCACAGAAGTAGCCCACGGGGGTGTCCACACAAGTGGCCCACGGGAGTGTCCTACAGAAGTAGCCCACGGGAGTGTCCTACAGAAGTAGCCCACGGGAGTGTCCACAGAAGTGGTCCACGGGAGTGTCCTACAGAAGTGGCCCACGGGAGTGTCCCAAGTCGAGTCACTTCAAATATGTCGAGTTTCTCATTGAACAAATTCTGAAATACTTCATACAGTTTCCGGGCATACAATTTCAATCAATCTTCACAATAATCGAACTCAAGGCCCAAGGTCCACACTAGTCCCAGATCATTCAAACGGGCCTAAGTCGAGAGTTTAGTGACCGCAAAAATCCTAGAAAACACCACAGAATTCGATACAGTCTTCCGAAGAATATTAGAAATTGAAATTCGGAATTTTGGCCAGGTTTTCGAGAAATGGCACCGTTGTGCACCGGTGTCGTGTCCTCGTCTAGCCGAGTAGAGGCTCTCCTTGGTCACGAGATCTCTTTCAGCAACGCCTCGCGAGTAAGCGCGATTCTCCATTTTTGGTAAAACGCTCGAAACCCTTTCTCCGCTAGAGTGCTAGCAAGTGTTACCAGTAACATTATACTTGGCAAGTAGCAGTATCTTATCGTAGCCGTCCACGGTGTCTCGACCGTTTCGTTCCCTGTACCCGTAATCGTTATAGGCCCGTAAGCCCTTTGCTCGAGATCTTTGTCGGATTCGATGCTCTCGTCCGTAGCGAGAACATGACACGCATCGATACAGGAAAAAGGTGTAGGATGCCAGTCTCAACGTTATTTCCCCGCGCGTTGCGTGCTGCGTACACACTTCGTGCTAACCAGAGCTGCGTTCATCTACTACAAGATGTTAATCAGAGTCCTGAACAAACACGAAATCGTCCGGATGGCCTCGAGCCACCCGAACGGCCGAGGACTGTCGAGAACTTCCGGTTTGATATCCAGTTTCCTTCCAAATTTTCGGTCTCGTTCGATTCCGTTTTCTTTTTTTGTCCAACACTAAACATACCGATTTTTGTTGTGATGTACAGTTTAATAAACAAGTGCCTACGATCATTTCCAGTGGAGGCAGCTTTACAACTTCTGTCATTGCAAAATTATCAGTGTAATTTCTTTCGATCGAAATGAAGTGTATTGATAAATCTTATGATTTCGGCGCAAGGTTCGAACATATTAACACTTTGCCGTCCGGCGACACCATTTTGGTGTACTGGACGGCATAGTGTTAATTGCGCATTATTTAATGCATTCAGGACATATCAACGTTTCAATACAGAACGCAAGAGTCTCCGATTTCATGATTTTTTATTGAAAGTGTCTGCTGCTCTCATGAGAGCTAACGATGACATTAGTAAAACTTGAAAATTTATAATCACCCGATAACCTCAAGAACGGCCGACGCCAAGCGAAGAAATATTTACGAGATGTGCGGACGGCAAAGTGTTAAGATCATATCACTTAATAAGATCGAACCTTACGCCGAAATCATAAGATTTATCAATATACTTCATTTCGATCGAAAGAAATACACTGATATCATAGATGGCGAAACATTTACAAACAACTGTAAAATTAATCTGAAACCGGTCATACGACCGGCGGTGGTATGTTTAGTGTTAAACAATTATACACCCCCCTGGAATTTCTGATGATTTTCTGTTCACTGGTATAATTACAATCATACCGACCGAGAGCAGTATGTTGTTGTCAATGGCGGCAATGCACAGGATGTACCACGTGACTCTTTCTCAAATGACCACGCGAAACCACGATTTTCCAGGCGCTTTCGATTATTGTTGAACAGACTGCGGTTTTTCGTGCAAAATAAAAATTGTTCGCGCATCAATTGCAAGACGCTGAAGCCAAATAGAAAATGATTTTTCTCTTTAGTCGTTTTATAAAGTTTGTACATAATGTATCGATATTTCTAAACTCTTTCAAACTTTCAACTGTTTAACACTAGAACTACCGTACAAGTCAAAATGACTGGTTTCTAAATTTTTCTTTTACAAATATTGAAATTGTAAAAATGTTTTCCGGAGTAATTTTTTAGTCAACTTCTCTATTAGAGTACATATTTAAACAAAAGTTGTACGGAAGTTGAATAAATGCATTCTTGTCGTTATTAGAAGGCAATATACACTAGTCGCGTTTAGCGCTCGGTAGTTCTAGTGTTAAATTTACATCTACCACCATTTTCGTCACAAATGCATAAAGATCCGAAGTCCGGGTTACCAATTATAGTAAAAAGATATTCAAGACAACGTTTTCATTTCTAACGAAAAAACCCAAGTCCGTTTCGCTCTCGTAAATGGCACTATGTACACCCCCACCCCCATAAATATTAGGTCACCCGTAACTAAACTGAACCTTCTAAAATCTCAACAAAGAAGCTCAAGTCGTTTCGACGAGTTTTAAAGAAATTATTCATTTTATTTAACACGTTGACTGCCAGGCGCATTTTCCATGGTTTGCCCAAGGCGCCGACGTGAATTTTTCATTATGCGATGCATATCATGTTGAAATATTATTTGCAGCAAATAAAATGGGTTATAAAATCATGCTTGAAGGATTTTTCGTGCATTAATTTCTTCAAACCAATATAGTAACAATGGTATTATTGAAACATTTATCAGTATCCATATTTACTCTAATTATGTACTTTTATTATTTGCTGCGTCGCCGGTCACCGGTGGCCCCCACGGCGCTGTAGCCAAGTCGAGTGCCGGTCACCGGTGACCCCCATGGCAGTCAACGTGTTAAGGGTCTCCTAATACTTATGGACGCGAGTATACGTCGCACGGTCTTCGATATCCGATATATGTATAGTTGTGTTCACGGATCAAAGAAAACTTGTACACGATACGAGTGACACTTTGGCCACGAACTGTTCGCATACATCGAGCAATTACTGTACTTCGTGGTTCGTCGTCTAGTGGTACTTGGTCCGCCATTCTCAGCAGCCTCTGTGTTCTTTCTTCCTTTGCGGCCACTTGGACGTTCGTTGTTTCTCTATTGTACGTTTTCCAGTGGATCCGTTTAGCGCGGATCGATCCGACGATTAGCGCGGACGTTAGGGTTGTTTAAGTCTCGACGGTCTCGGCCGGTCGGGTAGCCCGTGGCTACCCTGTGCGACCCGGTAGCCCCCAACCCCCCTTTAGACCCGTAATCTCGCGTCACAGTATCGCGTGCTCACGACACTTGGTTTTCTCTCTCCTTCTCGCTCCTCGCTTCTACTTACCGTCGCCTCTCTCTCTCTCTCTGTCTCTCTCTGTCTCTATTCCTCCTTCTTTCTCTCGCTCTGTCTATCTATCTCTTGATCGTTCTCTCTGGCACGTTTTTTCAGAGCTCACCGCCTTATATATAAGAAAGTATACGTATACATGTATAAACATATATATATACACATATATACAATGTATATATATGTTTATACCTCTTCTGGCGTTGTACATAAGATATACGACACGTGTATGCCCCGCCACCCGCCCTCCCCCCCCCCCCCACGTAACCCCTGCGAGTCTACATTTTTAGAACTCTGTGAATATCCTAGTATACTCTGTATATCGTACACTATTGTCATTGTTCTCTATATACATATCGTGCATGCTCGTAGTTGTACACACGTGTATGTGTCCCTTGACATACCGTCATCACCAACCCGACGACGAGTACGAACTTGCGCAGATACCCGACCCGCTCGACGGTCGTGCGCTACCCTCTCTGCGACTGTTGGGTAAAATCGTGTCGAATTTCTCGCTGATCTTCCGCGTCGAGAAGAATGAAGTTTCTTAGATCCTTGTGACATCTACCGGCAAGCAAAACGTTTAACAATAAAAGGTGCTTTATCTTCTGAAGAAATAGTCTAAGTGAAATTTAGATACCATATTTAACACCGAATGTTTTAATTGACACGTTTGCTGGACAATACGACGCCACAAGATTCATATGTTCTGATCGTCATTTTTACGAAAGATTAGTTGTCTACGGTTAAAAGCATAATTCCTAAAAAATGATAAAATTCATAACTCCTAAAAAATGATAAAATTCATAACTCCTAAAAAATGATAAAATTCATAACTTCTAAAAAATGATAAAATTCATCATTCCTAAAAAATGATAAAATTCACAACTCCTAAAAAATGATAAAATTCATCACTCCTAAAAAATGATAAAATGCATAACTCCTAAAAAATGATAAAATTCATAACTCCTAACAAATGATAAAATTCATAACTCCTAAAAAATGATAAAATTCATAACTCCGACTCCAGCTCCTCTTGTTTTTTCTTCCGACTTCGAATCCGAATCCGACTCCGACGCCGATTTCGACTCCGACTCTGAATCCGACTCCGAAGACCTGATAAATATGGTAACACTAAATATTTTTGAGATGGCCCGTAATTTTCAATATAATGTCAGTATAATGTTTGAACAAGAAAATTTATTCCACTATTTTCCATAAATCAATTTCGATAATTTCAATAATCGTGAAATATAAGAACAAGAGTATAAGAATATAAGAACAAGAATATGAGAAGTAATCGCATAACGAATACGATTTGAATACGATTTTTCTTACGTGGAAAGTACCTGTTCTTTTACCCGACGATCGCAGATCGGGTCGCAGCAACACTGCGCATGCGCAACGTTACTCGACTCGCACCCGCTGCCGTAGATACTCGGACTCGCATCGTACCCGCGCCACGACCCTCGCTCGTAACTTTTGCGGGTACCCGCCACTCTTGTTTCTCGGCTCCCGATGTTGCCCGAACAGTCCTGTCGCAGGGATAACAAACGATATTCAATGAAAAGCGTTGTACGGGTTGTGGGAGGGTAAAGAAGGTAAATCGGGTAGACTGGGTAAGTCGGGTAAACCACAGTGTTTCTCAATCTGAGGATCTATGGAAGGGATAAAAACGAAGAGAATTATCAATTTAGGATGCAGTGTTATCCTGTGTTAATTTTATTATTCATTGACAATTAAAAAGAAATATAAAAAAGAAGGAATTAAGGCACTGGGTTAGGGTACATCGATAATAAATAAATTCATCGGAACCGTTACTTCCCACGTATAAAACAATTTGTTAATTATCTACTCTGTAAGTAAAACAATCATCACTGCGGATTTGATTCGTTCATGACAAAAAATGGGGAGATCAGTATTAAAATAGTGAAAACGTTTGACGAATTTTTATTTTGTATTTAAATTCGCAGTCTAATCATTAGACTGCGGATTTTATGCGAAATAAAAATTGTTTGCGTTAATCGTAGAATACGGGAACCAAACAGGAGTTCATTTTTCTTGTTAGTGGTTCCTCTTTGCTGTTTGAAATTGCATCCACTTGTTTTTTAAATAAATGCATAATATCCTCGGTCTTCTTACAAGTAGACTTCAGATTTTATGCATTTATCTCAACAATGAGTGGGTTTCATTACAAACAATGAAAAGATTACAAGAATTTAAGTGTATTTTCTACAGCATCGTAAAACAACTGAAAAGAGAAACAAATTCCTAGTAGATTCCTATATCTTGCCATTAATGCAAACGATGTTTATTTTACATTAAGACTCGCAATCTACTTATGCAGAAGATTATTATTTTGCACAAAGGTGCACAGTCTAGTCGTAACAATAATTCTTAAAATCTATTTAACAATCGATTCTCCCAAGCATTTTTACAATCTATATTATTTTATAGAATTTACATTAGCAACGCCGTCATTCCTCCTTCACTCGCCGCTAGTTACTTCGCTTGGGTAAATTGCACCGCGCAATGCACTCGTTGCACTGCACTCGTTGCACTGAGATATGCCTAACGTTATCTATTTATGTGAAACGGCGTCTCGTTTACGGTGTCGATCAGATTCCGGGGGAAAAAGATTGAGGAACGCTGCGGTAGACAGAACGATGGTAAACAAGGCAACCGGAGGAAGAAATCGAAAATCAGAATGATCCACGTTTGAATAGGCGAGGGAATTGCGACAGTACTCGGTGGCGGGTCGACACCAGGAGTCAAGAAAACGTCGATTCGCATACGCGCGGGTAAACGAACGTCCGTCGTTCCGGTCCGCGATCGATCGTCTGCTCGTCTCGAATCTTTTCTTGGCACGTTCGACCGAGCATGCAGCGGAGGGTGTCATCGACCGACCCGTCGCACACCGGGTTGGAAAACCGTTTTTCGTGGCCAAAAATCAAATTGTTCAAACTTCAGATTTTCATCAAACTTTTCTACACATAAATCGACGACTCTTCAAACCCTCAAAATCCATTGTACAGTATTTCATCGTTAATTGTCGTGAAATTCTGAACGATAATTGTCGCAGAACAATCCCTCCTTTCGCAGGATATACCCCGTGAAGGACTGTGAAACTCGAGAGGCGTCGGTCGCCGAGAAGTGTAACATAATACGGGTCGAGTATATCGGTGAGACCACTACTAATCCAATGACAAAACTTCTTTATTTTTTATTATTTCTTTATGGAACTTTCACCAACATATTCGTGGCATTTTTCTGATTAAAATAATACCAAGATATAATTTGGATCATATTTACCATAATTTTCCGGCCGGCGACAAGTAACGTTCAGATAATAGTATTCTTTGACTTGTGCCGAACGTAGAAAACGCAGTGAAAAAACTTCTTTATTTTTTATTACTTTTTTATGGAACTTTCACCAATACATTCATGGCATTTTACCACGTTTTTATTAGCTCGCTTTCTTGTTTGTTTGTTCGGTATAAATCTTGCAATTGATTTTAAACTAACTTCCCGATGAGCTAGAGACTTGAAATTGGAAACGTAGCTCAGAACTGGATGACAATGTAATATTCAAAAAAAAATTTTTGAAAGGTCTATCCGTTTAAGTTTCTTATTAAAATAATATCAAAAAAGATATAATTTGAATCATATTTACCATGATTTTCCGAAACTTTCATCGTCCATTACACGAGCAAATATCATCGCAATTATATCTTATTATTATAATAATCTTATTTGGTATCATTTTCATTAGAAAAATGCTACGAAAGTTCCATAAAAAAATAATAAAAAATGAAGTTTTTTCACTGGGTTTTCTACGTGCGGCACAAGTCAAAGAATAGTATTATCTGAACGTTAATTGTCGCCGGCCGGACCCGTGGTGGCGACGATTATCGATGAAATACTTATCCATCTTAGATAAGTTTGTGTTCGGGGACGTCACTCTGAACTCTAAAAATCCGAAGAACTGATTATTATAGCATGATACAACAAGTTTTGAATCAATGTCTTATATACAAGTCTATTCGTAAACGATTTACCAAACGAATTTTCAAGCGGAAGTTGTTGGGCATACAGTGTACTAATTTGGTTTTGTGATAGTCCGCTTTTGTTATCGAAATATGAAGGTCACTTTGACTTTTGTGACATGATATGTAATGTTTGACCTTGTTTGACCTTAGAAAAACTAGTTCTCTACAATAAAGAAAGTCAAGGTGACCTCTATATCTCAATAAAACAGCAAAACAGAAAGAAAACTAATTACCACATTGAATGCTACTCTTGAAACCATGCGACGTTCGTTTCAAAACATTTTTAATGAAACGTGTTTTGAATTTTGGCCACGAAAAGTAATTCTCCAGCACATTGTGCATCGTCGGCCAAAGCGGGTAACGCGGGTCGAGCCGACGAAAGGACGGTCGATAATTCCTTTCCGTGGTTTTCGCCGATTTTTCGTTTTATTTTTCTTTTTCTTGTCGCCGGCCACGCACGAGTCGTTTCACAGAAGGTTCACGGTCGTTGGATCTCGCGCGTATGCGTTCGCCGACTGCAGCCGCCATTCGTCTCCTCGCGAACATCACCAAAAACAGAAGAGCAACATGTTTCGGCTTTTGAAGCAATTTGGACGACGATGAAATCTAGCATTTGGTTTCGGAAGCATGGAAGTTGTAGAGAAACTTTTTGTCTTTAGTAAAACCACGCGGAGGAATTAATATACAGGGTGTCCCACATAAATGGGAATACCTACATATCTGTCGTATTTACAGTCCTATTAGAAAACTTCAGAGGACAAACTGACACTATTGCAGGGGGCAAATATAATGGTAAAGAAAACAATTTTTGATGTGTTTTTTAATGAAATTTCAAGGTCACCGATGTTTTTTTTAAATGGAATAGTATATTTTTTTTTACGATAGCACGATAGACAATAAAAAACTGAATTTAGTGGATTCCACCTTTTTGACCTTGAAATGACCTTGAGCAAGAATAATCATGTTGGAGCGGATAAAATGTGGAAGTTTAAAACTTACGTGTTTCGGCAAAGATTACGCGTTGTTTACGGCGGGTTGACCTTTACATATCATAATAAATGTTCGAAATGTTTAGTCAGTTAGTAATATTTTATTTTAATGTGGTCGCATTAACAGCAAGGTCATTAGCGACCACATGGTTTACAGATTACAATTTGTTAAAGTAACATTATAGATCTTTGGAATGCAAATTTATGCAATATTGCAATCTTGCATTAAATGATCTGTAGGCATTGTCGATTTCCTGCAACGTAATTGAAGCACATGCTACAGTAATCCTTTGACGTATAGCCAAAACATATACTATTTCATTTGAAAAAACATCGGTGACGTTAAAATTTCATTAAAAAACACGACATACAACATTTTTTTCTTTACCATTATATTTGCCCCCTGCAATAGTGTCACTTTGTCCTCTGAAGTTTTCTGATAGAACTGTAAATACGACAGATATTTAGGTGTTCCCATTTATGTGGGACACCCTGTATACTTATATTAATATAGATAATTGCCAAAAAAAATTTTTAAAAGTTTTGAGATTATAGGATTGTGGAAAATATAAGAGGAACACTGTCTCCACCCTTAAAACTGGGTGGATGGTCATGATGATACGGAATGTTTGTTAAAAACCGAGTGATTTGTCGTTTTTAATTAAACCACGGAAGTAATACACGGTTACAGTTGTATAGACGAATTGTCGAAAAGGTTCAAATCTTTTGAAATTATAGAAATCTAAACGGGAGAAGGGAAACGATGACTCTGACCCTTGGAGCAGGGTGGACGTTGATGAAATGGAACACTTGGTTTCAGAAGCTCGGGAAAAATAGAGGAATTTGTCTTTTTGAGTAGAACCACGCGGAGGTAGTAATGCATAATTATATCTATACGGTGAGATTGTCAAAAATAGTTCAAATGTTTTAAAATTATAGAATTCGATACATGGGAAGAGAGAAACGATGACTTTGGTCCTTGGAGCAGGGTGGACGTTGATCAAATGGGACACTTGGTTTCGGAAGCTTGCCAAAAAACAGAGGAATTTATATTTTTTAATAAAATCATGCGGATGAACTAACTTATATATATATAAATATATACATAGTTGTATTTATTGAGTTAATTGACAAAATCAAAAATTTAAGAGGGTTGTAGAAAAGATAAGAGGAACTATGCTTCCACCCTTAAAGCAGGGTAGACGTTGATGCAATGGAACACATGGTATCAAAGGCTTGACAAATGTATAAGCATTTATCTTTTCCAACTCTTTGATGGTCGCACGTTTCTTTCGCTCAGCTTTGTTCGTAGAGCAATTAGTAATTAATAGACTGCGGAATTGTATGCGAAACAAGAAATATCCATGTCAATTATAAGAAACGGATGCTACATAAAAATAAATTTTCTCATTGAATAATTTTAATTGATTGAAAATAATGTAACAACATCATTCGATTCTTCTAACGTCTTCACACTTTTGCATTTGACGAATCCATTTTCGTCTTAAATGCATAAAATCCGCAATCTAGTAATTAGTAGCAATTGAAACGTACGAGCAACGAAATCGGCGGCTTGAAATTATTTTCATATACTATTTGAACGTGACCGAGCGTCAATGAAGATGTTAATAAAACGCACGGTGAAGAAATAACACATAGTCATATTTACATTTATTTAAAAATAGAGATAGCAAAGAATCAACGGTTCCAAATAATTGTACCTACTCCTAACGCATATATAGAATATTTAAAGAATCAGAAAATGGAAAGACCTTTATTTTTATTACAAAATATAGATTCTGAAGATTAAGCAGATCTCGTGCGAATAAACGAATGTATATACATATTTCCTCTGTTGGTATGTGTTGTAATTTCCCACGATCGTTAGCAATCTTTTAACAGTAAAATTTCCGAGGATCCCTGCGCAAAGATCGAACTAACAAATTCGCGAGGATCCCTGTGCAAAGATCGAACTAACAAATTCGCGAGGAGAGAACGATCGGCGGCTGCAATTTCGGCAGCGAAATAGACGCGCAAAGTAGCATCGCACACACCCCCGCGCTGTTCTGCATCCACCCCCTGCTCGAAACGTTCGAATGTTGCGAAAGTATATAGTTAACAAAATGAAAAAAGAAAAAAAGACGTGAACGAAAAACGCGGCAAGCGAACGAGATTGCCGGTTGTCTGGCTGTGAGCGACGACGCTGACGCCAGCGAGAGCGTCGAACGATTCCGATAACTGATCGATGATCTGATGACGCAGCATGCGACATGAACGTACACAAGAGGTGCGAGGAGAGCGTGCCGAACCTGTGCGGATGCGACCACACCGAAAGACGCGGTCGTATCTACTTGAACATCAGCTGTTCCGGAAACAAGCTCACCGTCGAGGGTAAGTTGCACCCTAAACTACCACACTAACACCGTAGGCTCTCCGCGATCTTCGTCTCAGCCTCGCTATTGACTTTCCGGAAGAGGATGCCAACTACAGTACTGCCTCGATATATGCACACCCCATACCATCAACATTAGAACACCATTTCGAAACAAATAACGTTTTTCTAATAGGTCCAAACGAATCGAACCTTTTTGAGACCTTGGAAGTATTAGTTTACTAGATAATGTTTAAAAAAAAAACCTTCTTTTTTGTTAATTAGTATTGGCCGGAATTCTGAAGAAAAAAGTGAAGGTAATGATTTGTAACTACTTTATCTGTGCCTGTACCGAAAATTTCAAACTTTCCTTTTGTAAATTTATGCGATACATGTACGAAGCTTAGAAATGAGTGTAGAAATTATAAACAATGTGACAGTCTTTGAATTTCGGTTTTATTGGAATCGCATTTTCTCACAATTCTTGACAGCAATCTTAATGGATTAACTGATGTAAGTATACAGGGTGAGTCACCTAACGTTTGTACCTCAAATATCTTTGTTGTTTCTAAAGATACGTAAAATATGGTAAGGACAAAATTGAATGGTACAACGGGGCTGACACGATGCCAGAAAATAATTTTGTTTTTATGCCATTTTTGTAGAGATATCAAGGTCACCTTGACTTTTTTAAATGGAACCACCCTTTGTTTAAACACCTACAATGATAGTCCCTTTCATTACGAATTCAGTGACTATAATTACTCAAGGTCATTCAAGGTCACGGACAGAGTTCAACATTCTTTCAAAGCCCGTTTACAGGCATGTATCGATATTAAATGTTATAGGTTATCTCTGCCCGCGACCTTGTATGACCTTGAGTAATTGTAGTCACTGAATTCGTAATGAAAGGGACTATCATTGTAGGTGTTTAAAAAAGGTTGGTTCCATTTAAAAAAGTCAAGGTGACCTTGATGTCTCTACAAAAATGGCATAAATACATAATTCTTTTCAAAACTTATGCCAACATATTTGTGACATTTCTCCGATTAAAACGAGACCAAATATGATACAGTTCGGATTTGCATATTTAATTCACCAATTCAGTAGAATCTCTTATGTTCCACCGATCAGTTTGGATAATCGAGGTTGTACTAAATCGTGGATTAAACGAGTAAACATTATCCAAATTGTATCGTGTTTCGTCTTGTTTTAATCAGGAAAACGTGGCAGATACGCCAGTGAATTTTTCACACAGAAATAATTGAGAACAACAAAGTTTTGCAATTAGCACTGGTTGTCTCGCAGATATCCTGATGATCCTCTATTATTCGCACATATAT
Source organism: Sphecodes monilicornis (assembly GCA_913789915.3). NCBI lineage: Eukaryota > Metazoa > Arthropoda > Insecta > Hymenoptera > Halictidae > Sphecodes > Sphecodes monilicornis. The sequence goes on along the minus strand of OU565293.1, from coordinate 22,782,853 downwards.
TGACAAATCTTTGCATATTCAGAGGTATCCTCTTCCGAGAATGATCTCCGAAGTAGACAAAATCGCGATCGTTTCACCGGGATCGAGGATCGAGAACGAGGATCGAGATAATGTGCCGAAAACGCGTTACCGTGAGCGGATTCGTTTGATTATTACGGGCCGCGTAATAATCCCGAGCTCGGGTGCGCGGCAATCGTTATTAAAAATATCTCTGGAGATCGATTTATCGACTGGGTTCCCCGTCAAACGTTTTTCAAGTGGTTACGAGAGGAAGATTATCTCGTGGAGCAGGGCCTCGGTAGGAAAGCAGCGAGATCTTTATTATTAGACCGTTATTATCGGCTGGAAAAGGCGGTTCTTTTTGATTCCGCAAGGTCGGAACACGTGAAACGAAACGAAACGGTAATGGAAATCGATTGCGGAGCGGTTCGTCCTCGATCCCCGTCTCGAAATTAGGCTGGATCGCGGAGAACACCGTTACAGTAATGCCGCGATGAATGCAACGACTTTGGGTCCGAAGCATTGCTTTCTACGTGCAGGACACGATTCCTCGAGGTTCCTTCATCTTTTGTATACAAGGTGTTCCGAAAATATTCGAGTTCTTTGAAAAGGGTGATGCCGGATGTTATTCCAAAAAGCTTTTTCCTTTGCTTTGTAACACTAGATTTACGGAGCCCGTCAAAATGACGGATTCAAAAATTTTTAATTTACGATTATTAAGAGTGTAAGGAGGCATTCGTGAGGAATTATTAAATAGATTAATTTTTTGTGTACATATTACAGTAAAAATCGCTGAAGATCTAAGTAAATACAATTTTATTATTTTTATAAAGCAATGTAAAATAATCAATTTTAGTGTTCCGTAAACCTAGTGTTAAAATAACTCCTGGAATCACCACTTTACAATTTCTCGGCCCCTCGAGCGTGAGCCGCTGTATTGCTTTCTTCGTGGCATTACCGTATCGAGAGAATAAGAAAGTGGGAGGGAGAGGGAGAGGGGGAAGGTCTGAACAGAGCCGATCCCTGGATCGGATCATGGATTCCAGTGAAACAAGGCCGGAACCTGATCCCGATGGACCCGAACGGACTGTCGGACCCCTACGTCAAGCTGAAGCTGATCCCGGATTCGGACAACGTCAAGAAAAAGACCAAGACGATCAAGTCCTCTCTGAACCCCGAATGGAACGAGACTATCGTCTTGTGAGTCCTGAACGTCTCCCTTTCTTTCCTCATCTACACTCTTCAGGAATAGAAATAGGAGTTCCTCGAGTACCAAGTATCTAGTGAAATGGTTAGCCAAGGAGGTTTTTAACACATTAACTGCCACAACTCGACGGGCCCAAAAATTCGGTAAAATCAAATCTATTTAATGAAAACGAAAAGATGGTGGGATTCACGGTGGTATTTGCTATCATATTTCACAGACTAATAAGTAGACTGTGGATCTTTATGCAAAATAAAAAGTGTCTACGTAAATTGTACAACACAATAAAAATAGAAATGTCATTCTTTAGCACTAGAGACAACTCGCGAAAAACATGAAACAATTAGCGAAACTAGATCTAGATCAGGGGTCGCGATCCCGCTGATTGTCCCCGCTGTGTCTCAACCGACGCACTCTGGGCGGGAAAACCATTTTCTCGTGGCCAAAATCAAATTATTTGAATTTTCGAACGAATTCTTGGTACATATCAATCGATGAACCTTCAAAGCTTTAAAATTGAAAATATTAACACTAGATTTACGGGGCCCGTCAAAATGACGGATTCAAAAATTTTTAATTTACGATTATTAAGAGTGTAAGGAGGCATTCGTGAGGAATTATTAAATAGATTTATTTTTTATGTAGATATTACAATAAAAATCGCTGAAGATCTAAGTAAATACAATTTTATTATTTTTATAAAGCATTGTAAAATAATCAATTTTAGTGTTAGTAAATAAGTGTTAAATGATTTTATATTCAACTGAAATGAATACATCGATCGTTTTAAATTCTTTTAATATGTCCACTGCTTTAAATTAAATTTTTCTTTGTCTCGTAAGTGCATAAAATCCACAGTTTAGTAATAAGCACAAGCACACACTCCACCCATCGATGCAGAAATTAATTTTTGAGTCTGGAGAAATGATCCTGTCACCTACGTCTGTGTGACATGGCAGTCAAAGTGTTAATAGATCCTTCAACATCGATAGAAGCTTAAAACATTAACCCTTTGCATGCCATTGGCATCGCTATAGCAACGTTCACAATCCGTAGACAGCGGATCATTATGCAATATAAAAATTATTTGGATCATTATGCAATTAAAAATGCAATATAAAAATTACAAATTTATTTTCTTTCTTTCATTCTATTCATTCTTCAAGAATAATGCTCTTGCCACCAATTTTTCAAAAAGAACAATTGCTAACATATTTAATCATATTTCAATAATTTGTATACATATATTTGTTATACATACTGTAGAGTACGAAATTGTGATGCAAATGCAAATTAATATGTTTAATCCAGGTTGAAAATAATATAACAGTATTTTTTAATTCTGCTAATGTTTTTACTCTTTTATACAACACCTATTCATATTTGTCGTAAATGCATAAAGTCCACTGTCTAATAGTCAGCTACCTAATTAGTAGTAGTAGCAACAACGCTACTTTTATTTTATCACAAACAATTTTCGATTTTATCATCTCGGAATAAAATGATTGGGTGTGCCATCATTAGGTGTGCCAAGGGTTAATTAACGCTAAACCTACCGTGCATTAAAAGTTGCTGATTTATAAAAATGATACAGATGAATTTATTTAGATTTTCCATGATTTTTCTTATAATATCTGCTTGAATACAGAAATATGTATAATCATTTCCAATTAAGGAAGCATCCTTATGATTGCAATAATTCTATAATAAAAAATCTGAAACCGATCATTTGATCGACGGTGGTAGGTTTAACGTCGTTAAATGCTAATGTCGGGCATGAAGTGATTCTATACTTAGGCGACTTGTTCATTATACTGAGACTGTTCCTGCTATTCCAGCGACTTGAAGCCAGAGGACAAGGACCGGCGGCTGCTGATCGAGGTATGGGACTGGGACCGAACGTCCAGAAACGACTTCATGGGCTCGTTGTCGTTCGGCATCTCGGAGCTGATGAAGGCTCCCGCGAGCGGGTGGTTCAAGCTGCTCACCCAGGAGGAGGGCGATTTTTACAACGTGCCCGTGCCCGAAGAAGGTGTCGATCTCGCCGAGCTCAAAGTCAAGATGCGAGTAAGCTCCCCTATCCTCTTGGAGAAAACAATAGTTTTCCTTTTTTGGGGATCATGTCTCATCGCTTCCTCTGTCTTCTTATCTCCGTTGTAGAAAACGTCGGTGACGAAGAAGGCACCGACCACGCAGGACAAGGAGGTGCCGCACAACATGGGCAAGAGCGATTTGATCAGAGCGAGCGACTTCAACTTCCTCATGGTGCTTGGCAAGGGCAGCTTTGGCAAAGTCAGTCGCCTCTCGATCGAAATATTTCTGTAGGATCTTAGGAAAAATGAGGAATTCCGCGCCGGGAATCGAACCCGGGACCTCGCGGTTGTAGCTGATCGGCTCTTACACATACCCACGGAACCCTCCCACTTTTCCTAATCTCTATACAGCAGTGGTGGGCACGGGTGGAGCCCCTCAAACGCCTGCTTCTCCCACCAACCTCTCTTTCACGCAGCGCGCACGTTCGTTGCTCCATTGTACCGCGCTTGCTGGAAGGGGACAGAGGGCGCTACGGTGTGGACGGTTTTGCCTCAATTGAGGCAAAATTGCCCATCTCTGCCATACAATATTTGGTCTGGGGGTCCTGATCCCACACTCGGCCATCCTGCTCCGACATTCGCTCTCGAATGTCCGCCGCAGGGCCATCGTCTTTTTGGCCTCAGCGCCATCCACACAACTCGTCATAAACTCAGTGTTGGGATATGGTCCAACTTTTCTCGCGCATGCGCGGCGATTTTGGCCTCAGTAAAGTAATATTCTCGATAAAATGGGGTACCTTGAGCACCCAGCAGAATTTTAAAAAATTGGTATGATTTGATTCTGAAAAATGAATGTATAACGTGTATTTGTGTATATTTTGTAACTCGTAGGACACGTCCTGAAGTCTTTTTGTCCGGAATAGATTGTTTCGATACTTTCCCGCCAATATAACTGTCTTAGGGTTCTACTACCTCGTCATCATGATGTAGATACGTTACTGTTTTGGCCGCGCATGCGCGAGAAAAGTTGGACCATATCCCAACACTGCATCAACTTCGTCACTTTTCGGGAACACCATCCTACTGCCTCCTCTAGCAGTTTTCCCTGGATGTGCCCCTTACTTCACTTCGTCGTCCTTTCGCTCACGTGCGACCGTCTTCGCAACGCTTGCTCACTGCGTTCGTCGTCTGTCACCATAAGGGCATCGGTGTTCCCCCCATCCCGGACGAGGCCCCCAATGTAGGATCTTAGAAAAAATGAGGAATTCCGGGAATCGAACCCGGGACCTCGCGGTTGTAGCTGATCGGCTCTTACACATACCCACGGAACTCTCCTACTTGTCCTAATCTTCATACAGTATTTGGTCTCGGGGGGTCCTGATCCCACATTTCTTTCTTTGTGTATACTAGAGTCTTCGATTGAAATGGGTTACCAAGTTGTACAGAGCTGGACAACATTTGTTAATACGTTAAACGCTATGTCTATATCGAGTTTTCAAAATAGAGAGTCAGAGAGACTCTCTCTTAGTCTGTCGTAGTTAGAACTACTGTTAACACCTTGTGGACAAAGTTAAGAGTTTGAAATAAAACCGGTAGTTCGACGGATCTTCCTCTCAGAAAGTGGAACATTAAAAATACATTTCTCTTCTCGACGATGATGGAAACAGAGTAGAGTATCTTCCTCTGCGAGAAAGGACAGATCCTTGAAAAATCACCCTCGGATTTCAGGTGTTGCTGGCGGAACGGAAAGGTACCGACGAGCTGTACGCGATCAAGATTCTGAAGAAGGACATCATCATCCAGGACGAAGACGTGGAGTGCGCGATGGTGGAGAAACGAGTGCTGGCTTTGTCCAGCAAGCCGCCGTTCCTCGTTCAACTGCACTCCTGCTTCCAAACTATGGACCGGCTGTATTTCGTGATGGAGTACGTCAACGGGGGAGATTTGATGTACCAAATACAACAATGCGGAAAGTTCAAAGAACCGGTGGCCGTGTAGGTGTTAGCCGAACTCTCCTTCTCCCTCTCTCTCTCTCTCTCTCTCTGTCAGTTGTACAAATTCATTCGTCGCCTTTCACTCGTGCATTTTATTTACAAGCACATTCAAATTGCTTTTAACATTCGGTAACAATCTCCATTACTTTTTATGCATTTACTCCATGTCCGGTACCCTAAGCATTTACAAGAAAATTTTGAGGCCCCCTAAGGATCGCTTCAACGAAATGTAGGGTGGACCTATACTTACTATCGATACTTTGACTAGAAAATGTTTTTAACAAAAGTTAGACTTTTGCTCGCTCGCTACAATGCTTAGTAATATTATTATTATGTAAAATTCCCAAACCCCGCGCCCTAAGCACGTGTTTCATTTTCTTATTGGTTAATCCAGCACTGGCATCAGATACTTTGACTAGAAAATATTTTTAACAAAAGTTAGACTTTTGCTCGCTCGCTACAACGCTTAGCAATATTATTACTATGTAAAATTCCTAATGACCGCACCCTAAGCATGTACTTCATTTTTTATTGGTTAATCCAGCACTGGCACCAGATACTTTGACTAGAAAATGTTTTTAACAAAAGTTAGACTTTTGCTCGCTCGCTACAACGCTTAGCAATATTATGACTATGTAAAATTCCTAAAGCTCGCGCCCTAAGCACGTGCTTCATTTTCTTATTGGTTATTCCAGCACTGGCGCCATCTTACTTCCCCTGCGAGGGCCACGAATTAATTTGTACCACTAATGTAGTATAATCTTTGGAATGTTAATGATGAAAGAAATCGATGAGTATCGTTGGTTTCGCAGATTCTACGCGTCCGAGATCGCGATTGGTCTGTTCTACCTGCACGGACGCGGCATTATCTATCGGGACCTGAAGCTGGACAACGTTCTGCTGGACCAGGACGGACACATCAAGATCGCGGACTTCGGGATGTGCAAGGAGGGCATCAGCGGAGACAAGACCACCAAAACATTCTGCGGAACGCCCGACTATATCGCTCCCGAGGTTCGTTTCTCCGCAGTTTGTTCGAACACAGTGTATCTTGATCGAGAGGAATGTACAGGGTGTATCAAAATTATATGTCACGTCTATCATATCAGGGTTCTATACCTCTGGATCGTTGGCGGTCTGTTACAAAAATGGTCCGCAAATTTGTCCTTCACCCTTTTTTCAAGGTCAACATATTTTTGTATTGCATCGTATAGTACTCGTCGCATGGGACAAAAGTCTCAAAGACACCATGGATTTCAAGTCGACCATTCTCTTAAAAAACAACTTTAAAGTTTTATAAATTATTTTATTTCACATGTCTACAGGATCTCCCAAGATGATATAAATGCGGAGGGGTGATTCTACATGAGAAAATAAGTCTAAAGTTTAGAATAATCTGTTTTTCGTTTGACGCCTTGTTTTTGAAAAATTAGTGTTAGAAAATCCGTCAAGTTCGCGTTCCTAGCGTTTGTAAGTAGTAGATCAGATAGATCAGTGGTGGGCACGGGTGGAGCCCCTCAAACGCCTGTTTCTCCCACCAAACTCTGTTTCATGCAGCGCGCAGATTCGTTGCGTACTTGATGGAAGGGGACAGAGGGCGCTACGGTGTGGACGGTTTTGCCTCAATTGAGGCAAAATTACCCATCACTGAGATAGGTAATGAACAGACGCGTCAAACATTTCACATTCAATATCAAGCGCGTTCGCCGAATTTACAAACTGTAATTTCTCGAAAACGAGGCGTTAAACGAAAAAAATTATTTTATACTTCAATTTCATTTTCTCATGTAGAATTACCCTCTCCACATTTATACCATCTTGGGACACCCAGTAGACATATGGAATAAAATAGTTTATGGAACTTTAGAGTCGTTTTTCAAGAGAATGGTTGACTTGAGACCCATGGTGTCTTTAAGACTTTTGTTCCTTGTGACGAGTACTATACGATGCAATACAAAAAAAATGTTGACCTTGAAAAGACGGTCAAGGACAAATTTGCGCACCATTTTTTTGTTAACAGATCTCCACCGATCCAGAGGTATAGAACCCTGCTATGGTAGTCGTGACATATAATTTTTATACACCCTGTACAAATACTTGATGGATATGAACTAACGAATTGTTTATGCTCAGATCATTCTTTACCAACCGTACGGAAAATCCGTGGATTGGTGGGCGTACGGTGTGCTGCTCTACGAGATGCTAGTTGGACAGCCGCCCTTCGACGGCGAAGATGAGGACGAGCTGTTCGACGCTATCAAAGATCACAATGTTAGCTACCCGAAGAGTCTCACCAAGGAGGCCAGGGAAATTTGTAAAGCGGTAAGAGCTTGCTCTATTTCCTCACACGAAGAAAAAAATTTGAAACTGCTCTCTCTTTCTCTCCGCACGCGTTGTATCATAATTTTCGAAAGCTCGGGAGAACCGGAAGAAATGACCGACGAGCGTGCATTTTGAAAAGAGAGCTGCGAGCCAAAGAACTTTGGGAAACTGTGGTATAGTCATGGACTATATTTTATATATTCCCTCCGGGGAGGGAAGGTAGACTGCGGCCATATTGAAAGGCAAAACTAGTGTTGCCATCTATATAAGGATGCGGGAACATTGAAATGATTTGATTCTGAAAAATGAATGTATAACAAGTGTATTTGTGTATATATCTGTATATACATATGAAATATTAAAATTTAATATACATTTACAGTGACTCACAAAAGTATTCGCTCGCCCTTTAAATCAGAATAACTTTCTTACAATTTGACCAAACCATTTGACTTTTTTTAGCAATTAGAAGCATTGATTTAGTAAATCACGTGCAAAAAAGATTTTTAAAAAATTGCAATTCGTAGGAAATACGTAGGCACGGCGTAGGTTACACTAGTACTTAAAGTTGTCCATAGAGCGCACCACAGTGTTTGCCGCTCAAGATGGCCGACAAGCTAATACCCCTTCCGCCTTTTGGAACGTCCCCGCAGGCTTAGGCACAGTCCTTCAAGTCCGTGGCAGTGATGGTAAATTTTCGTAAGTTAATGTTAACATATTCGATTTCATAATGGCAACTAGTATTGGAGAAGGAGCTACTTGTCAATTCATATTTGAAAATCGAAAAAAAAATTTGGTACCTCATTTTAGCCCAACTTTGTACTTTACTGACGCTAAAATCGTCGCGCATGCGTGAGAAAACCGAGACTATATACCATCACTGGTCCGTGGGTATAGTACGCTGCGAACTCTATAGCTCGCGAAGCATCCGTGCAATTGTTGCGCAAGAGAAAGAGAAAGAGAGCGGGAGAGAGAGAGAGAGAGAGAGAGAGAGAGAGAGAGAGAGAGAGACGATATAGTAATACCTTGTCGCACGAATTATCGGTTGTGTTCAGTTCCTCACGAAGAATCCGGTGAAGAGACTGGGCTGTGGGTTCCGAGGGGAGGAGGACGTGCGGAGCCACGCGTTCTTCCGGCACATCGACTGGGTCAGGATCGAGAACCGCGAGGTGCAACCTCCGTTCAAGCCAAAAATCGTGAGTGCCAATAACTGAACCACAATTTACAAATTGTAGAAGATCCTGCTGTCACTGTGCTCCTAAACCATAGAATCATCTTTTGGAATTATTTTAGCAACTGGCTGGGTACAAATTGCTACTACTGCTACATAAATTCCTAGACTACGGATCTTTTTTGCAAAATAAAAATTAATGCGTTAATGACACTTCTTTCGGGTCATACGCTTTTTCATTAATTAATTTAATCGGCGTTGCAGAGGCGTCAAGTACATACACGGTGCTGACATCTTGTTTATCTGTTTTAGAAACATCGCAAGGACGTGAACAACTTCGACAAACAGTTCACATCGGAGAAGACGGACCTTACGCCCACGGACAAGCTGTTCATGATGAATCTGGATCAGACGGAGTTCATGGGCTTCTCTTTCCTGAACCCGGAGTACGTGCAGCACGTTTAAAAACCGGACAGGAGAGCCGTTCTCTCCTCTCTCGTTAGTCGCAATGAAACAAAAAAAAAAACCTCTCGTCGCCGCGTCTCTCCCCGCCATTTTTTCCCCCGGGGGTTCATCTTCCTTCTTGCTACTCAGGGCTTTCACACGGTCGTCTTCTGCCCCCTTCCCCCACCCACTCGATTATTTTCCGTCTCATGGTTTCCACGTCCCGGTTCCCGAAGACGATTGTCTTTCCAGGGTGTTTTTTGGGGAAAAAAAAACAAAACAAGAAAACCAAATTTCGGATCTCGAACGTAGAGCCCGTCGTAGCGACGGGTGTTGCAATCAGGATCCTCGAGGTCCGAACAGAGCTCCCTCTTCCTAACCCCTAACTAAGTCGATCGAAGTCGGCGAATAATCTAGAACAAGATTCGAATTAATCGCGCGAATGATCGCGACAGGAGATATCTCTCTCTCTATCACTTTATTTCTATCTCTTTCTGTCTCTCACCCATTCTATCTCTCTCTTTTCTCTGTTTTCGCGTTCTCTCTCTCTCTATCTCTTTCTCTTCCTCTCGCGATTAGGGACGAGACGGGAACACATTTCCTAACCTCTGTTCTCGGTCTCCGCGCATTACCTGTTATTATTATAATATCGTATATACATATTTACTTCGGTAGTTTCTACTGTCGCCTTCCAGAGAGTATAAATATATAAATATATATTATATATATACATATAAATATAATGTATATCGAACGAACGAACGGACGAATATATTGTTATGTACAGCGTCTGGCGGAATCGGTGATGGAACCGAGGACAAAAACGATCTTATTGTTGTTAGTATTATTATACGTTCGACTTCATTTCCAAGTGGTTGCATCAACAATGGAGTCATTCGCGATCGTTACTGTCGATATCGGTTGTACATTTAGTCGTACAATTTATACTGAACAGTTGGTTAACACGTTGACTGTCGCGTGAATTTCGAAGTCATGCCTATATCATTTCTATAAATGTCCAGAATTTATTAACAATTATTATTAGTTACTTGGTAATGAAGTTTGAATCTTAGACTATACTTTAGTTCATTTCGGAACGATTAACCCTTCGCACTCGGAGCTATTTCAACAAAAAACCAAACATTTCTTCTAACCTAGAATATTTCCATTGTATATAATTTGTTTCATTATATGCGTACAAAAAATGATATAGTACCTCAAAAAATAGTCAAATGTTTAGTAATTTATTACATTTAAACAAATTTAATCATGCGAACAATATTCTGAATAATGGTGTAGCAATTTGTAGTGGCGCCTCAGAGTCGCTATTCGAATGCTAAGGGTTAAATTGTTATTCAGTACGATCGTTTTCGAATAAATTAACAGCGCAGTCAACGTGGTATGAAACCAAAGTATTATTAACTGAAACAGAAAACGGTCTGGCAAGGAATTTTCGAATGAAATTTCCAACGAAATTTCATCATTTATTCTCGGTTTGCCTTTCGAGGGATCGTCTATGTACTACATGGATCTCGAACAGTCGTCCCGCCGTGCGCTGTATACACGCGTGTACATTATGTGTATAAAGGACACGGTTACACGAGACACGTGTCGTGCGTCACTGAAATTTCTATCGACACTTCGTTAACGTTGCACTACTCGCATCGATCCCGAGTCGAATCTAGTATAATACATGTGTGCGCGATAGATATACTGAAATCTCGCTGGCTCGACGCTGAAACAAAGTGGAGGCACCCTTTAACCAGGCAAGGTCGAGTTAACTCTTCGCTCCTTTTAGTTTTTTCTTGATTAACTCATTCGCTTTATTATACTGCTAAAAATATCAATTCGTAGGCTCTTCTTCTTCAATTTATTCATTATTTACAAATAAAACAGTCTCCTGTCGAATATAATCACCATCACTTTCTGTGTATACTATTATTTTATAGAAACAAGAATGAAGAAAAATTGTATTTCACCCACAAAAATATTCTTTACAATTCAAATGACGTTTTAACTATTTTCTAGTATTTTAAACATTTCTAAATTCCATATATGCATATTTACAGTCTATTCATAAAGAATGATCGAACCTTAGGAGATAGAATGTTTAGAAAATGTTATTATCAATCGATTTCGAGGGCCACGAATTAATTCGTATACTAGTATATTATACCGTGGATGTTTATGCGAAGCAGAAAAATTGCCTGCTTCAATTTAGAAACACCAGAGACATTGTTAAATGGTTCGAATTTTGAAATCACCTGGTTGAAGGGTTAATGGCTGCATGCAGACCGGTCTTGGAAAGTTGCGCCGCGGGAAGACAAACAGCGTGCAATAAACTTGGTTCTGCTGTTGTCAACGATCAAAAAATCGTCTTGAAAAATTAATTTCGTGGTTGAGAAATTGGTCGAAATTGATCCGTTTACCGATCACAATTCTTTTCCTCTTTTTCCCCCTCGACGACTCTGTATTTCCTATTTTTATTTATTTCTTTATTAAATTCTATCGTTCATCGTGACAGACGATACGAATTGTAAATCGTAGAAAGGCGGAAGCAAAGCGCAACACAGACAGGAAACAGCTCTTAAAGTTGCCACGCAACGTTCCGTTTCCAAAATAGAATTATATATTCAGTTTGGACACCACACGATACAATTATAATTTTTTCACCTCGGTCGTCGACGGGTTACAAGTTTGATTGTTACAAACAATAATTGTTCTTCTCGAAGATTTCAGTTCTGAACTGCGTAGCGGAGTTTCGAGTCCGTTACTTCGAGTAAGATGGTATTCTCAGTGAGAAGGAGAGTTTGTCTCCTCGAAGAAGACTTAAATTCTAGAATGTGTAGAATTTCGTTGTGGACTGCGCAATGCAGTTTCGAGTCCGCGACTTCGAGTAAGATGGTACAGTATTTCATCGTCAATTGTCGTGAAATTCTGAACGATAATTGTCGCGAAGCAATCCCTCCTTCCGCGGGTTATACCCCGTGAGGGGCCGTGAAGCTCGAGAGGCCTCGGTCGCCGAGAAGTGTAAGATAATACGGGTCGAGTATATCGGTGAGAACACTACTAATCCAATGACAAAACTTCTTTATTTTTTATTATTTTTTTATGGAACTTTCACCAATACATTCGTGGCATTTTTCTGATTAAAATAATACCAAACAAGATATAATTTGGATCATATTTACCATAATTTTCCTGCCGGCGACAAGTAACGTTCAGATAATAGTATTCTTTGACTTGTGCCAAACGTAGAAAACGCAGTGACAAAACTTCTTTATTTTTTATCATTTTTTTATGGAACTTTCACTAATACATTCGTGGCATTTTTCTGATTAAAATAATACCAAACAAGATATAATTTGGATCATATTTACCATAATTTTCCGAAACTTTCATCGTCCATTACACGAGCAAATATCATCGCAATTATATCTTATTATTATAATAATCTTATTTGGTATCATTTTCATTAGAAAAATGCTACGAATATGTTGGTGAAAGTTCCATAAAAAAATAATAAAAAATGAAGAAGCTTTTTCACTGGGTTTTCTACGTTCGACGCAAGTCAAAGAATAGTATTATCTGCACGTTAATTGTCGCCGGCCGGACCCGTGGTGGTGACGATTATCGATGAAATACTGTATTCTCAAAAAAGAAATGAAGAATCTGTCTGCCTCGAGGAGGAAGATTGAATCGAAAGTTTTGTTTCGGCGCGACGATTCGAGACAGTCGGAATGTTTGTCGGGAGGATTTGTCGTCGAGTCGTTGAACGGTCGTTACGGCTAATTGGTCGCGACGGAAGATTACCACGAAGATAATAACGGATTACGCTCGTTCGTTCGTCCATTCCAACGTTGTCCGCCTTTACTTTCTGCTGTTCGTCATCACCGATCACACGATTATTAATCTTTCGTTTCGGAACACTGTCGTTCGAACGGTCTCTCTCTCTCTCTCTCTCTCTCTCTCTCTCTCACTCTCTCCACTCTTCATCTCTCACATTCTTTCTCTCTCTCGAGTTCGTTCAAAAACGTATAAGAAAGAAAAAAAGATGAAAAAAGAGTATTTCCTACAAGTTTGTCTCGTGCCTGAAAACCCTCGCATCCAGTGATCACACGCCTTTCTATCGAACGATCGAGGACGAGAACGATACGCGGACGAACCGAGAGCGTCGAGAGTCCGACGAGAAAGATCGATACAGCTGGACAAAAAAAAAAGGATACAGAAGAAAATCGATTCCACGGGACCGTTATCCTCCTCGAACGATGATATCTTTTATCGCGGACAAGCTACAGAAGTAGATCGACCGTTGCACGAAGTTCTGCAGTCCCGACAGTCGCTGGAAAAGTAGAAGTTTAAGTAGGAGGCAGGATGGGCGTGGCAACGGGCGCTCCTGGCTCCGGGGGCGTTCCCAGACTGCTCCGAGGGCGAAACTCGACGGCAGCTTTGAGAGAAGTGGGGGAAACGTGGCAGTGTACTTCGATGACGTAACAGGGAGCACTGGAGGGGAGAAAGAACGGTGCGAACCGTTCATCGATTAGCAAATTCCGCAAAATGAATAATGTACAAAAAAATTGATGAAGCAATACGCGTGTACAAATTTTGAAAATGTTTTTATTATTTTGGTGGTGTTAACCCTTTACACTCGATGCTATTTTTATTAAATCTCATATCAAGTGATTTCTTTTGACCTAGAACATATATTTATTTGATATGTTTTCTACATTTCTACACGTGAAGTTAAGTTTGTTTTCTTATACCACACACGAATTTTTAGCAATTTGTTGAATACGGACGAATCGAATAATATGGAAACTGTGTTGAATAGTCTATTTTTGGTGACGCCTCAGAGTCGTCGTTTGAGTGCAGAGGGTTAAAAAGACTTTAGGGGAGGGGGCAGTAATTTCTGTTCTAACAATATAAAATCCGCAGTCTACTTATTAACACTAAACCTACCCAGCATTAACACTTTGATGGCCGGCGTAGTTGATGGCCGTCGATGGCAGTTGATGGCCATTTTTCTCGTCACACGTAGATTGCGGATTTTATGCATTTATGGCAACCATGAGTGAACGACATTTTAAACAAGTAAATTTCATACTATGTTCATCTTGTCGAAATAATTAAAGAAAGAATGATAATTTCATTTAGTTATTAATAAACGATTAAGAATAAAGTCACATGACAGCGGCCATCAAAGTGTTAAAAGTATCTGGCAAATGTTGCCCTATAAAAATGGCAACATTAAATTTATCGAGATATAGCAGATTGCTTGTACAATGAAATTTATTCCATTATTTTCCATAAATTAATTTTTATAATTTCAATAATTGTAAAATATTGGTCATTCGACCGTAGTAGGTTTATTTGTTAATTATAGTAATAAAAGAATCTATCGAAGTGGAACCTGGTTATCGAAATCGTCTAATGGCTTTGTAAATGCGCATTGAACTCGTTCTTATTTCGGCGACGGGGAACGACGATCTACTTCTGTGCCTGATCGGCGGCTCGATCCTAGGCGATCGTTGAATCATTCTCGAATCACGATCGACACGCGCGAACCTAGAGGTAGACGATCAGCCTTCTTGGAGAGAAAGAAGGCTATAGTCCTTTTTTAAGAACGTTCGTCGAGCTCGACGATGGCGAGCCTGGTCAAACATTTTTGGTAGCTTTAGAAAGAAAACTCGAACGCCAGAGATCAAGTCGAGGATCTAGGATCCGGCACGGTTCATGCACCTTTCTCATCGATATCCCGAGCACCGTGTCTCTCGCGTCGTCGATTCGTCGTCGATTCGTTCCTTCGTAGAGAGCTCTCGGTTCTGTCTCTCGCGACGCTCGTTGCCACTCCTTCGTCTCAGAGAGAACTCGCGAAAAAACATGAAACAATTAGCAAAACTAGATCTAGATCAGGGGTCGCGATCCCGCTGATTGTCCCCGCTGTTTCTCAACCGACGCACTCTGGGCGGGAAAACCATTTTCTCGTGGCCAAAATCAAATTATTTGAATTTTCGAACGAATTCTTGGTACATATCAATCGATGAACCTTCAAAGCTTTAAAATTGAAAGTATTAACACTAGATTTACGGGGCCCGTCAAAATGACGGATTCAAATATTTTTAATTTACGATTATTAAGAGTGTAAGGAGGCATTCGCGAGGAATTATTGAATAGATTTATTTGTTTGTGTACATATTACAATAAAAATCGTTGAAGATCTAAGTAAATACAATTTCATTATTTTTTATAAAGCAATGTAAAATAATCAATTGTTGTGCTCCGTAAACATAGTGTTAACCATTTTCGATAATTATGTGTGCGGGGACGTGTCACTCTGAAAACGAAATTCAGAAATTCAAAGTGGAAACGATTATTCTAAGAAATCATTATGGAGCATAAAATAACAGGTCCGATATGTATTAACCAGTTAACTGTGTAGCTCGACATTGTATGTGGCTATTAAACATTTTTTAAAACTTTATTTATCACATATTGACCTCTCGTAAATTTCCTTGTTTCGTTTCTTTACTTCGTCTTTGACGCGGAAAATTCTAAAATGTCGACAAATTAATAATACGTTTTAATTTTCACTACAAATTTTAACATAAATAGCAAGCAATTAATTTTATTCCATGACGAGTGTACAAAAACAGCTAACTGGTTAATAGGCACTTTATTTAATTAGTCTACGAACATTATTTTTTCAAACGTTTCCAACGATCTGACAATGGTGTTTTCAACAAAAGTTGACCAGTTGTCACTTTTCTACAAATTTCAATTCATAATATGAAGGTCACCACGATTTTTTAAATGTTAACATGTAGCTGGAGTCCACGCGAATTCAACTTGATACTGTAGTTTTAAATATTGAAATAACGCTAGAACAATTTTGGCCACCAAATAAAAAAACGGGTTTCCAGCCCAATGTGCAACGCTGCGAAAGCCCGGAAATTGTTAATTCTCGGTTTCGACAGTGAATTGTTTGCTCGTCGTATCTCTCATGTGATAGTGGGCTTGTAAATAATTTAAGCGCATGTCGGAGAGACAGATTAACGGCAGATTAACGGCAGATTGACGGCAGATTGACGGCAGATAATTGGCAACAGGTATTGACAGAATCTGTCTGCAAATCCGTTGCCATCTGTTCTCCACGTTTGAGTTTGGTTTTAGTGGATCCGTTGCCAGTCTGTCGACAGATTACTTTAACAGAGCCTGGCTTCTGCCATTAATTTATTTACACGATCGAGTATCGCAGATCCTGTATCGAATCTACAGCCATTCTATTTATCACCAAAGGTTTGGAACAAGCTTTGGAAAAATCTGGCTTTACAGGTTTCATTCGATCGTAGTAAAAGCCCCTCTTCGGTGAATGTTTATTTCCGTAAACATTTATCAGCAACATTGTTCGTCAAGCATGCATTTTGTTCGACGGTGATTGTGCTTTTTTAAAAGTGTAACCACAACCAACATTACTACTCCTCCTACGTGGACGAGGATTTTTGGAAATACAGTATTCATCGATAATTGTCCACAACACGTGTCTGCAGAGGGACAATTATGCGCGAGGTATATCATTGTTTGAGGTTTGCCGAATGTAGAGAAGGACATCTGAGTTCGAGAGGCCTCGGTCATCGAGAAACGTAAACATACCTAATCGGAATTTCCAACTTCTTTATTATTCATTATTTTTTTATGGGACTTCGATGACTATATTTGTGGCATTTTTATAATAAAAATGATACCAAATATGATATAATTCCGGTGATATTTACTTGTGTAATCGACGATTAAAGTTTCGGACGCGAGGAAGGATAGCGTATGGGAAAGAAAGAGACGCGGAGAGTCGCAGTCGGCGGCACAGTTCAAAGGCTCGCGCGTCCTCACAATGTATTACCAAGGAATAACTTTTTTATTATTCCTTATTTTTTTTATGAGACTTTTTCTAATAAATTTGTGACATTGTTCTGATTAAAATGATACCAAACACGATATAATTCGGATCATATACAGGCGTATGGTCATTATGTATAGGTCAGGTACATAACATCGGTGAGGCAACAGTAATGCAATGACGACACTTTTTCATTTTTAATTAATCTTTTAGGAGACTTTTACATATCTTCTTTTTTAATTGACGATGGAGTAAGTTTTGGTGACGAAAATATGGTCATCGAAGTCCCATAAAAAAATAATGAATAATAAAGAAGTTGGAAAATCGGATTAGTGTGATCTCACCGATATATCCGAGCCGCATGGTGTCATATTTCTCGGCGACCGAGACCTCTCGAGCTTCACGGCGCCTCAAGGGGGTACACCCCGCACTAGTGGGGATATCTCAGGGACAATTATGTCGGAGACATTTGGGACAATTACCGATGAAATGCTGTACTATCGCAAGAATATTTTCCATGGTGAATCAGATCATGCATCTCGAAGGATGAGCATTTTTCGGGCTTTTACAATAAAAGTTATATGCATATAACACTCGTTCGTATAAAGCTTTCGACGCTTCATAAAAAGCGAGATAGAGATATTATTCGATATTATTGTTACTCACCGATCGATCCTTCTCGAGGGTTCTACTTTTCAATGACTGTCAGTTTCAGGGTTCACGAGTTAGAGTAGTACGTTTACGTTAGAGCTGTGATAAATCGACTGCGGACCTTTATGCAACATAACAATTTCCTGCATCTGCTGTAAAGCCTAAGAGTCACTTAACAAATGTTTGTAAATTTTATCATCGTTTTAGTAGGTTGTAGGTAATGACCAGACTGCGGATCTTTATGCAAAATAAAAATTATCTACCTGAATTTCGACAAATTGGAGTGAAATAGAAAGTTAGTTTCTTTTTTAATATATTTTACATGCTGAAAATAATACAATAGCATTTTAAAATTCCTTCTGATGTATTTACTGTTTTAAATTACGTCTACTCATTTTTGTCATAAATGCATAAAATTCGCAGTCTAGTAATGACACATAGATTTTTACGTAATTCAAATTATCAAAAAATTTGAAATTTATAATCATGTTTTTACTATGTTGATCACTATTCAATCCTTTTAGTCACAATAATGTTTCAAAGCACTCATTTTTGTCATAAATGCAGACAATCGAGTGTAAAAGCTATCAACACTATGAGGAAGCATAAAAGTACATTTCATTGTTTAATTTGAAGCAGCGAGCAAACGCTTTTTAAGTCGTCCCAGCGATGCAAACGATTTGCATTTTTTAAATAATTGATTCATAACTTTATTGGCGATCGAATAAGAGCATTATCGCTGCTTCGCTGTGAAGTCATTCAGGCAATTTATTTTGGAGCAACTTTTAGCTCCGATATGCAGACAAGAACTGCGAATATTATATGGACTTCAATTTTCCTAAAACTCGACCTTATAAAGTAGCGGTGTCCAGCGTAGGGGCCCCTCACGCGTCTGCTTCCCCTTCCTACTGTCAGTTTGCGCAGGCGCAGTGTGTTCTCACGGTGGTGGGGACAGCGTTCAGCTTCAGTGATGGGAATACTGGCACTTTTCACGCGCATGCGCGGCAATTTTAGCCTCAGTCAAGTACGAAAATCGGGTACCTTGGTCGCCCCGCTAATTTCGCAAAATTTATTATGATTTGATTTTGTTTAGTTCACCGAATTGTCACCTGTCTGTAGCTCCTTTTCCAATATTAGCAGTCATTATTTAACCCTTTGCACTCGGAGCTATTTCAACTAAAAAACCAAACATTTCTTCTAACCTAGAATATTTCCATTGTACATAGTTATTTTCATTATATGCGTAAGAAACTGATATAGTACCTCATACAATATTTAAATGTTTAGTAATTTATTACATATAAACAAATTTAATCATGTAAACAATATTCTGAATAATGGTCTAGCAATTTGTAGTGGCGCCTCAGAGTTACCATTCGAGTAATAAGGGTTAATTAAATATTAACTTACCTGAAATTCTCGCAGGTCGCTTTTCTTTCGCACTTTGTGTTGTAACGGTCGTAACGGACTCCGCTAAACGTTCCCGCTAATAATGGTCCCCCACTACTTTCGCCCCAATAGTACCCCACAAACTTCGAACGTAGCTTCGGTGCTGCCGAAACTCGCGCATGCGCGCGTGAAAAGCGCCATCACTGTTCATCTCCCGTAGCCGAGTGTGGACATCGCTGTTATAAAGGAACCAGATATACACGAATTTAGACAATCCTGTACTGAATGTATTATTTGGAACATTCGGCGTCGTTCTTACTCGACCATTTCGAATTAAATTCTACGTCCTCTAAATTAGTTGATGCAATCTTTTTATTTGCATAATGCTCCGCAGTCTAGTCGCAACAGGTCCACAAAATGTAATACCGATGGGATCGAGCGTATAAAAGATTTTCGCCCCTGGTCTAGTCAATTCCGTAGAAATCATTCGCGGTAAAGTGCACTCGTTGCACACATTGCACTCAACGGTGCACTCATCGGTGCATCCCCTCTCATCCTCTTCCACTCGATCACCGGAATTTCTCTCGGTTTCTCTCGACCAGCTCCCGCACATCCGGGATAAGAACACGAGGTTCGCGAGTTTCGGAACAAGTCGAAAGAATCGAGCATATTTAATTACGTCTTATTAAGCGTGTTCCAATAAATAAGTATATCGTAACGTAGTTCTCGCTCCCTTATTCAACGGGTGATTCCAATCTCGTTCTTCGATCGGCCGGGCTCACGTAGCCTCGACGATGATTTCCGCGACTTCCGGTGTCCGACAAACGCGTGTCCGGTCGTACGTGTCGCGATCACTTGACGTCTCACGGCGAGGTCTCGTGAGTATCCGAAATATTAGTGCAAAAGTTCGTGGCCCGATTTCCTTGTTAACCGTTTTAATGGCAGAGGGATCGTTTCAAAAACAATATGGAGTATGTTAGAAAAGATGTTATTGGCGCAAGGTTCGATCTTATAAATTCGTGTACGACCAGTCCTTAAGACCTCCGAACTTTATAATATATTTTGTTAAAACCATCTGCTCTTCTGTTTCATTATTCTTCTTACAGTATTTTTTCCAGAAAACGGGATTTGTTGCTCACTGTGCGCAATAGTCGACATGAAATGGGAACAGCGCGATCGAGCTATCTTTTGAACCTGTTTTCGAGTTTTCATCGTACACTCCTCTTTGTATCCTACAACTTTTATGCAAAACATTTTTCTGTATCACTTATTGTTTTTAAGATACACAATTCCGTGCAGAAAACGGGATTTGTCGCTCACTGTGCGCCGTGTCACTATTCGATATGAAATGCGAACAGCGCGATCGAGCTATGTTTTGAACCTGTTTTCGCGTTTTCATCGTACACTCTTCTCTGTATCCTACAATTTTTATCCGAAACATTTTCTTGTACCACTTATATTTTTTAAGATACGAAATTTTGTTCAGAAAACGGGATTTGTAGCTCACTGTGCGTCGTGTCACTATTCGATATCAAATGAGAACAGCGCGATCGAGCTATGTTTTGAACCTGTTTTCGCGTTTCCATCGTACACTCTTCTCTGCATCCTACAACTTTTATCCGAAACATTTTCTTGTACCACTCATATTTTTTAAGATTCAAAATTTTTCCAGAAAACGGGATTTGTTTCTCACTGTGCGCAATATTCGACATGAAATGTGAACAGCGCGATCGAGCTATGTTTTGAACCTGTTTTCGCGTTTTCATCGTACACTCTTCTCTGTATCCTACAATTTTTATCCGAAACATTTTCTTGTACCACTTATATTTTTTAAGATACGAAATTTTGTTCAGAAAACGGGATTTGTCGCTCACTGTGCGTCGTGTCACTATTCGATATCAAATGAGAACAGCGCGATCGAGCTATGTTTTGAACCTGTTTTCGCATTTCCATCGTACACTCTTCTCTGCATCCTACAACTTTTATCCGAAACATTTTCTTGTACCACTCATATTTTTTAAGATACAAAATTTTGTGCAGAAAACGGGCTCTGTGGCTCACTGTGCGCCATCGCGCTTGTTCAACGTGAAATCTGAACAGGGCGACCCCACTGCGCGGCGCTGAAACTGTTACAATACAGCAAGGAATCGGTCACGAACTTTTCCACTGACCTAATGACCCGCGATCACCAGATCAGGACCGGGGAACCGAGCGATTGTCGCGCAGGTACTAAATATTCCGCCGCGAGGCTACGCAACCCGTGCTCGAGAATCTATTTTTGTACGAAAAATCAAGCAGAAAGAAAATCAAAAAAAGAAAAAGAAAGAAATAATGAGAATATGAACCAGATGATGCATAAGAGAAAAGGGGATAAGAGGTAAAACTCGGAATAGAATTTTGCCGCGACTACGCGACGGCGACGTCCCTTTTTTAGCCATTCGATCTCGGGGCGACCACCGATCGAGATTTTGTCGAATTCGATCCTCCTATCGATAAATAGAAATGGTCAATATTAACCAAGATTTTAGCCTCATTCTCCGCGAAAACAGCTCGCAAACTGCTCATTCGCAAGAAGACCAGTTGTCGTAGACAACTGTGATCATCACGTTCGCTGGCAGCTAAATACAACAATCACGATTTTCTGCTGTACGCAAAGGAAAGTGAATTAATTTTTCTACGTATTGTTACGATCTTGTATTGTCACATTTATCGATCCAGAAATCTATCGCTTTTCTGAGATAATATTCTTTTTTCATATGTTATAAAAATGTGGATATAAAATGACGAAGACTATGGGAAACGATTCAATAGATCTTTTAATTCGACCACGTATTACCAATTATATTAACACTAGATTTACGGGGCCCGACAAAATGTCGGATTCAAAATTTTTTAATTTACGATTATTATGAGTGTAAGGAGGCATCCGTGAAGAATTACTAAATAGATTTATTGTTTTGTGTACATATTACAATAGAAATCGCTGAAGATCTAAGTGAATATAATTTTATTATTTTTATAAGGCAATGTAAAATAATCAATTTTAGTGCTCCGTAAACCTAGTGTTAAATACGTTCAGTCGTGTCATTTTCATAAGGCAACGCAGCATGCCGATCAGTGGCTAGTTTCAATGTTAATAGAATGTTGTTATAATCGTGAGGATCGTTACAGAAACACGAGCTAGTAGCGAACAAGATAAACTGCGGATGTTAATGCATTCATTGTATTAATGTTGGAATGCGTTTATGGAAAATATAAAGGAACAAGCTCATTCGGTGAACGGTTTGGGAGCTGTTTGGAATCCTCGGAGAACTCGTGGAGAAACGGCCATGTTGTAACGATCGGGGGCGCACTCGTATCTTCGCATTCGAGCACTCGCGTCCGAGGAACTTTTAGAAATGTTCATGCCCACTTTCCCCGTCGAGTAATCTCGTTTCCCTTTCGTTCTCCCTTTTTCCTGCTCTTGTTTTTCGTCGCTCGTATCCGGTCCACGACCCTGCCTTTATCTGGCAATGGTTGCGCTGGATGGAAACGGTACCGCTGTCATGCAACGCGGCTTTCGACGGGCAGGTGAACGGGCAACAACCATAATCGGACGCGCCCCTGTTGCATGTTCGATCGACGATGCTGCGTGCGCAAACATCGTAAAGCTTTAAATTGCGGAACGATTCGATCACATTTTATTTCTAGACTACGGATCTTTCTGCATAATTCAAAATTGTATCTGTCGATAGCAATTCACAGGAGCGAATCAGGAATTTAGCAAATTGCAAATTGCCAATAATACCTATACATTCTGAGATTTCTTTAATCTTTGTATCGAATCCAACTTTTTGTCATCAAATGCATAAAATCTGTAGTCTAGTTTGTTTCTAATTCGGCGTTACGTTCGATTCGATATTTTTTCGTTGAGCATTGCATGCACGAGCGAAAACAATGGGTGGTTTTCTGTTCGGAGAATGTTTTAAAGGATCGCCAAAGTTTTTCACAAACATCAGGGTGTGACAGAGCGATCGAACATGATTTTTTGAAGAAGAGCCCCCCACCTCCCTGCCTGCTCGTGTCCGACACGGTGCCAGAAAATTGTTTTCTTTCTTCTCTCTCGATTTCGGAGGCGTTCAAGGTCGGATTCTGATCGTAAATGAAGTTCCGAACCGAGGCTTCCGAAACACGCTGAGGAACCCCGTTCCTTCGACGTAACCGTTCCGCTCTTCCATCACGATCCATGATCGATAAAATATCTGCGGGACGCGTGGAAAGCGCGCGGTTCGTCAACCGGAAATTGCGTCGGATGTAGAAAGACGATGCTGCTATATTTAAACACGTGAAGAAACAATGCGCAGAACATTCGAAGCAAATCTATGAAATCTGACCCGCGTAGCTCCGTTCACTCTCGAAGCTGTAATCGAAGTCTGTTGTTCTCTCGACTACACGTCGCATGACTATACACGTTCACACGTACACCCATATTTTTAAGATGTTTTTGTGCATTTATAATGTCGTAATAAAAGTTTCGAATCGTGTCACGAAGACTGTCTGCTTACTTTTATTCGCTGATCCCTGTTCATTGTTCTGTATTTTTCAATTGTTTCATTTTTTTTTTCGAAATTGTAGTCCTCCTATCTTAGAGGACGTTTCCTCGGCTTTAATTTGAACTTTTAAATGTTCAAAAATGTTCACAGGAAAGCATTGAAAAATCGTATCATGGCGACCCTTTGCACCAAGCATCTGTATATAGGAACGAACGGTCACAATCTGTCAATTTTCAGTGGATTATTGTAATTTTATTTAAATTGTATTCAATCTATCATAAAGTACGTTCTTCCAACTAAAATTTGATCCTTTCAAAGTTAAAAAAAACATTATGGTGAGTGTTCTAATTATTATTTTAAGTGAGTGCGAATCATCATCTGGGACATATGAATTGCTTGGTGAGGTACTTAATACATAAGAAGAATATAGCCGTGTTTATTCAATAAGCGTGCACAGTTTATTAAGTATTACAATGCAGTTGCGAATAGATGTCTACTTAGAAATTAGTTTTTCTAATTAAACGCATATATTAGACATAGGCGCAGTTGATTCTTGCCGCTTTTCTCATAAGGTACAATGTCAATTTCGGCACGAATCATTGCCCGCGTTCAAACACCCGTACAGCGCCAATCGACGTAGCGGTAAAACGCGCAAACTGTTAGCCAAGTGTTACCGACAGAGCAGCGGAGAAAGACATTGGCGCCACTCTACGTAGCGATAAAACACTCAAGCTTGTAGCCAAAGGTTACCGACAGCAAATGGTTGCGTACACGTAGAATACAAATACTTTATGTATGAATCAAAAATGAATGAATAAAGATAATGTACTAAACAATAAATAGGCGTTTTTAATTATTGACCCACCAATTTTTCCCGATACCCAAACTTCTCACCAAGTTGCACTAAGTACATTTGGAGTTGTGAAAATTGCGAAACTTCGAAAAATCAAAAAATTTTCGAATGGATGACTTGTCGTTGACTTCTACTACTGAATTTCGTGCCACCTCTTCCGATATCATATTCGCCTAATACAAGGATCACCTTTCGAGGCTTTGGAAAATTTCGGAAATTTTCGATTGGCTATCTTGTCGTTGACTTCTATTACTGAATTTCGTGCTACCTCTTCCGATATCATATTCGCCTAATACAAAGATTAATTTCCGAAATTTTCCAAAGGCTCGCAAATTGAACTTTGTATTAGGCTAATATGATATCGGAGGAGGTAGCACGAAATTCAGTGGTAGAAGTCAACGACAAGATAGCCAATCGAAAATTTCCGAAATTTTCCAAAGCCTCGAAAGGTGATCCTTGTATTAGGCGAATATGATATCGGAAGAGGTGGCACGAAATTCAGTAGTAGAAGTCAACGACAAGACAGCCATTCGAAAATTTCCGAAATTTTCCAAAGCCTCAAAAATTGAACTTTGTATTAGGCTAATATGATATCGGAGGAGGTAGCACGAAATTCAGTGGTAGAAGTCAACGACAAGATAGCCAATCGAAAATTTCCGAAATTTTCCAAAGCCTCGAAAGGTGATCCTTGTATTAGGCGAATATGATATCGGAAGAGGTGGCACGAAATTCAGTAGTAGAAGGCAATGACAAGGTAGTCATTCGAAAATTTCCGAAATTTTCCAAAGCCTCGAAAGGTGATCCTTGTATTAGGCGAATATGATATCGGAAGAGGTGGCACGAAATTCAGTAGTAGAAGTCAACGACAAGACAGCCATTCGAAAATTTCCGAAATTTTCCAAAGCCAAGCAAATTGAACTTTGTATTAGGCGAATATGATATCGGAAGAGGTAGCACGAAATTCAGTAGTAGTAGTCAACGACAAGACAGCCAATCGAAAATTTCCGAAATTTTCCAAAGCCTCGAAAGGTGATCCTTGTATTAGGCGAATATGATATCGGAAGAGGTGGCACGAAATTCAGTAGTAGAAGGCAATGACAAGGTAGTCATTCGAAAATTTCCGAAATTTTCCAAAGCCTCGAAAGGTGATCCTTGTATTAGGCGAATATGATATCGGAAGAGGTGGCACGAAATTCAGTAGTAGAAGTCAACGACAAGACAGCCATTCGAAAATTTCCGAAATTTTCCAAAGCCAAGCAAATTGAACTTTGTATTAGGCGAATATGATATCGGAAGAGGTAGCACGAAATTCAGTAGTAGTAGTCAACGACAAGACAGCCATTCGAAAATTTCCGAAATTTTCCGAAGCGTCGAAAGGCGAACTTTGTATTAGGCGAATATGATATCGGAAGAGGTATCACGAAATTCAGTAGTAGAAGTCAACGACAAGTCAGCCATTCGAAAATTTTTCGTTTTTCGACGTTTCGCAATTTTCACAACTCCAAATGTACTTAGTGCAATTCGGTGAGAAGTTCGATTATCGGGAAAAATTGGTGGGTCAATAATTAAAAACGCCTATTCGTTTGTTTAGTACATTATCTTTATTCATTCATTGTTCATTCATACATAAAGTGTTTGTATTCTACGTGTACGCAACCATTTGCTATCGGTAACCTTTGGCTACAAGCTTGAGTGTTTTATCGCTACGTGTATTGGCGCCCATAT
Source organism: Sphecodes monilicornis (assembly GCA_913789915.3). NCBI lineage: Eukaryota > Metazoa > Arthropoda > Insecta > Hymenoptera > Halictidae > Sphecodes > Sphecodes monilicornis. The sequence continues at coordinate 22,756,644 of OU565293.1, read as the reverse complement.
CTTTTTCCGCTGCTCTGTCGGTAACATTTGGCTAACAGTTTCAGCGTTGTACCGCTACGTCAATTAGCGCTGTACGGAGCTTCGAGATTTCGCCAGAAGATGCGCCACTCTGTCGATAAGATTTTCGCAGTCGCAGTCGGTAACACTTGGCTATCAGTTTGAGCGTTTTCCGCTACTTCGATTGGCGCTGTACGGGCATTTGAACGGAAGCAATGATTCGTGCCAAAATTGACATTGTACCTTATGGGAAAAGCGGCACGAATCACCTGCGCCTGTGTCTAATATATGCGTTTAATTGGAAAAACTAATTTCTTGGTAGACATCTAGTCGCAACTGCATCGTAATAATAGTGCTCCTCTCTGGTAATACTTAATATACTGTGCACGCATATTGATTAAATACAGCAATATTCTTCTTGCGAATTAAGTACCTCACGAAGCAATTCATATGTCCCAGATGATGCTGATGATGATTTCACGACACGTGTCCTGCAGACTCGATAAGAAACACCTATTCTACTTTGCACCGAACATGTGTCTAGAATAATAAATATAATTTACTAAATTACTACTCTATGTGGAGTACAACGACATCATAAATACTGTATAATAATAAAAATACTATCTGTACCTCCGTTAAATCTCTGCCAGGATATAGAGCGCTTGTTGCTCACGCTTAACACTCTATTTCTTTTTCTGCAGAACTATCTTCCATCTACGACCCTACATAATTCGCTGTTTGCAGCGGTTTTAGGCGAGCAATGGCAGTCGAATAAATTTGTGGTCATCGCAGAAGAATGCAGCAGTGGCAATAGCAGCAAATCATCGTGACGGCGGTGCATCGTAAATTCGTCGGAAGCGAAGATATTCTTGTTACACGCACCAATTTGCATGAGGATCCTGCACGTTAGTCCCGGGAAACTCCTAAACCAGGATGACGTAGTCCCTGAAACGAGAGACAATGCCGGCACCTGGAACCCGTTCATGATTGGATAGAAAGAGCTGGAGAATCTATGCGTCGCCACCCACGTCGCCCCGGGCGTCTTCGTCGGGGATGATGATGATGATGATGCGCGCATCCTTTCACCTCGCCGGGGGTATTCTTATATATAGATGTATTCGACAGGGACTCGCTTCGCAATGGTCCGAGACAAGCAGACCACGAAGGAGCGATTCAGCCGATCATCCGCGACGATTCATCACGAGATGATCCGGACCCCGACGGTACTCCTGCTGATCGGTGCACTGGTCGTCGGATCAGGTGACTATAGCGTCCGCATTCAGCCGCCTCGAGCCAACTATTGAGCCGCTCCTTTTCGCTCGATAACTATTGTTCAGTCTACTCGCGATCCGCGGGCTTCGTCCTCGCATTCCTTTGCTATTTATACGCGTTGACGCATCGAGTCCTTTCAGTGACACAAAACATTGTTATTTTCAGGAGCCTACAGGACCAATTCCGGCGCCAGCAGTCTCGCCTACAGTACGTATAAATCCTCTTCAACTGAAAATCACTGGCAACGACGGAATAAATCGTGAAACCCAATCGAAGCTCGCGCGCGATCATCTAATTACAGCCTGTCTCGGTGAGACTATTACGCGTGATTGTTACTTTGTACGACGCTCGTTACGTCCTCTGGCATCCTCCATGGATTTTCCACTTGTTTATAGCATGTATCCGTTTCCCCGCTGATTAGAATTTTCATTCGAAACTGGTTCGCCTCGACCGGTTCCGGTATGAATTTTATAAAAACCGTTTTGTTCTTTGGACACGAGATTGTAACTGAAACTACGAATGGAAAACACGAGATAAATGAGAGGGAGGGTAGCTTAATTTGAAGTGGGATCTAGGTCGATCTAGGATGAAGATTATTAACCTTTTACAGTCGAAAATATTTTAACTCTAAAACGTAGACATTGATTCTGATCTCAAGCGTTTCCAATGTATACATGATTTACGTTCTCTTATATAGTATATGTGAAGTTTAATTGCACGACTGCGGATCTTTATGCAAAATTAAATAAAAATAAATTTTTAAAAATACCACGTTTTTAAAACGGTCTAAAAAGTATAAAATAATAATAAATAAATACAAATAAAATGGACTAAAAAGTATAAAATAATTTTTAAAAAACGGACTAAAAAGTATCAAATAATTTGAAAATAAAAACAAAAATTTGAAATTGTGAATTTTGAATAGCTGTGAAAATACTTGTAAGATTTAAAACGAAAAACATGGGGCGCAAGATAATAGTAAGGAATGTAGGGAGTAGCAGCCGTTGAGAAAACTCACACAACAGTTTATATCATTTGCGGAGCAATAAAATTTTTAGCGATTTAGGTGAACTATTCATGCATCAATTATCTATTGCATGCGCCCCACGTTTTTCGTTTTATATATATATATATATACTAATTGAAAGCACATATATATATATATATATATATATATATATATATATACTAATTGAAAGCATATATATATATATATATATATGTATATATATATATATACGCACACATGTTGTACATTCATTTTTCAAAATCAAATCATAATAAATTTTGCGAAATTAGCGGGGCGACCAAGGTACCCGATTTGCGTGCTTAACCGAGGCTAAAATCGCCGCGCATGCGCGTGAAAAGCGCCAACATTCCCATCACTGGTACAGGTAGCGTTTTGCAATACTCGAAGGATATTGTAGCGTGTTTTCTTTCGTTGCTGCAGGCAGTGCATCCGCATCCGCATCGGCGAGTGCAGGCGCGTTCGCCGGCGGCGTTCCCGGAAGTGATCACAGCAGTCACAAAGGTATTCGCAGCTACGACGGAGCCGGATACGCGAACGAGAACCAGGAAGACGATGGTCATGGTCATCGTTCCAGCAATTCCGGGCCTGGGGGCAAGACAGACCGGAACGGATGTCCCAAGTGCGAGAGGAAGTGGGAGGACGACGACTACTGGGAGAAAGAGGAGGACTGGGAGGAACCGGAAGAGGAAGACGACGAGTGCGACGACGGAGACGATGGACAGTACAGGCCGGAGCATCACTATGGTCACAGGAAGAAGCCTGGTGCATCCGGAGGAGTGCAGAAAGTCGGTGCACCAGGTGGAGAAGGACAACCGTGGGCTGGAGGATCTTCTGGCGCCTCGGGACCAGTCAAAGGTGCGCCTCTGAACAGTGGAACCCCTTCACCGGGTTCCCCGTGGAACAAACCAACGACTGGACAACATCCTGGACAACATCCTGGCCAGCAAACTAATCAACAGCCTGGATCTGGAGGGAACAATGTACCTGGAGGTGGTCCTCAGCCGAATCAATCCGCCGGAGGATGGAACAATGGACCCCAAACTGGTTCCCCGTGCTCAGGTGCTTCTCAGCCTGGATCGAGCTGCAGTCAAGGTCAGCTAGTTCACAGTTTCTGACGAGTTCTTGTTTATACGGTTCCTCATTCCGACGACTGGTTTTTGGATATTGAGAAAAAGAGAATTTTGAAGGAACTGGGGAATATTCGATATTCGAATATCCGGATTAACACTAGAACTACCGGGCAAGTCAAAATGACTGGTTTCTAAATTTTTCTTTTACAAATATTGAAATAATAAAAATGTATGGCGGTTGAAAAGTGTGTGAGAGGAGAAAAAAGGAGAAGGAAGACTCGTCAGTAAGGCTATCTAGCGGACCCGTGCCTTAGACGCGGGATGTCGTAGGGACAGTTTTTAAGACGGTATATTCGATCGTATGAACACAGACACGTATGGAAAACTAAACGAAATAGGTGAATTTGAAGATTGAAGTGTTATTGTACTGAACGGAACCGTTCCGTGCGTCTGCGAATAGTTTAAATCGTTTTACTCGTTGTAACTCGAAATCCGGATGGACTAAGGCTCCCACTATCTGGATATCTCATTTCGGATATTCGGATCCGGATTTCAATTCGAATTTCGAGTTGTAATGGCTAATACTCGGATATCCGGATGGTAGGAGCTTTAAAAGAAACTAGTTGAATACTTATGATGCGTTCTCTATTTAGGCTCCAGCGGCGTTGGGCCCGTGAAGCAAGCGCCTCTGCCTGGTATACCAGCAACCCCTAATTATCAGAGTCCCGCGAGTAATCCTGAAGGATCACCGGTTGGATGCGGACCCGGTGGTTATGGCAATTGCGGAAATAATCCTGACGGTCAACCTGGAGGACCTCACGGAACTCCTACAGGCTCTCCGTACCATGGATCAAATTCTGGGCAACCGGGTGGACCAGGAAACGCAGCGAACCCCTGGAATCCAGGAAATTCCAAGACTCCAGGAGCTCCAGGAAGTCCGAAGCATCCTGGAGGCCCTGGGGGTCCAGGGAGCCCAAGTCAGCCCTGGAATTCAGGAAGTCCTAATAGTCCTGGGGGACCAGGAGGTCCAGGAGGTCCAGAAAGCCCGAATAGTCCTTGGAATTCAGGAAGTCCAGGGAGCTCAGGCAATCCTTGGAATCCACAAGGTCCTGGTGGTCAAGGAAGCCCTAGTCAGCCGTGGAATTCAGGAAGTCCTAACAGTCCTGGAGGACCAGGAGGTCCGGGAAGCCCGAAAAGTCCTTGGAATTCAGGAAATACGAAAGCTCCAGAAAGCCCGGGAGGTCCAGGGAGCTCAGGCAATCCTTGGAATCCACAAGGTCCTGGCAGTCAAGGAAGCCCTAGCCAGCCCTGGAATTCAGGAAGTCCTAACAGTCCTGGAGGACCAGGAGGTCCAGGAAGCCCAGAAAGCCCGAAGAGTCCTTGGAATTCAGGAAATACGAAAGCTCCAGGAAGCCCGGGAGGTCCAGGGAGCTCAGGCAATCCTTGGAATCCACAAGGTCCTGGCAGTCAAGGAAGCCCTAGCCAGCCCTGGAATTCAGGAAGTCCTAACAGTCCTGGAGGACCAGGAGGTCCAGGAAGCCCAGAAAGCCCGAAGAGTCCTTGGAATTCAGGAAATACGAAAGCTCCAGGAAGCCCGGGAGGTCCAGGGAGCTCAGGCAATCCTTGGAATCCACAAGGTCCTGGCAGTCAAGGAAGCCCTAGCCAGCCCTGGAATTCAGGAAGTCCTAACAGTCCTGGGGGACCAGGAGGTCCAGGAAGCTGGGACAATTCGGGGAATCCAAAAACTCCCGGCAGTCCAGTCAGCCCGAGCAGTCCTTGGAATTCAGAAGGGCCAAAAAGTCCAGGAAGTCCCTGGAATTCAGGAAGTCCAAAGACTCCAGGCGGCCCAGGGACCACAGGAAATCAGCCGCAGAACGGTGCAACCGCGAACGCTGCTGCCGGTACCTATGCAGGAGCTGGACATGGACCGAAGCCAGCTTCAGGTAACGCGCCACAGTCGCCGGGATCGCCACCTAACAAACCAGCCCCTGATCACGGTGGTTACAATCCGGAGAATGGAAAAGGACGAGGGAAACCAAATCACGGCAAACCGAAACCTTCTGACGATGGAGAAAGCAAGATCTTCCACATCAACGTAATTCCTGCTCCAGGTAGTCCAACCGGCGTCAGACCCCATGGCACCACGAAGGCGCCGCACGGTGGGACCGATACAACGAAACCTGCTTTTGGTAATGGACCCGCGGGAACTGTAAATTCCGCGCAACAGCCGAATCTGTATGGCCAGCCAACCACGCAGAAGCCTTCCTATCAGTCTGGACCACACGATGGAACTGGAAATACCAAACCCGGACCGTATGGAGGTACCACGAAATCTCCTTACCAACCGGGACCATACGGAGGAACCACGAAGCAGCCCTACCAACCTGGTCCACACGATGGATCAGGCACCACGAAGCAGCCGTATCAGCCTGGTCAAAATCCTCATCAACCTGGATCGTATGGAGGAACTACAAAGCCAAATTACCAACCAGGACCTGATGACGGACCAGGAGCGCCGCACCAACCACATCAACCTGGACCTCACGATGGAGCAGGTCCCTATGGTGGTCCTCAGACAAAGCCTGGTCAAAATCCTTTCCAACCTGGACCTCAAGATGGAAGTGGCCCTACGAAGCAGCCCTATCAACCTGGTCCCTATGGTGGTCCTCAGACGAAGCCTGGTCAAAGTCCTTTCCAACCTGGACCTCAAGATGGAACTGGCCCCACGAAGCAGCCCTATCAACCTGGCCCCTATGGTGGTCCTCAGACAAAGCCTGGTCAAAATCCTTTCCAACCTGGACCTCAAGATGGAACAGGCCCAACGAAGCAGCCCTATCAACCTGGCCCCTATGGTGGTCCTCAGACAAAGCCTGGTCAAAATCCTTTCCAACCTGGACCTCAAGATGGAACAGGCCCAACGAAGCAGCCCTATCAACCTGGTCAAAATCCTTTCCAACCTGGATCATATGGAGGACCTACAAAACCAACTCACCAACCAGGACCTCATGATGGACCAGGAGCGCCAAACCAACCTTATCAACCTGGACCTCACGATGGAATAGGTCCCACAAAGCAGCCGCATCAACCTGGACAAAATCCTTTCCAACCTGGACCTCAAGATGGAACTGGCCCCACGAAGCAGCCCTATCAACCTGGTCCCTATGGTGGTCCTCAGACAAAGCCTGGTCAAAATCCTTTCCAGCCTGGACCTCAAGATGGAACAGGCCCAACGAAGCAGATCTATCAACCTGGCCTCTATGGTGGTCCTCAGACAAAGCCTGGTCAAAATCCTTTCCAGCCTGGACCTCAAGATGGAACTGGCCCCACGAAGCAGCCTTATCAACCTGGTCCCTATGGTGGTCCTCAGACAAAACCTGGTCAAAATCCTTTCCAGCCTGGACCTCAAGATGGAACAGGCCCAACGAAGCAGACGTATCAACCCGGTCCCTACGGTGGCCCTGAAACGAAGCCTGGTCAAAATCCTTATCAACCTGGACCGTATGGAGGAACTACGAAACCTTCTTACCAATCTGGACCTTTTGGAGGCCCATCGACCCCAAAAACATCCAATCATAATGGTCCACAGGTCCCAAATAGTGGAAACAGCATTCCCGGTCTAGAAACGGTCTATCCTGATACTCAGAAACCTCTCAGCGAGCATCCTCCTAGCGGACCAGGTGCCTGTTCAGGTGAATCTTGTGGAAGCGGAAGCGGGAGCGGTTGCACTGCATCTCCGGATCAGAAGAAGCCTTGTGGAAGCGGAAGTGGGTGCAGCGCGTCTCCAGATCAGAAGAAGCCTTGCGATCAAGGTGGTCCTACCGGGGTAGACAAAGTACTCGGGCCGATCGGAGACGGTAGTCCCAACGACCTTTCTCAGAATACACAGAGTGTATTCCCTGGAGGAAGCGGCCCTGCTCCTGGAGGATCCAGTGCTGCAGGATGCGGTTACGGTGGCTGTCAACCTGGCTCCTCAACACCTGGAAGCCATGGCGCGCCTGGATCTTACGCGGAGAATCCTTTCTTGACTGGAAAGGTGTCCGTCCCTGTCGGAGGTAATTCCTAAAATTATTAAATTGCGCATTAAAATTAGCTAGTGTATATTGTCTTATAAAAATAACAAAATTGAATTTACTTAGAATCTTGTCTTATAAAAATAACCAGATTGAATTTACTTAGAATCTTTGTGCTTATTATTATAATATATTTTTGAATAAAAAGATGAATTAATTCTCATAGAAGCATCTTTACAACTTCGATAATTATAGGATACAAAACCCCATAATGTTCGACCGTCATTTAACCGGCGGTGGTACGCGTAGTATTAAAGAACGAAGGCAATTTCTACTCGACTTCTATTTTTCGTAATAGGTGGTGACAATTTTCCTTTTGCATAAAAATTCGTAATCTACTAATCATAATTCCATCTGTGGATGACCAGAAGTCACAGGCTTTCCTTGTCATATAATCCTTTTCTATCTAAACGCTTTTATGCCAGGCAACTCACAACCGCAAACCACCAGCAAGCCCCTCGGCCACGGCAACCCGTTCTTCGGCGGCGCGGCTGCAACTGCAGGCGCAGTTGCAGTTTCAGGTGCAGGTTCCTGGTCCAGTCCAGTCGGAAAACACGAATTCCCGCCTAGCGGAAACGCGCCGAAGCCCATTGGCAAAGATAACCCCTTCCTCGGGCCTGGATCAGGATTCTCACCAGGTGGAAGTGGAAGTGGAATCGGTGCACCTGCCGGTACGTTACCTGCTCATGCAGCAGGCTCACCTGGCGGAGCAGGATCCCCTAATTTCAACGGCGCTGGGCATCCAGGTGCTCCTGGATCCTATTATCCTCAGCCCGGTGCGAATTCTGGACCGAACGATGATCAGCAGCAGCTGCAGCATCCTCTGGCGACGATTCGTGGTACCGGAAGTGGCGGTGGCGTCGGAGTTGGCCCCGACAACTTCGGAGCTGCTCCAGGGGGTGGAGCCGGCATCGGAGCGGCTCAAGGGGGCGGAGTCGGTTTCGGAGCGGCTCCAGGGGGCGGAGTCGGCTTCGGAGGAGCGTTCGCCGGCGCGTTCAGCAGCGCCCAATCCTCTGCAGGTGCGTTCGCCCGATTTTCGAATCGATTTCTAAGGCTCCAAACCCGCAGACCACGTTTCTAGAAATGAATACAACTGAATGAACAATGAATCGTCCCGCTCGCTCGTAAAGAATCGTTTCAATGAGGCGCTTTCCCACAGTTAACGCATTAATCAAAGACGCAGTTTGTTAATTGGCTAATCGCCGATCGCACGCTTCCGGTCTGTTTTGAGTCTCGTTATGTTGCGTAACTGTAAACGAAGAGCGAATGGGATTGAACATTGGTTGTAACGAAATATTCGAAGAGTATTGCGCGTTAATGAAAAGAAGATTGACTCGGAATGTATGCATGTTAGAAATTATTAATTGCGACTCTGCTCTTTCACGGTTCTGGGGTAAGTGCTGAGCGGTCTAACACAGTCCTCTTACCAGAAGACACCCCCCGTGCCATCCCCACTCCGTGGCCAGCTCCTTTAGGGCAGAGTCCCAATCCTTGTGCAACGCACTCATCGCTATCTCTCTCTCTCTTTCTCTCTTTCTCATAAACTCATTCCAAACTTTCACTCATCTGTTAGAGAAGATGTTACTGGCGCAAGGTTCGATCTTTTTGAAATTCGACAACAGATTTGCAATTTATTTAATACCCAACGTTTCGATCCAGGTGCGGATCATTATCAAGGGAATTCCGTTTGCTGTGCAGTATTTTTAATAAAACCAGAAAAAAGAATTATTTTTAAATATAACTGAGTAAGAGTTGCGTTGGCAACGTGATTGTGCCATCGTGGCCAAACGTAACACGTTGGCACAATCACGTTGCCAACGCAACTCTTACTCAGTTATATTTAAAAATAAATCTTTTTTCTGGTTTTATTAAAAATAGTGCACAGCAAACGCAATTCCCTTGATAATGATCCGCACCTGGATCGAAACGTTGGGTATTAAATAAATTGCAAATTTCTTGTCGAATTTCAAAAAGATCGAACCTTGCGCCAATAACATCTTCTCTAACATAATTCAAAATTCGATCGATAGAAATCACAATTATTTCACTCATCTGTTTGACATAAACATCCCCGTGACGGCCGATAGCCGGAAGACCCAGCGCGGTCGCCTGCCATCGTCCATCGACGGTTCTGTTTAGTCTCAAGCATCCAGAATGAAAATTTTTATTTAGAAATTTAGGGGGTTATATAGATAAAAATTAGATTATTATAAAATTTTGGTTATATTTAAAATTGTTAATTTTGTAGAGAGTCAAATTATATAGAATGAAAATTTTTATCTAGAAATTTAAAGACCTCACGCAGGCCAAGATCCTGCCATACATCCTTCCAGGCCTAAGAGTCGCCTCGATACAAACCCTTGACCTGGCTTAAAACACATTGACGCTACATGCATGAAATGAATCTGGTTCTTTGCAGGTGCAGGTGCACAACCAGGTCTGGGCCTAGCCAATGGTGGAAGTTGGTCTGGAAGCAACGCTGCAAGCCACGCTGCAAGCCACGCCGGAAGCGGAGGGTGGTCCTCGAGCGGAGCTTCCGCTTATGCGAGTAGCAACGCCGGCAGTAAGTATCGCGGTCCTTTGACAATAATGTGAATTGGAGCCGGTAGTCGTAGTACGGTTGATTGAGGATCGCGTACAACTGGTTTTACGGTGAAAAATTTGTTTACTATTTTTAATCTCGCCCGGGTCTTTGGATTGTGTCGTCGACTGCGACTCTCCGCGTCGCATTAGCAGTGGTTCGCACCGATATACCCGAGATCGGATTACTAAAGTGGAGGGGATATATTTTCTGCGTTTATCCGCTACAGCTTTTATGCGCTTATAGAGGATTTACTGTAGTTAGAAATGTAGATAATTTTGAGCGTCCTGCTACGCTGGATTTTTCTGTTGATTCGATTCTTTAATTAGTATAATTAACGTTTCAGGCTGGTCCGGCGGCGTCAAAGGGTAAATGGAAGTTGTGACGAGAGTGCAAGATGTCTTCTGCGTCGCTCGACGAGTTACGGTGTCGTTGACGCGTGCAGATCTTAACTCGGACATGCTGTCGCTGTCGTTAATGTCCGCTTTGCACGTGTATTTTCGTTTATAATTTATTCGATTCCGTTCCTTCCCCCGGCGAGATACAAATCTTGTATGAGAAAAATAAGGAGAATGTATTATTTCATCTAGCGGCAGCAGTCTCCCGGTAATTGCCGGTGAACTAATCGCCGATTCGTCGAAAAGATTGTACCGCTATTACACGACGTGATTATGATCAACGGCTGATGCCGCGACGGATAATTAGAAATGACATAAGCGATGAACCGGCCGAGTGCTCAAACGGATCCGAAGTGTATCCATTAAAAACAAGAAAACGAGTTATATACGTTGTTTAATTACAAGCCCATTATCCGCCATTCATTATCCACGATCCCTCTGCCCGCGATAATTTATGACTGTTTAGGAATTCGCGATAGGGTAGAATGGTCGTTTGCGGCTTCGTTCTCAAAATTGTTACATAAAAATTGCAACATTGTGGATATGAGAGATAAATCGTCGTGCATAAATCGGCGATTTGTTATGAATATTGTTTCAAGTAATAACATTTTATCCACCGAAAGTCCATTAACACATTCGCTGCCACCGTCACACGTGTCTTTACAATCTTGTAATTTAATGAAATTATAGTCAAATTAATTTGATACGCTTCATTGTATAAAGTCGTAGTACACAGCTGAATGTTCCAGAGACTCTATGACTTCCTCTTTGCTAAATTGTTTTAATATTTCGTAATAAAGGTGCAATGCATTTGATAAACAATTCTAGACAAATGCTGATAGCGAACGTGTTAATAGTATTATTCACAATCAAAACTATTAGATTACGTTACTGAAATTAAAAAATTCTTAACCATGGCCTGTAGACTTTAAAAAATTAAGAAATAATCTCCTTCTACATGATGTGTTCACATGAATATTAAAATAACTGGAATAACAGAAATTCTGCGAACAATTGTTATTGAACATCCCCATAGAAACTGTCCAAATGCTACTTCTAATTTTAAAGCAATTTTTCAAGCGCGAAACCGGTTTCCCCGTTGTGATCAACGCGAGGCAATGATCGAACGATCTTAAACAGATCGCGGTGACCGCGGGAATTCCGCTTACATCATCGCCGGACTCCTCGCGGCATTATTAGTCGCGAATTATTCATGAGATTCTGCTCGACCGCCGCCAAAGCAGATGAGCAGCCGAAGAACCTTATCGATTTGCGAATCGTTCGAGAGACAACGGATCCGGGATCGAGAATCGCGCGATGATCGTTGTTGAGTTTCCGCGGAATTTTAATGGCGAGGCTCGCTCGAATCGTACAGTGAACGATGATAGAACGATGAGTGGCACAATGAAGCGTGAGGAGATGACAGAAACGTTTGATTAACGCGATCGAACGATGTATTTTCGTCTCGTCGTTGTCATCGTCGCGAATATAAGAAGGTAGAATCGCGACGTACACGACTAAGTATTATGAATTATGCTGCACGCGTCCAACGGCAATGAACGATCATTTATTCGTGATACAATTGAAACATAGTACGAAAATATCCTCGCAGTCACTTCAGCTCAACCAGTCCCACTTTATTCACGACTTCGTATTCGGAACGGGTACAATTTGTAAAGCGATTATTCTAGAGATCGAAAATGACGAGAGATTGTAGAGAGAATCGAAGAGAATAGAGATGACAATGTACAGTCGCTTAGAAATTACAGAAACGCGCATACAGTAGAAGCAAATATCATTGTATTCGATCACAGGTGAAAGTTTGTTTCCGCTGCTTGCTAGCTATCGTCTCTTCACTGGGTTCCAGTGTCTCGTCCGCGGGAAAGTGTTTCACGCAATCTTGCCAGCCGAGACCTTGTACGTGCCTTTCCCGGAGGAGTCGATGTTAGCCGAGCTGCTGCTATGGACACCCTTGGCGCCGGACACGGTGCCGCTCTCGTCAGCGCCTTCGTCGACGTCGCCCATTCGGGAGAACAGACTGCGTTTCGATAGAAAAGATGATTAGTCGTTTGCGGGATATTGATCATTGGGATAAGCTAGATGAACGAACGTGAAACTTACTCTACTCCGTGGCCACCGTCGCCTCCGTAACCACCATAACCGCCGCCAGGGCCACCATACCCTCCGTAGCCTCCAGCGTTCGCGTTCGCGCTCGCGCTGGCACTTGCATGAGAACTACCGCCGGCGAAAGCGTTCGCGTTTGCGTTAGCTTGCGCATTTGCGGCTGCAGTGGCTTGAGCGTTCGCAGTAGCCGATGATCCTCCGTAACCGCCACCTGGACATCCACCCGAGCCGCAACCGGCACCGCTGTGACCTGATCCGCCTCTACCACCGCCATAACCACCGGCTCCACCACCCCCGGCGCCACCATATCCACCGGCTCCACCGCCACCGGCTCCACCACCACCGGCGCCTCCGTATCCACCGGCTCCACTTCCTGCGCCACCGTATCCACCGGCTCCACTTCCTGCGCCACCGTAACCACCGGCTCCACTTCCTGCGCCACCGTAACCACCGGCTCCACTTCCTGCACCACCGTAACCACCAGCTCCGCCTCCAAGGCCACCGCCAGCTCCGCGACCACCTCCGAGGCCACCAGCGCCTCCATGACCGCCTCCAAGACCGCCAGCACCTCCGTGACCGCCTCCAAGACCACCGCCAGCACCGCCTCCGAGACCACCGCCAGCTCCGCCGCCACGACCGCCTCCAAGGCCACCAGCACCTCCGTGACCGCCTCCAAGACCGCCAGCACCTCCGTGACCGCCTCCAAGACCGTTACCACCTCCAAGACCACCGCCGGCTCCGCCGCCATGACCACCGCCAAGACCACCACCTCCTCCAAGACCGCCACCATGACCACCAGCGCCTCCGACACCGCCACCGTAACCACCAGCACCGCTTCCAGCGCCTCCGTATCCACCAGCACCGCTACCAGCGCCTCCGTAACCACCAGCTCCACTTCCGGCACCACTTCCAGCACCAGCACCGCCACCATAACCACCGGCTCCGCCTAAGCCGCCACCATAACCACCGGTCTTGGTTACTCCACCCGATCCTGAAACAGAAACGAAGAAATATTAGTTGTCAGAGAATTGTATAGGGGAGACCGCGGTAAATTGATACAGAGGCAGGTTGATATAATTATATTATGTAGCACAATTATGGCTAGATATTTGAAGGTTGTAAGTTAACTGTTCCTTATGATCGAATTTACGCCTGCAAACGTGGATTCAATTTTGGTACAACAATAGTTTGCATTCGTTTTGCATCTATCGAATCAACAGGTTATAACTTATTCAGTACATATTCTTCTCAAAGCTATATTCACAGTATGTAAAGAAGAAGGTTCAAAGAATACTTTTAGCATACTTCTTTTAACTCAATTGATGCAAACAAAAATTGCGGAAAATCTGAAAAATTCGCTACTTTTTCCGGCTGAAAACTTCCATTACAGTAAAAATGGTGGATAATGACGCTTACCTCCGTTTCCTCCCCCGCAGCCTCCAGCACCACAACCTCCACCGTGGCCTCCAGCGCCACCACCTCTTCCTGCGCCACCTCCGGCACCAGATCCACCGTATCCTCCAGCGCCACCACCAGCACCGGATCCACCATATCCTCCAGCGCCACCACCAGCACCGGATCCACCGTATCCTCCAGCACCACCACCAGCACCCGATCCTCCATAACCACCGGGGCCGGAGCCTCCGCAACCACCAGCGCCACAACCACCGGATCCGTGGCCTCCAGGTCCACCTCCAGCTCCTCCTCCATGGCCTCCGGCGCCACCGGCTCCGCCTCCAAGGCCACCACCGCCTCCAAGACCACCACCGCCTCCTAGACCACCACCGCTGCCGAGGCCACCACCGCTACCGAGGCCACCACCGCTGCCATGACCACCTCCAGCTCCACCACCAAGTCCACCTCCAGCTCCACCGCCTTTTCCACCGCCGAAACCACCGCCGCTACCATATCCTCCTCCTCCACCACCGCCACCACCACCTCCGCCTCCACCGCCACCACCAAATCCTCCCCCAAAGCCTCCTCCGAATCCACCGCCTAGTCCACCGCCTAATCCACCAAGGCCTGACCACGGGGATCGTTTCGCTCTTATCTCAGCATCTGTAGAAAAATTGTCTAATCAACCTTCTTTCCTCAAGCAATAATCTACTCGCAAGTTATAAAAATGTAAATCCCAGAATTCACAAGATAGAGATCCTCCTTGGAAAATCAAGAATCGTCGGAAAAACAAGCTAATCGCGAAGATGAACAATTTTGCGAATCTTCGGGACTCTCTAGAAAACCTCCAGAGATTGTTCGCAGTAACTTCCGTCCTTGAACCAACAATTTGTACGTTCAAAGGTTGTCGCACGTTTTAATAGCACAACACTCGAAGATCATCCAACCAGCACCGACGTCTACACGTTATCTGCATGTATTTTAACAGAACTGCATCCACTTAGCGACAACGGAACAATTTAGACACTCTTTTTTCCCCATTTCCTCGTTTTCTTTGTTGCGAATACGTCGATGCTGGTCAAATGTTCAATCATAGTGCCGTTAGATGGATCACGTCCTTCATCCGTATAGAAACGAAGTTTTACATTTATTCCTGAATCATTGGCAAAATCACGGAAGACTGTCAACGAAATCGCGAAACAACGAAACAGCGAAGACATAGAAGAGCATAGAAGGAAAAAGACAAATACCTTGCGCATGGACGCAGACGAGGGCCACCGCGGCGAGCAGCCCGATTTTCCGGTATCGCAACATAGTCGTCGAGAGATCGATTCTTCTATTCCGCTGTTACGCGAATCGCTCATCTTTATATCGTCCCTCCCACTCTGATTAGACCGCGGATCTTCCTGAAACCGTCGCGACGCTTCCCCGAACGCCGATCTAAGCGCGAAACGCAGCAACGGGGGCAAAAAAACGTCCGTTCGCCAAGGCTAAGGTGAACCGGCGTTGATCGTACCCGTGAGATCCGATATCCTGGCCTCTTCTAATATCCCAACTCTGCCTCGAACCGATCGCCTCCAGCGACGTCGACGCGTCGATGAACTTCCACGTCAATCAACATCTCTCTCTCTCGCTCTCTCCTTTTTTCGATACTCGAATAGTACCCGAAATACTTCCTCATTTCTATGTAACGTTCGCGAGCCTTCGCGATTCTTGTACCAGATGGTACGAGTCGTTTTGAATCGCAGAGCGTAACGATGCACGCGGACATACAACATTATTTTCAATCGGTTAAAACTCTACCATCGCAGATGTTTATACAGTCGCCATTTTTACGGACCAGGTACAAATCGGTTCAAATTGCAGAGAACCGCGATGCTCGCGGACTCGCAAAATTATTTTCAATCGCTTAAAACTCTACAATCGTGGAGGTTTATACAGTCGCCATTTTTACGGACCAGGTACAAATCGGTTCAAATTGCAGAGAACCGCGATGCTCGCGGACTCGCATAATTATTTTCAATCGCTTAAAACCCTACCATCGCAAATGTTTATACAGTCGCCATTTTTACGGACCAGGTACAAATCGGTTCAAATTGCAGAGAACCGCGATGCTCGCGGTCTCGCAAAATTATTTTCAATCGCTTAAAACTCTACAATCGTGGAGGTTTATACAGTCGCCATTTTTACGGACCAGGTACAAATCGGTTCAAATTGCAGAGAACCGCGATGCTCGCGGACTCGCATAATTATTTTCAATCGCTTAAAACCCTACCATCGCAAATGTTTATACAGTCGCCATTTTTACGGAGCTGGTACAAATCAGTTCAAATGGCAAAGCTGAGAGTCATGATGCACGCGGACTCGCGAAATTGTTTTCAAACAGTTAGACCTACCACCTCGCATCTTTCTGTAATCGCAAAAAAGCATAGTGCATCAAAACACATAGATTATACATCTCAGATAAAAGTATAGCTCGTTAAGAACAAGCATAAGTATTCTGATACCAACTATCCTCCTCAACTTCTTCTTTCTCATACTTCTACGACGATTTTCCTCTCCTCTGCGATCCTGAAGAAACAAAATTGTGACACGATTAATCGGAAAGCTATTGCCATTGAGCAGCCATCTTGAAAATCATGCGCCCAATAGGTTTCAGAAAACAATTTTATAACACCATTGCAATTGATACGTCGGGAGTATCATTTTTCATCGAGACTTTAATAGTTTCGGCGAGCAACCCTAACAGAATAATTTTATCATTAGCATGGTCGTATTCCGCCATTATTGACGCCTGTCTCGTGGACCCGTAGTCCTTGAAGCGAGTTCAACACGACGACTTTCCCGCGTCAACCTTGCGCTTTTCCGCGATCCCGTGATTTGTTCAAAGAATCGCAGAAGTTGCGCGATGTTATCACGACGCGGGGGTTCCCGTTGGTCGAGAATGAATTCGACAGATAACAATTGGTAAAAACCAGTGGTCCGGAGGACTGCGTCATTGGAAAACGTGCTTGGTTGTTTCAGCTGAAACGATTTTTTGAGGGTCGATAAGAGGACGGGAACTACGTAGGCCGCATCGCTGTATCCGCGATCGGAAAGCACTCGGAGAAGGCTCTCGAGAAAAATCGGCGATAACCCCGGCTCGATTCGCCTGCTTCGACATTGACCTGGATCGTCGACCAACATACGAATTTGTAGAACTCCGGAGACGATAAATCGCGGATTATACAATCGTCTAGAGATCGCAACGTCGCACAGTGCGTTGAGAATGGGCAAAAATATAAAAAATTCAATTTTATGTTGGTATTTAAAACCTTTATAGAAATGTTCCTAGATCTCTACAACAAAGGTAAGTAATATATAATATTAAACCTTTGAACTCGAAGCAATTTTAATTCCAAAATCAAGACATCTCTTTCAACCTAGAATATTTTTTATTAATCTTTTTAGTAATCTTTTTTACATTGTGCACATGGAATTAACCCTGTCTTCTCATGGAACACTTGAATTTTTAGGAATTTATAGAATACAGACGAATTGAATAATATGAAAACTGTTATGGCAATTTTTACTGGTGCCTCAGACTCACCATTCGAGTGCAAAGGATTTAAACGAACAAACAAGTATTAACTATGCCTGGATGCTTCACTAGCAAGTGAAAAGGTTCTATCAAAACACATCTACCAATTGTGCTGTTCGTTTTATAAAAGCAAAGACTTTTCATTATATTCATATAGAGTGTATTACTGGAGGTATTCACTTGTTATTTTGATGTTAGTTTTTTTCCATTTTGTTGAGATCAAGTTAATAATGTAAATTGAAATGCTACCGATAGCTTTACATTAAGATTTCAAAAAATTCTACTCGAAACTCCTTTGAGCGCCTCGATATCAAGTATGTTTGGTCTGATGCATTTTCTTCTATCTCCAAAAGCAAGCGAGTTATTCAGGTGACCTGTTTATAGTGCCCTATGTAATTTTCGAGTTATGGAATATTATATCCAAAAACAGACATTTCAACGCACTATGCGTCGGTGCGTTTCGCTTTTCCATCGTTTCTTCCATCGCCTACAATAACACAATTAGTTTCGTCCGATTCGCTCACGCAGCAAGGATAAAGCATCCCGTGATTGAATACCAGTCTGACCGGATTCGCATATCGTAATTAATACGACGGGAATTATTACATCGGCGCCGATCGATCGTCGCGATATCGGGGAAACGGTTTTGCCGGGCATATCGTTCGCGATCTCTTTACACGCGGGTATTTCCAGTTGCGTTGTCACACCACGACGATAAACGTTTAGTGAAAATATAAGAGTTTCGCGAATCGAACGGTAAAACGGAGACAAAAATCGACCCACGTGCGAATTGCGTGTACACACACCAGCCGCTACCGACGCTCATTAAGTTCATTAGCAGAAACTCATCGGACCTGAAAAACTCCCTACTAGGAGATCAAAACCGCGATCTGTTCTCACGAGAGCGATGCAGAGATTCGCCGCGAAGAATAAGCGATCCTCAAGGTTTCGTTGAATATTTACGTTTACGGCATTTTGCGCGTTCAGTAATACGGTGCTGAGGACAAAAAAAATTCGCGATGAGTCACTGGAGCGACTCCTACGCTTTTTTTAAATAGCAAAGAGATTGTTTCAACTTTGGTCTTGTGTTAATAATAAGTGTTAACATCACTGTTCATTTATACAAATGAAATTGGCAAGACTTCTGTAAAATATTTATACCTGCAACCATGAACGACCATGGTACTGAGAAGTCGTTACAAGGTCGTTACAAGGTCATTTACTCATGATCGGTGACCATACTCGCAGCCACAGAGATTAAGAAATATATAAATTATGACCTTAATCTATTTGTTTGACGGTCGTGGTCATTCAAGGTCACTTTAGATCAAGGACACAACGAATACTGGAAAATAAACATTTGTTCGCAAATGCTTTTGGAGGAGACTCGAGAACGAGCGGAAGTTATTTGGACATCTGGTCGTGATTAACGAAAATCGTGTGTTTCGCATGTTCTTTGCATAACACGATCAGCTTAGAGCGTCAATGTGTACGTTTATTGCGGAATATCGATACATAATGTTACATAACATTTCGAGTCCACGTTATGAAACTCGCTTCGATCGGCAAAAGCGGTACCGTTCTGTCTTTTTTTTTTTGTGTGTCTGCTGTGTTTTTTGTTCTTTGCTAAATCAACGTACGAGCGCTGAGCAATTGCGATCCGACGTTCTGATCTTGTCAGTATGATTCTTCTTAGTCGAGTATAAAACTAATTCTTTCTTCTCTTATCTTTTCATGTATATATATTATATATATTATATTATATGTATATATATATAATATATATATAGAATATGTGTATATATATATATATTAATTAAATCCTATGTTATAACAAAACAATCGGAAGAAATGAAAAACAGATAACCATTAACCTGTTAACCGGGGAGAACGTGTCGATCGTTCGCATCCTATCGTCACTTCCGGTAACAAATTTCGTTTTCTCACTCGGTCACTTAAAAGCGCTTACCGTTAACTTCGTAATATCTATATCAGTCTACGTTGTTCCGCGAGTCGAGTGAAACGGCGTCGATTCATCGAAAGTCGTCCGTTTAACAGGTTGCATGATCGATATTGGTACATTCTCTCGATTTCGCGCGACGCGCGTTCGTTCGGGACAATTCGAGGTTAACCCGCAGAACAGCTCCCTAACCTCCAATGATTTTTGGACAAATTTTAGAATTCGAAATATTGAACTATTTCCTTTGCATAGTAGCGGCGGCCTCGGTTAGTTTCGCGAATATCTCAAAAAGTAAGCGAGACCGTCGTTATCGTGCAAAGGAAAATGTTGAGATTTGTAACATAACCAAAAAACATCGAAACAGTCGGGTAAGTAACCGTTCCGCAGGTTCGTCTAATTAGAATCTCAACAAAAACGATCACCGGAAGAACTCTTTCGTTCGATTAACAGGGGAAACAACAACTCCGCGAGCGCGCGTCTTCAACAACCGATCGGTGATCTAATAACGAGGGGAACTACGCTAAACGAAATTATTGTCTTTTTCCCAAGACATGGATCGTCGAACGAATCTAAATTGGAAAATTGGTCCAAGGTTTGCGCGCATCGCAACACCAGCAGCCTCGCAGAGGCGTCGTAATCGCAACGAAGGACGACGTATATATTACACTGGCCAACTACAATTTTCTGTGCAGCGCATTAAAATCTCTAAAGAAAAACAAAAATTCATACTTGTCGGACAGTGTTTATGGCTGTGGTCGTCGCGAGCGCGCTTATCGCGCGCGTCCATCGAATGCACAGAGACTCGGAAAGAAAACGGGCGATACGCTTAGGTCTATAGAAATCTATTTACACGCCGACTATCACCGTTATCGCGTGTCGGCGGTGTTGCGGTGCAAGGAAACGCGATCCGATTTGTCTCTATCGACGCTAAAACTACCGGATCAAAGGATCCGATCTGTTCCATGATTTTTTCCTTAAAACATCGTCGACATTGTAAAGATGCCTCTGGCTAGAATTCGCCAAATATCATATAAATCGTGGTCCGAATAAATGCAGTCTCATTGGTTTCACAAGGCAAACCAGTCGCTTCTAGCGCTGGGTAGTTCTAGCGTCCGCGTCGGAATTCAATAGGGAAATATAAATGCTTCCTTCTACAGTCTTCGTCTGTCTGTACACACGACTTCGTTTGATTGTCGATTACGTTTTTTTGATCTTGATCTATCTCTGCTCAGTCCACAAGTAAGGCCTCACAGTTTCGCTTTCTGATTTGCTCTCCGCGCGGATCTCGTTCTCCGAAGACGATGAAATTTCTCTTATCTAATATACTGTCTCGTATAATCGAATACTCCAATTACATCCTTCCTCCTCGTTGAAGCTGACGAGTCTACTACTGCGCCGCGCTCCGAATCACCTCCATCCACCTGGAAAACGTGCAATGTCCTTAACATATTCTTCCGCTTTTCTTTATTTCGTTTGTCTCACCTGCCAAAGGTATAATCGCTCTCAGCGCGGAAGAAGTAGACGTGGTTCTTGAACTGCAGCTTGAACACGAAGTCTTTGCTGATGCCGTCCTTTTCAGAGGGCGTGGTCACGGTGTAGCCTAACAGCGGCAGGCTGGCCAACGGGAAATCGTCCTGGTGGGACTTGTAGAAGAACAGGCAGAAGTCCGTGAAAACGACCCAGAGCTTTTGCCAACCGTTGCTGTTTTTGAATTTCCGCAAGAGAAATCCGCTGAGTTGGTTCTAAAACATGGACACGATACACTGTATCATACAGGCTTCTTTTTTCGAAGGAGTCGATGGACAAGTGGACTCACTTGGAACGCTCGCAACCGATCGCTGTAGCTGATACTGGTGTTCCGGTGCCAACAGACGTGCACGGTCATGTTGTTCCTCTGGGACTCTTTCACGGTCCCACAGCTACCCCGGTTGCCCTCAGAGCCAATGCCATCTCCCATTTCGTCCACGGTGCCTAAAACTTTATTGGATCGTCCTTGGATTAATATATAAATATCTGAATAAGTTGAATATAATACGTTGACAGTGTTAAATATAATACTTCCAACTTCTCTACTGTTTTAAATCGTACCAACTCGTTGTTGTCATAAGTGCAGAAAATCTGCAGTCTATTTATCACCGAGAGGCGATGATTTACGGTATAACTTGGGAACTTGACAGATATTAAGTTAAGGCAGTGCCGTGAACCCTATAGAAAGCGAGAGCAGCGTAGCCTCGCCCATTTAGTGCAAGTCACGCCCACTCTCGACAAGCTTCGCCCACCGTACGCATAGACAGCAAGCCTGAACCCTATAGAAAGCGAGAGCAGCGTAGCCTCGCCCATTTAGTGCAAGTCACGCCCACTGTCGACAGGCTCCGCCCACCGTACGCATAGACAGCAAGGTATCCACTTACTGGAGGACTGCAGGTTCAAGTAGGGCAATTTGGGATCCGAGTCGGCCTGCACGATCGCCATGTTCAGGTCCTCCAACCATCGCTTCTTCTCCTCTTCGTTGATGGCCGAGACCGTCAGCGGCCTGCGAACAGTTGAACCATAGTGAGACCGCTAATAGCCAATTGTAGCCAGTCAGCCTAAGACGTTCTGCGCGTTCCGACGAACCAAACACGATGCCAATTGACCTTTTAATAGCGACACTCGGTTTCTATTGACGCCTCGTTATATGGTCAATGATTCTATTAACTCTTCGCGGTTGAATTCCGGGCTATGCAATGTTTAGTGTTGGGTGTTGTAGAACTTTTTTGTAGTTAAAATAATATTTATCAAACCTGAGACAAGCTTCGAGCGAGGAAATAACTAGACAGCGAGAGATTTTTTTAAATTGACTAATAGTTTCTACTGTTTTGGGCTCGATCTATCCATTTTTTACCATAAAAGCATAAAATACGCAGTATAACGACGAATAACAGAGGACACACGCCTCCAATCGGATTCGTGAAGAGTTAACGGGATTAATAGCGCACTCACTGGTTCCCTGGAGCGTCGATCACGAACGCAAAGTCCGCGCCAGTCTTCTTGTCGCTCTCGCGAATCTGCATGCCCTTTAAGGGTAGCTGGCCGTGCACCCGGAAGCATTGAGCTCGTTGTTGGGTGCGAAATGCGTACAACAACACGTCCGAAAACTGAAATGCAATTAGACAAATTCGGTTAAAAATGCTCAACCTTCTTAATTTTTCTCTATTCTGTTCGGTCAAAGTTTTCATTACCAGGAAGAACATTCTCTGTTGGAAGCCCTTGCGACTGTACTTCTGCAAGCAGCCTTGCCTGATGAACCTTCGACCCTCCTGGACCAGATTGTCGAACCCGCCGATGTCCCTCTGCATCTCGTGTAGTTGAACCATGTTTTCCTACAGAGATACAAAAGTGTTAGTTCAATGGAGCTCGAGAAGGTAACAAGACGATTGTATGCTTGGTAGATTACAGCCTGATTGATGATGCTGAGACCCTCCAGCAACGTCTCGCCCAGTCTATCTCTGGCTGCCAGGCAGTCCTCGAAGTCCGTGTGATCTTTCGGGTAATGGTCCAGCAGTCCTGTAAACATCAGGACATTTTTATGTACTGCCTATAATTGGCCACACTCGAGTGGCGACTCTGAGGCGCCACTAAACATTGCTACACTATTGTAGGATCTCAGGAAAAATGAGGAATTCCGCGCCGGGAATCGAACCCGGGACCCTCGCGGTTGTAGCTGATCAACTCTTACACATTCCCACGGAACCCTCCTACTTTTCCTAATCTCCATACAGTATTTGGTCTGGGGGGTCCTGATCCCACAACTATTATTGAATTTGTTTGTATTTAATAAATAACGTAGTATTTAAGCAGCGTTATATCCATAAAATGAAGAGAATCATTGGAAATATTCTATGTCGGAAAAAATTTTGAGTTTGGTTTAGCGGGTGAAAAGTATTATACGGTGTACCATATAACAGTAAACAGTAAAGAGTATAAAATTAATTTGACTATCTTCAATTCAACTGCGAGA
The DNA here is from genome assembly GCA_913789915.3 of Sphecodes monilicornis. Classification (NCBI taxonomy): domain Eukaryota; kingdom Metazoa; phylum Arthropoda; class Insecta; order Hymenoptera; family Halictidae; genus Sphecodes; species Sphecodes monilicornis. Next base: position 22,733,164 of record OU565293.1, on the reverse strand, counting down.
TTGCGAACATAACAAATCTGTGGTGGTGGTAGAGACCGAATGTATTTTTCACTACAAGCAAGTAGTGAAGTTGTTACGAAGTTGCAGTTCTATGGAGCATACCATCTATGATACAGTTGTAATGCAACAACCGTTGCAGCGGCTTCAAGAGGAACGAAGTCAGCGGCAGATAGCAGTGCTTCTGCTCCTCGAAGTCGCGGCATAGTTGATCGAAGCGGCGGGAGGTTCTTGTGCAATATTCCATCTTCTCGAGGACCTGTATCAGGTTCTCCAGGTATTGATCGTAGAGCGGCAACACGTTCAGCATCGTGTTGTAAAGGAAATCCCCGATGTTGTGACGCGCGTTGCTCTCCCATCGTGCCAGCCTAGCCTCCATTTCTTGAAGACAAGGACCGTGGACATCCGCTAACAGTTCGATCAGTGAAACCACCGACTCACCCTCCAACTCCGCCTCTCGGGACACCTCCTCGCGGAACCACTGCCAACAAAAGGACAACCGAATCAGTGCCAAGCCCATTATAATCTCACTCTGATTGGTGGACCCTCCCCCTGGTGCACACCCTTTGCATCCGATATTACATGGTCTCTAATTGAAGACCACGATGCAAGAACCCCCCTCTTCATCCCTAACTCATACACAGTTTCAGACAGTGATGCCAGAAATGTCAGCTTTTCGCGCATGCGTACTGCGGCGCGCGCGGAATCCAGTAATGTATACGCGCAAAAAAAGAGAAACGTCTAGGTGGCGTGCCGGGACCTAGCACTGCCATAGACGAACTTGACGATAACGGACGTTATTTTTTATTTACTTGTTTATTTATATAATTAAAAAATATATTTTTGTTATTTTGGATACTGGAAAGGTTCTTCGCAGTTTTCTTTTGTCTTGCAACAAATGTTGGTATTCTTTATAGATTCTGCCAAATAAAATAAAATTTTATATTATGTTATCCTGTATAATCCGAACTTTTTTAGGTAAAGGAAGTATGTGAATGTTGAATGAAAAACATTATCTTTAAAACAGGGCCTTAAAGAACTCTCAAAAATTTGAAATTAGTACAGTACTGATGCCACGCGCGAATACGCATGCGCGAAAAACTGACATTTCTGGTATCACTGGTTTCAGATTGAAGACTTTAATGCACAACCAGGTTTTTGAAGTGAAACTTCTTTGCTGAGGGGGCCACAATTTTTTTTGTAAGTCAAGTGTACGGAAGTCGAATGTAACGAAAATTTTTAACGGAGAAAAAAAAACTTCCTTACCCGACGGGATTCGAACCCCGGTCTACCCCTTGGTAGACCAACTACTTAACCGCTTGGACAACCGACGATCTTAGAATCATGGCGAACATTTTGGTATATATTGCAAAGAATAAAATGCTGCAGCGACAGAATTTTTCGTTTAATTTTTTGTTTTTATGACAATTTCGCATTCATCACGAAAGAACCGTTGCCCTAATAATATGCATACTAATAATGTTTCTCTATCTACACTTAATAAGCAAGAAGTTTCACTTCTGTCGCGCGTGGACTCCACGCACACGATATTTTATTTTAACAAAATTGTATTAGATTGTTGCATAGTTTTTGACAGAAGCATTCAGTAAACTTTTTCCTCTATAAATCTTCTTTTCGAAAGCCAGTTCCACTGTAATCGTTAATCATATCAGTTTATCAGCTCTTAACCTCTTAGGCACGGCTGAATTTTGCGCAGGGCTGTTTCTCTGTACGGCGGAGTTCAACGAGAATTACTTGTAAACGATATAACCTACAATGTGTGACGGACAATGCTGTTCTCTACGCGATTACATTGGAATGAAGTTTTTAATGATTAAATTATAATTTTAATTGGGTACGATATATTTCACAGGCGTATCGGAAGACGATCATTTAATTCAAACGGTGAGCGAGTGAGCTACTAGAGTGAGCCACTATAGTGGCGCGTCGTTCAGAAAGATGACATCCGTGAAAACCACTATAGTGGCGCGTCGTGCCTAAGAGGTTAAACTGATTGAAATCGATGGAATAAATGTACCACGTAAGAACAGCATATACAGTATGTTATTTTAAATGCAACTCTTCTTTAATTTTATTTAGCACATTCAACTTACCACGTTTATCACGTCGAGGTCCTTCTTGTAGGTTCGTTCGGTCATCAGCAGCTCCTTGGCTATGTAATACGCCTTGTCCGTGGGCCATCTCTGTTCAAATACAATCAACATATACTATGAAAACTGTAAAACAGTAAAAACTGCAATTAATATTGTCCCTAACACTTTCACATTTCTCTAGAGAAAATTACTGGCTCTAAACAAAAATTCTTGAGATCTTCAAATAGATGAAAGATCCAAAAATTGGAGAGAAGGGTGTGTTTCTTTGAAAATTGCTTAAACACATTTGAGTCTTCGCGACACCATAAAAAATATACCATTGTACTCGGGAAAGTCTTAGAAATCATTCTACTTAAGAGCCGTTCGCATAACTTTTACGATTAGAGCAGTAAAAATTCTCAAAGTTAAAAATTCGGCTACCGGTTGTTGTTAAGTCATTATTGAGACGTATCTTTGTGCGAGAATTTGCCAAATAAAAAATCTAAATAAATTGTAAGGATGAAGGGGGTTGGTTTGGGAAGCTGACCTTGGTCTTCCTGATCTCGGTGTCCTCGACCTCGCCGTTCCTGACGACCTGCTTCACCGGGCTGAGGTCCGGCGTGTCGACGATGCTCGTTTTCTCGCTGGCGAACACCGAATTGTTGTTCTCCGGTTTCTTCGGGGTCCCCGGCTTATTATCTGTAAACAAACGGAAGTTAGAGAGAGAATTCCCATGAACGCGGCCCTGAACCACAAACAGCGAAAAGACCACGGCTCGAGAAAAAATGAGTACGTATACGAATAAACGTAAAGAAGAAGAGTGAACAGAGAGAAAGTGAGAAAAAGAGAGAGAGAGAGAGAAAGAGAATGAGACCGTGACAGAGAGAAACGAGAACGTTCTCTCGAGAAGATGAGGAGGCAGAGAAAGTGAGAGGATGTCGCATGCAGAACGGTGCACCGAACTGGCTATCCGGCGACGTCTTTCGGACGTTCGTCCCCGCGACGTCGGGAAACGAGAACAACCCCCCTTTTTTCGGGAATGATGATCACACTGTGCAACGCGCGTTCTTAAGCCCCTAACTCTTTGAATTTACTTTCGCTTCTCGCGTGCAGCGACAAACTCGATTCTCAAGCGGCCCGCAAGCTTTTCCGAGGCAACCGCGTTTCGAAAACGCTGAAATTTGTTGTACAGTGTTATCTTTCGCTGGTGGAATAAACAATAAATCAATTTGTTCCTACTCTGGGATGCACGTGCAAAAAGTGGCTTCAAGAATTCTCGATCGAATATAAATCGGAATAATGCTTCGGAAACTTTGGAGAAACGTGTTTTGCGTGCTCTGTTGGATAACATTTCGAGACTGCGGATGTGAAATTTTTAACGATATAAATTTGTTTAAGTAGATCAAACCTTCCTGATTAATATAAAACAAAGCATAAACTCGATCGGGGAAATAGTTTCTTAAATAGAAATTTGTAAGAGCAGATAAGCTCGTATTTGATAAACAAATTCGGGACCAGAAAAATGATGACTTAAACTACCCCTAAATTAGTACGTCCTACGCCATACTCGATTTTGAACAGAATCGCGTGATAACAATTGCAAAAACTGATCGATTTATTTGTAAGTTCAGTGCAGTTGTTCAGACAAATCGGCAAAGACTGCAAAATCGGAAGCTCCGTATTTTATAAATAAATTCCAGAACGGCAAGACGATGGCTCAAAGAATCCGTTGGTTCAATGCGCGAACATCCGCAGTCTGTAAAACACATAATCGCGGAGAGCATAAGTCGCGAACATGCTGTATCGCAAGACGAGTGCCTTCTACGGCGTGCAGCTAATGCATGCTAATTAAAAGTCGTGTGCAAACGTGTGAACGTTTCCGCTTTGCGAATGCATATTTTTCTGCGAAAACATTCGATCGTACAGAGTGTCCGAGAATCACGGTGCAAGTCAAGCAGCAGTTCTCTTTTTAAAAAATAAGGTAATTATATAAAAAAGGTCTGCGTACTCCGATTTTGATGAAATTTTAATATGTTATTGAGCAGCACATTCTGAACAACTTTTTCCGTTTCCAATATAGGGGGGTCGCTTTTAGTTTTCGAGATATTTGCAAAAAACTATCGCTAATGTTAATTTCATAACGGAAACCTTCTTTTTAGAAACACTGGGTGCGTGTGAAACACTGGGTGGGTGGGTGTGTGCGATGTTGTCGCTTTTCATCTCCACAACGTGTTTAAAAACAACAAATAAACAGACGCGGCCCCGGAACAGGTTTACGTTGCCGCGGAGCGTGCAGGAATACGAAAAATTCAATACAGTATTAGCGATAGTTTTTTGCAAATATCTCGAAAACTAAAAGCGACCCCCCCCCATATTGGAAAACGAAAACGTTGTTCAAAATGTCGAAATCTATAATATATTAAAATTTCATCAAAATCGGAGTACGCAGACCTTTTCTATATAATTACCAAAAATAAATCGAAAACGTAGTTGAACCATGTTGTTTGTTGCACACGGTGCAACGAAACTCGCGAAACGCGTTTGCAAATCGATGAGAGAATTTGGCAAACTGCCGAGACGAGAGTAGACTCAGCCTTCTAAATCACGGGTTCAAATTTTGGCAAGCTCTGCAAAGTCGTAAATATTGAAATCAATTATTTTTTTCCACGCTTTCGAACGATTCTTTCGAGCGAAATGAATCCGTTTCAACTTGCATCAAGATATCCGACGCGCTCTGCGAATCGAGGAAGCCATTCATTCGGTGGTTTGCATTCACTGGCAATCAGCAGCACAATCGACTACACGGAGAAATCTGGTGCTAACGAACGTGTCGACGTTCGACTCGCTAAACGAACAACAGAAAATATAATATCAACGAACAAGAACGACAACAACAGTAAGAGAGCAAGAATAATAGCGATAATAATAAATATAGCAACGAACGCATCACTGACAGTAAAGATTAGGCACTGTTGGGGATTACTCACACATGGTTATTTGTCATCCGGCCGACCAACGAATCCGGGAGTGCGATAAAAAGATACGGTAATAAAGATCGGGAAGAGGAGGATTCGCGGGGACCGGAAGAACGCGTGTCGAACGCTAAACGAAACTGAATATCGAGAGAAACGAGGTAAAAGGTATGAAAAGAGAGACAGAGAGAGAGAGATAGAGGCGAAGAGAAAAAGAGGAAGATAGAAATGCAGAAAGTCGGAAGCGGAAGCCGATGTCGGGGGCGGACGCCGAGTCGTTCAACAATTAATCTGTAATTTCGCAATCTCTGCGTAATTTCATTCGAATACTTCAATCCTCGAGGATATTAATCTCTAGATCGCGGATTTTATGCATTGACAAAAATGAATAGGTGAAATATAAGACTGGAGATATCAGAAAATATTTAAAAAAATCTTGTTACACTGTTTTCGACTTAATTAACACTTTATCGACCGGAAGCCTATTCGTCGGCTTGACTTTGCGAATTTTTTACAAGGCAAACATTGAGATTCGTCGAAAAACAAGAGACGTATCCTGTAAAGCAATATTTCAGGAAAATCTCCGAAAAATTTTAACAAAAAGTCTTCGATTCCAACTTGATGGCACACTGAGTGATAGATACAGATTTTCGTAGGAAGAATGACGCGTGGGTCAGAGCCGACCCGATGTCCGCCGGGCGCGCCGCAGTTCTGGAGGGTAAACACGCATCGAGAACGAAAACGTTTCCTCGATCTGTTCTAGGGGGGGAGGGGGCGAGGAGAAGCGTGAAACGAACGTCGAAATGGAAAAACGAAATCTCGTCGGAGTACCAAAAACGAAAAAAAAAAAAAAAGAAAACGAAAACGATACGAGAAACTTGTGGAGTCACACACAGAAGATCTCCGAGGCCACACACACTTGTCTCGCTTTGTATATAATTTATTATTATCATAATTGATGTATCAATAAATCGATAATGTACAATAGATTCCCTACGCTTGAAAAGTTGTCTTTTCCCATCCCTCGAACGCCGTGATTTTTCCCCGTTATAGAATTTTCTTTTCTCCAACCAACCACCCCCACCCTCACCCCCGTGAATCTTGTTCATCCTCCCCTACCCCACCCACCCCAACCCTACCCCCTCTCCTCCTCCCCGCCCGCAAGACAAGACATTGTCTTTTTGAAAGACCCCCCACCTACACCGGTGTGTTTCTCGAACACGCGCACACACCGTGAACAACAAATATCATTGGTGTCGAAACAACAATCGTTGTCCACCGGTATGTAAAAATGTCGTTTATTTATTTTTTCTTGTTGTTTCTTACGAATAGTCCAATAACAGGGGGCGGGGAGGAGGGGTGGGGGTGGAATATCACCGCCGCGCGTATATATACGGACCGTGTGTGTATATATATATATATATGTATAGATTCATATGTATATATGTATACGTATGTATAGTTTGAACATATATATATAGAGTTAACGAGTACGGTATGTCGACGAGCGACCGAGGGGATAAAAAGAGAGTGTAAGTAACATCGGAGAACGGTCCGATCGACCATGCGTTCCTCCTCGTCCTCTTGCTCTCTCGGGGGGAAGAATGGCGGACATTAAAAACTGCCGGGCGATTTTAAAAATCGTCCTGCTCCTTCGACACGACGAACCTTTCATTGTTTCTTCAGTTCTTTTCGCCAGGAAAAATGCGCAGGAGCCGCGGCGTAAAAATGGAAGCGCGATCGTCGGCGGACCTTTATGCGTTGAGATACGATTTTTTGGTCTGAGAAAATTCGAATTTCGGGAAATAATACTTTGAACGATGTATCGCGATCGTGTACAAGCGACAGGATTTGCTGTCGGGATCGGTGTTCGATTGAAAATTCATTTTTCGAGTAATACGATGTTTAGGAACGACGCTGGATTGTCGATTTTTGTGCGATCGATGTTGCTCGATCGTTGCAGCTGTTATAATTTGTACGTCGCGTAGACTTTTTGATATTTTTCATAACCAGACTGCGAATCTTTATGCAAAATATATATTTGTTGAAATATCGCGTTAGTTTGAAACGTGCTTGAATTTCGCGATTATCGCGATCTATATCCGTTGGTGACCTCCTCGATGTAATTCTTCCGAGGAGCCAAATAACCAACAATAGTTTTTAACAATATTGTTTGTGTGAATTTCAAGACACAGGAATAAAATAAGTTTACGGTTTTATGAAATTGTAAGTCGTGTATTCGTATTCTTAAATTCTCTCAATCACACCGTTGTTTAAAGTTACCCATTTCTTGCGGTGAATGCACCAAATAGGCAGTCTGATTATTACCGTGGATAAAATCGCACTTTACAGTGTCGATGTCGTTATCAAAATGACTTTGATTGTACAGGATTCTGCAGAGTAGTGCAGTCGAAGAGAATAATCTCCTGCAGAAGAAAATGGGATAGAAAAACTATGAATAATTTAGTGGACTACGGAGGATTGTGCGAGTTTGTGCCAGCATCGGTACAATTTATAAAATCTACAGACCGAAAGCGAAGAGTATAAAGTCTCTAGAAACGAATAGATCAAACTATAGACCAAAGTGTATCTAGTCTCACAAGAAATCGATGGTTGGTAACTTGCGGAAGATTCAGGCGATTTTCTATTGTAAACGCATAAACGATCCACCGATCCAACGATCTCCGTGAAAAGAAACGCCGTGTTCAGGAACCCCGTTTCCGGACCGTCCTCGGAATCCGTCGAACGACGCTCGTAAAAAGTTTATAAAAGTCTCTCGAGTGAGTGTGCATTTAGTCGGTCGAGTTGCTCGGACGAGAAACTGAGAGGGACGCGTACCACATCGAAAGAATGTCCCTGTATCGTGTATTTGGCACTGATTTTCATGCTAGAGAATCGATAGCGTAACTTGCTCGACGATCGAAACGCGTCGAAATGAATTCACTAAAATGGCGTTTGAAACTGTTCAACAAAGCAAACATTGTAAAATTCTATAAAAACTCGCGTTCATCTGACCGTTAAACGTGGCAACGATTTCTGTGAAATTTTAGATTTCTCGGTGCCATTTCCTCCATTTTCTTTTTTTTTCGTTCCATGGATTTTGTTCTGGAAAGACTGAAATAATAATACTTCGCAAATTCTTTCGTTTCTGTCCCGAGAATGTTTCTATCATTTTGACCAGTGCCCGTCGCAAATTTTCCAAACTTGCATTCCGCCATTTTATACCGGAATCAACGCTACGCGAGATAGGAGACGTTGTCTGCACGATACAGGGCAAGTTTTCAGTTCTGTTTTCGCAAACGTTTGGCACAGCCGGTCGCGAAACGGGGTTGCACGGGAGATCGAGAGATCTCTGGGACGAGGATCGAGGAGGAACAGAGATCGATTCGGCCGCGAACACCTGGAACAAGGCCACATTAGAGAGCGAGGTATGAAAATTGGTGGAAAGGGCGAAACGTAGATAGTAGATTCGGAGAGAGTGAGAGAGAATGAGAGAGCGAGAGAGAGAGAGAGAGAGAAAGAGAGAGGGGGAAAGAGACATGTACAATGTTACACAGTGACAATACGCATACATGTTGGAAAGAATGACTGGCCACAATGGTTGGTCGTGTGAGTGTGAGAATCAGTCGAGGTGCTCAGTCGTGGCTCTGTCACGGAAACGAATCGAGGAAGTCCTTCCGCAGGACACGACTTCCGGTTTACGGGGTCACGTGTGTCGGGAGGCGAGTGACAGGCGACAAACAGACGATCGTCGGTGGTTTTGTTTGATCGTGAGAGAAAAGGGGGAGTTCGCTACGTAATGGTTCACAGACAAAGTTCGGCAGTAATCGAGACTCCAGAGAAACGAATTTACGAGAGAAAGACTCGACTCGAGACCGTTGAGTAAAAGCACTGTGTACGCTCCGATCTAGTTCCATCTTCGCGGAGTTGGACCGACCGGCGAGAATTTGTTCCAGGAGGAAAATTCGGAACAAAATCGCACGCGAACACGGTTCTTTGACTCGAAGAAGGAACTTCCTGTCGAATAGAGAAGAGCTTCTTTCGAGAGAATCGTCTTCGCGTTCGAATTAATTCTACACACTTTTGAGTAGATCGAACAGTCTTAACGCATTGAACGTCAAAGTAGAAAAACGAAGTTGAGCCCCGGGGCCACGAATTTTTGTTCTTGCAGAGACCACGGTCGGAGTTGTATTTAAAAATAGGAACACACTGTACTACTACGTCGCGTGAAAACAAGTACAGGGCGTCCCAAAATGTCGTAATTAACAGGGGCGATTCCTGAGGTGATTTGAAGCAACTTTTTCCTTTGCGAAAATGTTCTCTGTGGCTTCGTTACCGAGTTATTAACGAAAAACGCGGACCAATCAGAGCGTGGCGTTGGCGTTCGCCGAGCCGGAAGACATCCGCTGTAACCGCGCTCTGATTGGTCCGTGTTTTCCGTTAATAACTCCTTAACGAAGCCACAGAGAAGATTTTCGCAAAGGAAAAAGTTGCTTCAAATCACCTCAGGAATCGTTTCCGTCAAAGAAGTACAACAATTTTGGGACATCCTGTATATGTATCATTATTTAACGTTGCGTGATAGTAGTATGTTCTTACTCTGACTCGCGCGATCTCTTGACCAAACGTGAATTAAATAATAACTAGACTGCGGATCTCTATGCAAAAATAAAAAATTTCCGAGTCCATCAGAAAACAGAAGATAGATAAAAATGTATTTCCCATCGTAACAATTTGAACAAGCCGAGAATAATATACCAACATCATTTAATTCTTCTATCTCTACAGATTTGTATTCGATCATATTTCTGATAAATGCATAAAATCCACAGTCTGAATGCAACTCGTGCCGCGTGTTCAATGCGTTAAATTGATCTTCGGAGTAAACATGGGTAGAGAATAGTTGTCTCGAAAATTTGGACTTGGCAGGAAGAACGTGCCGAACTCTGGTAACTTCCGGCGCCTCGTTTGCGTGTGTTTTGTGCGTGCTTGCGTGGGTGCACGATGCGGGGAGAAGTCGAGTACCACACTGCAGCCAGAGATGTGAGTCTGTAGAATCGGCGTGCGTCGCGTCCCGATTTATTATTATTATTACACACGCGATCACCGGGGATTTCATTGGGCAACTGTTAGTTTTATTCGAAACGAAACGAAAGTGTTTCTCGTGTACGACTTCGCCGTGAATTCACATCTCCGCGCGCAAAAAAAAACAGGGAACAGACGGGATCGAACACCGGAAAACTACACACCTAGATGGGGGCAAACTATATCGTAGTTCAGGCATGTCCAGAAGTAGCTCACTTGGAGGCAAATTCGAGGGAGACGCCTACTTCTCCCGCCCGCGCGTCTCGCTCCCCGTGGCGGCCATAGTCCTCCGAACTCCTCAGGCCCGTACCTACCGCTTGCGGTATGCACTGCGTGTAGCGCATAGAGGCGACCCTCATACCCATAGGTTTCCACATCACCCATGAGGTACTATGGTCAATGCGTTTTTTTTGTCAGTGCTATCCCCTATAGGCCTATTATACTGCGTCGCACAATAATTTGAAAGAATAAATTTGGAAAATATTAGCATTAACACGTTCAGCGCCATGTCTGTGTGACGGAATTATTTATACAGAATTGAAAATTAATTTTTACGTTGGTAGATTGAGTATACAAAATTTTCTTATGATCTGAGGAATAGAAGAGGTTTGAAACAGTAACTAATATCACAAAACTAAACTTCTTAGTTTTTGTTTTATTAAATATATTGCTTTGATTTTGTGTAATTTTTATGATTGTGGAGTGGGCGCTGAACGCGTTAAAACAGAGCAACGTACACTGCTGAGCGATTCCTCGCTATCACCTTTGATTCGGATATCGACGTCCAATCTCTCTTTTGAAATTTTGGATTTGCCACGCAGTACTAGTGAAAATGCGCAATAGTCAACCTTTGAATAGCGCAATAAGCAAGCTCTCCTAATTGTCAGTAAAATTTTGACAGTATAATAAAAACTATTTTCCAAATTTATTATTTCGAAATTATAGTGTGACGCAGTGGAATAGGCCTATAGGGGATAGCACTGACAAAAAAAAACGCATTGACTATAGTACCTCAGGGGTGATGTGAAAACCTGTGGGTATGAGAGTCGCCACAAAGCGCCACACGCAGTCAGTGATGGTATATGGTCTCGGTTTTTTCGCGCATGCGCGACTAAATGCAGGAACGTGCCGTACGTCTTATGTTTGTGGGGAAGAGTGCAAGACGACACGACGAGACGACCGTACTTCGAAATTTTGGTAAGTTAATGTTAATATATTCGATTTCATAATGGCAACTAGTATTGGAGAAGGAGCTACTTGTCAATTCATATTTGAAAATAGAAAAAAAATTTGCGAAACTATGCGGGGTAAGTAAGGTACCCCATTTTAGCCCAACTTTGTACTTTACTGACGCTAAAATCGTCGCGCATGCGCGAGAAAAACAAGACCATATACCGTCACTGCACGCAGTACATACCGCAAGCGGTAGGCACGGGTCTGAAGAGCTCGGACGACTACGGCCGCCACGGGGAGTGAGACGCACGGGTGGGAGAAGTAGGCGTCTCCCTCGAATTTGCCTCCAAGTGAGCTACTTCTGGACATGCCTGTCGTAGTTCCTCGGGCAAGCGACGTCCGCGGATGTCGATCTACGCTCTGCCTCTGAAGACATTATCTACCGGCGATTATTCCACAATTTTTGAAAATTTATGACCCGTGGCTTAGAATTTTTTAATAGGTACTTCAACAGCAACAGAAGCTGCAATCGTAAACCAACAACGCACTCTCAAGAACGTAATCTAATAATATCGTTTGGGATTGTTGTGTAAAAGAAGATTTTTAAACTTCCATTTGGTACAGTACAATTATTGAAAAAGCCTATTAATATAGTCTTCCAGTAGATAAAGTGTTAACACACTGACACCGTTACAGACACGTAAAAGCCACAATCTCATGGTGTACTAAAAAATCAGTCAAATTAACTTTACACACTTTGTCGTTTAAAGTTATAGACTGCGGATCCTTACGTGAAATAAATTGCATATACTCGTTTGTTTAATTAATGCATAAAATCCGCAGTTTTCAGTATCGTGTTATCTGATTGCTGAGGTTCCAAATAAATCAAAAATTAGTTATTTAGATAAAACAAGATCTAAACTTTGATACACAATCTGTTTATCGAGGAAAATATTTTTAATGTGTAAAAGAATCTCCGTTCGCAAGAAGCCAGTCTTTTGGACGATCACGACAGATTTTTATGCAAAATAAAAATTATCTGTATCAATTGTACAAAACAGGATCCAAATGGAAATTTCATTCTTTTTTTAATGATTTTAATGAGCTCAAACTGTGACATTAATATTTTCAATTCTTGAAATTGCAGTATTTTTGTTATAAATTTATAAAATCCGCATTCTAATGATCACGGTTCATTTTAGCACTTCCATTAAATTGATCGCCGATAATTCCTATTTTTCCAAAATACGACGTGATTTTTAAATGACGTGAAAAGTAGATATTATTTTATCTTGATGATCTTCTATGGACAATTGTGCGTCACTCAAGAGCATGAAACGCTTGAAATGTTCGAGAGACAGAGCGTAGAATTGTTTTGATCGAGCTCGCGTCGGAAACGTGCCGAGAGTCGAAAGGGGCCGCTGGTGATCCACACCGATCGCTACCGTGATCTATAATATCTTCTAAAGGTGCAGGGTGCAGGCACAAGTGACAATGGTCGCCGAGATCCAGCCCGAGAACCGCGAAATTCAAAGTCAACAACAAATTATCGATCCGCCATCGCGAATTGAACTGTGATTCTCTCTTCGAGCACAGATTTTTATGTCAGTGTAATTTCTTTCGATCGAAATGAAGTATATTGATAAATCTTATGCTTTCGGCGCAAGGTTCGATCCTTGCACAGATTTTTATGTACCGAATCGTAATCTCGGATTACCGAATTAACGACCTGAGTCGTCGGATTTTTAAATATTTTCTTAAAACCTTTAAAAATGTCTCGACTTCAAAAACGCTGATGGAGTAAACACTCTCTAAAATTCAGAGCACGGTAACAGTCCTAAAAGATTCACTGTAATTACCACAAGACGGTCCATGAAAATCTGCAGGGAAAATTCTGGAAAATTAGATTTCTCAAAAACTAAGACGACAGAGAGAACCGACTGTTAGAATCTTGTTGGCGTCTCGAAATCGATAAAAATCGCTGACTATCGAAACACAATAATTATTCGACCGTGTTTATCGTTCGCTTCCTGTTGATTACACTGGTCAACATGATTTTTGTCGGAAACAATGTTTACACTGATTCGTATATAGTTTTTAATTCGGATTTCGAATCTGCAATCCGATCTTTTGCCATCACACATAGCATTTTTGTGACGTTGCTTTGTATTACCTAATAATAGCTAAAGGTGCAGCTACACGGCCATGCGTGGTATAAAGACGTGAATTTAATTTACACCTAAGTGCATTCAGAAAAGCAAAATCCTAATGATAAAGAATTTTATTAGTCGAATAAATTGACACCGTTATTTACCGAAACATCAAAAATCTTCTTTTAATTACTTGTTATTAAGGTTGACGTGTTCGTTAATGATTAAAGTTAGCATGGCTGTTGGAAATCTATTCAAAAGTTCTAAGCCATGGGCCATAGACTTTAAAAAATTATGGAATACATAATTGCCGGTAAATTTATTGATAGGCTTCCGGTAGATAAATTGTTAAAAAACACATATCGAAGTTTACGCGGCAAAATTAAAAATTGCAGACCAGTGTTATCGAAAGAAACAAGCTGTCGATCGATTTACGGCCGGTTCTCGGCGACACAGTGTGCAAAATGGTGGTCGCGCAACTAGGGGTGTCTAACGAGATCGGAGAAGAGAAAAAGAGAAAGAAAAAGAGTCAGAGAAACAGAGAAAGGGCTGCGGGAGAGGCAAGGGGGCTGTGAAATCGATCGAGCCTCGAAAGAAGCGTCGATCGATCGTGCGAGCCGAAATATCTCTCGGTAAAGTTCCGATTTGATCCCGAGACGGCTCGGAGTAGATCGTGATCTTTGTCAAGGTGACACGGAGAGAGGATTCTCCGTCGATCGTGACGAAATCGCCAGAGCCAAAATTCGCATCTTTCCATCTCTGGATATATGTAGAAGATGAAACATGGAAAAAATGGCTCGAACGACAACGTAACGTGTTTGAAATTGCCACATGGCGTTCTTCCGGTTGTCCGCCATGTGCGCAAACGTTGTTTCCAAAATTCGATCGAGTATGTCGAATATTTTAAGGAGAAGCTCTGCGAGCTACACAAACTCCGAAGCGAACCATCGAGAACGACGATTTCGATTTAACGAGTTTCTCTTCGAATTGTTAACGATTGAAATCGAAAAACAATGGCCTAAGAGGCAGCTCGTTATGTGTCTCGTTAGTATACATTGGTCAATCGTGGATAATTCGAAAACCGTTGCAACGAAGTCATCATCAGACTGCGGATCTCAAAACAAAAATTTTCTGCTTTAATTGCAGAACGTGGGGACATTATAGTTTTATCAAGTATTATTAAGTTTTATTAAGTAAAATTATATTAAAACGTTCGTGCTACCGTTATTTGTTTCAGTGCTCGTCTTCGTCGTTAAAATGTTCGGACAAATGCAACGTATCTTCTTTATGAAATATTGAAACGATTCAACAAACTCAACAGACCAATATTATGATTATTTTAAATAACAATGTACGTAAAATAAATTTGACTAGTTACGTTTAAACTACTAGATTGAGGACGTCACGCATATGTGACAGTGGTGGGGTGTTAATCTTTCTACTGTCTTGAATTACGCTCACACATATTTGTTAGAAACATATCAAATCCGCAGTCGTCATTTTCGATTTTCGTGTTCGAATGGCTCGCAGTAGTCGTCCCTTAAAATATCACAAACCCCTGTGTGCGCTTGTCTTCGAGGAGAGAAACTGTTGTGAAAATAGCATCTGCCGCGAGTGGCCTCAACCCTGGAAAGACTTGCTTCCAAATAATTGTATAAAATGTTCGAATGCGAGCTGCTTAACGCTACACCAGCGATCACTAAAAATCACGCGTTTCCTTATAAAAATGTCAATTGCGCAAAACATGGTATTCACCCATTTTCCATGGAAAGATTTTCATAATTTGAATAATTGAAGAATATAATGTATGAAACTGGTAATTAGGTGGTGGCAGGTCTAGTGTTAACACTAGGTTTATGGGATTAATATTTTCCATTCACGATTATTGCGACTGTAAAGATCCATCAGGGATTATTCAAAAAATGTATTTCTTTGAGAATATACTATTTAAAAAATGGCTAAAAATTTAGATAGACACATTCCCATTATTTTGATAAAATAATCCGCACGATTACGATTTCCGTGGCCCCTATTTTGAAGGTTAAATTTGTGTTCTTTGGGTCATTTTAACCCTCTGTCTACCAAGCGGGTCCATTGGACCCGACTGTATGTAGATACTGCGGTTATCTAAACTTTTAAAATTCTTGGGATCTTGTCGTTGCATGACTTTGTTACTTTTCTTATTTTTTATTATTTAAAGCTAAAAGTTTTCTTTATATTTACTACGTTTTGTGGTATAAATTTTCTATCGCATAATGAAAGTTTTTTTTTACGGTAGACAGAGGGTCAAGAAAAAAACTGTATATGTTATAGGTTTAGCCGGTAAAGTAGATTTCCTGTTTTTTATAAACCTGCAAATATCTCGGAATATAACCTAACCTAACATAACCTAACCTAATACGTCAATAATATTCACTGCTAATTGAGTTTTAATACATAGACATTTCTCGAGTCTCGTACAAGCAGTTGTGAACGGAGCCTTTACGTTACCACGACCATCATTTCGGGAGGGGGGCAGTTGTTCTGCAACTTCACCGAAATATGAATATACTCGGAAACTGCGCAGTTGATAAAAAAATGTCATACTACATAACTTGTTTGAAATTTAATTTTCTACAAAAAGGTCTCTTGATATTTTGCCATATTTCGCATAGTTACCGAGATATTTGCAGATTTATAAAAAACAGGAAATCTACTTTACCGGCTAAACCTGGCCCATTCGATACCAATGGCATATACACTTTTTTCTTAAAATGACCTGCAGAACACAAATATGACCTCTAAACAATGGGCCACGGAAATCGTTATCTCCCCAAACAATCACTTGTACTACTCTGTAAGCCTAGTGTTAACCGATCGCATTGTCGTGACAATGGTGCGGACGCATACAAAATGCATCGAAACAAATCAGACGCCCGGAAAATTGTGTTCTTAATCGTTCCAGGGCGAGAAGCCAGGTTTTGAGTTTTAAGGTTAGGTTCGGCGTTCCGGAAACGTTCGAAAACGGGCGCACGATAATTATTGTAATTGCAGAGCGACGTATTTTGTAATATATAGTTTGTGTGTCTCGGGTAACTCGGCGAGCAGCGTGGTACTTGTTTGATCTCTGTTCGGGCCCGCAACAGTGTGTGTGTCTTTTTCTCTCTCAACGTGGGTACGCCGGTATGAACCGGTTGGTGAGGGTGCGTGGCGTTGCGTGAACCATTACGTTACGAATCTGCGCCACGCGCAGCGGCACGTGCCAAGCCGGCGAGTTCACGTAGCCGTTCGCATAGCTCCAACGATTGTTCGATTCACCACCTGTCGATAAAGCACACAGTATAGAGAACAGGTTGGACTAGCAGACTATGGCTTTTTTTCCCGGGAAAGGACCACCGAGGAACATCGACGACCGTATCACACCCAGAAACTATACTAACCGCTCTCCCGTAATCGGTAGACTGACGATTTTATGCATCTTTGACAAAAGTGAGCTGATGTAATTTCAAATAGCACAGAACTTAAGTGAATCTGAGAACGCTAATATAGAATAGGATAGGTACTGATATTTGGCAGTGATGCGAATACTGGTGCTTTTCACGCGCATGCGCGAGTTTCGGCAGCACCGAAGCTACGTCTGAAGTTTGTGGGGTATTATTGGGGCGAAAGTAGTGGGGGACCATTATTAGCGGGAACGTCTAGCGGAGTCCGTTACGACTAGGGATGGGAAAAACTGCTACTTCCGAATCACTCGTGATTCGATCACGTTCGTCCGAAATCACGGTGATTTTTCACAGTGATTCGTGAGTTTTCGTGATCGCTTTTGATTGGTGGAGAGCATAGGAACGTAACTGTTCTTGGTCACTCTATATAGAAGTCTGTGTTCTCGGGAGAGAATATATATATATATATATATATATATATGTCATCATCATTATTAAGTAACGTATTTGGTATTTAAATAAGACATTGTCTATACCTTTCTACTAGTTACATAAATAATACAATTTTTTAACTCAAAGATGAAGACTTACTATGACTCGAGAAATAATCACGAAATAATCACGACAGTGATTGTGATTTTGCGATCACTGTGATAAATCACAGTCAGTGATTTTGAACCCCATCTCTAGTTACGACCGTTACGACAGGAGGCGCGGAAGAAGAGCGGGCTGCGAGAATTTCAGGTAAGTTAGTATTTAATTAAATAATGACTGCTAATATTGGAAAAGGAGCTACAGAGAGGTGTCAATTCGGTGAACTGAACAAAATCAAATCAGAATAAATTTTACGAAATTAGCGGGGCGACCAAGGTACCCGATTTTCGTACTTGACTGAGGCCAAAATCGCCGCGCATGCGCGTGAAAAGCGCCAGAGCATTCCCATCACTGATATTTGGTCCCCTCAGGGTTTTAAATCCATTTTATCAGTCTCCCCCCCCCCTTCCACTTCAAAATTGCAATTTTTCGCCAATGAATTTATCGAGTTATTAGAGTATCAGCTCTTTCGTTCATCTTCCCGTTGTCCACGTTGCAACAATTTTCCTAGTGTGGGCGTAAACGGACGATGGGCGGGTCGAGATGGAAGAAGCCACGCCCCTGCAGTCCCAGACTGCGCAGTAATCGAGTGCCTATCGAATAGACTAACTGTTTCGATCATAGATGTATCTCGGGTGTCCTTTGGTATTAAAATTCGATACCTCTTAGGTGATTTCTATTGGAACAAAAACAGATGGTAAAAAAGGAGTTGTGTTTTATCCCTCTTTCATTCTGTCATTCTCTCGCAATCATACGCTCCATCTTTCTCTCCTCCACGCACACAATCCCTCCTGGAGCACTCGCATGAACGTCGATCGATCCTCTGATTACGCGAACGCTGGCGAATATTAAAAACGTTCAACAAAAGGAATCTTGTCGGAACAAGAAGCATCGAAATGAATACGAATACAGTGATAATGGACTTTCAGCATTTCTGTAAATCGTTTGCTATGAATTTAAGATGACAGAGTGAGGAGAAGTAAAAATCTGTTAAAAATCTATTAACACACTGACCGCCACGGAGGTCGTCGGTGACCGGTGCTATGCGGTTACATAAAAATGATTACCACCGAATATCAATTTATAAACACTAAAGCAACCAAGTGCCGGTGTCAAATATTTTAAATTACAATTATTGAAACTATAAAAATACATTGAAAGGTGCTAATTATATTACTTTGCTGGAGGTTGTCCCACATAGACGCCATCCGATTGGACGCGTTCTTTTTGGACGCCGTGCCGATTGGACTCGTCGTTTGGACGCCATGCCGTTTGGATTTGTGACATTTGGACGCCGAGCCGTTTGGATTCGTGACATTTGGGTGCCGTAAATTTTATAATCATTGCTTTCCGAATTCTACATATGGTGATATTTTATTGTGAAATATATGGTTAGTTCTGGGTTAGGTCTGAGTTAGGTCTGGGTTACGTCACCGAATTGCCCAACGTCCAACCACATAACTATAGGAAAAATAGGTAGCATGGCTCGGTGATTGGTGTCACCCTCTATTCGGTTGGACAACCGACGGATATTGGCAACGCGGCCGGCAAACCGTCTAACAGTCGGGTAGAGGTTAAACTCTCTCGGTAATGCGCCGCTCTATATGAGGCAGAGAAGGTTCCACTGGGCCTAATGCAGCCTTGCATCTCGGGACCGCCCGGATGTCCGAGAGTCTAAGATACTAACTAACTAACTAACTAGGTCTGGGTTAGGACTCGGGTCCCAAGTAGGATGGTTGGAGATGGAGCTTCTCTCCCCTCCCGTGAGTGCATGGAAAGGGTGGTCCACTCCGGTAGCAATGCCACTGGCGGATCCCGGAGTGGGCCCATATAGCCCAGGGCACGGTAGAATGTGGGGTTTATTTGGTATGCCTGACCTTGGTCAGGTGAGCCCAACATAACCCTCTCTTCCACTACAGGATAGGAGGAAGGGTATCCATAAGGCGGATTCCCCACATTTCAAAAAAAAAAGGTCTGGGTTAGGTCCAACCGGTACGGAGTCCAATCGGCTCGGAGTCCAATCGGCAAGGAGTTCAATCGGCAAGGAGTCCAATCGGCAAGGAGTCCAAACGGCACGGCGTTAAAACGACACGAGTCCAATCGGCACGGAGTCCAAAAGGAACGAGTCCAATCGGCACAGAGTCCAAAAGGAACGCGTCCAATCGGGACGCCTCCAATCGGATGGCGTCCAAACGCGGGTGTCCCACTTTGCTTACTTCGTTATCAAGTAAGTAACCATTAATATTAACACAGATTCGCTTGAACGAATAAAATAGACAAAGCTTGTGTGTACCGCGTAGCATTCACGAGTCAGTCAACGTGTTAATCGTTGAAACAGTTTTCGACGCAACCATCGATATTGCGTAGAAATATTCAGGGAGACAATACTATTAAGTTAAAAACGATATTTGTCGAGCCAGCAAGCGTATGGACATCGTTCGTCGATTTTCACCCACGAGTGCTCCATATATCGACGAGAGGGCAACCGAATGAGACGACAACGTGGGACGATCGGCATAACCGTACCAGTTACCTGCCATATATTTTACCTGTCTAATACCTTGATCCCTATCGCAGGTAGGCATCACGACCTCTTTTCATGCTAACTTCTTACGTCTAGGATTCTTAAATACACGCTATGGAGACGCGCCCACGCTACCATCCCGTAGGCGCGCGACGTTCTTTAATCGTAACGAGTACAGTGTTCAGTCGTTTGCTAAAAAAGCCCGCGCGAGCTGCCGTTCATCGCGACGATTACAACAACGAATATACTCGCCTCGGATACCCGGATCCTCCGGAGTTCGAGACGAGCCGAATTGACGATGGATTTCTACACGGGAAGGTGAAACCGAAAGCGTGGACGGGGAAAAAACACGATCCCGATGAACATCGGAATACAGTAAATCCTCTATAAACGCATAAGCCTCGGGGGGATAGTTATGCGTTTATCTGTGACGGGTAGCTATCTTTTGAGCTTCTAAGGCCGAGCCCAACGTAAAGAAGGACAACGCGTGTAAAGCGAGACCACGGACGGGCCCTTTGAACTGGACCGGCGACTGCGACTCTCCGCGTCTCTTTCTTTCCCATACGCCAGAGATGGGCAATTTTGCCTCAATTGAGGCAAAACCGTCAACACCGTAGCGCCCTCTGTCCCCTTCCAGCAAGCGCGGTACAATGGAGCAACGAAGACACGAGACATCAGCGTACGCAACGAACGTGCGCGCTGCATGAAAGAGAGGTTGGTGGGAGAAGCAGGCATTTGAGGGGCTCCACCCGTGCCCACCACTACCATACGCTATCCTTCCTTGCGCCCGAAACGTTCATCGTCATTTGAACCACTAAATACTACAACAGTATTTACACAGTTGAAACCATATTGTGTTTGGTCTTTTTTTAATCAGAAAAATGCCACGAATATATCGATGAAAGTTTCATAAAAAAATAAGTAATAATAAAAAAAATTAAATATTGGTGTTACATTGTCATGACGCACGGGCCTTTGGATTGTGCCGACGACTGCGACTCTTCGCGTCGCATTAGCAGTGGTTCGCACCGATATACCCGAGATCGGATTACTAAAGTGGAGGGGATATATTTTCTGCGTTTATCTGCTACAGCTTTTATGCGTTTATAGAGGATTTACTGTACTTTTATCAAAAGGGTAGACTCGTTCGCGTGCTCGTGCGATTCTAGAAACCTGTACAAACGAACCGTTCGAGTGTTGGTTCCAGACGTCGAGATCTCGAAGCTCGTGTACTCGCTCGCTCGGACCGTCGCGCGACGATCACGAGCGATTATGCGACCGGGTTGCAGGTACAACAGGTGGTGTAGGATAAACGACGACTCGCACAGGCCCCTTGACGAAAGGATAGAAACCGATCGACCGGCTCGAGGTTCTCGCGATTCTCGCGAAACCGTCTCGGTCGGAACAAGCCGGATCTCCTCGTCGCTTAATAGAACTTCCGAGCGTATTGACTGTTTCCTCGCTGCCCTGGGAGCAGCACGGGTTGCCCGCTGGGGCAACGCCCCGGGGCAAATCGCATCGGACAATAAAAAATAGCCTTTGCAAGATAAGTGATCTTGTACCTCTTTCTCCGAGGATGGAGTATCATGAGTGGGCGTGGCTCGGTTGCTCTCGAGTTTTACAGAGGACTGTATAGCCCGTGCAGCGAGAGTTGGCACACAGAAACTTGTGGATAGCACGTGATGCTCCTGCTACGCGCTACACGTCTTCCGCGATTGGCCGAATCGCTTGACGAAGACGGCAAACGAGCGTATTGAGTGCGACTGTAACAGAGAGATGTGGTGACCATGAAGTAAGATGGTTGTGACGCTGAGCGCCTATGTCGACCGTTCCCGCCAAAACGTAAGCGTAAGAGTGGGATCCACTTATCAGTGGTGCAGCCTTGCGTCAAGAGTGGGGACCGCCGTTCTCCCTGCACGCCACTGACGAGACTTGGTGCCAACTCTCGCTGCGAGGACTATACCCCCCAATCTGTAGCCACGCCTACTCGTGAATTGTGATTCGAGGCAAATATACTGAGAAAGAGCGATATAAGTGACCTGATACCGCTTTCTCTGGCTTTAGAGTGCTATGAATGAACGTGACTGGATCGCTCTCGATTTTAACAGAGTTGGGACAGTATCTGCTAAAGGAATCTGGAACCACGCCCATTCTGGAGTACCAGTTTAACACTAGGTTTACGGAGCACCAAAAGTGACTATTTTACATTATTGTGTAAAACTAACAAAAATGTGTCTATCTACATTTTTCGACATTCTTTTTATAATATATACTCCAAAAAAATAAATGCATTAAATAATTCCTCATAGATGCGTCTTTTCAATCTCGATAATCGTAAATTAAAAATATTGCAACCCGTCATTTTGACGGGTCCAGTAAACCTAGTGTCAAGGAAGATAACGTCAGAGAAGAAGACAGAAGTGTATTTGTCTTACTCTTTCTCAGAGTAGAGCGTCTTCGGTGGGCGTGGCTTCGCTGCCCTCGGATCCGACGGAGCCAAGGCATCGCCCTATAGTGCAACCCGTGTGTCGCTACCCGGAACAGTGTTCTCTGATCAACGTATAGCGACCGAGACGAGTTTTATTCGACCCATAGCCGGAGAACATCCAGCGCGACGATCTCGAGGCTGTGGACGCGTTAAGTCGCAGACACGCACGCGTTCGACGACGTCCAATGATATTACGTATACTCGGCAAACGAGAAGGGGAAGAAAAATGACAATGGCGATGCCCATGGGAAGAAAGCAGTTCGTTGACGACGAGAAAGAGAATCGTCCAATTTGTTCAATGGTGGAGAGAAAGAAAGAAAGAAAGAAAGAAATGGCGTATGGGTTCGTTGATGGCGATACTAGAATGATACGATGACACACAGACAGTCGGGGTAGAGAGAAAGAGAGAGAAAGAGAGGGGGAGCAGGAGAGAAATAGAGAACTAAGAAATAAAGAACAAAGAGAATAACGGTGCTCGAAGAGAGACGCGTGCGTGTGTGATACAATATATCGATGGCAAAGGACAGGACTGACGATGCACAGATGCAAGAGACAAGAACAAGTCATGATCTTTTGTGAAAACCGATACGGGGACTCGAGTACGGAAATTGATCGAGGACACGATACTAATCTTCCGCCTGTGGGCATGGGGTAGACTCATACTCTCGGAGCCGATCCGCCTTTATATGTAGTTCGTGTTCGTCGACAGACTGCGGACCATTTACAAACTTCTCCATCTTTCCGAAGCCGAGGAAGATTGATTTACGAATACGACATAACGATCTCTCAGCGTTCAACGCAGGCATCGCGTGAAAGACTGAATTTGGAAAACGAAATAAACGTCCGCATTCGTCGACCGCGCGTAAGCCGGTGCCCCTGCGAGCCAATTTTGGGCGAGCCAAGAGCTGTCCGCGATTAAGGCCACGCCTCCTGACAGCTAGAATCGCAGAGTGAAGGTAGTCCGCGTGACCAGGTCCCGATAAGACCCAATCACGCAACGCCACTACTCCCACTTCTTTTCCTTACGGCTCTTGTGCCCGCTCACTGGACCGCGGAGCTTGGAAAAGGGTTCTTTGATAGAAGAAGACCCTGCGGTGTGCTTCCTGTATGTTCCTAGCAGGAATAAGAACGGAAAGAAAGAGCAGAATGAAGGATAAAAGCGAGACTCGAGTAGAGATCAACCGTTCGGGGCGGGGCTTGTTCGGGGCGGGGCTAGTTCGGGGCGGAGCTTGTTCGGGGCAGAACAAAGCGGTTCCGAGAGCATCGTGTCCCCCTGTGAACCGTTGTCGACGAGAATTTGAAGAGCAGTAGCCGGCCGGTGAGGGATCGCGCACCGGAAACTCGGCCCTACGGAGAACAGAGTCGGTCGACGACCCAACGGGGATGCGCGTGCATGCACAGAGAACGAAACGAACACGGCAGAGCGAGACCCTCGCGGGCCCTTCGCATCCTAAATGAAACGGAGACGAAGGGCCGGAGGGTCTCGCTATCCGTCCTCGGTTCGTCGACTCGACGAACGAATACTTTCGCGGCTACTCGTGGGGAAAAATGAGACTCGAACCTCGCCATCGTAATCGGCGCTCGGCAGTCGCCCAATAATTTCAATACGCTTTTTTCTTTTCCCTTCGTTTCTTCTAGAAATGTTATTAGATGCTGAGAACGAATACTTTTCCGTTCTTCGTTTCGTAATTCTCTTTCGTAATTTTTTTTTTTTTTGTTTCGCCCAGCCCTACAACGTACGTTAAACGGATAACCTTGTTAATCGATTAGTTGCAACGATAATAGGGTAACAATGGAGGATAATGGAGCGGCGGTCGAGTGGCCGCTCGTTCTCCAACGTTCACGCAAAACGATTGAACGACCACCGTCGTGTGTGCACGTGTGTCTCTCTGTGTACGTATGTGTTGTCTGCGTGTGCTGTCCGTGCTTAACGATCAGGGACGACGACCACCACACGATGATCTCGCGATGGTGCTCTCACTCAGTGTCGCGCGCTCCTTTTTGCTTCGCGTGCACGCGTTCTCCCCTGTCCTCCTTTCCATTTCGCGCCTCTTCGATATCATCGACCGTGTTTCGCGTCACGAGCGGGTATCAACGAACAAACCAAATCGAGTCTAACAGCGCGGTATGTACAAGAAACGAAACGATGTAGGTACACACGTATGAGTGAAACGCGGAAAAACCGTTCCTCGTTGTAGATAAAACAAGATTGATCCTGCAGCAAGCTCGAAGCGACAAGAAATCAATATACCGAACGACACGAGATATGGAAAAGAATGTGATTGAAACTGTTAAGGAGATCGGATCCCCGATAGTCGAGACGCGTCGCCGTGATATGAAAAATAGATTCGCCTGTGTCGCGTATGCCCGTGGTCGCTGTGATCTATCGTATCGCTCTTGAGGAAAGTCCATGTTAAGCGTAAAGTCGGAGGGACGAGTCAGATTCGTGGAAATTGCGATCGCCCTTCTTCAATCCGATCCACAACGCGATTATTGCTTTCAAACAGCCTCCGGGAACGAGCGTTTTTGATTTTGTCTCTCTCTGAAACGGAGCGCGTCTCGCGCGGGGAAAGAGCGTCACCGCGAAAACGACACTAAGGAGAACTCGAACCGAAAACTCCAACGTCCGTAGGCGAAAAAGCGGCGATCTAAAAATATTGTTCGTGGCACGGCCGCGAGATTGGTTACCGATACTTCCTTGGCCGCTTGATTGTCGCGGAACGATTTCGTCGGTAGACTGCACGCGCGACGCGTGACACAAACAAATTATTTGAATCGGCCTCTGCTTCCTCTCGCTCTCTGTGGACGTTGCAATTTTTCCGAGCTCGTATTTTTAACCCACGCCCTTACGCCCGACGAGCAACGTCAACCATTTAACCCCGACCCTCGCGCGCCCGCTAATGGCTATCTATTTATTCCCCTTTGCTCTTTTATGCTCGTACACATGCCCGTGCAATCTTTCCGCTTGGGTGCGTCTGTGACCAAAAGCGCTCGCAGCTGGACGGGACAAGACGCCTGCGAAACAACGATCCTGCACACGCAACTCAGTTGCGTTCGGTCGCGACATGGGCCAGCGAGTTTGCTCGACCACCAATTTTTGCCCGACACCTGGGAATCCCGTTGCTGAAATAGTTCTCGTATCAAACGCGGACGTCGTTGATATGTTTACTACTTTCCTACCGGACTCGGAACGCAAAGCGAACTTTCACGTAAAAACCTTCCTCGCCCCACTCTTATTTTCGTTGAAAAACTTACTCCCTACGTTTAAGAACACTTAGTAAAATGAGAGAAACGAAATTGCTTGAGCGTTGAACGTTGGTCAACGGCAGCGTTGGCAACGCCCCTTTTCACCATGTGGGTGTGTCCGCGACTTTCGAGTGGCTGACGTTCCTCCCCACTCTGTCGCTCGGCGCCGCCCCGCTGCGAATACACGACGATTACGGGCAGAGCGAGAAGAATTGTGCACGCCCACAGAGCTCCGGAATAAATCGATCAGCTGACAAACTCGCTGGGCCCCGATCGTTGATCGCAGCGACCGTTTTCAATCCGTTCGAAGTTTCTCCCGTCGAAATCAACTCGCCGTCAAACGAGACGAGACGAAACGAAGCAAAGCGAGTCAAGAGGCGGACGACGCGTGGGAGTACGCGAGAACCGTTTTCCTTTTTCCCCCATCGAAGTATCTACGTTGAGCAACTTGTCCATTCGTTCCTAGAAACGAGAGACACGGACCTAAAAACTACGACCGAATTGTATACGACCGGCCGTCGAAGATACGATTCTCGAACGGAAACGGGGCAAGAACCCATGCCTCGACACCGGGCCTCCCGACGATGCTCTCTCTTACATCCAACGAATGATTGTCGTTCTCGTAAAACTCGAACAGCGTCGCGCGTTCAATTCTTCTTCTTTTTCTTCTTCCTTCTCCTCTTCGTTAAACATCTCCAACCACCCCACAAAACCCTTTTAATTCGGAGAACACAGCCGCGCGACCGTTTCTCTCTTCCGCGATGAATCCCGACACGATTCGTAATCGTTGAATTGCATTAGCGTATTTGATACGCTACATGTGTCCCGGTCTTTGACCGTTGTCGCATCCATATTACAGACTAACTATCGTTAATAGGTGTAGCATCTCGTTCGACTCGTATCATCGGCTTTCTCGTTTATACGTTACGCTAACAGAACGGCACGTCGGCCGTGCCGCGATTCTCCTCCTACACGCGGTCAACGACAATATCAAAGTAAATCGAGTTTCTAAAACGCGTAACAAACCGTAGATAATTATATACTCTTAACGGGAGATACGTTAGACTAGATTGTTCACCGTTTCGCGAGCCTCCCCAACTGTCGTCGATCGGCGTCGATTCGAGACCGTCCCTGGATCTCATCCTCGGGTGACGATCCATCGATCCGACGCGTCGCTACGAGAAAGGGAAACACGGTCCACCGGGGTACGAGGAGTAAAGACTACGCTCAATTCCGAGAACCGGAAGTTTCTGTACGTCTGTGTACGTCTGTATACGACGAGCCACGAAATGCCCCACACGAGAGAAACGTTTCCGCGTTTCCGCCGCGTGCGAATCGCGTTCCGGTCGGCGCGCCGCTCGTTTCCCTGAGCGGGCAGGCCGGAACGCGCGCCGACACCGGAAGCGGAGCACGAGGAACCGGAAACGAGTAACCAGGAGAGCCATGTGTCACCAGATCGAGGGACTCGGCCGTGTCGTTTCCCGTTGGAGCGGTCAACGCTGCTGGTGACGGGTCTCTCGCTCGTCATGCGCCCCCAGGTACTCGTCCTCCTCTTCCTCCCCCTCCTCGGCTTCTTCCTCATCGTCGTCGACGTCGTGACTAGCCACGTCGAAGCTCGAGTCGGTACTGGAAACGATCTGACCGTCCTTGACTTCCAGGTCGACCACCACGCGGTGCCGCCTTTTGAGGTTCTCGCGTCTGCGCCGGCGCACGGTGATTTGGCCCCGGATGGGCGTGTGCACGGGGCTGTCCATGCTCGAGGAGGTGTCGCCCTCGCTCTGCGGGCTCCTGCTCGACGGAAAAGGCATCGTTTTCGTGCGTATCTGCGTCCGGATCGGCATCGGTGGACTGGACGTGGTGGACTCGCCGCTTAGACTCGTGGTCGAGTAGTATGGCGTCGACTTGGCCCTGATCGGCACCACTACGGGCCTCTCCGTAGACCTGGTCTCGTGGTACCTGGCCATCTCGGCCGGCTCAGAAAATCCTCTCTCGAACTTCGAAGCCGAACCGATAGTCACGGGCTTCTCTTTCCGCGTCAAGCTCCCAGGCTGATCCCTTCGTTCTTCCTCAAAAGACCACTCGTCGTCCCCACGCGGGCTTCTCGAGCCCAAGGCCAGATTCGCGTACTTCTCATGCATGTCCTCCGAGCTGTCGCCCCTGCCCACCTCCATGCGCACGTGGTCGCCGCTCGAGTACTTCATCGCGGGAACATTGTCGTAGAGGCGGTC
The DNA here is from genome assembly GCA_913789915.3 of Sphecodes monilicornis. NCBI lineage: Eukaryota > Metazoa > Arthropoda > Insecta > Hymenoptera > Halictidae > Sphecodes > Sphecodes monilicornis. The sequence continues at coordinate 22,705,192 of OU565293.1, read as the reverse complement.
CTCGTCGTCCACCTCCTCCTCCTCCTCGAGAATGGGCAAAGGGGGCGGGTCACCGTCGTCGGACATCACCGCGCGGAAGTCATCGTCCACCGCCTCGTCAAACTCGTTCCTCAGGGTGATTCTGGGCGGTGATATGTCGGCGTACGAGGTCCTCGCAGCGCTGCCCGGTGACTGTTGCTCCTCTTCGAAGCGCCGCGACGCCAGGCGGCGTTGCTCGTCGAACTGGCTCTCTATGAACCGTCTGGCCTCGTCTAGTTGTTCGTCCCTGGTCGTTCTGTCGGAGGATCGTCGTTCGTCTCTCGGCGACACGATGTCCTCGTCGTACAACGATCCATGGGTCCCATCTAGAGGTGGAGTCAACGGCGGGGAATCAGGCGGCGGCGGTGGTGGTGGTAACGGAGGAGAGGGCGGAGTCGTCGGTGGGCTGTCCGCTGTTCTACACTTGGAGTTCGGCCGCATGCTGGTAACGCTCTTGTCCGAGGTGGTGGTGTCGCTCTGGCTCTTCTCGACGGTGATCGTGGAGGAGTAGTACTGTTGGGGGATGACTGTGGTGCCACCGGACCAATCGGAGATCGAGGCGCCTAGTTCCGCGAGGGAATTGTCGTCGGACTTGGTGCCGCCAGAGTATTGACAGTACTGGCGGACGGTGTTGTTCGAGCTGGACCATTCGGACATCGACAGGGCCATGGAGGTATCCTCGCTGTGGGAGGAGCCGGTGATGTACGAGTTCGATTTCGGTTTGACCACGACTTTGACGGTGCCGTCCACGGTGGTCCCGGAGGTGGAGCTCTGTCCGTCCTCGAGGAAGGTCGAGTGAAGGTCGTCGTGGAGGGTGCGATTCTCATCGCTGGAGTCGCTGTCGCGATCTACACGGCCGGGGGTGTCGGTGCTGTCCGTCACGGTAACCTTGACCGCCTCCTCGGGCTTGATCTCCATGTAGAAGGTCTCCACGTGACTAACCACGGGAGGCTCGAACACCGGCGAGCTCGGCGGGGACGGCCAGTCCTCGGAGCTCTGAGCTTGCAGCTTTGATCTACCGGTGGACTTAAAGGCTTTAGCGTCATCTTCCTGCGCACTGCCGCCGGGCACGTCTATCGGGATGTCGGGCAGCTCGGACGAGGTCCGACGATCGTCCGAAACGGACGGTAGAGCTGTGCCCGACGGCGGGTCGGAGGAGAGGGACGGTTGATGGTCGCTGGACATCAGAGACTCGTCGTCCAGACTCGGGGACCTGGAGCTGGGCTTGAACGAATCCTCCAGGTCGCTCTTGTCCTGCTCCGACGTGGTCGACCTTTCCGATATCCTGGAGAGCGTACGGGTCAGCGCGAAAGTGCCGCAACTGGTCAAGATGTCCGGCCCGATAGGGTACACGAAGCTACCCGGGAAGTCAGCCAGATCCTCCTGGAAACTGTCCTCGTTCTGACCGTTGCTGTCCTCGGACTGCGACTGTATGGCGTTGTTCTCGTCCTGCGGCGGCCAACCTTCCTCGATGCTCGAGCTCCCGGAGCTCTCCAGAGGAAAAGACTTCCAGGTGGAGCTCATCTCCGGTCTCGAACGGTCCGTCTGCTGTCCGCTCTCCTCCTCCAGGGAACCGGCGCTGCGAGCCTCTCTCATCGCGGCTAGCTCCCTTCGATCTACGATCGGTTGAATCTGTCCAATCCCCAAAGGCCGAGCGATGGAGCAGGAGCTAGACTCGGGGTCTTCTCGATCCGGCGTCCAGGTGTTGGTATCCTCGCTTCTCGACCGTTCGCTGCTCAACCTCAGCTTCTTGTCGATCGACAGACGATCGATCATCGGTTGCTGCTGCTTCGACGCGTAGCTCTCTTCCACCGGCCCATCCTCGGGCAGCTCCTCCGCGGCAACTTCCTCATCCTCGCCCCTCCTCGCTTCAAGATACTCTGGCGTCAGCTCCACCTCGACCAAAGTCTTCTCGTCCATCCGATCGACGCCGTAGTCCGGCGAGCTGGTCTCGCTGTCCATGCCCCTGGTCCGCATCTGCGTGTCGAGGGCGTCCAGAGTGTCCTCGCTCGTGTCGGCCGAGTCCAACGGACGATTGTCGTCACCCTCCTGGTCCTCCAGCTCTCGATAGTCGTCGTCCTGCTCCTCGCTCTGACCGTTCTCGTCGTCCGAGCACTCCTCGATGGAAATCTGAATCGGCGACTTGACCATATCTTGACCGTCCTCAAGATCGATCGGCCTGCCCGCGTGCTCGGGCGTCTGGTCGTCGTCTCTCGCCGCGCTCACCGTCACCGTCACGTCAGGAAGATCTTCTTTCTCCATCGTCGACGGTTTCACAGTCTCAATCGCCTCCGGGACCTTCTCTTCGACCACCTCCGGAACGCGCTCTTTCTCGACCATGACGCTCTCGACGACGACGTAAGCCGCTCCGGTCGAGGTCTCATCCAAGGTCATCGCGTCCACGTTATCCTGCTTCTCCGGTGCAGCGTCCTGCTCGGCGCCAGATTCCACGGAGCTCTGATCGATGAACCTTGTCCCGTCGTCCACTTTGACTGTCTCCAGCCTGATCGCCTGCCGCTCCCCCTCGTCCTCTTTGTCCTCCTCTTGCGCCGTGTCTCTCTCGTACGGGATCAGGTCAACCGTCGCAGCGATCTCGTTGCACTCGGTGAGAGGCGACTCCAGATACTGCGCGGACGTCTCCGTGACGGACAACGAGTCCGTGAAGATCTCAGGGACGGTGGTGTGGTCGGTGCTGTCGGATCTATGGTTGGGCGACGCCTCCACTTGGATCAAGGAAGCTTGCCTCGAGCTGATCGCGGAGCCTACCACGAGAATCGCCTCCGTTGCTCGCACCTTGACCTCCTGAGCCTCCTGCGGCTCCTCCCGATCCTCCTCCACGGTGTCGTCCTTGCTCGAGAAAGCGTTCGCCGGCGGCAGACGGTGCACCGCGATCACAGCAGCGTCCAAAGACTTCGCTCGCCTCTGAGAAGTGGGAGATTGTGTTGCACCCTGTCTCTGCAATGCGCCGATTCCGCTTCCCTCCGAAAGGCCCAATCGAGCGCGAGCAAAGAGGACCGGCGTTTGACCCGGTCTGCGCAGCACGACCGGCGATTGCGTCAACTCCTGAGGAATCGCGGTCTTCTTCCCGTCTTTCGCCTCTTTACCTAGCTCCGGTGGTTTACCAGCGTCGACCTCTTGCTGTTGCTGTTGTTGTTGCTGGCCCTCGGCCACGACAGTCTCGGGTTGTTCTTGCTTCGCCTCGGGTTCCCACGCGATCACTCGCACAGTCTCGGAAGGAGAAGCCATCTGCCGATCCTCGCTGTCCGACTTGACGCGAGGAGGCTTCGGCAGGTCCTTCGAAGACGGTGACTTAGCGTCCGCGGATTTTACACCGGACTTCACCGCGACGGTCCTCTTCGGAGATATTTTCTCCGTCGAGTCCTTCTTCTCCGTGCTGCCGAGAGACTTCGAGATGCCGAGCGATTTTGGCCGCGCCTTCTCGGCCTTTGCTCCCGCCACCGCCTTGATCAGATCGTCATCCACCGAAGCGGACTTAGCTCGGCCGCTGCTCTTCGGCGCCTCGTCCTTCTCCTCCTTTGAGCCTGAGTGCGCCTTCTCCGTCAGCCTGGTGACCGACTTCGATCTCGCTTTCTGCACGATACTCACCTCGGGCACCGTCGGATGGTCCGTCGAGTCGATGATGATGATCTCCTGCGGCATCTCGCCCAGCTTCAGCTTCGACTTGTCGATCTTGGAGCTGCTTGCGGTTGGCGCGCGCGATTCCTTCGAAGCGGACTTCTTCAGCGGCGGCTTGTCGCCTTCCAACGACTTCGACTGCTTTTTGAAGTCCTTCTTCGGCTCAGACTTCACCCGTCGGGCCCGTTTCGGAGAGACGTCCGTCACGAAGTGCTTGTTCTCGACCTCGGGCGACAGCAGAGTATCGATGGGCGCCTTCTCCTCGGCCAACGACAGAGACTTCGAGCGCAACGGTTCGCCGTGCGGTCTCGAGGCGAACGGAACGAATTCCGGGACCTTCAGGCTGTCCAGTTCCAGCGCCGGCTTCACGGGCACCTCATCCAACGGCAGATCGGCCACCGGATCCACGAAGTCGTCGAACCCGGTGTCGATTATTTTCGGTCGCGCGGCCCTCGTTCTCTTCGACTCGATCTTCTCCAGGATGCGTTTGGTCTTCTCCGGAATGCTGAGCTTTTCGAGGCTCTTCGGTTTCTCGGGGACTTTTGGCTTCTCGGAGATTATCGGCTTCCCGGAGATGATCGGCGGCGTTGTGGGAACCGGAGGAGGAACGGGTTTCTCCCCCTGTACTTTGCTCGGCGCGTCCTCCAGATGCTTCGTCGACGAGTCCTCGACGACCGGCGATGGGATAGCTTCGAAGCCAGGCGGAACTTCGTTGTCGATCACCGGCGGTAACGGTAACGGTATCTCTGGCAGAGGTATCTTCTCAATGCTGTCCTGCTTCTCTAGGCTCAGATCCGGCGTCTTCAGGGTGTCCTTCTCGACCTCCGATTTTGCCTTGCGCTCCAGTTTCAGCTTCATCTCCATGCCGACCACGTCCGCCAGATTCAGCGGCTTCGATCTCGAGTCCAAGGACCTGCCGGCCGCCAAGGTCTTGGTGGCGTCCGGCGATCGTTTCTTCTGGATGACGGACACGATCGTCTTGTCCGGGTCAGTGGGAGACACTTTGGGCGAGCGTTTCTTGAGCGCCGAGACGATGGTCACGTTCGCCTCGATCGGCGAAAGTTTCGACGGCGAAGGACGCTTATCGAGGCTGGACGACTTGCAGACGCGGTCCTCGATCACCACATCGGTCCGCCCCTTGTCAAAGGAGGCGGACCTCGGCGACTGTCTGTCCGGTGAGGGAGCCTTCGAGCCCGCCTTCGACGGACTCCTCGAGGTCGGCGAGAGGCTGCAGACCATGCTCTTCGCGTCGGTCGGCGACAGCTTCGACGTCGGGCTCAGGATGCTCTTCGGTTTATCGGACGGGCTGATGAGTATCGACTTCGGCCTGGTAGGCGTGGTAACCTTCGGCTTATCCGGCGATGTCTTGTTCGCCGATTTCTCAACGGGGGACAGCTTCGACAGGTCGAAACAGGTGATGTCGGCGATCATCTTGAGCGGCAGCTTTGGCAAGTCTTTGGTCGCAGTTGGTTTCTTCGAGGTCTTGCCGCTGTCGGACTCGGACTTCTCGTCGGAGGCGGTGCCGTTCATTACGTGGCGTTTGTGCAGCGTGTACGGTATCTCCTGATTGGTCTTCTGTATCGCAGCGCTGTCCGAGAACGGGTCCTCGTCGCCCGAGTCGGCGGGTGTCAGATCGATCGACTTCTGGTGCATTAGGATGTGTCGCTTGCTGTTCGAGCCTAATCTCTGTCTCGCGGGGTTCGGGTCGCTCTTGGTACGTTCGACGGGGGTGTGGCCCGGGATCGTGTCATCGAATCCCAGGACCACGCCACCGACGATTTTCGGCTCGTACTCCGAGAACACGGCTTTCGGCTTCAGGTTCTCCATCTCCATGGGCACACCGATCACCGTCTCCGTTCTCGACTCTAACGACAACCTTGCCTGCCGTTCCCTCTCCCGTTTCTCCTCATCCTTCCTCGCCTTCTCCAAGCTCCGCCAATCGTCCCTCTCCCGCGGCTTCTCCTCCGACCTGCCCCTCTCGAACCTGGACCCGCCCACTTTGCTCTTCCGTGACTCCTTGTGCTCGATCTTCTCGACGCTACCCCGCCTCCACTCATACGCCTCATGCTCGATCAACTCGAGACTTCGACCGGACCGTGCGTTCTCCGCGTGTCTTCCCCTCTCCCATTGCTCAATCCTATCGGCGTGCCTGCGCTCGCGCGATTCCAGCCTCTCGAGGCTCTTCCGGTCTCCGCTCCTCGCCTCGGATCGCCTTTCCTGCCCGGCACTGCCTACTACAAACGACTCGAGCAGCTCCATCGTCACCGGAACGAAGTCGAAACTCGATCGCTCTTGCGAGTCGAGTCTCTCAACGCTCCGGCCGCGTTGCTCCCTCCCATAGGATCGCTCCGCGGGGCTGCTCCTGTGCACTGGCTCGAATCGCTCCCACGTGTGCCTCTGATTATAGTCCACCGTGCTGCTCCTGCTAATCTGCGACCTCTGCTTCTCCCTCAAGTCCAACCGTTCCGTACTTTTCTCACGACGATCCGCGTGACGATGGCCGCTATGATTCCTCTCCTTCGGGCTCCTGTTCAAGTAGTCTGAACTGCCGCGCAGACCCTGCGCGTCCAACCTTTCGATGCTCTTGCGACGCAACTCGTGAGGATCGTGACGCGAGCTCCTCTCCTTCGAGTCAAGTCGCTCGTAACTTCTCTCCCGCACGTCCAGCCTCTCGATACTCCTGCGTAGCTCCCTCAGATCGATCCGATCTATGCTACGTCTACCGTGATGCTCCGATTTCCTACTCTCCCGAGAGTCCAATCGCTCGATCGATCTTCTCTCCCTCGCATCCCCCGACCCAATCTTCTCCCCCTTTTTCCCATAATCCCTAGAGTACTCCCTCTCGACTCGTTTTCGCTCCTCCCGATCCCTACGGTCTTTCTCCTGCAACCTGGATAAGGTCGCGTCTAGTCTAGCCTCGATCGACGACTCCCTAAGCTTTCTATCACGACTCCTGAGCTCCCTGCCTAGGCTACCCGTGTCCACGTGCACGCACGACGACGCGTGATCCTCGAGGCTCGCGATGCTGCGCGCTCGCACCGTTCTCGGTCGTCGATCCGATGCGACCGCTCTGCCACTCGTTTCGACGGGGCTCACGTCGTCGTCGTCTATTCGCGATTTCGGCCGCATTATCCCCTCGTCCCTCAATATCTCCGAATCAACGTGAGTAATACGATGGTACTTGTGCCTGAGGCTCTTTAGCTCGTTAAGCACGGACATCTTTTGCTTTTGCATCTGCGACACTATCGGATCTTTACGCGCGGAATCCTGATGTGGCAACGGCAGCAGCTTGCTGACCGGAGTCTGTTGCTGCTGCTGTTGTTGTTGTTGTTGGGATTGCGATTGCTGTTGTTGCAGCTGTACGACCGTTTGCTGTTGATCAACGGAATTTGCGTGACGCATCTCGAACTTTCGCTCGATCTGCGTGCTGGACCGCTGAATCCTCGACTCGACCGTGACGAAGTCGGTGTCGAGTTTCGCGGCGACCGCCGGCGTATACCGATCGATGGACTTGGTTCGAGTTTGGTTCTTCAGGTCGGCGAGCACGGATTTGAAATGCTGTTTGTCCGAGGATCTAACCGAACGGTGCTTGACGAAGGAATCGGTCTCGGTGTCCATCTGGAACATCTCGCGCTCGATCCCCTCGTCGCTCCGATCGGAGATCGGCTCGGCGTCGGCGGCCTCGATCTCGATCTCGTCGTCGTTGTCGACGACGTTGTGACGCAAACGACCTCGACCACGACCACGGGCACGACCGCCGCCGCTGGCGCCGGTCACGGTCATCGGTTGCTCGTGACCGTTCTCCTGTTCATTCTCGTCGTCCTCCTCCTCGTCCTCGTCGTCCCGAGGACTCGAGTAGGACTCCGGGTACTCAAACTCGTGCTCGCGTTCCAGAAGCTCGTAGGAATCGTGTGACAGATCGTCGTGTGACAAATCTCCCGCGGGGCCGGACTCCTCGTGGCCGGATTCGGTGGACAGCGACGAGGTACCCGGATAGGAACTGCTGTAGACGCGGTCCGGTACCGAGTCGTGGTCCAACGAAGGCAGTTTCGAGCTGGCGGCGCTGTACGACCGATTGCTCTCGTCGTACCTGGTCACCGGATTGTCCAGCTCGCCCTGCGACGGCAACCGGAACGGTTCTAGCAACGGGACCGAGTCGCCCGCGGACGGTTTCTCGTCCTCCCTCGTGCGCGCTCTACCTGAATCCTCGAAACTGGACGCGTACAGCTCGCGGCAGCTCGCCGATCGCTGCCAGGGATGTCGGGGCTGGGGTCGCGGCGGTGGGAATTCAGGGGGACTGCTGTTAGAGGGGCTGATACGACCTGCTGATGAAATCCGTTGATGGCTGGTAACAAGCATCGTTTGCTGACGAGGCGCTGGTGCCTGGCTGGGCGTGGCCGGCGAATGGACGTCGATGGACGTAAGCGTCCGAAACGATGTAGCTGTGTCGTCGCGACGGTGAATCGTCCCTCCCATCGAGACACTCGTCACAGTCGTCGGAGAATCCAGTGTCATCGAGCCGCATGACAGAGACAGAGCTGGGGTTTCCAGGGCTGTAAAACCAATCCCAACTATATCACCATCTTGCCCGTTCTTTTCATTGATTTCGTCGATACTATCTTCCACCTTCTGTTTCTATTCTTTCATCCACCACGCCCCCCCCAACCTCTCCCTTTCTCTCTCTTTCTCTACGTTCTTGATGAACTGACAAATGATTTGAAGCAGGCGTACCGATAAGGTGGCCCGCGAGACATTTCACCTTATTTGCTGGCACGTTGAACAGCCTCCTCCGTGTCTATCAAAGTCTGACGATCGCAGTGATTGTAATAACATCAATTGCATAATAACATGTATTTATACAAATGTAGTGACCACTGGACGAGGAGTTGGTCTCCCGCGGCCGTCAGATTCAACGTAGCAGCAAAGTAGGAGAAACGTCATAATGAGGGGGGGGCGCCGTATCAGCATGTCTGATTTAAACTATTGCGTTACGCCACGATGTCCCTCGCGAGTCGTAGGTCGGGCAAAAATCTTTGTTCAGCCAAGAGGAAGAGAGACAGGGGAGAGAGACAGTTTTGACCCAGCCCTTCAAAGACTTCGTATTTAGAAAGTTCATCGTTTAGTAATCTTAAAGCGAGAAATCTGTCTGGCTCCAAGGTCTCGTATATCTTCAAATATTCATTGTTTTTAGTCTTCGAGGCTAACTTCGCATCGTTAACAGAAAAAGAAGTACCGTTCTGTGGGCGAACATGTACGAAGAAAACTGACGAGCCGAGACATCGTCGGCCGCAACGAAGTCTTTAAAAAGCGGCGCGTCTTCGGCGGATGAATCGATCGTTTCGAACAAGCGTTTTCTAAGTTCGTGATACGCTCTAAGCTACTCACTACGCTTACGATATATAGAATACTGCTGCTTCGTGTACGATACGTGGGGAGGGGGGGCGAGAAAGTAAAACGCTAAAGAGAAAGAGAGACAGAGACAAAGAGAAAATATAGCGAGGAAAGAGCGGGATCGGCAGAAGACTGGAGGCACAGGATGAAAGAGACAAAAGAGGAAAACGGATGGTGGTAACCAACTGAGAGACACCGGCGATTAGAGTACACTGTGGGCAATCTTTTAGTGTATGTGTGTTAGTCGAGAATCTGTTAAATGTCAGTAATTTGAGAAACAAAAACGTAATAAGAATCAAAATCGAGGCCTCGATCGTTGAAACCAAAAATTTATCGTACGCTAGCCATGCATCTTTTCGAAACTCCTTTCTCAACAACACCGTGAATCTCAGAACAAAAGGATACCGTATGTTCGATAAGGTTTAAACGCACAGGCGTTCTCAAAGAAATCCGTTCGAAATAAAACAGCTAAGCAAAGACGATTAACAATTCACAAACTATGCAGATCGAGAAGTCCGTGGAGCAGGTGTGGGCGGAGTTTGGCCCGCGAGGCACTGCCACGCCCACTGGAGAAGCAATCCACGCGTAGACACAGCCAACTAAATATCGTTCTCTATCGTCTTCTGTTTCCGAGGTGCTATTTGCGCCGGTGGGCGGTCCCGGAGCAAAGTGGGCGTGGCTAGTGGCCCGGTTGCGTTGCAGAACCGCCCTCATCCGACAGTGTACTCTTCTCGGGGAGAGAATGAGAAAGATAGATAGATAGATAGAGAAAGAGAAAAAGGGGCGGAGAAAACAGCGAGGATGTGAATCAAACAAAAAATAAATAAATAAAAGAAGAAAGCGTTTCTTCCGTAGTTTTCTCTTTTGTTTTCCGTCTTTTTCTTAGATTTGTTCTTATTGTCTCTCGTGGAGGTTGGTGTCGGTCATGGTGTACATACCAGGATCGCCGAGGGGCAGGAGGGGGTGGGCAGAGATGCTGGAGCTGCCCATAAGGGAGCTGCTTGGAGTGGCCCCACGATAGCCTCCCCCCTCCAAGCCCTGCAATGCCCTACCACCGCTAGTCTGCCGGAACGAATTGGACCTGCGAGCAAGAGAGAGTCAAGTTCAGCATCAGACTTAGGCTACCAAATGCCAAGCCTGTCCAGAACACTAACTTATACGTGATTCTCTGTTTCTGTTCTTTTCTTTTCATTTCTTTTTTTTTCCCCCTTTTCTTTTCATACCCCTTCTTCTTATATGTCATTTTTGTTTCGTGTCTGTTGTTCTTATCCCCCTCGTCTACGCCGATCTACCCACCATCACCCGCGGGCGCGCGCGCGCTCACTCAAGATGGTAGCGTCGGATCGATCACCGTGGCAACGTCGTTATATCGTTTCAACCAGTGTTGGGCAATATTTTATTTGGATCACAATTTTATTCGTCACTGTCGAATATATATTCAATCATATAAGAATTTATTCGAATAACAATCTATTCGAGGAAGAATAGATTTTATATTGGACTTACTATAGATCCCTATTAAGAATTGGACTTATTAATAGACTGCGGATCGTTATGCAAAAAAAAAAAATAAAGCCTACCTTGAATTGCAACATACTGGAGAGAAATAGAAAGTTACTTTCTTTTTTAATATGTTTCACAGGCTGAAAATAATACAGTCGCAATTTTAAATGCTCCTAATGTTTTTACCGTTTTAAATTACGCATTTAAGTTACGCATTTAAATTACGCATTTAAATTACTCATTTTTGTCATAAGTGTATAAAATCCGCAGTATAGTAATTAAATATGAGTGAGATCAAAATTATCATTCGAACAATTTTGCAGTTAACAATCGAGTAAAATATTCGAATAAATAATGATGAATTATTCAATTAAATAGAGAGAATAACTTAATAATTATTCTCCGAATAAAATGCTCGACTAGAAAGATTTACTCGAATAATTATTTTATATAAATATTTATACGGAACAATTCGAATAATGCCCAACTCTGGTTTCAACCAGTGCTTGAAACGGTTCCGGAAATAAGTCTTTCAAGCTGTTAGACAAAGGTCCTGATCGAGACAGCTCCGAAGAACCTTTATCCCGAACAACTGTGCCGAAGAACCGAGATTTCCAACTGTATCGTCTCTGCCTCGCTTCAGAAACGATTGCTGTTTCCTTTTTCTATTTAAATTGATCCCTCGTCGTCAATGAAGTCCAACATCAAAGACGATACCCTACCGATTCGTTTAACATTTTGCACTCGACGGTACATACAGGGTGTCCCACATAAATGGGAACACCTAAATATCTGTCGTATTTACAGTCTTATCAGAAAACTTCAGAGGACAAAGTGACACTATTGCAGGTGGCAAATATAATGGTAAAGAAACAAATTTTTTATGTCGTGTTTTTTAATGAAATTTCAAGGTCACCGATGTTTCTTTAAATGGAATAGTATATTTTTGTTACGATAGCATGATAGACAATAAAAAACTGAATTAACCGAATACCATATTTTTGACCTTGAAATGACCTTGAGCAAAAATAATCATGTTTGAGCGGATAAAATGTGGAAGTTTAAAATTTTCGTGTTTCAGTAAAGATTACGCGTTTTTTACGTAGGGGTTGACCTTTACAAACCACAATAAATGATTGAAATATTTTTCATAGTAAACAGCGTATGTTTATGTTAGAGTATATATCATTGAGATCGTTAACAGAAGGCTAATCGGTCAGAACAAGTACATTGTTCCTTCTGCATTATTCAAATTTGAAACGTGAACGTGATGGTGCGGAATTTTATGCAGTAAAATAATAGGCCCGAACTTTATACAAGGAACTCTTACTGATATACAGTATGCTGCATTTTTACGCCAGGATTTGTCGGGCCTTTTAGAAGAAATTACGTTATTCGATCGGGAGCGCATGTGGTTTCAACATGATGATTGTCCAGCGCATTAATTCTAAAGTTGCTAGAACGGTGCTAAATACGAAATATTCTGGACGCTGGATTGGGCGACGAGGAACAATTCCATGGCCAGCCCGTTCTCCGGATCTGACACCATTGGACTTTTATCTATGGGGCAAGATAAAATGTATTGTGTACAAAGATAAACCCACAACGCCAAAGGATATGCGGCAAAGGATTACTTGCATATGTAAAGGTCAACCCACCGTAAACAACGCGTAATCTTTGCTGAAACACGTAAGTTTTAAACTTCCCCTTTTTATCCGCTCCAACATGATTATTCTTGCTCAAGGTCATTTCAAGGTCAAAAAGGTGGTATCCACTAAAATCAGTTTTTTACTGTCTATCATGCTATCGTAAAAAGTATACTATTCCATTTAAAAAAACATCGGTGACCTTGAAATTTCATTAAAAAACACGACATACAAAATTTTTTTCTTTACCATTATATTTGCCCCCTGCAATAGTGTCACTTTGTCCTCTGAAGTTTTCTGATAGGACTGTAAATACGACAGATATTTAGGTGTTCCCATTTATGTGGGACACCCTGTATATTAACTTCAGAATTCAGACGTTTCATCTAATCTAGAATATTTTTCTTACATATAACCCTTTTACATTTTTGGTCCATACAATATCGAGTGTGTTTACTTGTTCCACGCTTGAACATTTAGCAGTTTATTAAACACAAAGTCATTTAATGATATAGGAATTGTTTGAAATTATAGAATAGTAATTGTTGGCGGTGCCTCATAAGAGACACAAAGTCGAGTGCAAAGTGTTAAACATACAAAAAAAGCACAGGGAAATATTTCACTTAAAACGTATAATCAAGTGCAGTATAAAATTAAGTAAAAATTGAAAATAGGAAATCAGAAACTTCTATTTGTTCACTTCCTGTCCAGAATAATATAGCGTGTGCAAGTATGAAAAATATGTAGCAATTAGCGATATCGATTATGGTAAAGTAAACACAAAAATCAATCCTGAATCCGTTTCAGAGTTGAAAATATAATTAAACGAATGATAGTTGGAAATTTCGGTTGTACGTGACAGATATTCGGAGCAAAGTTTCTTCAGAACCGTTTCAACAACCGAAATCGATATTACAACAGTTTTCAAGACCTGGTTTCAAGGGTTCGCTCTCTTTTGACCCCTTGCCCTGCGATCTCTTTCAAAGCAGCCTCTCGCCGCTAACGATTCCGCAAATGAAAAAGAAAACTCGCGGCACGACCTCGGCGATAGACCGTGGACGTTCGTGAAAATTCGACTCGAATTTCAACTATGCTAACCCTCTGTACACTGTCCGGAAAATTCATACATTTACACTTTGTAAAATTTAGGGGTCTGCTTTTCGAATTGACCTGAACGCTGCACAAGATCTCAATTTTGCGTACTGTTAATTTCTGGAGAATTTCCTTCAAACGTACAAACGTCCGAGTCGAAATGTGCTCTAAGAAAAATTGAATTTCAATTTTAAATTTACAGTTTGAGCTTCGAAAATTGAAGGTTTAAACCAGGGATGGGTATTTTTGTCTTAATCGAGACAAAACCGTCCTCACCATAGCGCCCACTGTCTCCCACTCGCGCATGAAAGAGGTTGGTGGGAGAAGCAGGCATTTGAGGCGCCCCTACCGTACCCATCCCTGGTTTAAACGCATGGACGTCCAAATTTAATCTAAGAAAAATTGAATTTCAATTTTAAATTTACAGTTTGAGCTTCGAAAATTGAAGGTTTAAACCAGGGATGGCTATTTTTGTCTTAATTGAGACAAAACCGTCCCCACCATAGCGCCCACTGTCCCCCACTCGCGCATGAAAGAGAGGTTGGTGGGAGAAGCAGGCATTTGAGGAGCCCCTACCGTACCCATCCCTGGTTTAAACGCATGGACGTCCAAATTTAATCTAAGAAAAATTGAATTTCAATTTTAAATTTACAGTTTGAGCTTCGAAAATTGAAGGTTTAAACCAGGGATGGGTATTTTTGTCTTAATCGAGACAAAACCGTCCTCACCATAGCGCCCACTGTCCCCCACTCGCGCATGAAAGAGAGGTTGGTGGGAGAAGCAGGCATTTGAGGCGCCCCTACCGTACCCATCCCTGGTTTAAACGCATGGACGTCCAAATTTAATCTAAGAAAAATTGAATTTCAATTTTAAATTTACAGTTTGAGCTTCGAAAATTGAAGGTTTAAACCAGGGATGGCTATTTTTGTCTTAATTGTGACAAAACCGTCCCCACCATAGCGCCCACTGTCCCCCACTCGCGCATGAAAGAGAGGTTGGTGGGAGAAGCAGGCATTTGAGGAGCCCCTACCGTACCCATCCCTGGTTTAAACGCATGGACGTCCAAATTTAATCTAAGAAAAATTGAATTTCAATTTTAAATTTAGAGTTCGAGATTCCGAAGATTTCAAGATTCGAAACTGGGTTTCGAAATTTGGAATCGAGGCAAGGGGTCGGTATTTTGATCGACCGACGTGTTCGCGACATGTCCTCTGTGTCTTCGATCACCGCGAAGTGTCGCGGTGGAGAATAAGCGAAAGAAGAAGGTGAAAAGTGTCGATGCTGCTCCGCGGGATCGATCACGCCCTCGTAACGATAAAAATGCAGATCGTATGCGACTCGTATGATGATACATCGACCAGTCGCGCCGCGGAAACTGTCTTTTGCACGGAGAATGCGGTTCCTTTGACACGGCGCATCGTTAGCTAGCTCGTCATTATGAATCGCGGTTTAAACGCGATCCGCTTCAAGAAAAGATTTTTCCACGGTAGAGTTAAAGTATTTGTACGCTCGATTTTATTTCGATTTATCGATATAGATTTGTAAAAACAAATTCTGGAATACGTGTTAAAGTTCCTATATTAATATACAGGGTGGAGCACTGTAAACAGGTCACCTGAACAACTCGCTTGCTTTTGAAGATAGAAGAAAATTTATCAGACCAAACTTACTTGATATCGTGGCGCTCGTAATTCATTTTTTTATAGGTGGAGATGTCAAGGAGATATGAAGGTCAACTCTGTTTTTTTGAATGGAACGATATGGTTTTTTATTTACATTCTGATAGTGTGTTTCAAGGCGAATACAATGACCTATTATGAAGGTCATTCAAGGTCACGCAAGGTCAACTGCAATAGATAATAAAGCGTCTCAAAGCACTCTTCGAACACTACGACGATTTACATGTAACATGTTATTTACGTATTCACTGCTACTTCAAGTGTTCAAAATGACGACCTTGTATTCGTCTTGAAACACACTATCAGAATGTAAATGAAAAACCATACCGTTCCATTTAAAAAAACAGAGTTGACCTTCATATATCCTTGACGTCTCCACTTATAAAAAAATTAATGACATCAGATTACGAGCGCCTCGGTATCAAGTAAGTTTCGTCTGATGCATTTTCTTCTATCTTCAAAAGCAAGCGAGTTATTCAGGTGACTTGTTTATAGTGCCCCACCCTGTATAATCATTGGAACGTCAAATGTTTGAACCCTTAATGGGAGAAAATAAATATTGTAAAGAAAGAAATTCAAGTGAAATTTCGCTCCGGACATAAGCGACTCAGGTTGTAGTCAGACGGTTAATAAATTATTAAACATTTAAATATTGTACGAGTAAATTGCATCGATCTCATATGCATACAATTTAAAAAATGATATAGAATGGAGATAGTCTAGGTTGGAAGAAATGTTTAGAGTCAAAACAGTTCCGAGTACAAAGGATTAAATATGATCATATATGCTTAATATATTGTTCACGCTAGCGTCACCTGTGATTGTAATCCAAATTACTTACGTCGTTCAAGGGTAGTTAGTTGTTAATGTTCATCTTGTTCTAATCATTATGTCGATAAAACAAAAATCAGCTACCGGAAGCCTACTACGCTATGGCCAGTGAACGATTGATTGGAAACTAAGAATGAAACTCGAGTGAAACTAAGTGTATTTAAGAACCGATTGAATAGGTTATAAAGCGCCCAGTAGATAAAGCGCCGACAGTCATTCTTTTAATTTCAAAATGTTACTATAATTTTATTAAACCAAAAGTTCTACTTTTATTCTATTTTTGCCACGGATAAAGATCTTCCGGTTGAAGAAAGAGATATTACCGTGCCCGTTCTGGTTCTAGTACGAGATCAAACAGTTCGATAAAGATTCGCGAGACGTTAGTAATCGACGTTTAGGTAAAAGAGCGTGTACCTAGAGCGTTTCTTTGAGCACCGAGGCGCCAGCAAAATTGCAATCGATGCGGTCTCTCGCATGAACGGAAAAGCCGAACGTACAAATACTTTTTCGCGATCGGAGGCTGTGGCTCGAGCACGGATCGCGCGAGTCCGTCAACTGTATTTTATGTACAAGGACGAGATTATCGTGAGGAAAGAGTAATCGATCTAGTCGCTATCAGTGGAGAACAGTCTACCGCTATATTTGTATACATATATATATGTATATATGTATAATGTCATATATATTAAATATATATGTATATGTATACGTGGATAATCTATGTATAATATATTTATATATCTTCCGATGGTGATAGAGAAAACGAATAGAAAAGAAACAAAATACAGCTGCCGGGAACAGTGAAACATGGTGGTTCGCAAAGTATGCGTGTGATTGGCATATGTGTGCACCTTGTGAGCATGTGTCTGCGTGTTTGTGGATATGTGTCATTAGAGTTAGACAGGTAGGTGTATGGTACGTGTGTTGGATGCATGTAAGTGTGGTAATCTGGTCTGATATGTGTGTGTGTTATAACAATGACGAGAATTAGTGACCACGCTATCGAGAAAGAGGGTAATACATTGATCATTCGGGTTATCGTGCCTGATGGTGAGCCTGACTCCCCGCCACCCCTGTCCGAGCAGGCAACACTGACAAACGGTCAAGTACAAGAAGACTAGTACGTACAGAGAGACAAAGAGAGAAACAGAGAGACAGAGAAACAATGAAAGAGAGAGAGTGAGAGATGAAGAGAGGGAGCGAAAGAGAAAGAGTGTGTGTGAGAGAGTGAAAGATATATATATAGAAAGAGAGAGAGAGTGAAAGAAAATGGAAAAAAAAGTCAGAAAAAAAGAAAAGAAGACACGCTTGAGACACTACGGAAATATGTTGGAGCAACGACGAACGAAATAAAAATATGAATGTCCCGGCTAAAGCAAGACCGTGCCACCTCCCGTCTTAACCACGCAAAGAGATCACGGTGCTGCGCTCGTTTACCAGAGAAAAGTCTACGTGTACACGTGTCCGAACGAGATATATAGATATATATATATGAACACCAGCGTTAAAAAGGGGGGGAGGGGACAGTACATTAACGGTACACATGCACTAACGCTCTACGCATTAACTAGTATGATACGCCGAAAAGACTCTCGTTCTGATCCTCGAGTCAACGCTACGTAAAATCCCATCGTGTGCCGCTGCTACTCACCTCTGAAACGTTTGCCTCTTCACGTAATTGTCGCGCACGAACTCGACGATTTGCTTCTGGGTTTTGCCGCTATACCTGGTGGCCAAAAGTTCAATTCGTCCAGTGAATCTGTGCGATTCTAAAAGGCGATCGCTTTAACGCTAGAAGCACCGAGAGCGGTCCGAGCGACTGGAATTTTAACTCAACAGTGGAGAAGCTCGGTGTTCCCTCCGTAACGTCGCATCAGCGTCCGCTTTTGCGGCGTTAGGGAGGGAAAGGCAGTTCTAGCGTTTAGGTATATAAGCTACGATAAATCGTTCCGCCGATTCCCGGTTACTTCCGCTTTAGCAAAGCTGACATACCTAAACGAGGAACCGCGGCTGAGCACCCGCGTCTTTTGTCGCACAACCCGCTTCACCACGGAACAACGGAAGAACCCGTGGTTCTCCACGCATTTCTTCCAAAAGTTCTTGCACTCGTTGCGGCCCTCGAAGAAGAACTCGACCGTGTCCTTGTAGTAACCCTGCAAAACCGAGGGTGATCGATCGGATTTCAATTCACATCCGCACTGCGTGGACACGCGACGCGTTCAAAAAGTACCCGGGCCTCAATTTTCTCGGAAGTATCAGTGCCGTAATCGTTACTCAGGGTCGACACACCAGCGTGAACCTTTTGCTACCCCCTCTACTAATTATATCAATTTTTCGTTGAGTCGGGGATGTAGTCAACTATTTGGTAAAAGCTTCTATTTGTTGCATATGAAATGCCCGATTTTTAACAGTAACGTTACAGAAACATTACTATTTTTCTAAATACGTTTCTTAATCATTGTAACAAGCCGGAAACGATACAACAGTATAGTTAAATTTAGTCTAAATGTTTTTCCTGTTTTGCACCAACCTAACACGATTCTAGAGAAGGTTTCAAACACCCGGGAACTTTTCGAACGCGCGTTTCGAAGGACCACACGGTATACTCACGTATCCCTCGGGATGGAGTTTGATTAGAAACCGCTTCCTCTTGAAGCTGATCTTCCGGATCTTCGCCCAGCTGAACGTGTTGATTTTGGAGAAGTGCTGATAGACCAAGATCCCCATGTGTGCCACCGCCAAATTCAAAGACACGCCCTCGTGGTCCTTGAACGAAAAAGATACGGTCTCAAACTACTCCCAAGTAGACATCAATTTGCGAATACACTAGCAACTAACTTTTGACATTTTTTGCTCTAAACGGCTGTAAAACTTTACTACAAAAGAAGGCTTTGTTATAGAAAACGTATTCGCTTTGCTAACAGAGGAGGAACATTTATCTTTTGCATCTTCTCCACGGAGTATCGCATCGATAACCTCCGACCAATATTCGTAATAATATTTATAATATTTGCCAGCAAGTCTACACGCGTCTGCAAGTGGCCCTCGCAAGAAAATGTCGCAAGTTGCTTAGGCTAGTGTGTTCGCACATTTAGGAGAGCCAGCGATTATTCACCTTCGCCGGGTGCATTTTCATTCCGTACAGCTCACAACGACGCGCCGTCTCCAAGAGATTCAGGTCAGCTTCCGCCGGCGATTGGCCTCTATTCGAACAATACAAGGTTTCAATGAGCTCGATCCGTGACTGACTATACCACCGTCGAACAAAATGAATCGGTGTGCATCTTACGCGTGTTTCTTGTGGTTCTCCATGATGCGGCGCTCCAGCTCCTGATCCTGGTGAGGTACAAATTTGTATGTCGACAGGTAAGTGTGATCCGGGTAATCCTCTATCACGTAATCTCCGCATTCCGCTGAAATGAACGATATAATAGGCGTTGGTCTCTTCGAAGAATTAATACTAGATTCACGGAGCACTGAAAGTGACTGTTACTCTATCAAAATAACGAGAATGTCTATCCAAAGTTTTAGCCATTTTTTTTAAATATACACGCAAAGAAATAATCATGGACGTTCACAATCTCGACATTCGTAAATTGAAAATTTCAGAACACGTCATCTTGACGCGACTAGACTGTTCACATTATGAAACTGTCCTATTCTATCTAAAGTACCACAGGTTCTTTTGCAAGTTTTGTATCCACCAAGGATTATATTGTTCCTAACACATTGTACGCCGGTTAAATATCAGCTACTAAATATACGTGTTAGGTACGTATAAAAGTTTGTCCCCGATTTCGTATTAAAATGCAACAACGTCTGTTGTTGCATCCTAGATTTTCAGAAAATTCCGCAACAATGCGGGCCCGGTGTACAATAGGTCGAAGCTTCGTAGACCAGACAAACGTGTGTAACAATAAAATCGATTTTTAAAAAATTTCAAGGTGGCGTGATACGTTAATGTCGCGGGCCAACTCACCCTGAACAATATAGCTGGCCATCAAGGCTGCCGTGTTGTCGTTGCACTGCAGCAAACCTTGGGCCAAGTCTCGCTTGATTTGAAGGCAAAATAAATATCTCGTGAACTCCTCTTCGAGCTGTGCCGGGTCCGGTGTATAAAATTTCACACAAAATTTCAGAAGAGGATCTATCAACGACAATCCGACTTGTCTGCAAACGGGCTTCTCCAGATCCAACCAGTACTGCAATTAAAGCAAGTCAGTTTTCAGGATTCAAATCGGATCAGCGGCTCGTCGAAGACTTACTTTAGTTCCATTAGGTTCCTGATACTCCAATCCGAAATAGTCAGCCTCCAGAAGATGTAACTGTTTGCAAACTTGATCGAATAATACCCTGCCTAGCGCTTTCGCCTGAAATGAAAAAGACGAATTCGTGAAGGTACAGACAGAAAGAGAGAGATTGAGAGAGCAAAAAGCTACGGATTATTTATTGGTTTCATCTCTGTGAAAACATCTTTTTCCCGCGTACACCCGTTCATGTGTTAAAGTACCGTATAAGGCCGGGGAGAATATGTTTCAGATGCTGTAAGTAAAGTCTTATGAATAATCAATACGTCAATATGTGCACCTTGTGCAATATAGTAGAACCAATTATGTGCTCCAATAGTTCATTTAAAAGTGTTAAGCTCATGCATGGTACACACCGAACGGGCTTCACCGTGCAAATCAGTCGCGTCGTGCGGTAATTATTTAAACAATGCGGAAAATAATGCGCGTATAAAATATCTTCAATGATGAATTATGTTTGATTTTTAATTATTTCTTGTCGCTCTGATATAACTCTGATATAACAATTTAGCAGGAGGATATTTCAAAGCGTTTGCATGAACGATCTCATGAATACTATTCAGGAGATTCTGTGAGCAATGACCCTTGACCCCTATTCGCTAAATGACCCTGATATACTATTTGGAACGATTCCATATCTGCCTGAGAAATTTGACAGAGCGGGCGCAGACACTTCATCAACTTTTCAACAAAGAGGAGCTGTTATATGGAACACCGACGGCTCAAGGAAACCTTGCGTTGTTTGTACATTGATTTAAAGTAAGACTCGACGCATGGTATTCATCTGGGCCCGGTAGACGTGCCATTGTAGAGGTACACAGTCAATGACTCGCCATTATAGCATTAAGCCGACGTATTAAGCCACTTGTCCGACATTAACAAGCGTTTAAGGACATTCTAAACGGTCCCAGAGGTACCAAGCATTGATATAATTCTTGGCTCGACTGAAAAGCGACGGACAAGGGATATTACCTGAACTTGAAACATGGTGATCGTGTCGTCCAACATTTGTACACGAACAGCAAGCATTTTTCCAGCCTTTCTGGGTGTCGTGGGAGGAGTTCTACTACCTCCATCCACACCTGCCGGAGTCGAATGACTGTGAGGCATCTTGGAACCTCCGCTGCCCTTCATGCTTATACTTTCTATATCATTCATTTTTAGTCATCTAACTTCGACCGTAGAACCACTGCTTAACTTTATTTTCCTAGTGAGAATTTAGTGTAGAATTTCCTATTACGTAGTCATCTGCAACAGAACATGTAATACGTGCAATTAACAGGAATGTGCTTCTCAATTCGAATGATTCCATTTAATTGATGAATCTGATTTCAGCGCAAGGTTTGATCCTATTGAAAATCAGCAAATTTGCAGTTAGATTATTCTCTCAACGATTCGATCCTTGTGTGGATCATTTTCAAGAGGCTTTAATGCGTCTGTAAAAATTATATATATATATAATTTTTACAGACGCACTGTTGATCGAAACGTTGAGAGAATAATCTAACTGCAAATTTGCTGATTGTCAATAGGATCGAACCTTGCGCCGAAATCAGATTCATCAATATAATTCATTTCGATCGAAAGAAATTACACTGATTCCATTTAATCTACGATTATTCGTACAGCATTTAATTACGTCATGATATCTATATAGAACCGCAGAATTACATGAAATTACGTCAAGTCTACTGCGGCGAAACAATTGGCGCATTAATTTCATTAACATTCGCGATCGACGAATTGGCTGATTAACAGGTGAAATTTTTCAAATGTCCGACGGTCACCGTGACAGAGAGAGACGCAGGTACAGAAAGAGAGAGAGAGAGAGAGAGAGAGAAGACCGCCACGAGGAGCAGTCTAAAAAATTAACCCATTAACGCCCCCGTGTCCCACTTTGACACATTCATTTAAATATCTAATTACTCTTGAACCTGATGGCCTCGCACAGCATCCGCGGCTGCTTAAAAATTCGCTTAACGTCGCGAGCACACTGAAACTGCACCTCGCAACTGTAACCGACTTTTCAACGGACCGAACTCGCGGTAGAGAACCGAAAAAAAAAGAAAAAAGAAAACAAGTAAAATGTCATCAACGGGTTGAGAGTTGAGACGCATCTACGCAGTATACACCGCGCGACACGTCGCACGAATTGCCGCCGCTCTTCTTCTGTCGTCGCGGCGAAGGAAAAATCACCAAGGATACTGAGCGGAGGCGATGCGAGTCCGACGGACACAGCAACTAAGTCAATGGCAAGGATTACGTAAACGACAATTAATCGAACGAATTTATCACGAGCGGCGCGCAGAGAGAAAGAGAGAGCGAGAGAGAGAAGGAAGCATTATCGCATGCATTTGTTTACATCGTTCGCGTAACGTTGGTCCGTGCAAGATGCGGTATACATACACGTTACTGCCGTATACCGATTCGCACGGTCCACCGCGCGTACTGCCGCAAAGCGAAGAAGATACCCGTCTGCAATGGTACGTCAAGCGACGATGACACGGATTACGCTACTGCCGATTGAATAACGTTAATGTTAACCCTACCGAGCACAAAATGTGTTTGGTATAGGTTGTTTGAAAAAAATGACAAGACCGGATTTATTTAGAAAATTAATTTCGGTGAACCTTTCGATGTGACGCTCTCACCGATTTTGATGATTTTTGGATGTCGTATAACTCAACATTTTGAAGGACTTTTTCCGTTGCATGTTAGTAGCGGTCGGCTTTAGTTTTCGAGATGTTATCAAAAAACTTCCGGTACCATACATTGAATATTGTCTGTGTATGCATACTCGAAAGAACGTATGCACACATTTACCATAAATTTTAATGCATTTCGTATATTGTGAACCTATTATGTTGGTCTGGGTTATATTATATAACATTATATGCTATTTTTGATTTGTGTAAAATTCTTAGGTTTTATAAATCCTCTAGATCTTTTATAAATCTTAGCTTTCAGTACCGACAGTTTTTTTATAATATCTCGGAAACTAAAGCCGACCGCCACGAACATGCAAAGGAGAAAGTTGTTAAAAATGTTGAGTTCTATGACATATCCAAAAATCATCAAAATCGGTAGGGGTGACACACATCGAAAGGTTCGCTTTGATTTTAAATGGAAGCATCTTTGTAATAATTATAAAACCAGAAATGTGAAACCGGTCGTGGCACGGTCGGTGCTAATGGGGTGTGCATCGAGAGATATTGGCCGCGGACGAAACGGCTCTCCCGAGTGTTGATTTGTCGATCAATGAACGATCTCGAGATCCCGAGAGTGCACACGCATAGCGGTGTACCGTTAACCGTGTACGCCTCGTTAGCTCAGCCTCGCCGAACTTTCTAACACGGACCAAGAAGAAAATAAACGGAACCCGTGCATCGCGATGTCGTTTCGGGGAAATAATGACACCGTCGGGAGACGTGCGGGGGGGAACCATTGCATGCACCGAGGAACGAATGGGAGAAAGAGAGAGAGGGAGAGAGAAAGAGTGCGAGAGAGAAGGATCGAGCCAGAACAAGGCGGGGCAGTGAATGTTCCTCGAAAATAAAGTAATCGTGGCACGAACGGCATTGCGAAACGACAATAAAGAGTCTATGCACATACGTGGTATACATTCTCGGATACATACGTCTGCCGGCTTAATAGGTAACAGTGGCAACACGCCCGAAACATACAGCAACGCAGAGTTCATTGATCACCGAACAACACTGACTCGTTCACCGGCACCACCTTCCCGGTCGTCGTTACGATCGTGACCGCGTTGCCCGTGGTTTTAACGAGCCGTTACCACCATTATTCCCGGTATATACTCCGCGTACGATCCCCGAATATCTCCGAGCTACGGTCGAGGAAGTCACCGAATTGAACCACATCACACACCTACGGAGCGCTTGTCTCCGCCTTGGCATGAATTATACGGGATGTCAGTGGTTCTCAACGCTTGAGGAACGGTCCGATTATTCATTGATGGACCACGGTGTGGCACGGCGACGTCCGACCGTGCCAGCTCGTTACCACGAAAAAGGACAGAGACGACTGACCCGACACGAATAACACGAACCACTCGAGCCCGATACCCGACTAAACTCTACCTGCTCTGATGCGTTGAGAGTTACGGCGCGCGCGGCGCGCTACAAGGGCGGAGTCACGCGAAAAGACACGGCCAGCGACATCTGTCGGCTCCTTCGAAAAACTTTTTCGAAGATAGAAATTCTACGTAGAATGCGTTTATTTGAGCACAGACGAAGTATAGGAGTAGAATTCACAAAATTGACTCGAATTTATAGGAATTCTTCGAATGAACTTTAGAAGTACTATGAATTTTTGTTCTTCCAAGAAGTTAAATTACAGGAGAGAGCGACATCATTATATATGCGTCCGTGGGGGGAGGGGGGGGGGGGGTGCACGCACCTTAGCGCCGCGCCGATTCGAAATCCGGGGCAATCGCCAATCTTCGAAGATAATCGTCGCTAATAATGAATATCGATTTGTACTTACTTAGAATTATTTATTCTCCACTAATTTGGGTTTAACCTTTGATCGATTGTTAATGGCAATCATGTGCTTATGTACATTCAAACTTTTAGGGTTGCAAACGTCAAAAGCGCCGACCGGAATCTGCGCTTCTGGTATACTCTGTGACATAAGTAAGGCAGTGCCTCGCTTTTGCGCAACATGTTCCTTTTCGCTTCTACTAATACGCAAGATGGCGCTAAAAACCTGAACGCTCGCGAGACCTGTCAAATTGTGTGTTCTTCGAATCCGAAATGTCAAGTTGTCAATGAATAAAAGAAATAGGGGCAACGACAGCGATTATTGTGATTTTATGTGAGATCAGTAGCGAGTTATCGTGTCGTAGATTGTTTATCCGCTGCACGGGTGGGTCACGTAAGTGAAACGAAAATACTGCAGTCTTTTGTCAATATTATTATTACCTCCTACAAGACTCCGGCGCTCGTACCGTATCTAAAACAATCTTGTAATAGAAACTGTAGCATGTAGTGTCGAAAATAGTAGCGTCTTCGTTTAGGTACGTGTTTGAACTATACGCCCTAAATAATCCTCCAAACGATCATACAATGTTCCGATGTTTCATACTGACGCAATTTACAGGACTTCGGGATAGATGGTTTAATGCCAATCCGCTGAACGTATTGTTGAATTAAAAATACAATGTCGGACGAAGAGGACACAGCGATACTATTAAACAACGCGAACAAAACCACGGAAACATCTATAACCAAAGCTCCAAACGAGGAATACCAATGTCTGCCACCAAAGAACTTGAGGAAACCGATTCCAAAGCAAACCGACAATTTAACACCATTGACATCAGGAAATCAGAATGTGTTTGTCTCCATGGTGGCGGTTCTGGCAGGTATTGCCTTTGGCTGCGACATGGGAGTAGCGAAACCCATAGCGCCACTGATCAAACATGAATTTAATTTGAATTGCTTCGAGAAAGATTTTGTCATCAGCATTTGGTTCATTGGAGCTCTGCTTGGTGGTTTAACTGGTGGTAAGCTTCTGCAAAACCACTCTAAAATCACTTTCAACGTAACAATTCTTCTTACTCTTCTTACTCTTCTGTGGTAAGAGCATTAATTGAAATGCTAACAATACAATATCGCATTACAGGGTTTCTAGTGGACTCGTTCGGTCGTCGCTGGACAATGATACTGACACTGGTATT
This sequence comes from Sphecodes monilicornis, assembly GCA_913789915.3. Lineage (NCBI taxonomy): Eukaryota > Metazoa > Arthropoda > Insecta > Hymenoptera > Halictidae > Sphecodes > Sphecodes monilicornis. Next base: position 22,679,388 of record OU565293.1, on the reverse strand, counting down.
CTTGACATTCGGTGCCACGTTATCGGCGTTGGCGAACCATTACATCCTACTTTTGGTTGCACGAATAATTTGTGGATACTCTGGATCCGTTTCGGCCGTGGCGCACTGCATTTATATGGCGGAGGTGTCGGACTCGAATAAACGCGGGTACAACATGATGCTGTATCAATTGGGCACTGCCGCCGGGTTCTTGGTCTCCGTTATCGCCGCGGCTGTGAAGAACATAGACTATCAATGGCGATTTTCTATTGGCATTACCGCCGTACCTGCGTTAGCGGCTTGCATCATTACTATTATATTCCTTCAACGATCCCCGCCGTTCTTGCTCTACAAACGCATAACAAACGTCTCCAAGCAACCGTCGAAAAACGCTTGGCACACGATTCTCGAAACTTTCACGATCATGGTTTTCTTATTGATACTTCAACAAGGCACTGGCAAGCGACAGGTGTTGTATTATGCGCCGCGTTTGTTCGCGCTACTAGGCATTTGTTCGAGTAAGTTCTGAAATTGCACTTTGCTTCGTTTACTATCGAAGCAGCATTACTATGTACCGTTTAACTTGCAGACATCGCCGAGATCACAGCGTTGATATCTCTCGGCGTGGTGAAGGTGTTCAGCACGATGCTGTCGTTGATCATAGTGGAGAGATGCGGGCGACGGACCGCGCTCATCACCTCGGCGACAATCTGTATGACAACGATAGCGTTATTGTCGCTGCTAGCCACGATAGATCGAAGCGACGACAACCTGGACATAGTGACTCCTCATTGCAAGAACTTCCGCAACGAGGACGTCAAAGTTCAAATTGTCATGCCGGCCGGATCGCCGCCGCCGTTCCCATTGTTACCGACACCTCTGGCAATGATCGCGCCTAGTCCAGAGACGTGGACTCAAGTGAAATCTTCCTGCGAGGTATACATATACTCTGAGGGAAAAGACATTAATACTGGTATTCTGATTTTCGAGGCTGTTTTTTTTGTACTTGTACCACAAAAATAGAGTTTTTGAAAATGCAAACCAGCCTACTCTCTTAAATCGAGTATAGCGCCATGTCGGTTCGATGACACGTTACTTGTTGCAGACGCAGAACATAATCGTCTCGGAGGGTCTCACCGGTGGTCTGCGTATCCTGGCGGTGATCACGTTGCTGGTGTACGAGGCTGCTTACGCTTTGGGACTTGGTCCAGTACCGTTGCTGAATCTCATGGAAGTCTTCCCCGCAGCTATCCGAGGGAAATGCGTCAGTCTTCTCTTCATCGTCATATGGATAACGCACATTATCGCCACGGAATCGGTCGTCGCCATGATCAGTGAGTCCTTCGTTTCCTTATGGGATACTCTTCAAGCAATTGTAGCCTACATTGTACACAATTATTCTCTTCCAGAATCGCTGACACTGGCCGGATCGTACCTGTTTTATAGCTTCATGTGTCTGATCACCATATTCTACGTTTTCCTGTTCATTCCGGAAACGAAAGGCAAGTCGTTGCATCAAGTTGCTCAGGAGCTTCGGAAAATTTCACTCGGTACACGAGTATGCAATAATTTACGGAGCCTTCCGTTGATCTGTCATATTAAATGGATAAAGAAGTACGATAAGAACGCGGGAGCCGGTCAGAGTACTTTAATTTGAACGTACGAAACGAAAAGTTGTGTACCGTGATGGGTGCGCACGCGATCAGGACGCGTTTCGAATGCCAACGATTTTCCACGTTTTTCTATGTGTAGACGACTCGTTGTTAGTTTTAACGAAGAAAAGAAGACGCGAAGGTATTCATAAGTTGTTTGTGCAATAATATTGTGTTCAGAAAACGTTTTACGGAAATAACACGAGTGTGGTTATTCGAACGGAACTTGTTTGACCACTAATCATTATATCACATATCAGACGAACGTAACGGGGAACGTCTAATATATGGAATCCACTTTCAATCTAAAAGACTGACGGTATAGTTTTAGTTTATTTTCATCTTCGGTCGGATCCTTATTTATTTCCTTCTACTTCTCTTCGTTGAACGCCACGTTGCACAATGCAATCACTTTAACGAGAAATATAATTGAATTCGCGAACGTAGACACGAGAAGTAAGTATTAAGTGTACGGTAAAAGTAATTAATTGTATGTTACATAGTACAGTAAAAATTGCACTGATAAAAGTTAACGGTAACGTATGCATAAATTAGATACTTAGAGAAGCGTACATGCGATGTACGCCAGTTCGTACTAAAAGATAGTATTATTTTTATTATAATAATAGTAATAATGATAATCGTTATTATTATTATAACCGTGCTGTTTTTTTAGAAAATCTTTTCCATCTCGATGTTTACCGCATTCGTTCCGATCTACTCGTAGTCTCCTACATCGCAATAACATGCAATGTTTTCCAGTGCCATTTAAAAAAAAGAGAAAAACATATATGCATGTACTCGGTGAGTTGCGCGCAACGCTAAAATCTCTCCGTTGCTTTTCGCAATATACAAAAAAAGAAAAGAGATCCTCATCGAAAGCAACGGAGACATTTCTGATTTTACCTTTGAGCAGCTCACTCGGTACATAAATATATACATATATATATTATTATGTAAAAAAGTCTTTTATTATATATAACATTGTTGTATATAAAAATAATTTTCATATGTATAATTATTACAGATCTTTAATATTGTATAATGTAATATCGTACTTGGCAACGATGTAATCGATTTACATACTTAATAAAAATGGATACAATACATAATATAACGCGTCTCTGAAACAATCACCGTGCGGCAACCGAACCAGAGCACAGGAAGACATCGATCCAGTAAAAAAATAAATCTAAATATCACTCTTGTGAGGAAGCTCGTTACCTTAGACTCTTAAGGGAGCTCCGATTGCCCCACGGAGCTCTGGCTCCGTCGAGAGCCACGCATGCCTATTCAGGCTTATCAGAGGAAGATATTTGATCAAGATCAAGTTCTTTCACTGGAGGGCAAACCAGAAGACGATGCCAGCTAGAACTTTTTCACGGCTGAGCCGACGAGGGACTTCCTCTTGTTCCACGTGAGCAGCTTCGGAGGCGACAGGACTTGTTCCAAAAATATGTGCCGCCTTTGTTTCAGATTCAAATCGGTATCGCGAGACTTGTCGTTTTCGTAAATCGAGTCAGTCTTCTCCCGATTCCCGTGGCACCTGTCGACCGGTGCATTTTTCGGATGTGCAACGTTCAACGGTGCCGCAGGGGCCAGGTTCTCTTTATCATGCCTCGCGGATAAATCCGTGTTCTTCCTCAAGGCGACCGACGCGTTCTTCTTGGACGTGTCCAGCTCCGTGGGAACGGCGGACTGGCCCAGCTTGATAGCATTGTTCGGCGTGACAACGTAAACCAGCTGCGACTTCGTTTCAAACTTCTCCTTCAACAGCGAGAACTTTCGTTTAGGATAGTTCATTGTTCTCCTGCGCCTGTCAGGACACTCTGTCTTCTCCCCTGGATTCGGGACCACGGACTCGGTGGAAACATTCGGTGTGACGACGTTGCAAGTCTTGACGGATTCGGGGCTGTCGGAGAAGTTCTTCTGTACAACTTTGACATCCTGAACGACCGGGACCAGAGGACTCATCTCGACGTACAGATCGTTATCCTTCTCGGTCTCGTTTTCTCGGTACGCGCTCTGCTGTTTCTGAGGCTGCTTTGCTTTCCCACCGAGAATAGGCGAGTCTGACAGTATGGCATCAATCAGCGGTGTCTTTCTAATCGATTCGATCGCGCAGTACTTCACCAAGTCCCTGATAGCATCTATCTCGCACCTGCCGCGAACGATCGAGTCCGGCTCGTCTAGTCTGTTCAAGTAATTCTTGCTGCAGGTGGCAGGGTCCTTGAGGTCGTTCTTGAACAACGCCCTGGTCAGCTGCGCCTTCTTGATCAAGTTCTTCGGGTCGAAGTCCTCCCACTGGGTCCCGGTCGTATGGTACACGTGCCTTGGCGAGTTGTCCGCCGTATACCTTCTGATCTGATCGATCGTACTCACTAAAGTGCTAACCGAATCGTGAGCAGGCCTACCGTAATCCAATTTCTCCTCGTCGTGCTCCTCCAGAATGGTGTCCAGAGCAAACATGCCGCCCTTCTCATCGATCACGACCGGTTTCGCGATGTACACAGTGGCGTTCTGCTCCTCTGTTTCGCAGGGCCTTTTCGCAGAGGAAAGGTCCTCGCTGTGGACCGCTCTCAGTTCTCTGGGATCGATCAGATCGTAAGCTAACGTGTCGAGGTAATCGTCCTGCTTCAAAATCCCCCTGAGTATCGAGCTGACGCAAGTTATATCGGAGAACTCCGAGCTGTACGTGGTCCCTGTAGTGGTGCTGGTCAGAGTGTCCCTCCGTCTGTCTCTGACCACGCTGTCGTCATGAATGTAAGTCTCTATGTCCGTGTATCCCTTCCAGCTGCGAATGCACCAAGGTGGTCTAGCAACCCCTAACGGGCAAACATTTTCATAGTCGTGTATGGAGGTGACGCAACTCATAGTCTCGTCCCTCTGCTCCTTGGTTAGCTTCTCGGTCTCCGAGATCTTCTCACGAGCATCATCGAAGATCGGCGGGGTCTTCAACCTGTCCCTGCTGGTCATCTTGTTCGCGTTATCGTGGTCCGCTTCCGTGTGCTCCTCCTCGTCCTCCTTGCGAACCTCGGATCTGTCCTCCAACAGGTCCTCGCGAGCACCGCTGATGTTCGACAGCAGCTTCTTGTCCGCGTTTTCGTCGTTCTCCATTTCGAGGATCAACTGGGTCGAGAAGCAGATGCCTTGTCTCTTTCGGGACGACCCCGACAAGCCGGACGACGGTGGCGGTGCCTTGGGCGGCACGTCCTCTATGTCGAAGCCGTGGCTGGTCGGCAGACAGATGCCCCTGCGCTTCTGCCGGTGAATGTTCTTCTTCTCGGCCGCGTCGTTGCAGTCGTTCTGCATCTCGAATTCCCGAGCTGCTGCGCTGCTCTCTGGGAGGAACGACCCTTTCGACTCTGCACCGCAACCGCTACCCCCGCCACCCTCGTCCTTGAGGGACGGCTCGTTGTGCGCCGACTCGCGCTCGGTGACAACGCGAACGGCAGCAGTCTTCGATTCGCTCGCGACCTTGCAGCTCTGGTTGATAACGCCGGTCTCCGCGCAATCCGAGCTCTGCACGATGTTCGTCAGCAAGGATTGTTTGTCCGTCGTGACCTCCTCGGACGCGGCCCCTTGAGAATGACCGACGGAACACGGCGAATTCGAGTAATACTGTTTGAACGACCTAGGCGTGCCCGTCGTCTTGGTCGCTGTCTCGGCACGTTTGTCTCGCTTGTCGGCGGCCATCGACCCGCCCCCGATCATCACCTTCGAGGGATGATACTTGCCATAGTACAGTAGCATACTAGCAAGACCGATCATCATACTTCCGGCCACCAGGCTGGCCACCGTAGCGATCTCCTCGGTACCAATCGTGTTCTTGTAACAGAAGACGTACACCACCAGGAACACCGTGTTCTCGAGCGTCACCACGAAATAGAAGATAAGCATTCTGTACCGGGACCTGCCGACCCGCAGATTGAAGAAATCGAAGCAATAAATTAGTCCTATGATACAATTATAAATACGCTCCTCCCACATCGTCGGGCAGAAGTCCGTGTTTTGTAGGATTACCCAGACGGTCATAAATAACCAATGGAGTCCTGCGAACAGAGTCAGGGATCATGAGAGGCGCCGCTACGTCGAAGCACATAAATCTATTTCTAGTCTAGGCGTTCTTTTACGCTGTTTTACGCCTGCCGACACACTTACCCAGGAACAATAAAAACCATTCCCTTAAACAGAGCGCCGTTAAGACCAGAACGGCTATTCTGGATATCAGCATACCGGCCCGCCAGAGACTCTGTAGAACCAATGCCATCCATGTCGCCTCGTGGTCAGGATTTATTTTGTGCATCGCTTTCGTGTAGGTGCCTATCGCCCAGCTCAGAGAGCAAAAGGACACCACAGCCGACAGACCTGTCCAATTGTGCGTTCAAGCAAAATTATTAATTTGTCCAGATTTTGGAGGTGAGATCCGGCGTTACACAGCTCACGGATCTGATGGTAACAATTTTTTTTTTAGTGAGGCAGTGACAGTGGCAGTCATTTTATTTTTAGCACCTCGAACAACGCTCCCGCGCTATTCGAGGAAGTGTCTTTTTTAAAATCACCGAACGATGGACTACCCACATGGAATGTCCAACCAGTAGTCGAACGGTTCGATCGTGGACCGAGAAGCGTCTTCCGTAGAAAGATAGAACCTGTCCATGATATCTTTGTTCCTGTCTCTGTTATCTGCGGGGGCGGGCCGAAGGAAGTAAATATATGCGGACTCTGAGCTACAGTATTCTTCCGAACTCTGTCAGTTACAGTACCTTTCCGACAACAGTATTATTATTTTATAAAATCGTTTTTTATACGCAAAGAGAAGAACACAAAATGCCAATAGTCAAAGTGACGGAACTCGAAAGCCAAACGAACATACGTCCATGTTTTCTGAAAGTGAAGTGTTTACATGTCTTCAGTAACATGTTCTTAGGGCTACATGTAAGTGTTCCGTCGTTTCGATGGAACGGTCAAACGCTTTCGAATGGAAATGAAAATGTTATTTTGTTACAGAGGCAGCTGACGTTAGTGAAACTGATCACGATAGTCGCCGTGATATTTATGTCATTGATATTCGTACTGAATTTGTTGCACAACTCGTGTTTACAGACAAGCAAACATTTGAAATTTGTGAATTACATCGATAGTAGATATTACAAACATTACGACCCGGTCAGAAATAAATCTGCTCCGACTACTCTGACGAAGAAAGAAATGGAGAAGACACGAATCCAATTTAACAATAGAAAAAAAGAATTGGAAACGTATTGCAAAAGCATCGTGAGACCAGTGACGAACTTGGACAATGTATTGTCGAATATGATCATCGACACGTAAGTACGATATAATACGTGTTTCTAAAAAACGTAGATTAATTAGAACGTATATTTAAATTGCAGAGTGCACGCGATATCATGGTGCCCCATATACAAAGCTGCAAGTTCCACGTGGATGAAGCATTTCGCTACACTTGGAGGAGTGTTAACAGACACAGCTATAGAATTGATTCGCAGGGATATTTTACAAATTAATACTATCGTCAGAAAAGCATTCCCACGTGACAGAGACATGAAAAAAGCATATCAAGTATGTAACAATAGTATAATGAAGATAGAATGAAACATAAAATGTTAAACGGTGAGAACGTACTTTGTTGCAGAAGCTGAACAACACAATGAAATTTCTGATTGTTCGACATCCGTTTGAACGTCTCGTGTCCGCGTACAGAGATAAATTAGAACATATACAAGGAAGAGATTATTACTATAAAAGATTTGGACGACACATTACGCACAAATATCGTAAATATAGACAAGCGAACGAAACAAAATTGGAGCCTACGTTTACCGAGTTTCTTCACTTCATAGTCGAAGAAAAGTATTTCGACGAACATTGGGCACCGTTCATCGATACATGTGAGCCTTGCTTGATTAAATATAATTATATCTTGAAGTTCGATACGTACGAAAGAGATCAACAGTTTATAATACAAGAATTAGGTTTAAGTGATTATTTATACGAAAAAGGCGATTGGAAAAACATCAATCCGCGAGGAGTTACAACCACTGCTCTCGTTAAAGAGTACATGCAGAATGTTCCTCGATCGTTGCTCGACGAAATTAATAAGGTTTACCTAAACGACTTTAAATTGTTTTCTTATTTACCTTTGTGATAATTTAAGACATTTGTCGCTAGCGATAAAAAAAAACGTGAATGTGATACATAGCTGCATTTAGCCAGAAACTGTGCATCGACGGTCTCTACTGTAATGTAGATAATGCGACTGTTCGATTGTTCTTACTTGTCCACAGCGGTGTACGACGTAATACTGCCATAACGTATAGCTGCAATATTAATTGCGGAGCAGCCCCCATAAACGATTCGAACAGGTGTAGCATGCATATATCGCTTTCCTGCCTGTATACCCAATTTTTATCCTTTACAAATCGTTTGCTCCTCAACGAATAAACTGTAGCGTAAAGTAATATTAAATACCTAAAAATAAAAGTATGTACCATCTCTTGGAGAAAATGCAACCAAAGTTTGTGAACTGATTAACAAAAGAAAAAGAACTTAAAAAAAAAATACCTTTGTAATACTCCCAAAAATAGAAAATGTAACAGCCAATGTATAGCTTTAATGGAGCCGTCGCTCTGATACCACCTCAAACTAAACATTTGGATAACAGCAGCGGGTAAAATTGTGAAGCTCAAGGCAAAGCATCCCCAAATAAATTGGCCTTGTAAAAAATATTCCGTAAAAACAATACTGTCTACAAAAAAAGAATTACATAGTAATTTGTATGTTATTGGTAGATGCATTTAATAAATACATGATATTTATTAACATCAACATCGAACAGATCAATTTGTCTCTTAATTTGCATTTAAAACCTGCATCTAGAGTAAAAGGCATTGATTGAATGAAATTCTTTCGTATGAGAATACATTATTTAATTATAGCTTATGTTTATTACATGATACATCGAGCGTATATAAAACGTAAAAACGTTGAGTTACACATATTATTCGGTCATAATTGTCATTGTACTGTAAAATGTCCACAAAAACAACACAGATTAGACTGGAATAATATTTAATGTACGATACGTGTAACACATCAACGATGCATTAGACTCGTGAACAACTATTCAAATTCGTTGACAATCAAATTCTCGTCAATCATGTTTACGTTACATCGATCGAAAACAGAATTTCTAAATGCAATAGAGAAAATACATGTTATAGTTTCTTTCTTTGTTCACCTGTTGCTAAATCGATGAAAAAAAAACTGACAGAAGTCAAATAGTAAATTAAATCGAGCAATCGGAACCGGTAACATTCGATCTCTCTGTGCGACATCGCTGTCGATGCATTTCTTTTCACAGTTTCGTAGGACGAAACATTGTCATGTTTCAACTCTGCCGCCGCCATGTTCCCGGCCATTCTTTATTCAATTCCACACAATAGATGAAAGAACGCGTTCCACTGTCAGCCGCGTGTGTTCCATTTTTTGGATTTATGCTAAATCTCAGCGTGAATCTCGGCTATCGGTTTTCCTGTTCGGAAACCATTCGTGCACAAACTTAATAAAAGAAATGAGAATTTTTCTGCGAAGGAGACCACCGCGACTGATCGCAACGAAAACATCACGACCGCAACCACTGACCATACAAACATTAAGGTTGTGGACTCATGGGTTGCCGCGCTCCAAGCGGCCGCTAGGAGAAGCTCGAATGAGAATGTATGATACAAACAGAGAAAATCGCAGAACTAACATCTGTATGTTTTTTGAGATGCTGAATCCGAATTTGATGTTATTTATTATGTAAAAAAATTTCCTAAAGTAGTTCGTACATTTTTTTTCCATAAGAAACCGTGTAAATAGCGGCAAGAATCATTTGCTCCTCTCTGTCTGAATAAAACATTATTTAAATGCTTTCCCTTTGAGGTATTTTTACTTTCGCGCACCTAAATTAAAATTGGAAGAATGCGCTTCAATACATGAAACTATTAAAGTGTTAAATCAATTTGACCAGACTCAAATGAATATTGACGTACAAAAGTACGTCATTATTTATTATTTTCGTATAAATACAAAGTTTTTCTTTCTTTCATTAAATTTAACTATACATAAATAGAATCTGTTGGTCTATATTAATATGCTGACAATTGCGAAAATGATTAAAAATTTGCATCCCTTGGCGCAAATATGAAATGCGATACAGTCTTACATTGTAAGTTCTCACAGTTTCGTGTGAAGAAAAAGAAATATATATGTATATATATATTATGCTGTTGTATAGTGTTCCATTAACTTTAAACCAAGGATAGTAGGAAAGAGAACTGTAACCCAACTCGTAGAATTACAGCAAATTCTTGGCAGAGGCTTTACTTCGTTCATATACCAGCCCTAGAAAATTTCGATGGTTTCACCTGGAATAGTTTTCTAACAAAATATATTTGTATCGTCGTGGTTATTATTATGACCGTTATTTGGGTGATGGACCACACTTGGACATAAAAATTATTGTCCAATAGCAAATTGTAATCTCGCTCCTCGCTACCTCTGCTCAAATATTGTGTTTGGAACATTTGATTTACATTTCTCTCCACGAACGATATCGATCTCTGTTAAAGAAACAACCGATAATGTAAACAAACTGTGATTCAATATTGTGCATAAGATACGAGAGATTCCTACCGTAAAATTATCAACAGACACATTCAAGTCTTCCAGCTCCTTGGAATATTTATCCCATTCGTCATACCTGCAAAAGATGGTATTGCTTAATGATACTGACCAAAGTGTATAAAGAATTTATACATATTATAGTACATTACTTGATCACGGAGATATATAAATTGACTAATCTTGAAGCAAATCGTGAGAATGTATTATCCATGCAAATACAATAGTAACCAGCTGTTTTCACAGTGTCCTTATAAGCTGAACTAGGTAGCCATAGATAAGGATGAACCAGTTCACCTAGCGGATCCCTTACGGCAAGACCAGCTTTACCATCTCCACCTCTTATCACCTGCAGTCAAAAATATCATCCCATAAATATTTTTCAGCTTGTAAAGAATACAGCAAACATTTAACTTTCTTTCTGATTGCTTAATAACAGAGATCACTTGTTAAACCTTTTATTTGCACAAGGTATCATCTTCTGTATTTACTTATATTTACCTTCTTTGTGTACTAATTAACGCAGGCATTTCTTCTTAGTTCTTGTACCAAATCTATTTACCTTTAACACGGATACTTTTCTATTATCGTTTAAACTCCTATTTTCTGTTATTATTTTTTATTTGTTTTATGCAGTAAAGACGACATTATGGTTGTTGTTATTAGCGTTACTCGCAACCATATGGCGAAAGTGTCAATCATAAGAGTTTTCAAGCGGCGCACGAGTTTCGAATTCGAACGAATAAACACACTTTGTGTAAACAAAATTATTCGAGTCGAAGGATCGAGTGTGAGGTGCGATTGTGACGTACCTGAAAGTGTACGTAGAAATCCGCTCCGACGGAAGCATATTGAAAGTAACAATCCTCTTTCCCGGCATCGATTTGTACTTTGTAATTCGAGATTACCAATGGCAAAGGTTCGTTCCAGGATCCAGGCGCGCTGGTATTCACAAGGCTGAAAACCACCCCGAAAACCAGACTACGTAAAAAATTATACATTCTACGCGTTTGATCGAATAGATCATCACAATGATCCACCCGTCCGACAATCGCTTTCTCAACGACTGACAGACAAATGTGCTACAATCTACAATCTTAAAGTCTCGCTCGTCTTACTGGTGTTTCGCCGACAATCACATACACAGAGTATATACAATACGAGAGGCGTAACTCGTGTCGTTCAACTTTCACCGTTGTGTCTCCAAATTGGATTGACATTGCTTGGATAAAAAATTATTTAAATAACAATTCGAATAAAAGATACTTTATCTTTATTCGTTGTTCAAAGATTCGATAAAAAAAGTATTTTTATTTGTCGGATAAGTTCTCGTCGAATAAAAATATTTATTCGATACTCGTCGAATAAAGATACTTTTATTATTCGAACTTTCAAATAACGAATAACAATTTTTTTATTTTTTATTCGTTATTCGAAATTTTTACGTAGATGAACATTTTATCCAGCTCAGATTTGAACCATAGCTGGGATATTGCACCAGCTTTTCGCACATGCGCGACGCTTTTTAGCATCAGTAATGTAAAAGTTTGGCTAAAAGGGGGTACCTTGGTTATCCCGCATAATTTCGCAAGATTTTGTATGATTTGATTTTGAAGAATGAATGTATAAGATGTGTATGTCAATCAAATGTTAACAATAACTTACCAAAAATTCCCCGCTACTTTCTTCACAAACGTGGGATGTGGAGAGACCCCGTGGGATAGCACGTTACTGAGCTGGACACGCATACGCGAAAAACCCTTCCAATATTCCATCACTAGGGATGGCAAAAATGCAAAAATATCGATATAACGATACCACGAATCATCGATGGTACTCGATATATCGGTAGTAAAACTTCTTCATCTTTTTTTGGTGGTTGGATAGATCGTTTGAAAGAAATTCTTTCTCACATTATATAGTCTATTATAATATTTATAATAATAATAAAAGCAATTTTCTATTTTCGTTCACGACTCATAAAATTGAGCCGGTCAATTACGGGATGACCTAAATCAAATACAACTATTTCAACTATTACAAAACATTGATATCCATAAAAAACATCAATAATAAAGATATCGATATATCGGGAGAAAATATCGATATTTATAACACATCGATGTATCGTTGTCATCCCCACCTGTCACTGGTTTGAACATTTCACCGCGGATGACGCTACTCGTCCAAGATACTGTTTTCTGTCGAGGAAATCATTATTGCTGTAAAATGCGTGGTGTCTTGCGACATGGACGGCAACAATGATTCCTGATCTTTCTATCGTTTCCGCAACCGAAACGGAGGAAAATGTCACATGTATTTGTACGATAGCCTTCCGTTAGGTTCATATCGACGAGCCGGGTCGATTCGAAAGCGTTTTAGTTGCGAGGCGCTGCAAAACGATCCTCGCGAACACTACCGTACGACAATAGTAAATTTTAAGGTTAAGCGGCCAATTATGATGCACTTGCGACGATATTTAACGAATATCTTGTCGAAGCACCATGGACCAACTACTACGAGGATAACGTTGGTACATGATAAAAGTAATGAGGAACACCCGACAGCGGGGATAATTGGTAACAGCAGCCTGTTCGATTGTCAGTTACGTACGCTCGCGTACGTTGTTTCCCGCGTTAGAGATCTTTAATTCTTTTTTTTTCTCTATATAGTTATCGGCGATGAGATTTTGAAGGCTCAAGTGAGAGACACTAATTCGTTTTATGCGAGCAATTTGCTGTACAAGCATGGAGTCAGGGTTCAAAAAGTTAGTTTCCACATGCACATCCTAATCATTGGCTTCCCCGTTGCTACGGACGATTCGTATTAAAATAATTGACGCGTTGCAGATCACGATCGTTCGAGACAATATCCAGGATATCGCGAGAGCGATCAAGCGGTTCTCCGGAAAGTTTAATTATGTCTTCACCACTGGGGGAATAGGTCCAACTCACGATGATGTCACTTATGAAGGTATTTATTTGGAATTCAAGCATGCAACCTTGTCGATAAAATAATGCGTATTTTACAGCCTTAGGATTAGCTTTCGAAGATACGCTGCATTATCGTCCAAAATTGGTAGACATCTTGAAGAATCTGTTTGGTTGCAATGCTTTTCCTTCTCCTGCTTATAAAATGGCATATGTAAGTCCAAGTTTCAAAGTGTTTATACAGCGGTTGAGATCAATTCACAATCTTCTTTCAGATACCAACTAAATCTGTTCTGAAATTTTTTGTAAACCCAGCCACAGGAAAAGCTTTTACTTACCCCTGTATAGTATTGCAAAATGTCTTCGTCTTCCCTGGATCGCCTATGTTCTTCGAGTCTCCTTTTCAGGCCCTCTGCAAGGTATATACTGTGACGATTATCTTATACGTTTTAGAGAAACAATTATAGAAGATGTTTGTAGGAGTTATTTGCCGGATACAAATCTTTTTCAACCGTAGAGGTGTTCTTGAACGCGAAAGAAGAATCGTTCGTGAACGTGTTAAACGAGGTTGTAGAGATGTGTCCGAACGTTACGTTCGGCTCGTATCCAGAGAGTAATAGGTAACGAATCTTTAACACTATAGAAAAGTTTGCCGCGCGATCGTCGAAGGTTTCTGCACTATACGAAATATTTGTTGCAGGTATTACAAAGCGCGCATCACCATAGAGAGCGAGAACGAGGAGGACACGGAGACTGCCAGAAGAATGTTCTGTTCTCGAGTGCCGAGCGACGTGCTGGTGAATTACGATCGCACGCCTTATGTCGACGCACTCCGAAAATACGAACAATTCCTAAAAAACTCGGAACGTCGATCGGTTTATCAGAAATCCTTCGAAATATTCCTGTAATGCATCAAGTGGAAAAAAGTATCGATTACTCGTGTAGTTGCGTTTACAAAATCGGTAGATTTTTCAATCTTCCCCGCTTTGTTCTCTTTCCAGGAACTATTGTCGGATACCCGAGGAAGTCTGGATTTATTTTGATGGCTGTGCAGAATCCGTGGTCATGGTGCACCTTGCTCGCGTTGCGATGGAGAAGCTAGGAGGACCTTCGAAGATCAAATTACGCGCGATCTGTCCAAAAGCAAATAAGTATCTTCAGGAAATTAGCAACAGGTAGATACGGCTAATGTTAGCGCAGCGCGGAAACAATGGAAACCGAATCGGTAAACGAAACAAAAGATATTGACTATTGTGGTAGGTACAACGTCGAATTGTGCAGCTTGAAAAACAACGGAGCAGTTCTAATTAGACCGGAGATACGGATGTTGTTCCTTGGGAAACGATCGAACGGCAACGAAAGAGAAAAAGAAGATTATGAGAGTGTCGAGAGATTGTTTTGCGAGTCTCTTCCAAGCGTAAAAATACATTTTCCTCTTATCGAGTGGACGGACGAAGACTTCGAAAGTTTCGTCGGGTCTCTCTCCCTACCATATTATACTCCGGACGAAGTTAGATCGTGTCGGTAAGGATAGAAAATATTCTCTGTTGTCCTACATTATGGTATACATCACTGAAAAACTTTACAATTATCAGTCATTAAGGGATAAGTAATTCGTTAGCCTCACACCGGTTGACACTGCGTACGATGGTTACCGTTATCAATTTTTAAAACAGTTCGGCATAATTTGGGACAAAAAAGTCGAAACGTACATGTTTCTCTTTCTCGAGCATAATCTGCTTTCCACTTACAACAGGGTTAAAGCGTTAATACATAAAAATAATCTGTTTTCACAGATGAAATGGCCAAGAAAAAAGCACGAAGAAAAGTCGGAGACACGTTGGTGCTGCTAGTCGTAACGATTGTAATTTAACTTGGATTGTATAATTGTTATTTAATGAGCTGGCATGGTTATTAAAGAGAAGAAAACCAACATTGGAGGAATTATTGGAAATTTGCGAGTGCTAGGTAGCTTAGAAAATAGGTGTGGTTCAAGCTGTTGTGTATTTTCATGATATTTTAGCTTTGAACTGTGAACGATCCGCGCAAATAAATACGATAAATAAACTACAGTGGTCTATGTTCTAGATAGAGCCCGTTAAGATATTAAGACCCAGCAAGATTTCTGCAGTATAGATTTTTTAGATAAGAGGAAAGACCGTTTGATTTCGGAGGTACAAAAACCGAAGCGATTTTCTGAGTCGCCTAATATCGCGAGTCGATGTATTCGCAAGAACGAGAACGCTCGAGGGATTTCCTAGTCGCCCACTTGTCGAAACACATTTATTTCGGTACATGGCCAGGGAAAATATAGGAAACGCGTTCGAGATGGAGTTTGGTGAAGCTACAGAAAAGCTACTTCCTCCCCAATTTCGATGATTTTTTAGCGCGTCGTAGAAATCAACGTTTCAAACATTTTACGTTCGCAAAAAACTACCGTAGCCACTACAGATCCTTAAGCCGCAGATTATACACATTTCTCCCCTAAATTTCGTTCTTCTAAAAGGAGTAAACTGCGGATATTTATATAAAATAAAAATTGTATCAATCCCAAGATATAGAAGTCACATAGACATGTGTCACTTGTCTTGGTCTCAAGAATATCAAAGTCGACATTTAATTACTCAGCTTCTGGCAATTAAATGAAATGGACAGTTGTTAGATCTAGAAACGAGACATTTAATTACTCAGCTTCTGGCAATTAAATGAAATGGACAGTTGTTAGATCTAGAAACGAGAGGAAGCACTGACGTGTCTACAAGAATTACTTTTAAAAATATGTCCCCAAATATTAATAAATAATGCAGTGATAAGAATAGTTCTCCGTTCGAGGATTAATAATTTTATAGGGCTGAAAACGGTGCAACAGTATTCTCAAGTTATATAAATGTTTCCACCGATTTGCATTCAATCTATTCACATCTCATAACAAACCCGAAGTTATTACATCCAATTCAGACGTAACTCGTGTTTGCCTGCAATCTTGTTCATTTACGTTCGCGAATTAGGATATAAAGGCAGGTCGATAGCGAATAGGATGTAAGACGCTTGTTTCTCGCGACATCTCGGAAACTGGGACCGACCTGCGCTCGCGTGTACACGAGAGTGTAGTTTGCAATATAGATTTCGCAGAATGCACGAGAAAATAATGTAAAAATTGAGGGAAAAAGGCAGCCTCCCCGGTTGCGAGTCCGTTGACATTTTTAAACGATGCGTGTGGGCGAACGTATGCCGGGTCTGTTGGTTAGGCGGAGAGCGAGAGAGTTCGAAGAAAGAAAGATATCTGAATTCGTATTACATATTTTCCAGTCTCGCTGCAACGCGGAAGAAAGAAGCAAGGAGAGGGTTGTTCGGTGGAGAGGGAATCGTTGTCGACCCCCCTTCCATCCTTTTGAAATTTCATTTCGAGTTAAAGTATTTCTAGCTTTTTTCCTTTGAAAGTTTAAAATGAGAGTGGGTGGTAGTTGGCCGCTAGAAGGGGCGAGGCGGAGAATCGGGGGGGGGGGCTGGGGGTTGGGAGGAGACGCGCGGGGGAGCGGACGATGAGTTGTCGAGTGGGATGGGGGCTGTGGGGGAGATGGGGGTTGGGGGCCATCCCCGCTCCGAGGGGTGGGGGCTGGGGGGGGGGCCAGGGTGGGCGGCTATATAAAGCTGGAGTAGAAGGAACGATAAAGAGGGGAATGAATCGCTACTACCCGAGCAACGCCCATGGTTCTGCAGTTCACGGGCCGCATACAGTGCGCCACTCGACGCTTTCCCAGCCTCCGAACTTAACCAAATGCCGACTGTTTTTCATATTTTCGATTATCTCGGGCCAAGCTAGGTCAGACGTATTCATCACCGACGCCGGTATTTATACGCTGGCTCGTACGGTCCAGCCGAAAATGATTTTTCATCGATCTCGATCCGTTCGGCCATCCGGCTGCTTTCTTCCATTTGTTACACGCCGGTAAATGCTGCTCGCTCGTCCCGGACCCGGTTCTGGATAACCTTACGAAAAATTGACGGACATTGATCCTTTCGCGCGGATTACATCTTCCGTACTTTCAACGAATACATCAAAAACCATAACGTCTTCGGCTTCGTTCATTGACTTCGAAACACGTTCGTTCGTTTTTCAACTAAAATCGCTTTGTCGTTGAATAAAGAAAATTCAATTATATTCGTATTTGTAATTGGCGTCGTTGTTTTTACGGATGCATGGTAATCGCTTTACTCACGGACACAACATAGTTAACCACTATTAACCCCTTGTCCTAGATGCAAAATTCTATTTCCCTGGTTCTTGTGGAACAGTGCTGTTCAGCGGGGCTTTGCGACGAGCAAATACGAGGGCAAAATTGCGGGCTAATAACGTCATTTCAATTAAACCAGCGTGGGGGGGGGGGTGAAAGATTGTCTTTTGTTTCGTAACAATCGGCAGTTTCTTTTCTACTCAATCTCGCTACAATCTGTTGTCGCCCGCTGTCACTGTTTTCAAGCAATAACGACAATACGATGGATACATGGTAACCTCACCCGGAAAGGCGTGGTTTGTTGCCCGTCTATTTGATTATGTACGGAGAAATAAAACACGCTGCTCGGCTATAATGCTTGCTGAACAGCAGTGTTTTGGGAGGTTATGAAAGGCAATGAAAACGAGGCATTTTTCTTTCTGGAGATCGACGGTGGTCGGATGCTGCAGTCTCCTATAGGTTTTGGCTGCCGCGCGAGAGGAACGACCGGAGCATCGAACGATCGAAGAAGAATGAATCGTGCTTAGCCGAATATAGGTCGAATATACGCGTTTCTAGATGCAGGGGCGAATCGTACGTTTGGTCAGTTAGGACAGAGAGAAAGAGAGAGGGGGGGAGAGCGGTGATTGGTTCCGGTCCGGGTAAGAGGATTCGAGCGGGATCGAAGAGGATCCGGTGTTCGCGAAATCGAAAGTCGAGAAAGCGGAACGGAAGGAGAGAGGAAGTTAGTCGCGGAGGAAGGAAAGAAAATGTACGGAGCGTGAAAGATCGAACGGTGGTCCGGTGGTCGCGTAATCGTCGATGAAGCCGGTGGCAAGATAGAAGTAACAGTGGTAACGGTAACAGTAACGTTAACGGTGGCGGCTGAGCAACGGTGGTTGCGAGGGTGGTTGCGAGGGTGGCGGCGGTGGTGGCGGCGGTGACGGCGGTGGTGGAGGCAGACGACGACGACGACGACGACGACGCGACGTTGGTGGTGGTGGTAGTGGAGGTGGTGGTGGTGGAGATGGCGGTGGAGGAGGAGGCGGTGGTGGTGGCCCTCGCGAGCCGACGACGTGGTCGATGGCGTTGGTCGCGTGCTGGTCGCGTGCCGGAGGCGGAGCCAAGCTCCGACTCTCTCGCGTGCCACCTCCACCCTAAAGTTCGCGGTCCCTGTTGCACCCTCTAACACCCAACACCCAACACCCTCCCGGGCCGGCACCCGGCACCCGCCACGCTACGGCAGGGAGCTCTTCTACTCGACGCGCGACGCCCCTCGGTACTCTTTGGTTCCTTGGGTTTCCCCTTCCCCTTCTCTCTCTCCACCGGTATCCGAATCTACAGTCGCTTCCTCGTCGGTTATTGATTCCCTCGGGTAGCCAGTCCCGAAAAGGGTGCTAAAATAGGATGAGGACTATCGAAACGATGGAAACGAAACGAAACGTAACGATACAAAACTGCACCGGGCACCGGTACGATACCGTACGATCCGAGACGGTGATACTTTACGATACACCGGCGGTCGATTCTTCGAACTTTGTCCACCCATAACACAACTTCCAACCCCTTGCCATAGTATTGTAGGATTTTAGGAAAGCCGGACTCGGACACGCGACATCGAGATTCGGGAATGATTCGCTCCTGACATCGGCCACTGGAACCCTACGATTTTCCTAATTTCCATACGTCTTTTGAACACGTTAGCTATTAACTATATTAATAAATCTTATGATTTCGGCGCAAGGTTCGATCCTATCGATAGTATAAGATTTATTAACACTAGAACTACCGGGCAAGTCAAAATGACTGGTTTCTAAATTTTTCTTTTACAAATATTGAAATTATAAAAATGTTTTCCGGAGTAATGTTTTAGTCACCTCGTCCATTAAGATACATATTTGAACAAAAGTTGTACGAAAGTTGAATAAATGAATTTTTGTCGTCCTTATAAGGCAATGTACAGCAGTCGCGTTTAGTGCTCGGTAGTTCTAGTGTTAATATACTTCATTTCGATCGAAAGAAATTACACCGATTAGCTATTAACGTTTGTTTCGGCGGCTGTTCTCATAGTTATTTAGCCGATAAAGAGTAAGTTTTATTTGAAAATATTTTCTGCAACGAGCTATGGTTTCGGAAATAATTGCGTGCAAAACTTCAAACGGAACTTTTTCCACTCTCTTTACACGGCTGTGTCGAAATATTATTTTTTGTTCAACTTGTATTATATATAGTACATACATTATGTTTATACAGGGTGTTCCATTTGAATATATAATAAATTTTGTGGTTTCAGCGCACAGTTCGATCAATTATAGAAACAGAAAATTTGCAATTATTTAAACATTCTTCTCAACGTTTCGATCCCTATATGGATCATTTTCAAGAGAGACATTTTTGCGTATATATATATTATTATTATTATTTTATTTTATTTTATTTTATATATATATATATTATTTTTCAGACGTAATAATGCATGTACTAGAGTGCAATGGGATTAAAAACTAAATCCTTTTCGGGGATGTTCAGCCTGAAAATAAACTAAACTAACTACTCGTCCGATGGGTACCGAACGATTGCGTTCGGTGTCTGCGGAGGGATAATAAAGGCGGATTTCTATTTGGTGCAGCGTGGCTCGAGGTGAACGGTGGTTTCGTTCAGTTCGATCGAGTCGTTTACGGTTTTATCGCGATCGTAATCGACATCCTTGTTTCGCCGTCGACTCGAATCAGTCACACAGGCTCCACGGATACGAGAGAGACGCGGTTTCGAAAAAACGGATCGTCACGCGAACGAAAATGTTTTCGGTCGGACGGGTCCGAGTGGGACGGGTCGCGACGCGAAAACGAACACGCGAATCTTGTTACCGCTGAAAATCCTGGCCGCGGAGAGAGACAGAGAGGGAGAGAGAGAAAGAGAGTGACTCTAAATGCTAAATAGGATCGTCTTCCGGGAGAACGAGCCCACCATGATCCTGCGGTTCAGAACCGAAAGGTGTCGCGAATGTCGATTCATTATTGTCGTTCATCGATGCTAATATACGTCCCCGAAATTAATTCTGCATTAATTACAAGACACTATAGCTACATATAAACATTTCTTTCTTTCCTTAATAATGTTATTGGACTGAAAATAATGCGGCAGTATTTTTAAACTTCTTAAATGTTTTTACTGTGTTTAAGTATAAAGTACAAATAAAACGATCACACGTTTTCTGCATTTCCTTGCAAGTTTGACCTTGAATGACCTTGAGTCATAGGTAATTGAACTCATCTTAACACCACGATTCTGCGGGTCAAAACCGAAAGGTGTCGCGAATGTCGATTCAGTATTGTCGTTTATCGAAGCACATGCTAATATACGTCCCCGCAATTAATTCTGCATTATTTACAGGACATAGAAGCTACGTATAAACATTTATTTGTTTCCTTAATAATGTTATCGGGCTGAAAATAATGCGGCAGTATTTTTAAACTTCTTAAATGTTTTTACTGTGTTTAAGTATAAAGTACAAATAAAACGATCACACCTTTTCTGCATTTCCTTGCAAGTTTGACCTTGAATGACCTTGAGTCATAGGTAACTCAACTCATCATAACACTAAACCTACCGAGCATTAAATTTTACTAGCTTGTATTGTCTTATAAAAACAAGATTAGATTTATTTAAATTTTGTGCGAATTTTATTACAATATTTGATTGAATAACGAAATTGATGGAGTCAATTCCTATGAAGGCATCTTTATAACTTCAATAACTGTAGAATAAAATATCTGCAGCCGGTCGTTTGACCGGCTTGTGGTAGGTTTAGTGTTAAAACGCACTTTTTGATGGTGGATAAAAAAACATATCATTCCATTTAAAAAAAGAAAGTTGACCCTCACCTCACCTTGGAGTGTCCACCGGAAAAAATAAATGTCCCAGCACACGATGACCTCCTCGGTACTGAACAACTTTCATCTGAAACATTTTTGCGTATAATCAATATTTATGGAGATATTCGTCTGTTTATAATTTCCACCCTGTATAAATACTAATGTTCTAGCAAATATACGAACCGCGTTTAATCCACGAACCGAATTTTTTCCAGCAACATGCTCCGAGTTATGTTTCTACCATGCCGCGCATAATAATCCATGTTTCGTTCGAGCAGATTGGCGACAGTCTCGAATCCCGGTGCTCAGCGAGCCCGCTGTGTCTATCTTCGTCTCCGTGCTGCTTTCCTTGGCCCTCTCCCTTCTCGTTCGCGTAAATTTCTGTATGAGAACTGTGCACGCGTTACATGCAGCTTGCCTATGTAGAATCGTACGCAACACCACGCTATTTGATGCCGGCGAAGCTCGCTCGCTCGCGCGCGTGCTCGCGCGTCTCTTTCTCAGTATCCGTCTATCAATTCAGCCGTTCCATTCTCCCCGTTCGCCTCTGTTTCTTTTGATTTCGCGCCTCGTTCGTTGCCGTTCGTCCGGAGAGCGATAGTTCCGTGGGATTCAACGGCATAACCTATTTTACTTTTGAAAACTCGACGGATCAATACACCGACTCGAGAATAGGAGGAAGAGAAACGAGCGGGCCAAGAGAGAATCGTGAAAGGGGAACAACGTACGCGGTGTGCTCGATGTGTGTCTTTTCGCGAGGAACGTTCGAAAACTCGACAATTTCTCTTTCTCGCTGTAGTACGGTTGTGTGAAAAATTGAAAATGTCGGGTGTATGATGGGGCGGCACGGGTCGAGAAGGCGTCGGGTCGAGGCGAGTCGGTTTCTCGAAAATTTCGGGATTCTCTAAAATAATTCGCTGAACACTTTTTGGAATCTCGATATAATCGAGAATCTTGGAGAACCCGGATATTTTTTTGAGTTCCGGAAATTCACGAGAACCCCACATATTATTAGGATCTCGAAAATTTCGGGATTCCCTAAAATAGTTCCGTGAACATTTTTTGGGATCTCGATATAATCGAGAATCCCGAAATCTTGGAGAACCGGATATTTTTGTGAGTTCCGGAAATTCTCAAGAATTCTATATATTATTAGGAATCTCGAAAATTTCGGGATTCCTTAAAATAGTTCCCTGAACATTTTTTGGAATCTCGATATAATCGAGAATCCCGAAATCTTGGAGAACCCGGATATTTTTGTGAATTCCGCAGAATTCACGAGAATCCCACATATTATTAGGACTCTCGAAAATTTCGGGATTCCCTAAAATAATTCGCTGAAAATTTTGGGATAATCGAGAATCCCGAAATCTTGGAGAACCGGATATTTTTTAGACTTCCGGAAATTATCAAGAATTCCATATATCATGAGGAATCTCGAAAATTTCGGGATTCCCTAAAACAATTCGCTGAAAATTTTTAGGAATCTCGATATAATCGAGAATCCCGAAATCTTGGAGAACCGGATATTTTTTAGACTTCCGGAAATTATCAAAAATTCCATATATCACGAAGAATGTCGAAAATTTTGGGATTCCCTAAAATAATTCGATGGAAATTTTTAGGAATCTCGATATAATTGAGAATCCCGAAATCTTGGAGAACCCGGATATTTTTGTGAGTTCCGGAAATTCACGAGAATCCCACATATTATTAGAAATCTCGAAAATTTCGGGATTCCCTAAAATAATTCTCTGAACATTTTTTAGAATCTCGATATAATCGAGAATCGCGAAATCTTGAAGAACCCGGATATATTTTCGCGTTCCGAAAATTCTCAAGAGTTCCATATATTATTGGGAATCCCAAAATTCTCGGTAATCACGAAAGTTTCGAGAACTCGTCCCGCTCCCGAATAAAATCCTCGACTCTCGCCGACCGGACACTTTCTGATTCCAACACGCCTCTACGCAGCAGTGGATTTTAGTATCCCTAATGTGTGGCGAGAGAATCAAAAAATCGGATACCGCGAACCTAATCAACCGTGATCGACGAAGATCGAGTGGTGCGGTCGACCACCACCGATAAACGGTCTCTGTCTTGGTCCTGATCTTGGTATCGAAAATGCCAGCGATCGAACCTTTGCGAAGAGTTTCGAGTTGCGGCACGAGACCGTCAGCTGGCCAGCAGGGACGTTTTCTTTTTTCCTGTTGCCGAGAGCTCCTCGCAGGACCTCCCTTTGAGCAGCTAAATAGCGACGTAAATAGCTCACCTTGCCTAACCGAGCCAAACCGGACTGGACCAGAGGAAGGGACCAGGTGGAACTTCTTCCTTTCTTCCTCTTTCACTCCTTTCTTCGTCTCTCCTTTGAACCCACGAACAAAACATTGGATTTGTCTCCGACAACCGGGAAGACCGGAACGCGATAAGTCGCGTTAAAGCGAACCACCATTGTATCCTGAAAGAAACCAAAGAAAGAACATTTCTTTTAGTATTGTTAACCTTCCACCCGACGTTCGTTATCCTTCATCATCGTCTGTCAAAAATTTTGCACTCTCTGCTTTACCCTTTACGAAGACGTTTAAAATACGCGGTGTTTTATATTCTAATATAAAACGCAAGCGATTTTAACCCTTTTCACTCGGAGCTATTACAACTAAAACACCAAACATTCTTACCAACCAAGAATATTTCCATTCTGTATGATTTTTTTCATTTTCGTACAATACTTAAATATCTAGTATCTAATTTATCGACTACAAATTTCGTAATGTAAACAATATTTTGAAGAATGGTATAGCAATTTTTAATGGTACCTCAGAGTCACTACTCAATTGCTAAGGGTTGACCCTTTGCACTCGGAGCTATTACAACTAAAAAACCAAACATTTCTTTTAACCTAAAATATTTCCATCGTGCATAAGTTTTTTTCATTATACGCGTACGAAACTGATATAGTACCTCATGCAATATTTAAATGATTAGTAATTTATTACATATGAACAAATTTAATCATGTAAACAATATTCTGAATAATGGTGTAGCAATTCGTAGTGGCGCCTCAGAGTCGCCATTCGAGCGCGCGATCAAATAAGAAACGCAATGTTCTCTTGTCAAAGATTACATTCTGTTAAATGCAATGTCCTCTTGTCAAATATGGAAAAGAAATATTTTCACAGAAATTTCGGCTGTGAGTACCTGAATGTGTTAAATAACTGTGGAAATATTAATAAATAATCATACAACATCCTATCAAACGCAATGTTCTCTTGTCAAAGATTACATTCTGTTAAATGCAATGTCCACTTGTCAAATATGGAAAAGAAATATTTTCACAAAAATTTACGCTAGTCGTACCTGAATGCGTTAAATAACTAGATTGCGGATCTTGAAGGAAAAATTGTAAAAATTGTCTGCATCAATCGCAGGACACAGTACCTAGTCATTTAGAAGTTGTTCTCCTTCTTTAATTATCCTAACAAATTGAACATAGTACATATATCAATATTCTTAAATTCTCTTAATACTTTTTTATTGTTTAAAATTGCGCCGACTAGTTTTTCTCCTAAACGCATAAAATCCGCAGTCTCTAAATAACATGAAAAATTAAATTAATATTGAAATTTCTCTGAATTTTATATAAATCCCCCAATATCGATTATACATCTAGTGACCACCATTTTGTACAACTATCATTTTGTTTCCCACCGTTTTAAAAGAGCCGCAGAATTCTTTTTCTTAAGATCCGAGTAATTTTTCTTCGAAGGTCTCGGGGCAACAAGCTACCGCGATCGTCCGATATATTTTTAGTATTGTCGACTCTAATAGCTTGATCAGTGACTGCATCTGCTCAATCGTCGCAGCACTATGGACAGAAATAAACGCCGCGGTCGTCGATCCACAGCCGCGTCTTTCCCGTTTTGATTCGACGAATGCTCGGACACTTTGAAAACGTTTTTCGGGACAGAAACGAGCTCGTGACCCGTGTCACGTCAAACGAAACGAAGCGACGCGTATCGTGTACTTAGAATAGTAGAGGGAGCGTGTACACGCTCGTTGTACACCCCCGCCTCGACGAAGAGGACACTCGCGGCCACGCTTTATCGAACCTTTGAATCGGTGAAACGAGCCGTACGATTAAACCGAGCATCGTCCGACATCTCGTAAAGGAAATTTCGCGTCGTTACCGAGCTGACGAAACGCGACCGACAAGGTTTGCTTCGTCGGAGAGTTTCCATCGTGCGGCTCCAAAACGATCCACGAAAAATCGTTGAACGATCGAGGAAAACGCGTCGATCCGATCGGGACAGCGTGTGTTAGAACGTAGACACTAATCGCGACATCTAATATGTTCACGCGTAACGAGTAGAACATAGACACTAATCGCGACATCTAACATGTTCAAAAAGATCGAACCTTGCGCCAATAACATATTCTCTAACATAGGCACTAATAGCGACATCTAACATGTTCACGCGTAATAAGTAGAACATTGAAAGTAATGGCGACATCGAACATGTTCACGCGTAATAAGTAGAACATAGACACTAATCGCGACATCTAACACGTTCACGCGTAATTAGTAGGGCATGGACAGTAATTGCGACAATCTAAAATGTTCACGCGTAATGAGGAGAACATAGACAGTAATCGCGACATCTAACATGTTCACGCGTAACGAGTACGTACTGTCCGAATGTGTGTCGCTAATGAGTATTCGGGGTTCCGTCCTCAATCGTGTTCCCGCAGTTATTGCGACAAGTTTCTTCTGTGCTATTTGTGAAATAAAGTTATATTCTAAAACATGATTATTTCATCCTAATGTAATATGCATTTTGGTTTGGGCACACTGCGTTTTGTACTATTCTGTATTTACTTCCGAAATTGTACTTTCATGGTAGTCAAACTGAATCTCAAATGAGCTTCAAGATGCTATAATAAAAAGAATAAAAACAGTACATCACCACGGTATTTTTTTATTAGCCGTATTACAACATCGTGCAAACATGTTATTTATAAACTGTTATCTATATAAAATGCTGCGGTTATTAAATTCGATAACAAGAATAATTGTTTACATTTCACTTGCACCGTTTCTTTATGAGACAAAGTATATTCGTTACTGGATAAAAAGCGTTCGATCATATTCATGTCTCTAATTGGTGTCCGTTATTTCTACTCGTTAGAGTTTTGTTATCCGGAGTCCAGTTCTTAAATTACACTGTTTCAGAACTGGAAAAATGCACAGACAGATATTTATATTTAGAACGACAATGGACAATTCTTCGCGTCAGAGGTAAATTGTGCTGTACCAAATGGAAGGTTAAAAAATCTTCTTTTCCACAATAAACTCGAAACGACATTGTTAGATTACGTTACCGAGGGTGAGTCGTTTATGATTGAAGTTTTTATTGCTTTTAAAGGATCTATTAAAAAATTCTTAACCATGGACTATATACTTCCGGAAAAAATTATGGAATAGTCACACACAGTGTGAAGATTGACTAGATTTTCATGAGCGAGCCAGGCAGTTCAATTTTTCTGTTCACAGTCTTTTTGTTAATGTCGAACTGATTGGTCCAGGATCAAAATCACCATTTGCCACGATCTACGGGAGGATCCTCTTCGCCCCTAATTCTGCGAGATTATCGAATCGATGGATATCGACTGATAACGGTAGATAAAGCTGGTTGGTAGCGGATGCATCGGTTTCGCGTAAAAATCGAGCATTTTCGCTCGACGTATCGACTCGGATGGAGGAAAAGGAGAACCCCGGAGGGAAGAGGGCCCGGAAGCAGTGTTTGCTTCGTCGAGGATGGCCGAGGGCTGCGGTTGAACGAGCGAGTTCCACAGTCGGGAAGGTTCGACTGTGTGTCGCTGGAACAGAGAGGAGAAGATTCGATGCACGGGGGACAGAGAGACCAAGCGAGAAAGGAAAGGGGATGCGTTGTCCGCGGAGGATGTATCTCGGCTCGAAAGACAGGGGCATACACAGTGCAGGATTAACCAATAACCAAAGTAAGCACGTGTTCGGGGCATCGGGAGAAGGGGGACGCCGTAGAAATTTTCCGAATTTTACATTCAGTGGAGAGATGAAAATCAGTAGCGAACTTCTGTTAACCAAAAGGTTACTAAAATAAATGGTAGCGTAAAAGCTACCATTTATTTTGCGATTACTGGACTGCGGATCTTTATGGAAAATAAATAAGAATTATCGTTACACTCGACTTCCGTAACGTTAGAAAATTGTAGCGTTCTCAGCAAAGAAGTTTCACGTCAAAATTGTCTGCATCAAAATTACATGACACTGGCGTACATCCGGTACTGGGTGTACAGTATGGTGGACCATGGTTTTTGACTAACGAATTTTTTTAACGACACCCCCTAGAATTGTGCCACTGGACGAAAAAATAATCGACTTTGAAAATTTTTTAATTTTGTAACTCGTTTTTCTCCGCTGCAGTATATTATCAGTATATATGTTTATATATCGTTGAATTGGTTTTTTTACGCACTATAACAATATAGAAACAAAATGTAATATTGATTAAAAGAAGAAAATTCGTGACCTTGAAATCTCAAAAATTGACATTTAAAATATTTCTTTTTCTTTTGCATTATATTTAATTTATTAAACAGTACAACTTTTGTCTAAGAAATTTTTTTATATTTTTATAACTAGCAAAAATATATATACATATACTTATACATAATACATACATATATATTATACATGTAATACAGTACATCATACAAAAAACTATTAAAAGTATTTTTATAGCAATAAAAAAAGATCTCTTTAGAAAATTTCCTTGAAATATTTCGTGTCTCTAAATTTCGCACAGATTATTTTTTCATCCAATTCTAGGGGATGTCCCACACAAAAAAATCTGCGAAATAATTTTCGCCAAGTATAACTAAGGTCCACCCTAGTGTACAGCCTGAAAGACGAAGACCGATCTTCCGGTAGAGAGGGTGTTAAGGTCGGGTTATACACATCCGTCCGATATCGGACGCGTTTTTAGGGTGTTTATATATTTCCGTCCGAACTTTGAGAAAACTTGGGAAGCGTTCGAGACGTTCTAAAGGATAGCTACCGATGGTTTACCTAAAGGAGTTGTGGAGCCTATAGAATTAATAATAATTTTTTAATAATTTTTTTTGTGCCACGCACAGCATAGAGCCGTCACCCGATGGAGATATATCGTCGGGTTACTGCCAAAACAAGCTAACTCCACTTTTACTCAATTCGGAGTTAAGTACTCCATTAGATTAAAAAATGTTCGAAAAACATACTGACAAAACTAGAATTTTTCTTTTGTTTTGTTACTTACTTTGATTTTTTTCAATCAATAAATCATTTTGAAGCTGTGACGATTTTTCATTTCAATTTAAATTTTCAAACGACGATTTCTCAAAAGTTCAAATTATGGAGTTACCTTGTTTTGGCAGTAACCCGACGATATGGCCTCCCAGACTCGAAGAAAAAGAATCGTTGAGTAGTCAGACGCCGATTTCCAATTTGCGAATGCTCTCATTTAAACCTGGTTAACAATATTCGGTCTGATCCGAACTTCGGACATGTATAACCCGACCTTTAGGCTGTCGTATTCGGGCCAGCCCGTTCTTTAAATCATGTTTA
The DNA here is from genome assembly GCA_913789915.3 of Sphecodes monilicornis. Classification (NCBI taxonomy): domain Eukaryota; kingdom Metazoa; phylum Arthropoda; class Insecta; order Hymenoptera; family Halictidae; genus Sphecodes; species Sphecodes monilicornis. The sequence continues at coordinate 22,650,408 of OU565293.1, read as the reverse complement.
TCAGAGACGAATGGCGTGCGGCGCGATGCAGTATCGGGGAAGAAGCAACCGGAGGTGCCGCGGCCATTCGGGAAAGAAACAGAGAGGCCGGTTCTGTTCGACGGGGGTCAGAGAAAGAGAAAGAGAGAGACGTAGGAAGACAGAGGGACACCTGCAGAAAATAAAGGAAACAAGAGGGAGCATAAAAAAGAAAGAGCAAGAGAGAGAGAGAGAGAGAGAGAGAGAGAGAGTATAGGCGTACGCGAAATGCAAAACGCGAAACGCGGACGGTTGATAAGTTGTCGAGTAGCGAGGAGGTGCGAGGCGCGAGGCAAGAGGCAAGAGGCACGAGGCCGAGTATGAGAACGATGAAGAAGGGAAAGAAGGGAGAGGAAGCAGAGAGGTACACGCGGATATTGATTCCCGTGGGATATGCGCGCGCTCGACGAGACTCGGAAATCTAAACGTATGTACGATGCTTTGGCAGACATGCGGAGAGATATACGCGTCACGAGACATATAACTCGCGGCACCAGCCACCTCTCTCTCTCTCTCTCTCTCTCTCTCTCTCTCTCTCCTCTTTCCTTGATTCGCTCGCAGAGAACGATTCCCAGAAACACACGAGCCTCTCTCTCGAATCTGCTCGCGCTGGCCAACGGACATGGCCAGAGGTGTTTGTCTCATATTGGGAGAGCTCGAGAGCTGCCACACCGAGAGGCGCTTGGAAAAATATGGGAACCAGTTGTCGTCCTCTGTCCTCCATGAAAATGTTGAAAATGTCACGCATTAAAGAAAACAGTATTGCTTCGATAGGCTTAAACAATTTCTGTATCAATTAACCCCTTGCGCTATAATAACGAGTCAGACTCGTGATAAGAATTTCGAACAATGTCTACTAAACATATAAATTATTAATTTCCTTTGTAGCGAAATAAAATTTTATTTTGTTGTTGTCGATATATAGTCATTGGGAAATATAAAAGCATATAATAAATTTCGATTTTCTTTTTGTTCTAAGAAATGATGGGCGACAATCAAGTTCGAATCACTGTGATCGTAAAATAAATCATAGTGCAAGGGGTTAAATCTATTAACCCTTAGTGGGACGACGGGAATTATTTTCAGCATACTTCTTGATGGGCCTGGATTCAATTTTCCTTGTGAAACAAAATTGCACACTGAAGAGTTCAGTGTATGAATAGGGATGGGGTTCAAAATCACGGTGATTTATCACAGTGATCGCAAAATCACAATCACTGTCGTGATTTTTTCACGATCACCACTGTGATCCGAACTTTTTTATTTCGAGTTATAGTAATTCTTGATGTTTGAGTTAAAAAATTGTATTATTTATGTAATTCGTAGAAAGGTATCGACGATGTCTTATTTAAATACCAATATATATATATATATATATATTATTCTTCAAATTATTATTAAAATATTTATTATTCCTTGTTATGAAATCAATATTTATTATTAATATTTAATATAGTATGAAAATTTTTATTTATAAATTTAGGGGGTTACATAGATAAAAATTAGATTATTATAAAATTTTGATTATATTACAGTACCAAAATCTCATTGTTCCACCCCCGTCGCTAATGACCCTGGCAGTTGAAGCAACGTTAAAAATAACAAAATAAATAAATAAATAATATATATATACAGTATTTCATCGGTAATTGTCCCAAATGTCTCCGACATAATTGTCCCTGAGATATCCCCACTAGTGCGGGGCGTACCCCCTTGAGGGGCCGTGAAGCTCGAGAGGCCTCGGTCGCTGAGAAATATGACACCATGCGGCTCGGGTATATCGATGAGACTACACCAATCCGAATTTCCAACTTCTTTATTATCAAAGTCCCATAAAAAAATAATGATTAATAAAGAAGTTGGAAATTCGGGTTACGTATGTTTACATTTCTCGGTGACCGAGGCCTCTCGAGCTCGGCTGTCCTTCTCTACGTTCGGACGAACTGCTACTTTTAGTGATTCGTGATTTCCGTGATCGCTTCTGATTGGCGGAAAGCACTACTGTTCTTCGCAAGTAATAATATATTTACCAATTTTTTATATTTCTGTTTCTATTTAAATTGTACTATTTGTGTTAAGCTTTTATACATTTGTATATATTTTATCTATACAATATACCACACACTCACACATACAGACACACACAATATAAAACATTTTGCAAGGTATTTTAAACTGAACTCTCTTTTACAATTCATAGTGATTAGTTAATACTAATTATTAATTTATTTACTATTCTTCATTGTTTAATATCCTTTTTGCCTTTATGTGATATAACTTATATTTTTTTTTGTTATGTAACATGTCCCGAGAACACAAACTTCTATATAGAGTGACCAAGAACAGTTATGTTCCTATGCTCTCCACCAATCAGAACCGATCACGAAAAATCACTGTGATTTCGGACGAACGGGAAATAGGTTATGTTCAGTAAAAATGTATTTGACATTTTTTGAGAGTAATAATGTATTTTAAAAATTAGTAGCAAAATTGCTTGAATCATAGTATAACAGTAAAGTTTTATTCATTTTGTATTTGCATTACATTTTTTAAAAGCATGTTTTCCTAAAATGCGGCCCGCTGTTACGTTACGCGTCATCAAAGTGACCCGTAAAACCATTTGGGTTGGGCCAGGCCTGGTCTAGGATAGTCTGATCACTGCGAGTGTAAAATAAATCGTAGCGCAACGGGATAATAGTAAACACGGACCGGCGTTAGCGAGAATCTGGACGAAAATAGCGGAGGAGATGTCTCGTGCTTGGTGGGCTCCGATCGTTGTCGGTTACCGGTTCTCGTTTCGCTGTTGTGCCGTTATCACGGCAACGAACACGAGCGATACACGTAACGATACAAAGCAGGGAGTGAAAGTTGCACACGTCGTTGCCCGCGCGAATTAGCAGGCTGTCCGTGCTTTGCGAGTGTTCGCGAGCAGTCGAAGTCAGTCTGGCAGAGTCAATGCTATCGACTAATGGCCGGGCTATGGCCATAACCTACCGCTACCTACAACGACCGACCGCTACCGCTATCGCACAGCTGACGCCACATCACCGAGACCCAACGGCCGACTTTCATGAATGAAACCCACGTGCGATCCACGTGACCGTTTCCGCTGAACCTGTAATTCCCAAGCTTCCGTACCGGTCGCCGATTATCCGCGGACCCGATCCGCTCGCCGAGCGAAAAAGAAAAAGAACCGAGGAAGACACGGAGGAGCTCCCTCTTCGGTGGAGAGCTTCGAGCTTTTCCTTCGATATCGAGCGAATTCGTTTCGAGCGAATACGAAACGGCCAACCAACGAAAAATCCAAACGAATCATTTGGACATTGCGCAGCCGTGTGGGGACTCTCGTTGTGTCTCGAAACCGTATCCAGTAATTATAATGTGCGTTAATCCCTTCGTAACGTCGAGTGACACGATCGTGCAACATTGATCGCGTCCACCCCCGGCACACACCCCTACCCGCCCGATCTTCCTCCGACTCTTTTTCTCTCTTTCCCCTTCCGTCGCTCTCGCGCGAGCCTCGTTTATTCGCGTATCTTAACACATTATCCACCGCGGCGATCATTGCATCATTTTTGTAAGTCTATGGCCTATGGCTGAGGATTTTTTAACCCTTAGCAATTGAGTAGTGATTCTGAGGTACCATTAAAAATTGCTATACCATTATTTAGAATATTGTTTATATGATTAAATTTGTTCATATGTAATAAATTAGTAAACATTTAAATATTGAATGAGGTACTATATCAGTTTCGTACGCATATAATGAAAAAAATTATGTACAATGGGAATATTGTAGGTTAGAAGAAATGTTTGGTTTTTTAGTTGAAATAGCTCCGAGTGCGAAGGGTCAACCCTTAGCAATTGAGTGGTGACTCTGAGGCACCACTACAAATAGCTACACCATTATTCAGAATATTGTTTACATTACGAAATTTGTAGTCGATAAATTAGATACTAGATATTTAAGTATTGTTGAATAACATATTAATAGGCTTCCGGAAATGTATACTAAACCTTTCCAAAGCAGGATTCCAATTGCCGTTGGACATTTTTTTTTTAATAACTGAACCTATTCAGTGGCGCGTTATGACTACTTGGGGCCCCTGAGCAAGGTAGAATTGCGGGGCCCCTAAACTCAAATAAATAACTTTCACGTTGAAAAAAATGAAACATTTGCGAAAACATCTACATTTTTATTAATGCATAAAAAGTGAAATAAATCCTTCATCCATGAAAAACTTTTACATAAAAATACGAAATATTTGGTTTGTGTTCGGGGCCCCTAATCCCAACTAAATAACTTTCACGGTGAAAAAAATAAAACAATTATAAAAACATCTACATTTTTATTATTGCATAAAAAGTGAAATAAATTCTCCTTCATCCATGAAAAACTTTTACCTTAAAAATATAAAATATTTGGTTTGTGTTCGGGGCCTCCTTTTGCTTGGGGCACCTAACCCCAAGTAAATAGCTTTCACGTTGAAAAAATAAAACAATTGTAAAAACATCTACATATTTATTATTGCATAAAAAGTGAAATAAATTCCCCTTCATCCATGGATACCTTTTACATAAAAATACAAAATATTTGGTTTGTGTTCGGGGCCCCCTTTTGCTTGGGGCACCTAACCCCAAGTAAATAACTTTATTATAAATTTTTGGTCTATTATGAAGTAGAAGCAGAAAGAAAAATGTATATCGAAATTCAGAATTTTATTTGATTATATTTAAGAAATATAGGGGGTCGCTATTTGTTTCGTGCGAAAAGTAGCAGCATCAAAAATGGCAGAAAAATGGTGAACGATAATGGCGGAGATTAGGTCTGTTGTTAAGTAAAAGTGGCTATTATTATAAGGAAATGAAAAATAAACAGAAGAAATGGTCGAAACAGTGGTTACGCAAGAGAGCAGAATTAAATAAAGCCAGTTATTAAACGAATTAAGATTAGAATCTCGAAAAAATCAACGTTGCAAGTTGCTCCGTTTTGCATTGCAACTTATGACTGTACACTGTACAAGCAAAAAGGAATGACAAGAACGAAGCGTGTGCGGCGGCCTTTAGGATCTACGTTCACGTTCACGAGCCGCGATAAACGATCGGAGCGAACCGTGGAAACGCATTCTACTGCTCTAGAATGGAAGTGTTTACGTTGAAGCAACCGGCAGAGCTGTTACGACAGCCATGCTATCATCGACGTTTTACCATCGAATCATAACTTTATTGGCGATTGATGTACACAAATAGATAAGCGCAGCGCTTATTGCATCTATTTCTTGAGATCAGTAATTTTCTACTCGCTGTACCAGATTTGTTTTAAATAGTTTTGAAAATCGTATCTTATATTCTACCAAGTTTATATAGCCCGTTAAATCTTTATCGATAAATTAAATTCATCCTTGTAAGTGTAAACGTTTGGCACTAAAATAGTTAAAGTAGATATTTATCTATAATAAATTGTATTGTCCACTTTTTGGGAAAATCTGAGAACGTCAAATTGTAAAAGGACCGTATCGTCATTTTCCAAAAATTGGTTCTTCCATTCCACCAAGAATATTGATTGGTAAATTAGGTTTAACCCTTAGCACTCGAATAGCGACTCTGAGGCGCCGCTACAAATTGTTACACCATTATTCAGAATATTGTTTACATGATTAAATTTGTTCATATGTAATAAATTACTAAACATTTAAATATTGTATGAGGTACTATATCAGTTTCGTACTCATATAATGAAAAAAAATTATGTACAATGGAAATATTCTAGGTTGGAAGAAATGTTTGATTTTTTAGTTGAAATAGCTCCGAGTGCAAAGGGTTAACACTTTCATCGCCATGTCACCCATATCTGGGTGACGGAATTATTTATACAAGAATTAAAAATTAATTTTTACGTTGGTAGATTGAGTGTACAAAATTTCCTTACGATCTGAGGAATAGAAGAGGTTTGAAACAGTAATTAATATCACAAAACTAAACTTCTTAGTTTTTGTTTTGTTAAATATATTGCTTCGATTTTGTGTAATTTTTACGATTGTCGAGTGGGCGATGAACGTGTTAAACGGCTTGAGTTATTTTTTTTTCTGAGACGTTAAGACAGGCCTGGGCACGGTTGGGGCTCCTCGAACGCTTGCTTCCCCCACCAACCTCTTTTTCATACGCATTCACTGATATCTCGTGTCTTCGTTGTCCCACCGTACGGCGCTTGCTGGAAGGGAACAGTTAGCGTTACGGTGGGGACGGTTTTGCCTCAATTGAGGCAAAATTGCCCAACTCTGCGTTAAGAGGATTTTTGTTTTGTTAAATATATTGCTTTGATTTTGTGTAATTTTTATGATTGACGAGTGGTCGATGAACGTGTTAACTCTTTCAGTATACAAGCGGGCACGAGGTGATTGCTTTTTTAAAAAAAAAAGAAAGAAACATTTGCACTACTTGTTTATTTAGGTTTGGTCCGATCATCGTACGCGGGCTATGCCCGTAAAATTTAGGTTTGGCCCGACCATCGTACGCTGGCTATGCCCGTCATTGTAGGTTAAGGGGTTAAACATATACCACTCATCGTCACAGCATAAATGTTACGTGTTGTTAAACTTCAGGATATCTAGAATTAGTATACCGCAAAAAAGTTTTCACAAGTCTTCACATTACAAAAAAAATAATGCTCCAAACATAACCCCTTTTGGCTGAACTGGACTTAAGAGGACTACAAATTTTCAAGTTTTCCGCATGCGATGCTATACGAATCAGGTTTTGCATGCGCACCCTGTCTAAACCGAAATTGGTCATCTCGGTAGTTAAACTGGATACTGGATAGTCATCTAAATTCGACTGTCCTCTTGTTGGGGGGATTCCAAGTTGGAAAAGGTAGCGTTCACTTTGGAGGATCGAAGGGATCAGTGGAATCGTAGAGAAAAGAGGAGGGCCCGGAGAACGTCATCGTTACCATCGTTGATCAAAACATCAAAACCTATACGAATCAGGTTTTGCATGCGCACCCTGTCTAAACCGAAATTGGTCATCTCGGTAGTTAAACTGGATACTGGATAGTCATCTAAATTCGAGTGTCCTTTTGTTGGGGGGATTCCAAGTTGGAAAAGGCAGCGTTCACTTTGGAGGATCGAAGGGATCAGTGGAATCGTAGAGAAAAGAGGAGGGTCCGGAGAACGTCATCGTTACCATCGTGTTACAGTCACCGTCATCTCCATCTTTGCCGGGCTGCATCGTCTTTACCCCACCTTGGAGCGCTGCTCCAACAACCACTAGCATTGACAGAGCGCGCGTCCAACGTTGACGTAGACGGCGCGGCTGTGTGGCGGTGGTGGCGATGGTGGCGATGGTGGCGATGGTGGCACAGACAGCAGAGTAAAAGCTGGAGTTGTAGGTGGGGGTGGAAACGGCGGCGGCGGTGGCAGAGGTGGCAGAGAGGCAGAGAGGTAGAAGAGGCAGAGAGGCAGAGAGATAGAGAGAGAGAGAGAGAGAGAGAGAGAGAGAGAGAGAGGCAGAGGAGGCAGAGGAGGCGGCGGTGGTAGCGGCATCACCACCACCACCACCGACGTCACGAACAACTTGGTTGCTTTCGCTCTCAGCGTCGATGTTGCCGTTGCCGGTACCGGTACCGGTGCGCAGTTCGCGATCGCAGTCGGTGCTAGCTGGTTAGAAGGAAATGGAATCGCGCTCGTGCGGCGGCGACGACGACCGCGGACGATTACGATAAAACGCGATTCGTCCACGTGGTTTCGGGTGGTCTCTCTCTCTCTTTCGGCCCGCTTCCAGCCCGCTTCCGAGCCCGTTTCCGAGTCCGCTTCGGAGCCCGTTCCTCTCGAGGGAACCGGTCCCCGCGCCACCGTGGTTTGTGCGATCTTTCTCTCCCTCTTTCTTTCTCTCTCTTTCTCTCTCTCTCTTTCTCGCTGACTCTCGGTGCTCGGTCCGAGGAGCGTCGAGCTGGCACGAACGCCGATAACCTGACGCAACGCGCACGATAAGCGTGAACGGTACGGTACGTATTCTCTCGGGCCACACGTCGTTTCGCCAGTGATGAGCCTGCACGAGGAGACACGTCGTCGTGCGTGAACGCAGCCGAATCGATCGACGACAGTTTCTCGGAGAACACACGAACCGTTTTTTTCTCGGCCGAGAGATCTTCGCGAGTCTCGTGAAATCCGCGAGGGAAAGTACGAACGCGCGACACGATGATACGGTCGAACATCTTCCGCCGCGCTACAATTCCACGGATGAAGCGGCAATACGTTTGCGACGTGCTCGACGGACGAGGAATCGTCGACGCGGTATAATCGACGAATAACAGATATATAATATATTATAATTTTTTTACGGTCTCGGCGCGAGAGTGGTTCATTTTTTTCTTTTTTTTTTGAGTTTTCTCTAAGAGAGTAGAGTTTTCTTCGTCGACATACGGGAGAGTTACGATATCTTCGAGAATCGGGATCGGGAAGAATATTACGATAGAGTCGTTCGTTGATCGATCGACGGGATCCGAACGACGGTCGTTAATCGTGCGTCGAGATTCGTACGATCGTAAGAGAGAGTCTCTCGTGGAGGACCCGGGGTCTCGTTAGGTGTATATCTTGAGGCGGCGATATCAGCTCGCGAACGGGACAAACCTCCGAACGGAAGACCAGGTGCGAAGAGGGTAGCAAGAGCATAGACCAGAGACCAGAAACCAGAAACCGGGGAACCAGAGAGCTGTAAAGCTGACAGAGAGCCGCCGCAACCCGGCCGCGGAAGCCGCGAGAAGATGAGCGACGGCATCGTCGGTGCAATCGCGATCAGTTTGTTCGGTACTGGCTCGTCGCGAGAGTCGAAACGCGTTTCCGCGGGCGATTTTCATTGACGGAAGCCTCGTTCCAGGCAGCGAGAAGAAGCGCCGGGACAGCATGGATTCCGGTTACACGATCCTTGGCAACGATGTCGACGTCTGCAGAATGTTCGACCAATTCTCTTACAAGGTTAGTCTTTCATTTCAAGAGAGAGGGAGAGAGAGAGAGTGAGAGAGAGCCTCTCGTACGAATATCCTATGTAACAGCTTGTTTGCTTGCTGGAAAGTACTATTCAACCAGGGAGAGCGGTTCTAGGTTACACAGAACGAGAGATAAATAGATAGATAGATAGAGGGAGAAAGAGAGAGAGAGATTTCAAGGTCGGCGTATCACCGCGACTGAACCGTAACCTTCCGGCCTGTTTGCTATTGTCTCGTCGCCGGTCGCGCAACGATCTTCGCGATTCGCGGGTCGTTCGATTTCCTCGAACACGATTTCCATCGTGGACCAAAACGCGGAATGCTTCGAAGTGCTGCTGCTCTGCACCCTTTTGTTTCCACTTCGCCGTGTACGTTTCGCGCTTTGGTTCGATCCTCCTTCCGGGCCGAATCGAAACGAGAGACGACGAGAACGCGTTGCTACGTAGAAACGCGCGGCCAGACAAACTGGTATCGGCGGTACAACGAACGAAAACGCGGAGCGGAAAGATACGAAACGAGTAGAATCATAGAGACACGCGGTGAGAAGGTGATCATTATTTCCATGGTCGTAGAACCGGCGAAACACGCGGCGAAGAGGTGACCAACATTTCTACGATCGTAGAAAATCGCCGAGGAACGCCTGTATAGGGTGTTTCAGAATATACTGCGGATTTTATGCATTTATGAGAAAAATTGGTGGGTGTAACTTCAAACAATAAAAAGATTAAAAAAATTGAAGAATTTAATACACTTCTTACAACTTAACCCTCTATGGGCCGAATTTTTGTTTTAACTCCAAAAAAATTGTGGGAACGAAAAATCAGAAATTATAAACCTATATATGCAAATGAAAACAAATTTTTACGTTTAAACAATTTTATTGCGATATATTCACTATGTGACTTTCAAGTTACAAAGTCACAAAATTGTATCATCAAAAACAGTAACAAATTGAAAATTGAAATGCAAAAAAATAGGTTGTTATTGATATACTAACCCAGAGTTATTATGTCCACTATTTTTAGTTTTGTAATCACTGACAAAAGCACAAATAATTATCAATTGGATCAAATGGTTTCGCGTAGTTTTACTGCCGACAGTTTGCACAGCATTTATTTTGTTATTTCAGGTTGATGAGCCTAGCAATGGTCATGAATACTAGTATTGGTTGTATTTGTATTTATTAAAAAAAAATCCCTAGGCTTAAGTCAAGCCCATTGGACTAAGTAACTGGGAACTTATAATAGGTTACATATATTGCTTTGGTAACATCTAGTAACATCGTAAAATTATCCTTAACATAATTAATTGCATTATTGCGCAGGACATGTGTTGCACTTATCCCATTGTTTACTAATACAATATACTTAATAGCTAGTGGTATTCAGACTTGTATCGATAGTGTTAATAAAACCACTAAAAAGAGAAATAAATTCCTATTTCGTTCCTACGTCTTGCAATTAGTGCATACGATTTGTATTTTGCATAAAGATCCGCAGTCTGTTCATAATATACTCCGAAGAACTTAGAAAAATTTAAAAATACACTATTTTTCAATTCATTACACGTATTAAGAAAGAAAATAAATTTCTATTTTACTTCGGCTTGTTGCAATCCTGGTAGAACATTTTTGCATTCAAATCAATTATCTATTCATAAATGCATGGCAATACTTTAGGAGTAAATCTATAAAAAACACAATATAGTATTTCATCGATAATTGTCCACAACACGGGTCTGCAGAGGGACAATTATGCGCGAGGGATATCATTGTTTGAGGTTTGCCGAACGTAAAGAAGGACAGCCGAGCTCGAGAGGCCTCGGTCACCGAGAAATGTAAACATACCTAATCCAAATTTCCAACTTCTTTATTAATCATTATTTTTTTGTGGGACTTCGATGACCATATTTGTGGCATTTTTCTAATCAAAATCATGCCAAATATGATATAATTCCGATGATATTTACTTGTGTAATAGACAATTAAAGTTTCGGGCGTGAGGAAGCTTATGCCATACATACGCATCGCGAAACTTTAATTGTCTATTACACAAGTAAATATCATCGGAATTATATCATATTTGGTATGATTTTTATTAGAAAAATGCCACAAATATGGTCATCGAAGTCCCATAAAAAAATAATGAATAATAAAGGAGTTGGAAATTCGGCGACCGAGGCCTCTCGAGCTTCACGGCCCCTCTAGGGGGTACACCCCGCACTAGTGGGGATGTCTCAGGGACAATTATGTCGGAGACATTTGGGACAATTACCGATGAAATACTGTAGTTTGTAAACGCTGTAATGATTAGTTCAAAATTACCTTATACATCAATCTTTCTCATTTATGAGTTGTACTTTCTTTTGAGAAAAAGAATAAAATCTGCGTCCTAAAAATGAGACGATGGCGGTTATTGGGCTAACTTCAGACATCACCCCTCGAATTATTAACCCGCATTTATGAAACGCCCTGTACAATTGAATTCGCTTATCGCAGTTCAGCTTAGTTTGCGAGGCCGGTAACTTTCCCCGTCTTCGCTCGCGTCTAATCCTTCTCTCTTCTCTCTCTCTCTCTCTCTCTCTCTCTCTCTCTCTCTCTCTCTCTCTCTCTCTCACTCGTTTCTTTTGGTACTTTTTCGCCGCGAGAGATAACGAGGATCGCGGCAAGCGAGCAAGCGAGCGAGTGAAGCAAAGAGTGGGAAAACGTTGGTCGCTGAAAGATTGCGTTTGCTTTCTCTTTCGTGCGTAGATAAGCCTTTTCGCGGAGAAAGTGTGCCGCGCGCGCCACACTGACGAACGTGTAGGCGATTCTCGAGGAACACGTCGCAGAATCAAGAAACTCGGAAAATCGGGACTCGCAAAATCGAGACTCGATTCACGGGGAGCTCGACCGAACGAGATTTCATTGATTCGCTTGGTTGGGGATTCAACGAGCCGCCAGGTCCTGCGAAACACTATTAACACTTTGCCGTCCGCACGTCTCGTAAAAATTTCTTCGCTTGGCGCCGGCCGTTCTTGTGGTTATCGGGTGATTATAAATTATCAAGTTTCACTAATGTCATCGTTAGCTCTCATGACAGCAGCAGACACATTCAATAAAAAATCATGAAATCGGAGACTCTTGCGTTCTGTATTGAAACGTTGATATGTCCTGAATGCATTAAATAATGCGCAATTAACACTATGCCGTCCAGTACACCACTGTGGTGTCGCCGGCCGTTGAGCAATACTTTGTGCGCGACGCCACTGTGGTGTCGCCGGACGGCAAAGTGTTAACACATTATCTACCGGCAATTATCCCTCGGACGACGAACCATTTTCGTACTTTTACAATTGTTGGGTTTTTAGACCGTTCTCAGCATTATTATCAATGTTTTGACACGTTCAGCGCCATGTCACACATATCTGGGTGACGGAATTATTTATACAGAATTGAAAATTAATTTTTACGTTGGTAGATTGAGTGTATAAAATTTCCTTACGATCTGAGGAATAGAAGAGGTTTGAAACAGTAATTAATATCACAAAACTAAACTTCTTAGGTTTTGTTTTATTAACCCTCAGCACTCGAGTGGTGACTCTGAGGCACCACTACAAATTGTTATATCATTATTCAAAATATTGTTTACATTATTAAATTGATATTTAATAAATTAGTTACCAAACATTTAAGTATTCTATGAAGTATTATATCAGTTCTATTTCTTCAAAATGATAAAAACCATATAGAATGGAAATATTCTTGATCGAAAAAAAAAGTTTGGTTATGGAGTTCAAATACTTCCGAGCGCAAAGTGTTAAATATATTGCTTTGATTTTGTGTAATTTTTATGATTGTGGAGTGGGCGGTGGACGTGTTAAAACACGTTTTCGAAGGTACTTCTTGTAGATACATTAGTACTTCTATAGTCCGTAATGTAACAGCTATTTATTCAATTGAATTATCAGAAATTCAGTAATTAAATGACGATTTTAATAGTCTGGGTCAGAATAGACGAAATTTGCACGAAACGCATGAAACTCACGTGGCAGTCAACGCGTTGAACGGTACAAACAATATAATTGGCAGGGAGTAGGTTTCTAGAATGAGATTGTCTCTCGATGGTTAGGGGCGTCGATCGACGAATTTGTATGCCTCAAAAAATACAAGTACAATAATTTTGCTATGATTATGCGAATAGAATGAGTTGTGGTTAGGTCGCGGAGGGGGCGGAGAGGTCCGGCCGTTAGGAAGCCCCTACCACGCATACGAAAATTCTATATAGAGTGAAACCCTGTTTTTTCTCTCATCCCCACAACTTGTTTACAAAAAAAAAGTAAACAGACGCCGCACCGGAGTCGCACCAATACGGAAAATTGAATACTTTTTTCAAATTCTAATTTTCAAATTCAAATTTTCAAATTCAAATTTTCAAATTCTAATTTTCAAATTCTAATTTTCAAATTCAAATTTTAAAATTCAAAACTATTAGCAATATAGCAGACCCCCCTATATTGAAAAAGGAAAAAGTTGTAAAAAATATCGAAACCTATAACATATTTAAACTTCATCAAAATCGGAGTATAGTGACCTTTTCATAATAATTACCCTTCCTTTCTATGCTCCTTAACACTAAATCTATCAAGCATTAAAAGTATCGGTAAATGACGCCATTTTAAAATAGGGATACTAAATTTTCTGAGATTCTCCGTAATTTTCAATATAATAGATGCTTAGATCGAGAAATTTATTCCAGTATTTTTCATAAGTGAATTTTTATAATTTCAATAATTGCAAAATATAAGACACTTTTCTCTTATATTCGAGCTTCAAATTCCCCCTGTGTCTTCCGCAAATCCTACACCTTCTCTCCTCTTCCTTCCTCCAGTATTTATTTCCTTCCTCCATATTTCCACATCTTACCCTGGCCATCAAGCTTTGACTGTCTCCCTCCCCTCTATTTACAATATACCGTGGCACCCTTGCCTCGTATGTACAGTGAAGAGCAAAACTGAATCAGCACCATTTGAAACAGTATAACTTTTTTTAAATTAGTACAGATGACTCGAGTGTTCTTGAGAAGTTGGAAGGATTATTATATTACAAGATGAGTAAAAAACTTTTGAAAAAATTGCAATTAATCGGAACCGTGGAAAAAATAGTAAAAGTTGACTTTTACGACTTTTTTATCAGGGCCTGTATTGAAAATTTAAAAAATTGATAATGTTCACTCAAATAAATTATATATATGCTGAAAATTTCATCGGTATTGGTTAATTAGTTTATGAGTTATAAACGATTGAAAGTGGTAATAATTGCAATTATAAGTCGAAAATCGTGAAAAACTGCAATTATTACCACTTTCAATCGTTTATAACTCATAAACCAATTAACTAATATCGATGAAATTTTCAGCATATATATAATTTATTTGAGTGAACATTATCAATTTTTTAAATTTTCAATACAGGCTCTGATAAAAAAGTCGTAAAAGTCAACTTTTGCTGTTTTTTCCGCGGTTCCGACTAATTGCAGTTTTTTCAAAAGTTTTTTACTCATCTTGTAATAAAATAATCCTTCCAACTTCTCAAGAACACTCGAGTCATCTGTACCAATTTTGAAAAAGTTATGCTGTTTCAAATGGTGTTGATTCAGTTTTGCTCTTCACTGTACGTTTCAAATATTAATTGAAACAAATGTGTGATGGTTTCGGCGCACAGGTTCGATCAGTAATACAATAATAGCAATTTTACAAATTAAAAACTCGACGTTTCGATCCAGATGTGGATCATTCTCAAGAATGAGATTTTTTTACGTCTGTAACATAATTTAACTATAGTAAATATTCAATGTAACTTATGATGTGATAATCCCAGATAGAACGAACTTTTACATACTTGCTACAACAGGAAACAATATAATTAAAATAGTAGAACAGTTAACGGCAGGAACAGATGGAACGACCTAATACTCAAACTGAGGATCTCAGGAATGCGACTCTCGACCTGGCATTCTTGGAATCAACGATTTCCTCGTTTCGGTTGCGTCGATCGACGAACTCAATGGTAAATCGTGGCGGATTCGTGATTACTGTTTCACGGTTCTACGAGATTCGGAAACCGATGAGCTGCGAGACGGTATGAAACGCTATGAACGGATAATGCGCGCGGGGCGAGAGTAGTCGCAGAAGCGGTGAACGTACAGACGCGAGTGTTTCAGCGGTAGACCGCAAGCGGGTAACGGGTAACGGGTAACGGGGTAGCGGGTATAACCGGAGGTGGACAGACGGACGCACGGACGCACCACGCCGCGCCGCATCGTTGGTCGGCTCTACGGTTCCATGGGTCGGCGGGTCGACGGGTCGGCCAGCGGGCCAGTCGGTCGCAAAGCCACTGACAAAATCATGAGCCACTTGTTGATCGGCCAATGACCAATCGAATACGGTACTTTGCGGACGTAGCGGCGCACCGACAAATATTCGACCACGCAACGAATCCTTCGAAATTATTCGGATTCGTGCGACCTTGCGCTACCTGGATGACCTTTGATCGATCAAGAACATAATAACTGGACTGCGGATGTTTATGTAATTTTTGTAGACGAATCTTATGAAACTGGAATCAAATGATATTTTATTTCCGGTGGTAGTAGCTTTTGTAGACCTAATTTGTAAAACTAATAAAAATCGTACCAAATTTTATCGAATTTTATATTCTAGTATTTTTTGACAATTTTCTTAAGCCATAAATGCATAAAGCATTTCGCAGTCTAGTAATGACGTTGTAAAGATAGTCACTGTATGCTTGAAATGGTCGGTTTGTTTCCTTCGTTCGCAAGAAGATGGCACAAAGACTGAGAGGCAACAAGGGATTTCAGAGACTCTGCTCTTAACCCTTTACGGTTTCAAAAGCGTTTCATGTCTTCCAGTTCCAGAACTTGCTATGATATCATACAACTTCATCCTGTTCAGAACAGTTGAGGAACACTATAGCATTGATCCTAATGATCTTGAGACGAAAAGATAGTCACTGAAAGCTTGAAATGCTCCGTTCGTACTCTTCGTCCACAAGAAGATGGTACTTTCGATACAGGAGCAACGAGGGATCTCAGGGTCCCTATTCTTGGCACTTTATGTTTTCACACAGTTTTCTTTCTTATAGTTCTGGAGCTTGCTGTACGATCATATGCTTCATTCGCTACATTCCCATATGCAAATTTACTAACCTGTTTCGAACAATTGCGAAATATTAACATTGATCGTAATGATCCCGAGACGGAAAGATAGTCACTGTATGCTTGAAATGGTCGGTTTGTTTTCTTCGTCCGCAAGAAGATGGCACAAAGACTGATGGGCAACGGGGAACCTCGGAGACCCTATTAACCCTTTGCGGTCGAAAGAGTTTCCTCTCTTTCAGTTCCAGAACTTGCTATGCTATCATACAATTCGAATACATTCCCATATGCAAATTGACTAACCTGTTTAGAACAGTTGCGAAATACGAGAATTGCTCTTTCGTACTATGTAATCGTGGTAGTATTGATATATGAGCCGTTGTTTTTTAATTGTGTTACAAGTCCATTTTTGTAAAAAACGAGTTAATGGTAGTTTTAGTCAAATATCCTCTTTTTATATTTTTAAACACACAGTCAATGCTGTACAATGTCCTCATAAATTAATCAAAAGAAGATGAACTGTAAAATGTTATTGCAGGCATGTTTTTGTTGAATGTGGAAAAACTCCATTCGTAATAATGACGATTGAAACAACTTTCTAATTACATTAATTATTAATTATTACGACTTCGGTTTGCACTGCCTTTAAAGCGTGTGAGTCTCCGAGTTCGGAAAACTCGGGAACACATGGAGTGGGGTTGACGACTCCATACAATTATGATAGAACAGTTACGTAAGCTGGTTTAATCGTATAATCGCATTTGGCTCCTCCTCTTCGAGATCAACGCGTGGCACGCCTAACCAACACCTTGCCGTTCGTACAGTGTCCAAAAATCGAGAGATTTCGATGGCGAGGGGACAATCTAGCTGGGCAATTGTTGCTCCAGTCCAGTTTTTCGACGTTACAACGTTCTCAGTGTTCGGCTCACAAGAAGATGACGCGGTCATAGGGTCTCAGACAGAGCTGGGCAAATTTTATTTCAAATAAAGATAATAAGTTAATTATTGAAAATAACATTATCTCAAATAAACTCTATGAAATAACTATTTGAGAGGAATTTATTTGAGTACATTTATTTTTAATAACAACTTTATTATAATTTATTTCGTGGTAGTCATTTGAAATAGACTTATTTGAAATAATTAAGAGAAATGTATGATACTAATTGTAAGTTGAAATTCCGCCTTATTTATGTTTAGTTTGGAAAAGAAATTATTGATGAGTAGCAATAAAGATTTAAAAGAACTCGAACCATATTTTCATTTATAATATATTTTTAATATTTATTGTATGAAATAATAAAGTAACATGTTATTTGACTCGAAAATAACGTGTTATTTTATTATTTGAACTGATGTATTTCACGAAATAAAAGAATAGATAATCATTTCCTAAAATTATTTTGTTGGACAAAATATAACATGATTTATTTCAAATAGTGAAACATTTTTGTGAAATAACTTTTTATTTCAAGTAATATTTCATATAAGTTTTAAAATATTGTATCTGAAATAATGCCCAGCTCTGGTCTCAGATTTTCTCGAAACTTTGCATATTTTTAGATTTCGTTCTCCTCTTTATGAAAATATAGCATTACAGTCGTCGATACTCAACAACTTTTGAGATACGTTAAGATCGATAAAGTTAGTGTTTCTTTCATATTATGTTCCTTTTCAATAAAAATTTTTATATTTTGTTTCCTATAGATATTATGAGTGTATTTTCCATGTGCAAAATACAATTAATTAAAATAGATAAACTGAACAGAAAAAAAAGAAGAAATGAAAAAAAATATACTATGTCTTGCAATCGATGCAAACATTTTTCATTTTGCATAAAGATTCACTGTACATTGATTATTTGATAAACAAGTTTCCATATTACACTAGAAGTTCGTTCAGCTCAACACGAATAAACTGGTACTCAGAGCGATTAATATTATAACTAAACATCGGATCTTCATGAACAATAAAACTGTTCTGCATCAATTACGAGAGATAGGAGCCAGATACATATTTAATTCTGTCTCGAGTACACGTTGAAAATAATCTTTATTCTTTGTATATGTGAAGTTTTCTCTTGTTTTAAATTGCACCGACCTATTTTTATTATAAACGCATCAAATCCGCAATGTAATCATGACAATCGTTCTTAACCCATTGCACTACGATTACAATGATTCGAACCTCCTTGATGTGTATAATTTACTAAGAAAAAAGAAACATTAATATTCACCGTACACCCACGTATTCTCCCATGGCTAAACATTGACTACAATAAAATAGAATTTCATTTCTTGTGTATGCACAATTGTTTGTACGAACGTGTGTACCGCTGGAAAGATGAAAATCAGTAGCGAAAGGAAAACTTCTGTTAACACTAAACTTACCACGTTCAAATGATCGATTTTACATTTCAAAATTATTGAAAAAGGCTTTCATAGGAAATGACTAAATTGACTTCTTTATTTAAGCACAAATTATAATGAAAACCACACAACGTTTAAGCAAATTCAAAATTCTCACTTCTATAAGACGTTTCACTTTCATATGTTTTGTGCTCGGTAGGTTTAGTGTTAAGCAAAGCAACCGGTCATTGATGACCACCATGGCAGTCAACGTGTTAACAGTGAGATCTGCATGTTTGGCGTTGTTGGTCGTTTTCATGGCATTCATCAGTTTCGGGGGGGTCTGTTTGCCGGCGTGGCAGGTCGTCGCTAGGCTCTGCTCTGCTCTGCTCTGCTCGGCGCAACCCCTTATTGGCAACCGCTTCCCTTGTTCTCCGGCCCCCGACCCTATCTTACCCTACCTTACCCTACCTTACCTCGCGTTACCCTACTCCATCCATCGGGTTCGCTGGCGACCTCGCGAGCCAGCGAACCCGCGAGCCCTCCCCTTCGCCTAGCCTATTCCGCGTTACTCATCTCCTCTCTCTGTACCCTCTCCCAGACTTGCCTCTAACCTCTCCCCTCGTTCCTCCACCGATCTCCTGCTCGCGACCCCACGACCACCCCCGACCACCCCCAACCTCCCACGAACTGCCTCGAACCTCGCCGAGCTTCCCCGTGCTCGGTTTTCTCCTGTTTCTCTTCCACTTCTCTCTCTCTCTCTCTCTCTCTCTCTCTCTCTCTCTCTCTCTCTCTCTCTCTCTCTCTCCATCCTCCTCTCCTCCTCTCTCTACCCGCGTCTGTCTATCTCTCTCTTTCTCGTTAAATCAATAAGCCATTCGGTCCGCTGCCACACTAGCGACGAGGGCACTTTGTCCGATTTCGTTCCCGATCCGATTCCAAGTCAAAGTCGAAGTCGAATTTGGTTTTCGGGACTAGATAAGTTAGAGAAACACCGACGATCTCTCGAGATCGCGATCGAATCCGAAACCATAACCGTAAATGATGCCCCCGGTCTCGCTCGTTCTGCGCATAGCGTCCCTAATTAGCTGTGCTCACGCTTTGCGCGCACCCTGCTCGAACAAGAACACCGAGATTAGGATAACGTTGTTTGTATTGTACAGCTTCGCTCTCTGTCGGGTAAATTGTTACATTAATACAGTCAGTCTCGTAATTTGCGGCGTACAACTTTAAATCGGAATTTTTAATCGTTTATACATCGTGATAAAAATTAATCAATTTCGGTGCATTTTGCAGTTGTATAACACTAAACCTACCACGGTCAAATGACTATTTTTGATTTCGTTATTATTAAAATTATGAAAACGCTTTCATAGGAAACGAGTATATTGTCTTCTATATTTCAATATATATTGTAATGAAACCCGCACAAAGTTTAAGTAAATGCAATCTTCTCACTTTTATAAGTCGTTTCACTTTTATATGTTTTATGCTTGGTAGGTTTAGTGATAACTTATAAATTTGCAATTTTAGGTTGTGTAACTTATAAATTTGCAATTTTAAGTTGTATAACCTATAAATTTGCAATTTTAAGTTGTATAACTCATGTGAGTCTGGCGAACAGATTTTCGGAAATTTTCGTGACTGGACCAAACAAAAATAGTTGTGGGAAGCAAGTTCTAGCAATTTTCTTTTTCTTGCGTTGCAATAAAATAATACATCCAGATTCGCAGAGAAATGGTTTGGACAATTTGTAAAAAAGTCATTCCAATTTTGATTGTTTGCTATGAATTATGAGACTGTATATAGACTGCGGATTAATGACGTTTGTGACTAGACTGCGGACTTTATGCATTTATGACAAAAATGAGTAGATGTAATTTAACCAGATAACTGTGTAGCTCGACTTTGTATGTGGCTACTAAAAATTTTTGAAAACTTCATTTATCACATATTGACCTCTCGTCAATTTTTTTGTTTCGTTTCTTTACTTCGTGTTTGACTCGAAAAATTCTAAAATGTCGACAAATTAATAATGCGTTTTAATTTTCACTACAATTTTAACATAAATAGCAAGCAATTAATTTTTATTTAGTAAGCAAGCAATTTATTTTGAAAACAGTGGATAGATCAAGGAATTTGAGAATATCAGCGTTTTCGTATCACCATATTAAAACCAATAAATCAAGAAGGAAATTATACATTTTTATTTAATTAACCCCCTAAATTTTCTAAATAAAAATTTCAACTCCTATTTCTTCCAATCGATACAAACAATTATTATTTTGCATAAAGATCCGCAGTTTATTTATAACAGAAATCACTAGACTGTGGATTCTATGCATTTATGACAAAAATGAGTAGATGTAATTTAAAACAGTGGATAGATCAAAGGAACTTGAGAATATCAGCGTTTTCGTATCAGTTGATTAAAAATAATAAAGCAAGAAAGGTATTTCCATTTCCCTCCACTTTCTTGCAATCAATACGAACCATTTTTATTTCGCATAAAGGTCTGCAGTTTACACATGACGGATGGATGCATTTATCAGAAAAGTGAGTAGGTGTATAACAGAAACAACATCAGAAGAATTTAATATTGCCATTGTTCACATCCTACCGCAATTATTGAGAGAACAAAACCAATTGTAATTCCCTTTTCTTGCGATCGACGCAAAATAAAAATTTCGTTCACAAGTTGCAAGCAATGGTATTCAAGTAGAAAATTATTTTTCTCTTCAATCATTCTAATGGATTGAAAATAATTTATATGTCATACTTAAATTTGTTCAATCTTCCAACTATTTTTACACTAGCCCCTACCACGGTCAAATGACCATTTCACAATTATTGAAATTTTGGAAATGCTTTTATAGGAAATTATTCAACTGTCTTCTTCATTTAAATACAGATTATAATGGAAATCGTAAGAAGTCAAAGTAAATTAACTCTTTTCACTTCTATAGGGCATTTCAGTTTTATGTGTTTTTTGCTTGGTAGTTCAGTTATTTCATCTATTCAATTTTGTCATAAATGGTCGTCCCATAAGTTCGTACCGTTTACTGTTTTACTATTTAAATTAATATTTGAAACGTACTTTCAAAGACAACGAAAAAATATAACCAC
The DNA here is from genome assembly GCA_913789915.3 of Sphecodes monilicornis. Classification (NCBI taxonomy): domain Eukaryota; kingdom Metazoa; phylum Arthropoda; class Insecta; order Hymenoptera; family Halictidae; genus Sphecodes; species Sphecodes monilicornis. The sequence goes on along the minus strand of OU565293.1, from coordinate 22,628,780 downwards.
CTTCTCTACAACCTCTTCCCACTTTTTTGGTAAAGATATTACACCGTCACTATAAAATTTCTGTGGTTTTTCATTAAAATACTTATGGGACAACCTAATAAAAACCGTAGGCTATTGATGACATACCAAAAAACTGAAAATTCTCAAAATCGATTCCAAGAATCACGAACCAGGACTTAATCGGTTTAGTACGTCGAAAACGATGCATCGACGTTCCCACACTCCTCTCAGTCATTTTCAACCTCGCTTTTCGTCGTAAACACGAAATACGCAGTCTAATAATTACATTACGGTACAACTAACCGTATAATACAACCTTTTAGCTATGGCGGAGCGCCACGCCGCGCCGAGGCACTCCGCGAGTTGGTGCGTAAACGACGTTGTAACATTTTTATACACCCTTATATTAAAAATGTTTAAAAAAACCTTACCATATGTACATATGTATATACAAGGTATAATATAAATGGATTTCAATGCAAAAACAACTAACAAGTCACTGTAGCAGCGTGTATCGTTCACAAAAATGACAGACGAAAGCCACGCTCAAGGGCTTCTTTCTATGTGTGCGTGCACGGAAGACCGTCCCTCAACCCCTTGTGCTGGCAATTCGCTTGCAAACGCAATAATGCCTAGACAGAAAGTTTCATTTTTCGGAATTTTTTAGGACACCGGCTGACATGGATACTCGGCAGTTATGTTCGTAGAACAATTGGTTATTATTAAACGCTTCGAACCTCGATAGTTCCCGTTCGGAAATCTCGTCGTAATTTGGCATGAAAAGCTTGCGATCAGCTACACTCGACGTTTCAGTGGAAAAGGTCAATACCTACACCGTGTTCGATTATCAGACTACGGATTTTTATGGAAAATAAAAATTGTCTTTCAACACTAGCGCTACCGAGTAATAAGATATTGCTCTGTAATAATTACAAGAATTACATCTGCATTTATTCAGACTTCGAATAATTTTTATTGCAATATGTGCGTCTGTAAATATTTTTATTCGAAAATTTCTGATGAAAACATTTTTATAATTTTTATAATTTATTTTCATGGAAAATAAAAATTGTCTTTTAACACTAACACTAGCGAGTAATAATATATTGCTCTGTAATAATTACAAAACTCTATTCAGACATCTACATCTGCATTTATTCAGACTTCGAATAATTTTTATTGCAATATATGCGTCTGTAAATATTTTTATTCGAAAATTTCTGATGAAAACATTTTTATAATTTTTATAATTTATTTTCATGGAAAATAAAAATTGTCTTTCAACACTAGCACTACCGAGTAATAATATATTGCTCTGTAATAATTACAAGACTCTATTCAGACATCTACATCTGCATTTATTCAGAATTCGAATAATGTTTATTGCAATATGTGAGTCACTAAATAATTGTATTCGAAAATTTCTGATGAAAACATTTCTATAATTTATTTTCATGGAAAATAAAAATTGTCTTTTATCACTAACACTACCGAGTAATAATATATTGTTCTGTAATTATTACAAAACTCTATTCAGACATCTACGTCTGCATTTATTCAGACTTCGAATAATGTTTATTGCAATATGTGCGTTAGTAACTAATTGAATTCGAAAATTTCAGATGAAAACATTTTTATAATTTTTATAATTTGTTTTCATGGGAAATAAAAATTGTCTTTCAATAAATAATTGTATTCGAAAGTTTCTGATGAAAACATTTTTATAATTTCAGCAACCATTTTGTCTGGTCTTGTAGTTCTAATGTTGATCATCTTAAAAAGCCGAATATAATCTGACAATAATCTAAAAAAATTCTTTTAACGTCTTTCCAGTTTTGTATTTCTCAGTTTTGTCATGAACGCGTAAAATCCGCATTCTATCGATTACTATGGCATTTCACACTAAAACTACCGACTATTAAATCGCACTAGTATGTGTTGCTTTATAAAAATGGCACGACTGAATTTATTTAGATTCTCTGCGATTTTTATTAGAATATATTTATATTTATTAGAATATATTTTAGAGAATATATTAGAGTATATTTTAATAAAGCAGCGTGCATAACCATTTCCAGTGGAAGCACCTTGAGGTTCAGTGAGAGGTTAATAGACTTCCGGTGAGTGAAGTCTTAAGTATCTAAACTTAATATTTTACCTACATGCATAAGTACATTAAACTCGAAGACGACCACCTTGGGTTTTTCCCTTGTTATGTATAAGAGATCTAGTTTTCTGAAGAAACAGTTTCCGGTGTCAGGGCCGGCTCTAGGGGCGAGCAACTCGGACATTTGTCCGGGGCGCCAAAATTTAGGGACGCCATTTTAGCTTTATTCAAAAAATATGTATGTAAAGAAAACATACTTTCATTAAATCAAATTAACCGCGCTGCATTAGCTCAGCGCGCGCTCTAATCGATATATATCGACGCTCAACGAAAAGATTTAAGTGACAAATAAAATAAAACAAAATAATAGACCTCGGAGGAATTGAGGAGAATAGACTTTAATTGTCGTTTTTCTTTCTTTTAGGCAACTAATAAACCATTTTGTATATTTGTAAATATTGTATATACATCATACGGCAATTATAACCACTTTCTTTTAGAGCAACACATTTCGGTTATCTTCCTAGAAAATCCTTAATATTATCCTTTGTCTTATATGTATATTCTTAACCCCTTACAGTATAATAACGAGTCAGACTCGTGATAAGAATTTCGAACAACATCTACTAAACGTGTAAATTATTAATTTCCTTTGAAGCGAAATTGTATTTTGTTGCTGTCGATATATAGCCATTGGGGAATATACAAGCATATAATAAATTTAGATTTTCTTTTTATTCTAAGAAATGATGGACAAGAATCGAGTTCTAATCACTGTAACCGTGACATAAATCATAGTGCAAGGGGTTAAGAGGAATTTGTCTTTTTGTCCGGGGCGACGTAACCGCTAGAGCGGGCGCTGCCGGTGTTCTCAAAAATCCTTGCTATTGGGCCCCTATTTGGAACCAATCGCAGAGCGTGTCAATCATTATACGTCGGGTGGAAGCATGGGAGTTTAGGTGTTCGCGGAACGGATATGGACTCTGCCAACGGGAAGCGTAGCTGGTCACGTTTCCGTATCAATTCGTCGACTCGATCGACGACGACGATCGACGAAGCACAGGCGGACGGAAAGATGCGTTGAGAATGAAAAGAATATGCGTGTGTGTGTAGAGAGAGAGAGAGAAAGAGAGAGAGGGGGGTAGGTAACCGTAAGGTAGCGACTTGGCAAAACAAGCGAATAAAGCGTAACGGAGAACCGAGTTCGTTCGTATTCGAAAGTTTTGGTGCGAACTCTGCAGCGAGGCAGTCGAATACAATGGCCGAGCAGAAGTTTCCGCGAAACTAAACAAGTTTATTTAACTTACCTCGGCACACCGGTTCCCACCCTTCGTATTCTCCCCCGTATTCTCCATCGACTCTCTCTCTCTCTCTCTCTCTCTCTCTCTCTCTCTCTCTCTCTCTCTCTCTCTCTCTCTCTCTCTCTCTCTCTCTTTTTCGCGTGAGTTGCATCTCCGCGAGGAATCTACCCTGCGAGAGAGCTCGGTTTCCCCCCCCCGTTGCATCTCGCCACCCCCGTAGCAGCCCACTGCTCGCAGTACCACCGACTACGGTGTGTTCTTCTTCTCTGTTATGCGCCGATCACCTCATCTATTTCTCCCTCTCCTCCTCAATTTCTCCTCTTTTCTCCGTTCTCTGTTTTCCCTTCTTTCCGTCCGCTTCTCGTCTTTACTCGCTTTTTACTTTTCCCGCTGATCCGACTTGCATAGTCCCGGGACCCTGTACCTGCAATAACGGCAAGTTTTCCAAAAGTTTCCGACAGATTAACGACTATTGGAATTGTTCGAGTTATGGAAGACAGAGAAGGAGGAGGAAGAGGGTGGAGAATCGGTAAGGGTGGATAGGGGATGAGAGGTGGAGGAAGGAAAGGAGGTGGATGAGGATAGGGGTCGTAGAAGCAAGGCGTAACTCGCGAGGAGGAAAGACGGAGAGGCGGTTCTGATACCTTCCCGAACGGGGTACGGTCACGAATACCGGGCATTTCCATCGATGGCTCCGGTATTGCTATCAACGGACAACGATAGCGGCCACGGGTGGAGAGGGTAGAGACTCGTGGATATAACGCGGCAGTCGATATCCAAGAAAATTGGATTTGATCTACGGGAGAGGAGATTGACCGTCGTTTTTCTCGCTCGTCCGATTCACCGGTGTCCTCTTCGAGGACATCGTGTCCGGCTTGAAACGAGTCCGAGAACACGCGGCTGTTAGATATTAGTAATCGCGACTCTGCTCTTTCACGGTTCTGAGGTAAGTGCTGAGCGGTGTAACATAGTCCTTTTACCAGAAGACACCCCCGTGCCTTCCCCACTCCGTTTCCAGCACGGACTTAACACTAGGTTTACGGAGCGCTAAAATTGATTATTTTACATTGCTTTATAAAAATAATAAAATTGTATTTACTTAGATGTTCAGCGATTTTTATTGTAATATGTACACAGAAAAAGAAATCTATTTAATAATTCCTCACGAATGCCTCCTTACACTTTTAATAATCGCAAATTAAAAATGTTTGAATCCGTCATTTTGTCGGGCCCCGTAAATCTAGTGTTAAGGACTGTGCATTATGCTGCGGGGGTGAGTATCAACCACGGACTTAAAGGAATGAGCATAAAGTGGGTTTATGGGTGAGAGGGGTCGTGCCGCGAGCGGGGAGGGATGGTAGACTGCGGCCATGTTGGATGGCAAAACTAGTGTTGCCATCTATATAACGTTGCGGGAACATTGATATGATTTGATTCTGAAAAATGAATGCATAACATGTGTATTTGTATATATATATATATATATATATATATATATATATATATATATCTGTATATGTGTACAAAATATTGCACATTCGGCACCAATATAAATTTATAAATAAATTATGTGTATCTATTTTCCGCATGATTGCATTGTAAATTCGCGCAACTAGTATTTAAAGTTACCTATAGATAGCGTTGGGATATGGTGCAAGATTTCGCGCGCATGCGCGGCCAAAACAGTAATGTATCTATATCATGATGACAGAGGTAGTGGAGCCCTGAGACAGTTATATTGGCGGGAATGTCTCGAAACAATCTATTCCGGACAAAAAGACTTCAGGACGTGTCCTACGAGTTACAAAATATACACAAATACACATGTTATACACTCATTTTTCAGAATCAAATCATAATAAATTTTGCGAAATTAGAGGGGCGACCAAGGTACCCGATTTTCGTGCTTGACTGAGGCTAAAATCGCCGCGCATGCGCGTGAAAAGCGCCAACATTCCCATCACTGATCGGGACTCAGTTCCGTCGTGCCGTGATTCGTCGAGCGTTTACGCGCGCGAATTCGAAAGACGGGAGAACAACAAAATGGTGGCCGGAGAAAAGTTCGGAGGAGAGGGGAGGTCTCCGGGTCCACGTCCGCGGTGGAGTATATACCGCGAAATAGAATACATATGTACCGCTGTATATCTTCTTTATGGCAACCATTAACATATTTTTTGCTACGCGCATTACCATACAATAGTAGCGCAAATATTACAACTTATGGCTGTAAATCAAAGCGCGGGTAGGGGGCGACTCGGGAGACGGAACGCCGAGCGCCGTGCTGCATCGGGACGAGACGGAACGGGGGGAGAGAAGGCGAACGGGAAACGGGGAAAGAGGACGGAACCGGGAATATGAAATGGGAACGGGAATGAAAAAAAAAAAAAAGGAAAAAGGAGGAGGTGGGAAACGGCCAAAGAAAATGAGGGAGAGTGGAGTGGAGTGGAATGGAATGGAATGGAATGGAATGGAGCGGAGCGATCGGTGTAGGCGCATATACATATTTACATCTATACTATTATACGTCATATATCAGCGTACGTGCGCCATTCCTTGTACCTGTATATCCCGTGTACGTGCAAGAGATGTGTGCGTGTGTCTGTGTCGGTGTCTCTGTGCGTGTCTCATAGTACAAAGACGAGGCTAAAAGTACAGTCAAGTATTATAGAATAGGTCTTATTCATCCCAAGCGCGCGAAAGATATCGAGGCTGCGCGTCCATCGAGGTTGCAGCGTAATGTAGCCAGCTGGAGACCGGAATCACCAAAAGCCGGTCAATTGTGCATTATTAACCTTTTAACCGGGTGTCTTTTCAATTATTAATCCCCAGCGGAAGGACGTGAAACGAGGTAAATAGAATGCACGTGTAACAATGTTGCCGCGATAAACGCAAATTACGATTTACACCGATATTGAAACGCGATAGAGCAGACGAATTGCTTATCGAATCGAGAGGAAGATTAATTCTTGTGGTCCCCCGTTGAAACGTTAACTCTTTGCACTCGAACGGCGGCTTTCAGGAGCCAATCAAAATTATTCGAAACAATTTTAGCATTACTCAATTCGTGTTTAACGAGTTCCTAAAAAATTGAGTGTGGTACGGGAAAGTAAATTCGTGTTTAATGCATTTCTAAAAAATGGAGTTTGGTACGAATACCTGTTCAATTTCATATAAAATAAAGAACACATTTTTAACATCACTCAATTCGTGTTTAACGAATTCCTGAAAAATTGAGAGTGGTACGAGTAAGTATTCAATTTCATATAAAATGGAGGCAACATTTTTAGAATTAGTAAATTCGTGTTTAATGGATTCCTAAAAAATTAAGTGCGGTACGAATACCTATTCAATTTCATATAAAATGGAAAAAATATTTTTAGCTTTACTAAATTCGTGTTTAATGAATTCTTAAAATATTGAGTGTGGTACGAGTAAGTATTCAATTTCATATAAAATGGAGGAAACATTTTTAGCTTTAGTAAATTCGTGTTTAATGAATTCCTAAAAAATTAAGTGCGGTACGAATACCTGTTCAATTTCATATAAAATGAAGAAAACATTCTTAGCTTTGCTAAATTCGTGTTTAATGAATTCCTAAAAAATTGAGTGTGGTACGAGTAAATATTCAATTTCATATAAAATGGAGAAAATATTTTTAGCTTTACTAAATTCGTGTTTAATGAATTCCTAAAAAATTAAGTGCATAAAATAAAGAACACATTTTTAACATCACTCAATTCGTGTTTAACGAATTCCTGAAAAATTGAGAGTGGTACGAATAAGTATTCAATTTCATATAGAATGGAGGCAACCTTTTTAGCTTTACTGAATCGGTGTCTAACGAATTCCTAAAAAATTGAGTATGGTACAAATACCTACTCAATTTCATATAAAATGGAGAAAATATTTTTAGCTTTACTAAATTCGTGTTTAATGAATTCCTAAAAAATTGAGTGTGGTACGAGTAAGTATTCAATTTCATATAAAATGGAGGCAACATTTTTAGAATTAGTAAATTCGTGTTTAATGGATTCCTAAAAAATTAAGTGCGGTACGAATACCTATTCAATTTCATATAAAATGGAAAAAATATTTTTAGCTTTACTAAATTCGTGTTTAATGAATTCCTAAAAAATTGAGTGTGGTACGAGTAAATATTCAATTTCATATAAAATGGAGGAAACATTTTTAGCTTTAGTAAGTTCGTGTTTAATGAATTCCTAAAAAATTAAGTGCGGTACGAATACCTGTTCAATTTCATATAAAACGAAGAAGACATTTTTAGCTTTACTAAATTCGTGTTTAATGTATTTCTAAAAAATTGAGTTTAGTACGAATACCTGTTCAATTTCATATAAAATGAAGAACGAACACACTTTTAGCATTACTCAATTCGTGTTTAACGAATTCCTAAAAAATTGAGTGTGGTACGAGCAAGTGTCCAAAGAATGGAAATATTTTAGATCGGAAGCAAAGTCTTTGGAAAAAATGGGTTCAGAAGTTACAAAATAGCTTCGAGTGAAAAGGGTTAATTGCGAACAGAACACTTTTAAGCGTCCTCAGGGTCGTACAGTCTGATTCTGACATTACTTCGACCGGCTCGTGTGATAACGCCTTTTCGATGAGCACAGTTCGATGCTCTTTCTTTCTCCAATACTGTACGAATCCTTATTGCCTGTCTTATCTCTCGTTTCCATTCTATCAAGCTGCGATTGCATACTGCATCTTTTAGGTCAGCGCAAAAGTTCGTATCCGATTTCTTGTTGTATTTTGATACAAAATTGGACAGAAACTTTTCAAATAAGGTAATGATTAATTTTCTGGCTAATATTTCGACTCGTTACCGAATCACTCGATGGTAATCCGAAACACGTGGCCGTGCTCTGAACGCAGTTAGCTCGAGTCACACCTGGCCATGCGGTTCGCCACCGTCCGTCGAGGAAACTCGAAAATTCGCACGTTTTCTCGCGCGCCGTGACTCCTCGTTCCTGATTGGTACGCGACTAGGACCACTAAATACAATTATACTAACTCCTCGGGCCCGACTTCGGTATGCTACACTACTAGACTGCGGATTTTATAACAAAATTTAATGAAACAAGAAACGGTAAAAAGATAAACGGAATTAAAGAGTATCGATATATTATTATTAGACTGCGGATCTTTGTGCAAAATAAAAATATTCTTCAACAATTACAAAAGAGAGAAACGAAATGGAAAGTTCCTTGTTTTAAGGGATTTTCATAGATTGAATAGTGCATGCTTCAATCTTTTTTTAATTTTGTCATAAATGCATAAAAATCCGGAGTGTAATTATTATCAACTTATTAACTCTCTGCGAACGCGTGTCTGCTGACAATTCCTCCGTTCTCTGACTGCAAATAATTTTCAAACAAATTATTGCCTACACCCAAAATATATCAAACATTACTCAGCACAAGACTTTTCCCATTATTCAATTCTTATACTTCGTTCTTCGACACAGAATTCCATTGTACCGTGAAAAATATGCAATCAATCCATCAAAAAGAGTTAAAATTATTAAATAAAAAAATCAATTTTGATTTGGTCTCAGCACCCTGTAAAACAATACAGACAATTTTGATTTTGTCTATTGATTACAGCAGGTCAGATTATTAGATGTGTTTTCGCGAATTATTGTTCGCATTCTAGAATTTCAAGATGACTAAGGAAAATATCGAAAACTCTAGATCATCGAGTGATTATTGTAACACGTGTAGCATCGTGTAAAGTTGGCCTATAGAAACAAACTGACAATCGTCGTCCCCAAAGTGTTAAGACGTTTTAGTATTCTCCAGCTTATGATCTTGATGGTACACAGAACGAAACTGTCGCTCGCAGCATTCGAAACACCGGTGTACGTTTGTGCTTCGTTTATATCACCATTCGCGATTCTCATAAACGATCTGCTGCTTGCCCCTCGAGCAGGGAAAGTAGTATTGTTATGGTGCACAGGTGCGCATGAAACCTTTAAAAATGCTGATCCTACCATATAATATTGGCATTAATGTATCGTCGATGATCAATCAGATTATCCAGAATTTCGAACAATCAATCAAAGCGAATATATTCGTGCTCGAGGGGTTAAGCTGTTACGTGTTCGGTGCATTATCAATTAACCGGCTTTCTACGATACAAACACAATTTTAATCATCTTTCCCACCGTGAAACGTACGAAGCGCGTGTAGATTCGAAGTGTCGATATTAATTCGTATCAGAGATTTACGACCTCTCTGTTCCTCGTAGTGGCAAACACATATACACACACATACACGCAATCAAAAGAGACGTAATCGCCTCGAAAGGGATTTCGATCTAGCAGCCCAGGGTTAGGTCGAGGACCCGCTGTACACATAGAAAAGATAACGAAGGACGGAAGGAAGGAAGGAAGGAAGGAAGGCCGTGGTGTTTCGGCCTCGATGGATATACCGTTTCTTTGTGCCTCCCTGACGCATTCTATCGCATTGAAACGGAAACGTAGGAGAAATTTCAGATAATGCTCAATAGTAAATTAAGATATAATAACTTTCGTGAAAGTTGTACGACGGGGCGAAGAGATCGGGAGAAGAAAAAGACGATGGTGGAAGTACGAGGGGGGGAAGAGAGGTAGGGAACTCCATTAACTTTTATTTCTCTGGGAAAGTAACTTTGCCCCTTCCTCTCGGGTTCCTCGTTCTCCCCGTTTTCCCCGTGCCTCGTTCCCCCGTGCCCCCTCGCCGCTGCCTCACTCCACCGCGAACCACTCGGCTACCCTCCCCGTCCTCCACCCCTCCCCTGTATTCGCCCTCCGCCCGTCACCTGCCACCCACCACCCGTCACCCACCACCCGTCACCCACCACCCGCTACACAACGTCCCGTCTATCCGCGTCCGTCCCTCCATCCGCGGCCGCTTCACCTCGTTCGCCTCCCTTCGCCGTTTCGTCGTTTCGCGTACGCCAATGCCTCTTCTACCCTCGCCGCCAACCCCTCCGCCTCCTCCACCACCTTCTCCTCCTCTCGTTTCCCGTCTTTATCCCCTCCCCCACCGCCCCCGCTGCACCCATCGCGCGTTCGGTTCCCCCGCCACGGCTCTCGTTCTCGAACCTCCACCTTCGCCACCTTCGGTAGAGCTCGTCCCGCTTCTTCGAGAGTATTCCCCTCCGCCCCCCTCTCACACACTCTCTCTCTCGTCGTTCCTCCTCGTTCCTCGCCGTTTCTCCTCGTTCCTACCGACTCTCCCACCGGCGTAGCCCCGATCTCTCTCGCGGCGCCTGACGCGCAACCCCCTCGCAACCCCCGACGGCACAGGGCCCTCTTCTCCCTCTCCTACCGAGTCCTCGTCTCTTCTCTTCTCGCCGCTGCCTCTTCTCTTCTCTTCTCTTCTCTTCACGTCTCATCTCTTCTCTTCTCGTTCCTCGCCAGCCCCGTGCACCTCTCCCGCTCCGCTGCCTCGATGCCACGATGCCTCGGTGCACCGGTGAAACTTTGTAAAGCGACTTAGTCAAACTTTAATAAATTCCTTCGTGGAGTTTCAAAGCGGTTCTACGCGGGATTGCAAATGATTACGTTTCCTCGCGCCCCACCCCAACACAGTCGCGGCAACTACTCTCTCTCTCTCTCTCTCTCTCTCGTTCTCCCGCTTTTTCTCTCTCTCTCTCTCTCCCACTCTTTCTCTCTCTTCGTTCGCGAGATCGATCGACAAAAGGAACGGGTAACATGGAGGCCGTTAAAAATTGCATCCACAATAGAACCAGTGCGTTCTTGCGAGCCTTGCCCGTCGAACAGATAACAACTTCCGGTGAACTTGCAGAACAGCTGCCCACCCTTTAATGATTTTCGTAGCAATTGATATTTTTAACAACTTTTTCCTCAACGCATTAACGGCGACACAGTTTTGTTTCTGAGATATATTCGCGGAAAAACTATCGGTATCATCACAGTGAATTCTGATGTCTGTTAGCGTCAACGGAAGTCGAGGACCGATTTCGAGGCGACCCTCAGCAATTGATATTTTTAACAACTTTTTCCTGAACGCATTAGCGGCGGCACAGTTTTGTTTCTGAGATATATACGCGGAAAAACTATCGGTATCATCACAGTGAATTCTGATGTCTGTTAGCGTCAACGGAAGTCGAGGACCGATTTCGAGGCGACCCTCAGCAATTGATATTTTTAACAACTTTTTCCTGAACGCATTAGCGGCGGCACAGTTTTATTTCTGAGATATATTCGCGGAAAAACAATCGGTATCATCACAGTGAATTCTGATGTCTGTTAGCGTCAACGGAAGTCGAGGACCGATTTCGAGGCGACCCTCAGCAATTGATATTTTTAACAACTTTTTCCTGAACGCATTAGCGGCGGCACAGTTTTATTTCTGAGATATATTCGCGGAAAAACTATCGGTATCATCACAGTGAATTCTGATGTCTGTTAGCGTCAACGGATGTCGAGGGCTGATATCGAGGCGACCCTTAGGCTTTCGAAGGATTTATGGAAGGGTCTTGGCCTATGTGGGGTCTTGATAGGGATGCATAAACAGAACTGCCCCCATTCGGTGGGGGTTGAGCTCTTTGAGTTATCCAGCTATGGTTCTGTAGTTTCACCCAGCTTCGTTTTCTCATTACTAGATACTTTATGCAAAATCAAAATTATTGGCATTATGGCGGCTGGGAATTAATGGAAAGATGGAAAAAGGAGAAGGAAGCGTTTCGTTCTAGGCCCGCTAGAGGACTCATCAGTAAGGCTATCTAGCGGACCCGTGCCTTAGACGCGGGATGTCGTAAGGACAGTTTAGGACGGTATATAATACAGTGGCTCACGAAAGTATTTGAACGCCCTTTAAATCAGAATAATTTGTTTAAAATTGCACCACTCAACTTGACATTTTCTCTTGCAATTAGAAGCATTGATTTACTAAAGGACGTGCAAAAAAGATCGTGAAAAAATTGTAATTGGTAGGAATTACATGGAAAAATAAAAATGCCACTTTTTAAAACTTTTTTATTCCAGCCCGTAATGAAAATTTAAAATAAACGTCTTGTAGACACATGTTAGTAATACAAATGCTGAAAATTTTATCGAAATCGATTAAATGTATACACGAGCTACAAACGGTTCAAACTGATAAAAATCGCAGTTTTTCACGACTTTTGGTCAGATTTTGCTTAAAATCCACAGATTCTTACATCTTTCGATGCGTGTCGTTTTTTTTTTTGCGTCAATCGATTTCGATAAAATTTTCGGCATGTGCATAACTAACATAGATCTATACAACGCATATTTTAAATTTTCATTGCGAACTGAAATAAAGAAGTTTTAAAAAGTGCAATTTCTATTTTTTCATGTAATTCCTACCAACTGTAGTTTTTTCAAAATTTTTTTCGCATCCTGTTTAGTAAATCAATGGTTGTAGTTGCTAAAGAAAGAGTCAAATTATTTGGTCCAATTTTCTCGAAAATTGGAAAGATCTTCGTCCATTTTCTCTCGAAAGTTTAACAGTCGCAAAGCTGTCGATTTGTACCTCGACTATTAGAAAATTCGAATTTAGATAGAGCGTGCATAATTCTGGGTCAAAATGGACGCGGAGTCTCCGCTATCCGAGGATCAACGAGTTGATCGCTGTGTTAGCTGCCTATATCTGGTCGGTGGAATTACTTGTCCAAAATGGAACATTAATATTTGCGTTGCTAGATCGAATCTATCAAATTTGCTTACGATTCGCGAAATGCTGGAGGTTTGAAACAGTAATTAATCCTTTGAGGACGAATGTCGACATATTGCTGACGTCAGGACCGAGCATTCCTATTGGGATCTAACATTTTGAGTGGCGCCGTCTGCTGCCGAAAAGTAGAAATACTTTAAGCTTTGCTTCGCTTATAGCAGCTTACAGTGTTAACAGGCGTTAGCTACAGTATAAACTTGCAGTGTTAAAACAGGTGTTAATTAAAAATAACGTTATGTAAGCTCCAATTTTTCCACCGTGTAGCAAAAATAATTTTGATTACTATTCAGTGAAAGATTATGATAGCAGAGGGAGCAAAAATTTGTTGCTCCGTTTCCACACTTTGGAATGAACTATGTGAAGTGAACTGCTTGAAATTTATAAGATTTCTAAAATATAAGAAACAATTCAGTAAAGAACAGACAACTTTAACAGCTAAAATAGCTAAAGCTACAGTGCATATTGAAAGATCTAACCAGATCTATCTTTACAAAATTCTTGGTTCTCGGCATAATAGAAGATATTTGTACAATTATTTGTGGAGTACTTAATATGTCCTCACAAATTATAAGCGATTCGAAATTTATGAATCTATAATTGTAAATTTAGAAGGTATGTTAAAGAACAAATTTTTTTTGTAAAACCAATTATTTGATAAAACATACTTTAAAAAGCCGCTCTCCTTCAACAAACTTTCTTTCTGCAGGATTTGTACCTGCCCACTTACAAGTTTCACCCATACTTACAAACATTTCAAGTAAAAACAAAAAAGAAGATATCAGTACAATGTTAAGACCAAGCGCTTCGTCGCCATATTGGATAGCTATATATATTGTCCACGCCCCCATGTCAGATCCCAATAGCGAACAAGTAACTTAATTGTGTAGATTGCGAATTTTCAATATTCGTGATCAAAATGGATGGATGAAATGGAAAACAATAAGAACATTAAAAGAATTTGAGAACATAATTTTTACAATTTATTAAAATTATTAAGGAATTAAATAAATTTTTATTCAACTACTGTTTCTTATAATTAATATAAGCAGTTTTTATTTTGAATAAGGATCCGCGGAATACTAATATGTATTCTTGATATTTCACAGTATTTAAAAATGTAGGTTTCAAAAATTGCTCAGACTGTTCACAGATAACTTTCGGCGGTTAGTTATTATAGACCCGTTAGCGTATCCATTGTTCCTAATATAACAACTACACATTTATTTCTATGGTCGAGATTGGAGTGATTTTGACAACCTGGATCAAAATAGACCTTGTCTTCGCTGTCAGACAGTCACAGTAACTAATCAGATTGGTTTTATAACATTTCACGTCGTGGAAATAGATCTTGCGACATGAATAGAAAGAAATCGAAGATTTTGCAATATCTGAAAATAGAAAGTGGATTTTTCACCCCAACGAACGTACGAGGTTGATATAATAAATTTTGTGATTTCGGCGCAAGGTTCGATCAAATAATATGATAATAATTGCGCCGAAATCACAAAATTTATTATATACTTCATTTTCGATCGAGAGGAATTTCACCTGTACGAGGTTGAATTTGATTTAACATCTTTTGAAATCGTCGTCTAAAAGTCTAAATCCCCGTAGCTGTACATTTCTCGTACAGTTCAACGCTAGAACCATCAAACCGGTCAAAATGACCCACTTCGGAGACTTGATTTTAAAATTACTGAAAATTACGAAACTCTTCTCCTCGAAAGTTACGAAACACACTTTCTTGTTCGTGCTCCTGTTACTAAAATTCCTCGAGATCTCGACAAACTAGCTTTTATAATTTGAATAAAACGCCGTAGAATCTGTGAATTCAGCTTGAACGATAGTTCTAACGATGAAATGTAATTGGATCCCGAAATTCCAAAAATCGACGAAACACCAGCGAAAAATGCGCGCACATGCGCAAACGGGACCGGACGCGGTAACAGGTCGCTGACGTAGTCCATGCGGCGACAAACTTGCTTACGACAATTCGAGTACAGCAAAATTTCTTTATCCTACTTACAAGTCGTTTTTAACACTGTTTCTACCGCGATCCTATGCATACATATTTCTTTTTGCGGAATCACCCTTTTTTACGATACCACCCGTTACATCCTGTATATTCAAAGAAATAGATTTATCGAATAATTTCCTAATGCATTTTTGCAGTCTCGATAAATTTTTATTTAAAATTTTTAAAGTTATCTATCTGCATCTTTGGTAGAAATAGTACGTAAGAACAAATACGTGCAATTGCAACTAAAATGCAAAGATGTCCTTTAGGTTTTGCAATTTTCCTAGTTGGACAAAGCAAGACAGAAATAGATGCTAAGGACATTTCGTTCTTCCTTATGATGAAAATGGGTTAAAATTTGCTTAATGTTCCCATTGACAAATAGGAAGACAGCTATCGATTTCTACTACCTATCTTGAATAGTTACAAATAGACTGGATTTTATGTATTCATAACAATAACGAATAAATGAATTACAAAACTATACGAAGCTATTAGAAAAATTTGAGAATATATTGGTACACTATTTTCGACTTTTTGAAATTATTAAAAGCAGGGGTTGAGAACAGTTATGATATCGATTCCGGTTCTTGAAACAGTTACGAGAACCGAAAAATGATATAACTGTTATGAGAATATCGGTTCTCGCTTATATCGGTTACGGCTACGGTTCTTGAGAACCGATATTATAACGGTTCTATAACTGTTATTTTAAGGTTCTGGATTTCGCTTTCGGTTCTTCAGACTTCAGAACCAATGTCCTGTAACGCTCTCATATCGGTTTTGCAGTTCTGTAACTGATATTTTTTGGTTTTGTATCGGCTACACAGGGTGTCTCAAAATTCCTTCAACATCCGGAAATAGGAGGTTCCTGAGATCATTTGAAGCGACATTTTCCTTTGCAAAAATGGCGTCCGCTGCTTTGTTTAAGAGTTATTAACGAAAAACACGGACCAATCAAAGCGCAGCTACAGCGGATTGATTCTAGCTCGGCCAACGGCGACGCCACGCTAAGCGGGACCTGTCGCCGAGTCGGACTCCGTTCGCTGTAGCCGCGCTCTGATTGGTCCGTGTTTTTCGTTAATAACTCCTTAACAAAGCCGCGGATGTCATTTTTGCAAAGGAAAATGTCGCTTCAAATGATCTCAGGAACCTCTTATTTCCGGATGTTGAAGGAATTTTGAGACACCCTGTATAGCCGATACAGAACCAAAAAATATCAGTTACAGAACTGCAAAACCGATATGAGACATATTATGGTTCTGCAGTCGGAAGAACCGAAACCGAAATCCAGAACGTAAAAAATAACAGTTATAGAACCGTTATAATAGCGGTTCTCAAGAATCGTAACCGTAACCGATATAAGCGAGAACCGACATTCTCATAACAGTTACAACATCATTTCGGTTCTTCGTAACTGTTTCAGTCAGTACCGATATATAACTGTTTCAAACAGTTATTTTCAGAACCGTTTCAACCCCTAATTAAAAGAAAGAATATCTTTTTATCACTAAAGTTACCAAACATGAAAAGTCAGTGGTATATGTTTCTAAAATTAGCAAGATTGAATTTATTCCGGTTCTGCGCAATTTCTATTGAAAAGTATACTTCAACAAAGAAAGCTCTTCAATAATTTTTCATGAAACCGTTTTGATTTTGTTTTGATTGAATTTTATTAATTGTAAAATAAGAAACCGGTCATTTGGCCGTGGTAGGTATAGCGTTAATCTCTATCACTGACAATTGACTTAGAAATTTTTATTTTGCGTAAAGACCTGCGGGCTAGTCACAAATTAAATTGCATTCGAGACACAAAAAACACGCGTTCGGAAGCTCACGATGCAATAATGGATTAATGCAAAATTAATGAATGCTTCATGTTCTCGTCGACAAACAGCGAAACTGCTATTGATTTCCAATTCCTTTGTAGTTGCAAATTAAATTGCACTCGAGGCACAAAGATACTCGTTGGAAGTCATTTTAAGCGTAGATTAAATTTTAAGTATACGGGGAGGAAGGTTCTCTTGAAATCAAAACGAGTGTTTGAGAAAAAGAGGACGACGACCGTACCGAGCAGAAATCGTCTCGTCGTCTCCCGTTCGATCGGATCGACTTCGGACAGAATCGGATCGGATCGCATCGCGTACACGCATTCCCATGGCAACGATCTCAATCAGATACGGAACTAGCTGAACGGAGAACTGAGAACCAGCTAGATAATGTATTCGATACAGGTAATATATAGCGTTCCAGATACAATATTTATGTCTCGACGTATTTCGCCTAGCAGCGCATTATTCATTCCGTATCGGTGAATAAGCATTTTAGAGTATGGTATCGCGTTCGGAGCGCTCCTGGTGCTGGTAACGTGCGTCCGATTTCTTACACGGCTACGAATCGCTTGTACGATCGATTCTCTCTCTCCCTCTCCCTCGATCTCGATCTTGTGGAAACTGTAAC
The DNA here is from genome assembly GCA_913789915.3 of Sphecodes monilicornis. Classification (NCBI taxonomy): domain Eukaryota; kingdom Metazoa; phylum Arthropoda; class Insecta; order Hymenoptera; family Halictidae; genus Sphecodes; species Sphecodes monilicornis. The sequence goes on along the minus strand of OU565293.1, from coordinate 22,611,170 downwards.
GAAACACCGATCGATCGACCGCGTTTCCCAAAATCGAGAAACCCTTCTACACACGACACTTTAGGTCGGGTTATACATGTCCGAAGTTCGGATCAGACCGAATATTGTTAACAAGGTTTAAATGAGAGTGTTCGCAAATGGAAATCGGCGTTCGACTACTCAACGATTCTTTTTCTTCGAGTCTGGGATGCCATATATCTCCATCGGGTGATGGTTCCCTGATGTGCGTGGCACAAAAAAATTATTAAAAAATTATTATTAATTCTATAAGCTCCAAAACTCCTTTAGGTAAACCATCCGTAGCTATCCTTTACAACATCTCGAACGCTTCTCAAGTTACCTCAAAGTTCGGACGGAAATATATGAACACCTTAAAAACGCGTCCGATATCGGACGGATGTGTATAATCCGACCTTTTTTCTCGTCGGAAAAATCGTTGCGGAGGACGTAGCATTTATTTGGCGTTGTGCAAACGTAATTTTAATGAACAATTCTTTCTTACAAAATAAATCAGGTTACATCAGATGTTCGAACTGCGATTCATCTTCTATGATACAGAACTCCGCTCTTTGTATTAGACAAAGTTGTCTTCTTGTCGCCATGTGTGGAGCCGAGTTCTGTATCATAGAAGATGGATCGCAGTTCGAACATCTGATGCAACCTGATTTATTTTGTAAGAAATGATTGTTCATTAAAATTACGTTTGCACAAAATTTTCGTGTTTGAGGTCATTTCAAGGTCATAGTATTGAAACTGTTGACACCGTTGAATTCATATTGACACTGTTGAATTCGTCTCGACGTCAGCAACAATCCTATGACGTCCGAAACATGTTGTGCCATTTAAAAAAGTCAAGGTGACCTTTACTGTTTTACGTAATAATCATTTTTCCAGATTTAAGAATATGCGAACGTGTAGCTCACCAAGTACTGATGAACTTTGTGTTTCAAACATTTTTTAATTGCACTACCGGAAATGCCTAAAAAATGGTGACATAACATAACGCGTACACCCTGTATAACATAACCTTTCTTTTTCTTCTACGAAATTGTGAACGATAAAGAGGCTCTTATTCACTGTAGCCATCAATTAAATAGTTGTGGCAAGAGTTTAAATATTTCGACAAGATGGAAATGATACATCAGTATTTTGGAATTCTTTTAATCATTTTGCTGTTTTAATTTTTATCAGAAATACATAAAATTTAATTATAATAATGTAATAATCTCGAATATAAATGAGCTAATTAAATCATATTTTTTTATGGCATAAAAATTATAAATATTTAATTTGATGTGATATGTAATACGAATTTATTTATATTTGGCTTTTGTAGAAATGAATTTAATTCATCTATATATATATATATATATATATATATATATATATATATATATATATATAAATGAAGGGATAATCTTTAATTTAAGTTTATTATTTTTTATAATTATTATAATTATTATAATTATTATAATTAAATTAAATCATATTCATAAAATACTGTTAGGAGGAATTCGAAAAGGATGAATGAAAATTCGGAGATTTCTGGAAAAATCCATTATCGGTAGAGTTGAATCGAGTGTGTTGAGAACACATGTGTCTCGTGTGGGACATAGCATTACGCGTCTGTCTTGAAAGTCGGGAGGTCTTGCACCAGCAAATTGCATCAGAAATGCAAGCCTCGGACCGAATTAAAAATCGCAAGACTGTTGTACCGTTTGTTGCAACAGCGTATGCGTCCATGTAGTTCGATGGCATTCGGATAAGTATTACATACCTTGTTAAGAAATACTATTCTAGCCTGTAGATATATTAATTTAACATTTTAAGATACAGCGTTGATTTTCAAAGTCTTATCTTCAGTTTTATTTCGAAATCGAATTTTACTTTTAAATAAAGTTTATTTTACAGTCAGTCAATGCGGTTGTCGTGTACTCTTTTTATATGAATAGAAAAATAAGCATATTTCCAACAATATTGTGCGATGTTTGATCAAAACGTAGTAGTGAATGAACGCAATATATTCGTCGACAGGAGAAAATATTCAAAAATGGCCGGGACAGTGAAGAATATATGAACGACCAAAAAAAATTCAATCTCTACCATGATACAATCAAGAAACTTGCAACTCGTTAGAATGCAATGTTGCTTACAATATAGTATTGTTCGTTTAACGTTACTGTTGCACATCGGACATTTCATATGCGCCAACTTAATAGAATAATCGCGTGGTTGCACCGGAAATGACAAAATCGAATGTCCAACTTGCGTGCGTGATCGAACACGAACGATCCCTAATTTTTCTGAATGCGCTTATGGCAACAATATACCGGAAGAGTGCTTTAGGGGCCCCGAGCACTTGAAAGAATTTGAGGCTCCCTTATACAGGATCATTTCAACGCAATTTGATTTCACTATGGAAGTGTTTTTAACACTAGATTTACGGAGCGCGTCAAAATGACGGATTCAAAAATGTTTAATTTACGATTATTAAGAGTGTAAGGAGGCATTCGTGAGGAATTATTATGCACATATTACAATAAAAATCGCTGAAGATCTAAGTAAATACGATTTTATTATTTTTATAAAGCAATGTAAAATAATCAATTTTAGTGCTCCATAAACCTAGGGTTAACAAAAGTTAGAGCCTCGCTTGCTCTCTACTGATTTTCATCTTAGTATGTAAAGTTCAGGAAATTTCTGCCCCCCCATTATTATTTCGATACCCTAAGCACGCGGGCTTACTTTTGCTTATTGGTTAGCACAGCGCTGGTTCACACGCGTTGGGAACGCATTGAAATAAGGAAGACGGCCGGCACGTGTCGCGTGCGATCGAAAACCGCATTCGATGTAACCGCACCCCGAAGAGAACGTGTCCTGTATAAAGAAGATCCAAGCAAAACACATTCAGGAATTCAAAACGCGAATTCCCGTCAGAATCGACAGCGACTTCGGAACGACGCCAATGATTGTAGTCGTTGACATTTAATTAGGACGTAGGCTAATACCTTGATCCTGTCCTAATCCTGACCAGCGATTAGGCGTGGATGGTTCTCGAAAAACGACGCAATCTAGTATCGCGCGCACGACTCGTCAAGGTGCGAAAGAGGGGTGGCAAAGGGCAGGGAGAGAAAGAAGGACGACGCGAAGACCAAGAGGGAGGAGAGGGTTGAGGAGATGAGAGGCGAGAGTTGGCTGGCGGCGAGGGGCGGTGGTGGTTGCAAAGCTGGTGGTAGGTGGTGGTAGTATAGGAAAGCAGGGAGGAAAGCTAAGAACGGTCCGATCCGTAGGGTAGACAAGATTCACACTTGTTGCTCCCTTCTTGGTTGTAACGCGAAAAGCTCGTTTATCCGAAGAATTTCCTACGGTCAAGAGATCACGCGGTCACGACACTCTCTCGCCCTTCCCCATCGGTTTCGCACGCGCAAGCTCTCGACAAAGATCGGTCCTTGATCCTCCAACAGCTGTGTTAAATCATCCAGTCACTACGTCTTTGCAAAATTGTTCTCAACCCTTGGACAATGATACGGGGTTCATTTCAAGCTTGATTTTTAGAGACTTCATCACTTTTTATTGTAAAAATCCACAGTCTAATTATGAGACAAAGCAAGCAGTCGCTGTATAAACCGAGCTCCCGCGAAGAGTGCAATGAGCTTAACAACGATCTTTCTAAAATCTTTGGAAAGCGTTCGCCCATCACGCTACAATACTACACTGCTAGTACAAAACCAAAAAAGCTGTGTTAAATCATCCAGTCTTTGCAAAATTGTCCTCAACCCTTGGACAATGATACAGGGTCCACTTCAAGCTTGATCTTTAGAGACTTCATCCAATTTCTACCGACTATCTTAAATCTTTAGTAGACTACGCATTTTCTGCGGATTATGTCAGTAGAAACGGTGAAAATTGTAAAACACTACTTTTATAGTAGCTGGTATTAATGTAAACAACTTTTATTTTAAAAATCCGCTAATTATGAGACAAAGCAAGCAGTCGCTCTATAAACCGAGCTCCCGCGAAGAGTGCAATGAGCTTAACAACGATCTTTCTAAAATCTCTGGAAAACGTTCGCCCATCACGCTACAATACTACACTGCTAGTACAAAACCAAAAAAGCTGTGTTAAATCATCAGTAGACTACGCATTTTCTGCGGATTATATCAGTAGATGAGATGCGAAACAGTGAAAATTCTAAAACACTACTTTTATCATACTAAATTATTCAAAAAAGAAGTAAATGTCTATACATAACCTGTACCTTGGTACTAATGTATACAATTTTTATTTTAAAAATCCGCAGTCTAATTACGAGACAAAGCAAGCAGTCGCTCCATAAACCAAGCTCCCGCGAAGAGTGCAATGAGCTTAACAACGATCTTCCTAAAATCTTTGGAAAGCATCTGCCCATCACGCTACAATACTACATTGTTACTAGAAAACCAAAAAAGCTGTGTTAAATCATCCAGTCACTACGTATATGCAAAATTGTCCTCAACCCTTGGATAATGATACGGGGTACATTTCAATCATGATTTTTAGAGACTTCATCCAATTTCTACCGACTACCTTAAATCATCAGTAGACTACGCATCTTCTGCGGATTATATCAGTAGATGAGATGCGAAACAGTGAAAATTCTAAAACACTGCTTTTATCATACTTAATTATTCAAAAAAGAAGTAAATGTCTATACATAACCTGTACCTTGGTACTAATGAAGACAATTTTTATTTTAAAAATCCGCAGTCTAATTACGAGACAAAGCAAGCAGTCGCTGTATAAACCAAGCTCCCGCGAAGAGTGCAATGAGCTTAACAACGATCTTCCTAAAATCTTTGGAAAGCGTCTGCCCATCACGCTACAATACTACATTGTTACTAGAAAACCAAAAAAGCTGTGTTAAATCATCCAGTCACTACGTATATGCAAAATTGTCCTCAACCCTTGGATAATGATACGGGGTACATTTCAATCATGATTTTTAGAGACTTCATCCAATTTCTACCGACTACCTTAAATCATCAGTAGACTACGCATCTTCTGCGGATTATATCAGTAGATGAGATGCGAAACAGTGAAAATTCTAAAACACTACTTTTATCATACTAAATTATTCAAAAAAGAAGTAAATGTCTATACATAACCTGTACCTTGGTACTAATGTATACAATTTTTATTTTAAAAATCCGCAGTCTAATTACGAGACAAAGCAAGCAGTCGCTCCATAAACCAAGCTCCCGCGAAGAGTGCAATGAGCTTAACAACGATCTTCCTAAAATCTTTGGAAAGCGTCTGCCCATCACGCTACAATACTACATTGTTACTAGAAAACCAAAAAAGCTGTGTTAAATCATCCAGTCACTACGTATATGCAAAATTGTCCTCAACCCTTGGATAATGATACGGGGTACATTTCAATCTTGATTTTTAGAGACTTCATCCAATTTCTACCGACTACCTTAAATCATCAGTAGACTACGCATCTTCTGCGGATTATATCAGTAGATGAGATGCGAAACAGTGAAAATTCTAAAACACTGCTTTTATCATACTAAATTATTCAAAAAAGAAGTAAATGTCTATACATAACCTGTACCTTGGTACTAATGAAGACAATTTTTATTTTAAAAATCCGCAGTCTAATTACGAGACAAAGCAAGCAATCGATCCATAAACGAAGCTCCCGCGAAGAGTGCAATGAGCTTAACAACGATCTTTCTAAAATCTTTGGAAAGCGTTCGCGATCGAGTAACGATCCCGAGGAGTTGGTCACGAGGGAACGAGGAGGAGGAGAAGAGTACAAGAGGGAGAGGCTGCGGGTACACAAAGAAACGCTTGCTTACCGTCACCGGTAATAAGAGATCTGCGCGAGATAAGCGAACGCTCGCGTAATAAGTAAAACCGGTTTAGGAGACCGTCGACGATAATGAGAATCGACGCGCGCGCGCGAGATAAAGACGAAACGGTTTAGCGAGTTGCGCGATTCGTCTGGACGTGGACGAGGGACACGAGAGGGGACACATCGAGGGCGGAGAGGAGAGAAAAGAGAGGAGAGAAAGAGAGAGAGAGAGACGCGAGCCAGTGAAACGCGAAAGTGCAAACACGAGAAAATAAAGGGACGTTTCGTCGGCGAGGAAAAGAGAAAACTGTTGTTTCGCCGATAAGCCTCGGGCTATTATCAGCTGTGCAAACATTCGTCCAAAGAAATTTGTAAAATCAACATTTGTTCAAGATGTTGAAAAGCTCCGTTAATGGAGTCCGAAAGGAACGAGAGTTAGGAAAAGAGAGACAGAGAGGTGGAGCGATATCGACTCGAATCCTCGCTACGAATCCGTTTTCGGGCGACTCGGTTTTCGTTGCATGGATTCCCTGCTGCGTGCAGCTCTCGTGCAACTCTCGTGCGGCTCGTTCTCGGCCGGCCGACAAACTGGCCGGTACGCTGACGGGACGGTTGGCAAGCGTGGACCCGCAACCGTACCCGTCCCGGACCGGGTATCCGGTCGCCGGTTTGCCCGTTTGTCCGGCTGTCTTGCCCTTCGACTACTCCTCCACCTTGCCCCCTCCTTTCTCCCCTTCCTCCCCTCTGCCCCCTTTTTTCCCCATCGTTCCTCCACTCGGAACAACTATTCGGTTGAGTCATAAGCAATCGCCGTTCTGTTCTTTCGCACCGACTTTATTCCTCCTCCATGCAACTCGCAGAATAACTTCATTTAGAACGTGTTCCCCATTCAGCGAATTTAACTTACGAAATTAACGCTAAACCGTTCTGAGCGCAACATGTCACTGATATACGTTGTTTTAGAGAAATTACAAGACTGAATTTTAGGTTTAAGTATTTTCTCTAATTACATATTTCTAGTGCAGAGTGTTCATAAGTAGACTGCGGATTTTATGCATGTATGACAAAAATTCATAGGTACAATTTAACCCTTTGCGGACGAGTGTCGGCAAATAGCCGCCCAAGCAATTTTCCCATTCTGCAACTGCTAATAATTTTTAAAGAAATTATTACTCTTAAAAAATATATCAAATAAAGTTTTACCAAACACAACACTTGCTCCTTCATTTAATTCTTATGCGTAGCTTTCAGTACACCATTTCATTTCCAAAGGAAAATTGTACATTCGAACCGTCGATAAGTACGCTAAACATACTTCCCGTCCGCAAAGGGTTAAGTTGATGAAAAGAATAAGGGAGTTTCGAAACACCAATGTATTATTTTCAATTTACTTCGTAAAGAATGAATGAATTATTTACGTGGCTTCTGTTTCTTGAAATTGAGACACTACATTTTTATTTTGCATAATTATTGGCAGTCTATTAGCAAATTCTTTTGATGCAATTCTAATATGGCCGACTTTGCTCCGGCGTTGGAAGCAATGCCAACCAAATAATAATTAAACCAATAATTTTACAACGTCTTCATCCCCAAAAATGTCACAGATGACGAAAGAAAATTTATTCTTTTGCACGATTTTATTCAATGCATTTACTTCAATGCTTAACCCCTTCGCTTACAATATCGCGTGAGAGACGTGATGAAGATTCTGAACAGAGTCTAATAAAGATGTTACTAATTTCCTTTAAACCGAAATATAATTCTATTTTGTCGTTGTTAATGTACAGACGTTGGAGAACATATATACATGCAATAGAAATTGTGAACTACAAAGAAATTCTAATTACTAAAACCGTAAAATAAATCGTAAGGCAAGGGGTTAAATATTGATTACACAGAAGTAAAATTTTATTTCGTCTGAAAAGAAAGGTTTCATCTTTGTTAGACTTTATTTAAAATCTTCATCACGAGTCTGACTCGTTAAAATATTGCAAGGGGTTAATGGTCTATAACTACTCGGTTTATAATAAACCAATGAAGCAATATCGATGCAATTTTCCAGCATGCATTTGTTTGAGTCCATAAGACACGTTTCTGAAATTCTCAATACAGGCTCGGACAAACAGGTTGAAAAAAAATCAACTTTTCCTATTTCTTTCGTTATTCTGACGAAATTGAATTTTTTCAAAAATTCCAGAAATATCCTCTCATTTTAACACGTTGACTGCCAGGCGCATTTTCCATAGTTTGCCCAAGGAGCCAACGTGAATTTTTCATAATGCGATGCATATTATGTTGAAATATTATTTGCAGCAAATAAAGTGAGTTATAAAATCATGCTTGAAGCATTTCTCGTGCATTAATTTCTTCAAACCATTATAGTAACAATGGTATTATTGAAAAATTTATCAGTATCCATATTTACTCTAATTATGTATTTTTATTATTTGCTGCGTCGCTGGTCGATGCATATTACGTAGAAATATTATTTGTAGCAAATAAAGTGAGTTATAAAATCATGCTTGAAGCATTTCTCGTGCATTAATTTCTTCAAACCATTATAGTAACAATGGTATTATTGAAAAATTTATCAGTATCCATATTTACTCTAATTATGTACTTTTATTATTTGCTGCGTCGCCGGTCGATGCATATTATGTTGAAATATTATTTGCAGCAAATAAAGTGAGTTATAAAATCATGCTTGAAGCATTTCTCGTGCATTAATTTCTTCAAACCATTATAGTAACAATGGTATTATTGAAAAATTTATCAGTATCCATATTTACTCTAATTATGTATTTTTATTATTTGCTGCGTCGCCGGTCACCGGTGGCCCCCACGGCGCTGTAGCCAAGTCGAGTGCCGGTCACCGGTGACCGCCATGACAGTCAACGTGTTAAATATCCTTAAAATACGACAAGGGGTTAATAAATCTCATACGAGACTACTTCATTAAGATTTCTAATAAAACAAACAAAAATCGTTGCTCGATGCTCGTTTATCGACTATCGCATCTTCGGTCCTCCGGAATTCCCGAAAAAGTTTACGACCGGGTACCGGCAATTACACGCGACTTAGCCGAATGTTCACGAGCGAATCCTCCGAGTTGTCGGAGCTGTCCGAGTCGGGTTAGCCACCTGTTCCTCTGCGCAGAATTTCGAACAGCCGCCAGGTTCGAGGTAGCCGCCGTTCCGTTGGATTCGGGCCCGTACGAGGACGGCACGCCACAGTGTCTCTTCCGATTCTCTCTCTCCCTCTGTCTCTCTCTGGAGAGAATCACGCTCCGATTCTCAATCCCGTTAGCACGCGTTTTAGCCGTCCGGGGGTCGATTCACGCTCGAAACTTTTCCTCGAGCGATGATGAAGGACGCTCGTTCGCCCGTAATCTTGGCTCGTTCACGGCGCAAAAGTGAAACGACTGTAAAGAGGCTTATTTATCGCGCGCCATGGACGGGCTCGACTCGATCCGATCCGATTCAGCTCTGCTCGACTATGCTCGACTATGCTCGACTATGCTCGACTCGGAAAGCGTTTAACCTTTCCACGAGCATCGTGTACACAGAGAACGTCTCCCGCAATCCTTGCGATGAAATTCGATGAGAACTCGTCCCACGGTGTCCGTGGGGCAAATGTTATATGGAACGTCGTAAAATCTCGATGAAGATGCAACGAACTACCCGCAAAGCTTCCCTACCTGCTCCATATTGGACACCGTTCATTTTCTTATCACTATTCCTACCACGACCGGTCAAATGACCGTTTTTAAAATTTCGATTAGAATTTCCTATATACAACGTAATTGAATCGCCTTTAAACTTCACGAGTGAATGATTATTATTCAAACAAACTTATCACTTCGAAATACTAATTGATAATCGATTATGATTAGACGATAGATTTTGTTAGACGACGCCCGGAGGCACCATTAAAAATTACTACTCTATTTGTGATAGTAATACACATAGTAAACTAAATACAGATAGTAAATAAATATCTGTATAGTAAATAAACTATATATCTGTATTTACTAAATACAGATAGTAAATAAATATACATTATTTCATACGGACAAAAAAGTCATAATATTTAGACCGCGGGTTTTATGGATTTTTTAGATACGTGGGTAGCTTCAATTTAAACTCGTGAAAAGATAAATAAAATTTAAGAACATCAGTATATTATCTTCAGTCTATGAGAATTATTAAAAGAAGAAAAACATTTTTATCTTGCTCCCGTCTCTTTCAATCGGAGCAGACAATTTTTATTTTTCCCATGAAGATGCGCATTCTGGTTAAATGCAATGAAACTGTTCTATATCAGATGAAATGTCCGAATTCCAGAGGCAAAATAGCGTCGGCTAACAAAAGGTTCAGATTTTCAAAGAAAAAAAGTAATCTTATATGCACAGATCCTGTTTCTTGCAATTGTTGTAGACAATTTTCATTCTGCATAAAGATCCGCGATTTGCAATACACATTCAACTACGAGCGCGAAAATATTGGCACAGCCAACATTTAATTACACAACTTACACCTGAACAGTATAATGTTATCTAATATGAATATTCCGTGTGCACTCTACAGTTCACACGTAATTAAAAGTTGGCTTAATAGCTGTGGCAATACTCTGCTCGTAACTCTATACGATCGTGTATCATAGTCCCGTCGCATAACTTTCGCGTTACAAAACGAAAAATCCCTGCATTTTGGACAGTCTTTCGAAATCAGGTGATCCAAGTTTATATCGTTTAGCCTACGGCAAGCGAAATATGCTTGTAAACGGATAACGTTGGAAGAAACGGACGATAAACGTCAGAACGAGCGGTCGGTGCTCGTTTCACCGCAATCGACGATCAAAACGATTGAAACGCGAATCCGTTTGGGTCGCAGAATGTCCCGCGGAGGAATATATCGATTCGCAGGATATCGCGAGTCTTTTTCCTATGTTTCCTCCTTGATCGAGCATGGTCGTCGTCTTTCTCTCGAGCAACGAATTCGATCGTGCTCGAGGACGCCTCTTCTTGCATTGATTTCTTTTTTCTATTTTTATTGAGCATTTGGAATCTCATACGAGATACTTGTATCTACTGAGATTGAAATGGATGATTCCTGGGGTTATTTAAAGTAACTTTTTCCTTTGGAGAAATGGCCGCCTCGGCTTTGTTAAGAAGTTATTAAAGAAAAACACAGACCAATCAGAGCGCGGCTGTAGCAGACGGATTTTGGCTCGACCAATGCCAACGCCACGCTCAGCGGGACCTGCTACCCAGCCGGAAGCCAGCCACCACAGCTGCGCTCTGATTGGTCCGCGTTTTAACAGTAGACCTATCGCCAGCGGTCAAAGTGACCGGTACCAGATTTTTTATTTTACAATTATTAGAATTATAAAGATGCTGTGATAAAAAATGATTGATTAAATATCTTTAGTAGATCACACATTACAATAAGAATCGCAGAAAGTTTAAATAAGTTCAATAATGTAATTTTTATAAGACAATATGTACCAGTTACTTTTAAGGCTCGGTAGGTTTAATGTTAACACTAGATTTACGGGGCCCGTCAAAATAACGGATTCAAAATTTTTTAATTTACGTTTATTAAGAGTGTAAGGAGACATTCGTGAGGAATTATTAAATAGATTTATTTTTTTGTGTACATATTACAATAAAAATCGCTGAAGATCTAAGTAAATTTTATTATTTTTATAGAGCAATGTAAAATAATCAATTTTAGTGCTCCGTAAACCTAGTGTTAATAACTCCTTAAAAAAGCGGTAGGGGACATTTTCACAAAGGATTGGTTTTTTTACAAGCGTTTGAAGTGCACATAGTTTAAATAAATTCAATAATATAATTTTTATAAGACAATACTAGTTACTTTTAAGGCTCGGTAGGTTTAGTGTTAACACTAGATTTACGGGGCCCGTCAAAATAACGGATTCAAAATTTTTTAATTTACGTTTATTAAGAGTGTAAGGAGACATTCGTGAGGAATTATTAAATAGATTTATTTTTTTGTGTACATATTACAATAAAAATGACTGAAGATCTAAGTAAATACAATTTTATTATTTTTATAGAGCAATGTAAAATAATCAATTTTAGTGCTCCGTAAACCTATTGTTAATAACTCCTTAAAAAAGCGGTCGGGGACATTTTCACAAAGGATTGGTTTTTTTACAAGCGTTTGAAGTGCACATAGTTTAAATAAATTCAATAATATAATTTTTATAAGGCAATACTAGTTACTTTTAAGGCTCGGTAGGTTTAGTGTTAATAACTCCTTAAAAAAGCGGTCGGAGACATTTTCACAAAGGATTGGTTTTTTTTATAAATGTTTGAATTAAAATATCTGTTAAACTATTCATTCTATTTCTGTTTGCTCAGGCGCCTCAAACATTTTCGTTCAAAAATTGCGAATATTCAAAATGTTACATCTTTCTGAAAAAACGTCGTAGAATATTGGTTCTGCTGGAAACATTTACTTTCGAAATGCACGGTGCGTTTTTCTCAAGAAAATTTGCTACAGTATGTAATGGGTGAGAAAATGAACCTACTTTTTTATTTCGAAAATTTTGCCGATACACTCGCTCGTACAGATGTTAAAACATTTCTTTCGTGAATGGAACAAACGTAGATTTGAAGATTGGAGTTTTAGCTTTAACATGACCCCGTTAAAATGTCGATGGTCGATGTACGATTTTTTTGGGGCAATTTATTGGAGATTGAAGGAAAAGTGTGCCACTGACATTTTCAACACTCTCATATTCGTTTCAAGGTGGTTTTAAACGTATAAAAATCGACAGGCACCGTAATATTTGTTAACACTATCTATTTTGCTATTTACTTCCCAGGCTACGAGATATTATTTGCTCAACACATATCCGACCGCATGACTCAAATTACTCATTTCACTGGCAATGACCAACGAACAAATGACTAATACCACTCATATGAGTCATTTGTGTCTTCCAGAAAATAAATGACTCTAGTTTCTTTAACACGTTCGCTACCACCATCTGTCTCGTTGCTTACCTTCATTGTTCGAACGTCTCAATAAAATGCAACGAATCTGTTGCACAAAATATCACAACAGTTTAACAGAAGTCGTTCTCCATTTTTATAAATCCATTGATATATAATATGAATTGTTATAAACGTACGTTATTGTTTCTCCTCCTAATGCCAATATTAACCATAGCACCGGTGAAATTCCTCTCGATCGAAATGAAGTATATTAATAAACTTTATGATTTCGGCGCAAGGTTCGATCATATAAATATGATCGATAAATATGATCGAACCTTGCGCCGAAATCATAAAGTTTATTAATTAACCATAGCCTTGTTACAAACTATTGTACATATCAAATATATTATATCAAATTGTAAATTGTAAACCATGTGGTCGCTAATGACCTCGCCATCAATGCGACCCCATTAACACTTTGACTACCAAAGCAGGGACCTCAAGAATTTCATAAAATCGAAACAATATATTTAATAAAATAATGATTACAGAATTAAAATGTGACTGACTAACGTTTTAACCTTCTTGCATTTTCCAGATATTAACCAAACTTGATACAATGATTACATTAGCGCAATAATTAATTTTTAAATATGGACAAATAATTCCGTCACCCATATATAGGTGACACGACAGTCAACGTGTTAAAGTAAACTGCAAATAATAATAATAATAATTTAACAGAATAAAATCGAGGAGTGTCCGACTAAAAACATTAGAAAAATTTAAAATTCTTGTCATATTATTTTTAATCGAATAGACTTATCAAGTGAGGAAATAAATTTCTATTTTCCTCCAGTTTATCGGAATTAAAGTAGACAATTTTTATTTCCCATAAAGATCCTCGGTCCAGTTATCAGTAAATCTGATAAAATTACTTTCATTAGAAAATACAAGGAAAAGCAAACAGGAGGATCATCCGAGAAAAATGCCAGTCGAATATTCGTTAAAACCGCATTCCTAGCATCAAGTGGCAAAGTTCCAATTTCTCAGACTAATACACCCTCCCGGTAAGAATAGTTTTACAAACGTAGCATCACCTCCTAGGAAGAATCTCGGTTGCGTTCGATAATGTATAATTAACGGGGAGATATGAATTTTGCGATCCCGTTGTCTCTCGATCGCGTAACAACCTCGTTCTAGCAAACGTTCCGAGTAAATTGTCGTTTACCGCGAACACAAATGTACGAGAATATACGTTAATACGATTGGAATGCCACTGAAATTAAAGCTACCTTTCACGGGAACGTAATGACTCTTTATAAACTGCGACGTAATCCTGGTACGCGGTGCGCTGCGGTGCGGTGGGGTGCGGTGCGGTCCGCCTCTTGTTCCCCCATCCAGCCTAGCTGTTTCACCGCCACCGCTGCCGTGGCCTACTTTCTTAGAATATTCGAGTATCCGAGCGTCGATAGATAATAATACTGCGTTAAATGCGCTGTAGAAACGGACCGCTCGCTGCGACGAGTTTTCTTTTCCTTAGGGACGTATGCGTTTCGTCTTCGTTTTCGTCTTCGACGTTGCCGCGACTCGCAAAATTTTCCGTACACGTCTTTCCGTGGGAACGACGCACGATGGTCGATGAAGTATGGAAAACAGGACAGAAATGAGAAAAGAAATCTCAGCCCTTTTGCGATCGGAGCTATTTTAACTGAAAAATCAAACATTTCATCCTAGCCAGAGTATTTCCACACGGGATGGTTTCTTTCATTTTATGCAAATGAAAGTGATGTAATACCTCGTGCAATACGTAAATGTTTAGCAATTTATTAACACGTTAAACGCCTATCCAGATAGCACACGATGTTTTAAAGACGTACATTTTACGGCCATTTTAGGTATGATTGTCTTACGACCTAAGATGGACGTCTTACAGACGCCCCGAAGTGGACGCCGTTACGACGTCTGAATTAACGACTTTAAGACGTCAAAGACGTTCAGTTTTGTAGTATTAACGATCGATGAAAGACCTTCAGTTTTATAGAATTTCGAGAAAAGATTGTAGGACTATTTTTTTATTACAAAAAATCTCATACGAGATTTATATCAATAATACACAAAGTCCAATGTAACAATGACAACTAATTTTCGCAGAACAAGCATATAAGTTATGAGAACAACTTATAGCTAATGTGTTAACAGTGATAAAGAACAATAATTATATATATTTAGACTGCAGCTTTTAAAAAATTACTAATTGATATTAGGAATGACTGACAGTAGTGAGAACTCCATAAACATTGTTTTCTACAAAGATCAAGGTCGCTATAGTTTTTGTAAATATTGATATTCATTTTTGATGTCAGAATATGTTGTAACTGGCGGTAAAACAAATCCAACGACCTACTATATTATGACCTTGAACCTATAAACTCTGTTAGTTTCTTAGGTTAACCCTTCCAATAATCAGACATCCCAAGAATGGTTATTATTAAATACTATTTTCTAAATTTATTTATACGATTGCGAAATAAGACACATTTAACCTATTTTTAATAATATAAACCCTTTAACCAAGGACAATAAGCAAACTCATCTTTTGTGTACCGTCTTTTAAGAAACGTTCCGGTTTCTTCTGTATTCGACGAATAATCCTCTCGCTTTATTATGTTTTGCTGACCTTGTAATTGAAAAGGGACTCTTAAAAGGCTCAGAATAATCACTCGGGGCGTAACAGTCAAACAATGCACGACTACCTAAATACCCCTTTTGTAAGAAGCAACAGGGAGAACTGGGAAATCATAACGGTACCTTATTACAACCATTTACACTAGAATCATTCCCCAGAGCAGTAGAAGAAAAGGACAATGTTCCGATACAGCCCTGATGGTCAAGGAAAACCCATCTATGGATGAGCCCCCATCACGCTGCAATAATACATTGATAGTACAAAACCAAAAATAATCCCAAATGAAGGGAAAGGATCGAAGCAGAATGGCAAATTGCCACTCTGTGTTCTAAGGGTTTTACGGCAGGGTCTTTGGTCTGCGTACAGTCCGGAATGAAAATGCATTGGGATTAGTTGGGTCGCCAGCTATCCGTTGTTGTGGGGATGTACATTTGGAAGAAGCGGCCTAACGTTGCGATTTTAAATCTGAACTCCTCAGAAATAGTTGCACAACAAATCCTTTCGCGGTTCTCACCTAGTTTCGTTATACCTTTCATACAAAATAAAAAGCTAGCCAATAAATAAACTACAGGTCCTTATGCAAAATAAAAATTCTCTTCAGTAATTGCGAAAGACAGGAGACAGATATTTCAATTCTTCATTAGTAATTTCAAGAAGTTGAAAACAATATCTTTTTCAATCATTGCAACTCTTCTTCTGCAACCTTATCTTTGTTCTTTTATTCTTTTACTGTGCTTGGATCCCAAAAAATCTAAAAAATGTCAATAGATATTTCAATTCTTTATTAGTAATTTCAAGAAGTTGGAAACAATATATTTTTCAATCATTGCAACTCTTCTTCTGCAACCTTATCTTTGTACTTTTATTCTTTTACTGTGCTAGGCTCCCAAAAAATCTAAAAAATGTCAATAGATATTTCAATTCTTTATTAGTAATTTCAAGAAGTTGGAAACAATATATTTTTCAATCATTGCAACTCTTCTTCTGCGACCTTATCTTTATGCTTTTATTCTTTTACTGTGCTAGGCTCCCAAAAAAAATCTAAAAAATGTCTGGAATACGTATTGAAGTCCTTATTTGAATATTATTATAGTTGCCATGTTTAAAGTTTGGAGGATTAATGGGAAAAAACTAAATATTGGAAAGAAAGAGATTCAAAAGTGAAATTTTGCTCCGCAGATAAACGCCGACAATTATTCTTCTGTTTTAAAATAAAAAACTTCATAAATTTTTACTTTAATATATTCGTCGTACGAAAGTTGATCAATATCCAGAAAATGCAAGAAGGTTGAAAGACCATTCAGTGTCATGCATTTAGCCTTTTCAATTTTTATTTCATTAAATAAGTCACTTCTTATTTAATGGTACTCAACGTGTTAACACTAAACCTACCAAGTATTAAAATTATCGGCAAATCTTGGCATTGTAAAATGGGAACACTAAATTTATTGAGATTGTCCATAATTTCCAATATAATAGATGCTTGGACAAGGAAGTTTAATCCATTATTTGTCATAAACGAATTTTTATAATTCCAATAATTGAAAAATATAAAACCGGTCATTTGACCGTGGTAGGTTTAGTGTTAAATGGTATTTACCTTCTCCATTTTGTTATAAATGCATAAAATCCGCCTACTAATAAACCACGAACGATGAAGATAGAGAGCAAAACAAATGGAAGAAACAAGCGTGTTAAAAGAAGGACCATGTTCCTTTGATGAGTGGAGGATCTGGACAAGAAGTGGATAAGACGAGGGTGCCTTTTGGTAAGAGGGTCAAGACACCCTAGGACCGTGAGGGATGGCCTTGTTGCTTTATTCCGATGATTCCATCGTTAGCAACACGTGTTTCCGATTCGGTGTATTTCGTGTGGCATATGTCGGACGATTCGCGGATCGAGTCGAGTCGCGAATCGAGCTCTCTGTTTCCCCTGTCGGTTGCGCCACCGGCCTCTTTGAATCGTTGCCCCTCTCACCCTCCGCGCCCCATAGCCCGTAGCCCCATGGAGCCTGCCTAGGTGTACCATACCATCCAGTTGCTCCCCTCCTAGAAGCCGGTCTTCCCCTTTCTTTTTCACCGTCGTCGTCGCGTCCAACGATGCACGGTGCACGATGCACACGATTCACGAGAGTCACGGAGTCGTTATATGGGCCACGAAACCGTGGACGCCATTGCGTTCGACCGATTTGTCGAGCTTGTCGATTGTATACATAGTATACAGTATACAGGATCGACGACGACGACGACCGTCGCTTTTTCGGTGTCCCGTGATCCCTCGCGGGACCTCCCATTGAAAATTTCCTTTGCTCTCGATCATGCAACACGTTCATTGAGAATCGCTGCGATTGAGAATCACTGGCGATACCTTGTTTCTCTTGCGAAACTATTATATTTTCTCGATCGAAAACCGAGTCTGCTTTGCTGCCTTTCTCGATGGTTTCCCGTACGAAGGAGATCCGCTCTATCGCGCGGTGTATTTAGATCAACAGTCCGGTGATTTGTTTTTAAATAAATCATCGAACGAGCGCTTTTTGACCCAGCTGGAAAATTTTTAGTGTAGACCCCTCTGTTCGGGTCACCGAAACTGGTTTTATATTATCGCGTACTGGATAGGAACGATAAATGGTTAACCCTCTGTTACTATGGTTTTTGTTGCGGGTATAACAAAATGGATGTATATAATTCAGAACTTGTGGATTCTGTCTAGATAGAAATTACGAATTTACGATTCTAAAAGAATATTCAATTCATCGTGACGCGCGAGGGGAAACTTGGCCGTGTTGCAATACATAACCTCTTCAAGTACGAAGAAGAGGCGGTAGAACAAAATAGAGATGAATTTAGATTGAAAATTATTAATAATTGTATCCGACTTTAAAGTTACTCGGAGATATATGTAGAGGCTTAAACAATAAAGAATTCTTAAAGTAGATTGAACTTTATCAAACTTGAATTTCATGGGGCCTGGGGGACTACAGAGAGGAAGGATTTACAGGTTCGATTTCAGGAAATCTACGAGAAATAGATAAGAAAGTAATTTAAAATCGAGTACTATTTCAAGCGTGCTATAAATTGCATAATGTTCGAATTAAAACAATTTTTAATTGAATATGTAACCTATACCTTTGTAACTATTCGAATAAGCTCACTTGACATATAGAAGTTGCCTCATTTGTGCCATGGTAGAAAAGAAGCAATGCGAGCCTATTAAAGAGATTTTAAAGAGTACACTTTATTGCGACCGTAACTATAGTGGATAACTTATTTAGAAGTAATAATATCCTAACGATACAATGAAACAGAAGTTTATAGAACGAAGGAGATAGCTTCATAGAGCTGCCTCTTTACTGCACGAAACGTATTAAACACGCAATGCTATCTGTTGCGAAACCACTATACTTATTACTCGCAGCTAACTTCTTTTTGTACCAGGTGAAAGATCACGCGTACCGTATTTTTACCCTCGTATATACGTTCCTCGAATGAAAATTGATCTATTTTAGTGACAGGTAGTTTTCGGAAAAATATTCGGCACATAGTTTTGTTTCGGCCATCGTCCATATTAAAAGGGCGAAAACAGCCCTTAAACTTGTTGATTTTCACTTATTTCGCCCAACTTCAAAGGCTGTATTCACCCTGTCAATATAAATGATGGCCGAAAAAAATACGTACCAAATATAAAATATCGTCAAAATCGGTGTGGCCAGATTTGATCCCCGCATTGTCTTTTGTTGAAGAATGTTTAATAATTAGAATGCGGTGATTGGACAAACAAAATCTCAAAAACAAAATTATTGTACGGAGACTTCGGGGGAGGATAATTATCATCAACAATAGAGGATCGATGGTTAGAGATCAATAGCGAACGTGTAAAAGTAAAAAATGTGGAGGTGCCTCCTCATTGTTGCAAACCCTTCATTTGTTGGACAGTGGTATCGTTGGTTTGGGGGATGGTAGGGGGTCGGTTAGTCGTTCGGTTGTCGGTTCTACTCGGCCTGTACTCGGGTCCCTTGATTCTCCGTGTTTCGCTTCGTCTCGCGTCGACTCCCCTGTCGCGAGACTCGTCGGCATCCCCACCACCGGCGCGTGCCACGAACCAAAGGTTCTTGAATCATTCCCGCGCCGGCCGCCGCGAGGAGCGCGCGTCGTTTTGCCACGCTGTCACCGGTTACGCCACGAGTCGACTCGACTCGAATCGAATCGAATAGAGCCGAGCCAAGCCGAGCGGAGCGGTTGTGTGTACGTTGCGCAGCAATTCGAAACTCGATCACGCGCTGTCTTTCGGTCTGGTGCCAGTGCGTGTGTCTCTGGTTCCGTCTCTCGTGCGCGTGTTTACACGCGGTGACCAGGCCGTTACGCCATCGTTTAAACATCCAGTCCACGTCGGCGGGTACGCGTTCGAACGGCCGCGACGCCGTCCGGATAATCGCGCGCGCGCGCGCGTTCCCGAAGAATTTTTATTCTTCCCGGCCGCGCCAGTGAAACCGAAAACTGAACCGGGGTTCTGGTGTATCGGAGTTACGACATTGTGTTGGTTCGAGAACGTACCTGTGGGTTGCACGTGCATCTCGAGAGTCGATAACCTGGATTTCGTTGCGTCGCATACTCCTTGATTACAACTTGTCTGCACGGTAAGTCGCTGTTTTGGAAACGACGCTTCTATATAGGCGAACGCGTATCTTCTCTCTCTCTCTCCTCTCGCAACTGCGAAAACCGGCTGCGAATCGTGCATCGTATCGAATTCGAGTCGCCACGATATCGCGAGAGGTTACCATTCGACGCTCCTCGCATTTTCTCTCTCTCTCGAGGTCTGCCTGCACACGGCTGTAAACGCGTGGCGTCGAGCGCCATCTCTCGGACGCTCCGGAAAGTCACCGAATTGGAGCCGCGCCACGCCATAACATTTTTCAAAGCGAACGTGCGTTCTCTCCCTTTTACTTTTCCGTTGGTCATCTGCTCGGATCGTCGCGCGTACTAGTCGATCGCTCGGCTGTCCTAAATACATGAAACGACACGTTCAACAATGAGACAAACTCGTCCCGTTCGCCTTTCGTCCCTCTAACGTTGAACCCTTAAAAAGTGTCCCGTCAGAGAAACCGAGACGGGTTCTCTGTCCGAATTCGATGCGCGCTACCGGGATCAACGATGATCTGATCGTTGAATCATTCGATTCCCTCCTTGGTTCCTTCTCTACGAGCGATACTCGCTGAAAAAGGAAAATAGTGGAGTTCATCGTGGTATCCGATGACTACGCTCGGAGCCACTAAATTTCGTCAGAAATTGAGAACGACTGCACGAGCAACGAGGGGAGCAACGAGCTGCGAATTACAAAGGATAATGGTCGAGAGCAGCAGGTCGGAGTGGGGATAGGAGAGCGAAATGGTGATGGTGTGTTGGCGATGGGGGTGGGGCGCCGCGGAACAGGTTTAACGTTGCTTACATCGAGTAACAGACCTGTTCGAGTATATCTATTAGATCTCCGCTCAGCTATTCTCTCCGCTCTTCTCTTTCCTCGCTTCTCCGTGCTTGCTCGGCACTCTTTACCATGCTTTCTCTCTCTCTCTCTCTCTCTCTCTCCCTCAATGGTCGAAGGAAAACCTCCAAGATTTCCATGAGTCGTGACAATCGAAACAGAAGTTGGAGAAATAAACGCCTTTCGATCGAACGAATGGCTCTTGTTCGTAATTTGTATACGCCATTACGGTATTGTTGGCGGCCACGCGGCCGCTCGCACGTCCTGTCGATCGGGCAAACGGGGAAGCGGAACGATTCTTCCGATTGTTATCGACGGTACTCGACAAATAATACGTTGTTACGTCTTTCGCGTCTTCGTCTCGAATCTACTCGCTCTTGTATGCTCGCTCTTTTTCGTCCACCTAGCAACCTACCAACCTACCTATCTGCCTACCTTCCTGTCTACCTACCTACCCACCAACCTACCTACCTACCTGGCCGCCAGCCTGCCTACCTGCTACCTATCTACCTATCTACCTACCTGTTCGCTTTCTTGCCTGCTCGACCGGCCGCCAGCCCGTCTGCCTGCTGTTGCTTCTGCTGGAAAAAAATCAAGCGCGTACTATACAGTACTCTACTCTCGCGTTTCGCACGAGTCCGTTCTCTCGTTGCCGAAAAAGACGTAATCATCTCTTCCTTCGATCGTGTTCCGTTACTCCCCGGAATTCGATGATTCTTTTCACGGTGATGACGGTTTCGCTGGAAATAGCAGGCGCGATTCAACACACCTGTTCGTTTAGACGAGAATTATTATCGTTCCCGGGAGAAACGGGGTATCGGTGCATCGAGAAACCGAAGGATCGTGGCCCGCCTTCCAGATGTCGGGGACCGCTACGACCGACGAAGACAGTTACGTGTTCTCCACCTCCAGGGCCTGTTCCTCGTGTTTTTCGAGGAACCGACTCGTCGGGTGGGATAGTTTGTCCTCGAACGACGATCCAAACTATGGATGTGAAACACGGGGATTTTGATCGAGTTTTCGTTCGAACGAATCCGGTAAACTAGAGGGAAGCGCAAAGGGTCGATGACCGCGAAGGAACGCGAGTAACGCGTTTGGTCGAGGGTGGGTAGCGTCGGCGGCGGCGGTGGTGGTGGTGGTGGAGCTGGTGGTGGTGGTGGCGGCGGTACTGCTGCTGCTGCCGGTGGTGGTGGTGGTGGTGCTGGGTGCTGGGTACTGGTGCCGGCGATGATGGTGGTGGTGGAAGCAGCGACGGTAACGAACGTAAGGGGAGGCGGCCGAATCGAACTCGAGACGCACATAAAGAACCTAATAATGTTTCTGTTCGAGGCCTGCGTCCCGTCGACTAACGGATGAATGCGCTTTGTGTTTGGCTTTTTTACTCTGCTTTCGCTCTCTAGCCCGTCGTACAGTGATAATCTAGTCGTAGGTCCTAGAGGCGAGATTCTCGCGTGGGGCAAAAGCTTCTCGCGGACTCGAAACAAACGTCGGTCGGTCGGTCGGTCCGTCGGTCGGTGGGTCGGTCGGTCTTCTCTCCTGGGCACCGCGGCGAAGCGACAGGGAGCAGCCGAGCATGGCGGAGAACAGCGACGGTTGATCGCGACGAATCGAAACTCTCCGACGAATAAATTGAAAGAGCGCGTTTCGTTCCCCTTCCAACCTCTTTCTCTCTCTCTCTCTCTCTCTCTCTCTCTCTCTCTCTTTCTATCTCTGTCTCTCTCGTGTCCGACTCTCGGCGTTCCGCGTTCCAACGGAGAGGTCCAGCCCGTAGTACGGCAATGATTCAGCCGTGAGCGACGGTTAACGTCGTTTGTCTGTTTCCAGAGAAACGAGAACCTCGATTTCGCGCTGAACGTGCCGCAGTCTCATCACCCGACGCCTTATCATCATCAAGAGGGTTACGCCATGGCCGATCAGGTGAGTTGCGGCGAGTTCTCCATGCCGGTCAGAGAAACACGGTCGAGCCAATCGAACGCGGAGGGAATACGCGCGTGCACGTTCCGTGCGCGGACTCTCACCGATCGTAGGGACCGGTCCGGGTCCGGATTCGGGATACTGAGTTATCGAGTACGCCTTTTCGTAGATTTTGTCTCGTTTCGAAAAATCGCTGTCTCCGAGAACGACTATGTTGCTTCCTGTCTTCTCTCGTGTTCTCTTCTTCAGGCTCTTAGAAATTGAACCATCAGGAGTTTCTCGAGGGAAAAGGAAAAACGAGATTGGAACGAAACGTGTGCGTCCACCGCGATATGCCAATACACTGTCACCACGTTTCGGTGCATCGCTCGACACGATGTTTTCGGAACGGGTAAAGGTCGGGTTATACACATCCGTCCGATATCGGACGCGTTTTTAGGGTGTTTATACATTTCCGTACGAACTTTCACGTAACTTGTGATGCGTTCGAGATGTTCTAAGGAGAGTTATCGATAGTTTAGCTAAAGGAGTTGTGGAGCCCATATGGACTCCCAGACTCGAAGAAAAAGAGTCGTTGAGAAGTCGGACGCCGATTTCCGATTGCGGACACTCATTTAAATCTGGGTAACAATATTCGGTTTGATCCGAACTTCGGACATGTATAACCCGATCTTTAAGGTCGGGTTATACACATCCGTCCGATATCGGACGCGTTTTTAGGATGTTTAAACATTTCCGTACGAACTTTCACGTAAATTGTGATGCATTCGAGATGTTCTAAGGAGAGTTATCGATGGTTTACCTAAAGGAGTTGTGGAGCCCATATGGACTCCCAGACTCGAAGAAAAAGAGTCGTTGAGAAGTCGGACGCCGATTTCCGATTGCGGACACTCTCATTTAAATCTGGGTAACAATATTCGGTCTGATCCGAACTTCGGACATGTATAACCCGATCTTTAAGGTCGGGTTATACACATCCGTCCGATATCGGACGCGTTTTTAGGATGTTTAAACATTTCCGTCCGAACTTTGACGTAACTTGTGATGCATTCGAGATGTTGTAAAGGAGAGCTACCGATAGTTTAGCTAAGATTCGAAGGAAAAGAGTCGTTGAGAAGTCGGACGCCGATTTCCGATTGCGAACACTCTCATTTAATAATAATTGTGATTTCTATCGATCGAATTTTGAATTATGTTAGAGAAGATGTTATTGGCGCAAGGTTCGATCTTGAGATAATAATTAAAAATTCGATCGATAGAAATCACAATTATATCATGGATGGCGAAACATTTACAAACAACCAGACATTTTTTGCGTAAATGTCAAGGATGTTTGGTGTGAAAACGGTTAAAATTCTCAAGGACTGGTCGTGCACAAGATCGCACCTTGCGCCAATAGCATCTTCTCTAACACTCTCATTTAAATCTGGGTAACAATATTCGGTCTGATCCGAATTTCGGACATATATAACCCGACCTTTAGGGGCGCATCGTATTGTAGAGCGTCGGAGGGTGTCGTATCGTCTACCGGCCCGCGCAGAGACCGAGAGGAAAAAGCGCTTTAGGCGAGATTGCACACCTCTTGCAGGGCAGGCATGCTTCTCTGTCCCGTGTTGCTTTCTCGAGTCGTTCTCGGAGGCAGATCGTTCTAAAGGATCACGAAGGACCGAGGGTGGTCTCTCTCTCTCGAATCTGGTCGTGAATGCGGGTAAGGGTGTGCAAGTTAAGCGAAAACGAGCTCTTTCCGACGTCGTCGTCGTCGCTCGCTAGGAACCAAGACACGGGCGAATAGGATTCGCGAAACCAGCCGAGAGCACCAAGCAAACCTACCCACTATCTTGCCGGAGGTATATACATATATATATAATAGGGGCAGATAGAAGAAAGGGGGTGGAGAGAACAGGCGAACGGAGAAAGAAAAGTTTCGACCCGATGGAGGAAGAAGATGGATAGATGCGTAGTCGATTCGGCGGAGACGGAACGGGGTTTCGGGGAGTGGGTGCGCTGGAGGAGTAGGAGTAGGAGTAAGAGTAGGAGGTAAGAGTAGTTGAAATAGGACGGGACGGGACGGGACGATGGGATGGGTTGGGGTGGCATGGGTTGGGACGGGACGGGACAGAGACGATGTACGCGTACACACGATAGCGGAGGGGTAAAGCGCACAGCGAAAAGGGACGGGTGTGGAGGAGGAGGAGGAGGAGGAGGAGGAGGAGGGGCGGGAGCGGAACGATAGAGTAAGAGAAACACCGCGAGTTAAGGGGTAACGCGATGGGCATGGGGCAGGAGAAGAGGGGCAGAGGTAGGTGTACTCGATCAATAGGCAAGTACGTTCCTTCAAAGGAAAATTCCTGACGCTATTAAATCCAATTTAAAAACTTTTATTCCCCCATGGCCGCCCCGCGTTCACGGCGAATTTAGTTCCCTTTGTTTCCCCGACCTCCTCTCTCTGTGTACCCCCTGTGCCCCCTGTGCCATCGGTGCCCCGAATCATGCATTTCGAAGCGTGTATATATGCACGCACGAGTCTGACGAGACGGCGAGGAGGGGGAGAAGGAATAAACGAACGAAAGCGTCGTCCTATGCCATGTGTGTGTGTGTGTATCCGTTTCGAGAACGACGAGAGAGCGAGAGAAAAGCGCCGCGCCGGGTGACGGAGCCGGAGAACCGGAACTGGAAACGGATACGGAAACGATCCAAGTCCGCGAACCGGGCATGTGGAGGGCAGATTTTTCAAGTTTTTTCCGATTTCTGTCTTTGTTACGCAAGCTCTTCCCGCGCGTGCCACGTTGATTCGCCGATCCGAGCAGGCCGCGCTACTTCGATGCGTTCAACAGTTCGTCAACTTTCCCTTTCTTCGTAGACGTTTCACACGCCCAGCTTCGGCGACGAGGATTTCGATATTCCTTCGATTCATTCTCACTCGCACCAGCAGCAACAGCACCAGAGGCAGCAGCAGCAGCAACAGGCGCAGCAGCAACAACAACAACAACAACAGCAGCAGCAGCAACAACAGTCGCAGCAACAACAGTCGCAGCAACAGGCGCAGCACGAGCAGATGCACAGCTATCAAGCGCGGGTGAGTCTCTTCGTTGCAAGGGCAACGGAAACTACGGAAACGTCCCGTCGACTCGTTGAAATTCCTTTGAACACGATTTCACAGATGATGCAGTCCACCGGTGGTATTCAACAGTCTCCGGACGGATTAAATCTGGATCCCGGAGGGTATCAGCAGTCGCTGTATATGCAGCAGGACCACGCGATGCAACCGATCAGCGTCGGGTAAGCTGACGCGTCGATTCGTTTATCAGCGCGTCGCGTTTCCCCTAATCTGCCACGGGCCACGAGTTTTCCTGTGCCGGTTACAAAGCTCCCTGTTGGCCCACACCTGCTCGAACAACTTATCTTTTTGCGACCCTTGAGTCGATGTCCGATCTCACTTTCCATTTTTCTTTGTAATTAATAAATCTTATGTTTTCGGCGCTAGCGCAATTAAATTATTTTCTCGACGTTTCGATCCTTGTGTGGATCATTTTCATAGAAGCTTTATTGCATCTGAAAAAATTATATATATATATATATATATATATATATATATATAATTATTTAAGTTTTGTAATGTGTGATTGAATTATTTGTTGAACGTTCAAGGATTGTAGAGAATAACAAACTGAAAAGTTTCACTGTAAAAATACAAGAGTTTTTATTAATTAAGCTATTTACCTGAACTATTTACAATGGTTACAAACCTGTAAAAATACAAGAAGCAACATTCAGAGATTGTTCTTCGCAATCTTGTTCCTCGTATAAACAATTCACTTTATTATAAAAAGAATAATTAGTTGAAGATTATTAATTGGCAATATTCACACGTGTCTGCCGAATCATTGTTTTTATTTCTCTGCCGCTACTGCGGATCCTTAACTTATCGACTCACTGTATTGAGCGGGAAGATTGAAATCAATTAAGGAGCGCACTCCTTACATATATATAATGTAAATGAAACCAAATTTGACATTCCATCACAACCGTGTAGAGAGCACAGAAAACGGAATAGAAAATAAAAAACACACTTACCTGCTGTGCAACGGGTAAAATAAAACAAAAAAAGAAAAAAATTATGAACAAAATATTAGGAGTTACGGCGGAAAGTGGTTTAACCCATGGTGGCAGATACGTAACTGAGCCATGTGCTGACGCAACGTGCGAACTAGCTAATCATACAGGACGACAGCGTTAAATGATTGGTTGGTCGATATCGATCGTTGGAAGCCTGAAATCGATTTGGGCGGTAAATTTGAATGGCGTAACTGAACAGTTCTTATTGAAGAGTCCTACATGAAACAACACTGTAGAAAAATTGTGAAAAAAAACAGCAAAATAAGCAATCCACATTCAAAAACTGGTACAAATATTTTGAATGTGGATTGCTTATTTTGCTGTTTTTTGTTCACAATTTTTCTACAGTGTTGTTTCATGTAGGACTCTTCAATAAGAACTGTTAAGTTACGCCATTCAAATTTACCGCCCAAATCGATTTCAGACTTCCAACGATCGATATCGACCAACCAATCATTTAACGTTGTCGTTCTGTATGATTAGCTAGTTCGCACGTTTGCGCCAGCACATGGCTCAGTTACGTATCTGCCACCATGGGTTAAACCACTTTCCGCCGTAACTCCTAATATTTTGTTCATAATTTTTTTTGTTTTATTTTACTCGTTGCACAGCAAGTAAGTGTGTTTTTTATTTTCTATTTCGTTTTTTGTGCTCTCTACACGCCTGTGACGGAATGTTAAATTTGGTTTCATTTTCATTGTATATATATAATTTTTTCAGACGGAATAAAGCCTATATGAAAATGATCCACACAAGGATCGAAACGTCGAGAGAATAATTTAATTGCAAATTTGCTGCTTTTCAATAGGATCGAACTTTGAACCGAAATCATAAGATTTATTAATATACTTCATTTCGATCGAAAGAAATTACACCGATTTCTTTGTAATCGCGCGATTCACACTCGAGACACTAAAATAAGGATTAGGATCTCGTGTACCGATTTTTTTTCCAGAATCAGATAAATTCGTGATCCAATTTAATTCTTCACATACGAACATCTGAATTTCCTGAAGATAGTCTGTAATATCAATTTCAATCGCGAATTTGACTACCACGTCAGCCCTCCGTCTACAACCTTATTTTTATCAACGCCGTGTCTCCCTCCATACTGTGTTGTTTATGTTCACGACTAATTTTTATACTATTCTAGACATTCAGAAACATTAAAAAAATTTTTCGAATACGTATTGTAGTTCCTATTGTAATCGTTGGAACGTCAAATGTTTGAAGCATTAATGGGAACAAATAAGTATCTGTGGGATTAGGACCCCCCAGACCACAAATACCGTAGGAAATTAGGAACAACGCGGGAGGGTTCCGTGGGTGAGCGCGTTAGTCGATCGGCTACCAACACGAGGGCCGGGGTTCGATTCCCGGCGCGGTGCCTTCCTTTTTCTTGAGATCCTACATATCGAAAAGAAAGAAAATCAAGAGTGAAATTTCGCTTCGGACATAAACGAACATGGTTGTCCACGGAGGATTAACTTGGCGATCTTTATTAAAATGGCGGCTATATTATTTTGACCTTGCGGGGATGTTGATGTGTAATTGTTCCTGTTCCAGCTCCAGCTACAGTAGTCCGCCGGGCTCGTACGCGCCGATGAGTTCTCCGCGCCAGCAGCATGGAAATCAACAAATGATGTTGTTACAACAACAACAGCAGCAACAACAACAACAACAACAACAACAGCAAGCGCAGATGCAACAGCATATGCAGTACATGCATACTCAGCAACAGCAGATGCAGCAGCAGCAGATGCAGTACAGAAGTCCCACAGGGGGCAGCCCGCCTACTATACAGTCGAGCAACGTGCCCGAACCGAACAACAACACGACCACCAGCGAGGACAGCGACGACAGCACGCCTCACTCTGGAATGGTAAGTAGACCAATCGCATCATGATTCGCAAATCATTCGTACGTGATTGGTAATATCGATTTCTTCAGATCACTGGAATAAAACGACCGTCGCCGGAGCCAGCTGATGTCAGCGCGAAGAACCAGAGGAAGCCCAAGTCGCAGAAAAAGAAGAAGAAGAGGGATCCTAACGAGCCACAAAAGCGAGTATCGTTTTTTAGTGTGCCTACAGAACAGCTCCCTATACCCTTCAATGATTTTCGGATATGTTGTAGAGATCGATATTTTGACCAACTTTTCTTTTTGCACATTTGCGGTGGCCCCGCTTAGAAACTTGAAACAGCTGTTCTGCAGTTTCGCTCATCCAGTTTCCCCAAACAATTCTCGCAGACTCTACAATCGCCTGTATATTTCCGTTTCAGACCGGTGTCGGCATACGCTCTGTTCTTCAGGGACACGCAGGCGGCGATAAAAGGTAAAAACGCGACTGCGAGCTTCGGCGAAGTGTCAAAGATCGTTGCCTCAATGTGGGATGCTTTGGACAGCGAACACAAGAACGTGAGTCCCCATTTAGTCACTGTCGATGCATACCGTGTATCCCTTGTTCCATCTTCTTAGTTATTCACGTTTTATGCTCTAGGTTTACAAGAAGAAGACCGAAGCGGCGAAGAAGGAGTACTTGCAAGCTCTGGCAGCGTACAGAGCGTCTCTCGTTAGCAAAGGCGCGGCTGAGAACGAGCAGCCGCAACAGGCATCGCCCCAGCAACAACAGCAGCAACAACAACAGCAACAACAACAGCAGCAGGTTCAGTACGCAACGTACGGGAATTATACCGGGAGCGGAACCCCCGTGAGCGTTTCGTATCAGGTCTACAGCCCGCAACCTCAGCCACCATCGCCTCAGCAACAGCACGCGCATCCGCATTCGCATCAGCATCAACACCAGCACCATCATCCGCATCCCCAGCAACAGATGCAGATGAAGAAGTCCGCTCATCATTTGAACATGACGGGGAACCCCCAACAGCAACAGTCGCAGCAGGTAACGTGTCTTTGGTCTCTCGCTAGGTTGTTATTTGGCGTAAACTCTCGTTGAACGTCTTCGGAATAAATTATCGACGCTCGTGCATTGTCCAGGGTATGATGAACACCGCGATGGTGTCGACTCACATTGGCCAGCAATCGCAGCAGCCGCAATCGCAGTCTCAGCAACAGCAACAGCATATGCAACAGCAAGTCTCCCAACAACAATACATGCAGGTGAGCCTTGATAGATCTGATATTTCCTGACTAGTCTGCGGACATTTAAAAATGGGTAGCCATAATTCGAAGTGTCTCGATACATTACTTCCGACCCACTCAAATAATTAGGTATAAAAAGACATTTCTAAGAAGGTCTTGTGTTTTTAAAACGGACGCAGAAATTTTTGATTTTACATAAAGACCCGCTGTCTAGCGATAACTAGCAAACAATTTTTATTTTGCATAAAGATTCGCAGTCTACCGATATCGAATCGACTATTGTAAACGCTTTCGAACACCGGAAGGAAGATAGGCTAATTCTCTTCGGGACTAACGCGGTTTATCGGTGCGCATCAGCAGGTGCAGCAGCAGCAAGTGCAACAGGTTCAAGTGCAACATCAGGCGCAGCATCACCACCAACACCAACAGCAACAGATGCTGCACGCGAGCCCTCCCAAAGGAGATTCGCTGTCGAGTCCTTCACCGGCGGGTAGCACCGGCCAGGCGACCATAACCGGTCAGAGACCGGCGTCGAACGCGTGCATCAGGCACGGCTGCCCTAATCCCGCTGTCGCGAACAGCGAATGGGAGGACGAGTATTGCAGCAACGAATGCGTGGTCAGCCACTGCAGGGACGTGTTCACCACGTGGGTCTCGTCGAATCAAAATCCACAACAGAACTTTTCCACCGTCAAATAAGAATACGTAGGATCTTGAAACGTGCGATTACCCGAATGCGTTCGACCGTCGTCGTCGTCGTCGTCGTCCGTTCTTTCAATCGTTCGTTCGTTCGTATTCGATACGAGTATACCTGATCTAAAGCGTGTACATAAATTGACAAAGAGAATCGCGTAGGATCGAGCAACCTAAAAACCAATGACGGAAAACACTCGACTGGTGTGCGTGCAGGCGCGGCTCGGCGCCAGTCGTTTATCGTTCGTAGCTCTATATGTGCAAACGCGAGAAGACACAGTTCCGTTCTCGCGGAAGAGTATTATGAAATCGCCAAAGTAGCCGATCGAATCGAACCGTAGTTCCGAAGCGTCGACGTCGTCCTCTTCTCTCCCCCCGCCCCCCATTCAGTTTGAGATTCCCGCGCGCTCGTAAGAAACGGGAAAGAACAGCGTGATCGAGTGTAAGGAAAATGCATTTTGTTTCTGTAACGTTCCGTTAGGCGATCGTTTTAGCGAGTACGTGTCAACGTAGAAGCACGGTACGCGTCTCGCGCATCACTTGACGCGCGCTCGATTTCAAGGTTCTTTCGCGAGTCGAAGCGTCGTCTTCGTCTCGGACCGTTTCTGACGACAACGTCCGAGAACCGTGCCCGGATGTCGGATATCTAGCGAAGACTCGCACGGCAACGAGCAATTTATTTTTGTATAAATATACGAATAAACGGTGGAACTATAGCAATACGAAGGATATCGGCAAAAGTTGCGAGAAAGATTCTCTCGCCGGGTTTATCCTCGTCGACGACGGACGACTTAGGTGCGTAGAATTTTGTCGAATATTCCCGCGAGCGCATGCGCGCCTCGTGGAATCTATTTCACGCGAGATTATGCGAATCACGAAGCAGATGCAACACGTGGAAAACGATCGGACAAGATTGTGCCGACGTCTGACCATGTGTCCCCCGCGTATTAATCCTTGTCACCAACACTACCCCATTGTCGGCGGCGATTCTACGCTCTCTGATAGCTGATTCTAGAACAGACGATAAATAATAATGCCAAGGAGTACCGTGAACTCTGCGTGCCGGTGTTTCTATTGATGATGCAACCAAGCAACCGTTTTTAACAATCGTTTTTTGGTTTCTTTTTCTCGAGTATCCTCTTGTACATAGACAAAAGAAATATTCCATAGATTTTCAAAGCTCCACGATGTAAACATAATCGGTAGTGTACCATACTATGATAAACATCCCTCGATATATCGTAAAAGAAATGTACGAAATATATAAATACAAAACAGGAAACCGACACGGCGCGAGTGCACGCGAGCGTACACGAGCGTACACGAGTACGCGCGTATATGTGCAAGTGTACGTATAGGCGATTCGCTATTGTATGTACGTATGTATAGATGTACACCGTGATAGCGTAGCGTCGCGATACACGTAAAAAAAAAACAAAATACAAAGAAAGAAAGGGAGAGAGAGAAAGAGAGACACACACCACACACTGACACACACATGCACACACACATCCACTCGGCGAGCTGAATCGGACGAACGCGTACATGAACCGAAATCGAAGGAGAACAAAAAATCACTTTAAAAATGATGGCGCGTCGTCGGCCACGTTCCGGAAGATTCTTTCTCATGTTAGTCTTAAATGGCGTCGATACGTATACCGAGAGACACGAGAGAAACCGAAGAAAAACAGGAGAAAAATATGTAAAAAAGAGCGAGAGAATGTAAGAAAGAAAGAAAGTTGGAAAGATGGAAATAAATCTAGAAAAGCTCGAATTACTTATCGTAGTGCTAGCACTTTGCGCCGAACGTATGCATACACGCATGCATATATGGGTATGGGTGTAGGTGTGTAGGTGCGTGCGTCTGCGTGTATGTATGTATATGTACAATGGTGATTCGAAAAAAAGCGAGTTGATTTGAATTCCTGTTGATTTCTGTACAAAGAGATACAATTAAACGAATGTCAGTGTGGAATATGCGTAACGATTATGGGGGAAGTTTCGCGCGAGCGAAACACTGCAAACTCTGCGAAGGGTCACGGGGAGGGAGGAGACGAACGTTCTCTCCTTCTTCTTGTTCTCTGGAGAGGGGGAAGTTCAGAAGACACTGCAAAGCGTCGGTAACGTATAAGTAACACAATGACTATACCTTTTATTTAAAGTTATTTTACGAGGTACATTTATATACATAAAAAATGTATGATTAATACGTTTAAGCTTACGCAATATAGACATTCGTACACGTGCAATAACGTAATCGTAACATTTGTTTATCATCAACTTTAGCTTCTTATTCTGGTTTCGATGCGAGTCAACGAATATACATCTAACTGTATCGATTTTCTACGAACGATACCGGAATGTTGCAAGTTTCTTTGCCCGAAACTCATAAAACTCTCGTAAATTGTCAACAATTTATAAAGGTCCGTCGCACGCGAAATGGAACAAGTGGCAACGAAAAGTTTGGTCGAGCCGAGCGGAGCCTAGGAAACCGCTAAGACTAGAGGGAACTGGACGAGGTGAAGGTGGAGGGGAGAGAGGATGCCGAGCTGTGTCATAATATCTTCACGGACGAGCACACGGTGTCCCGTTCTTGTTCGTTGACGCAGCCAGGCTTGGGGAGATACGAGAGCGAATAAGAAACACGGAGAAAAGATGTCCGCCGTCTTAAGCTCGCGACACGAGTCGACCAAAGAATTGTTTCGCGCGCCTGATAATTCCATGACTTTTTGGTAAAAACACGAGACGACACGCGACGAACGCTTGAGATTCTTCACGGACAAGCTTCGAGAGCGCGTCCGAACGCATGACGTGCATTCTCCTTGTACTCAGATGTGTCCGTAACCACACGGGGCTCTTTTTCTATCTCGCGAACAACATTTCATCCGAGTGGATACGTCATCGACCAGGTACGTTACTCGCACCGTTACGTCGCTTGTTCGCGTGTCTCTCTCTTTGTTTTTCTTTCGTGTTTTCCGTCAAATGCACGACACAAAAATAAATGCTCCTATGTCAATTACATATCCGTCATTCTCTCTCACAGCCATTCGCGCGCACACGCATACACGGACACACGCTCTCCTGTACATGCACACGTTACGCACGCGCGCGCACAGACAACAAACGCGCGCGCGTCCAAATTTCAACAGTTTTTTCGCGTGATATTCTCTCTCTCTCTCTCTCTCTCTCTCTCTCTCTCTCTCTCTCGCGTTCAAATTGCAGCATGCATACAAAGGCGCACGCGTATCATTAATAATTAAACATAGCTCGTTAAATTTCTTCTTTTTTTTTTACAAAATATCACAAAAATCACACCAGCCTTTGTTCACGATAAAACAACCAAATGTTGCTATTCCGTTCGAGGGAAATAGAATCGCTGCATTCGCGCGACACGCTGTGCCGTTTCTCGCTCGATTGACCAGTTGGTTAGTGATGGAACTATACCCGCTGGTAAAGGAGGGTCGAGGGAGCCTGGCAGTGGGATGGTCGAAGGGGCAGAAGACGGTCCAGAGACGGTGTACCGTTTGGAGGTTAGGTGTACCTGATTGAGAAGAGGACGAGGGTTATGGGATATGCAGGAGGGTATACAATTTGCGCAGCTCACTCGTCACTCCTGGCAGTCATCAATGGCAGGAATTTCGGCTTGATGTTAATACTTTACCGACCCAAAATTTTCAGTAATTGTACTGTACCAAAAGGAAGCTTAGAAAATTTCTTTTCACATTATAATTTGAATCGAAATTGTTAGATGACGTTACTGAAAGTAATTTGTTGGTTCACAATTGAAATTGTCGTTGCCGTTGAAGGATCCACTAAAAACATTTTAGCCATGGACCGTCGGCTTTGAAAGATTATGAACATAATCTGTTAATTGTTGGGATCAGGTTTGTACAACTCGTAGGAGAGCTGCCCTGCCTTTAAAGTTGGGATGCGTAGTTGATGACCGTTAACGGGATTGAGGAGTATTGTGCCGAGAGCGTTGAAGATCCTGTATGCGCAGAAGAGTGTACTAAGAACTAGGGCTCTTACTATCCGGATATTAAAGTATTCGGATTCTCATTGTAGCTCGGAAACCGGATCCGATTATAAGAACTAAAGTAAGTTCAACAAGATGAGTCACCAGACAAAATGGTTGCGTGTCATTTCAAACTATAAAAAGATTATAAGAATTTGAGAATACCAATACATTTCTTACAACTTAACAAAACCATTAAACAGAGAAATAGATTCTTATTTGGTTTCTGTGTCTTGCAATTAATGCAAACGATTTTTATTTTGCATAAAGATCCGCAATAAGTAAGAGCCGTAGTAAGAACAGTGTGCACGAGAGGATGGGGCTATGTCTAGCCGAGGGCTCAAGTGAGATGCGCAATACTGAGAAGGAAACACCGTTCGGTTTTGTCCTAGCCTCAGCGGCCCTCCTGCTGTAGGCCAGAGTACGGCTTCGACGAAGCCTACTGGACCCGCCTATCTGGCGGGCTCAGCTACTAGGTACAAGGAGGTATATCAAATACAGCCTTCGCAAGATCCCGCACCAAAGTGGGGACCATTTTTAAAAAGGGCGGAGTATAGACCACAGAAGTGCTTTGGACGCATCATAGGCACCATCAGCGAAGGTAAGGAGGATGGGGCGGTGAAGTTCGAGAAGTAATTTCAGGAGGATGTGGACACCTGAACTTTATAGGGGACGCTAGACATGGGCTGCCCAACTTCTTCCCCGTCGCTGCTTTACGATCCTAGTTGTGGTCATTCGGCTCCCCCACTAACTCATACACTTTCCACGTCTGGGCCAGAAAAATAGAGAGAAAGAGCTAATCAAAGATTTAAGGCTTTCACAAGCCGGAATTATAGTTCTCGCTGTTGAGGCTTACACCAGAAAGTCTTAAGACATTCGCACCGGGTTATTTCTGGCACAATGACAGAACAAATTCGCAACACTTTGCAAAGTTACACTACTTTAAATAAAGTACTTCAATTTTTTAACCGATTTAAAATATCCGAAAGCCAAAAGCGACGTGTATACCACGTCGTTAGGCATTTGTCGCAGAAACAAAAACGACGTGTTCTTCACGTCGGCTAACCCACGGCTAACAATAGACGCGGTGTGGCGTCAATGTAACGCCTTACCGCATGCTATATTGTACAGCGCGACACGGCAACCGAAAGTTAAATCGTAGCGCAAGTGGTTAAGACAGAAGTTTGAAGAATCTAAAAACTCATATATGCGTTATCCGGTGCGAATGTGTTAACAGTGAGAACTGAGAAAGGGCTACTTCACTAGCATTTCCCTCCTGCAAACTGTACCCCCGTGCAGTAAAGTGATGGGGGTCGTTCAGCACGCGAGCCGCGGAAGGCGCTGGTAAGATATTCACGGACAACTTGTTGGGCAGCCCTGAGCTAGACCAACAGCGTCAGGAGATTGCAAAGGAGTACGGAAACCACGGTTGCGGGCAAAAAGAAGAGTATTAGGCACCATACACCGATTTCTCCTGGAGAGTCTTAAGAAGTATAAGATGCCCCAGCATGCCTTGCGAGGGCTGCTGTTGTCTGCTCGAGGGTGCGTTCAAGGACGGCGTACATTTACTTATACGAGTCCAATCGGCCGGGCGAAATAAGCGTATGACGATGCGGACGCGGAATCGCGAGCAACGCAACGGAGAAGAAGAAAACGTTCGAGGTGTCCCTAACGCTACTGTCTTTTAAACGAGAAATCGTCGTAGTCGTCGAATCGCGACTCGTAACGAGGGGGATAGAGATCGCGTGCGTGCGCGTTTCCAGCGTTTCCGGTCGGTTCGTTGAGGATCCTCTCGGATGAACAAGAAAAAAAAAAAGAAACTACCTACCGATCGGGTCGACGTTTCACGGTCGACGTCGCGGAGACTCCTCGCGAACAGGTGGGATTTTTGAACGGCGACGCGGAGAAATAGGTGTCTACACAGTTTTTCGGACGAATATCCGTAATCAACCGGCCTGCGTTACGTCGGATGGATGCAAACGGATGGAGACGATGCCGCGCGGTCGCTCGTCGCACGCGAAAAGCGCAACGATGTCGCAACGATGTCGCGTGATGTCGCGTCACGCCGCGTACAAGGGGGAACGGCGCTCGACGGAGAAGATTCGGCGTTTGTCGGCTGGAGGATGACTACTCCAGTCGGCTACGGGTTCATTTGCCGTCGTCCTGTTCCATGGGCTCCTCGGAGACTTCGCGGGAATGTTCTGGGGTGGTCCTGCAAGAAGCGCAATGTACACTGTGTCTTGTACCTGCACCGCAACAACGTACAGTACAACTATCGTCGGAAATGTTAGGTCACTCTATAAAGCAAGTCTCTTCATGAGAATTATCAATTTCCCAACCAACAGAATATTTAACGCTATTTAACCCTTTGCACTCGAAGCTGTTTTAATTCCA
The DNA here is from genome assembly GCA_913789915.3 of Sphecodes monilicornis. NCBI lineage: Eukaryota > Metazoa > Arthropoda > Insecta > Hymenoptera > Halictidae > Sphecodes > Sphecodes monilicornis. The sequence goes on along the minus strand of OU565293.1, from coordinate 22,573,963 downwards.
AAACTAAAACATTTTTTTAAAAGAAAACTTCCTCGTGACCTTGGTGACGTCAAGATAGCAAGACTCACGTTAAATTGGTAGGCTGCTGCATCGATAGAGAGGCCATCGCGGAGACCGTCTCCGTTTCGTCGCGCTCCTTCTGTCCGGCTTCGATCGCGCTCATCGTCACCGTGTGGGCGTTCACCTTAACGCAAGGCCAGTGCGACATCTGCGTTGCGAGAGACAGCGACATAAGAATGAGAAGAAAGTAAGAAACGTTTAACACTTTGAATGCCAACATAGCAGCCTTAAAAATTCCAAAAAAATTAAAATAATGTACTGAATGAAATTCTCATTTGGAGATGAGGCGCTGGGAAGGTATGTAGATTTTTTGATGCAATTCCTTAGCGCAGTCAATGCGCATGATCCCTAATGGGGATCATAGCATGTAATGGGTTAACGCAAAAATGTATTTATAAATCTAGACCAGTGATGGGCAATTTTGCCTCAATTGAGGCAAAACCATCCACACCGTGAGCGCCCTCTGTCCCCTTCCATCAAGCGCGGTACAATGGGGCAACGAAGAGCAGTGTTGGGATGCGGCGTATCCTTTCTCGCGCATGCGCGGCGATTTTGGCCTCAGTAAAGTAAGATTCTAGATAAAATGTGGTACCTTGAGCACCCAGCGGAATTTTAAAAAATTGGTATGATTGATTCTGAAAAATGAGTGTATAACATGTGTATTTGTGTACATTTTGTAACTCGTAGGACACGTCCTGAAGTCTTTTTGTCCGGAATAGATTGTTCCGATACATTCCCGCCAATATAACTGTCTTAGGGCTCCACTACCTCGTCGTCATGATATCGATACGTAACTGTTTTGGCCGCGCATGCGCGAGAAAGGATGCACCGCATCCCAACACTGACGAAGACACGAGACCTCAGCGTGCGCAACGAATGTGCGCGCTGCATGAAAGAGAGGTTGGTGGGAGAAGCAGGCGTTTGAGGGGTTCCACCAGTGCCCACCACTGATCTAGACAAATAATTTCGCCTCTAATTTGTGGGATATGCGGAACTCAAAGTGTCAAAGCAGCCTATGATCAACGAATGCAGAAAGGACGAAGGAGGGAAAATGGCGGAGTAGAAGAAAGCGAGCGATCGTACCTGGACAGCGATAGTTTTCTGGAGCGTGTCGATCGCGTTTTGGCAAGGGATCCTGGTGAGCTCCTCTTCTCGGAGTTGGCTGGGTTCGTCGCCGAGTAGCGCCCGTACGCACTCCTGCGCTGAATCGCATATGGCGGCTAGGTCGTAGCCGCCCTCTAGGGCGAGGACAACCTTGCCGTCCGCCAGACCGAGCAACTGTTGTGTCATCTTGCCGAAACAAGCGGGGCTGACCTTGTAGCCGCCTAGAGGCGCGGCGTGGCCGATGGCCGCGTCGAATCCGGCCGAGACGAGCACTATGCTCGGGTCGAACGCCTTCGCGATCGGCATCACGATCGTGCGGAACGCGGCGAGATACTCGGCGTCCCCCATCGGCGGGTTCAGGCCGCCGGACCAGGCGACGTTCACGTTGCAGCCGAGACCCTCGCCGGCGCCACACTCGGTCGACCCGCCGGTCCCCGGGAAGAAGTTACCTTCGTCGTGCCTGTGTATCGACAGGTACAAAACTCGCGGATCGTCGTAGAACATCTGCTGCGTGCCGTTCCCATGGTGGACGTCCTACGGTACAGAGAGAGAGAAAGACAAAAACACGGGCCGCGCTTTCATCGACGAGGAGGCCATCGCCATATCGTATCACAGAATAGTGAATAGAATATAGAACAGAATAGAACAGAATAGAACAGAATAGAATATAATAGAATAGAATAGACTATTCCGATAGAAACCGATCTGAGCCGATTCGAATCTGTTTCTGAGTCGATAAGGCGGTCTCGTGCGAGCCGAGGGACTGCCGATGGACCGACGAGGGACCGACGACGACACCGATCACCACCGGATCATACCCGAGTGGCGGCTGGTGGTGTTCTCTAGGTCCCCCGTCATCCGTCACCCGTGGCACGGAACGCGCCCAATTCGCCGAATCTTTTTCGAGAATCGAGAGCTTGCCTTACCCAATCCAATATCATGATTTTCCGAACGTCAAGCTTTTGCTGGAGCAACCTCGCGGCGATTGCGACCGAATTGAAGAAGCAGAAACCCATAGCCTGATTGGTTTCGGCGTGGTGTCCCGGTGGTCGCACGACCGCGAAGCCGTTCTTAATGTCGCCCATCACCGTTTTGAAGGCCAGGTCGACCACGCAGCCTACTGCCATTCTGGCGGCCGGCGCGGTATTCAGTTCGTTCCACGTCGTGTCCGAATCGACGCCCACTCCGCCGCAAGGCAACCGAACGAAATTCTTGATCGGCAGTTGAGAGAGCTTCGAGACGTCCAACTTTTGTCGATTCATCGGATTCGTCCCTGTGCGAAGCACAATTTATTCCCTGTCCGTGCGTCGCCATCGAAGGCAACGGGCTCGCAACGAAAACCGGGAGGCAAGGGATTAAAACGGGAGCTTACGGGTAACAAGGATGGAAAGCGGGGAGGAGGAAGAGTCCAACGACAAAAGAGATTCGCTCGCGAATAACTCACCAAAGAGAAGCGCGTGGGCCTCGCTGTGGCACGTCTGTATCTCCTCGAGGGTGGCCTTCCGCGATCGGATCCGATCGCATCTCTGAAGCAGACCGGTCTCCGAGAGACGCGCCCAGACGCTCTGTAGCCGGCCACCGTGCTCCGGGTGACCGCGCACCGTTTCCCCGCACACGCACGCGTGTTTCAACATCAACGGGTCGTAGGCCAATCCGGTGGTGGGTCGATGGGAGGAGGATCTCGTGAAAAGATCTGCGCCTCCCGACTGGGGACCTACGGAACCGCGCAATTTTTCAATTTTTAGCCACCCTACCAAAAAGGAACGGCCCGAACAGTCCGACTCTGATGAAACTTTGCATGATTGAAAAACAGCAAGACATAGTAAATTCGTAATTTCTTTTAGCTGTTGTAATTGAAGTTTAAGCAGTGAAACCACCCTCCAAAGTTCGCCTCAATGAGGTTACTCTTAATTCAATTTTTATCTAAAGAAAAAACAGTTTTCCTGTTCGGGAACAAACTTTGGAGGGTATCATCCAGAATTGCGTAGAGTTTCTAGAAACCCCATCGTGCAGAGAATTGTCGCTAGTATCGCTAGAGGCGAATTGAGTGACATTTAGTAGGAAAAGGGGAAGGATTTTGAGGGGACTACAGGCCCTCTTGGCAACTCTGGTCTCAGCCCTGAAACTTGAGCTGCCGCAGCTAAAACAAGTACGTATCAATTCAATTCTTTCCTGGTCTTCGAGCCTACAAAGTTTCATTTAAATCAGAATAGGGCCATTCAAGTTCTTTCCTTACGAATCGCACGTGAGATTGGCTTACCCAAGTGAACCAACGGACTCGAAAGCGCCCTGGACAAAGGTCTAGCGCACGATTGACTACTCTTGCCCGTGCCCGATCCTCCGCCACCTCCGCCTCCACCTCCGCTCCCGCTGCCGTTCCCGCTGTAGGCCGTGGACTCGTTCGAGATCTGAAGGGTATGCCTCATCATCAGGTCCCTCTGTTGCTGGAGAAACTGTTCGCGGTCGCGCTGCTGTTTGGAGATCTCGCTCTCCTCCTGCAGATCCTTCTTCCCCCCCGTCAAGTCGATCACCTCGGACTCCTCGGTCTCCGGTGCCTCGTCCAGCTGATTCGCCTGACCCCGGGAACCGACTCGCGTCAACACTGTCTGACGGATCTGCTGTTTCAGGTAGTTGTGCGCTTGCTGCTGGTCGTGCAGCTGCTTCTCCGCTAGGTACTCCTCGTAGTGGGTCTGTGGCGCCATCATGCCACCCTGCAGCATCGGGTGACCCAACGGCAACGGCGCCGACTGCGTTCTGCCTGCGGAAAACGAACCGGAAACCCGTGTGAATAATGGTCGTCGCGTTTTTCGGGCGGGACAAAAAAGGTTGCACGCATGGGGATGACTGCCGAGACGCGCGTCCCTCTGATCCCCGGCTATTCTCTGCCGGATTGCTAGGCAGAGACGCCTTGACAACCCCTTCCACCTGTCTTCGAATATGTGGCAAGCAACGAGTTTAGAGGCGTATGAGAACCCGAATGTCCTCGATAAATATTGATAAGAAAATAGTGCGATATTTCCCCCACTGGGAGCAACGGCAGGATGTTACGTTGCCGTGTTCCTGGTGCTCAAGTATTCTTCGTCCACGAGAAGATGACAAAAATTTCGACAGAGGGGCACCGGGGGAACTGCAAGGATCTCCCACTCTTAATACTACCGTATTAGGGACTGTAGGGTTCTGGAAGGACAAAGGGGCGTCGTAGAACTACTTGTAACGCAAACTATACTCTGCACCATGAGAGAACCGTACCGCGGGAAGACCGGTTTTTGTTCGTTGCTGCGCATCTTTGCCCTGATTGGTGGTATTCTCAGTCCGTACGCTCCCTTTCCCAATGAGAGGTTCGCTGCGCCTTCCACGACGAGTCAAGCTGCGCGAAACGGTACGGTTGTCTCGTGGTGCAGCATATAGGAATATCAGGTAGTGGGAGGGGGGGGGGGGGGAGCGTGGATACCAACAAGTTCCTCTTTGCCATTTTCTCGTGGACGACGAATATATAAAATGTTACGTGAATTATTTAACACTTTGACCGTCACGTCGTCAATCATGTACCAAACATAGTCATTTTACCGCAAACTTTTGCATACTTCTCGAGCCAGCCAGCCACCCCGACAACCATCGAGGCGATACCGCAGATTCGCCGCGCGTCTCGAGCACTCGCCGGTTCCGGGTTGCCAGTAACAAAGAGAGAACATACTACCTAAAGGCCGGTGACCAGCCTTTTGCAGTCTCGCGTGCGCTACTTGCGTGTCCGTGATCGGCGACGCGGACGTGGCCGCAGCCGTCGCTGCAGCGGCCGCAGCCGCAGCCGCAGCGCTATGGTACACTGCGGCGGACGGGTGTTGCCTGTTGGTTACCGTCGGATGCTCCATATTCTGCATCTGCTTGTGCACGTAGCCGGAATTCGCCGAGTCGCCCTCGATCACCGTCAGCGACGGATAAAACGGCAATGTACCCGGCAGCATCTGCCCCGTTAACGGCATTCCCAGCCTCGCAGTGAACGCTGCCCTCACCTCCGCTTCAGAGACAGTCGCCAACTTCGTGCCGGTCTGAACAACGATAAAACCGTACCTCCTTAGCATCTCGTCAACCATCGTAGCGATTCAAGTGGATATTATTAGGCTGTCGCATATGAAACATCCGATTTTAGAATGTAAACATAACGAAGCTCTTTGATCTAGAATTTAGGGCTTTTACTATCCGGATATTCGAGTATTTGGATTACACATTAATAGACTGCGGATCTTTATGCACTTATGACTTATGAAAATTGTCAAAAACTAGTGGAATATGAAGTTCAATAGAATTTGGCAAATGCATTTATGACAAAAACGAGCTGGTGCAATTTGAAATAGATTAAAAGATTTTTAACTAGCATTTCTAACTTAGTAAGATTATCCAAGGCAGGAAGAATCTTCTATATGGCTTCTGTTTCTTGTAAGTAATGCTGACAATTTTCATTTTCCATAAAGATACGCAGTCTATCGGGTCTTAAACAAAGAGGCCCAGAATCGGACGTCGTTCCTAACGGATTAATACTGTGGTTCAGTATGAATGGCCGCTTTTGAGGATACTGACCGTGTTGCCACCGGACGGAACGTGAGGTCTACCCAGGGAAATGTTTGGCATGGACGGCGAGCTGAACAGCGAGAGGTCCGAGAGACTGCCTTGCTGGCTGCCGCTGGTGAGGGGTCCTCCGTACGGGGTGTTTTCGCTTTCCTGCGAACAGAAAGAGCACCGTAATCGCACCTTCGAGGATGAAGGAGGTAAGAAAAGTCGAACAGGCCTGGACCACTGATTGCCCAAATTTCAGCAGCTCGTGAGCAATTAACAGAGTTCCCAGACAGTGTCGCCAAATCAACCCAAAACTGGGTTGATTTTCCTCTCCTCCTTTTCCCCTTCCGCTATCCCATTCCACTCCTGCGCACACTCCAACGTCCCCCACTAAGACCGTAGACTGGTCATGTGACATGCCGCGCAACGTGTTACATATTACTCTGGTCATCAGAGAGGTGGTAAATTGTATTCCCCTCGATTTCAGCGGTCTGGCGACACTGTTCCCAGACAAAGTCTTTGCGCTTCCCACTCTAGCATTTAGATTATCCCCTGGGGACTCCCTGCACAAGAAGAAGGTGTGAGAACGATTTACTAGAGGGCACTAGCAGCGGTAGTAGGAATATTGTGATGTCGCAAATTTTTCTCGTGCAGAGAACACGGATTTAAAGGACTGAGCATAAAGTGGGTTTATGGGTGAGAGGAGTCGTGCCGCGAGCGGGGAGGGATGGTAGACTGCGGCCATGTTGGATAGCAAAACTAGTGTTGCCATCTATATAACGTTGCGGGAACATTGATATGATTTGATTCTGAAAAATGAATGCATAACAAGTGTATTTGTATATATACCTGTATATATATACAAAATATTGCACATTCGGCTCCAATATAAATTTATAAATAAATTATGTGTATCTATTTCCCGCATGATTGCATTGCAAATTCGCGCAACTAGTATTTAAAGTTGCCTATAGATAGCGTTGGGATATGGTGCAAGATTTCGCGCGCATGCGCGGCCAAAACAGTAATGTATCTATATCATGATGACAGAGGTAGTGGAGCCCTGAGACAGTTATATTGGCGGGAATGTATCGAAACAATCTGTTCCGGACAAAAAGATTTCCGGTCGTGTCCTACGAGTTACAAAATATACACAAATACACATGTTCTCCACTCACTTTTCAGAATCAAATCACACCATTTTTTTAAAATTCTGCTGGTTGCACAAGGTACCCCATTTTATCGAGAATCTTACTTTACTGAGGCTGAAATCGCCGCACATGCGCGTGAAATCTTGCACCATATCCCAGCACTGCCTATAGAGCGCACCACAGTGTTTGCCATCCAAGATGGCCGACAAGTTGATACTCCTTCCGTCTTTCGCCTCACCCCCGCAGCATAATGCACAGTCCTTAACTCCGTGGCAGAGAATCGGTGAAGGACAAGAATCTAGCCACGTTTAGTGGCAGAGGAGGAAGCTCTTAGCCGGGGAATACGCATCGTCTAGTAACTATATGCTCTTATCGTCTGGTAATCCTGCAGCTCAGTTGCCCAGACCTGGGATAGAGGGTTCAGGTATCGACTCACTTCTTGAATGGCCGCCGCGTTCCCTCCAGCGGTTGGACTCGCCTGCGAGTTGCCCACGGTCGGCGGTGAGTTAGGCCCAGACTCCGGATTGCTGCTAGAATCTGCAAAAGGTTTGGTTAGCGAGCAGCGGCGTGGCTGTCGAAGCGCGTGCCTTGCCGCGTGCCGCGTGCGAGATCAGTCCCTCCAAATTCGAATTCGGGAGTACCGAATTCAAATTTGAAATCGCGCGAGCATGCGTCGCGCGTCTTTTGTGAAATCGAGCGATGCCTGAAGATCAATTTATACTATCCGCACAGACGTGAAACGGTTCCGTTTCCCTGTTCCTTTGTTTTATATTTCTTCGTTCACTCTTAGTGAAAATGTCGGACAGCCCCTTACCGAATTGCACCTGTAGTAATACGACACGTATGAACACCCTAAACGCGACTGGCTTATATTGCTTTATACATAATAACAACAAGATTGCATTTATTACGATTCCGTACAATTTTAAATGTGTAATTCAATAAAGAAGTTAATACTAAATGAATATTTATAATTTCAATATTCGTAAAAGAGAAAATTAGAAACGTGTGCGAAGTTCTAGTGTTAAAATGTTTTATGCAACGTTCCCACCGGTGGGTCACGCTCGTGGGTTACGAGATACACAGAGAAACAGCGCTGCCCTGCGGAGAGAAACAGCGCCGCCTCACGGAGAGAAACAGAAATATCAGCTCCGGCGTGAACGTGTTGAAGAACGTTTGTCCGCTCGGTGCTGAACGAACATATTCCGTGTGGATAGTATAAATCGACCTAAAATTTCAAGTAGAAGACGTGTGTGAGACGCGCAACGCATCTTGCCGGTGAGATGATCTCGCTCTCGAGATATGTTAATCGATTACGACAGATTTCTCGTCGACATGCTGTTACTGGACACTGGCAGAAAGGCAAAAAAAATCAACGATCGATTAATCGAAAACTCTGGGTGCAAAAGAACCGTTTGCTAATGCTCACGCAGGAGAAGTTGTCGGTAATTCGACGATCGATTTCTGTATACTCTCGATTTCGAGTTCGATCGCGCGCGTACTTGCGAACGTACTTGCTAATAGTGACTTCCGTTTGAGGTGCGAGAGCAGGCGATCCTTCCGGCGTGCCGTCAGGGGCGAGTTTCTCGACGCAGCCATGTTCCTCTCCACGCGTTGCTTTAGTCGCACCTTCAGCAGGTTCGGCTCCGAGGCTGGCCAATTTTAGCCAGGGTTAGTTGTTGTTGGTCGTCATCGTAACGAACCGAAGGGTAAAACGGTTGCGAACACGGAGATTGGGGACGAGAGGACGCGCTGGTCCAGTCGGGAGGCGGGAGCCGTTTTACACAGGGATCGAAATATACACGTTCACCTTTCCCTTTCTGAACGAATTCTCTTCAGACTTTATATTTAACGCTTTATCTATCGGGTAAAGTCCCTTGCACATCGGGTCAGACTTGTGATCAAGATTTCGAATAGAATCTACTAAATACAGGTTGCTAAGAATTTTTAAATATTACATTTATCACATTGACGTCACCTCAATTTCGTTTCTTTACTTCGTCTTTGACTCGAAATATTCTAAAATGCCAACAAATTACTAATTTGTTTTAATTTTCACAACAATTTTAACATAAATAGCAAGCAATTAATTGTATTCCATGACGAGTGTACTCGTCAAAAACAGCTAACTGGTTAACCGTACCACCTAAATTTACTCGTACACTATTTGTTGTATCAACAATGTTTGCAAACGAAAGTTGCATGGTTTCACGAGTAGCATGCAATGTAGTAATTATATTTTTTCTGTTTTGCTTTTTTTATCGCGATATCAAGGTCATCTGGAGTTTCTTTATTGTAAAGGGTAAATTTTTAAGCTCGTGATTGAAATGAGAATTGTGAACAAGAATCTGTGGGGGCATATGTATTGAAAAACTATAGTTACCGAGATGTTCTCAAAATGATAATTTACTCTCTGATGCTCAAAATGTTGTCCATTATAATTAATAAATTTGCGTGTTTTTTATTCGTTATTCAGTACTCTTTCGAACCACAAGATCAAATATTACACATCATGATCAGTGGCGCGTTATGACTACTTGGGGCCCCAGGGCAAAGTAGAATTTCGGGGCTTCTGCTAAATAACTTTCACGTTGGAAAAAATAAAACAATTGTAAAAACATCTACAAATTTATTATTGCATAAAAAGTGAAATAAATGCTTCTTCGTCCATGAAAAAATTTTACATAAAAGTACAAAATATTTGGTTTGTGTTCGGCGCCTCCTTCTGCTTGGGTCCCCGGGCATTTGCCCAAGTTACCCATAGGGTAATACGCCACTGATCATGATACAAAAACTCAAGGTGACCTTCATATCTTGACAAAAAAAAGTAGATTAATAGAAAACTGTTTATTACATTGTATGCACTACTTGATACCAAACAAATTTTCGTTTGAAAATTCTGTTGATAAAACAAATAATTTGCGAGTAAATTTAGGTGTCACAGTTAAATGACTTGGTCTGTATATGTATTACTAATAGACTGTGAATTCAATGCATTTATGACAAAAATGGGTCAGTAAAATTTAAAATAGCGAAAAGGTTCAAATCATTTATAGACATCAATGTATTATTTTCATCTTACTAAAGTTACTGAAGGAAGAATTTTTTAAATAGCTCTTTTTGCGTATAATTAGTACACACGATTTTTATTTTGCATAAAGTTCCGCAATCTAATTTTAATTTCCTTTAAAACGACACGAAATTGTCGATATACGGACCGGTTATTTTAGAAATGGTTTAAATCCATTTTTGCTTCTTTCGAAAAGTGTGAACAAAATGTTCACTCAAAATTATTTGTTTATTCCGTGATTACGCAATTTTTCCAAAAATCGACTTACATCGCTTTCAGAATAAACGGTCCATAACAGCCATTTGAAACTGCCATAAGCATACAATAAATATAATCTTCCTTGTTCTTCTAACAAGATGAAGCCACGGTCATCGGGTCTTAGATTTTGTCGAAACTTTGCATACTGGTAGATTTCGTTCTACTGTTTATGAAAATATAGCATAATAGGCGTCGATACTCAATAATTTTTGAGATATTTACAATTTAAATTTCATTATACCCGTTAAGCCGTTAAGTACAGTCTTGGTTGCAGTTTTTGTCAAGTGCCAAACGGCGTGATGGTAACGTACTAGATTCATTACCGGGAAGGTTAATACACTAGAATTAAGAGATATTATAAGTATCGACTGACTAATAATAGTAGTAGATTTAGCATAAATTGTAGGAACTACGTGCAAACTCATGTTTATAATGTTATATTTTGTTGTAAACCGAAATGTAAATATGTTATATAATAAATAGATTTTACAAACAAAAAAATTACCGGGAAGGCTAGTGTTCAAATCCCTTTTTCCTTTTTTCCATTTTTTTCTTTTTTTTCTGTCCAGTGTATCTATTTTAATTAATTATATTTTGCACATGAAAAATACACTCATAATACAGTGATGGGAATTCTGTGGGCGCTGGACGTGAAAACTACCACCTCTCAGCCGTACCGTCTTCCCCTACTTTGCTTTCACCGCGCATGCGCTACACACAAGCGTACCTCTGCTCTGTCCGCGTGAGGCTGAGGTACGCTTGTGTGTAGCGCATGCGCGGTGAAAGCAAAGTAGGGGAAGACGGTACGGCTGAGAGGTGGTAGTTTTCACGTCCAGCGCCCACAGAGTTCCCATCACTGTTGTAAAAAAAGGAACATAATATGAAAGGAACACTAACTTCATCAATCTTAACGTATCTCAAAAGTTGTTGAGTATCTATGCCTATAATGCTACATTTTCATAAACAGGAGATCAAAATCTACCGATGTGCAAAGTTTCGAGAAAATCTGAGACTCCATGACCGTGTCTTCTTCTTGTAAGAAACTATGAACGACAAAGAAGTTCTAATCACTGCAACCATGAAATAAATCATAGTGCAATGGGATTAATAGGATTTTCAATAATCGTGTTGTAGCAAAAAGGGAGCCATATAAATAATTTCTCATATAACAATCCTATACAAAGACGCGGATCATAAACTTTAAAAAAGATAAGAAATAATCTGCCAGCAGACAATGCGTTAAGAGACGTTACTCTTACGAACTTTGAAAAGTGTTCCCATGGTGCAGGTCAGAGTAGGACACGAATCAACTAATAATTAAAAATTACTAATCGTCTCATTGATTGTTAGTCATAGAAAAGTAGTCATTAGTCAAAACTAAGTATGCAGTACTTTACATTATGCAAAATTTCAAAACTCGTATTACGGAAACGGATACAGTGAACCACTATTGGATGAATTAGACTCCTTATCACGTGGTCCGTTTCCCTAATCTTCCGTAAAATAGGTTTTTACTGTATAGGTACTGATATTTCGTCCCATCAGGGTTTCAAATCCATTTTACCATTCTCCCCCTTTTTCCACTACTCTCCCCCCCCCTTCTTCCACTTTGTCCACTCTCACCTAACGCCAATGTTCAGCCTATTTCAGCCTACTTTTCAGCGGGACCTACCAGTGATGCCAGAATCGTGGAACTTGCCCCTCCGGTAGATCCTCCGGCTGGACCCCCCACTCTGACGTACCGTCGTCGCCTTACGTTGTTCCTTACTGCGCACGCGCTACACACAAGCGTACCTCTAGTCTGTCCGTGTGAGCTGTCTATTCGACTCGACGGCGTCGAGGTACGCTCGTGTGTAGCGCGTGCGCGGTAAGAAACAGCGTAAGGCGACGACGGTACGTCAGAGTGGGGGGTCCAGCCGGAGGATCCACCGGAGGGGCAAGTTCCTCGGTTCCACGATTCTGGCATCACTGGGACCTACTGTTTATTACGGTGGGTTCCGAACCACCAATGGTCAACGACGCAGTACAATATCACACAGAAGGATATTTCCATTGGTGACGGCGGTGGGATTTGAACTCACGACCACATTGTTTGTAGTCGCGTGCTCTATCCACTGAGCCGCTGCGCGCCCTATCTCCCGTAAAATAATAAATTTCAAAATTAGGTAAATTATTGTTAATAATCATATTGAAATTAATATTTCCAATTAAAGAGGTATTATATCAGTTTTGACTAATGACTACTTTGCTATGACTAACAATCAATGAGACAATTAGTCATTTTTAATTATTAGTTGATTTGCGCCCTACTCTGGTATTTTAGAATCAGTCCAATAAATGTTATTTTAAAACGTTGATCGAAAAGGATTCCGTAAAAAGAAACCCGAGTTAGCTACATTGTTGTACATCCATTAAATGGTATTTACGAACAATGTTCACGATAACTTTTTTTAGACACCGTTGAACAAACTGTCTCTGTAATGGGAACATCTTTATTTTCGTATTTGATCAGTTTCTATTTAAACTGAAACTTTCTTTAGCTGTCCAAGTCGGAACTTATAAACGCTTTGGACGTTTTTAAATAAAGTTCTACGATCCACTCTCGAAATAGAATCTATATTAAAAAGTTCCTCAACTCTTTCGATCCCTGATTTCCAGGCGGAAGACGGAATCTGGAGGATGTTAGAGCGACGAAACGTAGGTGAAAAGCGTCACAAGCGTATCGTCGTTCATCCGAAAACTGAGTTTTCGTGTTTCCAACGATTCGCGAGTGATTTAACGATTTTGTTATCGTTGAGAGGAAGGCGGTGAATCGATCAGGCAGTATCGATGGATCGCAAAAACCATGCTTTATTAGGCATACTACCGTACATAGGCACACAGAGAAAGAAGGAGAAAAGAAAAGAAAGAGAAAAGAAAAGTAAACGGGAGAGAGAGAGAGAGAGATAAAGAAAAACAGAACGAATATAGGGTGATACAAGAAAGAAAGATAGACGGACAGACAGATAAAGAGAAAAAAAAAGAGAGAAAAAATAAATGTGAGGGAACAGAGAAAAACTACGTCTTACCAAGTTTAATATGCGATTCACTCGACACCACGGGATAATTTGGCATGACGCGCTTGTATGCGCGTTCACGCGTCTACGTACCTGTTTTTCGAAGAGGGAAATCATCGGCGAACTTTTCTTGCAGCATCTGCGGCATTCGATAAGGATGCGAGGCGTTCGCGGTGCCCGACGATTCCGATTGTGGTTGCAACCTGTCGGACAAACGTTTACAACCATGAAAAGTCAACCGAGAACGGTCCTTAAGCAATTTTTGAAAATATTTAAAATATTGAGTTGTTCGGAAAGCAATTTCGTTTTTCGTGTAGAGATGGTATTGCTTCCATTTATTATTACTTAACCCTTAGCACTCTGAGGCGCCACTAAAAATTGCTGTACCATAATCCAAAATATTGTCTACTTTATTAAATTTGTTTTCACTTAATACATTACTAAACATAAAGTGCAAAAAATCATGTAAAATGAAAATAGTCCTGGTCGGAAGAAATGTTTGGTTTTGGAGCTAAAATAACACCGAGTGCAAAGGGTTAACATTATTCTAAGTCGCTGGTGCGAGCATTTCCAGAGAGAAGTATGCAAATGTAAGCGTGTCTTCCTTTTTCAATAGATAGATCATCTTGCAATAGATGTAATTTCCTAAATAAAGAAATAGAACCACGTTTTTCATGCGGCTGCGAGAACTTATTTTTAGATTGAAGGGGGTGCTAACCCCAAAAATGTTCAGATCACTAGAAAGATTAACAATCATTTAATTCACGTTCATGTAAGAAGATCTCGCTCAGCTAGGGTTCAGTTAACTAGGCTCTGCTAAAATTTAGTTCATATAAACGAAAAGTTCCTCTGTATATTGAAAATTCATTGGGAGATAGGACCTGCAGACAGTGTCGCCAGATCGAGTTAAATCGAGGGGAATACAATTTACCCCCTCTCTGATGACCAGAGTAATATGTAACACGTTGCGCGGCACGTCACGTGACCAGTCTACGGTCTTAGTGGGGGACGTTGGAGTGTGCTCATGGTAGTGGAAGGGGAAAAGGAGGAGAGGAAAAACCAACCAGTTTTGGTTGTTTCTGGCATCACTGCCTGCAGGTTGACTTACAAGAAGAAGACGCGGTCATGGGGTCTCAGATTTTCTCGAAACTTTGCATATTGGTAGATTTTGTTCTCCTGTTTATGAAAATGTAGCATTATAGGCATAGATACTCAACAACCTTTGAGATATTTACAATTGAAATTTCATTATACCCGTCAAGTACAGTTTCAGTTCAAATCCCTTGTTCTCTTTTTCCTTTTAATTTCTTTTCACTCTATCTATTTTTATTGATTGGATTTTATAAATGAATTATGAGTGCATTTTCAATTAAAAAGATAAACAGAAAAAAAAAGGAAAAAGAGGATAAGGGATTTGAACCCTGGCCTTCCTAGTACCAACACCTAGTACGTTACCACCACGCCGTTTCGCACTTGACAATAAATTCAACTGAAACTGTACTTAACAGGTAAAATAAAATTTCAATTGTAAATATCTCAAAAGTTATTGAGTATCTGACCCTATAATGCTATATTTTCATAAACAGGAGAACAAAATCTACCAATATGAAAAGTTTCGACAAAATCTAAGGCTCGATGACCGCGTCTTCTTGTTAGAAGAACAAGGAAGATCATATTTATTGTATGCTTATGCAGTTTCAAATGGCTATTATGGACCGTTTATTCTGAAAGCGATGTAAGTCGATTATTGGAAAAAATTGCGTAATCACAGAATAAACAAATAATTTCGAGTAACATTTTGTTCATAAACACTTTTCGATAGAAGCAAAAATGGATTTAAACCACTTCTAAAATAACCGGTCCGTATATCGATAATTTCGTGTCGCTTTAAAGGAAATTAAAATTAGATCGCGGAACTTTATGGAACTATATGATGTCTTCTTCTTGTTAGTGGGGGACGTTGGAGCGTGCTCATGGTAGTGGAAGGGGAAAAGGAGGAGAGGAAAAACCAACCAGTTTTGGTTGTTTCTGGCATCACTGCCTGCAGGTTGACTTACAAAAAGAAGACGCGGTCATGGAGTCTCAGATTTTCTCGAAACTTTGCATATTGGTAGATTTCGTTCTCCTGTTTATGAAAATGTAGCATTATAGCCATAGATACTCAACAACCTTTGAGATACGTCAAGATTGATGAAGTTAGTGTTTCTCTCATATTATGTTCCTTTTCAATAAAATTTTTATAATTTGCTTCCTATAGATATTATGAGTGTATTTTTCATGTGCAAAATACAATTAATTAAAATAGATAAACTGAACAGAAAAAAAGAAAAAAATGTAGAAAAAGGAAAAAGGGATTTGAACACTGGCCTTACCGATAATGAATCTAGTACGTTACCGGGACGTTGGAGCGTGCTCATGGTAGTGGAAGGGGAAAAGGAGGAGAGGAGAAAACAACCAGTTTTGGTTGTTTCTGTCATCACTGCCTGCAGGTTGACTTAGAATAGATAGAAAATGTTCTTTCAGAAGACTCACCAGCTTCTGTATCCAGGTGTGCCAGGTATAGCTCCATTGGCAGCCGCGGCAGCCTCCCTCTGCTTCTTGTTCACGAGGAAACTCTGAAACGATAATGAAACCAAGCCGTGTCAGTCAACGTTGCCGCGTGAAAATCGTCGAAGAAATCCGTCGGCAGCAACTACCTGAAGCCGTTGTTTAACTTCCGTCGACGCGATCGCACTGTGATCATGCTTGTCCTTCTTCCTGAGAGCCTCTAGCCGCTCCTTTTCCCTTCGTTGTTCCTCCAGCTGCTTCTGCTGTTCCCAAACCTGCGACAATGATTCTCACTATAGTCTGAATTGTTCAGAGAAACAGAAGACATCTTTGTTAGTCCCATTATCATACCTTCAATTGGTGCATTTGTTGTTCGTGCAGCTCGATCAGCTGGCGTTCCTGCGCCTGATACTGTTGCCGCAGGATCTGCTGCTGGAGCTGGTGTTGTTGTTGCAGCTGCAAGAACATAGACCCGATTTAATCGAGAAGACAAAACAAGACCACCGACACTTATCGAGATGTTACCGTCGACCAGACGGGCCAGAAAGTTGCCAACCAAGTTCGACAATTTATTACTAGACGGCGGATCTTTATGCGAAAGAAGAATTTGTCCGTGCCAATTGTTGGAAACTGAAGTGAACGCTTTGAGTGCTACACGACAATGCGACAAAATCGAAACAATTTATTATTTGAATATGTATTTAATAATACAAGTATAGAAACACAAAGTAACATTCTCGCACCTTGTAGATCTTAATAAAATTCCGGTTGCTTAACAGATTGTGGTAAAAATTGATTTTGGAATTTAATAAAAAAAAAAAAAAGATTGTCTTGGTCATATATGACCGACCTAGCAATCAAAGGGTTAAATCAAAGTGTACTAACAATTTTAATATAAATCGAGAATAATATACCAACATCATCCATTTTTTTTCTAATGTCTCTACAGGTTTGTATTCGATGAATCCATTTTTGTGATAAATTGCATAAAATCCACAGTCTGTTTATTAATATAGTGCAACTTAGACTGTGAACTTTTTGTGCAATATAAAATTAGTCTGCATTGATATTCAGATACAGCAAGTACACATTTATATTTGTTTTCTTAATAATTTCAAACGAATAGGCGATAATTGTACAACAATATCTTTAAATTCTTTAAATGTTGTGTTGTTTTGCATTTGATCTACACAGTTTTCGCATAAATGCATAAAGTCCGCAGTCTAGTAAGGACTATCGAATAGAATGGAAGGGATAGATTGAATGGAAGGAATAACGGGGTGGGGAGCGGTAGGGGGAGTGGGGGAAGTAAAGGAGAAACATTCTACATTGTCAACGACATTAGGAATGTCGATTAATGCCGATCAATGACGATAAATTCCTTGATTTCATAAAAAAAATATTCAAATTGTTCGACGAACATTTTACGTATAGAAACCATATTTTTACTCTAACCCTTTGCGCGGTCTTGTTTATCCAGTGCGACTGGACAACAATTTCGCGTATCAACGATACACGTTTACGAACGAGCCTTTCTTGTTTACGCTGTGCCATTTTCGACACGTTGCATTGTATTTATACTGTGTAGACTGCGGATCTTTATGCAAAATAAAAATGTTCTGCATTAATTAGACGGTACTGGAACCAAATAAAAATGTTCTGCATTAATTACAAGGTACTGGAGAGCGAAATAAAAAATGTTCTGCATTAATCGCAAGGTACTGGAGTGGCAAATAAAAATTCCTTCCTGTAATCATTTGAATAAGTCGATGACGGTGTATTCGGTACCCTTAAATCCCCCTTTTCATCTTTCCGCTACTTCGTGTTTCACTTCTATGTATATTTTATCTCGTGAATGCATAAAATCCGCAGTCTAATAACACGTGTCTAAAAAATTCAGAAAAAATTCACAGTCGCGTGTGCTATTACGTCGAATGTTTATGAATTTTTTCGTAATTTTTTTTTTTTTCATTAAGCAGAACAGAAGAAATAGAGCATAACTCATTAAATCGTGCTCACCCTATTATAACTACCCTTGTGGTATGGGTGGCGACTTGAAACGTCCACACAGGGTTTTCTTTGGGGTCCCTATCGAATGGTATGAAGAAAGATCAATTTTTGGTTTCGGGGACACATTTGACCACCTTATCCGGCTACAGGAGAGAGGGTAGGGATATGAGATAGGGTAGAAATACGAGACACCAAGGTTTCCACCAATACACGATGTGAATGCTGAAACACTTTTCCAAAATGGGTGTATTCGATTTTGAAAAAAAGTTGAATACCACCTGCAAAATTTCATGCGTAAAAAAGTTGAATATACAATGAAATTAAGGAAAATGATATTGGCGCAAGGTTCGATCTTTTTGATCGAATTTCAAACAGATCGAACCTTGCGCCAATATCATTTTCCTTAATTTAACTCAAAATTCGATCGATAGAAATCATAAGTATGTGAATATATAATCTAGAAAAGGATTTTATTCGAGGTGTAAAAAATCTGTATCTATTCTGAGAATATTTATGCCTAGACTCCGAATATTTATGCAAGGCAAATATTTAAGAAGCGTGATATTGACGAGCTTCACATTTTTAGTACAGGTCACGCAATAAATACTTTTTTCATTATTCTCGTCAACAACGAAATTGAGATCGTGATCTAGGGGTGTGCGAGTACTCGATTTATTCGAGTATTTGAATTTCGAAATTAACTCTCGGACAACGGACCGTTCTTACAATTATATTTATGCCTAGACTCCGAATATTTAGGCACGGTAAATAGTTAAGAAGCGTGATATTGACGAGCTTCACATTTTTAGTACAAGTCACGCAATAAATACTTTTTTCATTATTCTCGTCAACAACGAAATTGAGATCGTGATCTAGGGGTGTGCGAGTACTCGATTTATTCGAGTATTCGAATTTCGAGTCGAGTAATGATTGTTCTGTCGAGTGTTTGAATTTTCCGAGTTACTTGAAATCGACGAACTGCTTGAAAACAACGCGAGCTACTTGAAAAAATCAACCGGCACGAATATTCGACACCTCGTGAAATTTCGATTTACTCGAAAATGAATTTTCAGCTCGAAATTTTTCGAATTACTCGAATATATTCGAACAGATCATTAACTTTCGAGTTACTCGTAAAAATTCGAATTGCTCGAGTTACTCGAACATTTATTTATTTACTATCAAATACTATTCTAACTATAAGGAAGAAAAATATGACCCTAATTTAATGCTTCTGCTTTATTTTCATGTTTTCATGAAGAAAACATATTCGAATTTTTACGAGTAACTCGAAAGTTAAAGATCCGCTCAAATATATTCAATTCGGTTTGAATATATTTACTCGAAAATGAATTTTCAGCTTGAATTTTTTCGAATTACTCGAATATATTCGAACAGATCTTTAACTTTCGAGTTACTCGTAAAAATTCGAATTGCTCGAGTTACTCGAACATTTATTTATTTACTATCAAATACTATTCTAACTATAAGGAAGAAAAATATGACCCTAATTTAATGCTTCTGCTTTATTTTCATGTTTTCATGAAGAAAACATATTCGAATTTTTACGAGTAACTCGAAAGTTGAAGATCTGGTCGAATATATTCAATTCAGTTCGAATATATTTACTCGAAAATGAATTTTCATCTTGAATTTTTTCGAATTACTCGAATATATTCGAACAGATCTTTAACTTTCGAGTTACTCGTAAAAATTCGAATTGCTCGAGATACTCGAACATTTATTTACTTACTATCAAATACTATTCTAACTATAAGGAAGAAAAATATGAAGCTAATTTAATGCTTCTGTTTTATTTTCATGTTTTCATGAAGAAAACATTTTCGAATTTTTACGAGTAACTCGAAAGTTGAAGATCTGGTCGAATATATTCAATTCAGTTCGAATATACTTACTCCAAATGAATTTTCAGCTTGAAATTTTTCGAATTACTCGAAACCCTATCGTTGATCTATCCAACTTTGCATTGATGATGCTCGACTCTTTCGAGTTTGATTTTCTGAATATTCAAGAACACTTTAAAATATTCACGCAACTTTCAATGGCAAAAGAATCTAGTCTATCTTCACCACACGAATCTGAAATGTGAACTGAATTTCCACTTAAATCTCCAACCGTCGATGAATGATTGAAAATAGTGAAGACATGCTTTATCGTCGTCTATAATTAGTACAAACTACTTGTATACAATCTCGGTAGTGTGTTCTTATGGTTGTTGCGTGGAATGAATTTACAGATAGATGATGCAACAAATTATTTTATCATGGATATTCAAGACAAGCATGAAATATACACAAATAGCATAAATAACATATATACATTCACGTATCGTATATGTTTTTAAACGCGAATATGCAAACCACATGCATTATGCAAGAAATATATTTTTAGAACCTCTTAATCACGAAAACATTCTTACAAAAATATTCATTTGCATAAACATTCGGAGTCTATTTACGACCACGTATTCACTGCATTAGTTAGCAATTTTTTAACCTATTTCATAAAGTACACGTCAGTTTTCCTTTTTCTCTTTTAATGCAACCAGCTGTCTCATTAATTCAATTACCCACAGAAAACGAGTAAAATTAAACGTCGAGATTTTCATATTCCGTGTTAAATAGATCCGACTTCCGGTTGTCGGAGGATTAAAAAAAAAAACAAGACGGACATCTCGTATATCTACCATCTCCTCTATACCAGTTGTGTCCGATCACATAAACTCGGAATGCAACGATATCGAGGAGCGTTCGTTTGGGAACGATCGGGGAGGGAATTTCGGGAGGCCGGAAGACGGGAGAATCCGTTTGTTTGACGGTGATGGCGGATACGTTACCTCTAGTATCTTTTGCTGGAGCGCGTGACCGTGGAGGGTGGCCGTGGTTGGATCGCCGGAGGCGGTGTGATAGACGTTGGGTGTCAAGGTGGCCGTAGCGCCGCCAACTCCGCCGACCAAGTCCCGCGGTCTAGACATGGGTGAGCCCGGTGTGTCCCTGGCCATTTCTGCGCACACACAACAACCACCGATCGCTCGAGTTTCGCTCTCCTTACCCCCCTCTGCCACCCCCTCACTCTCCCTCTCTCTTTCTCACTCTCTTTATCTGTCACTGTTTTTCTGTGTCCCTCTAGATTTTCGTCTATCTCGCGAGCGCGTCGGAAGCGCGACTAATCGCGAAACGAGCGTCGAACGTCGCAAAAGATAGGCGACCGCGAAAAACTGCCACGGGCTCGTTCGTCCGCGCGCGCGATCATTATCGGCGTGTTGAATCGTCGCTCGCGACACGATAGCACGGCTATTTTTAGAAATCGCGAGTGCGCGCGTGTGCACGCCGGAACCTTATCTGCCAGCCCGTTGTTCGCGGTTCCGAGCAAATTTCACGGAGACCGGCTGCGATACACGCGAATCGAACCGAGTCGAATCGAGAGTCGTGTCGAGTCGGATCGTGATCGATCGAGAAAAAAAGACTGTGCGCAGACGTGAATGCCGAGCGAACGGTCAGCGGAGACGCGGTGAGTATACTCCGGAGGCGACGATGAGGAAGTTTGCAGCGGGTCGCAATGGTTTCGCGAACATAAATTCGAATCCGTCCGAATCGGATGACGCGACGCACAGTGGGTCGGAATTGCAAAACGCTGGATCATATTCGCGTGATGTTGGTATTTCCGAAAAATTTCGTTTTCGATCGATGAATACTATGCGAAAGTGTCTGTATAGAAGAAGATGCTTGAACTTAGGGGTGCGGGAGTGTCCGCAAGTTGCGAGCTGAGCTGAACTCGATTCGATTGCTCGAGCCGAGTCGAGCGTTTGAATTTTCGGAGCTACTTGAAATCGACGAAATGGTTGAAAAGAATGCGAGGTACTTGAAAAAATCAACCGGCTCGAATATTCGACCCCTCGTGAAATTTCGATTTACTCGAAAATGAGTTTTCAGCTCGAAATTTTTCGGATTATTCGAATATATTCGAACAGATCTTTGACACTAGAACTACCGGACAAGTCGAAATGACTGGTTTCTAAATTTTTCTTTTACAAATATTGAAATTATAAAAATGTTTTCCGGAGTAATGTTTTAGTCAACTTTTCTATTAGAGTATATATTTAAACAAAAGTTGTACGGAAGTTGAATAAATGCATTCTTGTCGTTATTAGAAGGCAATATACACTAGTCGCGTTTAGCGCTCGGTAGTTCTAGTGTTAACTTTCGAGTTACTCGTGAAAATTCGAATTGCTCGAGTTACTCGAACATTCATTTATTTACTATAAAATACTATTTTAACTATAACGAAGAAAAATATGACGCTAATTTAATGCTTCCGTTTTATTTTCATGTTTTCATGAAGAAACATATTCGAATTTTTACGAGTAACTCGAAAGTTAAAGATCCCTTCGAATATATTCAATTCAGTTCGAATATATTTACTAAATTAGCGTCATATTTTTCTTCCTTATAGTTAGAATAGTATTTGATAGTAAATAAATGAATGTTCGAGTAACTCCAGCAATTCGAATTTTTACGAGTAACTCGAAAGTTAATGATCTGTTCGAATATATTCGAATAATCCGAAAAAGTTCGAGCTGAAAATTCATTTTCGAGTAAATCGAAGTTTCACGAGGGCTCGAATATTCGAGCCGGTTGATTTTTTCAAGCAGTTCGCATTCTTTTCAAGCAGTTCGTCGATTTCAAGTAGCTCGGAAAATTCAAACGCTCGACTCGACTCGAAATTCGAATACTCGAATAAATCGAGTACTCGCACACCCCTAGGCTTGAACGCTTCTCTATTGCATCGAGTAGGTTTTTCAGACAGTGCTTCTAGTATAAAAATATTATTTTTAAATATCTAAGTAACTAATAATTATTTTTGTCATTCTACCACAATACGTTTTTTTACACGTAGAATGACGAGAGGAATCAATCTATGTGAACAAGAGTATGCGTTTCAGTGTAATTTCTTTCGATCGAAATGAATTATATTGATAAATCTGATTCGGCGCAAGGTTCGATCAAGATGGCGAAACATTTACAAACAACCAGACCTTTTTTGCGTCTATGTCAAGAATGTTTGGTGTGGAAACCGTTAAAATTCTCAAGGACTGGTCTTACACGAAATTGTCTATAGCTAAAAAAGAAAAATGGATCGATCCTTGCGCCGAAATCAGATTTATCGATATAATTCATTTCGATCGACAGAAATTACACTGAAACGCATACTCTTGTTCGCATAGATTGATTCCTCTCGTCATTCTACGTACAAAAAAACGTATTGTGGTAGAATGACAATAGTATGCGTTTCCATTGGAAAGAATAATGTTCATTGCACATGCACCATTGCACTTTTAAAGATAAACTAAGGGGTCCTACGGATGTAGAGTACTGATCAACTCCATTCTCATCCTTTTTCTTTGATATTTTTCCGTGACTGTGCTTGTAACAAACTTATAGCTCGAAACAACTGCGTCGATCACCCTATATAAATACAAGTTTTGTCTGAAACATTTTTTTGGTATCGTCTATAATTTTTGAGTAGCGGAAGTTTGTCGAGAATACGGGCTTTTCAAAGCGTTGCGCGACGCTTCGAACGCGGTATGTCCGCTTGACTCACCCTTTTGCGGCAAATGCGTGAACGCGGACGCGATCTCGACGCTTCTATAGCCCACGTCTTCTGAAACAGAACAGAGAATCGGTTCAGCGATTTCGATGATCGAACGGTGCTGCGTTGCCTGCCTGCCTTTCTTTCTTTCTCTCTTTTTCTCTCTCACTGTATCTCTTTCTTTCTCTCTCTCTCTCACTCTCTTTCTCTGTATTCACGGATCGCGTCGGGGAGAGGCGAAAATGGGTCCAAAATGGCTGGCCGATGGTAGCGATCGCGAAAGAGAATGGACGAGCATCGAGTTAGCGAACGAGCAGAGGTCACTGCACGCTGCATTCCTTCGAGTCAAGTCCAAGGTTAATCGAAGGAGGGCCGTTCTCCGACGCGCGTGCTTCGCTCTTCTCCCTTTTTCTTTTCGGCCCGTCGATATCGAGAACCGCGAAACCTCTGCTCCGAAAATGGGATCGTCGGCTTCGGGATACATGTATCATGATCGGTGAAGATTCTCTCTCTCTCTCTCTCTCTCTCTCTCTCTCTCTCTCTCTCTCTCTCTCTCTCTAGCGGTTTCGTTTCGAACACCGTTTTTCTCGTCTTGTCTCGTCTCGTCGCGTTCGGCTTCGTGACGCCGTCCGTTGCCGACCAAGGAGACAATTAAGGCCCACATTGATTAGAGTAATTGCCACAAAAAGCGTTATCCGGATGTACGCGTTTAAACCCTGCCTAGTTATCAATTACACGAAAATTTTACGTCAGGACCGTCTCTCTCTCTCGTTCTGTCTCCACGAGTGTCCCTTAGATGTCTTCCTTGACAAATTTCAACGACCATGGACTTTATGTATTTATAACAGAATTGGGGCAATTTAAAATAGTACAAACATTTCAAAAACGTAAAACTGTCGTTGTTGTCTCGGTTGTCTACAACTTATTAAGATTGTTAACACTAAACCACGGTCAAAATGACCGGTTTTCTATTTCACATTTATTGAAATTAGGAAAACAATTTCATAACAAATGACTCAATTGACTTCTGTATTTAAGTAGATATGGTAATGGAAATGGTACAAAGTTTAAAGAAATTCAACCTTCTCACTTCTTTAACACTAAACTTACCAAGCACAAAACATATAAAAGTGAAATGCACTATAGAAGTGAAAAGATTTAATTTACTTTAACTTTTTACGGGTTTCATTATAATCTGTGCTTAAATAAAGAAGTCAGTTGAATCATTTTCTATGAAAGCGCGTTTATTATTGCAATAATTGTGAAATAGAGAACCGATCATTTGACCGTGGTAGGTTTAGTGTTAAGGCGTTTTACTAGGACCGCCTCTTTCGTTCTTCCTCCACGAGTGGTCTCTTAGAGGATCGTGTCTTCCTTGACAAATTTCAACGACCATGGACTTTATGCATTTATAACAGAATTGGGGCCATTTAAAATAGTACAAACATTTCAAAAACGTAAAACTGTCGTTGTTGTCTCGGTTGTCTACAACTTATTAAGATTGTTAACACTAAACCACGGTCAAAATGACCGGTTTTCTATTTCACATTTATTGAAATTAGGAAAACAATTTCATAACAAATGACTCAATTGACTTCTGTATTTAAGTAGATATGGTAATGGAAATGGTACAAAGTTTAAAGAAATTCAACCTTCTCACTTCTTTAACACTAAACTTACCAAGCACAAAACATATAAAAGTGAAATGCACTATAGAAGTGAAAAGATTTAATTTACTTTAACTTTTTACGGGTTTCATTATAATCTGTGCTTAAATAAAGAAGTCAGTTGAATCATTTTCTATGAAAGCGCGTTTATTATTGCAATAATTGTGAAATAGAGAACCGATCATTTGACCGTGGTTATTTTTAGTGTTAAGGCGTTTTACTAGGACCGTCTCTTTCGTTCTTCCTCCACGAGTGGTCTCTTAGAGGATCGTGTCTTCCTTGACAAATTTCAACGACCATGGACTTTATGCATTTATAACAGAATTGAGGCCATTTAAAATAGTACAAACATTTCAAAAACTTGAAACTGTCGTTGTTGTTTCGGTTGTCTAAGACTTATTAAGAATGTTAACGAAAAACCACGGTCAAAATGACCGGTTTTGTATTTCACATTTATTGAAATTAGAAAAACAATTTCATAAGAAATGACTCAATTGACTTCTGTATTAACTTCTGTATACATTAAGCAGATATGGTAATGGAAATGGTACCAAGTTTAAATAAATTCAACATTCTCACTTCTTTAAGGCGTTTTACTTTCAGATGTTTTGTGCTTGGTAGGTTTAACTCTTTGCGGACGCGTGTCTGCAGTCGCCCAAGTAAAATTGCTACTCCGTGACTAAAAATCACTTTTTTTAAATTTATGACTTCAAGAAACACCAAACAAATTTTTACCAAACACAATACTTGCTCCTTCATTTAATTCTTATGCGTAGCTTTCCATATTTGCCATAAATGCATGTCTAGTGATTACTGTCTTTTACAGCTGGTTCCAATAATTTTCATCTTGCATAAAGATCTGCTGTATATCCAAGACACATATCTAAACGGATACCAAAATATAATTCTTCACTATTAACCTTTAGCAGACGGGAATTATTTTTAGCATTCATCTCGATCTTTCAAATATATTTTACTTGTGAAATAAAATTGTGCGTTGAGAAGTGAAGTATATGAACGAAACGAAGGGAAAAGTGTTGTGTTTGGTAAAAATTTGTTTGATATTTTTTTTTTTAGAGTAATAATTTCTTTAAAAATTATTAGCAGTCCCTTAACGGTAAAATTACTATGGCGGATATTTGTCGAAACTCGTCCGTAAACGGTTAATAGAATTAATAATGCTGCAAGAAATTTTCTTTGAAAGACACTCACTGGTTCGACGCACGGGTTCGTGCTAGGCTACTCTCTCCGACATTCTTGCAATGCATGCGCATACTTTTACTGGGTCCAGCGTGAAACTTGTAATTACGTAGCTCGCAAAGATATGTATATTGTACGTTTGGATTTTTCTACGAAATTTAGCTGTCTGTCATGTATTTGACTTCGGTGCCACGACTGGTCGTATGCAGCAGCAATTTGCAAGGAATTGGATCGCACGAACGGATTAGCATTCGCTTTTTTATCTTATCCGCAGCGACACAAAAAATTGTGTCATTCTACTGCCCCTTCTAAGAGAGCATCGTAAATCTAGCCCCAGGAACCGGAATGTCCTTATCTAGAGTCCCATAAAAATGCTAAACGAGACTGATGTATATTCCTTTACGATAATAGCAGGATTTAATTTATTCAGATTGCATAGAATTTCTATGGTAACATGTACATCAGGCATGGGCCTGCTTCTCCCATCAACCTCTCTTTCATGCGTTTGGCAGGCATATCCACAAGTAGCTCACTTGGAGGCAAATTCGAGGGAGACGCCTATTTCTCCACTGATCTCTATACTAGGGATACGGGATTCGGATTCTGAAAATGTCCAGAATTGAAATATCTCAAAGAAAAAACCAAGTCGTGTGGTCAAATTTAAAAAAAAAAAAAAAATAGGAAACTTATGTAACTCTTTGCGAGCTCGTATCTTTGACGCCGATCGCCCAAACAATTTCACCGTTCTATAACCCATAAATGATTTTTAAACAAACTGCATACTACCTATACTCAAAAAAAGTCAAACATTATCAAACACAACAGTTTTCCTCATTATTTAATTCTTGTGTACAGTTCTGGAACACATAATTCCATTTCACCGCGATAAACATACAATCACTCTGTCAAAAAGTATGCTAAAAATAATTCCCGTCCCCAAGGGGTTAAAGGGTGTGCCATACTCTATTTAGACACTCTACTACCGTTAGCGGTTGCTCTAACTGGTGACAGTTTTACACTGAAACCGACTCACAGCTTTATGTCGAACATGCTCTTCGCAACGAGCCGCGAAAAAATCATTCAATAGAAGAAATCCTCGTCTAATCCAATTGCTCGGAGGAACATTGGAAATCTGCTTAGAATGTTTGTTAGCATTTCCAACGACTGTCCATCGAGGGCTGCGTTTCTAGCGCTTCCGTTTCACTTCAGAAGCGTGTCCCTCGCCTCGTCGTTTTCGCGTTTCACGTTGTTCGAGGTTGGCCGACGTCGAGACGCTTGCCGGTATTATTAGCGGACGAATGTCGGTGTGTAGGTCGGGCAAACTGTTGCTCGAGAACCCCCTCGGGTACTGCGCCGACCCGTGGTACACGGATTCGCGTCCCCAAGGCATCCGAGCCGATAATTCGACCGGCTGCGAGGACACCGTTCCTCGAACTATGCGAGACGGGTCGTCGCAACAGGTGGATCGGTATCCGGGTACGACATCACCGGCTGAAAACACGACAGGGACGCATAGAACTCTCGAACCACTGCGTCGGCGTGTGAAGAGTCCAAACGCTTCGGGTAAGAGCGGTTTGAGTTTCCTTTTTGGCTCCCATAACAAGCCGACAGCCATCTTTACGGCTCCCGATGCTGCGAGGCTACCAACCGGGTCGAGAAACTACGCCGAAATTTGTCGAATACCCGTTCGGATGGACAAATTTCGAAACCCCATACTTTTAATTAGGGGTGTGGGAGTGTCCGCAATTTACGAGCTGAGCTGAACTCGATTCGATTGCTCGAGCCGAGTCGAGCGTTTGAATTTTCCGAACTACTTGAAATCGACGAACTGGTTGAAAAGAATGCGAGCTACTTGAAAAAATCAACCGGCTCGAATATTCGAGCCCTCGATTTACTCGGAAATGAACTTTCAGCTCGAAGTTTTTCGAATTACTCGAATATATTCGAACGGATCTTTAACTTTCGAGTTACTCGGAAAAATTTGAATTGCTCGAGTTACTCGAATATATTCGATCAGAGCTTTAATTTTCGAGTTACTCGTGAAAATTCGAATTGCTCGAGTTACTCGAATATATTCGATCAGATCTTTAATTTCCGAGTTACTCGTGAAAATTCGAATTGCTCGAGTTACTCGAATATATTTGATCAGATCTTTAACTTTCGAGTTACTCGTAAAAATTTGAGTTGCTCGAGTTACTCGAATATATTCGATCAGAGCTTTAATTTTCGAGTTACTCGGAAAAATTTGAATTGCTCGAGTTAATCAAATATATTCGATCAGAGCTTTAATTTTCGAGTTACTCGTGAAAATTCGAATTGCTCGAGTTACTCGAATATATTCGATCAGATCTTTAATTTTCGAGTTACTCGTGAAAATTCGAATTGTTCGAGTTACTCGAATATTCATTTATTTACTATCAAATACTATTCTAACTATAAGGAAGAAAAATATGACGCTAATTTAATGCTTCTGTTTTATTTTTTTATTTTCATGAAGAAAACATATTCGAATTTTTACGAGTAACTCGAAAGTTAAAGATCTGTTCGAATATATTCGAGTAATTCGAAAAATTTCAAGCTGAAAATTCATTTTCGAGTAAGTCGAAGTTTCACGAGGGCTCGAATATTCGAGCCGGTTGATTTTTTCAAGTAGCTCGCATTCTTTTCAAGCAGTTCGTCGATTTCAAGTAGCTCGGAAAGTTCGAACGGTCAGTACTCTACTCGAAATTCGAATACTCGAATAAATCGAGTACTCGCGCACCCCTACTTTTAACCCTCAGAAGTTCCTCAGGGTGAAAATTCAAACATTTACATAAAGGCCGATACTGTCATCACACGGGACTCACAATCAGTGATGCCAGAAATGTCAGCTTTTCGTGCAAAAAAAGAGAAACGTCTAATTAGTACATTAAGAGAAACCAAATTAGTACATTACTGATGCCGCGCGCGAATACGCATGCGCGAAAAGCTGACATTTCTAGCATCACTGCTCACAATATATCGTCGGGTTACTGCCAAAACAAGGTAACTCCATAATGTGAACTTTTGAGAAATCGTCATTTGAAAATTTAAATTGATATGAAAAATCGTCACAGCTTCAAAATGATTTATTGATTGAAAAGAAATCAAAGTAAGTAACAAAATAAAAGAAGTTGTCTAGTTTTGTCAGTATGTTTTTCGAACATCTTTTAATCTAATGGAGTACTTAACTCCGAATTGAGTAAAAGTGGAGTTAGCTTGTTTTGGCAGTAACCCGACGATATATTGTATCAAAAATTCAATTTCGACCACGGATAAACGGGTTTCCAATTTACTGTGGAGAGGCGAGAGATATCGGCGAGCATGAGAGCGCTCGCGGGCAAGGGCTGCGGGCGAGAAGAGAGAGAGAGAGAGAGAGAGAGAGAGAGAGAGAAGCGTTTCGCCGAAGAGGAGTCGACGGAACTTTTTACTCGTGTTCCTGGCCGGTGGCCGACTAGCTAAGATTAGACGTACGCTTGCTATATATAGGATGACATTTATATACGCGCCTACTAAACGCGGCGAACGTACACGCGTTTCGGTCTCCATCTTTCTCTCACTCTCTCTCTCTCTCTCAATCTCTCTCTCTGTCTCTATCTTTCCTTCTCACGATCTTGTGCTCTGTTGCCGTGTTTCGTCGCTTCCTTCGTCCATCCCTTAGATCTCTGCTTGAAGAATACCCGATCGGCAACGACGCGATCGGCCCGAATTCACAAGCGATTTTCAATTTTCGATTTTCAAAGAACGAAAAGACGAGCAATCGACCGGTGGCCAGCCTGTCGGAGACGGTGCATGACCGTCCGCGTTCTAAATTGATCCCATGACTCCGCCTAAGTGGCGCGAATGATTCCAGTGACGTCAGACCCGTGTCTCCGACGGTCTCTCTGGTTCCTCGTGCCGGATCCGCGAATCGCGGTCAGTCGCGCCACTCGGCTCCGCCGTTCCAAGGGGAATTCGACAGTGGTAGTCGGACGCTGGCAGTGGTTCGATCGTTCGTTCGTTCCTTAGACCATATACATACAGTGAAGAACAAAAGTGTATCAATACCATTCGAAATAGCATAACTTTCTTTTTTTCTTTTTAAATTGGATCAAATCACTTTTGAGTGTTCTTGAGAAGTTAACCCCTTGCACTATAACGACGGGCCAGACTCGTGACGTGGAGATCGAACGAAATCTATTAAATATGTAAATTATCAATTTCCTTTAAACCGAAACAAAAATTCTATTTTGTTGTTGTCGATATATAGCCGTTAGAGAATATGCAAGCATTTAATAAGTATATTTTCTTTTTCCGAAACGTGTCTTATGAACTCAAACAAATGCATGCTGGAAAATTGCATCGATATTGGTTCATTGGTTTATTATAAACCGAGTAGTTATAGACCATTAACCTCTTGCAATATTTTAACGAGTCAGACTCGTGATGAAGATTTTAATTAAAGTCTAACAAAGATGAAACCTTTCTTTTCAGACGAAATAAAATTTTACTTGCATGCGCCTGGCAGTCAACGTGTTAAAATGAGAGAATATTTCTCGAATTTTTGAAACATTCAATTTCGTCGGAATAACGAAAGAAATAGAAAAAGTTGATTTTTTTTAACTCTGTTTGTCCGAGCCTGTACTGAGAATTTCAGAAACGTGTCTTATGAACTCAAACGTGGAAGAAATGCAAGGTTAGGTGGATTTAATGGTAACAAGAATGGAGAGCCTGAAAAGGTAAATAACAAAAGGAAGAGAAGGCCAGGAAATAGAAATAAAGAAGGAGATAAAGAGTCTGTCCAATTAAATAATAGATCATTAAAATTTCTATCAATTTTTGTTTATAACTTCAAATGAAACACGTGAAATTGCACGAAATATGAAAATTGATATCGTTCGGAACTGTATGGTCTAAGTGTAACTTCTTTCGATCGAAATGAATTATATTGATGAATCTTATTTCGGCGCTAGGTTCGATCCGTGTGTGGATCATTCTCAAGAGATTTTATGCGTTTGCTGTGCAACGGTTACAATGAAAGAAAAACAAAATATTTTTATGAATAAGAGTTACGGCGGAACGTTCCACAGCAAACGCATAAAATCTCTTGAGACTGATCCACACACGGATCGAAACGTTGAGATAATAATATAACTGCAAATTTGTTGACTTTCAATAGGATCGAACCTAGCGCCGAAATCAGATTCATCAATGTACGGTCTAAGGTTCGTTCGTGTTTCGAAGTTTCAGTTCCTCGACGCGACGAGAGGGCTCGTTTTTCCGCCCCCGCCGCGGCCCGACTCGTTCCACTGTTCTCTCTCTCTCTCTCTCTCTCTCTCTCTCTCTCTCTCTCACTCTCTCTCTCTCTCTCTCTCAGCTGCTCGTTTACCATCGCTTTCAAAACGTGAGCGCGGCGCGAGGCGGAACGCGGTATCTCTCGAGCTCGTTGCGTTCTTCGAAACCGGTCCTGTCTCTTTCCATCGATCCTTCGTCCCTTTCGAGATCGCCTGGTCCCTCTTATCTGCTTGTCCGCGTACAGAGCACGGCAAAAAGGCACAGACTATGGGCTACAATTTTGCACGTGTAGAAAATGTACAGATAAACGATGGGAGCGAAGCTGTGGCAACGAACGCGTACTATTGTTTCCAAAACGAGGTGTTTACTGTTGAAGCGCGCGGAAGCGGACGTTGTTCGCAGGGTGAGCAGAGGAGAGCAGCTTTTATCGCGGCTCTTGGCACAAACGTACACTCCCGGTCGAAATTCAAAGAGGAAAACGGATTTGCAATGGGGAACGTTAATGCGGAAAAGAACGAAAGCGAAACGACGCGATAACGCGGTCCGTTTTGCAGCGTCTGGAGTTGGTGGCAGCGGTGGGAAACGCAGATACGCTCCGAGCTAGAACAACAGGTGTCCGTTGCCGCATTGGAAATCGTTTTCCGGTTGACACGCAGGAAGCTCGCAAACACGGTTGCTTCCCGCGACCGGGATCGGAGAGACGAGACACGAGAGGAAACCAGACGACACCCGACGAGACGAGACGAGATGAGACGAGACGAGGGAAAAAGAGAGGGAGGGGGGGGATAGGGTCGGGTCGGGTCGGGTCGGTACGAGACGACGCGAGGCAAACCGAGGCGAGGCGAGACGCGCGGTGGACGAGATGAAACGAAAGGAGACGAGAATAGCGCGCTCCGGTTGTTGCGAAAGAGAGCCCATTCAGTCGGAGGAAAAAAGGCGATCCACGGCGTCGATGAGAAGAAGAAGATACGGTTTCTTACGGAAAATTGCGTCGCGCGAAGATCACTATATCGTTCCAATACAACACCAGGAAACGAAACGATCGAGGATTCAGTAGGGATGCTCGCACCTTTCTCAGCGGCGAACGCGGTCACTCTCATCGTCGGCGTCTCTGAATCGCTTAAGCACCGTTTTCCTCAAGTTGTCGAACACCAAGCACGGATATATCCTTTTTCTGCCTCTCTGTCTGCCTACTCCAACCACCCGAAGACCGGTCTCAGTCGATTTCGCGGGACGACTTCGATACGATCGACCGGGTTAATCGAGAACGATGATGGAACTTCGCTACATCGCGTCGCGCGAGCGAGCGAGCGAGCAAAGCCGTCGTCGCGAGCGGTCGCGAGTCGCGACGCGGCGATCCGTGGAAGATTCGCGCGTGCACCACGGATATCGAGAGGATACTGCGCGTGAGCCGCGCGCTACCGCCTCTTTCGCGAATCTCTTGCATTCTGGCGTTCTCGCGCGACCACAGCGCCCTGCATCGCGAGCCTCGCGAATCTCGGCTATTTATAGAGATCCAATGTGTATTGTTGCGTTCGCCGGCCCCTCCGCCTCCCGACAACCACTTCTATTTCTCTCTGTTTTTCGCTCTGCGGCGCGCGACCGCAACGTAATCGCACCGCAACCTCTCTCCGCCGTTCCTCACAGCCTCTCGCTCCCACCCTTTTTTCCTTCTAGCTTCCATCTCTCTTTTCCTCCGTTCCTTCCGCCGCCCACGGCTTATAGTTTATATATACCACCCTCCTATCCGTCGCCGCCTCGCCATCGCTGTCTTCTTCCTCCTCCGCGTCGCACGAACCCGTCCTCGGCTTTGTCCCGAACATTTTCCCCGAGCTCGGAACAGCCGAACCCGATCGGGACGAACAGTGCTGAGGGATTAGCCAATATACGCGATGTAAGCACGTGCTCGAGCCATCGTGAAGAGGGAGCACCATAGAATATGATTGTAGTTGTGATATCACTAGACTGCCGATCTTTATGCAGAATAACATGTTAGATATTTCGTGGAAAGAATCTCGAATATGGAACCTTATCTCTTCAAGGTTCTGGGTTAAGTTCTAAGCGGTCTGACACAGTCCTCTTACCAGAAGGCACCCTCGTGCCCACTCCATGGCCAGCTCCTTCAGGACAGAGTCCCAATCTTTATGCAATGCACTCGTTGCTATTTCTCTCTCTCTCTCTCTCTCCCTCTCCCCCCTCTCCCTCTTCTTCTTCTTCTCCCTTCCTCTCTTTTCCACTCTCTTTCTCTATCTCTCTCCATCTCTCTCTATATATATCTCTCTCTCTTCTTCTTCTTCTCCCTTCCTCTCTCCTTCTCTCTCTCTCTCTCCCTCCTCCCTCCACTCGTTGCAATTTCTCTCTCTCTCCCCCCTCCCCCCTCTCTCTACTCGTTGCAATTTCTCTCTCTCTCTCTCTCTCTCTCTCTCTCTCTCTCTCTCTGTCTCTCTTTCACGAAGTCATTCCAAACTTTCACTCAGCTATATCTCATAAACAGAACCGTGAAGGCCGATAGCCGGAAGACCCAGCGCGGTCGCCTACCATCGTCCATGGACGGTTGTGTTTAGTCTCAAGCATCCCTCTTTAGGGCCTCACGCAGGCGAAGACCCTGCCATAAATCTCTCTTAAGACGCGTTGACGCTAACAAACAATTTTCAACGTCAATTGCGAATAATAGAAATCAAATGGAGATATGCTTAGCTGAGACATTTTTATACAGTCGGTCGCAAAAGTCATTGGCCACCCTTTAAAGACTCACTCTTTGTTAGATTGTTAGTGTGAAATCAGGACCCCCCCCAGATCAAAATACTGTATGGAGATTGGGAAAAGTTGGAGGGTTCCGTGGGTAATTGTCGTGAACTTCTGTACGATAATTGTCGCAAAACGATCCCTTCTTCCGCGGGGTATACCCCGTCGCGAGAGAAATCCTCGGTGAAGGATCCTGTGAATTTCGTCGGAAACGGTCCCCGGAGAGCATGAGCAGGATCCTTCGACCCGGAACAGGTGGTTCGAATGCGACCGCGGTTACGCGGTCTTGTCCTGCAATAGCCACTTGTTAGGGACTGTCGAATGCCCTCTATTCCGCTTTGTCCAACACTTGAACATCGAAAGAAGATCGTGACATATTTGTAGGTGATAGAGGATAGGAAATGGTTGCCTAGAAATTCGCATCTGTCCTCCATTTTCAACTAATTTCTGTGTACAATCTACACCCACCGCATTTTCAGTTTTGTCTTCATCGTGTGAGTATTGAAAGGAGACCGCGACGCTTCCTGGGAATATGGACGTACAGTGATGCCCGGATACATGACCACTAATTATCCCCACCACCAATTGTCTGAACCTTCGCTCGAGGCCCTGCTTTGGTACGAGAGGATTTATTCTGATCATTATCTCGCACAGCTTGTTTCTCATTCTTAGCGGTATTGTTGAAAAAATTATCTGGAAAATGTACCTTAAATCGGAATATACACAAATCTTGATCAACAGAATTAGAATAGGTTATGTCACATTTTGAAACGAGTTTGATAATAATATCTAGACTGCGGATCTTTATGAAAAATAAAACTTATCTGCATGAATTGCAAGAAACGGGAACAAGATGGTCTTTCTTCTTTTAATATACGCTGAATATCGATCTTCTTAAATCCTTCCGATCTTTTTAATATTTTAAATCGAACCTCTAGTAAATATCAGTATGCGAATTTCTTACAGAAGTTGAACCATATTTATCGATATTTTTTCGTCTCTAGTTCGTATATGTTTACTTTGTTCGTCAAAGTTAAGGAATGTTGTTAGGTCGTCAGGTGATTTTGTACTTCTTCCGACAAGTTCGTAGGTTATGAGTTCTAATAACTCGACGCATTTAATTTACTTCTAAAAAATTCTATTAATAATTTTTATTGTTCCGATTCAAAGTTCACGTTGAAATCTCCACTTAGCATCGTCGGAATTTTATCATAATCTTCATTAAGCAATGCCGAACCCTCAACCGTATATACTAATAGAATAGAATATCGTTTCATCGTTTCATCGCCAGATCGGTTTTACGCCTACCACGCCTAAAGAAGTTTCTCTTAAAAAAAGAAACATTTCTGTACAGTCACCTCGTCGGATATACGGCCAACGCCGATCCCGATCGATGACCATATATCCGGACACTGTTTCTAATAGTAACCGAGGCACTTCCACGCGAGTTGCTTAGCTTTTCCAAAGAGCTCGCGCGTTTCGTCCGGTTTCGATTCGATCGATAGCCTCCGGCCTCGCGCGTCTACCGTCTCTCCCGACGTCGACGGCGATGGGGATGGCGACGAGGACGTCGACGACGGCAGTGGTAACGGTATAACTTCAACCCCCAACCTCTAACCCCTAACCCGTTGCCCGCGCACTCGAGTTTCTTCCATTCCCTCCGCGCCTGCCCTCGGGAAGAGGAGGTTTCGCGCGACCGAAAGCTTCCGACCGAACGGGTCACGAGAAAGCCACCTTCCGAAAATAGGAAGCAAGGTCACCCCTCCTCGGCCCGCCGAGGAGCGTGTTCCCTTGCTCCGTTCTCGTTCGCTACACCCCGAACACGCCGAGCGAGCGCGTATCGATCGACCGAACGGTGGCCAAACAGTCCTCGAGAGGGTTACGAGGAAACGTCTCGCTCTTCTTCTCCCTTCCCCCCTCTCTCTCTCTTCTTCTCCCTTCCTCTCTCTTTCTCTATCTCCCTCTATCTCTCTCTCTCTCTCTCTCCTTCTTCTTCTCACTTCCTCTCTCTCTCTCTCCCTCTCTTCTCCCTTCCTCTCTCTTTCTCTATCTTTATACCCCCCCTCTCTCTCTTCTTCTTCTCCCTTCCTCTCTCTTTCTCTATCTCTCTATATCTCTCTCTTCTTCTCCCTTCCTCTCTCTTTCTCTATCTCTCTATATCTCTCTCTTCTTCTCCCTTCCTCTCTCTTTCTCTATCTCTCTATATCTCTCTCTTCTTCTCCCTTCCTCTATCTCTCTCTATCTCTTCTTCAACCCCCCCTCTCTCTTCTTCTTCTTCTTCTCCCTTCCTCTCTCTTTCTCTATCTCTCTCTCCTGCTTCTTCTCACTTCCTCTCTCTCTCTCCCTATCTCTTCTCCCTTCCCCTCTCTTTCTCTATCTCTCTCTATACCCCCCCTCTCTCTCTCTTCTTCTTCTCCCTTCCTTTCTCTTCCACTCTCTTTCTCTATCTCTCTCCATCTCTCTCTCTTCTTCTTCTCCCTTCCTCTCTCTTTCTCTTTCTTTCTCTCTCTCTCTCTGTCTCTCTCTGTCTGTCTCTCTCTCTTTCTGTCTCGTTTCTCACGGGTTTAGGAAATTGGGTCGGGAAACTCTCGGATCCTCGGAGACCGTCTGCGTATGCGTGCGTGTATGGTCGCTCTCGCTATCGTTCCATCGTCCCCTTCGATCCGGCTCGATCCGCTCGATCGAACAGGTGCAACGGGCCACGAACAACGGATATCCCGCCGTTCGATCCGAGGAAAGATTTTTTCCGACGAGTGGCGGGCGTGTCCGGTGTGAGCTCTCCCGCTCGTGACTCCGATCCATCCAGGGCCTCTCGTGTCACTTTCGACTATTTATAGACGACCGCTCGATATGATGTACCGACGTTATTTTTAGCTGCTTACCTAGCTACGGCCCTTTCACCCCCCTTCGAAATAGCTCACGCCCGTAGACTCGAACGGGAACCGAACCGATCCGACGAAACTGGTTCTTGTTTTATCTCGTTTTATCTATCGCTTCGCTTCGTTGTTCGATCGCTTGCCTCCTCCTACTCCTCCCCACCCCTCCTCTGTTTCTCTATTTATTTCTCTATCTCTCTCGATTCGACGAAATTCTCTAACTCCCGCGAGCACCAACGACGAGTTCGCGTTTATTCTTTCGGCCGATCCTTTTTCGTTGGTTCGGTCAGGTGCGGCACACCTGACACTCTCCGTCTATTTCCGTGGTCGGTCGCGTAACTCCGTTTAATTGTGTATTCGCGCGATTATGCCGTCGACTGGCAGCCTCTCGAAATAGCTGAATCGATACGGACGTCCGAAGGTTCGCAATGTCCCACCGACGACGCCGCTCTCTTTCTCTCTCTCTCTCTCGCTCTCTCTCTCTCTCTCTCTCTCTCTCTCTCTCTCTCCTCTTTCTCCTCTTCCTCCTCGTCCTCAACCTCCCGTGACATCCCTGCGAAATTCTCCGGCTGAAATTGCCCCGCCGACACGACCCGGTTTTCCCGGCGCTCGAAACTCGAAAAACACGCCCAAAAAGTAAGGAGAGAGAGAAAGAGAACGGATTGAAACAGGACGGTAGATAAATTCGCTTCGTAGGTGGCCGCTCTCGCACGGTAATACGCCGTATGGCGTGTTAGGACAAAAATAGCGGCGGACTCGTTCGAAAATATCGACTGCTAAAAATACGAGTAAAAATAAACGTCTACACGTGCGAAAACAGGCATTAATATTCGCTCGTATGCTCGTACGTCCATATTTTCGTGTTTCCGGAGGGAACCGATCGCTGTCGAAAATTATCCGACAAGGAAGCTCGACGGAACCGGTTCCAATCGTGTCCGTAACAACGATTTTCGAGTTCTGTCGGATCGATTCTCCTACAGGAAGTCCCGTCGACACGTTCCGCGATAAAGGTCGATTTATACTATCCGCACAGACACGGAACGGTTCCGTTTCGGTATTGTATTTTAACCCCTTGCACTATAATAACGAGTCGGACTCGTGATAAGAACTTCGAACAACATCTACTCAACGTTTAATTATTAATTTCCTTTGAAGCGAAATAAAATTTTGTTGCTGTCGATATATAGCCATTGGGGAATATACAAGCATAAATTTAGATTTTCTTTTTGTTCTAAGAATTAATGGACGACAATCAAGTTCTTAATTACTGTAACCGTAAAATTAATCATAGTCCAAGGGGTTAATAATACTTTCTTTTATCGCTGCCGATATGCTTCTGATACGATCCGATAGTGTTGTTTACAGATTTATTAGATCGTTGTGAGGTAAGGTCACAAAAGTATATAATGTATAAAAAAGTACTTAAACTTAATAATGCACAGAATGTATTACAGTATTTATAAGGTTTTAATTGTTCTTAATATTAGCGCGGGATACTGCACACCGCGCGCACTATGTTACACTCTAGCACACCAGAGACCTCGGCAAAGGTCGGCAACTCTCGGGTGGTTTCGGCATCCCTCTCATACA
Source organism: Sphecodes monilicornis (assembly GCA_913789915.3). Taxonomy (NCBI): domain Eukaryota; kingdom Metazoa; phylum Arthropoda; class Insecta; order Hymenoptera; family Halictidae; genus Sphecodes; species Sphecodes monilicornis. The sequence goes on along the minus strand of OU565293.1, from coordinate 22,535,176 downwards.
CACAGAAATTACTCTCTTTACAGATAGTATACAATTTTATATTCAAATGCATTAAACAATACATATGATGTCGCTAATAACCTTGTAGTTGATACGACATAAATTATAAAAAAAATAAATGCTTGTCTGATCCATAACTATGTTGTATTACTTTATAAAAGTAACAAGAATGTATCTATCCAAGTGTTTAGACTACCTTTTAATAGTGTACATCAGGGATGGGCACGGTAGGGGCCCCTCAAACGTCTGCTTCTCCCACCAACCTCTCTTTCATGCGCGAGGCCTGCGCACTGTTCGCAACGGGCGAAGCACTCCCTTCCTCTATGGTAACGGCGAATGCTGGTGGGGGACAGTGGGCGCTATGGTGGGAAAATGCCCATCCCTGGTGTACATGACGGTACACGCAATTGTTTCAGGCTGTAACTATGTTAGAAGCAGTGTCGCCAGATCGCTGAAATCGAGGGGAATTTACCACCTCTCTGATGACCAGAGTAATATATGATACGAGTGATATATATGAGTGTACGCAGGAGTGGAATAGGATAGTGGAAGGGGAAAAGGAGGAGAGGAAAATCAACCCAGTTTTGAGTTGATCTGGCGACAGTGGTTACAAGTGCAGTTACAGAAAAACATTAAAGAAAACGAATAGATAGTTAGGAGAGTACTACATTCGTGGGACCTCGTTTATTTTTTAAGTGCAATGGCGCATGTGCAATCAATAATTGCATTATTCTTTTAAATGCAAGCATTTTTTTACATACACAGATTCCCCTCGTTATTCTACGTAAAAATAATATTAGGATAGAATGGCAAAAAGATTATTAATTATCGTGATATTTTAAAAAAACTATCATTATTGAAAAAGATGCTCAAACGCTTCTTCATTACATGCAACACGTTTCAGACATCGATATCTTAATTAGATTCTGAGAAAATAGTTTGTAACACTTCAGTCGGTACACCCAGTATATATACACATATGTATCTTCCAGCCAGTAGCAATTTTTCCAAAATTTCTTTCCCATGTAGTAAACCGATTATTGCAAGTTCTCAACAAACAAACAAAACGTATCCAAGTCGTATGGACCAGCATTAAAAAAAGTTATCGTCTTTTTAACAGCGTCCGAACATTATTGCGAGTGACTGTATGCAACATATTATATTCAACAATCTAATACAAAAAAGAAAAACGTTACGATCCAAGTCGTATGGACCAGCATTAAAGAAAAGTTATCGTCTTTTTAAGAGCGTCCGAACATTATTGCGAGTGACTGTATGCAACATATTATATTCAACAATCTAATACAAAAAAAAAACGTCCCGGCGTCTTTACCCTCCATGAAACGATCGAGAGCAACGAGGCTCCCCAATCGCTGCAACCATGAATAAAATCGTGCGGGCAAGGAGTCGAAGAATGCGCGACGCAAAGGGGGTGCGAGGAACGTAGAGACAGCGGCGCCTCCAGTGATTCATGGGAAACGAGAGCCGCGATAACGGGGAGAAAAAACGGCGTGAATCGGGGGTGCCTCGATGGAGAAGAAGACGAAGACGAAGACGAAGCAAAAGAAGAAGACGAAGACAAGAAGTAGGAGACAAGAAGAGAAGCGGTTTCGAGTCTGCAGCCGAAGCGGAAGGAGGAGCGATAAGGGGCAAACTCCTATAAATAGAGGCGACGTCGACGTCGACGTCGGCCCCTGGACTTTGTCTAGGGTGACCTTTGAGGCACAGGGTGACCGTGTCCACTTTCGCGAACGACCGCTATCGGGCTGGGTTATTGGTTCTGCTGGCCGTGTTCCCCCGTACCCTCGGCTTCAGAGCCTAGGCTCCGAGCTTCGGGATTCGACTTCGGGTCGGTTCGGTTCGGCCGGATGCCACCACTGTTTACGAATCTGGGTTATGTTTACTACCCCCTCCTCGCGGTTCAGCCACCTATTCGTACCTTGCACGAGACGCGCGCGTGCACGAGTTCGCTGCCACCTACGCAGTCTAGATCGTCTACTGTCGGCAGCTGAAAAGTTGGCAGTCGCGACGCTACGGGGGACAAAACGAAACTCCTGTCTTCTTTGCGTTTCGACGAAACTCTAGAGAAACTAGGGTTATGTTCAATTCTTCCAAAAAAAAATCCATTCTTTAGCACCCGGAGAATCGATTCTACCAAAAAATCATAATCGAAGAATTGATTCTGCAATTCTTCTTTAAAACGTTGATTGCCGTGGGGGTCACCGGTGACCGGCAACGCAGCAAATAATAAAACTACATAATTAGAGTAAATATGGATAAATTTTTCAATAACAACATTGTTACTATAATGGTTTGAAGAAATTAATGCACGAAAAATGCTTCAAGCATGATTTTATAACTCACTTTATTTGCTGCAAATTTCAACATAATATGCATAGCATAATGAAAAATTCACATTGGCGCCTTGGGCAAACCATGGAAAATGCGCCCGGCAGTCAACGTGTTAGATAGTAGTAAGAACAGACTGTCCAACAGGATTCTTTCGTCTACCATCGATTCAATTAAACTCCAGAATGTACCAAAGTGTACATGAAACAATGCACGATCATACACAGTGTCGCCAGTTGTAACACGTTGCGTGGCACGTCACGTGACCGGCCCACGGTCTTAGCGGGGGACATTGGAGTGTGCGCAGGAGTGGAATGGGATAGTGGAAGGGGAAAATGAGGAGAGGAAAATCAACCCACTTTGCTCTGGTCATCAGAGAGGTGGAAAACTGTATTCCCCTCGATTTCAGTGATCTGGCGACACTGATCATACAACTATAGCAAACTGCTAATTGTAAAAAGGGAAGGGAAACTGTCAGGCGGTTTATAAAGATAAAAACTGGATTAATTTTATACAAATGTATGATCTTAGGAAAAATGAGAAATTCCGCGCCGGAAATCGAACCCGGGACCCTCGCGGTTGTAGCTGATCAACTCTTACACATACCCACGGAACCCTCCTACTTTTCCTAATCTCCATACAGTATTTGGTCTGGGGGGTCCTGATCCCACACTAATGAAAATTATTCCGGGAAACTCCCGGACAAACTGTATAGGTAAGACTACGGAAGACTAACCTTTCCAGGTCCTAACAGTACATCTGAGAAATGAAGAATCTCTGCGTTTGATCGTGGAATTCTGGCGGATAGCAGACTGTGGATTTGATGAATGTATAACGTGGAGGAGTAGGGAAAGATGGAGAAGGAGAAAATAATAAGAACACCGGAGGAATTTAAAAATATTTGACCTATTAATCCTTCTGCTATGCGAAACAGGCGGATTTAATTCCATCATGAAAATGTAAATGTCAGATCGGCCACGACAGCTTTTGCATGTACCACCTGTTTGGGGCTGGAAAGCTTAAGAAGAGAAATACATTTCTATTTTATTCCAGTTCATTGGTATCGAGGTAGACAGTTTTTATTTTGCATAAAGGTCCCCAGTCTAGATCGCATGTAATATACAGACCTGCATACGCTATTAATTTCTTTTAGAATATTTAGTCTCACTGTACTGAAATAAGACTGCACCGGTGCATCGTCGTTTCGATAAATACGTACAGCGGACTCCCTCTTATCCGGTCAACGCAATCGTCGCCGATTGTCATTTTGTCTGCAGCAATCTTCGACGTTAGACAATCAACAATATATTCATATTATATATTTTACTATATCATATTTAGATTCTATGTATACGCATACAGGTGCATAATAAATATTTTATATATTTCTTCTTTCATTTACTTTCATAAATATCATATTTTTAGAGAAAAATTGTCTACATTTAAACTATAATAATCTCATTAAAAATGATCGTATAACATTAAATCTGAACTCATTTTAGGAAACCTGCAGTTTCATAATTCACCGTTCATTTTACTTTAAAATTTTCATTTCATGGCGTAGCTGTCCAGACTGATGGACAGTCTGCAGACAACATACAAGGTGTCCAAAAACATTCTTACTTGAAAAGGACGATTCCCGAGGTTATTTGAAGTAACTTTTTCCTTTGCGAAAATGTTCTCCGCGGTTTCGTTAAGGAGTTATTAACGAGAAACACGGGCCAATCAGACCACGCTTAAAGCGGGCGGATCGCGGCTTGGCCAATGCCAACGCCGCGTTCAGCGAGGCCTGTCGCCGAGGAGGTAACCCTCCCACTGTAGCTGCGCTCTGATTGGCCAGTGTTTTTCATTAATAACTCCGTAACGAAGCAGCGGAGAACATTTTCGCAAAGGAAAAAGTTACTTCAAATGACCTCAGGAATCACGAATTTCAAGGAAATGCAACATTCTTGGGACACACACTATATGTATATCGTACGCGGACTATTCACAGACAACGTGCGCAGTGTGCGGACAATCCGCGGACAATTGTCCGTCAGACAAGATTTTGGAGATCATCGTCCCGGCATCTCGCGATTCCGTGAAACTTCACTCGTGTCTTCGCGACTGTTCTCACCGACTCGCGAGAGCTCGCGTTCGGATCCGAGAACCTTTTCATCGGCTGGACACCGAGTCCGAAAGGAACGCGTCGATCGATCGCCGCTGCTATTTCTATTTTTATCGCGACGGCCCGTTGCTACGCGAACGGTGGTTTGTTCTCCGCTGTTCGCTGTTCGCACCCGATTCGATTTTTCCGATCGACCGAGGACTCGCCCCTCTCTCGGCTGTCGAACCGAGCATCCATCCCAGACGATCGAATCGGTATCACGAGTACCACAGAAACACAGCTAATTTCAGCTGTCCGTTCCATCGCCTCGGGAGAAGCCGAACTCTTTTACAACCCCTGTCAAAAAGTGTGGAACCGCATTTTATTCGAATCAAACCGAATGAGTTGAGATGCTTTGACATGCTAGAAGAATTAGTTTTTTAAATAACGGGTAAATAAAATTTTGAAAAAATTCCTGTTGGTCCAAATTGTGATGAAAAGAGTAAAGGTTTCGCAACTTCTTTATCTGAGCATGTAATAAAACTTTTGCAGATCTATGTCAATTATGTACACCAGGGATGGGCATTTTTGTCTCAATTGAGACAAAACCGTCCCCACCATAGCGCCCACCGTCCCCCACCAGAAACAGTACGAATATGAAACAAATTGAAGCGGATCGATTTATTATGTTCCGAAGCTTATTGTAACAGGCACGAAAACATTTGTGTTGCACACAGATCCGCAGTCTAATAACGAGCTAGACATGACTTGAATCTAGTTGCGTGAAATGGAAAAAAATTAATATGCATTAGAAGCATTCAGGATTATAGTGGATATCGATTGAGTGCGCGCGTGATGCGAGTGTATAGTTTCTTATATTATGTGATATTATATGCACAGTTATTTATATAACCAGTGAATGAAACAAACTATTTAAGCTCGTCCGCTGCCCGAACACTGTTCGCGAACTTTTGGTGTGGATGCAACACTGTTTTCCTCGGCGAGTTGCTCGCGAACGCTTCTCCTCGCTCTGGACGTGGCCTAAGTGGGCAGGAGAGAGAGAGAGAGAGAGAGAGAGAGAGAGAGAGAGAGAGAGAGCGTGAACGCAAATTCGAGTGCGAACGCAACGAGTATAGAGCTTGGGAGCCAAGAAACAGGCAACACCCGCGCCTTCGCCACGAGATCGGCCCGCGTTACGATGCGACGGAATTAGCACGGGCACAATACGCGATCCCGCCTTCGCCGGGAAAAATAGATTTGGCAAGACACCAAAGCCCGGCTGTGAATAGAGCCTAAATATATGGATCGCCTGTCGTCTTTTGCGTTCCACCTCGAGACTACCACACCGTGGGCGAAAGGGGCCGTGTTCCGCGACACTTCTCGACAAACCGAGGGACAAGCGATTCCGCAAATCGTCGCGTTTCGAGAACCGGACCCGCGACCCGCACCCTCGCAACAACCCTTGCTCGGCCATCGTGAGCCGAGGATCGAGCATCGACGCGCCAGACCGTTCGGTAGCATCCTTGGGGAGCGGCAAACCGGGCGAAAATAAATGGAGCCGATGAAAATAAACTCTGCGAGACTATTTTACACGCGCGCGGCCGTGTTCGACGCGCGATCCCGCGTATTTCTGTCGCGCGGCTCGCAGACGCGAGGCGGACTCGCGAGGAACCAGCCGCTGAACATGTTGCCACTCTCCACTCTGTACGACTGATCAGAGATTTCAGGATTTCACGGACTCACGGCACCGTAGATTGTTTTTTAAGTGAAATTTTCTTAGGCGCGATAAGCGTAGAAACGATGAAACAATGAAACGATGAAACGAAATTCTGTTCTATTAGCATATACGGTTGAGCGTTCGGCATCGCTTAATAAAGATTATGATAAAATTCCGATGATGCTAAGTGGAGATTTCAACGTGAACTTTGCATCGGAACAATCAAAAATTATTAATAGAATTTTTTAGAAGTAAATTAAGATTGGAAATGGTAAATAATCCTAATGAAGCGACAACAAGATCAGGAACAACTCTCGATGCAGTATTTACAAGACATTTAGACAAAATTTATTTAGTTTCATTTTCTCCCCAATTCAAAAATAGAAGAACAAAACACGCCAGGGATGGGCATTTTTGTCTCAATTGAGACAAAACCGTCCCCACCATAGCGTCCACTGTCCCCCACCAGCATCCGCCGTTACCATAGAGGAAGGGAGTGCTTCGCCCGTCGCGAACAGTGCGCAGGCGACCTCGCGCATGAAAGAGAGTTTGGTGGGAGAAGCAGACGTTTGAGGGGCTCCAGCCGTGCCCATGCCTGCTGTACGTGAACGTGTTAAAAATCGAAAATAATATAAAAATCCTTAAATTTTTCTAATGTCTTATCAGTTTTGTATCTGACCTATTCATTCTTGCTATTAAACGCATAAAATCCGCAGTCCATTTATGACAATCGTTTTTAACACTAAACCTACCAGTGCCGGTCAAATGACCGCTTTCAGGATTTTTATTTTACAATTATTGAAGTTACAAATATGCTTCCACTGGAAATGATTATGGACACTTATTTTATTCAAGTATACATTATAATAAAAAAGACACAAAATTTAAATAAAATCAATCGTGCAATTTCTATAAGGGAGCACTTACTAGTCACTTTTAGTAGTCGGTAGGATTAGTGTTAAGATACAGCGTTAGGGTATTCTGAAACATCCGCGTCCTTTTGGAATTATCTTGCCACCGTTTCGCAAGTATTGCAGCTAGGTCAGGGGTCAGGAGACGCGTTGATACCGCGATCCTTGATCTTACGATTCTTGAGAAAGCTAGTTGCAACGTATGTTTGCGAAACGTTAGGAAAGCCTCGGCTGTAAAAATTTTTACGAGTCCGAGCCGTGGAAGCCTCGAATCTCTGAACCAACTACCGACTACGGGTTCTTCGACGTCGTCAATGGTGCCTCGCAGTCTCTTGTCCGCTACGCGTGCACGCGCATCGCGTGACCTGCAACACATGCACTAGATCCAGATACTACGATTGCCTCGTGCTGCCTCGCGTCCTTGCCACGCAAATGCTAAAGAGACACTCGAAGCGATTGGGGCAGCTGGTTGAGGCTGCCTCGCAATGCCTGGACACAACTTCGGCCGTGGTTCAACGTGATTTAAACCTTTTCGTGATTACTTAAAATGAAAATTAAACGGAAAATACTGAGCTCAATTATTCATGATATCGAACAGGAATTCATAAATGAGAATAAGGTATCGATTCTAATAGTGAAATAAAATTCTATAAATCGGAACAAAACAGGTGCTTATTTGAGAAATGAAAATTGTAAATGTAAAACATATACAAGCAGACACGAGGAGATTCTTTATGAAAAAATAAGAAAAATGTATAGAATCAAATTGATTCATACGAAACATAGTTTTCGAGAAATTCGAGTTTGAAAATGCAGCGAATACGTGTGCTAGTAGCTAAGAATCGTCTGACGCGTCTGATCATGACCAACCAATTCTACTTCGTGCGTATAGTAAAGCACGCGAAGACGACGGATCTTTAAACTCGATTTTCTCGAAAACGAGGTGTCAAACTGAAAAATTATATTCCTTTTCATTTCGATTTATTTATACATATAGAAACATCTCCCATCCAGTTGTACCATGTTATTCGGCAGCAACCTGTATAAACGCTGTTTCATTGTAGAACAGTTTTCGATTTCTCAAATAAATTTCTTTTTTATACTTGTCGAGCACTGTGCATAGTGGTATCGATTTGCTTTATTTCATATAAATGGAGTTCGGACTGTGTAATAATTTTCAATTTCTAAATTAACTTCCTTTTTATTATTGTCACCTCTTTCATACTTATCGAGCACTGTGCGTCACGAAATATCGATTTGATTCATATAAATGGAGTTCGGATTGTGTAATATTTTCAATTCCTAAAATAATTTCCTTTTTATTATTGTCCCGATTTTCATACTTATCGAGCACTGTGCGTCGCGGGATATCGATTTGATTTATATAAATGGAGTTCGGATTGTGTAATAATTCTCAATTTCGAAAATAATTTCTTTCTCACTTTTATCCCGACTTTCATACTTGCCGGGCACTGTGCATCGCGAGATATCGATTTGATTTAATTTATATAAATTTAGTCTGGATTGTGTAATAATTTTCAATTTCGAAAATAATTTCTTTCTCACTTTTGTCCCGTCTTTCATACTTATCGAGCACTGTGCATCGCGAGATATCGATTTGATTTAATTCGTATAAGTTCTAACAATTTTCAATTCCTAAAATAATTTTCTTTTTATTATTGTCCAGATTTTCATACTTATCGAGCACTGTGCATCGCGAGATATCGATTTGATTTAATTCGAAAAAAGTTCTAAAAATTTTCAATTCCTAAAATAATTTCCTTTTTATTATTGTCTCGTCTTTCATACTTGCCGAGCACTGTGCATCGCAAGCTATCGATTTGATTTAATTCGTATAAGTTCTAAAAATTTTCAATTCCTAAAATAATTTCCTTTTTATTATTGTCCCGTTTTTCATACTTATCGAGCACTGTGCGTCGTGGGATATCGATTTGGACCGAGCCGGTGCAGTCACCCGCTTCGCCACGACCGCAACCCCGAAGCTGTCGCGCGGCGATCGAGAATCTATGGCAAAGCCGGAGCGAGTGAGAGCGCGTTGTCGGCGTTGCTCGCGAATAATCGCCTCGTCTCGCCTCGCCGCTCCGTTCTCCACGCGTTTCTACCATCCCCTTCGATTCCCGTAACATTCGTCGGTGTTCCCATGGCAGCATTGACCGTTTCTATTTACGTAACGTTCTTGTTTTCTTCTCGCCGTCGGTTGTCGCTTGTCGCGGCGAACTGGCCATCCGTGGCGCCACGGACACACACGTGTACGAGAGCGCCTGCCTACGCGGGGCTCGGGTCGAGAACAACGTTTTCATATTGTCCGGTTCGCCGATGCGTTTTGCACCGCCAGTTTGTCCATTTACCGGCCTGTATAACGTCAATCTTCCATTTTACCGCGTTAACCCCTTTTGTCATTTTATAGCTACGGCAATTTTAGAAACTCCTGTTCTTATTTTTGCTTGTTTTTGGTCCATGTACTTCTGTTTCATTTATACTAAATGTTGTGAAAAATCTTTTATCAGATTTCCTCAATAATTATCGTTCGAAAGATAAATTAATCTTAAATTCCTATTCGGTTCTTATGTCTTGCAATTAGTGCACACGATTTTTAGTTTGCATAAAGATCCGCAGTCTAATGATAACTTCTAGTTATTTCGCAACCTTCGGAGTTATTTTTCAAACATCTGCTTCTCTTTTATCAATAATCCTCCGATCAATCGCGTTATTAATATTGCAAGCAGTTTCTGTCGCTTTGCATCCAAATCCGAACTCGTATAATAAGATCGCTTGAATTTACTTTTCCTCCGTTTTCGTTTTGCCCGTAAACATCAGCCAATAACAAACAGTTGCAACAAAAGACAGAACACAAATCGACAGATAAAGTTTCGCACTTTTCATTTATGTACGACAGGGATGGGCATTTTTGTCTGAATTGTCCCCCACCAGCATCCGCCGTTACCATAGAGGAAGGGAGTGCTCCGCCCCGTCGCGAACAGTGCGCAGGCGGTCTCGCGCATGAAAGAGAGGTTGGTGGGAGACGCAGGCGTTTGAGGGCCTCCTACCGTATCCATACCTGATTTAGGGGAACCCCTAAATTATAGGAACCGATTATTCCCCTCTATCTTAGGTTTTATTTTACTTCGCAGAATATGGAAACTTCTGGATGCCGAGTGGTAAGAGACCAAACGCTTAAACATCCACGGTATAGCTATCGGTTACCGAGAGGCATTCATGGCATTGGAATCTAAAACCATCTCCACACACATTGCGACACAGCTTCGCGATTCCCTGTGCCTCGTGAGGGTTCAACGCGCGGCAACTTCGATGTTGCCTCGCACGACGTTTTTCTTACCGCCTGCGAATCTACCGATCGATCCATACCTTTCCATACTTAACAGTCCGTTTGTAAAGCGTTCAGGTTGATGATACTGATCGTCGAAAGCGTTCAACACCTTTGTACTAGAATCTGTAATCTTATATGGTAGACGTTGAAAACGACGAGACGAATGATTGAATCGTCAAAGGATTTTTCTGTTAACCATGTATTGCTGCTTCGTAACTTATTGGTCATTCGTAATGGTCAGGATTTTATGCATTTATGACAAAAATGGGAGGGACACAAAAGAATGGTAAAATTGAACGAACTTAAGAATTGCTATGTATTATTTCTAGCTTACTCGAATTATTAACCTCTTGTGGTATTTTAACGAGCCAGACTCGTGATGAAGATTTTAAATAAAGTCTAACAAAGATAAAAGTTATATCTTTATTTTCAGACGAAATAAAATTTTACTTTTGTATAATCAATATTTAAGCATTGAAGTAAATGTAGTTATGGAAAAATATAAATTTTTTTTCCCCTTCTGTGACATATTTGGGGATGAAGACGTTATAATTATTGTATAAGTTCATAAAACCCACAGTCTAGTAATAAGTAGAGTGCGGATGTTTATGCGGATGTAAGAAACATGAATTAAACAAAATTGAGATCCTTTACTTAATAATTTCAACTGGCCGAAAATAATATATTGACAATCACAAATTCTCTTAACACTAGCTTTACGGAGCACTAAAATTGATTATTTTACATTGCTTTATAAAAATAATAAAATTGTATTTTCTTAGATCTTCAGCGATTTTTATTGTAATATGTACACAAAAAAAATCTATTTAATAATTCCTCACGAATACCTCCTTACACTCTTAATAATCGTAAATTAAAAATTTTTGTATCCGTCATTTTGACGGGCTCCGTAAATCTAGTGTTAAACGTGCTACTATTTTAAATTTTATCTTCTCGACATTGTCATAAATTCATAAAACTCACAGTCTAGTAATAAGTAGAGTGCGGATATTGATGCTAAATAAAAATTGCCTGCATCAGTCGTAAGAAACAGGAATCAAATAAAATTGAGATCCTTTACTTAATAATTTCAACTGGCCGAAAATAGTATATTGACAATCACAAATTCTCTTAAACGTCCTACTATTTTAAATTTTATCTTCCCGATACTGTCATAAATAGACAGCAGATCTTTATGCAAAATAAAATGTTTCTTCCTGTATTACAGCAAAGTGCAGTGAAATAGAAATTTATTTTCTTTCAAAATATGTTTAATATGTAGAAAACAATATAAAAGTATTTTTAAATTCTTCTAATGTCATTACTATTTTAAATTACACCAACTCATATTTGCCATAAATGTATAAAATCCGCTGTCTAGTCACAAGTTCATAAAACCCGCCGTCTAGTAATAATATAATGCGATATAATTGAAGATAGAATCCTATTTTATTTATTTTATTGTTTTTAACGTCGCATCAACTGCCAAGGTTATTAGCGAGAAGATAGAATCCTGATCGAGAACCGGTGCAACTTCATGCGTCTTCGTTTGGGAATGGCAGTTACGTCGGTATAGTTGTCCGTACGTGGTTCGAAACTTACTCGACTATTTTCACGTCGGAGTTATGGGACCTTTCATGCCGAAAGCGTGGATTCCCGTTGGTTTGCATCGCGTATCGTCCAAGCTCGCGGAGTCGCGATATTAATAGCGTGGCTCGCAACTCGGATTGATAACGACCGCGACGACGACGACGACGCTGCAAGCGAATCGAGTCGAAACGAGTCGAGAAGAAAAGAAAAGAAGAGGAAAGAAGTGAAGAGAAGAGAAGAGAGGAGAGGATAAGAGGAAGAGAAGAGAAGAGAAGAGGCGAAACCGTCGCGTCGCGCAGCATGGTCTCCGAACGGGAGAACTAATCCGTCGGTAACGTGTTTTTGTTAGACGATAGAACACCGGGAGTAGTGTCTTTCGCGGAGTGGCGGATCGATACGCGGCTACCTATTATTAGACGAGTCCGGTGGTCACGAGAAGTACGTAACGTTATCGTGCTCCTTCGCTATCGTCGTCCTTGACGCGTTACCATTAACGCGCCACGGCGGCGACGACGATTGCGACCACTGCGACCACTGCGACCATTGTGACGACGGCTACCCCTCGAGAGGGAGAACGATTTTACCACTCGGGTCGATCGTGACCCGAAATTGTTCAAGAAATCGCAGGAACCACGATGCCGCCGGTTCGCGTCGGTCAAACATCCGTTGTCCGTGTCGTTGTCCGATATCCGCGCGCTTCTCTCTTCCCCTCCCCTCTCTGTTTGCGGACGCAGGAATATCGTGGCCCGATATGTACACGGTGATGCAGCATCTAACTTGATTGCTAGACTGCGGTTATGCAAAATAAAAATGGTCGAAATCGAAGCTGAATTAAAAATGTTTAATCATCTCAAAAAGTCGAGAATTACATAACGAATCCCCTAGATTTAGCTAGTGTTCTTTTCGTTTTGTATTCGACCGAGTCATTTTTTTTTTATAAATGCATAAAATTCGCAATCTATTGATCATTTTGAATAACCTCTAAATTGTCCGTTGTACAACAAAATTATTTCAACAGATGTTACATGGTGGTAAGGGAAACATGGTATGGTATGCATGACTGCTTTATATGTGGAGGCGTTTAGTAGATTTAAAGGTCAACTTTGATATTTTTTTTTTTAATGGAACCGTACATTTTTCAATCCAGTTTTGTTATTCACTATAAACATGTAGTAGTTAATATGTTTATGTTCATGTATTGTATATGCTAAATAAACCATGCTTGGTTTAAAGCAATAAATAAATAATAATAATAATAATAATAATGTAGTAACTATAAAGTAATTATAAACTAAGTTAACTATAAACATGTAGTAGTTAATATGTTTATGTTCATGTATTGTATATGCTAAATAAACCATGTTTGGTTTAAAGCAATAAATAAATAATAATAATAATAATGTAGTAACTATAAAGTAACTATAAACTAAGTTCACTATAAACATGTAGTTTTAATATGTTTATGTTCATGTATTGTATATGCTAAATAAACCATGTTTGGTTTAAAGCAATAAATAATAATAATAATAATAATAATCATGTAGTAACCAGTCGAAATGTGATTAGTTTAGCAGATATTATAATTTTTAGAGATTGCGCTAGAAAAATGTTTCTGTTGCAGTAGTATCGGTAACGATAACAAAGTTATCGTCAGACTGTGGATTTGATACATTTATAGCAAAAATCGGCGAGTATAATTGCAAACAGTGGGAAGATTGAAAGAATTTAAGATTAGTATAAGTATGTACTTTTTTAATAATTTTTCATTATAATACATTTCTTACGATTTAATAAAACCACACAGAAAAATAAATCCCTGCTTGGTTCCTACGTCTTGCAATTAATGCGAATAAATTGTATTTTACATAAACACCCGCAGTCTAGTTATCATTACTAAGAGTGCGAGGTTTCCTTCCCAATATTTCAATTAAAATATCTGCTAATCATTTTTCGACACGAATAAATCAATACATATTCATAGAAGATAAAAAAACTAGATCTATTGGCGTATACAAACAGTTCCATTTAAAAAATTAAAGTTGACCTTTAAACCTTCTAAACGCCTCGACCTGTTAAGGAGTCATGTATACCACGTCCCTATCGATATCTTGATAAATCTTATGATTTCGGCGCAAGGTTCGATCCTATTGAAAATCAGCAAATTTGCAGTTAGATTATTCTCTCAAGAATAATCTTAAACCACTTTCCGCCGTAACTCCTAATATCTTATTCATAAAAATATTTTCTTTTTCTGTTGCCGTTTTATTGTACCCGTTGCACAGCAAACGCATTAAAACCTCTTGAAAATGAACCACACAAGGATCGAAACGTTGAGAGAATAATCTAACTGCAAATTTGCTGATTTTCAATAGGATCGAACCTTGCGCCGAAATCATAAGATTTATCAATATACTTAATTTCGATCGAAAGAAATTATACTCCTATCGATATCTTTTAAAATCTGTAGAAATCATTTTGTTGTACAACGCATAATTTCGAACGTTATTCGAGTTGATCGAGTTAGGTGCCTCACCCTGCACCATACATACTTACATATCCTTTCATACACACACATAAAACCATACATATACATTGTCGCGAGCGCACGGAAGAGTCGTGAGGAAGAAACGAAACGGAATGACTCGCTGTCCGATTTATACACGAGCTCGCCAATATGCGCGCATGCATAATGCCAAGCATAACCGAGTAGTTTATTTATAACGTCGCGGAAATACACGCGACGCCTTTATTGTAAAACGTTGTTGTGTAACGCTGGTTGCGCGTTACATAACCCCGCGGGAGAAGCTAGCCTCGCGAAACAGCGAATCGGTTTTAGCGTTTGCGACAAGACGCTCGTGCGAGCAAGAGAGTATTCGAGGAATATCGAGGAGGATCGCCGCACCGGAAGGAAGCGGCTGCAGCCGCCACCGCCGCCGCCGCCTCCGCCTCCGCCGACGACCTTGATGCGCGAGCATAGGAACTTATGCTTGCTTTACCTGTCGAATTTTTCAGAGCTGCGTCCACAGCGAGACCATATCAAATAATTAATAAATCTTATGATTTCGGCGCAAGGTTCGATCCTATTAAAAATCAACAAATTTGCAGTTAGATTATTCTCTCAACGTTTCGATCCTTGTGTGGATCATTTTCAAGAGGTTTTAATGCGTTTGCTGTGCAATGGGTATAATAAAACAACAAAAGAAAAACAACATATTTTTATGAATAAGATATTAGGAGTTACGGCGGGGAATGGTTTAACCCATGATGGCAGATACGTAACATATCAGATAATGCTGTACCGAGTCTTCTCGTTGAACTATTAATTGCCAAGAACTTTCCATTTTCTTCTTAACCCCTTGCACTATAATAACGAGTCAGACTTGAGATAAGAATTTCGAACAACATCTACTAAACATGTAAATTATTAATTTCCTTTGAAGCGAAATAAAATTTTATTTTGTTGCTGTCGATATATAGCCATTCGGGAATATACAAGCATATAATGAATTTAGATTTTCTTTTTGTTCTAAGAAATGATGGACGACAATCAAGTTCTAATCACTGTAACTGTAAAATAAATCATAATGCAAGGGGTTAATTCGATAAATGTCATAGTATTCATATAATCTAGTTGGCTATCAACTTCCAGGGACATTCAAGTTTTGTCTTAGACCAACGAACAACATCATCGTAGCATTATATTCGTATAAACTACACTGTGTTTGCGTTGATTCTGATACAATTGTTGTCATCTCGATTAGACTCGTCGTTCCTTACGTCATCGTACGTGTTCATGATTGGAAACTCATTCGGTTATAAATAGACTGCGGATTTTTGTGCAACGTAGACATCCATCTTATTTCATGATGATTTTCATGGATTTCAAATAGTGCAGTGTTCAAGTTTTGAAGTGACTTGAGTGTTTACACCGATCCTCGGTCGATTTACACATTTTTTAACATAAATGCATAAAAATGTTATAAGGTTAACAGTTTAAGACTTTGAACGACACAGTGGTCATCGGTGACCGACAACTATTACTTAACAATAGCTGCCGTAAAATTAATGCCATTGCACGTCAATTTATTAACACTGAACTTATCTAGAGTATAGTGTATGATAACAGCTTCATTATCAAGTAACTAACAATTGTTATTAATAGACTGCGGATCATAGCGCAAAAATAAAAATTGACCGTGTTTGTTACTAGAAAAAGAAAACACATAAACAGTGACTTCCTCTCTTAATAATTTTAATGCGTCTAAAGTGATGCAACATTTGCCATCAATTCTTCAAAATTTATTATTCTCTTGTATTTCACTTCTTTTTGTCATAAATGACAAGTTTTTTTTAAATTCTTGCGTCTTTTAAATTCTTGTTACAGGCACAGATTAAAAACTTCAAAATCGTGACCTTTACCATTTTCGTCGCAATTTCGACCAATAGCAATTTTTAGAGATGATGAGCAAAAGCAACGGTACTTACCGAAACTTGGTACGTGGACCATTTTGTATCACTCAAATTTAACTTCCTGTTTGTCCAAAATTATCCATGGGATTCTACGTTGGCAAAAGCATTCGTGATTTAACAAAGATGGCGGTAGAGATATTTTTTGAGTCAATTATAAAGAACAAAAATTAAATAAAAATGTGTACACATTCCTTTGATAATTTTAATAAGTCAAAAATAATGTAATAACATTCTCAAATTCGTTCAATATCTCCACAGTTTTGTATTTCTTCTATTCATTTCTGCCACAAATGCATAAAATCCGCGGTCTATTAAAAGCTTGTTGATCGCTTCTATGAATGCATAAAATTCACGTGGCAGTAAACGGTGTTGAAACCGGAAGAAATAGTAACATTTATCAACCGAATCGCACGGCTATTAGCAAATGCCTGTTTGCAATTGCAAATGTGTTTTATTCTTGACGCGGTATGATAACGTGACGCGCGCGATACGCGATAGCAATCGTCGATTGTCGATGGGTTAAGCTATCGATACATCATCGCTGTAGCACGACGGATTTTCGAGCGAACGCGGAAGAAGATGGTCGCGAGAGATCGCGTTGCTCGTCGGTTGTCCGTCGAGCGATCGAAACAACGTCTGTCAGGCTGTCGCGTGTCAGGTTCTGTTCGCACGATTTATTTCGAATTTACGCATTGTCGGTCGAATGGCATCAAGTTGGATCGTCCGACTTGCGGGACTTGCGATCGGAAGCTGCGGAACGGTTCTCTATTTATTAAACGACTCGGTGAACGCGTTTAGCCCTAGGGAGATCGAGGTGCCGAGCTACCCTTGGCAGTTCAATCGCTTCTTCCACTCGCTCGATCACGCGGCTATGCGAAGGGGCTGGCAAGTTTATCGGAACGTCTGCAGCACTTGTCACAGCCTGCAATTCGTCCGCTTCATGGACCTGGTAGAAGAAACTCACACCGCCGAGGAGGCTCGGGCGATCGCCGAAGAGTACGAGGTTATTATGCCATCGTGAAAAATCAGAAGTCGCGAATCAAAATCCCGATTCCGAATTTATCGGCGTTTGACCAATACTGTTTACCCACCATGAAAGACAAAATTAATCACCGCTGTGACAACGTGATATTTAACGAATTTAAGCATGTTATTACATTATTTTTGACTTATTAACCCTTTGCACTCGGAGCTACTTTAACTAAAAAATCAAACATTTCTTCTAACCTAGAATATTTCCATTGTACATAATTTTTTTCATTATATGCGTACGAATCTGATATAGTACCTCATACAATATTTAAATGTTTATATAAACGAATTTAATCATGTAAACAATATTCTGAATAATGGTGTAACAATTTGTAGCGGCGACTCAGAGTCGCCATTCGAGTGCTGAGGGTTAAAATTATCAAAGGAAGGTGTACACATTTTTATTTAACTTTTGTTCTTTACAATTGACTCGGACAGTTCTTATTTTGTATAAAGATCCGCGGTCTAGTTATTAATAAATGCGGATTTTATGCATTTATGACAAAAAGAAGTGAAATACAAGAGAATAATAAAGTTTGAAGAATTGATGGCAAACGTTGCATCACTTTAGACACATTAAAATTATTAAGAGAGGGAATCACTGTTTATGTGTTTTCTTTTTCTAGTAATGAACACGGTCAGTTTTTATTTTTGCGCAATGATCCGCAAATGAAAAAGGTATTTTCCGAAATTGATGTAGCGATTTCGTCGTTAACCGAGGATACGAACCATCACTGCAATTGTAGTACAGTAAAGTGTCGCCAGATCACTGAAATCGAGGGGAATACAATTTACCACCTCTCTGATAACCAGATTAACACGCGCACATGTTACGCATGCGCGACGAGGACGCAACAACACGCAACACGCAGTGGAATGGGATAGTGGAAAGGGAAAAGGAGGAGAGGAAAATCCACCCAGTTTTCGGTGTTCCTGGCGACACTAGTACAGTACTCTTGAAATTTTTATTTAAAAATTTAGGGGATTATTTAAATAAAAATAAAATATAGAATTTTGTCTCAATAGTTCACTCTTGAGGGGGAGGGGGGGGATTATTTTTCCAAGAAATGAGACACATTTCTCACAAATTTTCAGGAACATTTGTGGAATCAGGACCAGTGAAGGGTTGATTTTTCTCTCCTCCTTTTCCCCTTCCACTATCCCATTCCACTACCTGAGCACACTCCAACGTCCCCCACTAAGACCGTCGACTGGTCACGTGACGTGGCGCGCAACGTATCATATATTACTCTGGTCATCAGGGAGGTGGTAAACTGTATTCCCCACGATTTCAGCGATCTGGCGACACTGCTTCTAACATAGTTACAGCCTGAAACGGCGACACTGTACCTGAGCACACTCCAACGCCTCCCTCTAAGACCGTCGACTGGTCACGTGACGTGCCGCGCAACGTATCATATATTACTCTGGTCATCAGAGAGGTGGTAAACTGTATTCCCCTCGATTCAACCGTTCTGACATCACTGATCAGGACCCCCCAGATCAAATACCTTATGGAGATTAGGAAAAGTTGGAGGGTTCCGTGCAGGAGCTGATCAGCTACAAACCGTTAGGTCCATGGTTCGATTCCTGGTGTGGAATCCTTCCTTTTTCCTAAGATCCTACACATTTGCGATGTCACAAGGAAAACAAGTGTCTATCCTGGAAACTAATCACATCACACGATAGCCCAGACTTCCACCTTTCAGAATCGTACTTTAGAGTTTAAGAAACATTTATCATTTTTCGAGATACAGTATTTTATCGGTAATTGTCCCAAATGTCTCCGACATAAGTGTCCCTGAGATATCCCCACTAGTGCGGGGTGTACCCCCTTGAGGAGACCTCTCGAGCTCGGCTGTCAATGCTCAATGATATCCCTCGCGCATAATTGTCCCTCCGCAGACTCGTGTTGTGGACAATTATCGATGAAATACTGTACACCGGAGAATAGAGGTCCGCATGCAACGCGGTTCGGTTAGTGGTGCTCATTGACGGCGGTACTACAATTTGTTGACCAATGGAATATGTTCGTTGACCGAGCGAATGGTAAAACACGAGCGCTATGGAGGAATGAAAGGGACCATTTTTCTGCACAGATGGATGACGGGCCTGACGAGGAGGGCAACTATTACAAGAGGCCGGGTAAGTTGTCGGACAAATTGCCGATGCCGTACCCGAACGAGGAGGCGGCCAGGTACGCAAACTTTGGCAGCTATCCACCGGATCTGACGTACATAGTGTATGCGAGACACAACGGCTTCAATCACCTCTTCGCCTACCTAACCGGCTGGAAAGAGGCGCCGGCGGGCGTGCATGTAGGCGATACGCAACACTTCAACCCGTATTTTTCCGGTCACGTCACCGGAATGGCTAAAGTACGCGACATCATCCTCACCCGAGTTTTTCCTTCTTCCCTTCTTCTCCCGGGGCTATTCTCCACGGTGACGTTTTCGCATAATCTTTCAGATACTGTCCGACGGTTTGGTCGAGTACGACGACGGTACACCGGCGACCGAGTCGCAAATGGCGAAAGACGTGGTCGAATTTCTAGCGTGGACCGCCGCGCCGGAACACGACACGAGGATGCTGATTCTGCTGAAGTCTTGCGCAATTCTCACGATTATGTCGCTCGCGATCGTCAACCTCTATAGACGAAACTTTTCGCACATTAAGAGCCGGCGGATTTCTTACATACCGAAACGGACCTGCTGAATCGGGTGAGAGCGATATCCTTTTCTCCTAATTTCTTTCACGCATCGAGGCCGCTTCAGTGATGGTATATGGTCTCGGTTTTTTCGCGCATGCGCGGCTAAATGCAGGAACGTATGTACGTCTTATGTTTGTGGGGAAAGTACGGGAGAACTGTTATTGTTAATTTTTACCGGCGGTGGTAGGTTTAGTGTTAAGAGCAATTATAAGTTATCGGATAATGAAGATCTCACGTTAAAATCTATTTAATTTCGGCAGTAATGAATTAATGTTCATTGCCATTAATTTGATGATAATCATTTTTAAGCAATATGACGTTCAACGTGTTAGTAATAAACATTCCAAGCGCAATAGCAATTCTCTCCTTGAATCAACAAGTCTCCCGCGCTAACGTAATCTAGTCGCTTCCGGGGAGATTTTTCGAAAGTAGGGGAGAACTGTTATTGGCGGGAAACTGGACAGAAGATTGCAAGATATATTTATATATTATATGTACATACACATACAATTTTAATATAACATACGCATGTTAAACGTTCATATTTGAAAATCAAAAAGAAAATTTGCGAAACTATACGGGGCGACCAAGGTACCTAATTTTAGCCCAACTTTGTACTTTACTGACGCTAAAATCGTCGCGCATGCGCGAGACACCCGAGACCATATACTATCACTGATCGTGTACACCCGTGATGGGCACGGTAGGGGCCCCTAAAACGCCAGCTTCTCCCACTAACCTCTCTTTCATGCGCGAGGCCTGTGGACGCTATGGTGGGGACGGTTTTGTCTCAATTGAGACAAAAATGCCCATCCCTGGTGTACACGCTAAAGGCAATATTCGCGTTTCGGACGGCTTTGTTTCCCGATTGACCATTAGACCCTTTGTTTCTATAAAAATATCGAAACATGGTTATTCAAGGAAAAGACTAAAACCGCGTTGAAAGCCGCTTTGCTAATCTCGGTGTTAAAAATAGAACGGTGAACCGAGATACCGTCTTGAAGACCGGTAACGAACGACAACGATCGACGATCGACCATCTATTTCGGATCGGACGTGCCCGCCTCGCTCCGCCATTTATTTTTACCTGTCCGACGCTCGCGGTCCTACCACCCCCTTCGCTCTTCCGTTGCGTTGTGTTTCGTCCAATCTCTGTGACGCCCACGATCGCGTTCGACCTGCACGATAAATCGCTACGGTTCCGAAATAGCGGCGAGTAGTCCGAAATAATAATCACGCCGCGTCTCCTACGCAGAAGCGCGGCAACTTTTCCTCTTCCCTCCTCTCTCGTCGAATTACATCGCGTCGCAGCGTGAGCCATTTCCGTCAAAATTGGTGGAATTCGGAACACGGAAATGTTCGCGTCGTGAGCTAAGCTCGAATTAGGTCCGTTCGCGAGCTTACGCTCGTCTGAGATACGCTGAATGGAGAACAGACCTTGATCGCTGCGGATTTGATGCATTCATGATAAAAATTACTAGATAATATTCTAAACTGTTAGGACTTTCGAAGAAATTAAGAATCTTGTTTACGTTGTTCACAATTTATTAACACTAAACGTACCGAGCAGTACAATTAGCTTTGATGACAAAATTTAAAGGGGGTCACTAAAAATGTGGAATAGATATTGGGGAAAGAGGAAAACCGGAAATGTGACTTATGTGGCGATAGCTTTGGAAATTTTGAGCATATGGTAAGGGAATGTAGGGAACTTGAAAGGGGTTTGTGCATAGAAGTGAGAGGGGGTCAGAGGAAGCGGTAGAATGGCTGAGGAAGCTAGGGGAAAAAAGGAAAGGAAAGAGTAGAGAGAAAGATAGAAGGAAGACAGCGCAATGCAAAGTGTATGAGTGGGTCCGGATACGCTGAATGGAGAACAGACCTTGATCGCTGCAGATTTGATGCATTCATGATAAAAATGACTAGATAAAATTCTAAACTGTTAGGACATTCGAAGATATTAAGAATCTTGTTTACTTTGTTCACAATTTATTAACACTAAACGTACTGAGCAGTACAATTACCTTTTTATGAGAAAATTTAAGGAGGGTCACTAGAAATGTGGAATAGATATGGGGGAAAGAGGAAAACCGGAAATATGACTTATGTGGCGATAGCTTTGGAAATTTTGAGCATATGGTAAGGGAATGTAGGGAACTTGAAAGGGGTTTGTGCATAGAAGAGTTAGTGAGTGAGAGGGGGTCAGAGGAAGCGGTAGAATGGCTGAGGAAGCTAGGGGAAAAAAGGAAAGAAAAGAGTAGAGAGAAAGATAGGAGAAAGACAGCTATAATTGTAAACTGAGTTCCTTTTTATGGCCGGAAGGCTGAAAATAAAGCCTTTCTATTCTATATGACAAAATTTAATTTACACAGATATTCTACGTAAATCTGAATTCCTATGGAAGCATCTTTGTAACTTCAATAATTGCAAAATAAATCATTTAAAACGAGTCAGTTGGCTGACTGTGATAGGTTTAGTGTTAAACTTACTAAAAAAAGAAATACATTTTAATTCCACCCCTGTTTCTTAGACTTGACGTGGATCATTTTTATTTTGCATAAAAATAAGCAGTATCACTTCATATGTGATCGCATTTAGTTGTTCACCTAATTTTGGTCTCGGAAAATTCAGTATCGTTACCTCCCATGAAAATCATGATTCGCTATAACACTATCATATGTATGTGGCTGTATCAAAATCTTTCCAGTATGTATTACGTTCTGCAAGAGCAATTTTTCATTCCAGTATTAACCAGTTAACTGTGTAGCTCGACTTTGTATGTGGCTACTAAAAATGTTTGAAAACTTTATTTATCACATATTGACCTCTCGTCAATTTCTTTGTTTCGTTTCTTTACTTCGTCTTTGACTCGAAAAATTCTAAAATGTCGACAAATTAATAATGCGTTTTAATTTTCACCACAAATTTTAACGTAAATAGCAAGCAATTAATTTTATTCCATGACGAGTATACTCGGCAAAAACAGCTAACCGGATAAATTCTACGGCACCAAAAAACCCTAACACTTCACTGATTGTAAGACATTTGCTACCACCATTTGTTTCGGTGCTTATCTTCGCTGTTCAAATATTTGATTAAATGTAGCGCATCTCATTTGCAATTAATTAATCCCATGTACTAACATCTATTTTACGGTTACTGGTTCTCATAATATCATAGGAGAACAAGAAAGTTTCTATTCATTGAATGCCTATGTCATCTACGCCATCTCCAATGGCTATAGATCGACATACAAGCAAATAGAATATTCGTACAATGTAAAAGACAATCACGTTTTTAATATTGTATCATGTGACTTGGATTTTTTTTTTTGAGAAGTTAGAACAATTAGTTTACAACACGTTGAAAAAAAGAAATTTTGAAAAAATTGTAATTGGTCGGAATTGCAAAGAAAATACTAAAAGTTGTTATTTATAACTGTTTTATGTGTGTCCATATTGAAAATTCAACAAATACGTTTTGTAGATCTGTGTCAACTGTATACACTCTGAATATTTCACTAAAATCGGCAAATCTAAACATTCATATAGATTGTAAAAATTGCAGCTTTTCACAATTTTCGGCCTTAAACTGTAATAAATCGAAGGATTCTTACGTCATTCGATGCCTCTCGCTGTTTCCCACGTAATCCAAATTGGATGAAAATTTGAAAATGTATACAATTGATACAGATCTACAAAATGGATGTTTTAAATTTTCAACATCAGCCACATAAAAAAATTGTAAAACACAACTTTTAGTATTTTCTCTGCAATACCGACCAATTGCAATTATTTTATAATTTCTTTCTCACGTCATGTAGTAAACTAATTATTCTAACATCTCAGAAAAGTCGTATGCTCCAATATTAAACAAGTTATCGTCTTTTTAAGAGTGTACGAATATTAATGGGAGTGACTGTACGTATTTAGTGGATTCTGCTCGAATAAATGACACGTTCAAGTCATATTGATTTTTTCAAAAAATCAGCCACTGTGCGTCGCATGTTGACAGTGTAGGCATGGCCTCGCGCGTCCCGTCGCGTCCCGTCGCTCAATGGCAACAAGTGCGATCGCGGGAGAGAAGGGGCGGCACGGATCGAAAATATATACGAAACGATGAATGAAAGCCCCGCGTCGACGTCGAGATCCCGCGCCAACGATTCCTCGATCGACCGACGGACGATATGTAGCCGGCGGCGGTGTTGCTTTCGCGATGGATCGCTGCGAATAAACAAAGAACGAGCGCAAATCATCCAACACACTTACCCGTGGTCGCAACGGCGCTCGCTCGCGGTTGCTCGCTGGACATTCTGTTTCCTCCAACATTCACCGTCCCCTGCATCTACCATTTACCAGCGACGTCTCGACTTTGCGACACTGTTCTCCGTTCGCGTCATGCGTGGCACTCTGAAACGCAAATTAAACGCGAGTATATATATTGTAAAAAATTATGGAAGATTTAGCTGTGCCCCTACCTGCCCGTTAATCTTTAACAATTTTTGTTGGAATTTATTCACGAAACAAATTAACAAAAATAATCTTCTGTATTTAGTAGGCACATTCGATCGCTTGACTTTCGAGCGCCTATACAAATAATTGATATATTGTATCTGTGCTGCCCGCGTTATGGGACCAGTGATGGTCTATGGTCTCGGTTTTCTCGCGCATGCGCGACGATTTTAGCGTCAGTGATGTACAAAGTTGGGTTAAAATGGGGTACCTTGGTCACCCCGCATAGTTTCGCAAATTTTGTTTTCGATTTTCAAATATGAATGTTTAACATGCGTATGTAATATTAAAATTTTATGTGTATGTACATATAATATATAAATATATCTTGCACTCTTCTGTCCGGTTCCCCGCCAATAACAGTTCTCCCCTACTTTCCCCACAAACGTTCCTGCATTTAGTCGCGCATGCGCGAAAAAACCGAGACCATATACTGTCACTGTATGGGACCCTCGACTCTCGGTCGATCGTTTACTTTTTCCAGAGCGGTCCTCACTCTAGAATATTTCGTTGAAGAGTAAAGACATGCCTCAGAGCGTGTCTTCGAACGTATTGTTTAGAATAAATTATATTTTATATTTAAAGAGGGTGTGCTTTATTTTATACCCATAATCCAATAATTTTTTTTTCATGTTAGCGATAACCTATAACGTCATGGTAGGCACTGTGTTGAACAATTTTACCAAATACATATTATCAAATTTATCAATGTTGGAATTGCATTGCTAGGAGTATGCAGTTCGCGTTTTACGGTAATGTTTAAATTTAAATCGTTTGGGAGGAGACAGCTGTTTTATAAATCTTTAACAATTTTTTTTTTCATGTTAGCGATAGCATATGACAACATGGTAGGCAACGTGTTGAACAATTTTGCCAAATACATATAAAATTGATCAATGTTGGAATTGCATTGCTAGGAGTATGCAGTTCGCGTTTTAATGTTTAAATTTAAATTAAAATCGTTTGGAAGGAGACAGCTGTTTTATAAATCTTTAACAATTTTTTTTTTCATGTTAGCGATAGCATATAACAACATGGTAGGCAACGTGTCGAACAATTTTACCAAATACATATTATCAAATTTATCAATGTTGGAATTGCATTGCTAGGAGTATGCAGTTCACGTTTTAATGTTTAAATTTAAATTAAAATCGTTTGGAAGGAGACAGCTGTTTTATAATCGTACGCGTCAAGACTCGAGATTTCAAATTTCCCGCGCTCCCTGGAACCGAGACCGCGACCGTGCCCGTTACCGTTTTTCACGGAACGAGACAAAATTCGAAAAGAGCATCCGGTTCGCGCGAAATAAATTCGTTGGATCGAGCGTACCGCGCTTCCGCGCTCGCGCGATGCGAGGCGACAGTTAAATAAATAATAAACCCTGCCGCGCGCGCGAACCTCATCGATCGAGGTTCAAACGCGAGCTTGGATGTATATAGAGTCGCACGCGCGCGAAATACGGTGCACGTTACACTGAAATGCCGTTCTAGTCGAGCAACAATCGAACAATACAAAGGAAACCAATTAAAAAATATTCTACGATTTAGTCATATTTTATTCTTCTTTGGTAGAAGGGTGATTGTTTAATCATTTTTAATACGATGAATGCCGCACGAATGTTGCAGGCTCCAATTTTCATGTATTTCATGTATTATTAACACTAAACCTACCGAGCCTTAAAAGTAACTGGTGCATATTGCCTTGTAAAAACTACAAGATTGAATTTATTTAGACTTTGTGATGTTTTTATTGTGATATGTGGTTTACTAAAGATATTTATTCAATCATTTCTTGTGAAAGCATCTTTACAATTTCAACAAATGTAAAATAAAAAATCTGCTCGGTAATTTTTACCGGCGGTAGGTTTAGTGTTAAGAGCAATTATAAGTTATCGGATAATGAAGTTCTCACATTAAAATCTATTTAATTTCGGCAGTAATGAATTAATGTTTAATGCCATTAATTTGATGATAATCATTTTTAAGCAATATGACGTTCAACGTGTTAGTCATAAACATTCCAAGCGTAATAGCAATTCTCTCCTTGAATCAACAAGTCTCCCGCGCTAACGTAATCTAGTCGCTTCCGGGGAGATTTTTGGAAATAAGATTTCCAAGCTCATTTTATACAAAGGAACAGGTGGCAGTAACATTAGTAACCTGCCACTGCTACTTGTGTCGCAAAAGTGAACGTTTTTAGGATATCTACATTCTAGGATAACAGACAATAAGAGAAGACACTGCTCGGATAGAATCGTATTTTAAATTACCCTGCGGCGGATGCCCGATTCGCGCCGAGGGTTCCCGAGCCGAGCCGAGCAGCACCGTGACGCGCCGAGACGGAGAACCCGAATTATAGACTCTATAAATTGAGAAGGAATTTCTTTCAAACGATCTATCCAACCACCAAAAATAAGATCATCGATTAACATCGATGTTTTACTACCGATACATCGAGTAACATCGCTGACAATATCAATCGATGGTTCTTAATGTCGATATGTCAATAGTTTTGCATTTTCTGCCATTCCTACGGTGGACAGGTTCGAATCTTGACAAGTGGCGTGCGTACAGGTTTCGTCGCAATGCCGTCGGTAGCCGAGGCCGGCCGAGACCGGCCGATTCGAATCGGAACGGAAATTCAATTTTCTTCCGATCGGTTCGGCAGAGATAAACGAAAGGACAGGTGGCGGGGCGAAATGTGAAACGAAAGAAAACGTCTATTAAATTTTTCTATTGATAACCGAAAATTCAAAAATCAATTTAAAGAAAAAATCTATTTAAATACTATTATTGCAATAATTGCAATGCTTTGATTCTTATGGCACTATAGAATCGATTTACAAAATCAGGTTGTTCTCAACATTAAGTGTATAACTTTCATGGCACTATCGAGATACCAATAGTATCTCATGATGAGATACTGTATATAAACTTTTAAATCAGATTGACATACTTATTTATTTATTTAGGGCTTGAAAAAAAGAACTAACAATAATTTAAGTATTCATTAATCATCATTTATTAACCATTCGTTTAAAGGCAATGAATTCAGGATGAGTAAATGTTGTGAATTTTTCAACTATGTATAATATTTCCGGCTTTTGAGAACAATCTCTCTGATGGAACAGACGTTCCTACAAAGGGTAAATAATTGGGCAGCTATGACACTCGGCGATGGATAAATTAACTTATATCTCCCCTTGAATCGAATATCGATTGATAAGTAAAAAAAAGTCGACGAATTTCAAAATCGAATATTCAAGAATCGATAGAAAAAACTTGAAAATCGCTTCGGAAAAATCAAATCAGAATCGTTCAACCCTACTCGCGAGTAGCGGCGTTTCCGCGAACGTCCGCGACGCTTGTCCGCGGACTTCTACTCGAGTGCGATGTATTCGGCGACACGTGGCAAAAATGCGACGCGCGGACGGATTCGTTCGGCGACCGTGTTTCTCAGGCAAGCGAGCGAGCAAGCAAGCAAGCAACAGGAATGGAACGCGGTGAAACGGAAGCACGGCGAATACGAGGGAACCAAAGTAGCGACGAGTCCGCGAGCACAGGATAGAATAGGATGTTATGTTATGGTATGCTATGCTATGCTATGCTATGCTAGGCTATACTGTGCTATGCTACGCCATGCCGTGGCTGGTGCTTATACATATAGTGATGGGATTGATACCAGTACTATCGGTGATAGTCGATACAATCCGGTACCAAAATACTCAGTGGGAAGTATCGATACGTATCGAAATTTCAGGTGCTTGGCATCAATTATCGATACAGATTCTTTTTCATTTGATATCAATCCAATACTGTAGCGAAATCAAAACGAAAATATCGATACGTGTTTTACAATTATACGAATACATATTAACACCTGTTTGATACCTACCCAAATATACATCAATACAGTTACCACGAAAATATTAATACGTAATGAGTTTTAGTAGAGTATTATCAATTTATTTCCGTGCTGTATTACTAAAATCTATTATTGTAAATATAAAAACAATGGATGTACGTGGGAATTATATGCATTTATGTCGTATAAATCTCTTTCCTCCGATCATATAAATTGTAGAATAGCTTATTAGGACGGCCCTGAACATGCGAATTGGCCTCATTCGCGTGCAGACGCCTCCACCATGAAATTTGTTTGTTTCAAGAAATTGTTCTAGTAGATATCAAACAAGTATCGATATTTTTATTTAAATTTCGGTACGGTGTTCGAATGAGATCGATTCAACAAGAAACGGTATCGACAATCAATATCAAGCATTTTAAACTTTGATATATATCTATACCAGATCGAAAGTTATAGAATAGTATCGATAATAGGGATACAGTATCGGTCCCATCACTACTGGTGCTATGAAATGGAATGGGATGGGATAAGATGGTAGCGCGGAGGAGAGGAGAGGAGAGAAGAGGATTGGAGTGGAACGCAGTCGGAGAGGCAGCGAACAGGGGGAGGGGGGGTCAGCGATGGTCGGTACCGCGCAAATTCACTCATACCGAGACTCACTGGTAACGTTGCCACACCTTCGCGAACCACGTATGTTTCGGCCCCGTCGACGATCCCGATGGTTCCTTAGCACGACTTCTCTCCCGGTCGGGAACCGAGCACTTTGGAACAACTGGATGCGTAAAAGAGACGAACGGTAGACACTCGCGATACACTCGCGCGATACGCCTTAGACAGAGCGTATATGCATGGTATGTACACACACGAGAAACATAAAAACAATGCGATCGCGCTGCTACCTCGACGCCATTCGTCCAACTATAACAATCCGTCGGACGACTGGCAGACGCACTTCGTTACCTTGGTAGCACGCATGCGTTTCCAAACACGAGGAACGCGTAAATCGCTCTCCCGACGAGACCACTGGAGACCACGCGACGATGTCCGCCTCGATTCTAACGATTTCTATCTCTCTCTCTCTCTCGTTGCGAACTTTACCGACGATCTACCAATCCGAGCCGCGATAAGGTCCACGTCCGCTCGTGAAATTTTTCCAAATTCCGCGCTATCGTTACGTCGCCAAAAAGACGTAGCTACTCAGTTATGCGACCAGCTATAACTAACCTACAACCTAGCGGTTCGCGTCAGGCTTGCCAACTACCGACTGGTGTACCTTCGACGACCTCGATCGACCAACATCTCGTCCGTGACGTCGCGATTCCCATCCCCCACCCAAAAGCATTCTCTCACTCTTTCTCTCTCTCCCTCTCCTTCTTTTCTTTCGCACCCGCTCGCGTGGTCGGTGCTGCCATCTGACGGGCCGCTGTGAAAAATCCGCATTCTTTACGATTGTCGCTTGAAGTCGGATAAAGCGCATTACGGAATAAAACGAACTTGAGAAAATAAAATCTTCAAATGTTTTTAAGTATCTACACCTGATATTTTACCTATATCATTAGAAACATGTATTCTACCACCGGGCAAAAGTTCATTCAAATCGAAGACGACCATCTGGGGTCCAACCCATGTCAATTCCGAAATGGCGCGATTCTGCAATACCGTCAGAGGGGGCAAGGAAACCATTGATTTGCAGCTGTGTTGGTATTTCAGACGATACGGCCCGAAATTCTGTATAGCGATTGGTCTATTCCTGCACTTCTTATCTATGATCGTATTCGATCGATCTCACAAAGTCACTAGTTGAGAATGCTGCGTATTTTCCTCTCGTTATTTTTTTTCCCATTGAATTGAAGTGTCGCGAGACGGGGCTTTGTTCGGAAACAAAGCGGGGAGTCCGCGGAATGATCGATCTCTAAGGGATACCTCTACTACTCGTAAGTGTTTCTTTTCGATGACAGCTGTAACGTCATAAGTGATTGCACGTCGCATTTTCCATTGATCCATCGGCATGAAAGATCGCGATTGTATACGCTAACCTAACCTCTTTTTTGTTTGTTGGTTCGAGCAGGGTCGATCGACACAGACGTTCACATTCCGTGTGAAAAATGTCTTGGCTGTTTGGATGGAAGAAGAATCAGAAGGGCTACGCGGCTGAAGCTGGGGAAGATGAAAAACCTTCGGATGATGGCGAGGAGTACATAATCGTGGAGAAGAGGGTAGCACCGCAGCCGCCTCAACCCGGGCAAAGCGGGTCCGGATATCCAACCGGAAACTTGTACCCGTACATCCCTCCTATTTCAGAATATTCCGCGATGACGACCGACCCGGCGGCTAGCCAAGGGGAGAGCACTCGCTTCTTAAACGACATACCGTTTAAATTATGCAAACGCCTGGAGATCATAAAGAACAACGACTTCGAGATCGACAAACTTAGAATCAGCGAAATTTTGTCGTTCATCGAGAGAATAGAGTCCAACGATTACAGCTATAGCTTCTCCCTGGAGGAAGACGTCAAGGCAGAAATGAACAATGCAGGCGATCAGTGACACGTTCTCGTTGACTAATATTCGGGGAAAATTCCTATTGAATTTGTTATATATAACACATGGCCATGGACTGTCCCATCCGGACGAAAAACGACACGCGCATCTGTTTTGACTAAAAGAACGTTTTTATTTTATTCTGGAAGAAGCAAGTGCGACGCCGTGTATGTGCACACTAGAATATCGCAAGTAAACTAAGCTTACAATGTCGTACGTCGTGACTTCATGTGTATGTACATATTATCTGTAACATAATGTAGTTCGCGAATATTGCCGCGTATTTTGAATAAACCTTAGATCATAACCGTTGCAACCTCCGATGAAATCGTTTACATCATTGCATCTCACAGAAACTGGACTCGCTTTCGAGAATTTATCGTAGGTAAATGCAAGCGACGACGATGACGGTGGCGATAAGACAAAAGGGCATCCAGGTCTTTAGAAATGCTGGAAAACTAAAGGTAGACGGCTACATGAACAACGGACGATGGCGGAAATCGTTTCGCGTTGAACTTTATTACCTTATGTATTTCCCGTGGAGAAGCATCAGAAACGCTAGCTTCACCATGTTCCAATCGTTGGAATTGTTGTACGACATTAAATTCAATGCTGTCGCCACGTGTGAGTGACAGTTGTCGCAGCATAGGTTGTGCTGTGAAAGAAAGAGATGTCTACGCATGACCAATCGCAAAACCATATTCGATTCTCGCGAGGAACACTGACCATTCTCGATTTATAAATCTCGCTGGCTTCGGCGACACCGGTGTCCCATCCCCGAACGCCACCCCTCGTTTTCGCGTGGTTCAATTGCCAGTATTTCGTGGGTTTCCCAAATGCCATGTTGTCCTCGGACACATGATACGGGCCCGCGAAATCTCGTATGACGCCGGTAGAGGTGGCGATGCCCATGTGACCGATGAACGGTAAAAAGTACCTTATGAAACGCAAATAGATATGGAAAACGGAACAACGATGACATGCTTGAAAACGACCAAGCAATCTTGCACACGATTTCAAGAAAACACGACCTATCTTGGGATTATTGGAGTCAGTTCGAGACTGTTAGGGGTTAGTTCGCGTCTTTTTACTCACGTCAAGATCGGTAGCGGTGTCCAAACTATGCAGAATGGGAATCTTTGTCTATCCGGATTGATAGCGAGGTCCATGCTCGGCGCGTCGCCCGAATATTGATGCTCGTCGATCGGTAAATCTGGCTTCTTCATAGTCTGTTTTGACAGTGCGTATCCTTGCCCAAAATTTGTCTACTCTATGGCGAGACGTATCGAGCTTTTGTGTCGTGTCGCATTTCTACCGATCGAGTTTTTCGAGAACAGATCTTCAGCGCGCATGCGTCCTTAAGTGTGGGCGTTATGAACATAGCTACAGAACTCTGTGACTAGAAATTCAATGAGAAAGTCGTTTCTAAACACGGAACCACAGACTTAAGATACCTGCAGATATTGCATGCAATGCATTTTTCTGTCTACGATTCTGAATTACCGACTCTGTAGAAAATGTCCTAGTACGATAGCGGACTCTATCGAAATGGAACGGTCAGGTGGTGACAACATGAGGTTGCAACACATAAAGTGTGTGTCTGAGGAGGCTCGATTTTACAGCGTTGTCAGCTTTAAAATGCAATTGTATTCGCAATTGTACAAGAATACTCCACGTATTATTCACTTGTGCCGTCTATTTTTTTACAGGACTTCGAACCCCCTGGTAAAAATTTGGAGAACATGATAAAGAAGTCTGTATCCGACAAGGACGAACTTATGCACATTTAAGAAGAGAAAGAAAGACAGACACAGAGCTGCTGAATACTGTGCACACTCGACAGACAATTTATTAGTAACACACTTGTGAGGAATTGTTTACAAATATTTGCAGTTAGGAAATATAGAATAGACCTTCAGCTACTTTCACATATAGTTTATCGTCACATTTAATTTCTGACTAAATAGTTATAAACAATTATTCTAAGTCTCGTTCTAAAATAAACTCAAATAATTTAACAGATCTCTGATAAAAAATAATCTTCCTTGTGATCGGAGGATCTGGAAAGATGTCTCAGTTACATTTCTGTTGCAGTTTTATGTAGATTCGACGCCTAGTTAATTAATTATTTACTATTTCCAGAGAGGTGACACAACGATTTGTGTGTTTACCTTTGACAAATACTCGGACTCTCCTTGTCTTACTTATTGCGGGCATAGAAGATAGAAGTTACCTCCACAAAAATTGTTGATAAATTACTTCATGTAATTTTTATAAATATTAGCTCTCGAAGAATATAGAATGGACCTTCCGCAACATTCATGTATAGTTTTCAATTCGATTCTAGACGATGTTAATTAGTTATAAATAATTTTTGTTACTCTTGTTCTAATGAAACTGTGCATACTAGTGAGAATTGAATATCTTGTATACTCCAAATCTTCATGCATAAAAGTTAATCTGTATCTCGAGTACTATTAGCTATTTTTACTAAAAAATTGGGCGGTGAGGTAACCAAACATATAATCGTTGTAATCGTTAAATAAACAGAGATAACAAATTCATTAATTACATTTCTTCAATATAATTATGCTTAGTAATATTCATGTATCATAAATTATGCTGGATCTCGAGTTTTATTACTTACTTCTACTAAAAAATTAGATGGCAAGATGGTCAACGGAGTGCTCGTCGACATCATCGACAAAAGGAATTGTTTCAAATATTAACCAGCTAGAGATAATAAATTTATCAGTGAATTGTGTTCGATAAATTATTTCACGCGAATATTCATGTGTCAGAAGATATTCAATATCTCGAGTTCCATTACATATTTTTACTGAAAAATTAGATGGTCAGATAGTCGAGGGAGTGCTTATCGACATAATTAGCAAAAGGAATTGTTATAAACATTAAACAGCCAGAGATAGTAACTTTATTAATTACTCTGTATCTCGAATACTATTAGCAATTTTTATTAAAAAATAAGATGGTAGATAGTCAAGGGGATGCTTGTCGACATCGTTGGCAAAAGGAATTGTTATACACATTATACAACCAAAAATAATACATTTATTAATAATTATTATCACGGCGACCGAAATCTACTGAAATTAGTTGTGGTGGGGAACTTTACGCTTCGCTGAACGCTGCGCATCACTGCTTACATAAGCCCGTGGAGCGCACTCAGTCAGTCAGTCGGGCCGGGCCCTCCGGCAGGGGCGGTCGGGCTCTGGGACCAGGAGAGTCTTCGACCACCTTGGACTGACCAGCGGTCCTCCAGCGGTACTGTGGCCTATCCTGCCTACCTTCAGCTGGCCTAGCGTTGACCAAGGGTCCTCTACCGGTGGCCTAGCATGGGGTTGACCAGTGGTCATCCAGAGGTACAGCCTACACCTGCCTACCTTCAGCTGGCTTAGGGTTGACCATGGGTCCTCCAGCAGTGGTCTGGCCTGGTCTACCCTTGTGTACCCTGAGGTTGACCAGTGGTCATCCAGAGCTATCCTAGCCTACACCTGCCTACATTGAGCTGGCTTAGGGATGACCATGGGTTCTCCAGCAGTGGTCTGGCCTGGTCTACCCTTGTGTACCCTGAGGTTGACCAGTGGTCATCCAGAGCTATCCTAGCCTACACCTGCCTACCTTCAGCTGGCTTAGGGTTGACCATGGGTTCTCCAGCAGTGGTCTGGCCTGGTCTACCCTTGCCTACCCAGGGGTTGACCAGTGGTCATCCAGAGCTACTCAGGCCTACCCTTGCTTACCATCAGCTGGCTTAAGCTTGACCAAGTTCCTTCACAAATGGCCTACCATTGTTTATCATGGTCTACCTTTAGCTAGCTTAGGGTAGACCAAGGGTTATTTAAAACTTCCTTGGCCTACTTTAAGCTAGCTTGGGGGGGGCCATGGTCTCTTCAATGCTGCCTTCGTTTTCCTTGGGTTCTGAGCCGGTCCAGTTTCAGTATCCGGCATGAAGTCAGTGCCGTCCTGATCGGTTCAGAGAGGGCAATCATTGCAATGACTTCGCATCTTTGAGTGAGTCATTTTGTCACTACCTTATCACTATACTCGTCTGTAGAAACATGTAGAGTAGTAGTAGACTGTAAAAGTAGTTAGTTGCATGCATGGGCAGGCTTTGCCGCCCCAACGATCAGCCGAGATGGGAACGTCCGCGATTTGCACTAGCGTTGCGAGAAAACCACGCGTTGAATTTAGTCGATTTTGAACAGAGATTAAAGCTAACATTACGGTATAGATTGTTTAGAGCGTAGCGTTGCGAATTACAAATAGTCGCGGTTCAAAATTACATTTCAATTTGATAACTGCGCTTTTAAAGATCATATCGTTGTTGTTTTACATATAGTAATCGTTTTTTGGATCTCTGTTCGTTGAATTAGCGTTGCGCACCAAAAGTTCGCGTTTGCTTTCGAGTCTTTCGATTTTTCAGGCTCCCATGCTCGAGCTGCAACGATCAACTGTGAGATGGGCACATCCGCGATTTCAAGTAGTGTTGCGAAACAAATTGTTACACGCGTTGTACTAGTATCAATTTTTAAAGTTGATGAAATGTCTAGTTAATGTTGCAAATAAATAGTCGTAATTTAAAGTAGTTCTAAAGATACCTGTTTAGAATTTTAGACGTTAGAGTTTTAAATTTCTTATTTAAATAGCATTTTAAATTCGATTTGTTGAATTAGCGTTGCGCATCAAAAGAATCGCGTTTGCAATAGAATCTTTCGATATTTCAGGCGCCCATGCTCCAGTTGCAACGATCAACTGTGAGATGGGTACATCCGCGATATCGAGTAGCGGTGCGAAACAAATTGTCGGGATGGGGCCGAAGTAGCAGACGCGGTTTTATGCCAAAGATGTCGGACAAACTGTCATTCAAAAGGACAATCATTGCAACGTCTTCGCATCTTCGAGTGAGTCATTTTATCACTACCTTGTCATTATACTCGTCTGTAGAAGTAGAGTTGTAGTAGAATGTAAAAGTAGTTAGTTGCATGCATGGGCAGGCCTCGCCGCCCCAACGATCAGCCGAGATGGGAACATCCGCGATTTGCACTAGCGTTGCGAAAAAAGTACGCGTTGCGTTAGTCGATTTTGAACAGAGATCAAAGTTAGCCTTTCTTCTAAATATAATAGTAGTCTCTATCAGCGATATAGCTTGTTTAAACTATAGCGTTGCGAAACAAATAGTCGCGATTCGTTTTGCAGAATCTGTAGAGTAATCTTTTTTGGATCTCTGTTCATTGAATTAGCGTTACGTACCAAAAGTTCGCGTTTGCTTTCGAGTCTTTCGACTTTTCAGGCTCCCATGCTCGAGCTGCAACGATCAGCTGTGAGATGGGCACATCCGCGATTTCGAGTAGTGTTGCGAGACAAATTGTCACACGCGTTGTTCTACTATCAATTTTAAAACTTGATTAAATACGTAGTAAATGTTGCGAATAAATAGTTGCGATTTAAAGTAAATCTAGACATACAGATGTACAATTTTAAACGTTGGAATTTTAAATTTCTTATTTAAATAGCAATTTGAATTTCGATTTGTTGAATTAGAGTAATCTTTTTTGGATCTCTGTTCGTTGAATTAGCGTTGCGCACCAAAAGTTCGCGTTTGCTTTCGAGTCTTTCGACATTTCAGACGCCCATGCTCGAGCTGCAACGATCAACTGTGAGATGGGTTCATCCGCGATTTCGAGTAGCGTTGCGAAACAAATTGTCACACGCGTTGTACTAGTATCAATTTTTAAAGTTGATCAAATGCCTAGTTAATGTTGCGAATAAATAGTCGCGATTTAAAGTAATTCTAGAGACACCGATATAGAATTATAGGCGTTAGAGTTCTTTTCTTATTTAAATAGTATTTTGAGTTTCGATTTGTTGAATTAGCGTTGTGCATCAAAAGGATCGCGTTTGTATTAGAATGATTCGATATTACAGGCGCCCATGCTCCAGTTGCAACGATCAACTGTGAGATAAGAACATTCGCGATTTTAAGTAGCGTTGCGAAACAAATTGTAACACACGTTGTAATAGTATACATTTTCAAAGTTGACTTAATGCCTAGTTAATGCTGCGAATAAATAGCCGCGATTTAAATTAGTTTTAGAAGTACCGATCTAGAATTTTAGACCATAGAGTTTTAAATTTCTTATGTAATTTGTAAGAATGGTAATACTTAATTTTGTAAGACTTTCAAAGTTCAACTTTACCAAATTGATACAATATTTTTGTCTAGAAATTCATATTTTTCAGGAAATTGATATTTCTCAGGAAATTGATATTTCTCAGGAAATTGATATTTTTTCAGGAAATTGATATTTTTTTCAGGAAATTGATATATTTGTCTTGAAATTAATATTTATTTCAGGAAATTATTTATTTCAGGAAATTGTTATTTATTTCAGGAAATTGTTTTTTATTTCAGGAAATTGTTTTTTATTTCAGGAAATTGTTATTTATTTCAGGAAATTGTTGTTTATTTCAGGAAATTGATATTTATTTCAGGAAATTGATATTTATTTCAGGAAATTGATTTCTATTTCAGGAAATTGATGTTTATTTCACGAAATTGATGTTTATTTCAGGAAATTGATGTTTATTTCAGGAAATTGATATTTATTTCAGGAAATTGATATTTATTTCAGGAAATTGATATTTATTTCAGGAAATTGATATTTATTTCAGGAAATTGATATTTATTTCAGGAAATTGATATTTATTTCAGGAAATTGATATTTATTTCAGGAAATTGATTTTTATTTCTGGAAATTGATACTTCTTTCAGGAAATTGATACTTATTTCAGGAAATTGATACTTATTTCAGGAAATTGATATTTATTTCAGAAAATTGATATTTATTTCAGAAAATTGATATTTATTTCAGAAAATTGTTATTTATTTCAGAAAATTGTTATTTATTTCAGAAAATTGATATTTATTTCAGGAAACTGATATTTATTTCAGGAAACTGATATTTATTTCAGGAAATTGATATTTATTTCTGGAAATGGATATTTAATTCTGGAAATTGATATTTAATTCTGGAAATTGATATTTAATTCTGGAAATTGATATTTTTATCTTGAAATCAATATTGCTCGGATCGGAGTTCCCTCAGGGGCTCACTCACGGGATGGGGCCCGTGAGTGGGTACGGGGTGTCGCGTCCCCGGGGCCACCCGAATCGCCTATAGATCGTTGTGGTTTCGATTTTGATTCAACTTGGTTCTTATTTGGTGTCGATTTTGTTTCGACTGGTTTTCGATTTTGTTTCGTCTGGTTTTCGATTTTGTTTCGTCTGGTTTTCGATTTTATTATCTATTAGATTATATATTAGCATCATACATTTATGGCATATTTACCGTGATCTTTTTATCGTCTTGTTTTAATTTAGTTCATACATTGTATTGTATCTAACTATGATTAGTCTGCTTCAATTAGAGTATAGCAGCTGATCATCTTTATCGTCGGACGAAGACCACTCGTCCAACGAAGAGGAATCATCGAACGAAGAAAATTCATCGATCGAAGATAATTCATTGAAAGAATACACCAGATTATTCTTAAGTTAGTTTTACTGCGTGCGTTAGTTATTAAGATTGTAAATCGTCGTTGTAATTATGTCGAGTAATTATTGCCGTAACTTCACTTTGCTCGCCCCGTTTGCCGACTCCGACACAGCCTTCTGCTGTGTCGGCCTTGTTTGCAGGTTCTGAGCCGGTCCAGTTTCGTTATCCGGCGTGAAGTCATTGAGAGGGATGTCTAAGAGACTCGTTCACTCGTCTTCTGACGATCCTCTGTGTTAACGTAATCCTGGACACGCCATGTTCTCATGTCACCCAGTAGCGCCAGAAACCGTTTGAGCGCATCTCTTTGCCATCTTTCTTGGTGATGGAGTGACGGGTATCGGGCTGGTCGGCTCAGGACTTGTAAGCACTGAACGCGTCGCGTCACCCTTGAACCAGAGCCTTCTGCTCTGATTCGATCTTGTTTGTCTACTTGAAAGAATCAGAGCCTTCCGCCTGATTCGCCCTTGGTCCCTCGTGGATCGGAGACTTCTTCTCCGATTCACACTTTGCCCCGCAATAATTACTCGACATACGCTAAATGGAAAAGAAGTCTTTTTCTATGAAAAAGACTACTTTTCCATTCAGCGACCTGCGAAACTTAGTTTCTAAGAATCTTCGTTGTAAGAAAGGGAGCCAGAACGAAGGGAAACTTCGTTCTGACTCCCTTTCGGGTCTCTTGTGCAGCAACCTCCTCGTGGTGAGACCTGGGCAATCGGTATTATCCACAATTCGCAAAATGCTATAACATATAAATTATAGCATTTTGCATGTAGTGGATAATATCGAGCTAATAGCTGCACATTCTGAATTTTAGTTAATAAGTATTTAATAGTTAAATGTAAGACTTAATACTTCCTTCGCTTTTCCTTGTACCAATTTCAGCATTTCTTTTCAATTAACAATTGAAATACAGAGTTTCTATTTCAGAATACATCTACCATCAACCAACATCTTCAATATTAATTTTTGGATTTGTAATTGAAATATGCTTTCGAACTTTCAAAGTTCCACTTTCCCAAATTAATATTTTTGTCTTGACATTGATATGCTTCCGATCTGTGTTCCCTCAGGGGCTCACTCACGGGATGGGGCCCGTGAGTGGGTACGGGGTGTCGCGTCCCCGGGGCAACCCGAGTCGCTTATAGATCGTTGCGTCCACAATTTATTCATTGATTTGGTTTCGAATTGGTTTCGATTCTGTTTCGATTTTGGTTTCGATTTGTAGTCTTCTCTTGTATGTTGATTCTCGCTTTGTATTGTGTATAACAATAATTGGTCCGTTTCAGTTAGAATATAGCAGCTCATCGTCTTCATCGTGGGACGAAGAAAATTCATCGAACGAAGACTCCGAATTATTTATAAGTTAGTTTTATTGCCTGCGTTAGTTGTAAAGATTGTAAATTGTCGTTGTAATTATGTCGAGTAATTATTGCTGTAACTTGACTTTGCTCGCTCCGTTTTCTGACTCCGACACAGCCTTCTGCTGTGTCGGCCTTGCTTGCAGGTTCTGAGCCGGTCCAGTTTCGGTATCCGGCGTGAAGTCATTGAGAGGGATGTCTAAGAGACTCGTTCACTCGTCTTCTGACGATCCTCTGTGTTAACGTAATCCTGGACACGCCATGTTCTCATGTCATCCAGTAGCGCCAGAAACCGTTTGAGCGCATCTCTTTGCCATCTTTCTTGGTGATGGAGTGGCGGGTATCGGACTGGTCGGCTCAGGACTTGTAAGCACTGAACGCGTCGCGTCACCCTTGAACCAGAGCCTTCTGCTCTGGTTCGATCTTGTTTGTCTCTTTGAAAGAATCAGAGCCTTCCGCCTGATTCGCCCTTGGTCCCTCGTGGATCGGAGACTTCTTCTCCGATTCACACTTTGCCCCGCAATAATTACTCGACATACGCTAAATGGAAAAGAAGTCTTTTCCATGAAAAAGACTACTTTTCCATTTAGCGACCTGCGAACTTAGTTTCTAAGAATCTTCGTTGTAAGGAAGGGAGACAGAACAAAGGGAGACTTCGTTCTGACTCCCTTTCGGGTCTCTTGTGCAGCAACCTCCTCGTGGTGAGACCTGGGCAATCGATATTATCCACAATTCGCAAGATATTATAACTTATAAATTGTAGTATCTTGCATGTAGTGGATAATATCGAGCTAATAGCTGCACATTTAGAGTTTCCGTAAATATGTATTCTATATTAGAATGTAAGACTTAATAATTTCTTCGTTTTCCTTTGCTCAGGTATTCCAGCTTCAGCATTTTTTTTCAATTAATAATAGAAATACGAAATTTCAATTTCAGAATACATGTACCTTCAACAAACACCTCCATTATTAATTTTTGGATTCGTAATTGGAATGTGCTCCTGAACTTTCAATTTGATATTCTCAAATTGATATTTTTGTCTTGAAATTGATATTCCTCCGATCGGAGTTCCCTCAGGGGCTCACTCACGGGATGGGGCCCGTGAGTGGGTACGGGGACTCGCGTCCCCGGGGCCACCCGAATCGCCTATAGATCGTTGCGTCCACAAATCATTAGATTTGGGCTCGACATGGTTTCGATTCTGTTTCGACTGGTTTTTCATTTGGTGTCGATTTCGTATCAACTGGTTTTCGATTTTGTTTCGATTTTGTTCCGATTTTGTTTCAACTGGTTTTCGATTCTGTTTCGATATTTTTTCCAAAAGCTTTTCCATTTGGAGTCAATTTTGTTTCAGCTGGTTATGGATTCTGTTAAAGGAAATTCATCTTGCGAAAAAGAGTCATCTTGCGAAGAAAATTCATCTTGCGAAGAAAATTCATCTTGCGAAGAAAATCCATCGTGCGAAGAAAATTCATCGTACGAAGAAAATTCATCGAAAGAAGAGGATTCGTCGAACGAAGACTCCAAATTATTCTTAAGTTAATTTTAGTGCGTGCGTTAGTTATTAAGATTGTCAATCGTCGTTGTAATTATGTCGAGTAATTATTGCCGTAACTTGACTTTGCTCGCTGCGTTTTCTGACTCCGACACAGCCTTCTGCTGTGTCGGCCTTGCTTGCAGGTTCTGAGCCGGTCCAGTTTCGGTATCCGGCGTGAAGTCATTGAGAGGGATGTCTAAGAGACTCGTTCACTCGTCTTCTGACGATCCTCTGTGTTAACGTAATCCTGGACACGCCATGTTCTCATGTCATCCAGTAGCGCCAGAAACCGTTTGAGCGCATCTCTTTGCCATCTTTCTTGGTGATGGAGTGGCGGGTATCGGACTGGTCGGCTCAGGACTTGTAAGCACTGAACGCGTCGCGTCACCCTTGAATCAGAGCCTTCCGCCTGATTCGCCCTTGGTCCCTCGTGGATCGGAGACTTCTTCTCCGATTCACTATTTGCCCCGCAATAATTACTCGACATACGCTAAATGGAAAAGAAGTCTTTTCCGGGAAAAAGACTATTTTTCCATTTAGCGACCTGCGAACTTAGTTTCTAAGAATCGTCGTTGTATGAAAGGGAGACAGAACGAAGGAAGTCTTCGTTCTGTCTCCCTTTCGGGTCTCTTGTGCAGCAACCTCCTCGTGGTGAGACCTGGGCAATCGATATTATCCACAATTCACAAAATGCTATAACTTATAAATTATAGTATCTTGCATGTAGTGGATAATATCGAGCTAATAGCTGCACATTTAGAATTTGCGTAAATATGTATTTCATAGTAGAATGTAAGACTTTTAATACTTTCTTCCTTTTCCGATGTCCCAGCTTCAACAATTATTTTCAATTAATAATCCAAATACAATGTTTTCGTTTCAGAATACATGTAACTCTTGCTCTCGTGAGCGAGTGTTAAATAGATTTGCACTCCTGCAGTAGATTGTAGGTTCTGATGTAGTCTAAATATGATGTACTGAGATGTACGTTACATGTCGCATATTATTTCGATATTGAAACATTATTTTATATTCAAATTAAATAATTGGTTGAAACTAGTTCTTATCCAGATTAAAAGTTAGTTCTGATTCATATGTTAGAGGGGGTAAAAAGATGAGTCAGGATCTGTTCCATGTTGCCGCATTACCGTAAAGAAAGTAAACTATTGGTTTAAAGTGTATAAAACTATTATAATATACATTCATTAGTGACACGAGTAATAAAAATAATATTACGTATAGAAACTAAATTAATTTTACTACAATTCGTATTTTTGTAATACATTCTTCATAAATATTATTTTCACCGTTCAAATACACGCGCCGTATGCATTTGTAGCCTCCAAAACA
This sequence comes from Sphecodes monilicornis, assembly GCA_913789915.3. Lineage (NCBI taxonomy): Eukaryota > Metazoa > Arthropoda > Insecta > Hymenoptera > Halictidae > Sphecodes > Sphecodes monilicornis. The sequence continues at coordinate 22,492,222 of OU565293.1, read as the reverse complement.
CCCGTAGTAAAAATAAAGTATACGGAATATTCAGTTCTTGCTAATACGCGTAAATTCGTGAACTATCGGTAATATTGAGCGTGACACCGAAATGGTACGGGAGCCACTGTGGCCCCTCGAGCCCTAGACAGAAAAGCCCATAAGATGCAATGTCTATTGTAGTCTTAAGTCTGTGTGCAATGTCTGTCTGTGGAAGTGTGGAAGATTTATATTATTAATTTATTCTGAAATACTCCACGTCGATAAAATAGAAATCTAACATTGTCAATAAAATAGAAATTTACATTATCTACATCCGCCACAGAAGTGGTATGGCAGTGCCATCTGACGGCTTTGAATAGAACATCTGTCGGTAATATTTGACTAACAGTTTGAGCGTTTCGCCACTACGTCATTTGGCGCTGTACGGACTCCTCTCCTGTGCTTCTCAAGTTCGCCACGAGAGGCGCTACGATTGCCCGCTATATTTAAAAAAAGCGATATTTAATCCGAATTTATTTATACTTCGAAGTCTCCTAACGTATTATGATACGCATAAAATGACGATAGAGACACGAATTTAACAGATTCGTGCAAAATTCAAGTTTTTAATAAAACTGACTGGCAGTCAACTAATGTAACGAGATAGATAAAAATTCTTTTCTCATCTATGTCATAGTATTATAATTATTATCCAATAAATAGATAATTCAAATGAAAAATGATTGAGCAATGTTGTTTCCTCTATTCTTTGCGTCTTTATGTACCAAAAAATCACATTAAAAAATCTGACATTCCATTTATTGCTCCTTAATTGTACGCATATGCAATAATTACAAAAATACTAAACGCCTCGTTTTAACCCTTAGCACTCGAGTGGTGACTCTGAGGCACCACTAAAGATTGCTATACCATTATTCAAGATATTGTTTACATTATTAAATTTATATTCAATAAATTAGTTACCAAACATTTAAGTATCGTATGAGGTATTATATCAGTCTCATTTCTCCAAAATGAAAAAAAATCATATAGAATGGAAATATTCTTGATCGAAAAAAAAGTTTGGTTTTGGAGTTAAAATACTTCCGAGTGCAAAGGGTTAAAATCCCTTTCAAAGTCTAAGTACCGGTCTAATACAACCAAAAATGGTTTATGTATCATTCCCACTAGTCCTCAACGCCGCTAATTCAATTTCAAACAAACTCAAGAGTAGCTTCCCCCCTTAATCTCTAAAACATCCACAAATCATTCGGACAAATTAACAATCCTCCCTCAACCATCCAAAAATGATCAAGACCGCGGATCTTTCTGCAAAGTCGAAAGTTCGTTAATGAATTTCAAGATGATACAGGGACTGCATACAAATTTCTTTCTTCCCTTAATAAATATTTTAATATATAAAAAATAATCTTACTCCCAGATTATTTTAATACTTCTAGTTTGAACTGCAACTACCTGCTCTTGTCATAAATGCATATTATCCGACAAACTAAATTAGTGTTCAACTCCCGTATTTTGCAGGCAAAGTATAAAATGTCTATTTTGTATAAAAATTCACAGTTTCCTTATAAATTAACCATCAGTTAATCTATGGTACGTGGACCTCAGTTTCGATCAGCAGCGGTCGAACACGATCGGGCCATTCACTTTCGGTTCGCCGGGGGTGGTTGCACCCAGGAAGTCGCGTGCTTTCCAGGCGATGGACAGGGGCGAAGGGGGTTGAAGGATGTTGAAGAGGGTTGGTCGCGCAGCCGCGTTGACCGGTGTCCATCTGGTGGCTTGCGGATTATCCTCCACCTGCCGGCACCTGCTGTCAGGCAAACATCAAGTAAAGAGTGCCAGAGGCTGGAGTCGGTGAACCATAAACGGCGTGGACACATAAACGCAGGCAAAATAAGGGGAACACGGGTAGCTAACGGGGAGACCAGTAAGTATACAACCCCCCGTGAGGGTGATCGTACTCTTTCGCCGCGCGAAAATATAGTAAAATCGTGAAATAACCAATGAGTCGCGAGGGCCGGTGTTTTCGCTTCGAGGAGCTATATTGTGAGTTCTGCTAATTAATTGACCGAGCTGTTCGATTTATGGGGCGGCTTTCCGGTCAGTGGGATTGCCAATTAATCTTCTGTCGGGAAGCATTGTATGAAGTACTATTATTCGTAGGCTTTGTTTCAGTTTTTGGTTGGAGAATGAATGATGTACTTGTACTTTTTTTTTAAATAAATAGTGAGTATAGAAGTTGCATCGTGTTTTGTTATTTTTTAAAGTTTATTCTCTTTTTGTTTTAGTAAGAAGTATTACATTCTGTTGGGAATTCGATCGAATGAATGTTCATAGGTCTCTGCGAGTGAATATGTGAGCCATTGCAGATGTTATTCGTTTCAATTTCTACCTTGCTGTACACACAGTAATGTTTCTTCATATATACTTGTTTTCACGTCAACGTCAGTCATATGTGGGTGACACAATTTGTCATACCAGTCTGAAAATCGATTTTCACAATACTTCAATTCCGCAAGTGGAATTTTATTACTATTTGTGGGATGAAAGAGTTGGAGATGTATCATAAAATAAAATGTATCGTTTAATTAACGAAAGCAGAATTGTAGAGTTAAAGTTAGCAAAAAATTACATTTTTATATTATGATACATTGCATTAATCTAGACGTTTTATTCTTGTGCAAATATCGAAATGTTTTACGATCTATATAAAAAGATTGAGGTATTTTGGAAATAGTCGTAATTTGAAAGATGTATAAAGTGTATGGGGGTTGATCAAATAAATGAAAGGTTGATGAGATAAATTAAGGATCGATCGAATAAATGAGAAGCGATGGCCAAATAAATTAAGGACTGATCAAATAAATGAAGGGTTCATCAATTAAACGAAGGGCGATGATCGACTCATATCTTCTGCGTGATACGAATCACTGTTTCTATTTTTGATCATCATTCTGCAGCCTGGGTAACAGGTGTTTCGTTCGGGGAAAGCATTAATTTTTCATGTAAACGTCTAACTATGTCTCGAGAGTATAATAGTGTATACTTTCTTGAACTTTGCTTCGCAAGAACTTTACTTTCAGTTGTGTTCATTTGAACAATATAGATTGCTGGTTAAGCCGTAATCTAATTACGTACGTACGTAAATTATCAATCAACTATAGGCACGAGCTAAAACTTTGTGCCTGCAATTTAAATAAAGAGTCTAAAAGATTGCCTAGCTAGAAGAGGGTGCACTTCAGTGCATTGTTAATAGTCCCACTGCGATCTTCGTGACAATCTGGATCGATAAACCGCTGGTACGGCTTTTAAACTCTTTCGAAAATTATGTATCCTTTATCACTGATCGAGAATCTCAATCTTCATCTCCGCAAACAATTTAGGTAATGATTTGAAAATCATCAAAAAGTTATATCCTAACTGAACCTTGAACCATTCAAACAAAGCTACGATTCAACTTGGATTATCAAAAAATTAGCAAGATACACGAAAAACCGTTAGCATAACATTCTCAACAAGTCCCTGAGGGAACTAAATCATTTTTAAACAATCTCAAGGATAGTTTCCATGCTTAACCCCTTGCACTATGATTTATTTTACGGTTACAGTGATTAGGACTTGACTGTCGTCCATCATTTCTTAGAACAAAAAGAAAATCTAAATTTATTATATGCTTGTATATTTTCCAATGGCTATATATCGACAGCAACAAAATAAAATTTTATTTCGCTTCAAAGGAAATTAATAATTTACATGTTTAGTACATGTTGTCCGAAATTCTTGTCACGAGTCGGACTCGTTATTATAGTGCAAGGGGTTAATCTTTCAACCACCTACAATCCATCCAAAAAAATCTACAATTCATCTTCGAACACCAAAAGACCCAGAGTAAACTCTTCGGAAAATGGTTGAGACACAATCAGCACCTGGTCGCCGCAACAAGTACAGCAAACTATGGCAAACAACCTAATCGCTTGGACCCCCGCGCAGCCAATTACCAAGCAAACGCTAACATAATCGATACCGGCAAGATTACGTCGCCGTTTCTCCAATTTTCTTCCCAGAATAAAGTGAGTGGTCGCGCAACCACGTCGACTTCCGTTTCGTTCAAGCAAAAGAAAGGAAAATAGATTTCTCTGTCCTTCGACGTCGAATCCCTTCCCGAGACATTGGCACCGTTCAACCCTAGAGTCTCGTTAATTATTGACGAACCGGTGTGTGATCGATGAAGGAGCGACTATGGATCCCCGGCCAGGGTTACAGCTAGGCGAACGTTCCCGCGATCACGAAACGATGGCGTTCTTAGTTCGCGACTCGCTCTAGCTCGTCGAGGGAGGATGCTCGCGCGCGTTCGGAACGCGTTCAACTGCACCCTGCCGAAATGCGGGAATTTCAAACTTCCAGGGATGGAGAAGCCCGAGTCCTCCAACGGGGACGAGAGCAACGCCGACCTCGAGGACAGGGACCCCAACAGCCTGAACCAGCATCTTCAGGTATGCCTATCCGCGGCTGACAAACTGCTCGTTGACTCCATCTTGTACTTTCACACTCTTCGTGTACCATAGCATTGCGTTCTTTCATTTTTTGGTACTCCATTTTTACGGATTCTTATTGGCCATTTATATTTACTGGGTGTTCCCATTTATTTAAGTTCGTTAGTAATTTTAATTCGTCTTGCATTATAGGTAACTTCATGTATCACATCACTGCATTCTTTCATTTTTTGTTATTCCATTGTTACGGATTTTTATTGGCAATTTATTTTTACTGGGTGCTCCCATTTATTCAAGTTCCTTAGTAATTTTAATTCGTCTTGCATTGTAGGTAACTTCATATACCACACCACTGCATTCCTTCATTTTTTGGTATTCCATTGTTACGGATTTTTATTGGCAATTTATTTTTACTGGGTGCTCCCATTTATTCAAGTTCGTTAGTAATTTTAATTCGTCTTCCATTATAGGTAACTTCATGTACCACATCACTGTATTCTTTCATTTTTTGTTATATCATTGTTACGGATTTTTATTGGCAATTTATTTTTACTGGGTGCTCCCATTTATTCAAGTTCGTTAGTAATTTTAATTCGTCTTGCATTGTAGGTAACTTCATGTACCACATCACTGTATTCTTTCATTTTTTGTTATTCCATTGTTACGGATTTTTATTGGCAATTTATTTTTACTGGGTCCTCCCATTTATACAAGTCCGTTAGTAATTTTAATTCGTCTTGTATTATAGGTAACTTCATATACCACATCACTGCATTCCTTCATTTTTTGGTATTCCATTGTTACGGATTTTTATTGGCAATTTATTTTTACTGGGTGCTCCCATTTATTCTAGTTCGTTAGTAATTTTAATTCGTCTTGTAGGTAACTTCATGTACCACATCGCTGCATTCTTTCATTCTGAGTTAATCAAGTTTTTCGGATTTTTATTTGCAATATTTTTCATGTTTTTTTTGGGTAAAAACCTAACGAAGAATTACTGGCGCCATTGTAGCAATATTTACAGTTTATTCTTCGTTTTATACGATAACTAAATTTACAATTGTATATGTAGATGATTTACCTGTCATTTATTTTACGAATATAAAAATTAACGAAGGAAAGCAAAGGGTTATCAACATTTATGGTTTATTCTTCGCTTTATAGACATCAAGTTCTGCTTGTAGACACGTTTCTAGATAATGTTTCAATGACCACAAATGCATGACAGGTGATGTGGGATGACGTGATCGGAGAACCGGAAGGAATCCGCAGCCCAGAGTGCGCGTGGCGTCTCAGCGGCCACTGTTTCCGGTTGTCCAGAGGATGTTGCTACGTTTTGCTCTCTGTCCTCATAGCACCATTGTTGGCGCTCTTATTCGGTTTCACCTTCGCCTGCCTCGCGTTTCAGGTAAGCCCTCCATCTTTTTTTACTCTCGTTTCCGCTCTCCAGCATAACCGGATCGATGTTGTCCAGGTGCGTTTGTTTTCGTTTTGTGCTGGTTCGCGAGACCCTCGATTCGTAGGGTGGACTGTACATGCGACGTGCTTGACCCCTTTACTTTCTTTGAATACACTTCCGTAATTATACATTTTTGGATCATCATGCGGGCCGTTCAATTTTTAAATTGTTGCACAGGGTTGCGGGTGAGCGACTATCTTTGTCGAAGACTGTACACTGTTTTTTATAAAAATCGTAGACAATGTTTCTATCAGAAAATTGTTTGGAAAAATTGTTCAAAAATACATTTTGAACTTGAGTACTACTTCAGAGTACTTGTCTTTTCATTTCAATGAAAGTTGATTGAAACTTAAAAATGTATGTAGTATTACACATATAAATATAAATTAAATAATCTAAAAAACCCATAATAATAACTTATTTGGTTTTTTGAAAACACTAAATAATAAAAAAATGAGGGAGCTAATTTTGTGTAAAATTATGAGCTGAAAATTATATAAAAAAATTTGGGGGGGTTAATTAGATAAAAATTAGGTTACTATAAAATTTTGGTTATATTTTAAATTATTAATTTGGTTTCAGTAAAATGATATAGGATTGAAATTTTTATTTAAAAATTTAGGGGGTTAGTAGAGGTATGCATTATGCAATTCTTTTGCTTCCTAAATTCATTTTAAGGAGGTGAAACCGAAAATTTGGCTACTTTTAAATTTTATAACTCGCAAACTTTCCAGACAAAATTTGTTCTTCTTCATGAGGACTGTCGTCTGGTAAAATATTTATCAATTATCGAAAAATAGCGGAATTCAGCCCCTTAGAGTGAATTTGAGGGCTAAAATAAAATCATGTAATATACACTTACATGTGCACTACATATCCCCAAAGTTTCATAATTCTTCCAATTTTTTCATTTTGGGATTTTTCCTTGCATGTCCAAGTTTGTTATTTTGGAGTTCAGTTTTGAGTAAAGCGCAAAATTGATCGGTTCGCGGCATCGAATAAAACTTGTCTGGAGTGGGCAGAAGGTGTGCAGTAAGAATGGAAATCAAGGAATCGATCTTTGCAGCACATATGGTGTGTAGCCCCCTGCCTCCGCGTTTGGAAAATCATGTGCGCAGCCACAAGAAATTTTCTCGCCGCGGTGATGCATGCAATCGTGCGACCTGTGATGGACGCCGTTGGTTACCTGTTCCACAATATCCGTATCTTCAATCAGAAGCTACCGGATGGTCCACACGTCAAGGACGATCTTCTGATTGTGTGAACACGTTCCCCGTTCACTTCAAATTCCTCCGAGTGCCTTTATTTATCGTCGAGTGCCTTTTCACTCTCTGAACAATCATCTTGAATGTTGTACGTAATGCAAACATAGCAGTATTTCAAATCGGAACACTGCTTAATTTGTTTTCGAATTATTTTAATTTGTATTGCTTTTATGTATTTAATTTTATATTTATTCGAAGCCACAGCTCCCCTTGTTAATCATCAAGAATTGTTCTAATCAAAAAATTAAGGGAATATTATATAGGAGTGCTGTATAATTTGTCCGAGAATTATTTCTATTAGTATGGCATTTATTGATTTAGTTTTGTATTTATTTGTTCGTTAAGATTTGTTATAATCAAACAATTGTGGGAATATTATATTAGGGTTCCGTCTAGTTTGTACAAGAATTAATTTTATTCGTATTGTATTTATTGATTTATTAAATTTTAGATTTATTTATGGTCTCATCCTCTATTGGAGTATCAGTGACCATAACAAATTGTTACAGTTATAAATATCATTAAAAAGGCAGAAGAAGAATGATAAAAGAACTATTTCTATTAGTATTGCATTTATTGATTTAGTTTTATATTTATTTGTTCATCAAGAATTGTTATAATCAAACAATTGTGAGAATATTAAATTAGAGTTCCGTCTAGTTTGTCCAAGAATTAATTTTATTCCTATTGTATTTATTGATTTATTAAATTTTAGATTTATTTATGGTCTCATCTTCTACTAGAGTATCAGTGACCATAACAAATTGTTACAGTTATAAATGTCATTAAAAAGTCAGAAGAAGAATGATAAAAGAACAATAAAGTATTGCTTTCGTTACACTGAGTCAGTACGATTAATTTTGTACGTGTTCCATAATGTTTGTAAACTGGTCTACAAATGCTTCTAACAAGTTCGCATAACGGTAAGGTCGATTTAAAAATTATAATCACGATTATGTTGCAAGTTCTGCGACGAACTATGAAGTAAAGAATGTATGCACAAGGTAACAGCGAAAAGGGTAAAGTTCATCGGTGATTACGTGCTACTGTAGCACCTGAGCCGAATAATTGAGTAGTATGAAACATAGAACGATTTTGATTTGACATCGTACAATAACATTTGCTTCGCCGCACGAAAGCCATTTTCTTCTGTCATTAGTCGCTGCGCGATTCCGTTATTAATTACTGTAGAATTAGTCTAGAACTACTTCGTGTCTGTTATCAATGGAGGAGTGTCTGACTATTTGTTGTTATGGTGTTTTGTAAATAAAGCGTGTGCCTTGTGAAAATTCAATTTCCTCATCCCTTCCACCATTTTCTTTTTCGATTCAATCAAAGCTGATAATCTTTTCAAATTGAAATACTGTGACTCGAGAAATGATGTTAAAATTAAATCTGTTAATGATATATATTATGGTATATTATAATAAATAATGTATGTTTGATCAAAGACCTTTTAAGATTGTTTACGAAGTTGTTTAGTATTGTAGATTGAATTCCCGCGTTTCAAATTTCGCGCCGCTTCTCGTCCGTCTGTTCTGATTGATCCATAGATCCTAATCGCGAGGAAACCTTCCGCGAAAGTGCAAACAAACAAACAACTGAACCAGTAGCAATATTATCGTATTTTTGAGTGGGGCGAAGGTGATTCGCGATAAGCGCTTCATGCAGTGATCAACAAGTCAGTTTTTAGCTGGCTCTGGATCAAAATGGCCGCACTCGCGCAGAAGTTCTTATCAAGATGCGCTCGATTCCATCATGGAACTCCATCAAGACGTATCCTTTATTTATTCTCATCTAAATTAGACTAAACATATTCTCTAACAAATTATTTGCTTATATAATTCTCATTAGATAGAAATAGTAACTCGTTTACGTGCCAGTTCGTATAAATCCTCTACATTTTGTTAATCATTATTGTTCTTAATCGATCATTTTAAATATTAGAGATTTCCATTTCGTCCACACTCGCCGGAAAAGGTAAGTGCTCTTTTATCTTTTTGCAATTTATTTGTGTTTCCTCTCGATAAACATAAACATGATAACCGGGCCAGCTGTTGGCTAACAGCTTCGCCATTTTGTTGTCAGATGACAGCACTTACTGTCTTTCAAATTGACGCGCTAAAATTGTTCAGCTTATTTCAAACATTCGAAAAATTGATTCGCGAAATGCAGTTCGCCAAAAATTGAATACTTAGAAATTTAATTCTTTAATTATTTAGTTCGTTGGTTTTTATCGATTGATAATACATGATATGTGCGATCCATCAGCGCAAATATTCATTTTCAAATCTTAACACGTTGACTGCCAGGCGCATTTTCCATGGTTTGCCCAAGGCGCCAACGTGAATTTTTCGTTATGCGTAGCATATTATGTTGAAATATTATTTGCAGCGAATAAAGTGAGTTATAAAATCATGCTTGAAGCATTTTTCGTGCATTCATTTCTTCAAACCATTATAGTAACAATGTTATTATTCAAAAATTTATCCATATTTACTCTAATTATGTACTTTTATTATTTGCTGCGTCGCCGGTCACCGGTGGCCCCCACGGCGTTGTAGCCAAGTCGAGTGCCGGTCACCGGTGACCCCCATGGCAGTCAACGTGTTAAGCAAACAATTCCATCTCAGTGTTGAAGAATTTCCAACATGAAATAAAAATGCTAACAATTCCAATAATTAGCTGGCTTTAATTGGGAGGATCCCTTCAACCTCGAGTCCCAGCTGACCCAAGAAGAGATCCTGATTAGAGATCAATTCCGCACATATTGTCAAGAGAAGCTGCTACCACGAGTGATCGAGGCGAATCGCAAAGAGATGTTCCACAAAGAGATTATGAGGGAATTAGGTGAAATGGGGACTCTGGGCTGTTCCATAAAAGGCTACGGCGGTGCGGGAGTGTCCTCCGTTGCTTATGGTCTTCTAGCAAAGGAAATAGAGTCTGTAGACAGCGGCTATAGATCTGCCATGTCGGTACAGTCCTCTTTGGTGATTGGCGCGATTTATTCTCACGGGGATGAGGAGCAAAAGCAACGGTACTTACCGAAACTTGGTACGTGGCCCATTTTGTATCCCTCAAATTTGATTTTCTGTTTGAGCAAAATAATCCATAGGGATTTTACGTTGGCAAAAGCATTCGTGATTTAGCAAAGATGGCGGTAGAGATATTTTTTGAAGTTAGAGTTCAATGTATTGAGTATAAAAAGTGAATTCTCCTACTCTTCAAACGGTTCACGTTGTCAAAATTGCTAAACATACAGTGGCGTGCAAAAGTATCCGTACTCCCTTTAAAAACGAATAACTTTTTCAAAATTACTTCAAACGGTTTGAGTTTTTTTTTTGAGATGTTAGAAGGATTAGTTTAATGGGTAGCGTGTAAATAATTATTTATATAAATTGCTAATGGTCGAAATTGTGAAGAAAAAAGTAAGTCATGATTTTTAACTTTTTTATCAGTGCCTGTAATGAAAATTTAAAATATACCTTTTGTAGATCTCCATAGGTTATATACATGCGCAAAGTTTCATCGCACTCGGTTAATGGTGCTATGAGCTACGAACATTGCAAGATGGGAGCTTAAGGGTGAAAGTCGCAGATTTTCGGTCTTTCCAGGGAATTTTGTCCTTATGTAATCACCTTGAAATGTATGTGACTCGTAACAACGTTAACCAATTTTGATCAAACTTTGTACAAACGGATAACTTACATAGCCCTACAAAAGGCATCTTTTAAATTTTCATTATAGACACCGATAAAAAAGTTAAAAATTGTGATCTGTACTTTTTTCTTCACAATTCCGATCACTAGCAATTTTTAGAAAAAATTATCTATGTCTATTAACCGATTTCGATGAAACTTTGTACATGTACATAACTTACTTAGGCCTATAAAACGCGCCTTTTAAATCTTTGTTACAGGCACAGATTAAAAACTTCGAAATCGTGACCTTTACTATTTTCGACGCAATGTCGACCAATAGCAATTTTTAGAAAAAATTATTTACACGCTACCCAGTAAATTAATGCGTCCAACATCTCAAAAAAAACTCAAGCCGTTTGAACTAATTTTGAAGAAGTTATTCGTTTTTAAAGGGTGTCCGGATACTTTTGCACGCCACTGTAATTTATCGAAGTTAGAATTTGGTCTATTGCGTGTGGAACCAAGTTATATAATTTCTTCGGAGTGTTCAATTCATACAAATTGAAAGGATAGGAGTTCAGTACTCTATTTTCATTGACGAAACTAACCGGAAACCGTGGCTACTTACAGTTTCCGGCGAGCTCATCGGTTGCTTCGGTCTCACCGAGCCTAATCACGGTAGCGACGCAGGATCTTTGGAAACTAGAGCTACGTACGACCAGGACAGTAAGGTTTACAGACTGAGTGGGAGCAAAACCTGGTCAGTTCCTCAAAGGAGATTACGATTTAACCCTTAGCGGACGGGAATTATTTTTAGCATACTTCTTGATGGATCTGGGTTAAATTTTTCTTGTGAAACAAAAGTGCCTAATGAAGAGTCAAGTGTATAAATTAAATGAAAGGAAACGGGTTGGGTTCAGTAAATATTTTTTGGAAGTAATAATTTCTTTAAAAATTATTCGCTGTCGCAGAACGGTAAAATTGCTTGGGCAACTGTCAGCAGACACGCGTCCGCAAAGGGTTAATCCTCTCTGACTCTGTTCGAGAAATTATTGCACGGGAATTTTGAGAATTTAATAATTATATTCTCATCTTGTAGTATAACCTTTATTATTTAATGAACAATACTTCTCTCATCAGGATCACCAACTCGCCCATCGCGGACATATTGATAATCTGGGCAAAGTGTCCAGACGAATCGATACGTGGGTTCATAGTCGAGAGGGAAGGCAACGAGAATCGTCTCTCGACGCCGAAGATCGAAGGGAAATTCTCTTTAAGAGCTTCGACGACGGGGATGATCCTGATGGACGACGTCGAAGTTCCATCTACGAACGTTCTACCAAATGTTCAGGGCTTGAAGGTACAGTGGCCCACAAAAGTGTTCGTACGCCCTTTAAATCAGAATAACTTTCTTAAAATTTCACCAAACCACTTGACTTTTTTTGAGCAATTGGAAGCATTGATTTACTTTTAAAATGTGCAAAAAAGATTTTGAAGAAATTGCGATTAGTAGGAATTACATGAAAAAATAAAAATGGCACTTTTTAAAAGATTATTATTTCAGTACGTAATGAAAATTCAAAATATGCGGTTTGTAGATCTATGTTATTTAAACATATGCTGAAAATTTTAGCAATTAGAAGCACTGATTTAGTAAATCACGTGCAAAAAAGATTTTGAAGAAATTGCGATTAGTAGGAATTACATGAAAAAATAAAAATGGCACTTTTTAAAAGTTTATTATTTTAGCCCATAATGAAAATTCAAAATATGCAAGATGTAAGAAACTATGGATTTTAAGCAGAAACTAACGAAAAGTCGTGAAAAACTGCGATTTCCACTTTTAATCGCTTGTAACTCATGTGTTTGTTAACAGATTTCGATGAAATTTTCAGCATATGTTTAAATAACATAGATCTATAAACCGCATATTTTCAATTTTCATTACGTGCTGAAATAATAAACTTTCAGAGTGCCATTTTTATTTTTTTATGTAATTCCTACTAATCGCAATTTCTTCAAAATCTTTTTTGCACATTTTAAAACTGAATCAATGCTTTCAATTCCTCAAAAAAAGTCAAGTGGTTTGGTCAAATTTGAAGAAAGTTATTCTGATTTAAAGGGCGTACGAATACTTTTGTGGGCCACTGTACGTGCAGAGGGTTGTTCCTATGTGTTCGATAATTAGAAAAAGACTGCGAATTTTTATGCAAAAATTGTTCGCACCGATTACAATGAACAGGAGCCAAACAGAGATTTCTTTAAATCATTTATCTTTAATCATTTTTATCAGCTAGGACTAACACAGTGAACACTCTGTTAATCCATCTGCAGTTTGAAGTTGCACCTAATCATTTTTACCATAAATGCGTACAATTTTGACAACGAATGCATGAAATCCGTAGAGACTATCGATAGGTCATAGATTGTGTTCAACAAGTAAAATTGAAACAGGGGCCGTTCAGTTGTTTAAACAATGCTCGATATGGGATCGCGTGGGGAGCTTTGGGAGCTGCTGAAGTCTGTTTCAAGGCCGCCAGGAAGTATACTCTTGAGAGACAGCAATTTAAGAGGCCTCTGGCGGCGAACCAATTAATGCAGACCAAATTGGCGGACATGATGAGCGACATCGCGTTCGGTCTTCAAGCTTGTCTGAGGGTTGGACGACTGAAAGACGAGGGCAAGTAAGGGATAATCTTTTCAAGCCCTTCCACTCGTACTAGATGTGCCTCTAAATGTGCTGGAAATTTTTTTCCGTCTCTTAAACACTTTAAATCCAATTACTAAATTAAATTCTTCTTGCTAAAAGGAAAATTGTTTGCATCGATTACGAGAATCTTTAGAAAAGTTTTTTTGCGAATGATTCCACCACAGATATGAAGCTTGAAGTCTGCACTTTACAACGAGCCCTCAAAATTTGATCTACCATTTTTTTTAGCCGTTTTATTGATCTTCGAAAGGAGAGTGTGCTGTTCACTTGATGAGTGCCATTTTTGTTTCATAAAACAGTTTAAAAAGATCGTAGTTCAAGTTTTAGGGTCTCGTTGTAAAGGTTCAAGCTTTAAATAAATGAGCGATTGAAATGTAGACAAAATTTTTTAAAGCTTCTGCAGATGTTTAACCTTCCGTCGGGCGCAACTGATCTGAGAGGCACAGCGCGGTTATATGGGTACCCCCCCCCCCCCCCCCATCCGGCAACATTGTCATTTGGCGTTCCCAGTAACTGCCTGTTTTGACGTGCTCTAAGGATCCTTCCCACTTAGTTTGCCTTTGACCATCATTACCGGAAGTTATTCAAGTTTTGTTCAGATCAGCTCAGTGCGTCCAAACTCATCACATTTTTAAAGTTACGTATTTTCGAAATATTAGCATAAAAATTATTTATTATCTTCGCTTTAATTTAAATAATATAAGGGTTTTCATTAATTTTGTGAAAATACATTGACCGTATCGTAAAGTCCCAGTGCCGAAGGTTCAGGTAGCAAGTAAGTATCTGGAAAACACAAGCGACTCAGTCACCCCCACCCTTGGGGAGGGCCCAAAAGAGCGTTCCTTCAAGTATAGACGGTACCAAGTGCAGTATTTCCCTAACAGCAGTTGTATGAATGAACTTAATTAGGTGTTTATTGTGTTTTTTGAATGTGTGCCCGTCAAGCACATTGCGCCCGACGGAAGGTTAAATCTTTGGTATCGTCGAGGAGGAAAATTTGTAGAGGATGGAGATTTTGTTAATTTTTGTTTGAATACGCCTATTTCTTGATTGTTATTACTAATTTAGCATTTTTTAATGCCCGGTTATGGATATTATTTCAAGGTCTTCTTGTTCCTTAGGGCCACGCCGGAAATGATCTCGATGATCAAGAAGAACTCGGCCGCGAAGGCCATACAAATCGCGAGGACCGCTAGAGACATGCTCGGTGGTAACGGAATATCCGACGAGTATCACATCATTCGTCACGTAATGAATTTGGAAAGCGTCATTACGTACGAGGGTGAGTGTCAAAAAACGAATTTTCGAATTTTCCTCTCGCAGGTATTTCGTAACATTATTTCCCGTTGGAATATCGCGAAAAAATGTATGAAACGATTAAAAAATAGATTCTCAATGACGTTTTCCGTAGGTACGAACGATATCCACGCTTTGATACTCGGCAGAGCTATCACTGGCATACAGGCCTTCAGTTAAGGGTTACCTGCGACGTAATCTATCATTTGGGAAACATCGATTTATTTTATTTACATTTGTACATGCCTTTGATACGTCTCAATAAAGCCTGGAGCGTTTTCTAGGAGCTCGGTGAATATTTTCCTGAAGCAAGCGAAAGCTTTTTTCTCACCGGTTTAGCCTTAAAAATCTTCGCGTATTCCTACTAGACTGAAAAAAAGTTCGTCGAACCGAAGAAGACGAACGAAATGTGTTTGTTAAATTTCCTACAATTTACTAATCGCACATGTCTATTCACTACTACTCACTATTCAACTCAAAGGATTAATAAACGCTCGAAGGAGTGTCAAATGGAACAAAACGCACAAAAATAAAAAAAAATAAACAAAATCTACGATTCGTTAATTAACACGTTGACTGCCATAATCAATCCAAAACCGGACTGTAAATCATTGTTCAGAATAAAAATTCCCTGGAGAAAGCCTGTTTCGCCTTTTCGAAAGCTCGTTTATGGTTTAAATAAATTATTTCGATTTCATGCGATTTTTCAGAACGATTAGACAGTCGACGCGTTAAGAAAAGAACTTACAAAAATGAATGAATCGTTACTATAAACAAAAAATAATATTCAACTCTGATAATATTAGCAACAACTACTGGTATTAAATAAATAAACGCGAAACAACGAAAAAAGGAAAATTAAAGGTTGCGGGGCGACTTCGAGCAGAGCAAAAACGGTACAGTGTCGTGACAGAACAGTAAAAGAACAAAGCAGATGTCTCGAAAACGGTGAAATCTCTCTCTCTCTCTCTCACACACTCTCTCTCTTTCTCTCGATACTAATTAAATCGACGCGAGCTGTTCGAGAAAATAAAGGGAAGCGTGAAACACACGAGAGCCTGGTCCTTTTCGGTTTACTTATTATTTATCAACAAGGGCGTGTCACAACACAAGCGTGAAACTCCGAGGTTATGTTATGTTTGGTTTTTTTCTTTTTTAATCATAAATAAATTAAGTTTAATTGCTAAGTAATAAAACGTTAATTACATATGTCAATTGATAATTAATTTAAGTACAACACACGTCTCGTGCAAAAGTGTAAAGAAGTTTCTTTTTTCGTGCTACACTCAATTACCATTGGTTTTTTTTCTTATTACTTGCTTTGTTAGTTTGTTATGTTCTTATCCCTCTCAATCTCTCTCATTCTCTCTCTCTCTCTCGCTCGCTCACTTTCTCTCTCTCTCTTTCTCTCCATTTATTTCCTGTTACGACATGAAATTCTGTTGTTTACACTCTTTTCCCGTCTGTCGGTGACGTCCTTCCGGTTTCCCTGTGTGTGTCTGTGTGTCAACTCACTCTCTCTCTCTCTCTCTCGCACTGTTGTCTCGGTTGTTCCTGGTAGAGGTTTGTCATCTTTAAATGGTACACGACTACAATAAGCTCTTGGTAAAACGTAGTAACATCGTTAGTTTACAGTAGTTTACAGCCGCCCCTCTCGCCGGGACATCGTGTGTCCTCCGCACACCGCCATGTTGGCCTCGAAGTTTCCGAACCACCGTCCAACCCCCGTAGTCTCAAATTTTCAAAACAATTTCCACATTTCGAACCCAATTCCCCCCTAAAAAAGCCATCGAAAACCAATCCTCGAACTCGACGAGCGCGAGCTACCAAAATGGCCGCCCGCAAGAAAAAACCTTCACGCTCATCGACCTCGGCCACCATCTTGTCCGCGGTTGAGAAAAATTCGAGGCCATCATTCACAATAATTAAACTGCATTCCAATCGTCTAATCTCGCTCGCAAAAACCAACACTCCCATCGACCAAGTTTCGCGAACCTTTCCTTTGTCATTCTCCGTCCACGCTTTTCGTATACGTGTCCCTCTCTGTGTGTGGGTATATGTATGTGTCTGTATGTCACTTTGTATGTTCTATGTATCCCGCATACGCGTGTTCGTGTCGTTGTGTGTATGTCATTCACTAATGAATACGCAAGTGTAAACAATAAATAATGCTTTCTCCGTTTTATTTTGTTACTCGCGGTTAATCTACGGTCCTTTGGTATGTGTCCCGCGGACGATCCATCGATCCGCGCGCGGCCGTCCTCTCCGATCGAGAAACTAAAAGGTAACGACGCCGCTGAAGCGAGAGATCGATCCTCCCGAGATTTCTGTCTCGTTTTTTTTTTTATCGTGCATTCTTTCTCGTTGGTTCGTCTATTTTCTAGCCGAATTTTTCCGAAATATTCCGGCGCGCGCAGAAACCATGCTCGATCCCCGCGGCGCAGCGCGTTTCGCGTTTAAAACACTAAAACGGAGCTTTCTCCCTCTAGAAATACCAGCCCCAGCGGCCCTAGGGACTTTTTTCATTCGTCCACGTTCGTATCCCATGCGTTCCCCTCTTCAATCTGCTTTCGCATTCGAGAGTGTTTTTCGTTCACGCTCGTCGAAGATTTCCTCACATTTTACTTTTATTTTCCCTCTTTTTCACTGTTTCCCCCACCCCCGACCCCTGTTCACTGGATGTCAACACGATGAACCCTCGTATTATAGTAAATATAATAATGTATACTTGCTTTTGCACTTGTATTTTACATTATTTCATCTCTGATTAACTAATCGATACCTTATTGTCGTACGAACCGTTCACCTGTTCTCACGCCAGTTCTCTCTCTCTCTCTCTCTCTCTCTCTCTCTCTCTCTCTCTCTCTCGCACTATCCCTTCTTCTCTCACGTCGCGTTTTTCTTTCACTACCGTTCTATCCGTGCCGCCACGTCGACCCCTAACCGATCCAATTAACAGATAATTAGTTGATGAGTTATAGGTCCTCAGACTTCCTCGCGATCGCTCGAGATCCCTTTAGGTCTCTCGACGCCTTTGTCCCGCGCTACTCGATCGTGAACGATCGAAACGAGGCCTCGCGATCCGTGATCCATGCGATGCTTTTCTCTGTTTAGTGTGTTCCGTGGTTTTTGGTCGAGATTTTTGGTTTTGAGGTTGCGCTCGGTTTGACGGCGTTTGAAGACGTTTGAAGGTCAAGGTTTTCGATTAAATTCACCGTACGCTGGATAGCGACTGACCAAACAATGGTTTTGTAAGATTACAAACCTATACTTTGATCCACTGTTTTGTATATACATTCGGTGTTTTTGTGGGGGAAGTATGAACGATATTAACATATTCTAACAGTGACAGGAACTTCAATCATAAACCAGCAACACATCCTCAATAACGTAATCTCTTAACTTTATATGAGACTATTGTGTAAAAGCAGATTTTTAAGCTTCCATTTGTTGAAAATTATTTACGATCCAATTATTGAAAAGCCCTTCGATAGGCTTCCAGTAGATAAAGTATTAATTACAAGAAGATGGATAATGTCATAAAATCTTCGTATTTGTTCCCCAATGTATTTTTGCGAACTTCGAACATAAAAACACAACAGAATTTGTCGCTTGTAGGATTTCTTGAGAGATTATCTCCAAAGATTGTGCAAACATTAAAACACAACAAAAGTCGACGTCAATAGAATTTGTCGATTAAAGAAGTATTATTGTAGGATCTTTTGTGAGATCATTTCCAAGGATCATACAAACGTTAAAACGCAACAAAAAAAAAACGACGTCAAACGCCTTCAAACACGAAACCACCTCAGCCCATACGCAAGTCGATCATCAACAATCAAATATCGACGAGTAATAATCAAACTGTACTTGAAACATCAAGTTGGACCCTGCAGATCAAGCATGATCTCGCATGATCTTACACGATCGCGCCTCAGCCGTGCGAGAAATCAAACAGTTCCACTCTAGAACGATTACGTTTAATACTAAAACTCTCGAAACAATGAACAACATCGAACACTAAAAAACCTATCGAGTACGTTTAAATAATATTACAAGTAATGATTAGAATACTGAGTGATGTGCTTGAATCATCGAGAGATCGATAACGAAAAGCATATATATATATATATATGTATAAGATCCACGGACCGAGTAGCAGAAGACTAGGCCGGAGTGATCGAGGGCCGATCGATTACGGCGATCGTTACGCGTGCTATACAATAATATAATATATTCATATATTACTCAACATTCGTCCAACGTCCGAACCCTTTGACCCAACGACCTCAACGTTTACAATTGCTACATTCTACCCGCCGCAAACTACCCCCCAACCCCCCTCTCCCGCACCCCTCCCCCCTCAAACACGTGTTCAAATCTTCGTCTTTTTTCTTTTCGCTATCGATTTAAAACTCGCGCGCGCGACTTGCAATCGTTGCAATATAAAAAAACGCGTATACACACACGGACCCGAAATAGATTCTCTTAGTCTCTACGGTTGTTTTCTTCTACTTTTACTCCCATCCCCTCCCCCCCCCCGTGTTTTATCGTTATTATTATTATTTCTGCCTTTTAATATTAATTATTTATATGCTCGCATTTATATATGTTCACGCGCCTTCGTCTCGAGCCCCTGATTCCCGCTCGCCATTTTGTACAATGGCTATGTAGGAGGGTGTGTTTTTCTTCCCCGAAATTTACTACCCCCCTCTCTCGAGTCTATTGGAACTTATGGTTCCTCGTTTCGACTCGCGTTTACGTTCGAGTCATGCCGGTTTCGAGACCAGGCAGAATATATATAAATCGATATATCGTCGAATATTTTTTCTCTTCTGTTCGCCATTTTGCCCGCGGCAATCCTAATTAATAATCCCGCGGATGGTCGATCGATCGGTCAACGCCGGCATGATCGGTCGACGATCGCGTGTCCCCCCCCCCCCCCCGTCTCCCGTCGATTGGCAAGGGCCCTAGATTCGCTATACTAAACAATGTACCCCCTACCCGCCCCAATGTTGCCCAACCCCCACCCCCCTAACTATACCCGCCCCATGCCGTGAAAATGGCAATTATATTTATATATTTATATATATATAATATATCATTCATTTATATTTATATTTATATTCATATTTATATATTTATATTTATATATATATATATATAGTATATATAGAATTATATACTATGTCCTTGCTTTTACGTTTAGCGGGTTCTGTTTCGCGTGTACCTAACCTGTGTGTGTCCACCCCCAGCCCCCACCCACCTGTAATATTTTTAAACAATTTACTAACTCGAACGCGACGTCTGTTCTCTCCCCTTTTCTTATTTTTCCGTCGATTCTCGCATTGCGATTCGATCTACCAAATTTTTTTAACTCCGCTTTTTCATCCCCTTCTCTTTTGCTCTCTCGGTTCAACCACATCCCCCCCCCCCCACTCGAACAACAAACGAACGCGTGTATCCGGTAATTAATAATTAATGGTTAACCGTCACGGAACGACAATGAAAACCCGCGATAACGTCGAACGGGAATGGCGATCGAAATAATCGTAATAACGAACAGTGACAGAGGTGACGATGCTGATGATAGACGTCGATCGATCTCAAGAATCGTCCGCGATCGCGAGCGTAATTAATCATGTATTTACAGATTGTATCGTACAGATTTCAGTCCTCCTGCAGAATCACCTGATCGAACGAGTCGTCGAGATCGAATCTTCATACTGCTGCCTTCCGGTCTCGCCACCATTTCCGGTTCTTTCGAACCTGTTGAAAAATAGGTCTAGCTACCGACAATGTGATGAACGTTGCGTTTTTCTTATTTTCTTAATTTCATAGCTGTTTCACTCGAATTTTGTGAATCTCTACAGAAAATTGTGTTTGAGAAAGTTGTTAAAATTTTTTTTATAATTCGTTGCAGGCGCAAACCTTGCCTACAAGTTTGCAAACCTTGATTAGAGTGCTTTTAATGGAACTGAAGTGCTTGCTTTGTAATTTATTGTTTCCTGATTTCGTTCATTTTGTGAGTATTCTTGTTTAATATCCAATTTCATGATATTTGTGGACTTAGTTTTTCTTAAAACTTCGTTACATCCGCTTCTTTCACCTTTGAACACATTAATAAATTCAATAACAGTTGATCTTTCCTGAACTCTAAGATCTTCGAAGCCTTTTTCTGTAACTCCTCATCAATCTTAAAGTTTCATTCAAATTTTAACCTTATTAAGATTCAACAATACAACTGTCTGTGCTTAAAAAGTCATAATACAGATACAACAACCGTATAATCGTCCCCAAACATTTACCAAAGATTTCTAGCACAACGAAACATTTTTACAAGCCGGAATTCATGGGCAATCTAATCTCCTATCAGCAGTTTCGTTTCCTGTCGTCAATTTTAAAAAATATTTTCCGCTGAATTATTTGTGTTAATTCAAAAATGTGAGTCGACACATCGTCGGCACAACCGCCGGCCATCTTGTTGCAAGATGGCGGCCTCGCAGAGGCCACGTGACCGGGAGTAAGCAAGCTAAATAGATCTCGCGACTCGAAGCCGTTCGAATGTCAGCTATTTTTCTAAAAATCGTCTCTCGCAGCCGCCCCAAGGAAAAAGAACTAAACCCGAACAATTCGGAACCTACCACCCCCTCGTCTTGCACACCGTTCAAACAGCGACGCTCCTCTTATAGTTAGATTTAAACCGTTATTACAATAATATATGTTTACTTTGTACTATATATGATCTTATAATCGACGGCCGAGCCGACACAGCTGCATTTTTTCCGGTTTGCCCTCCGCTGCTTGATGATCCAGTTTTTTTCCCTCTTATATTTCCTATCATTGTTTCCATTATTTTATTTTATTTATTATTATTTTTTTTTTGGTACGATGAGCCAGCCAGTTCTATTCCCCTACTCCCCAGATTCCTGGCGAAACAGACGCGCGCGCGCGCGCGATTCAAATTCCCGTGTTTACGTCGCGCACCGAATTTTCACGGAATTTATCGAAAGAAAGAAGAACGAAATACATGAACTGTGATCGCTAGATTTCGAACGAACGCAGGATCCACTCGAAAAGCACAGAAAAGCGGTTTCTGTTCGAGCATTCGAGATTCTCTGCTCGCTAAACGCTTCAACGCAGGAACGTATGTACGTAACGACGACTAGTACTGAAGATTCTTTGAATTGGTGCCTTTAAACCCTGAGTGATCTGAGGATTCTTCGATGCCTTAGTGATCTAGTTTAATGATCCATTCAGATTCAATACGACGGTGAACTGAGAAAACTGATTCAGGGGTGGTTTGTGCTGGTTGTCTTCATCGTTGGTATATGTTTCTTAGGTTTAACATAAATGTAAGCTTTTTGAGGCGATTCTCAAGGATTGTTCTTGTTGACTGCCGTGTCACCCACACATGGGCGACGGAATTGTTTATTCATATTTATACATGATATTTTATACTAATCAATTCGCAGTACGAAATTTGGTTAAGGTATGGATAATGCAAGAAAATTGAAGGATTACTCAGTGCGAGAAATTTTTATTACATTAGATAAATGACTTTAATTGTACCGAAATTTTGAGGTTGCTGATTTGGCAGTCACAATGTTAATTATGTTGTTTGCAACTTCAGTTGCTACTTTAATACCATCCAAAAGCAACCAGTGATCCTCTATCCTCGAAAATGTTTTTATTCGACATTATTTCTAGTCATTAAACATCGCAAATTTCCTATAATTTACAAAACCGTGTAAAATCACTGTAGAAGTGCGCCGCACAATTTTCTACGCACCACAAATAATCCCAGAAAAGACAATCATTGACCAGTTGAGTCAACCTCAACCCTCAAGAACGGCTTCAAAACTCCTGAAACTCACCCCTCTCGTTTCCCCCATTTCCTCGCCGATTCGCTCGATTGAAAAAGTTCCAAAAAATCTGCAGATCACCCTGGAGTATCTAAAAGATCCCACAGGTCCTCTAAAACGATCGGTAAACCTATTTCCGACCTTAAAACGAGGCGTTTCCGCGCGATGTAGGACCGGTGCGCGCGTGAAACGCGGGAAGAAGACTCGTTCTTCCCTTTGGTGGTTTGTTCAACCACTCGCGCGATCGAAAGTCTCTCTCTCTCTCTATTCCTCTCAGAGCTGTCTATCTTCCCCCCTCCCCTATCTCTTTTAATATGTACAATAGCACAGCACAATTGCGGCACGGTATCGAGTGCGGTTCGCTTAAGTTTCGTCTCTCTTGCACGCGTTCTTTCTCTCTCTCTCTCTCTCTCTCTCTCTCTCTCTCTCTCTCTCATATTTCGCTGGTTTACACACACGGACGCACACGCACACAAACACGCATTCGATCCCGCTCGCTGTTCGCGTGTCGGTGAACACTGAAAACCACTAATTCCCGCGAACGATCATCCTCGGCACGTCCCGTGTCCCGTTCTATATCTCCTCTCTCTCTCTCTTTCTCTCCTCTCCGTCGATTTGCTCGCGCGAAAACAGCGTCCATTCTGATATACAATGTTCATTACATACATAGAATATATATTATCACTTGGCACGTGCACCCTCGTCACGATGCCACTCTTTTCATCTTTTATTTTATGTGAATTTTATTTACTTTTCCTCCCGCTATATTTCTCTCTTTTTCTCTAGCCGTTTTACTCTTCCTCGTTTTCTCTCTTTCTCTCTCGTTTGAACCGTATTCTTTTCTTCACCCTCTTCTCTTGTTCGATCTATCTGTTCGCCTTGTTTCCTCTTCTCTCTGTGTACAGTGTGGTCTATGCCTCGAGGAACGTCGACACGTTCCCCTCTGCGTCCCTGTTTAATGTGTTTTTCACGGGTCTCCCGGTGGTTGTTCCTTTTTAGCGACCAACGAGGACACGACGAGTCCAATTTTCACCCCTAAATTCAACCCCCAACCCTCCCCGTCGAGACTCTCTCTCTCTCTCTCTCTCTTTTTATTCACCCCCGTCTCACCCCCTCCGATCGGTTATTACATTTTTTCCCGATCGACTCTGCGGCTTCTTTTTCTGGTAAATTACTAAGGGGTGGGGGATTCGGAGGATGAAGGAGTCTTTGGTAATCTTTGATATTTTATTCGCTATGTTTAAAGGATTTTAATGGTTTCCAGACGACTCAGAAGCAGCAGACGTCCATCTCCGAACACCCCCTCGTCGCAACCCCTTGCCACCCTCTGCGATCTCGAACTAACGTAACGAGTTTTTGGTTTAAATCAGGGAAACCATGGCACGGAAAATTCTACTGGCACTGAAACGATAGTAATTCTATAATAATCTCGTGGAAATGGTTCTTTGAACCGTTCCATTGTGTCGGGGAATGTTCTCGACACTTATCCGTACCTCGGGTTTCTATGTTTAAAGTTTTTGTTACTGGAAATTTGCTCATAGAATTCTTAATTATTCCCATACATGAAATATAAAAATCATTGGACTGTGATGCTTATTTAACACGTAGACTGCCATGGGGGTCACCGGTGACCGGCACTCGACTTGACTACAGCGCCGTGGGGGCCACCGGCGACGCAGCAAATAATAAAAGTACATAATTAGAGTAAATATGGATACTGATCAATTTTTCAATAATACCATTGTTACTATAATGGTTTGAAGAAAATAATGCACGAAAAATGCTTCAAGCATGATTTTATAACTCACTTTATTTGCTGCAAATAATATTTCAACTTAATATGCATCGACCGGCGACGCAGCAAATAATAAAAGTACATAATTAGAGTACATATGGATACTGATAAACTTTTCAATAATACCATTGTTACTATAATGGTTTGAAGAAATTAATGCACGAAAAATGCTTCAAGCATGATTTTATAACTCACTTTATTTGCTGCAAATAATATTTCAACATAATATGCATCGCATAATGAAAAATTTACCTTGGCGCCTTGGGCAAACCATGGAAAATGCGCCTGGCAGTGAACATGTTAATTCGTTCAGAGAGTTCGGTCATTTTCTATTGAGATCGCTGTTGCAATTTATCATGAAGGCTCTAGTACAACCAATTACTAAATAGAAAATCATGCAAAACCGGTAATGTATCCAAGGCTAAGTATTTGGTAGTTTCAATATTAAAAAAACAAATTTTGTAATTATCTACAAACTTTTAAACTAGTCTCCAAATAACAGGATCATTTTCACCATCTACAACCAATGATATTGAAGGCACACTGATTACTCAACAATTAGTTATAAAATCGTTACGAGAAACGGATAATTGTCACTTTCCATCCCTCCCTATGAAACAATCATAATCGCAGAAGGCAGGCGCGTTCAACCCACGAACCGAACAACAACGTATTCTCCCTCGACCTTTAAACGTCCAACAGATTGTTAAACAATGTTTATAAATACGCCGAGGGTTGAACGCCGACCAAAGTGTGCAAGGGGTTGCGTACCCGAGGAGGCGTATGGTCTAGATCAGAAAATAATAATAAAAACAAAAAGGAAAAAGGGAAACGATCCCGAGGCGCGCGCGTTCTCCTCGTTCTAATTTTGACTAGATAAAATATGGCGGTCCTCGGCGACCTTGACACGCGTCGACTAGAAAATGGCGCGAAACGAAGGGGATGAGTGGCTTAACGTTAATATGGCAAATTATGGCACCGTGTTCCGCGCGGGATTCTGTCGTCGAACGATCAAACGATCTGCGGATCGTTCGAGGACGATGGCGGAGAGAGTGATTCCTCGACCGGAAGTAGAGGGCTGACGCGATCCACGACGCTGTGCTCGACGATGCTCGGTTTCGATGGCGCTGGAACGTTCTTCGAGGTCGTTGCCGATAGATCATTGACAGTTTCGAGGCTTTTGCATCGAATCACGAATCCGAATTGCTACGATCTTCCAGTACGATCATTCCTTCAAAATCTGGTTATGAGATCTGACCTTGAGGTTCGACTTTCAAATCTGGATTTCCGATCTAGCCTTGAGATCTTGTTGTACAGAGAATGAACAACATCGTTCGACAACATATCTGTCAAGGTCATATTCTTCAAGATCTCAAGGTCACCAGTGTTTCATTAACTGACACTAGAACCAAATATTATACCAATGAATAGATTAAATTTATTCAGATACTGTATGGTTTGATTACGATATGTGTTTCAATGAAGAAATTTATTCTGTTTGTTACAAGTTCATCAAGTACATGTCGTTTTAATTTGTTCATTGGTTCTAGTGTTAAATGTGAGAACATATTTTTCTCATTAGGGCTGTGATAGTTGAGATCACGGGCAATCTAGTGACCTTCGTCTGACATTGAGAACAAAAAATTCAGATTTTATAGGTAAGCGTTCAAATATACTGTTGCATTATTTCCTATCTATTAGTTTGTTAAAAATAGTGTAGAATGTCCACATAGTTCCCGTATCTTGCAATTAATTCAGACAATTTTTATTTTGCATAGAAATTAATCGAACTATTAACAATACGTCATAGTGCGATCTCAAAAAAAACGACCTTGACAGAGAATGCATCATAATTGTCTCAGTAAGATGAAATTTTGATGATAATCCTTTTTTTTTATTTTGCATAAAAATTAATTTAACTATTAGTTATACGTCATAGTGCGATCTCAAAGAATACGACCTTGACAGATACTGCATCATAATTATCTCAGTAAGATGAACTTTTGATGATAATCCTTTTTTTTTATTTTGCATAAAAATTAATTGAACTATTAGTAATGCGTCATAGTGCGATCTCGAAAAAAAACGACCTTGACAGAGACTGCATCATAATTGTCTCAGTGAGATGAACTTTTGACGATAATCCTTTTTTTTATTTTGCATAAAAATTAATTGAACTATTAGTAATACGTCATAGTGCGATCTCAAAGAATACGACCTTGACAGAGACTGCATCATAATTATCTCAGTAAGATGAACTCTTGATGATAATCCTTTTTTAAATTCTCTTTTTTTACTGTAGAGAAATTTAGAATGTCTTGAATGCCACGTGGACGCTCGTCCGTAATATTCACGAACAAGGCTAACACCCACGCACGGTTCTCGTTAAAAAATGATCGTAGCGATTCGCTCGGCACTTCGAGCAAGACCATAAGATAATGACGAGCAGCGGCAGCGGTCGAGACCGCCTTGAAACTCGTTTGACTTTCCGCTGACACGGTAGGCAGTTCCGGTGTCTTGTTCTCAAGAAAACAATTCCGAAGATCTTGGGGAAGCCCTGGAAACTTCTTAGTAATTGTTTCAACAAGCTGTGGTGCGCAATTAAAAAATTACCCGGACTGATTCAATTTTTCCTGGTGCAGTGGAATGCAACGACTTGACAAACTTGGTATCCAAGTCGACAGTATAATTATTCAAATGAAATTTCACAAAACAATTTATCGAGTGTCCCAACATTTTTATCCTCGAAGAAAAACATTATCGAATAACAACAATAATGAGCAAAATAACGTCGATAAATTTCAAACTGTTGAGAAATCGGACAATGTTCGCAAAACCAATGAATAAAATGAAATTTAACTTTCCACGGCCGCTTCCAAGACCTCCAGGAGCGTAGCTAAGCCCAAGACGCTGCCGAATGCAGATCCCCAGGTTCTCCAAAACGATTCATTGAGAATCTCTGAGAAATTTCTGAGGGTTCTCTCCCCACGTCCACCGACCCCCAATGACGGTAACAATGACCCGGAGCCGCCGGTGATGACCGATGTGCGTCATCGGGCTCCGGGACGGCGAGTTTCCTCGCCCATTATATTTGTGTTTTTTTTTTTTTTTTTTGGCAAAGAGGCCTCGAGGGTCGCGTGACAAAAACTGACGTTCCAGGTCAGTTGGTCGTGACGAGCTCGATCGAGTGTGGTATAACACAGTGTATTGTTTCTTTCTCCGCAGCATCGCGAGCGTCGGCGTCGCGAGTGTACGCGCGAATTTGCGGCCGCCCTTACGAGAAGGGCAGGTCCTCTTCGGGGGACTCGTCGTGGTACTCCTCGTGGTCGGACGTGTGTCACAAAACGTCGCTTGGCTGCCGTTGCCCGATACCTAGTGTGGGTGATAACTGTCCCTCGTCGACCGCTACGGTCTTCGGGTCTTCGTCCTTCCACTTGTCCATGGAGCGGCGTCGAGCGTTCATGAAGAAGTTGCCGACCGTCGTCGGCTCCAGGCCCAGCTGCCTGGCGATTGTCACCTGCATCTCTTTCGACGGCCTCTTGGTCTCCTGAAACACCATCGTCTTCGTTAGAGCAATGTTATATAATCAAATAATAAACAGTAGTTTGTAGCGAGATCAAAGTTTGTGGGGTCCGTAAGGTACACAGGATTCAAAGTGGCATTGAGCTAATGAATCTTGTCTTGTCGGTTCTTGTACTATCAGGTAAATTATTCGCGTCAGTGTGACCTGTTTTATATTTCTCTTTTAATAATTAACGAAATAGCCAAGATTCTTGTGTAGGTAAATTATCTATTTAATAGGTAATTTCTATTTCACAATTATTGAAATTAGTAAAAGGGTTTCATATGAAATGACTGAATTGACTTCTTTATTTAAAAATTTTAAGAAACTGGTCAAAATGACCGGTTTTCTATTTCACAATTATTGAAATTAGAAAAAGGATTTCATAGGAAATGACTGAATTGACTTATTTATTTAAAAATTTTAAGAAACTGGTCAAAATGACCGGTTTTCTATTTCACAATTATTGAAATTAGGAAAAGGATTTCATAGGAAATGACTGAATTGACTTCTTTATTTAAAAATTTTAAGAAACTGGTCAAAATGACCGGTTTTCTATTTCACAATTATTGAAATTAGGAAAAGGATTTCATAGGAAATGACTGAATTGACTTCTTTATTTAAGAATTTTAAGAAACTGGTCAAAATGACCGGTTTTCTATTTCACAATTATTGAAATTAGAAAAAGGATTTCATAGGAAATGACTGAATTGACTTCTTTATTTAAAAATTTTAAGAAACTGGTCAAAATGACCGGTTTTCTATTTCACAATTATTGAAATTAGGAAAAGGATTTCATGGGAAATGACTGAATTGACTTCTTTATTTAAGAATTTTAAGAAACTGGTCAAAATGACCGGTTTTCTATTTCACAATTATTGAAATTAGAAAAAGGATTTCATAGGAAATGACTGAATTGACTTCTTTATTTAACTCTTTGCGGACGGGAATTATGTTACAATTTTCCTTGTGAAATGAAATTTTGTACCGACAGCTAAGTATAAGTATTAAATGAAGGAACAAGTGTTGTGTTTAGTAAAAATTTGTTTGACGTTTTCTGAAAGTAATCATTTTTTAGAAAATGATTTGCAATCATGGATTAGCAATTTTGCTTGGGCGCCTGCCTGCAGACATGCGTCCGCAAAGGGTTAAGCACATATTGTAATGGAAACGGTACAAAGTTTAAGCAAATTCAATCTTCTCACTTATTTAAGGTGTTTTACTTTTATATGTTTTTTGCTTGGTAGGTTTAGTGCTCAAGTTTGTTGGGTCCGCAAGGTACACAGAGTTCCAGAAGTGGCATTGAGCTAATAAATCTTGTCGGTTTTTGTACTATCAGGTGAATTATTTGCGTCAGTGTGACCTGTTTCATATTTCTCTTTCAATAATTAACGAAATAGTGAAGATTCTTTTGTAGGTAAATTAAAGTTCGTTGGATCTGCACGGTAAAAGAGAATTGCAGAAATGATATGGAGCTAATGAATCTTGTCTTTTTGATAATTCAAACGTTTGCCAACTGAATTTGATTGTTAAAAATTGAGAAATGGAATACGATGCTGCTCTATTTCTGTAAATGAAGACTTTTAGAATGTACCTGTACGATCGCATAAATAACGGTTATTTATTTCTTAATGAAGCCGTAGTACATCCTCGAAACTCGGATTAGACGGACCGTAAACATACAACATGGCGCCGCGCTGCTTACGATGGAAAGTAGATCAATCTTTTATAGTCATATACCGTTCTTGGTACCTGGTAGCACGTTGCAGCCTTTGAGCAAACATGTTTTGCTAGCAGTATTTTTCAGAGACTGACAATATATTGCTCGATAAAATTCAATCTTGCAGTGTCAACAAATTAGGAAGACAAATCCCTTCTGTCTTTATTATTGACCGAGAAAAAAAATTCTTCCAAGGATATCGCTATTGCACTTCCCCTGTTACGTGATAATTCATTTTGAAAATTAGTTACGACTCTAAAAATATATATGCTTTACTTAATAATCCCTGAACATTGTCTTAAAATTCGACAGAAGACCAATGAAAATTGCAAATCTTAGATTTCAACTCTCAAGAGTCCATCCATGAATGTGCTAAAAGTAATTCTTGTGACTTCCGTTTGATTATAGTAACAAGATCTTACTTCAGCATTAATCTAAAATAGAGCACTTCAGTTTCAGCATTAATAAAAATACAACAACAGCTTCTCCAAACGTTCACAGTCTATCGAACACATTTTTATCC
This sequence comes from Sphecodes monilicornis, assembly GCA_913789915.3. Classification (NCBI taxonomy): domain Eukaryota; kingdom Metazoa; phylum Arthropoda; class Insecta; order Hymenoptera; family Halictidae; genus Sphecodes; species Sphecodes monilicornis. The sequence goes on along the minus strand of OU565293.1, from coordinate 22,461,908 downwards.
TCGTTTTCTACCAAAGTACCTACTTCCACCCCTAAAAACTGCATCCGAAGACAAACAATCCTTCGAAACAGTTCTAGCACCACCTAAACTCAATCTAAACAATCTAAATCTCTGTGGAAAATAAAAACTTCCCACATCAATTACAAGACAGTTCAACACAATTCTAATTCTCCTCTGAATAATTTGAAAACGATGCAACACTGCACCCTCAAACGTGTCCGACGTCTTCACTACTGAGCATTTCCACTATAGATACCAACAATCCTCAGTTTACTCTTAACGTGGCGACATCATGGCCGATCATCTCACATAGTTATTAATATTATCAAAAAAAAAAAAAAAACGGGCTTCCAATACCAAAATTAACACGTTGGCTGCTATGTTAACCATATATGGCTGACGGAATTATTTATACAGCTTCCAAAATAAATTTTTACGTTAATATATTCGTTGCACCAAATTTGATTAATATCCAGAAAATGCAAGAAGGTTGACGGACCACTCAGTGTCATACATTTAACATTTTCAATTTTTATTCCATTAAATAAATGACTTCGATTTTATGGAATTTTTAAAGTTGCCGGATCGGCATTCAACGTGTTCAGATCAGATGTCCGAAAATCGTCCGAGACCCTCACCCAAAAATTGCAAGTAACTTCTGATCCCCGGGTCAGGTCTGGGTTTGTCCGTTGGAAACTGGTGACGGGGGAAAGTGTGTTGGCAGGAAAGGAAAAGAAAGTCGTCGATAGATCGTCGGTAAACATTTCTGTGCACGCGGTAAACGGGCCGGCACGCTTTCTTCCCACGCGCGACGTTTCTTACTCGACTCGTGGCTCGATCAATAACGGACGAGGTGGATGGAGAGAGATAGAGAGGGTAGGAGAAAGACAGAGAGAGAGAGAGAGAGGGGTGGGAGGAAGGGAGACAGAGAGAAAGGGTATCGATTGGTCGAAGCAACAATTATTACAAACCGATGCTCCGGCGTGCGTGGCCGAACGCAATAATTAACGCGTTCCCGCGCGAAACGCTATCGTTTAGTCGAGTGAACGTGATTAAATTAGAACGAACGAGCGCGATTCACCTGTCTCTACCTCTACGTGGCGGCCACACCGAATCCTTGGGCACTTGAAAACCGACACGCTCTCTCGGACCGTACCGGGGTAACAATTAGTCGCGAATATTCAACGGCATTATCCGATCCCGAGGCATTAATAGTCTGCGGAGACTTCCGGGAGAACGCGCAGACTCGCGACAACTTACGCGATGCCCCCCCCCCCCCACCCCGGTGAATTCGGTTTTAGAACCCCCACCTAACCCGGTTTTGGGACCATTAAGGTAACAGCCCTTCACAGAAATCGAATTTTCGAAGGTCCATTTAGATCTCGGCCATTCGTAAAGTCGGAATTATTACTTGGTAATCGATGTAATCAGTATTATTGTTAAGCTAGAAGATGATTGTAGATTTATTTGGAGAATGGTCAGAATTTGTAGATTTTAACCCTAATGGTTCGAAATGCAATCGTGATTTTGCAGAAGACGCAGCAAATTGGGTTCGTAAAGAATTGTACCAAGTATACTTCGATATAATTATTAGTCGTTTTGAGTTGAAGAATTTTATGGCTAGATTATAAAACATGCTGTGTGAACATAATAAAAATCATATATCATGTGCAATCGTATGATATATACAATTTTTTAAAGTGCAGTTGCCGAGGACTAAAGAAGGAGTTGCTTTGAAGATCGAGGGTGGTTAGTGTGACAAACAGATCTGGACAAATTCTCCACCCAATCTACATACACTATTCTCTAACTGTTAGAGTCTAACATGGTACACATTTTTCTGTGGCAGAGCAATTTTTTAAAGTGCAGTTGCCGAGGACAAAAGAAGGGGTTGCTTCGAAGATCGATGGTGGTTAGTGTGACAAACAGATCTAGACAAATTCTCCACCCAATCTACATACACTAATCTCTAACTGTTAGAGTGTAACATCGTACACATTTTTTTGTGGCAGAACAATTTTTTAAAGTGCAGTTCCCGAGGGCTAAAGAAGGAGTTACTTTGAAGATCGAGGGTGGTTGGTGTTACAAACAGATCTAGACAAATTTTCCACCCAATCTACATACACTATTCTCTAACTGTTAGAGTGTAACATCGTACACATTTTTTTGTGGCAGAAAATTTTTTAAAGTGCAGTTCCCGAGAACTAAAAAAGGTATTGCTTTGAAGATTGAGGGTTGTTAGTGTTACAAACAGATCTAGACAAATTCTCCACCCAATCTACATACACTATTCTCTAACTGTTAGAGTCTAACATCGTACACACGTTTCTGTGGCTGGACAAATTTTTAAATAGCAATTATGAGAACGCAAGGGAATGGAGGGTGTTGGATGCTCGAAAAATGTTTTGGCCTACCCTATACAATTTTCTAACATCATATTACATATTTCTAAGGAGTATGGACAGGTTTTTAAGCAGCAATTTTAAGAAGGGGTGAGTTTGAGAATAGACAGTGATTGGCACGCTGGTCTAAGGTTCGAAAAAATGGTAACAATGATTGGTCCGTTGGACGGGAAGAGACTAAGTTTTTTTTTCCCTCGGTTCCATCTCGAGGTTGTCTGTTCCTTTCCACCCCCTGTGACACGTACGCAACCCTCTACTCACCCCTATTCCCCTTTTCTCTTCAGGCACGGTGCACAGTGGCTGTCAAGGAATAATCACGATCCTCGTGCCGATAGTGTCCTGTATTTCCAACAATTGATACGGCTCTTTCTCTTTCTCGCTCTCACCCTCTCTTTCGTTTTCTCTCTCATTCTCTCTCTCTCTCTCTTTCTGTCTCTCCCTATATAGAGAAACTGGTATTCCGCAGATAGAGGCGGGAACCTTCGTTTCGTTGCGCTACACGCGCTGAATTACATCCAGACAGGATATCAATACGACTGCGGTTCCTTAAACGTCACCCCATGCCGTGTCCGCGTGAATTGCACGATTTGAAATTCCCGCCATTTACCTCTACAGCCATCCTCTATTCTCCTAACAACCCCGCAAACTATATTCCATCTCTACTTTCCGAACAAAAATAGGAAAAGTACTACCTAGAGAATGTTTCACTGCAAAAGAACCAAACAGGTGAGAAAATGAGCACACTTTTTGCTACGAAAATGCTGCAAATCCAAACGTTCGTACAAACGATAAAAACATTTTTTTCCATAAATTTAACCAAGGTAGAATCGAAGATTGAAATTTCAGCTTTAAAATGAGCCCTCGGTGGTCGCTATACGATTTTTTCTAGCCGAGTTATTGAACATCTAATGAAAAATGTGCCGCCGCCATCTTTTATTCACTCGAGAATTTTGAAATTTCTTGTAAAATAGAGTGAAATGTATAGAAAGTAATGAAGAATTCTTTTTAATGGGTAGAATACGGTTTAATTGTTTGTAAGCAGTTAATAAATTTATGAAGAGTATCTATAAATTAGTTCGTGCAGTTAATAATACAGTACACAGTAATACGTCTTGTTATTTATTATTTTATTTCGATGAATTTGCATATCAAAACCAACACATGTTTTTACAGAAACAAATTAGACAAACTCTACAACTTTCGCATGTTTTCCATATAATTTTACGCCAACAACGTTTAAGGGAGGTTTTTTTACAAGATCACAGAAATAATTGTCAACCAATCGGACAATCGTCACTAAATACCAAAGAACGAAGGCCCTCGAACCAAATTAATTACTTCAACCACCGTTTCTTGTCTGACAACGCGAATTTCGTGCCAGTGAAAACGATCGAAGGCAAATCAATCGTGATCGAGCATCGATCATGTTTAAATTTTGTTTCAACTCGAGTTCCTAACGACTGTCTTAAAGGCTTCTACCCGATCGTTGTTTTTTCCACGAACGCGCGGCTTCAAGTGTCCACCGAATTACCCAGAAATTCCCGCGGCGCAACGGCACTCGGCAGTAATTAAATCTCTCGTAATGGCGCGGCTCCAGTGGCTTAATTTCATTTCTTCTCGCCGTTGACTTCCCCCGCGGTCTTCCCCTCTCGATCCCCGTCGATCTTCCCATCCGATTCTACCGCGGATAACGAAATTCCTTATCGCGATTAATTCCCTGCCAATTTGTCGATCGCGCGACCATTTTTACAACGTTAATTCCATTCGATGAATGTCGTCGATTATGATCGGCAATTAAATCGGTTGATTGAGAATTTCGTGCGTTTACAGCATCTTCTAAAAATCCGTGGAAAAAGATTCTTTAACATGGAACGTATTAAATGTATAAATTAATTAATGTCAAATTATCGTTCATTCACAAGCAATCGAGGCATGTTCAAGTCTTGAAAATAATTCACATAATTTTCTGTACGGTTACATTATTTTATAGTAACAAGTTTAGTCATAATTAAATGGCGGACTTTACGCACTTATGGCTAGGATGAGTGGGTGTATTTTTAAGCAATAAAAAGATGACAAGAATTTAAGAATATTTATACATTTCTTACAACTTAATAAAGCCACTAAAAAAATTAATAAATTCCTATTTGGTGTTTATGTCTTGCAATTAGTGCGTACGATTTTTATTTGGCTTAACCCTTTGCGCTCGGAAGTATTTTAACTCCATAACCAAACTTTTTTTTTTATCAGGAATATTTCCATTTTATATGATTTTTTTTCATTTTGAAGAAATGAATCTGATATGATACCCCATAGAATACTTAAATGTTTGGTAACTAATTTATTGAATATCAATTTAATACTGTAAACAATATTTTGAATAATGGTATAGCAATGTTTAGTGGTGCCTCAGAGTCGCCACTCGAGTGCTAAGAGTTAAAGATCCGCAGTCTAGTCATATTATAGGACAAACAGAAAATATTATTTAATTCATTTTAATCCATGTTTTTTAATTATAGTTACGAATGATTAGAATTTTATGCATTTATGATAGAAATGAACAAATCAAAATTAAAACAGGAAAAATATTTTACCGAAAGATAATGTTTTGTTATTTTAAAGTATCCAATTAGAATTTTGTGCATTTATGACATACATTTAAAATTTCACAAATTTAAAACAGGAAAAATATTTTACCGAAAGGTAATGCTTTGTTATTTTAAAGTATCCAATTAGAACTTTGTGCATTTATGACAGAAATTAATAGATCAAAGGGTATAGCCGGATAAGATGGTCAAAAGTGCCCTTGAACCGAATTTTATCGACGATGGATCACTCGATAGGGCATCAAGAAAAACCATACTGTGCAAAATTTCAACCCCGTATCTCGATCGGGAGGGTAGTTATGGGGTAAAATCGAAAAATCAGTTTTTGGTCTATTTTCCCTAGTTAATGATGTTTAGAAATTATGGTAAAAATCTGACACATGTCAAGAACCCAAATGCATACTTCGCAATTGGTTTCAGATTTTTAAAATTGAAAATCCTGCTTGTAAAAAATCAAAAACCTCAAAAAAATCGAAAAAATGCAGATTTCACATGGAAGTTCTAGAGTAACTAATTTTATATCTTTACAGTACCGATATATTATTATAAGTATCGTATATGAATTTTTTCACAATTTTCGGTTTCTTGCGCCGTTGTTAAAAAAAATAAAAACCGATTTTTTCGCAATTTTTTCCTTGAAAAACTAAGCTAACCTTAAAATTGTAACATTTTATTTATTCTGTAAGCCGGCTATACTCTTTAAAACAGGAAAAATATTTTACCGAAAGATAAAGTTTTTTTTTTCAAGTATCTAATTAGAATTTTGTGCATTTATGCCAGAAATTTAAAACAGAAAAAAACATTTTACCGAAAGATAATGTTTTGTTATTTCAAAGTATCCAATTAGAATTTTGTGCATTTATGCCAGAAATGAATAGATAAATTTAAAACAGGAAAAATATTTTACCGAAAGGTACTGTTTTATTATTTTAAAGTATCCAAAATTATTTTTAAGAATCAAAAAACAGGAAAAATATTTTACCGGAAGGTGCTGTTTTATGATTTTAAAATATCAAAAATTATTTTTAAGAAAATGTAGGTCCAGTATCTTGTAATACTGAGATATTTTGTATAAAAATCCGAAGCCTAGAAATGAGTGATTGAAAGGTTAAATGAAAAATTTAGATTTGTGAGGATCATGGAGGAACGTCCGAAGGGCTTGAATTAGTTAATCGATGATTTTTGAGAAGAGAGAAAGAAGGGTCTCGGATAATCGAGCGGAAAATAGAAGCGGAACGCGAGAGAAAGATCGAGCGGCGTTAACTGGGCTAAGGTCAATTCGCGAACTATTTGGCATAGTTCCAAAGAGCGGAGGAATACGCTCCGACTCGATTTTCCCTTTTCCTCGGCGGACGTCCACGTTATTTCCATATTTATCCGTCGATCGAATCTGAAGGGTGGATTCGTCCTAACCGCGGGCAGACCATTCCGACAACACTCATACTCTCTTTCTTACTGTTGGAAGATCGAATGATTTCACAGAGTTTTTAGAAACATTGACAGGTTACCACAAGTACACAAATCCCAAGTATTCAATCTAAGAAAAGATATCATCATAAAAATGTAACACTCCATTAATAAATTTTTTCTAAATTTTCGTGAATTTCATTTTCGTATTCGTGGGAAGTTATTTTATGAATTTTAGTGGGTTTGTCAGTGTAATCTTGTTGCAATGAACGTACAGAAATTTTTATTAGATACGCGCCTTATTCAGGAAAATATTATTGAAGCTCAAATTTCGTTCTTGAAATTCGATTCGGAGGAAATGGGTCGAAGAGACATGGATGATTGAACGCGTGCCTGGAAAAATGATCAAAGAATAAAATTTAAAAAAAAAATATCAGTATGTTTCTTAAGGTTTTGGTTATAACATCAGCTTCGAGTCAAGGCGATATTTTCAAAATTGATGTTACAGGGAGCTGTTGAAGGCAGCGTGTACAGAGTACATCGAATCATTTACTTGAATTTTTGCGTTGGAGTATTTAACCAGTTAGCTGTTTTTGCCGAGTATACTCGTCATGGAATAAAAATTAATTGCTTGCTTTGTATGTTAAAATTGTAGCGAAAATTAAAACGCATTACTAATTTGTCGATATTTTAGAATTTTTCGAGTCAAAGACGAAGTAAAGAAACGAAACAAAGAAATTGACGAAAGGTCAATGATAAATAAAGTTTTCAAAAATTTTTAGTAGCCACATACAAAGTCGAGCTACACAGTTAACTGGTTAAGTGTAGCTGTAATAATGTGGTACATAATTCTTGAATCAGCTCAAAATCCTAGTTATTTGCAATTCGAACAATTGATTAGACATGTTGATTACTGAATCACAATCCTAAAAGGGCTCAAGAAAATCCTGTTAACCTTCCAAACACTAGCAATCATAATAAAGTTCGTTTTACACGAAATAAAAATTAATACTTCAATACAAACGTAAAATTATGTCGCCCACGCATGATCAACGAGCCAGTAAACATACTAAAGAGCAAACCAAGAGCTATAAAACGACGTATCGCGCAGATAAATCGACTCCGATAGCAACACAAAAATAAAACACGAAGAAACCTGCACGAACTCGTTCCAACAATGAACACTGACCAGTATGTTAACAAAATATAATGAAAAATGTAAAACGAAACCGCAGAATTGAAAAAATTCAAAGCAACCAGGAAAAAGAGAACAATTTTTATAGACACTATAAAAAAATTCGAAACTGATAGAAGAATTGTATTGAAATATTGTTTTGTCAGCTGAATGCTTCGACGTAGTTTCTTGTTTTTAATTGGTTTGTTGATCGCAGAGGAATTTTTCTGTTTCAGTGGTGGATCGGTTGGTTCATCGAGCGTTTCTAGATGGCGAAGACAGTGACGCGAGAGACAGTAATGACCAGGAAAGTAGAAACGTCTAAATATTAGCAGGCAACGGTGGAAATCGGAGCGCGCGGCTTGCACCGGTAACGTCGTTGGGAACTATGCCAAATAGTTTGCAAACCGGCGGCCGTAACTGCGACGAACTTGTCATTAAAGCAGGCATTAAAAGACAACGAAAGAACCGGGGAATGACGGGGCGGAATTTATGCGCGCCGCTGCTCACTCGATACCTCGTCGAACCGTCGATATCGCCGCCATTCGATTCCGCCGCGTAAAATTCTACAATCACCCCAAGTTGCTCGCTTGGCAACAACCTTCAAAATATTTCTACCGTGATATTGAACCTATCCCCCATACCTATCAGCTGTTACTATTCATGGGAAAATACGATTCACAATTTTCTATTCCCTCATTTTTATTTTATACGCTTCACTTTCCTTTGGCTGTTCTTCGCCGGAACCTATTCCATACTTCTTCGATTTTATACTCCATTTTTTCGAATGGGTGACACTTTCGAATTAGTGGAAATTGTTCGCTACTTTTTCGTAGTTCATATATTTCACTTTTCATTGAAATTCTACACAGATGAAATTTTATACTTTTCCAAATTTTATTATTGATTATTTTCGAATGGGTGACACTTTCAAATTAGTGGAAATTGTTCGCTACTTTTTCTTAGTTTATAGATTTCACTTTTCATTGAAATTGTACATAGAAGCAATTTTATACTCGATTTTTTCGAATGGGAGACACTTTCAAATTAGTGGAAATTGTTCTCTACGTTTTCTATTTATATTTTATATATTTCACTTTTCATTGAAATTCTACACAGAAGCAACTTTATACTTTTTCAAATTTTATAATTGATTATTTTCGAATGTCGACACTTTCAAATTAGTGGAAATTGTTCTGTACTTTTTTCTATTTTTATTTTATATATTTCATTTTTCACTGAAATTCTACACAGAAGAAATTTTATACTTTTTCAAATTTTATTATTGATTATTATCGAATGGGTGACACTTTCAAATTAGTGGAAATTTTTTGCTACTTTTTCGTAGTTTATGTATTTCACTTTTCATTGAAATTGTACATAGAAGCAATTTTATACTCGATTTTTTCGAATGGGAGACACTTTCAAATTAGTGGAAATTGTTCTGTACTTTTTTCTATTTTTATTTTATATATTTCATTTTTCACTGAAATTTTAAAAAGAAGAAATTTTATACTTTATCAAATTTTATTATTGATTATTTTCGAATGGGTGACACTTTCAAATTAGTGGAAATTGTTCGCTACTTTTTCTTAGTTTATATATTTCACTTTTCATTGAAATTGAACATAGAAGCAATTTTATACTCGATTTTTTCGAATGGGAGACACTTTCAAATTAGTGGAAATTGTTCTCTACATTTCCTTTTTTTATTTTATATATTTCACTTTTCATTGAAATTCTACACAGAAGCAATTTTATACTCAATTTTTTCGAATCAGTGGCACTTTCAAATTAGTGGAAATTGTTCGCCACTTCTTCTATCTTATTTTATATATTTCATTTTTCATTGAAACTCTACACAGAGGATTTTATATTCGATTTTTTCGAATGGAAAACACTTTCAAATTGATGGAAATTGTTCTCTACTTTTTCTATTTTTATTTTATATATTTCACTTTTCATTGAAATTCTTCCATGGTAGCAATTCTGGGCTGAACTGCACTTTAGAGAACCAAAAATTGTCAAGTTTTCTGTATGTGATGCTACACATTTTGACGAGAAAATGATAGACGTGTAAGTTTTAGTATTGAGCGCATGCGCTGGATAGATGGTGGGTGTTCAGTGCATCCGCTAAGTAGTACTGAGCGGTATAGTCCAAGTTAGTTTGGGGTTAGTTAAAAATGCTCAACTTTACACGCGTATAACTTCTGAACCAGTGAACTCCTGGCAATAAGACTTTCATTTTCGGTGTTTTCTCGTCGAAATCTGTAGGACTGCATAAAAAAAAGTTAAAAAAAATTGGTCCTCCAAAGTACAGTTTAACCCAATGCTACACTTCCGCGATTCTTCTTTAAATTGGAGGTACTTTCACTTCCGAGAAGACTGTTCTCTACTTCTTCGATTTCATTCTTCGCATTTTATTCTCACCACAATTCATCACCATTTTTCAAATTTTAATTTGAATCACCGAATTCGACTTTTTATTCTTTTAATATATAAAAGCAATGAAACAACCAAAATAGCACAAAGAAACCACTAACAAAATATGTGCTCAGTAAATGACAGAAATAAGTGAATAAATAAACTTACTGGGAAAATAACAGGAAGTACGCACAATCTCCAACTCGACGAACACCAACCACGTCGACCCAGCCAAACCAAAACTAAGCACTTAAACCCGAAAAAGTGGGACACCGTAATGAATCAAGCTAACAAAGTCATACTACCAGCTGTCATTCCCACCCCACCCACAGTAAAAATTCATCAAAACATCGTGGGGGTAATGGGTGGTGGCTTAATGAGGTAGGCGAACTTAATCAGACAGGGTCGCGTGTCCCTGATTTTTTATTAGCGCGCGAATGAAACCAAACAAAAGTTTAAAGCCAGGAAGAAAGAAAATTTGTTACCTGGAACTGCAAGAATTCGGATTGTATTGACTGAAGACGGCACACTTTTCATTCAATGTTTAACAACTTGTGTCAACTCGTGTCTGCTGTAAGTTGCCGAAACAATTTTACCGTTCTGCGATTGTGAATAATGTTTAAAGCCATTAATACTCCCGAAAAATATGAAACAAATTTTTACTGAACACAACACGTTTCCCTTCATTTAATTCATACACCAAACTCCTCCGCAAACAATTTTGTTTCACAAAGAAAATTTATTCGATCCATCAAAAGGTATGCTAAAAATAAACACCGTCCGCTAAGGGTTAAGAGTCCAATCTTTAAATCTACGTTGATTTCATTCATGAAACAATTTTTCTTACCGTCTGTACGAACATATGAATTTATAATATCGTTGTAACAAAGAATATATTCATTGTCACAACCGTTGCAAGATAAAAATTAGATTATTATAAAATTTTGATTATATTTAAGATTATTAATTTTGTAGAGAGTTAAATTGTATAATATGAAAATTTTTATTTATAAATTTAGGAGTGTGAACAATTTTTCAAAGAATAACGAACAATGGGTTTCGAAAGTGAAAGGTTTAAGCGTTAGAATGAGATCAGAACGAATATTCTGCGACACTTTTCAACAAAGTTACAATACTTTTTGTTACATGTCCAATTATTGAACGAAAATTTAGTTTCATTTTCCACCCTAGCGTATAACGAAACTAAGTCAAATTTAAAGTTTAAAACGTGCCATCGATCATGTACGGAGACTTAATTTTGACTTTGAATTAATGCGCATCCCTCGAGCGAACTATGGAGCTTCAACCATTGACACGCTACCAACAAAGTCACATTACCGTTGTTCACCCACTCATAATTCATCAAAATTCATCAAAACATGGAGGAGACAGCAGCGGAGGTACTAATAAGGTAGGCGAAAAAAGAAAAAGGGGTCGAACCTAATCAGACAGGGTCGCGTGTCCCTGATTTTTCGCGTGCACGTGGAGAAAAACGCGGAGATGGTGGCGTGCGAATGGAACTAAATAGACCTGGAGAGGGGTTGAAAGAGGGGGAAAGAGAGAAACTAGAAGGGCATAGGAGGTAGAATGCCGGAGGAGGAGGAGGAAGAGGAGGAGGAGAAGGGGTGAGTTGCAACCCCTAGCGCGCGTCAACCGCCATCGCCGACTATCGATCCGTCTTGAATAATTTCGCGGCCGGTTCCTTTCCCCGCGCGCGGTTCGATTGCGACTACGATCGCGAGCACTTTCGAGAATGGCCATCGATATTGTCCGTTTCCTCATTAGCGTTTCCACCCCTCCTCCCTCCCCCTGTCGTTGGGACACAAAAATCCCAGCCACCTACCCTTTCCCCCTCCCTAGCTCCCTTTCGTAGCCCTTAACGATGCCCATTGCCTCCGAGGCCCGCCAGGCAACCAGCAAATTTCATCGGTTGATCCTTTGAACGCTGTATCCTTCTTTTCTCAGGATTTCTTTTTTTTTGTCCACGGCCCTCGAAAAGGAAATACCGCGGCTGACAGGGCTCTTCGGTTGAAAGTAACGAGGATATTCTGTACCCGAGTATCTCGCGAGCGTTCGACAGCACTGCCGAGGAACGTTGTTCATAGAATAATTTGTTGCTACCGTGGCGTCGCGTCGGCATCGGTGGATAATTTGCTTTTTGTGTTATTGTTTCGTTGAAGTGTTGTATTGTATTTTGGTCGTCCCGGAAAGTTCGTGGCGATTTTCGATGGGCAACATTAGGACATGTCTGAACATATCGGAATGACTGGAATCGACTTTCATGTCTATGTATATTCTAAACGGTGACATTTCAGCCATCTTTAAAAAGAAGATTGGGGTGTATTTGTTTTGGACTCTCTTAAATATGGATGGAAAGAAGTGAACTGTTAGACACTTGATGCTTTTCCTTTATCGGAAAGGTTAAAATGTCACGCAATCAGCAAACAAGATATGTTTCATTTGTATTAATATAAAGAACGGCTCGACTGCGTTTTGGAGAACTCCGTGTTCTTGACTTTTTTGAACTTTTTTTTTATGTGATCCTGTAGATATCGATGAAGACATTCCGAAAATATGTGTATGGTTGTTAAGAATTCACTGGTTTATAAGTTATACGCGTGTAAAGATGACGCGTGCAGTTTTAAGCGTTTTTGACAGGTTAGAGCGTCGCCATATTGGATATTTGTTAAGTGGTAAAGGTAGGTAGGTCTGTTAAGCGCATGCGCTGGATAGATCGTGAGTGTTCAGCGCATGTGTTAGATAGTATGGTATATTTGCGGGATCGGCTAAATAGTAATGAGCGTATGCGCTAGATAGCAATTCAGTGGTTACACATACTTTGTGAACATAAGCAATTTCAAGTGTTTTTCACAAATTAATTATTAATAAGTTTATTGTTGATTTTGAAATGGCTAGATCAAGTATTAGAAATTTTAAGTAGATAAAGAAGAAGCAGTTACTTGGGCTCGGGATTGTGAATTGTTACGGAAATTTAAAAAATGTCGTACTCATCGGTGCGAAATGAAAATTTACAACAATAATCATAACTGTTAACCCTATTATTAATTTTTGAAAAAGTGATTTTTAGTCACAGAGTAGCAATTTTACTTGGGCGACTGTCTGCCGACACGCGTCCGCAAAGAGTTAAAATTGAAGGCGATTTGACGGACAACTACCGAGGACAAAGTGTTACAGAAGCTTTCCCAAGCTTGTTTCCCGGCACCCCCTGTTGGTCGCGCGGGGGAGTGAATCGGAAGAGGTAACACGGGGGTGGCGGTATCGATCAAAACGCGAGTTAAGTTATACAAGACTTACTTTAAAAATAGCCTGTAGAGTACGGCGCTGAAGGTCTGTGAAAACCAGGCGCGGTTTCTTGGGGGCGGGCTGTTGGTGTTCTGCCTGGCTCGCCATCTCGTCTTTCCTCTTGCATGCTAAAATTCAAGTCAGCTTTTAGTCGATCATCGTAACTCAGGCACTGACAACGATTTACAAGAATTACAATCGGAAGAAAATGAACAGAAGCAGCACAGGAGGCCGCGCAGTAAAGGAAACAAGAAGGACCCCGGACAAAACTCGATTAACAATTTCTTCTCCGAATTTTTAAATTGAACAATCTTGGCACTGAAAAGTTGATTCTGGCTCTAGGTTCAATTAGATTCTATTCTCTTTTACTTTTTTTAGCAGAAATTGTTAGTAATACCATTTATCTTTGAGTGAGAAGTTCAAAATGGAGGTGGAGGTTCAAAGAAAATTGTGCTCGAGGGTCTATACAAAAAATTAATTTAAAAATTAATTTAAACTCTGTATTTGTAACAATTTTCTCCGAATTCAGAGAGATAAACAATTGTTATTATCGTTTAGCATGACAGTAAAAATAATACAATTTATTTAGAAGACTAGAATGAAGAGTGAGATTAAAACAAAATGGCCTCCGAGCCTCTTGCGATCAAAGAATCATTTAAACCTCTCCTTCAAACTCAACTTCTCTGAATTTCCACAATGAAATTATTCAAACTATAATTTCCCATTGCAATAAAAGTAACACGGTACATATAAAAAATAATAACAAAGACCACAGTGATACAAATAGATCGAAAAGCCAAAGAACGGTAAACGGCTGATGTTACCCCAGTTGTCGCGGGACATTCAAATTATAAATACAAATAAATACACAAACAAGTAAATCTAAACAACACACAACCGTTTTAATTATTTCTACAAAAACTACTCTTCGATCTATGCAAATTGATTTTGCATGTTCCCGAATGAATTTCAAAGTAGAAAACTAGGGGAAGACCAAAAGACCGGAAGTTGAAGATCGTGGAGCTTGGAACCGGAGGAAGATGTTTGCGACAGCCGCGGGGAAGAGCTAATTGGTAATTAGTCATTGAAAGTCCGGTTAGAGAAGGAGAACTCGAATTCGATTGGCCGATGCTCTTTCCATTAAATATTTTTTTTCGTCGGACTCGAATGGACTAAAGAAAGGAAAAAAAAAGTGAGCTGAACCGGCGAAAGAAGAATAAAAGAGAAGTTGGGGGAGGGGGGAGAAGTGGGGGCTGTTGAAGAAAAATTTCTTCCCCCCCCCCCCCAACCACCCTGAAAACGACGATAACTCCAATTAAGACGCCTCTGACAAGAAAACGAAAGGGAAAATAGTTTTCAACAACGTAATTCAATCGTACTTACGTGCGCGTTGTGGAATCTGTGCAGCTGAAAGCAGAAAAAAAGACAAATGTGAATCGATCATGACACCAAATCGAGTCTCGACCCCCACCCCACCGCAAACCCGATTCAAGGTGGGGGGACAGGGGTGAAAATCAATTTTCATTTAATTTTTTTTTGTTCTCTCAAAACTTTATGTTCGGTACTCGACTCTTCGATCGTTCGAAACAAAACAATCGTAATGCTCTTTCATCGAAGAAAAGAAACGAAAAGAATAACAAAAACATAGTGTCTCGAGTTATACAGATACACATCGATCAGTACTTAGAATATTATGTATAGAATGCGTACATAATAATAATAATAATAATAGTAATAATAATAATAATAATACCAATAATAACAATAATAATAATATTAGATAGAAACATATGTATATGTTCAAAGGGCAATAATTAACATGTACACAAGTCACTGGGGTGAAAATAATTAGGGGTTCTGGTTGCATACCACGAATATTTCCAAACTGATATTAATATAGATATAATATGTACGTATATAGGTATAATAATATAGAATAATATGTATACTACAGCTGATAAACATCTCACTAAGGGGTATCAAAAAAACGGCAGAAAAATGGGGGTTGGTCTGGGGGCAATGGGTCTATGGCAAAAATTGGGTGTCTAAGGGGGTTTTTGTGGACGGGGTGTTATAGGGGGGGGGGCGGACGTGTGACGATGCAAGAGTGTCGAGAGATGCATTCCCTTGGAGAAGCGAGAGTCATTTTGGTTTTCGCTGTGTTTATTTTCGTGTCTTTCGAGTGAGTGGTATATATGTGCTGGCTTGTTTCGAATCTGAGTGGTATTTATGTCTTGTTTTCTTTTTTCTTTGTTTTTGTTCACCCAACCCGTGTCTCTCTCTCACTCTCTATTTTCTTTCTTTTTTCTTTTACTAGCCTGTTTCTCTTCTCGCTCTTTCGCGTTACGTTGTCGTTGGACGAGCTCCAACGAGCAATTTTTCCAGCGGGAAAAACCGACGAGGATTTAAACCGAGCCACCGAGAGAGAGACTCGGAACTTGCAAAATTATACGGCCCATTTGTGGTGCTTAATTTTTTCCAAAGGGAAACACGGAAACTGAGCTTTTTAATTGACTGCTCGCGCCGTTCCGCCATGTTTCCGTTCTCGTTGCGCGGTCGTTTTTGAACGAAGCTTGGCTTTCGGATTAGGAGTGGATCAGCTGGATCTTGAGAGACTTTTCTTCTGGTCACCTGAGTCCTCTAGGATCTGTGTTTTCTAATTAAGAAATTGTCAAGCTCGTATTTTTAAATTCTAGGGAAATTTGTAAATTCTGCGGCGGATGACCTAGTTCTTGAAAGCGGATGTCATCCGACTATGGAAGTCTTCCATTTTCTGATTGAAAAATAATTTAGGTTCAGAAGTTCACAGAAATCGTCAAGCTTGCGAGATATCAATTTTGCGATTAACAAGCTTGTATCAGTCTGTGTATTTCTAATGTTTACTGGCTGGGAAATTTGAAAATACTGTGACAGATCTGTCGAGATATTGAAAGCAGATTTTATTCGACTATGGAGGTCTTTAGGTCCTCGATTTTCTAATTGAAAAATAATTTGGTTCTCAGAAGTTCGCAGATTTCAGATTTTTGAAAGAAAGTTTTGATGCCTGTAATTTTTGGATGATTCTGCAGTTAGAATGTCTCTGATAGGGGTTTTAAGTTCTCGACCCGTTGATTTGCACGCCCTCAGGCTTTCGATTTCCTAATCAGAACGGCCTCAGGTTCCCAATGTTCCATTTAACATCTTCCAGTCTCTAATTCCCGAACTAGAGCGTCTTCAAGTTCTCAAGTTCTCCCACTCTCCCAATTAGAACGCTATCAAGCTCCTGCTTTCCGAATCAGAAAACCTTCGTAGCAAGTAACACCCGAACTGGGGCATTCTCGGGGCCAAATTGCAAAATTCTCAGCTTCTCAACTTCTCAATAAACAAACATAGACTAGATAAACCTCTTCAACAAACAAGTAAACCAGTATTCGTCGAACCATTTATACAATATGTACCAAAAACAACCAATTCGTTGTTCTTCCCAATAATATTTGAATACAACATTTAAATACATGTTAAATAACCTTCTTCCTGATTAAAATAAAGTTCTCAATCGACACGATTCTACGATTGAAAACTTTGCTTTATAAATATGATTCTTATTAAAATGCTGGTGCAATGGAATTGAATAAACTTTGCTCTTCTAACAGGACATAAATAATTTTTTAGTACATTTGAATACATGTTAAATAACGTTCTTTCCGATTAAAATAAAATTCTCAATCGACACGATTCTACGATTGAAAACTTTGCTTTATAAATATGATTCTTATTAAAATGCTGGTGCAATGGAATTGAATAAACTTTGCTCTTCTAACAGGACATAAATAAATTTTTAGTACATTTGAATACATGTTAAATAACGTTCTTTCTGATGAAAATAATGTTCTCAATCGACACGATTCTACGATTGAAAACTTTGCTTTATAAATATGATTTTTATTAAAATGCTGGTGCAATGGAATTGAATAAACTTTGCTCTTCTAACAGGACATAAATAATTTTTTAGTACATTTGAATACATGTTAAATAACGTTCTTTCTGATTAAAATAAAATTCTCAATCGACACGATTCTACGATTGAAAACTTTCCTTTATTTATACGATTCTTATTAAAATGCTAATACTATGGAATTAAATAAACTTCGATTTTCTAACAGGACATAAATAATTTTCGTTTTATTACTTTCGATTTGTATGGCTTTAAAGTGCAACAAGTATGTCTTAATTAAGTGGATATTCGTCTGTACGCTATGACTGATAGCCATTTATTTGAAAGATGCAGGACAACAATTTCAACAATTTGCATATAATATAAAAAAATTATTCTGATATTTCCACTGTTTAATTTCACTGTTCAATGATGATTTATTACCATTTATTCTGAAAAAGAAAACTTACTGAAACCTGTAGCCAATACACGAACAGTATACTTCAAATTTTACGCAGTATTGGTAATTTTAAACAAGAGAGAAATTTTTTAAATTTATTCTCAACCTATTAAAATTTTTAGAGCAAGAAAAATAATTCTATCTAGCTCCAGTGTCCTGTAATTGATGTAGAAAATATCTATTACCAATAAACATTTAACGAACACTTCCGCGAACCAATAAATGCAATACCGCAAAAATAGACAGTGCAAAAATTCGTGGCAAATGCGAGAACATCATCTGGAAAAAAGTATCGACTGTTCCCCATCGATATTTGCTCGGATAAGAGCTCACGCGACGAGACAAAATGGGAAATGGCGACGACAGGCCGCGGCCATTTTCGCGAATCCTTTTTCCCCAACGTCGAACGAGTGCATCACGGGATTCAAATTTAATGCCGTTCGCGGGCAGACTATGCCCTTTGAAATAATAACGATCGCGTTTTCGATTCGATCCCGATATTAGCGCGAAATTGGAACGTAATCACTGCCCGGTCCTTTGTACGGCATAATTGCGGATCAAGAGATGCGCAGCGCAGCGAACGAAAAAAAAAAAGAATTGGAAGAAAGAAGAAGAGGAGAGACACGAGAGAGTAGCTAAAAAAAAAAGAAAGAAACATTTACACTCGTCTATCGTTTTCCCAGGCACCGGCATTTTCTCTCCCACTCAACGGGCTGATATTAGATTAAATAACTCGGCAATTTTCTCTCTGTTGGCGCCGATCGGACTCTCGAAACTTGGACATCATTTCAATTTCTCAATAATTCCCGCCTTTTCCCAGCCGCCGCGCAACGGAAATCGCCAGAATGCGCGGTTGATCGCCATTTTTCTTTTTTTGGCACCTTAATTGCCTCTTGCGATTCTCGATGTTAATGCCGGAATCGTTTCTTGAGGAATTGCCTCGTGGACTGGACAGCCGAAACCTCGCAGCTCCGATCATTTAGTTGTCAATTAGGTACTATAGAATTTGAGTTTTTAAATATTACTGTAATAATCTGACAAATTCTATGGTGGAGATACGGAAAAGATACAACTGACAACAGCCGATATACAGGGTGTTCACCTAAATATCTGTCGTATTTACAGTCCAATCAGAAAACTTCCGAGGACAAAGTGACACTATTACAGGGGGCAAATATAATGGTAAAGAAAAAAATTGTTTACGTCGTGTTTTTTAATGAAATTTCAAGGTCCCCGATGTTTTTTTAAATGGAATAGTATATTTTTTTAAGATAGCATGATAGACGATAAAAAACTGAATTTAGTCGATACCACCTTTTTGACCTTGAAATGACCTTGAGCAAGAATAATCATGTTAGAGCGGATAAATAGTGGAAGTTTAAAACTTACGTGTTTCAGCAAAGATTACGCGTTGTTTACGGCGGGTTGATCTTTAAATATCATAATAAATGTTCAAAATTTTGACCATCCTCATTTATGCAATATTGCAATCTTGCATTAAATGATCTGTAGGCATTTTCGATTTCCTGAGACGTTTCTTAAAAAAACATCGGGGACCTTGAAATTTCATTAAAAAACACGACGTAAACAATTTTTTTCTTTACCATTATATTTGCTCCCTGCAATAGTGTTACTTTGTCCTCTGAAGTTTTCTGATAGGACTGTAAATACGACAGATGTTTAGGTGTTCCCATTTATGTGAGACACCGTGTATATTTTCACCGTAAAAGCAACCCCCTAATTTTTACAATCTACACTTTTCTATCACCTCCATAGATATCTTTATTTTCTAATGCAGGAAAAAATGTATCTTATTGGACCACTCAACCATCAAGAATATCTTCCTTGAAGAAATAATAAAATCAAGACTGACAAGGGTGGTGGCGAGGAAAATTAATCACCCTAAATCATGTTCTCTATAGTCCTCACAGAAAAGCTACAAAATGCAACAGTCCTCTAAAATTCCAAACACTGCCACAAGCCTTTAACAATTATCAACAACCAAAACATCTTACTCGTGAAAACAACCCCCTAACGTTTACAATCTAAATACTCTTCCAACAACTCTATAGACACCCTCACTTCCAAACCCAGTAAAGAACGCGTCTTACTCTATCGTTGAACCACCAAAAATATTCTCCGAGAAGAACTGACAATAAGAGCGAGAGGGTGGTTGGCGAGGGGGTGGAAAATATTGAAACGAGACGCGTCGGTAAGTCGATTGTCACGGCGATCGAGCCTTTCCCGGAGGGGGGTGGAAAGCCCCGGGGGTAATAATGAACGCGTCAATTTTCCGTCTCTGCCCGGCCTGTCCACCCCCGAACCCACCCCTTTCGCCCCTTTAGCAACCCCTTGCAGCGGCGGTATCCGCGGTGGCCGGGCTCTCGATGTCCCTGTTCCCGGTGCCATTTTTTTCGCGAGCTTCCTTTCATTCGCTATCGGCCGCTTGCTAATGGCACGCGATTGCCTTTTCAACCCCGCCCCCTCCACCGCCGGGTACCGCTGCCACCAACCCCCATAGCCAACTCGCCGGTGTCTTCGTCCCTTTGCCAGCCAACCACCCCTTTCAGCCACGCGCTGGCGTTTCATTTTCGTGGATCGAGTGCCTCGAATAGAAAATTCTCGCTCGCGTTGGAAACATTTCGACGATGAACTATCCGGGGGTTGGCCATTCAAGATCGCTCGACGGTTGGTCATTTGAGCGGAAAACCGCGTCCTAGCCCCTCGATCGCGTGGATCCGGATCGAGACGCCCAATTATAACGCGATCGATCCCTCGTTGGATTATTCTTCGGGTTCGGGTGTTCGAGTTTTCCCTTTTTTTGGGGGATGGTATCGACAGACCGCGTGATTTTATGGTTCCATTACGATCCTCTAACATGGACATTGAAAATTGTATGTTTGTGTCCTACTGCGACTTCTTGTCCACTGTATGGGTTTGATTAACACGTTGACTGCCATGGGGGTCACCGGTGACCGTCACTCGACTTGGCTACAGCGCCATGGTGGCCACCGGTGACCGGCGACGCGGCAAATAATAAAAGTACATAATTAGAGTAAATATGGATACTGATAAATTTGTCAATAATACCATTGTTACTATAATGGTTTGAAGAAATTAATGCACGAAAAATGCTTCAAGCATGATTTTATAACTCACTTTATTTGCTGCAAATAATATTTCAACATAATATGAATCGCATAATGAAAAATTCACGTTGGCGCCTTGGGCAAACCATGGAAAATGCGCCTGGCAGTCAACGTGTTAAACTTCACGACTTTTCCTCAAATATACGTATAATGCATTTTTCAATATTCTTTTTTTATTCTTTATTTTCTGAGAAAAATTTGTGGTCTGTCTTACCTACCACGACCGGTCAAATAACCGTTTTTAAAATTTCGATCAGAATTTCCTATATACAACGTAATTGAATCGCCTTTAACACGTTGACTGCCATGGGGGCCACCGGTGACCGATTCCACAGCAAATAATAATATCACTGTTACTATAATGGTTTGAAGAAATTAATGCACGAAAAATGCTTCAAGCATGATTTTATAACTCACTTTATTTGCTGCAAATAATATTTCAACATAATATGCATCGCATAATGAAAAATTCACGATGGCGCCATGGAAAATGCGCCTGGCAGTCAACGTGTTAAACAATTGTGTTCTCTTTGTATGTCTTTTTTTTTAATAGGCGAGTTAGACTGGGAGACATTGTTGCGGTAATCGAGACGATTTTATTTATCGAAACGGAGAATGAAAAGTTTGATTGGTTTTCCTTGAAGAAATTCGACTAGACAACCTCTGGCACAAGTCTGCAACGTATTACATAGGATTTTGTTCATTGCAAATAGAGATCAGGTTATTTCATCATTTTTCCTTGAAGCAACTAGGTGGATCATGTATTTGTACAGGTTATTCGAAATAGTGATTGATGGTGCTTGGAAATCTTGAAAAAAAAACAAGATGGACAATTCTACAGGATTTTATTTATTAAGAATAGACAAAATAGACAAACAATAATATTCCACAGGCTATTTATTATTAACACGTTGACTGCCAGGCGCATTTTCCATGGTTTGCCCAAGGCGCCAACGTGAATTTTTCATTATGCGATGCATATTATGTTGAAATATTATTTGCAGCAAATAAAGTGAGTTATAAAATCATGCTTGAAGCATTTTTCGTGCATTAATTTCTTCAAACCATTATAGTAACAATGGTATTATTGAAAAATTTATCAGTATCCATATTTACTCTAATTATGTACCTTTATTATTTGCTGCGTCGCCGGTCACCGGTGGCCCCCCGCGGCGCTGTAGCCAAGTCGAGTGCCGGTCACCGGTGACCCCCATGGCAGTCAACATGTTAATTATCGACAGCAGGTTGTTTGATATATTCAACCTTTGTTATATTCCACAAGACTTTAGTCATTAAAAATAGGAACCAGAATGTTCGATTACTTTTTTCTTGAAGATACAAGGTGGCAAAATGGAGATTGTGCAGTAAATCCGAGGTTGTCCGAGCAATAAAAATCTATTCCCGCATTCGTGAAAGACGCGAAAGGGGAGAATAACGTGCATTTCTGTGTGTGTGACAGCGGTGGGCCGGGGGCGATCGGACAAGAGCCCGTCGGACTTGTTAAAATTGTCAGCCGGAAGTCAGACACAAGCCCGGGACATGTATCCATCGTTAGAACTCGAAATGGATGCGAAGCAAGAGCCGGATGTCACCGGATCGATCGCCGTTGGATCCCGAGGAGTAAACGCGCGCGGGCAAAGTGGGCCAAATCCAGTCGGGCGCGACGCGCGATAAAGCATTAACGAGCCTCCTAACGTTCGCCGGGGCCGGGAGAGGAGGGGAGGGACGCTGGTATGGTTAAAATCTCGGGCTGGCTTTTTTCCGAAAATCGTCCGGCTTGACACTTTGTGCACAGAACCTGCCACACCGAAAGGGAACACCTTTGACGGAGATCTGCTCGGCCGGAAAAATTTCATCGGCCACAGCTCGACGACGACGACGACGACGACGCTTCTCTGATCGAACCATGATGGACCACACTGTATGCTACAACGAAACCTGGCCACGTGTGACCCCCGGGAACTGCTATCAATCTGATTTTAGAGAAGCTTAGATCTCGTTTTTCACCTGCTATTCGCGTTCGGGAAACTTCGAAGTCCGGTTTTTGAGAATCGAGAGGGCGAACACGTGCTGGATTAACCAACAAGCAAATTAAACACGCGCCGAAGCGAGTAGATCAAATGCACGGCAGTAGAAACATTTACAGAATTTATAGACACTGATATATTACTTTCGACAAATTAAAATGATTAACACAATTAAATTACTAAAAATTGCTACACACCATTATTCCAAATATTGTTTCCATTAAAATTTGTATTTAACGCTAAACCTACCAAGCATTAAAAGTGTCTGGTAAATATTGTCTTATATAAATGACAAAACTATAATTATTAAGATTGACCGCCATTTTCAATATAATAGATACTTAGGGAAGGAAATTTATACCATTATTTTTCACAAATGAATTTTTATAATTTGAATAATTGGAACATATAAAACCCCGGTCATTTGACCGTGGTAGGTTTAGTGTTAATAAATTACCGATCATTTAAATATCGTATGACGTACTATATATCAGCTTCATGTGCACAAAATGAAAAAAATCATGTACAATAGAAATCGTCTAGGTCGAAAGAAATATTTCGGTTTTTATTTTTTAATTAAAATAGCTCCGAGTGCAAAGGGTTAGAAAACGAAATAAATGTGCCTGTAACAGCCTCAAAATACAAGCAATTTTTATATCGCATAAAAATCCGCAGTCTAGTAATTACAATCGCAGCGTTCGTCTTTCGCCGTCTGTGGAACAGGCGGGAAATTCGAATGCGAAGAATCGCGCCCGAGTGTCCCATACACCGGAAATTCTCCGAGCGGAAAAAGGCTTCGTAATGGAGTGTCCGAGATCGAAATCGGAATTCGAGACGTGGCAGAAGACATCTCCGAGCCTGAAATCGGGAGACCATAAAATCGGAAACTCCGTGAACCAGCCCGCGGAATCGTCGGCGGAATCGGATTCACGTACGACGAGCCGGCCCCCCGTAACCGATGGCCGGGACCAATCAAAAGGAAGTTTGTCAGAGAGTATGCGAGTGCGGCACGTAGGCGTGTTGTTCATATAAGCTCCCGGGATTCGGTCGCAGCCGACGGTCTTTCCGAATAACTCAAGAATGATTGCGTTTCGGCCGAGGAAACCTGCTGGCGTCACGTGGTCCCAATAGCTTCTGCTATATAATAAAATAATACACGCAGAGACGGCCGCGCGCATTTACATGGGCCACGTGAGCCCGATACTCTGGCTCAACAACCCCCGTTCAACCCCTGTCGATACACCGGGTGTACACAGGGGCCGGTTGCACCATGGGAATTGCTCGACACCCTGTTTCCACCGTCATTTTCATTTTTAAACGGTCTACGGTGCCATCTTGCATGTGCTCCTTGATGGAGACTAAGAAGAGGATGCTCGGTCACTTCCGGTAGAGTATCGTTCCAAGAAAATGTCAGGTCAGTATTCAGATCGTTTCCCCTTCATTTCTTTCGGAAACGTGCTCTTTGATGGAGACGAAGAAGAGAGTATACTATCATTTCCGGTGGAGCCCAATTTTCCGAAAACGTCAACAATTTTATATTTAACATATTCTTCTTTCGCTTCTTTAATAAACTGGATCTTAAAGCTGTATATACTCTTGAAAATACTTGTTTGTTCATTGATGGAGGATAAGTGAAAAGGATGTTGTCACTTCCGGTTACATTCCAAGTTAGTCATAATTTCCAGAAGGTCTTAATATGAATTAGGAGATTAAATATAATGTGTCAATTGATATCTAAAGAATATTAATATTTTTCGTATCGATTTTAAAATGACTATTTTCAATAGATGGAAAGAGAAAACAAAATGGCTGTTTCCGCTTGTAGGTACATTCATAGAAATGTTTAATACCTCCTAGGAAATAAAATAATGTTCATTATTGAATATCATCAATATTCCATATCGTTAATATAAATATATCTTACTAATAATATAAATATCTTTTCGTCGAGGTTAACAGAAAAGAAAACAGCTACTTCCGGTAAAACTTACTCAACGAAACGAGCCCTCGAGCTCCTAATGTCCACGAAATCCTTTTTCATAAATTATTCAAACCGTCTACAACATACATACAATTATTATCCTCCTTCAAAGAAGCAAAAGCGAATGAATAACCACTTCCGGTAAAGTGCGCTTGTCAAAGTCAAAACTGAAAGACTGTCAATTCCTTTTTCCTCGATTTCACATTTTGTCTAGAAATGTCTCTCGAATCTCGTTTTCAGAGCTACTTATTTTTCGGATGATCTTTTTGCCGATTAAAGATCGTTCAGAAATGTTCCCAGTCGTCCGAGGCTATTTTTCCTGGCAGCCATTCATTCGGGAAATGGCGGCTGAATGGGCCACTTCCGGTTGAATCAACTGTCGCTAACGATACATTTTTTTCGAGTAATTCGTTCGTCACTCTTCTTTTTCGGATTCTCTCTCCGTTTTCTGTTTCTCTCTCTCTCTCTCTCTCTCTCTCTCTCTCTCTCTCTCTTTCTCTCTGCGAGATTCTTTTAAAATTCCAGACGATGTAAGGAGCGCTGAAAACCGCCTGGCCGGAATCCGATTTTCGGTTTCCTTTTCCTTCCCGTTTGCAATATTTAAACCGAAACTCGATCTCGCCATTTTTCAGCAAATCCCCAGCTTGTCCAGGAAATTGAATCTCGCTTCATTTCCGTTAATCCATCGACGGCTATTTCGCGTATTATCTCGATTTCGAAGTTTGTCTAACGCGATTCGTCGAACGATACCTCATCCCCCTCTCGCCATCGTCAATCTTATTTTTAACAAAAACGTCATCGTCTCTTCTAACAATAACCAAAATCCGTTGAAATAGTGTCTGTGTCTGTGTTAAAAAATCAGTGTCTGCAATTTTTACATTCTCAATCATTATTCTGGCAAGAAGAAACCACTTTTAGAATTCGTTGGAAAAGAACATTACATTTTGTAAAATAATAATTCTACAGTGCACTTCACTGTTTCTTTTTTTGGGATTTTATTAATAATGCGAGCTGACTTTGTCAATATTAATTTTGCTGTATAAAAGACTCGTAAAAATCGAAATTGAATCAAAGTCCAACATTTCACCCCCATCCCTTTATTTTTATCTCGAACAAAATTATCATAGTTCATGGTAAATACAGTTACTTTTTATTTTTAACCAAGTCGCCAGGCTCTATTATTTTGATACAAAGAATCATTTTAATATTCTCATAATCCACTTCAACTTTTCCTCAGCGCATAAAGTTTCAACAATGCTGTACAAACTAATTTGATCGATAGTGATGTGCAAAAACGAAAATTAAATAAAAATCGGTTCAGAAACGGTCTAAAAAATAATTCGAAGGTACACCCTGTAGACAGGGGGATGAGGACTCGGTGCAAGGGTGAACCTCGTCTCCGATAGTTCAGCCCCCCTCTCTTCATCCCCTTTTTTGCCTGATAGGCTCGCATTCCGATAGAGTCGGGACGCCCAGTTCTCCTTGGATTTTCTCGCTTCGCGCAGATTTATGAGAGCGATTCAATTTTATTGCTTATTGGCCGAAGTCGCCGATATTCGCGGTGCTCCGACGCCCACTCGCAGAACCCCCATCCCCTGTTCCTCTTCGACACAGTTCTGCGACTTCTTCTTCTGCGTCCTCATGTATATTTCCTGTTCGTCCACCGTGCTGCACTCTCTCTTTCTCTCTCTCTCTCTCTCTCTATCTCGCTCTGTTTCTCTTCCTGCTGATGCTCGAATACGACTTTCGTGTCGCGGATTAGTTTACCTGAACACTCACCCCCATTTCTCGCACCCCCGTCGCTTAGCATCGATTCTTTTTATCTTTCAGCGCGCATGTTTTATCTCTCGTCGACTGTATTTGTTTTCCTTCGTTTAGGTATTGTTTTCTTGGCCCAGATTCTTTTTTATATGCTGATCCGACGCCCTTCGCAACCCCCGGAGTGAGTGGTTCATTTGTTTTTGGGTCGAGGTATGTTTGTTTGATCGTTTACTGTTGTTCCTGCTCGGTTTATTTAGGGTTATTTTATTTTAGTCACTGGTTTTTTTTTGTGTCAGTTTACATTTTCTGATAAAACAACCCGTTTTCGCATCGTTCAGGGTTGTTGTTCGATTTGTTTTTTGAGTCGATAATTGTTCATTTTATGGTCTATTATTTATATTTTTGTCCTTACTCTTCTCTTTGTTTTAAAATCTAACCTCTTCGTACTTGATTCAGATTATTCGATGCGCAATTTCATCCCTGCTTGCACTCCCCAATGCGATTATTTAATTGATTTCATATCGAATTTATATTTGTTTTCTTGCCTTACAATGTATATACCATTTTTCTGTTTATCCAAATAATATTTTCTTGTCTCGTTATATTTCAGGAAAACTCACCCCTTTTCTACCGTTCGATATAGCTGTCTGATTCACTTTGATCACAGCGTGTGTTCATTTTCTCGTTCTCCCTCATCCCCGTTTCATTTTTATTCGTTCATACATTATTCTCATCTGTAAAATTACGTCTGACGAAAACTCACCCTCTTCTTCAGCCTTGAATACAGCGACTCGATTTATCTTTGATTTCATACAGACATCTTTCCGCGGCTTTCACTATTAAAATGAATTCGCTATTTAAGTTCGTTTTCTTTCGTTTAAACGAAAGTATCCTACATAAAATTATTTCACCAGGAAAAAAAGGACCCCCCCCCCCTTTCTGCACTCCAGAAAGTAGCTCCCTCTTGTCTTTCACCCCCTACGTACATTTATTTTCTCATCTTTTGTGAATCGCATTTCTTTCATTTCGCCTGAATATAACTGTCTTGTCTCGGATTATCCTAGCTGAAAAACTCACCCTTTTCAACGACCCTCGCAGTGTCCCTTTGACATCTTTTTACCTCTGTGTATATTTATTCTACCTCATCTTTTGTGAATCGTGTCTCTCTCTCTCTCTTCTCTGTTGAATGTAATTTCCCGAATCGTTTTAACCGGAACCTCTTTATCTTTCAATCTTTACAACTAAAAATAACCTTTCTGCGACTGTTAACAATTCCTACATTTCAAATTCCGCGAATCCTTAGAAGTTTTCAACTTTCAAAGAACTCTTACGTAAGAAATGCGGGACCAAAAAATGACGCGGGATCCTGCAGGATCCCACTCTGCGGGATTGCAAGCCCTAACCCTTTGCAGTCGGATATTCTAACCTAGAATATTTCCACTGTACATAATTTTTTTCATTGTATGCGTACGAAACTGATATAATACCTCATACAATATTTAAATGTTTAGTAATTTATTACATATAAACAAATATAATCATGTAAACAATATTCTGAATAATGGTGTAACAATTTGTAGCGGCGCCTCAGAGTCGCCATTCGAGTGGTAACGGCTAATAGTGCTCTTAAATTCTCCTAATATCTTTATAATCTCGTATTTGATGAATTTTCAATTGTATTATAAGTGCATGAAATGGCTGGATATAATGTAAAACAGTAAAAACATCCGTTCCGTCGTGTGCAACAAATAAAATCAATTAAAAGGGGAAACTCATTTCTATCGAACCTCTGTTTCACAGAATTGACCAAGACAATATTTGTATTTTGCATAAAGATCCGCTGTCCACTAATTACAGAAACAAAGATATTTCTACTCGAACCCCGTCCCTAGCAACTGACGTAAACAATTTTTATAACACACAAAGATCCGCTGTCTACCATTTCCTATATTCAAAATCCACTTGCAAACAATCTAAAAGTCTAAAATTCGCAATCAGGATCGAATTTCCGTGTGCGAAAGACAGTATATCTTCGCCGAGGGCCTAAACAAGATTCCGCTGTAGCCGTATCCGGTTGGAGAATCCAATAGAATCCATTTCTACCGCCATTTTCCTTTGTGCTGAGAGAGGGAGAGAGCCCACGGTACGCTAATTCGAGGAAATCAACATCCATCGTCGGACGTTTAAAAAAAAATTGAGAGCTGTTCGCCCAGGGGAAGGGGGTGTGGGTTGGGAGGGGCGTAAGCCGAGGAAAAATCGGACACCGATCATTTTCGGTCGGTGGGATAGAATCGGATACGTCCGATCCGCATATTTTCGTTAATTAACGCTCCGCGGAGCTAATAATTACCGTCGATCGCTCGCAGCAACAATAACCCAAGCTCCGGGGCTCTCTCTGTCTCTCTCTCTCTCTCCATCATCGACGCTCATTATCGATTCATCGAGAGGAATCCGTCTCGACTTGACGGACGCTCGTACGAACCGAGTCTCGCGAAAGTTAATCGGCCATTTTTAACGAGCGCTTGCTTTCGAATCCGTCGAAAATCCGCCCCGACTACCTCTCATGAATAACGGATCAAATTCCAGTCCGATCGGCGCCGATTTTACGACTCCCTCGTGCCGGGAAGTTTGAATTTCCCGCGCCGAGTGATTTTGAATTCGACGCGCGCGAAATTTGAACGTGAAAATCGTGTGAAACGCGTGTAGCTCGACGCGACGATTTCTGAAAGAAAGTATGATTAGTTTCATTGAACATTTTTTACGGACGATGATCTTGATTACTGAAATTTGTTTGTTGCTGTCTGATGAGAAGACGTTCAACATTGATTACTGATACTAGAGAAGAAGCTGAGAAGTTTGGTTTTATTGCAATTTGTAGATCTTCGAAGTCGTAGCGAGTTTGATTTTGGACAGTGGTCGATTTAAATCCTTTCTTTGGCGTTCTTTCGTGGTAAGATCGATGCTGAGGTGTAGGTGGACTCTTAAAATGGCGGAATAACTAGTTAGACTGTTATTCGACCATCGGCGAGCACTGGTCGCGTTGTTTTGTGAGAAAATATGGCTCGGTGTGGTTCGTTCCCCAGGGAATTGATCGATGGGTGACGATAATTATTCGGTGTGTCGTGTGTCCTTGATGTTTTTTTGATTCTGGTTCGTTTCGACGTATTTCTCGGTCAATGGGAACATTCGGTTTACGGACTGAGACTTTTGCCTAGTCGAAGCGTTTGCGTCGATCGTTACAATTCTTTGAAAGGAAAACGTACAGGCCGGTCGAAAATCAATTATAAATTTACAATCGAGAAATAGCTCTCTGTGAAATGATTAGGGGTACCCATAAGTAATATTTTTACAGATTCATTAAACATTACTATCTTTTATTCGTGGCCAATGTAATTTATGAACATTTACAAGTTGGCAGTGTGCTTGTTCCGAGATAAATCTGTAATTAATCAATTCGTATGAATTTTTAAGCGATATCAAATTTTATATAATTATCGGAAGACGACAATTACTGATGGCACTGATATATATATATACTATGGATACGGTATTCGGATTCTGGAAATGTCCCGAATTGAACAGTAGATTTGGATGTCAGCGCCGCTATCGTTCGTGCGGTGTACTGTACCCCTCGTACTCCTCTTCGCCCCGTGATCCTCTATACTTCGCCATGTGTTTGCGTCCCTCTAGATGGCGCTGCTTTCAATCGAGTTGATTGGACGTCATCAACACTTTTTATTTCGTAGCACGCCAATGGCGTCCAATCAACTCGATTGAAAGCAGCGCCATCTAGAGGGACGCAAACACATGACGAAGTATAGAGGATCACGGGGCGAAGAGGAGTACGAGGGGTACAGTACACCGGTCGAACGATAGCGGCGCCAGCATCCAAATCAATGTTCAATTCGGGACATTTTCAGAATCACTGATATATATATATATATATATATATATATATATATATATACTACGGATACGGTATTCGGATTCTGGAAATGTCCCGAATTGAACAGTAGATTTGGATGCCAGCGCCGCTATCGTTCGTGCGGTGTACTGTACCCCTCGTACTCCTCTTCGCCCCGTGATCCTCTATACTTCGCCATGTGTTTGCGTCCCTCTAGATGGCGCTGCTTTCAATCGAGTTGATTGGACGTCATCAACACTTTTTATTTCGTAGCACGCCAATGGCGTCCAATCAACTCGATTGAAAGCAGCGCCATCTAGAGGGACGCAAACACATGACGAAGTATAGAGGATCACGGGGCGAAGAGGAGTACGAGGGGTACAGTACACCGGTCGAACGATAGCGGCGCCAGCATCCAAATCAATGTTCAATTCGGGACATTTTCAGAATCACTGATATATATATATATATATATATATATATATATATATATATATATATATATATATATATATACTACGGATACGGTATTCGGATTCTGGAAATGTCCCGAATTGAACAGTAGATTTGGATGCCAGCGCCGCTATCGTTCGTGCGGTGTACTGTACCCCTCGTACTCCTCTTCGCCCCGTGATCCTCTATACTTCGCCATGTGTTTGCGTCCCTCTAGATGGCGCTGCTTTCAATCGAGTTGATTGGACGTCATCAACACTTTTTATTTCGTAGCACGCCAATGGCGTCCAATCAACTCGATTGAAAGCAGCGCCATCTAGAGGGACGCAAACACATGACGAAGTATAGAGGATCACGGGGCGAAGAGGAGTACGAGGGGTACAGTACACCGGTCGAACGATAGCGGCGCCAGCATCCAAATCAATGTTCAATTCGGGACATTTTCAGAATCACTGATATATATATATATATATATATATATATATATATACTACGGATACGGTATTCGGATTCTGGAAATGTCCCGAATTGAACAGTAGATTTGGATGCCAGCGCCGCTATCGTTCGTGCGGTGTACTGTACCCCTCGTACTCCTCTTCGCCCCGTGATCCTCTATACTTCGCCATGTGTTTGCGTCCCTCTAGATGGCGCTGCTTTCAATCGAGTTGATTGGACGTCATCAACACTTTTTATTTCGTAGCACGCCAATGGCGTCCAATCAACTCGATTGAAAGCAGCGCCATCTAGAGGGACGCAAACACATGACGAAGTATAGAGGATCACGGGGCGAAGAGGAGTACGAGGGGTACAGTACACCGGTCGAACGATAGCGGCGCCAGCATCCAAATCAATGTTCAATTCGGGACATTTTCAGAATCACTGATATATATATATATATATATATATATATATATATATATATATATATATATATATATACTACGGATACGGTATTCGGATTCTGGAAATGTCCCGAATTGAACAGTAGATTTGGATGCCAGCGCCGCTATCGTTCGTGCGGTGTACTGTACCCCTCGTACTCCTCTTCGCCCCGTGATCCTCTATACTTCGCCATGTGTTTGCGTCCCTCTAGATGGCGCTGCTTTCAATCGAGTTGATTGGACGTCATCAACACTTTTTATTTCGTAGCACGCCAATGGCGTCCAATCA
The DNA here is from genome assembly GCA_913789915.3 of Sphecodes monilicornis. Lineage (NCBI taxonomy): Eukaryota > Metazoa > Arthropoda > Insecta > Hymenoptera > Halictidae > Sphecodes > Sphecodes monilicornis. The sequence goes on along the minus strand of OU565293.1, from coordinate 22,429,774 downwards.
ACTCGATTGAAAGCAGCGCCATCTAGAGGGACGCAAACACATGGCGAAGTATAGAGGATCACGGGGCGAAGAGGAGTACGAGGGGTACAGTACACCGGTCGAACGATAGCGGCGCTGGCATCCAAATCTACGTTCAATTCGGGACATTTTCAGAATCACTGATATATATACTATGCATACGGTATTCGGATTCTGGAAATATCCCGAATTGAACAGTAGATTTGGATGCCAGCGCCACTATCGTTCGACCGGTGTACTGTACCCCTCGTACTCCTCTTCAACTCCGTGATCCTCTATACTTCGCCATGTGTTTGCGTCCCTCTAGATGGCGCTGCTTTCAATCGAGTTGATTGGACGTCATCGACACTTTACATTTTGTAGCGTGTCAATGGCGTCCAAAGTACACCGGTCGAACGATAGCGGCGCTGGCATCCAAAGCTACGTTCAATTCGGGACATTTTCAGAATCCGAATCCCGTATCCATAGTATAGAGATCAGTGACTGATGGGTACATACACTATACACATTTTCAGCTACTTTGCTACGAAGCTAAGAAAATTTTCTGTTTTCTTTTGATCGGCCTGCACACATGTTCTTTTCGAAGACTGAATAAGTGATGGATGTTTCGATTGACGGTTTTGATGTAGAATGTTAATGGTTTGTGAGAATTCGAGAAACACGTCGTGATGTACAGTCGCAATGACTATGCGACGTCGGGCGTTTGGAATGATCATGCTTTGTCTCGCAGGGTGTCGACTAACAATTACTGGTATCTGGCTTGAGTAAGGGCAAGGGGGGCCAAATAACTACCTGCGGAAGGACCTCAACAAATTAACAGCTAAGTAGAAGGGCACTCTCTGTATTACAGTGGATATCTAAGACTGGAATTTGTTCTGGCGGGGGATGTTCGGCTCGCAGCAAAATGCTCGCGGTCAGTAAGACAGCATTCGAGCCCGGATGTCGGCGACACTTTTCCATCGATCCGATCGATACATCGATCACCTGTTTATTCTCGCAAAGACGTAACGATGTGTCTTTGTCGGGCCTCGAGACAGAAACGAAAATATACGATCGATATACATATACCAGATCGTATTTATAACTGGCTGAATTTTGTTACATACTTGTCTAGTGTTTGTCGATTTTTTTAAATAATTTTCTGAATGGTCTGTTTCGTTTTCGTTACGGGAAAATGGAACTAAACGGTTGATTATTGTTAGTCTAACTAACAAGGAGAAGACGCGGTCATGGAGTCTCAGATTTTCTCGAAACTTTGCATATTGGTAGATTTCGTTCTCCTGTTTATGAAAATATAGCATTATAGGGTCAGATACTCAATAACTTTTGAGATATTTACAATTGAAATTTCATTATATCCGTTAAGTACAGTTTCAGTTCAAAGCCCTTGTTCTCTTTTTCCTTTTAATTTCTTTTCAGTTTATCTATTTTTATTGATTGGATTTTACAAATGAATTATAAGTGCATTTTCAATTAAAAAGATAAACAGAAAAAAAAAAGGAAAAGGAGGATAAGGGATTTGAACCCTGGCCTTACTAGTACCAACCTAGTACGTTACCACCACGCCGTTTGGCATTTGACAATAACTTCAACTGAAACTGTACTTAACGGGTATAATAAAATTTCAATTGTAAATATCTCAAAAGTTATTGAGTATCTGACCCTATAATGCTATATTTTCATAAACAGGAGAACGAAATCTACCAATATGCAAAGTTTCGAGAAAATCTGAGACACCATGACCGCGTCTTCTCCTTGTAAGATGAGTATGAGGTTATCCTGGATTTATTTAGTCGATCTAAATCAACAGCATTAAATTTGTCCCAGCGTTATTGAAATATTTTCAAAACATTTTCCTTATTGGATAAAGATAAAAAAAAAAGTGAAAAATGAAGCTGATGAACAGATCTAGAATCATCTGACCTATATTTACAACTACTTTAAAATGAATCTAAAATGAACCTAGCTTATTTAGGCAGTTCGAATTAACTGCGACAAATGTGTCCAACTATGGTCAATTATTGAAAACAATCTTCACAGTACTGATTTGTCTTGTTACACGAAAATAAACAGAAACGAACATCAAGAGGATGAACGAACCCAGCTAAATTTGAACATAATTTAGGTCCGGTGTCTTTCAACTAAAATTTCGAACACCACGAAACGGTGTATAATAAATAATTAAAAATTGCCCGTACCGCGGAGCCAGGATAAAAGTGGAGATTCATTTAGCAAATGGTTTTTGAGGAGAATGTATAATCTCGACAAGATTATTACTGACGTATGATTGTTCGAAATAAAGTCATCGTCGTTGGACGTGAATCAATATTCATGCGGTTTGTTACGACTTCTAAATTATAAATTCCGATGCACTTCCGGTTGTTGGAGACGGTCCATTAACGCGTGACGGCTGTTAATAATGTATTCGGTTAACGAATTTAGAATATGCTGCAGTTTCGCAATGAAATTTAGAACTCCGATAAATCCATGTGAAGGGTTCGGTTTCTCGTAACGGAAAAACCAAACCGCGACATTCCGCTGCATGAATCAAAAAATTCTAATTTTATATCGCGAGGGATGCTCGAATCCACGACAGAGCTTCACTGTCCTTTAAATTAGCAGACACTTGCCGATCGAGCGAACGGAGCGGAATAGAACTGTTTAATTAATCCGTACATTCGATGCTTTTATAAATGGCCGGCCGTCGGACTGATTACTTTAATTAACTTCTACTTAAAGTCTGCGCTATTCTATAACGAATGGACACGCTATCGCTCTGCGAGCGAGCTTTGCGAAATTTGTTGGACGGTTTTAAACATTGCAACATATTGTGGATAATTATGTCAGGCTTTTCTGGGAAATCCTTTGCGAGATTTTAGAAAAATGCTAGTGTAGGATATAGGTTTTCTAAATTGGACTTCTAACAATATAGACGGGACTTTATTTTTTATATTTCTGGCTGTTTTATTTATTCGGATTAATTTTATTGATCTCGAAATGGAGCGGGCTCTGCTTGTAAATAAATACAGGAAAACCTCACTTTCTGGCTTTAATAAATTTAGTAGAAAATCACTGTGCAACAATTTTTACAAATCATTTAGACAAATTTATTACCGTTGGAACATATGTCAAAGAAGCAATAAATAAACAAAGATCCAACATACCAGTCCTAATATATTCACATAAAGTTGGTTTGAATAGTTTCGGCAATTTTACTAGAGTTACAATTTCGTTCTACAGGAAGTATAAATAAATGCATATAATAATTAACAGAGAAAAACTTATTATCATACAAAATACCTATAAATCTAAAAAACAGTTAGCTCAAGTTTGACTACAATTACAAATTGAAATCACACGAAATATAAACGAAAGAAGACCTAACCTATCAGTTTTAATAAATTCATATAAAGTTAATGGATTGTTCAAACAATTTCCGCTAGGTTCCTAACAATTTTACGAACCTTGAAAAATAAATACACGCAAACAAATAAAACAAGTAGACCTTGTCTTCTGGTCTTAATAAATTCTACTAAAAACAAGGATAATTAACATAGGGAATAATAAGAGACCAACAAGAATAACTAATTAGTAATAAATTCATACAAAATCGGTTAATAGTTCGGACAATTTCCACTACGTCCCTAACAATTTTATTAGCCACAAAAAAATAATCTAATAGGACCAATAAAACTGGAAGACTGGACATTGCAGTATTAATAAATTCGTATAAAATCAATGAACATTAAAACAGGGAATATGAGCATGAAACAAGAAAGATAAACAAAGTAAAGGTAAAATTCCTCTCGATCGAAAATGAAATATATAATAAATTTTGTGGTTTCGGCGCACAGTTCGATCAATTATAAAAACAGCAAATTTGCAATTATTTAAACATTCTTCTCAACGTTTCGATCCCTATATGGGTCATTTTCAAGAGAAACATTTTTGCGTCTGACGTTTTTCAGAAATCTTGAAAATGATCCATATAGGGATCGAAACGTTGAGAAGAATGTTTAAATAATTGCAAATTTGCTGTTTCTATAATTGATCGAACTGTGCGCCGAAACCACAAAATTTATTATAGATAAACAAAGTATCTTAACAAATTTTCATTGCTGGAACTATAGGTGCCTAGTCCCAATAAATTCGTATAAAATCGACGAACACAAAACCAGCAAATACAAACAACAAACCAGTAAGATCAATTAATATCTTCGTCATTTCCATTGTTACAACAATTACTCTGCCACAATGGCGTCCAAAGAAATCTCTGTTGGACTCTGCGACAGTGGTGATCGGTTCAACTGGTGCCGAATTGACAATCCAAAGATCGTCGGCTAAATTCGATCGATCGGAGGTGCGGAAAAGCGTCGCCGGCCTCCGGCGTGACAAATCGTCTAAACATCGTTCAGATATGTACGTATTATTTTAAATTTTTTCCCCGTGTACGTCTTCGTGTCGTATTCTAAGGACAAAGACGCGAGAGACAGAGAGGGGCACCGGAAACGGGGGCGTGTGTGTTTCGTGTGTTCCTCGTCCCCGTTTCCACGCCGAGGAATTTTCAGCAAGCAAGCAAGCAAGCAAACTTTCGTCTGTCGTCGTCGAATTTGTACGAAAGGATCGCGCCGTGTAAACTAGGGTGTCCTGTATTTTCTTTTGCCTGTTCTCTCCTTCTCCGTATTTTATTTATTATTTATTATTATTGTAATCTATACATGTATATCTATTCTCGACATATATTTTTTGACTCGTTCGATCAACTCTCACTTTCGGTGAAATTTTTTTGGTTTTTTTTTTTTGCTTTTCGAGTTTTTCGCATGCGAGCGCTGTTTTTTTTTTGTTTTTTTTTTATTCGGGTTGTGTCGGATCCTTTCTGCCGGGTCTCGTCGAATTTTCGCGTTACGAATTGATCTCTACTTTTTCTATATTTTTTTGGTTCTCTTTGGATTTCTAGTTTTGTTTGTTTTTTTTTTTTTTTTGGTTTTTGCTTTTCGGGTGACGACGGTCCGCTTCGAGGGGAGAAACACGAAAGAATTCGGGGACACCCTATGTGTGACCCACGTGGCGAGATTGCGTTTTTCATTTTTTTTTTCTTTTTGTTTTTTTTTCTTTTACGGATAGCTCTTTTTCCGTTCTTGTGCAAACGATGCTGGGGATCATCGATTGGTCGAAACGAGGTCGGCGTGTCGGAAACAAGAAACAAGGTTGAAATTAGAAGGACCCGAGCTTCGGGATGGTGGGTGGGGAGGGGTGGGTGGGGTGGGGCGTGCTCGATCGTATACCACACGGAATTCGGATTGTAAGAGGAATAGGGGATCAGGGTATCTCTTGATTGAAAATTAATGCTGAAGTTTTTGGAGGGTGTACCGGTGGAAAGAAATTCAATTTTACCACCGGAATGCTTTCGGTGTGTTGGAATTTGTTTCAGAAAAACAGAGTGGCGGTAAGGGATTAGTTGAACAATTCTATTAAAACAGAATATTAATTTTTAGCATCAGAATTAATATCGGAAAAATAGAACATTGTTGGATGTATAATGATTTACAATCAGAGTTTGTGGTCTTAGGATCAGAATTAATGTCTGAAAACAGGGCAGCGTTGAATGATTAATTAAATCATAATTTAAAATCAGAATGTATATAGTCATTACCAAAATGAATATTTGATAAACAAAGTAGTGTTAGAGGATTATCTAAATCGTGATTGAAAATTCGAATCTACATTTTTATAATGATTTACAGTCAGAGTTTGTGGTCTTAGGATCAGAATTAATGTCTGAAAACAGGGCAGCGTTGAATGACTAACTAAATCATAATTTAAAATCAGAATGTATATAGTCATTACCAAAATGAATATTTGATAAACAAAGTAGTGTTAGAGGATTATCTAAATCGTAATTGAAAATTCGAATCTACATTTTTATAACGATTTACAATCAGAATTTGTGGTCTTAGGATCAGAATTAATGTCTGAAAACAGGGCAGCGTTGAATGATTAATTAAATCATAATTTAAAATCAGAATGTATATAGTCATTACCAAAATGAATATTTGATAAACAAAGTAGTGTTAGAGGATTATCTAAATCGTAATTGAAAATTCGAATCTACATTTTTATAACGATTTACAATCAGAATTTGTGGTCTTAGGATCAGAATTAATGTCTGAAAACAGGGCAGCGTTGAATGACTAACTAAATCATAATTTAAAACCTGTATCTATATAGTTAGTATCAAAATGAATATTTGAAAAGCAAAGTAGTATTGGAGGATTAGCTAAATCATGATTGAAATTTCGAATTTAAATTTTTATAATCAGAACTAATATCTGGAAAGCAGAATTGCAATGGAGGATTAACTAAATTATGGTCTAGAATTAGAATATATATTTATAGTGTCAGAATTAAGATTATAAAAACATAGTAGATCAGCGGAATTAGCGAAACTATGATTTAAAGTCAGAGTCTACATTTTTAGAATCAGAATTAATGTATGAAAACAAATGAGGCGTGGGAGATTAACTAAATCATGATTAGAAATCAGACTCTACATTTTTATAATCAAGACTAATGTCGGAACAAAATATTAACGTCTGAATAGTTCGAATCGGACATGAATCGTTAATGAATAGTAATTAAAAGTGTTAGGTTCATAATCATTTGTGTATGAACTCGCTAGACTATTTAGTAGATTAAAGTTAAACGAACGGTAATCCATAAATTACAAACTTGTTAACACAGCATTAAATAAACAAACTAAACGAAGAGAAAGTAATTGTGGGAATTGAATCGATTTACTGACTAAATTTTTGTGGAAGCTGTTCAATTATAAATGAAGTCGATAAATGTTTAATCAATTGTTAATGGAACCAAAACGATACCCTGTGTTTTCCAAATTGTTCATATTATGTCGTTGATTTTTAAATCGAGAGTCGATTAATCAGTTATAATTATTTCACAGTCGCCAATGAGTTGACTTGACATAACCTCTCAATTAGCTTGTTTCGTTGTGCAGAGTGCATTCCTCGGTGACGTATATATACGTCATAGGCACAGCGTTACAAAGAAAATATGAAACTATCATAATAATAATTATTATTATCATTACTATACGCAAGCGAATATATTCAACTTGAGCATAATGTTTTACATTATATTTTATGTAAATATATGCGTCATGAGCATTCAGTAATAATATAGTAATATATTATTATTATATTAAATATAGTAATGACGATTATATCCGTCACAGCCACTTAAGAGGTTAAAACAAAAAATCAATTTTTTTTTTAAATCAAAGCTAAGCAAAGACCGTAACATATCGGAATTATTACTGTTACACATTAAAAAATAATATAACTAACTAACAAAATGAAAAACAATAAGTAAAATGAATTTCCACCGCTAGTCTAAAAAAGGATACTGTTAAGGTTAGTTTCTAACCTATAATCGAACCTAATATTCGATTATAGCAAAAACTGTGTACGTAAAATAAAGAATGTATTTGAACAAAAATCAGGAATACCTGTAGAATGACCATTTATAATTACTAAACAAATAAATCACTCCAAGCATAAACATTGCTCTTTGAAACACAATATTTATGCATAACCCATCAGCGTAACGAAAAGAATGTTCGTTTAAAATCTACATAACAATTTTCTAAATATTCGTACAACTAATTGAAAGCATTATGAACAAACAAAAATAAATTGAAACTTCCGAGTCAGTGAAACCGTTTCGTAACATTTCGAAAATCCGAAAATAAATTTGAACCAGAACCAAGTTCAGAACAATTTCGATCGAGACAATTAATATAAAATGTTCCACTCAACCGGAACAATTTGAAACATTTTTATCAATAATAATACTTGAAAACGAACAATCTACTGACTTTAAATGGTCACTCTAAGCAGTTTAGTCGCTAGGACCGGAGAAATCCCCGAGCGTTTCCTCGGGGACGTCCCGGAAGTCGGTATTTCGCGCAACTCGCGATAAGAATTTCGGGAATATGGGGTTGGAAATCACTATACGGGAGTATGAGAGGTAGTCTCGTTTCCACCCAGCACCGTTCCCAAAAATAATCTCGCGCCGTTCCCGACTGCCCTTATCCTCGAAGTTTTGCGTTTTTTTGTTTTTTTGTCCGAAAAAAGAACGTCGCCGTCTGCGTTCGCGTGAGAACAGACTCGAAGACGCAGAACGTAGGGGAAATTTGCAACAGTTTTCTTAATATGTATATATACTTCGATCGTTCAATGTCACTCGTATCACATAATAATAATAATAATTACATATATATATAGAGATTGTATAGATATATCTATATATATGTTGGCCATGCAATACGCTACTGTACATATAATAGAGACTTGAATAATTATAAGGCCCGGCGGCGTTTTATTGAGAAATTTGTCACTTCCTCAACGATTTAACGGCGCACCGTCTCTATCATCCCCCCTCTTTTTGCTTTATAATCTCTCTTTCGCTATCCGTTCATCTTGCAAATCACATTCGACTAGCGTCGGCTTTTTTCTTTTCCTCTACGTGATTCTCTTCCTTCTTCCTTCTCGCTCGTTTCCGGTGATCTCGATCGTGTGTATGTGCGATCGTGTCCGTGTACTTTGGTTTGTATTTGTGTGCGGATTTCGAGACTAGCGTGTCGCGATGTTCCCCGGATTAGCGACAAAGACGTCGGCGGGCTATTTTGAAACGCATGTTCATTCGCTTTGCCAGATTTATTTCGAAAACGTAGATAATTGCTACTTAATAATCATATATATTTTTTAAACTGGAATAAAATATAGCAGCCATCATGGTGAGATTGTAAATTGAGAAATTTGTTTAGTAGTACAAGCTCTGGATATAATAGAATTTATAGATTGTTCTTAGATTGTTTATTTAGTCAATATCAACTTGTGACCACTGGGTGGATTTCGATTCAATGTGTTGGTGTAGGAATTAATTGTTGAATTTTAACAATTAATTGACAGTCCGTTGAGATACCGACGGTGAATGGAAATGTTGAAATTATTGTTCTCTTTTTATAGAGAATATATTTTATTGTTTAATGTTTGAAGAATGTAAGAAAGATGGCGAGGAAACATTGAGACAGAGTTTGCGAATGATGACTGCCATGAATTATAGATTCATTCAATTTGGTCGAAATATATCGGCAATTCGAATGATAATCGTGTCTTCCATTTTGTTTCATGGTCCATTTCGATCCTCTACAAGCAGCCTCTATAATATTAATAATAATAAAAAAGATTTCGGTGAATGATCAACCCCTAAACTCGAAGCACAGTCTGTATTTTATTAAAACAAGAGGTTAGTTCTCCATTTAACAAATTATAACAAAATTATTTACCGTCACCAAATATTATTTAGAAGCAAGATAAACGATAACTATAAAAACTATGAAAGAAAATATTAGATTACAGTAAATATATTTATAAATAATTTAAAAAGGCCCACAGGGGATGAATACCCCCTAAAAAAATCAACCCTATAAACTAAAAGAATATAATCCTAACGAAAAGAATATTTAGAATATTAGAAACATTCAATTGATAAGTTAAACTAAATAGTTGAAGAATCAATGCATTTAAAAAATGTCAAAACATTGGTACGTGATTAGGGGGTTGAAAATTCGGCAGATACACTCGCATGAGGCAAGGGGTGTGAAATTGGCTGCGAATAGAGTGAGGAAAGACGACAGCCGAGGCTTCCTTACAGAATGGAAGACAGCGGGGTTGGAAAAAGCCACCCCCTGCCTACGTGGCTTTCCAAAAGGGTGGCTCGCGTGTTGAAGTGCCAGTCGAGAGGGTGACTCCTGTCGTCAGTGAGACCAGAGCACAATACGTCGGCTCAAATTCACCGAAACCGTGCCGGCGAGGCTACGAAATCGTGAAAGGGACAGTTGCCACCCTCCAAAGAAAACTTGCCACCCCTCTCAGTGACTCGTGGGAATTTTTGAAATAATTCCGAGCCTCCGTGGGCCTCTACTCGCGATTCAGGACGGTCCTTCATCAATTATTTGCAGGTGACTGTTGCTTTTAATTTATCAACCTTCAAAAACCTCCGGGAGAAACGAAATATCGAATGCCTCGATTTTCGAGGGTGCAAAGTTCTAATTTTTTGAAGTTTCAGTGTCTAAAAATCTGATCTTAATTTTGCCAGAATTTTGAAAAGATTCAACACTTGAATGTTTCAAGCCTTTAAATTTTTGGAAGCTTGAACTTTTCATGTCTTGAATATTTGAATTTTTGAAACTGTCAACACATCAATTTTTGAAGCCTCTGAATTTGTTGAAGCTTTACTGTTTCATTTTTTCAAAGTCTTCGGCATGTTTTGGAAGCCCAAGAGTATTATTTTTTACAAACGTAGAAGTTCGTATTTTTAAACGCTCGAACTGCTCAGAGTTTGAAATTTTGAATTTTTGAAACTGTCAACACATGAATTTTTGAAGCCTCTGAGTTTGTTGAAGCTTTACTGTTTGATTTTTTCAGAATCTTCGGCATGTTTTGGAAGCCCAAGAGTATCAATTTTCACAAACGTAGAAGTTTGTATTTTTAAACGCTCGAACTGGTCAGAGTTTGAAATTTTGAATTTTTTAAACTGTCAACAAATGAATTTTTGAAGCCTCTGAATTTTTTAAAGCTTTACTGTTTGATTTTTTCAGAGTTTTCGGGATATTTTGGAAGCCCAAGAGTATCAATTTTCACAAATGTAGAAGTTTGTATTTTTAAACGCTCAGAGTTTAAAATTTTGAATTTTTGAAACTGCCAACACATGAATTTTTGAAGCCTCTGAAAGTGTTGAAGCATCACTGTTTGATTTTTTCAGAGCCTTCGGGATGTTTTGGAAGCCCAAGAGTATCAATTTTCACAAACGTAGAAGTTTGTATTTTTAAACGCTCAGAGTTTAAAATTTTGAATTTTTAAAGTCTCAAATGTGTTGTGATTCCTCGACTGTTTTCGATATCTAAGATACCGAAAAATTTCAAAAATTGAATTTTCGAAGGTCTGGTCATTCGAATCTTCAAATATTTAAATATCTAAACTGCTAAAAGTTTGAACATTTGAATTTTTGAAGGTTAGAATATTTAAACGTTTAAAAGTACGAGTGCTGAAATCTTCGAAAGCTCAAAGAGCGCATGACTTTTTAATGGCTCGAGAGGCAGCATATTCGAGGGATTTAAAACTCGAACGTGATAAATTCTTGAATATTCCGATTTAAAAATTGTAGAAGCGTTTGAAAATGTTGTTTCGGAAACCGTCTAATTCGATTGCCGTTTTCTCCATTCGACATTTTGCGTCGGCGCTTTTTTTTTCCCGCGCGAATCCATATTTCCCCGGCTGTTCTTGCATTTATATTTTGTATTTTTCAGTGACAGGTTTGGATTCGATTTATCGAAACCAATGTTGGGGGTGTTCGCGTGTGCGTTGTGGGGAAAACAGGGGAGAGTCCTGACACCGATGGTCGAACTGCCCGCCGACCCTCTCGCGTCCAAATCCGGTTAATCCGCCTGTCCAATTTGTCGAGTGTAATTTTATTAGCCGATTGGCAGCTGGTTTCGAATTTAGAGTGTGACTACTTGGTAGTGATTTCGGTACCCCGGAGTAAGTAGAAACGACGGCTCCACGGATCGCGAGATCCTTTGACTTTCGCACGCGAAAAACCTGCATCCAACAATGCATCACTGGGTGCACAAAAGTGCTCATCAACCTCCTGCATACTTTTTAAAAATTTTACCAAACCAGAAACACTGACTCCAAAAATAAAAATTCTAAGAATAGTGACATCTTCCTTTCCACGTCAATTTTTGACAAATATATTTTAAATTAAGTCAATCAAAATCACTCTAATAAAAAGAAAAATATCCAAAGATTCGCGTATAACAATCACACTGCAAGATTAAAATGATTGAAAAGAGAATATATCGAAGGAAAGAGAATTTTAAGTAGTACAGACCAGTCATTAGTCGGACGTAGTCATTCTATTTCGGAAGAATTGTTTCCTCTGGCTAACAAATGAATTATTATCAACAAAAGTGACTTCTAGTTTTAAAAAGCTACTGGACAACCCTCACTTTGCTTTAAAAAAAAAAGTAGAGAGTATTATGATTTTTATAAAAAATTAAAATTACAAGAATTATACGAAAAGAAAGACGATATGAAGACAAATGAATTATTATCAACAAAAGTGACTTGTAGTTTTAAAAAGCTACTGGACAACCCTTTCCTTGCTTTAAATAAAAAAGTAGAGAGTATTATGATTTTTATAAAAAATTAAAATTACAAGAATTATACAAAAATATTATAGAACGACCAACAAAAATCACTGTAACGAAAAGAGAAATATATAAACATACATATCTAACAATCTAGCTTTAAAAGAAAATTATTCGAAAGACGATATGAAGACAAATGAATTATTATCAACAAAAGTGACTGCTAGTTTTAAAAAGCTACTGGACAACCCTCACCTTGCTTTAAAAAAAAAAAAGTAGAGAGTATTATGATTTTCATAAAATATTAAAATTACAAGAATTATACAAAAATATTATAGAACGACCAACAAAAATCACTGTAACGAAAAGAGAAATATATAAACATACATATCTAACAATCTAGCTTTAAAAGAAAATTATTCGAAAGACGATATACTGGAGGAAAGACAATTTTAAGTAGTACAAGTGAGCCACTGGTGAGACACGACTCTAATTTCAGAATAATTATTTCCCCATCGCTGAGAAATAAATTCTTACGAACACAAATGACATTTGATAGTCTGAGAATATTCAGTGGGCGGCAGTGCAGAGCCACACTCTGGCTGTTCAATTTCCTCTCGGTAAATAATTTCGTTTCAATTATTTCGCCGTCCAGGATGAGTGTTCCTCGATTTTTAAAGCAATTGTTTCGTGGAAAGGAGGTTCGTAGAATTTTCACCGACGAATTTGTTTTTCGAGGGTATTGAAACAGCCCTATATATATGTATATGCCCGAGCGCGATACATTGTTGCCGTTTTCTGGGTCATTGGCGTAGCATGTAGTTTTTCGCGTGTGAGAGTCGCGTTAGCTTTTCGTGGTGGTCGATCGTTCGTCCCTCGACTTGGAGGTAATATTCGAAGCCAATTAGAATAGACGTGGCCTCGTCGATCCGGTCGCTTCTGCGATTCAACCGTGCATCCACCGTTCAAGCATCCTCCCCGGAAACTCTTCGAGGACTCACGCGTGCTTCGCCGCGTTACTCGAGTTTAGTATCGATCGGGATTATACCAACAGTACCAACAAATACCATCGAATATCCGCCACCGATTGCCCCGGGTCCACGGACAATCACCTCGCCGATTTTACACAATTTTTCTGACGTGTTCTCGCTCTTCGAAAAAACCACCCCTTGTGGGTGATCAAGTCATTTCTATTTTCAATGAATTTCTTCGAATTTTTCAAATAAATCTTTTCTAATATAATTAAATGAGTAATAATTTAGACATTCAAATAATTTTTTAACATATTTTACTAATGGAAGAGACCATCCTTTACATAGAAAGAAAATTTTCTCCAATTTCAGTTATATCAGACATGATATTTTATATTTTTAAAGGAATATTTTACCACGATTTACTATTGGAAAAAACCACCCCTTACGTATCGAGTCAAGTCTTTCCATTTCAAACTGTGTGAAATGAATAATTTAGTAACACCGGCAGGAAAGAAGGGGCTCTTGATCTTAAGAAATTAATATTGAAAATGTTTAACTAGGTTAGCTCAGCTATTTGAATTTTAAAAATCGCTTCTTCCTTGCGCGACACGTCTACATTTAATTATATTTCCTCACTGAAAAAAAAATTGATATTTTCAAAAAGCACTTTTGCTTTGAAAACAACCCCTTCTCCCCCGCTGTTTTGCTTGTAATTTCATTTACTGTACAGTATAAAGTTTTCTAATTATCTATTAACAACAAAACGAGAAGTTCCTTGTTTCATTTTCATCTTGAGAATTTATTATTTAAATTTTAAACTCGATTATACCAACGCACAAAATTTCAATGTTTCTAAGTGAATTTTTACAAGTGGATTTTTGTTTGTTTTATTAAGGGGAATGGTTCACCCGATTGTTGTGCAGTCGCCGATCGATACCAAACGAATTTCGGGGGAGAAAAGTCCGAGCATGGTGCAACAAAAGAGAATCGTGTGAAACAGGAAACGGCTCGAGGAATCAGAGGGACTCTGTGTGTCCTCTATTTTGGTCGCAACCATTTCGGGGTCAAGGCCGGCACATTTTAGCGCCGCGAGATCGATTGATCGCAGCGCTGAAATGGCCTCCTCCCATGACTCCGTCCATCATCCCCAAACCAAAATTCTCTCCGCTACAATTTAAATCCCGAAAGCAACATCTCTTCCTGCAAACTCGAGCCTTGTTCGCTAAACATCATTCTCTCGAAATCTAACCTAGATTTTCTAAACAATCTCAACGTTTCCACGCGTGTCCTGGATGGTTAGTATCACTTTCTCAAACAAAATTCGAACAGATTCAAAATCCGTGGAAAATAAAAATTGTTAACCTTTCAGTCCAGTTTTAGGTAAAAAAAATTGTACTGTTTAATAGTGTCAGAGAGGAATTGTTTTTTGGAAATAAGCAGAGATTGGCCTGGTCTTTCATGTAATCTAGATTTAAATTAAAAAATGCGAGCATTGCACTCGTATTTATAAAAAAATTGTACTGTTTAACAATGTCAGAGAGGAATTGTTTTTTGGAAATAAGCAGAGATTGGCCTGGTCTTTTATGTAATCTTGATTTAAATTTAAAAAATGCGAGCATTGGACTCGTATTTATAAAAAAATTGTACTGTTTAACAATGTCAGAGAGGAATGGTTTTTTGGAAATGAGCAGAGATTGGCCTGGTCTTTTATGTAATCTTGATTTAAATTTAAAAAATGCGAGCATTGGACTCGTATTTATAAAAAAATTGTACTGTTTAACAGTGTCAGAGAGGAATTGTTTTTTGGAAATAAGCAGAGATTGGCCTGGTCTTTTATGTAATCTAGATTTAAATTAAAAAAATGCGCGCATTGGACTCGTATTTATCAGTGATAGTATATTCTGAAGGGAAAACAGAGGGAGGCTGATTTTTATTAAAATCTGTTTTGAGAGAAATAATTAGATTATCGTAATTAATAATATTGAAACAGAGCTGATGCTATTTTTCAGTGAATTCTAATCGCGGAACGAAAATTGCTTTGCTACGTATTTATCCTCTTCAAACAAATCAGTTTTCTTTTGTTTTTAGAGACAAACAAGAACGATTCTATTTTTCAGTGAATTCTAATTCCAGTTCTATAATTGATCTCTTGCACTCGATCACTCCATTTTACAAAAGTGGAGATTTTATTATTGAATTAATGTAATCACTGAATAATGTTCCAGGGTATTTTAAATTAAAGACCATCGCTCGTATATGTACAATGCGAATAGTATTTATTTTAAACTGTGTCAAACGGAGAATAATTTAGTTAGTCTAACAGCCAGGACAAGTCACTTTATCATGACAAATTAACGTTAAAACGATTTAAATAGGTTATCTGAAATATTTTAAATACCATCTCATTCTTGTCAACCAGGTCTGCTGCATATTTGATTGTACATACCTCTGCTATGAAAAATTCATGTACGAGAATAGATGAAGGCTTGAATTTGGCTTGAGAACTAACCCTTTCACATGAAGCAGCTTCTCCGATTTAATCACATACATTGTGCAATTTCAACAAACAAAAATCGAACTGGAAATTATTGTGCATGTACTGAAGAAGTCAGAATTAAACAGAATTTGAACAGGATATTGAAAAAAAGACGGCAGAATTAAATGCAATCTTGACAGCTTGTTGAAAAAGACAGAACTAAATAATATTTACACACCATAATGGAACGGAAGGGAATTAAATACAATTTCTAGAGGATTTTGATATTAAATGTTATATGTTAAATATTAAATGTTAAATGTAATTTTGACTGTATATTATAGTAGACAAGATTAAATAGAATTGTTACAGTATGTTGAGAAAGTCAGCATTAAATACAATTTTTAAAGGAGATTAGAAAGAAGACAACAGAATTGAATGGAAATTTAACTGCATATTACAGTATGCAGGATTATATAATATAAAATTTTGACAGAATGTTGAGAAAGACAGAATTAAATAAAATTTGGACACCATAATGGAAAGGAAGGGAATTAAATACAATTTCTAGAGGATTTTGATATTAAATGTTATATGTTAAATATTAAATGTTAAATGTAATTTTGACTGCATATTATAGTAGACAGGATTAAATAGAATTTTGACAGTATGTTGGGAAAGACAGAATTAAATAAAATTTGGACACCATAATGGAAAGGAAGGGAACTAAATACAATTTCTAGAGGATTTTGATATTAAATATTATATGTTAAATATTAAATGTTAAATGTCATTTTGATGTATGTTGGGAAGGACAGAATTAAATAAAATTTGGACACCGTAATGGAAAGGAAGGGAATTAAATACAATTTGTAGGGTATAGTGATATTAAATGTTAAATGTTAAATATTGAATGTTAAATGTAATTTTGACTGCATTTCTAGTAGACAGTATTAAATACAATTTTGCAAATATCTTGAGAAAGTCAGCATTAAATACAATTTGCAGAGGAGATTAGAAAGAAGAAAACAAAAATGAACGGAAGTTCAACTGCATATTATAGTAGGCAGGATGAAATATAATTTTGAGAGGATCTTGAAAAAAACAGAATTAAATAAAATTTGGATACATAATGGAAAGGAAGGGAATTAAATGCAATTTTCAGAGGAGATTAAATGTTCAATGTAATTTTGTCTACATATTTTAGTAGACAGGATTAAATATAATTTTGACAGCATTTCGAGAAAAACAGAATTAAATAAAATTTAGACATCACAATGGAAAGAAAGGGAATTAAACATAATTTGTAGAGGATATTAAAAAGAAGACAACAGAATTAAATGTAATTCATACTGCAAATTATAATATACATATTATAGTAATGAGAAGAAGGACAGTATTAAATACAATTTGCAGAAGAGGTTAGAAAGAAGACAACAGAATTGAATGGAAGTTTAACTGCATCTTAAAGAAGACAGGATTAAATATAATTTGACCAGCAAAGTAATAAAAATAGAAGATTTCCGAACAGATAAAAATCCAGGACACTCGTAGAAAAATTCGAAATAGGGTCAGGCTAAATTTAGGAACTCTGGTTCCCCGTTTCACAACGATTTCGGACCTGTTTGTGTCCGAAAAGAGCCACAGAACCGTCGTGTCTCGTTCACCCCCCCCCCCCCCCCCCCCCCCGCGCCCATCAACATTCCCTGGTTAGATTTTCTTTATCCGTGTGTGTGTGTGTCGTCTCCTCTCCTCTCTCGGTTTCTGTGTGCGTGTGCAACGGGTATCGTTGTCTCGTACTGTGGCTCGTGGCGTTCGATCTTCTCTTCTCTGTTCTATCGCCTCGACAAACCGCGGCTCCGAGCGGCTTCTCAATAAAATGCCTCCGTACGTGTCACTTGTCAGGCTTTGTGCCTTCTTGTTTTCTCTTGTTCGCTTTCGCGAGACATACATACATGAGAATGGGTCGTGTGTGCTTCTCTTTTCTTCGTTCGCCTCTCTTGTTCAGTAGCGGAACGTGTCCTGTGCGTGTGGGATGTTACGGCGTCTGTCGGTGTACCGTCGCGCGCAGGGCGTTCCACGATCAACAATTTCAAAAGCCAATATTTTGCCGAATGACTCTTCGTTCGAAACTGCGTCGAAATCGTATTACGGTGTTTCCTTCTAATCCGCTTCCTTATCGAGATAATCGAGCACGAAGTCCGAGTGAACGCGTGTCTGACCATTCGTTGACTTTACTACTTGCGTTGGCATTTTATATTTTTCAAATAATATTTACACAACGGATGGCTTGAGCTTGGGTAGTAGAAGCGATCCAGCAGTTTTAGGTGAAGTTATAGTAAATTTTAATCGTAAGTAGAAACGGTCTGACACGGTCAGACATAGTCGGACGTAGGTTCCATCTTCTTGAAATTCTACAGAAAATTCGCAATTTTATTAATCACCCAACGTTTCGATCCAGGTGTGGATCATTATCAAGGGATAATGCGTTTGCTGTGCACTATTTGTAATAAAAGCGGAACAAAGAATTTTTTTTTATATATAAATAAGTATGAGTTGCGATGGCAACGTGATTGTATCATCGTAACTGAAGTTACGTTTTGGTCACGATGATACAATCACGTTGCCATCGCAACTCATACTTATTTATATTTAAAAAAAAAATTCTTTGTTCCGCTTTTATTACAAATAGTGCACAGCAAACGCATTATCCCTTGATAATGATCCATACCTGGATCGAAACGTTGGGTGATTAATAAAATTGCAAATTTTCTGTAGAATTTCAAGAAGATGGAACCTTCGCGCCGATAGCATTTTCTTTAACATAATTCAAAATTCGATCGATAGAAATCACAATTATAGTCGGACGTAGTCAGTCGCAGTTTTGCGTCATGCGCAACTTCAAAATTCATTATCTCGGAAACGAAGCGCGCTAGGGGAAAACTTCACACTTCCATTTCGCTCTGGTTTCTGCTGAAAGAATCATGCGAGACCATAATCTCGGCTCGCCCTGCGCATCCACGTTTGTGTGTGTGTGTGTGTGAGAGACTGTCCTTTGTTCGTGTTGTCTGATCGCTGTTGTCTCTCTCTCTCTCTCACTCTCTCTCTCTCCAATCTAAAGCTTACGTTCAAAGAAGCGGCAGCAAAAATACGATGTACAGACACGTGTATACTGTTTCTATGTGTGCGCGTGTGTACGGCTGTTCGAGACTATAGTAATGTCTTGTTTTGTGTGTGTGTACGTGTCACATGTACGGAGATGATAAATAATATTACGGTTCATACAGGTACAGCGAACGTGCATGGAATTGTAACTGTACTTTGTTTCTGTTCTGCGTGTCGGTCTGCCTTTCTCTTCACGTTTAATTGTTCCTGTGTGCTCTGTGTGGGTTGGCCAGGTACGTATGTACGTGCGTGTTATTGTGCGGTCTTCGGAGGTTCGCGAAATCAGGGAAACGAAAAGTCGGCTAACGGGCGCACGCTGCAGTCGCTCGAAAAAAAAAAATTGTTTTCTCTTCTCTGTTATCCGTGCGCGCGCACGTTTCTTTTCGCTTTTCCCGCTTTGTTCTCGCGACAGCGCGGTTCCCTGCCGGATCCTTCACCCCGACCACGTTTATTTTCCAACCGATTCATCGAGATTATTTTCTGGAAGGACCCGGCGTCGTCGTGGCAACGAAAAAGGACCGAAGAATCGATCTACTGTCTTTCGATAAAAAGATTCTGTCCAGCTAGTGGAAGGAACCGGGACGTTCGTGCGAAAACTGGGTGACTATACAGTAGGCCCTCGACTTTCGCACATAATTGGTTCCTGAAAGCGTGTGCGAATGTTGAATATTCGAAAGTAGAGGGATGTAAATAAATATGCACCAAAAACTGTGTTTTAAAGTATTTATCTATTAATATGTATACATAATGAAGTTAACCCTCTGTCTACCGTAAAAAAAAACTTTCATTATGCGATAGAAAATTTATACCACAAAACGGTAGTAAATATAAAAAAGAACTTTTAGCTTTAAATAATGAAAAATGAGAAAAGTAAACAAAGTCATGCAACGACAAGATCCGAAGAATTTTTAAAGTTTAAATAACCGCAGTATCTACATACAGTCGGGTCCAATGGACCCGCTTCGTAGACAGAGGGTTAAAGAGGCGTGTTAAGTGCTTTCGGGTGTTTCCTTTATAAAGTTGTCAAGAGTTAGTTGAATACCACCCATTTTTTTCTTTTCTTGATAAAGATTTCTATAACATGCTGTGTCTTTCTCAATTGCCCTGCGTACTTGAGATATACGTTCTCCATTGGGATCGCATTCTTCCATGATAGCACGACCTAATTCAGGACAGAAACTGTTTTGTTCTCTTGATCCGAACAACATTGTAATCTGATAGCTAGTCTGATGTCCCCTGAGAGGGGACATCCGATCGCATGGGATTAAACAATTGAATCTTTAAAAATGTGCGAAATAGCGAATTGTGCGAAAGTAGAATGTGCGAAAGTCGAGGGCCGCCTGTATTTTTAACCGTTTGAGTCCCAAGCAGCGCCGATCGCGCTGTTGAGATTTTATGTCGAGAAAACTCAGCAGATTTCGAGCATTGTGGACAACTGACGGTGCATTACCGATTGTCGAAGTAGCGCGCTCAGATTTACTGGCGCAGGTACATCGCACAGTTTCTTTTAATGTAAATAGTACATTTAATTAGTAGTAAAATAGTACTATAATAATGCAATAATACATTACACAATAAAATAAAACAAGCGCTGTCGCGCTGCTTGGGTCTTTTCGTAGTCGTTTAGAGAAAGCGCGGTTGCGCTGTTTGCGATTCTTCGACAGTGTTTTTTCACTATCCCCTGGGACAGTGATGGTATATGGTCACGGTTTCTTCGCGCATGCGCGGCTAAATGCATGAACGTACCGTACGTCTTATGTTTGTGGAAAAAGTAAGGGGGAGCTGTTATTGGTGGGAAACCGGGCAGAAGAGTGCAAGACGTCACGACGAGACGACCGTACTTCGGAATTTTTGTAAGTTAATGTTAATATATTCGATTTCATAATGGCAACTAGTATTGGAGAAGGCGCTACTTGTCAATTCATATTTGAAAATTGAAAAAAATTTGCGAAGCTATGCGGGGCGACTGAGGTACCACATTTTAGCTCAACTTTGTACCTTACTGACGCTAAAATCGTCGCGCATGCGCGGCTAAATGCAGGGACGTACCGTACGTCTTATGTTTGTGGAGAAAGTAGGGGGGAAACTGTTATTGGTGGGTAACCGGGCAGAAGAGTGCAAGGCGACACGACGAGATGACCGTATTTCGAAATTTTGGTAAGTTAATGTTAATATATTCGATTTCATAATGGCTACTAGTATTGGAGAAGGAGCTACTTGTCAATTCATATTTGAAAATCGAAAAAAATTTGCGAAGCTATGCGGGGCGACTGAGGTACCCCATTTTAGCCCAACTTTGTACCTTACTGACGGTAAAATCGTCGCGCATGCGCGGCTAAATGCAGGAACGTACCGTACGTCTTATGTTTGTGGAGAAAGTAGGGGGGGAACTGTTATTGGTGGGAAACCGGGCAGAAGAGTGCAAGACGACACGACGAGATGACCGTATTTCGAAATTTTGGTAAGTTA
Organism: Sphecodes monilicornis; assembly: GCA_913789915.3. Classification (NCBI taxonomy): domain Eukaryota; kingdom Metazoa; phylum Arthropoda; class Insecta; order Hymenoptera; family Halictidae; genus Sphecodes; species Sphecodes monilicornis. The sequence continues at coordinate 22,408,440 of OU565293.1, read as the reverse complement.
ATGTTAATATATTCGATTTCATAATGGCAACTAGTTTAGGAGAAGGAGCTACTTGTCAATTCATATTTGGAAATCGAAAAAAGATTTGCGAAGCTATTCGGGGCGACTGAGGTACCCCATTTTAGCCCAACTTTGTACCTTACTGACGCTAAAATCGTCGCGCATGCGCGAGAAAACCGAGACCATATACCATCAGTACCCCCTGGGACTCAAACGGTTAAACTTGGTTGATCCTCGCAAGAAACAGTCAGGAATGATATACCGTCCGTCCATTAAGAGATGGCAGTGAGAAACTTGTAGGTAGCGCGTGATCTCCCTCCTACGCGCTACACGTCTACCGCTATTGGCCGAATCGCGCGACAAAGATGGAAACGCGCATATTAGTGTGACTGGAACAGAGAGATGTGGTGACGCTGAACGCCAATGACGACCGTTCCCGCCAGAACCGTAAGCGTAAGAGTGGGGCCCGCAGCCTGGCGTCTAGACTGGGGGGTCTCGCAGTCCCCCTGCACCCCACTGTCGAAAATCACTGCATCTCCTGATGGACGGACGGTATGTAGCATTATATTAGGTCGTCCCATAAGTTCGTGCCGTTTACCGTTTTACTATTTCAATTAATATTTGAAACGTACTTTCAAAGCCAACGAAAAAATATAACCACCTTCTCTATAACATCTTCCCACTTTTTTGGTAAAGATATTATACCGTCACTATAAATTTTTTGTGGTTTTTCATTAAAATACTTTTCAATCCGCGGCACGAACTTATGGGACAACCTAATACTTCAATGGGTTTTAATTTGACTGACAAATAGGTTTGTCCAGCTTTTGCGTCCAGGTCTTCCGTTTTTAAATGATTGAACTTAAAATTCGATTTGAACACTGAACCATTGTTGAGATTATTTATTCGACTACCCTTGAGATTGTGAACAGTGAATCAATTTATCAAAGTAAATTTAAGCTTGTGATTTTTCGAAGATGGCGGGTGCCAATTGTTTTTAATGCTCGATAGGTTTAGTGTTAGGATTCGAACGATTCGGGATAGTCTCTCGAGATTAAAAAATCGTATAAAAAGCAAGAAAGACTCTTTCACGGATTCTAGAGTTCTAACAAAGAATACAAAAACTGCAGTAATTTTTGTTATTGTCGACGGAGTCAGCGAATCTTCGGAAATTTTATAAAATGAAAAATCTATAGAACAAAATTATGTTCGAGTGGTTGGAAAAGTCTGATCATTCTACGAGGCTACACGAAAATGAAAAATTTAAGGGAAGTTACTTATTAATTGACGAACAAATCTGTAGAACCCCGCAAAGCACTAAAAATGAACAGAATGTCCGGTAAAATAATTGTTCAACAGCCAAAAAAGTGGTCCGAGCTTCAAGAATACTAAAGAAAAAGAAAATCTATGACAGAAACGAAAATCCGAAACAAAATAATTGTTCAATTATCAGGAGCGTTTAACAAAATTCCAAAAATGTCGATAAAAATCGGAATACCTTCAAACAAGTGATCAAAAGTTTAAAAAAAGATGGTAGAAATTGGAGCAGAATAATTTCTGAAGTACCAAAAAATTCTGTCGAACCTCGAAGCATCGAAAAGTAACAAAATAGTTTTTAAAATGCCAGAAACGTTTAAGAAGGTCCAAATACGTCTTAAAAAATAAAAAAACCCGGAGCATGTGCTCAACTGTTTAAGAAAATACAGAAACTGCAGCCAAATAGTTTTGTAGCTGCCAAAAAAATGTAACCGTTTCCGAAGGTGCTCAAATAATATTGACATTATCAGAAGGGTTTAAGGAACTTCGAAAACATCGATGAAAGTCAGGAGAATTATGAAAAAATGTCCAACCCTCCACCGCAACCCTTCAGAAATTATAACCTCAATTCAACTCAAAAATAGAGTCCATCTCCAATTCATAATAATCAAAACAAAAAACCTTCTAGAATCTTCAAAGAGTCCTCGTCAATTCTGACTCGTCAAACAATCCCAAAAAGTTGCAAAAATCATCGATAAAGGTCGAATGCCAAATTGAAACAATTTTCACACTTCGATAAGGGGTTAAACTGACTCTATATTATATGTATAGAAATCGTCATAAATCTCCCTCTGAACGAAAAAAATACGGGGGAGAAACGAGGGATGCAGCGGCGAATGAAAAGAGGAAAAGAACACGAAAAAAAAAAAAGAAGAAGAAGATCGAACGGTGCATCGAAGCGTCGATTTCGCGGGATAGTTTCGAGGCAGCGACGCTCGAGAGTTCTCGGCTGATCGAGGACAAGGTTGTCGAGGCGTCGCGGCGCGCCGGAACGGAGATGTCCTGTGACCGAGGCCTGCAATCGCAGGACATCCGTGGCTTCGGGCGCGCGCGGCCGCCGTGATCCTTGCCGGCGAGAGATCGAGAATCGATCTCGATCGATCACCGCGAGATCCCGAGCGGGGCAGGCTCGCGAGGCTGGGTCTCGAGCAAGCGAGCGAACGCGCAGCGTACGTCTGCGCCCTGCTCGCGAATCGAGAGCCAGCCCCCGTGTTCCAAACCCTTTCATTCGCGCCGGTGAAGAGAAAAAAAAAAAAGAACACAAGTCGATTCTACAGTGAATTAGGCGAGCAAAACTGGGAAATCGACGCTGCCGACAGGGAGAAATCAACGGGAACCTCGCAAAACCAGGGGAAACGACGACGAACCGCGCTGCGAATCGGTCCTCGCGATTTCAAACTCGTCTCGGCGAAAGTCTGAAGGACTTTTGAAGGACGTCTGAAGGATTAGCTGTGTAAACCGTCGTCTCGAGCATGATTTCGGACGTTACCTCCGCCCTTTTTCGTTTTTCCTCCGGCTCTACCACCAGCAGTTTCTCGTGGCTCCTTCCCGGAACTTCGCTCTCGTGCAGATCTCGCGCATGAGTCGCGAATTGGTTAATCAATTAGCGAAGTTTGCGATCTAGAAACATTTTTGATAGGCGCAGGCAAGTGTACAAAAATATCTGTACGCTAAAACTTGACGCGAGCTTCTTTCAATTATTCTGAGCAGAGTCTCTTTGATCTGGTGGGCAGATACTTTGAATAATATCAGGTCGTCAAATATGAAACTTGACAAATATAACACAAATTTGTCAAGTTTCATACTCAACGACCTGATACACGGTGTCCCGTAGTAGATTCTACAGAACTAATACTAGTAATCCTTCCTTAAAAGAGTTCCTTAAAATGTAGAATAATATTCTCCTCCTATCTATCTTCCTTTAATAAACAATTTAGATAGAAGCTGCCGCACATTTTCAAAAATTGCAAAATATTATTCTACATTTTATAATCATTTCTCCACAAGAAATTACCAGCTTATGCCCAATCAGTCTCTTTACAGGACACCCTGTATACAGCTCAACCACGGCCCTCTTGGTCCGGTATTATCAACATTTAAACTTCAACTATGAAATCAATTTTACCAGACGCTACGCTCTTATTATTTAACGATTGGAGTTAGTTAGCGATTGTTACATTAGTCACTGAAAGCAAGAGACGTCTCTGCAACAGAAGAACATCAGTAAAATATATGTATATGTCACTATCGATCATGTCGAAGATTAGCCGGAGAAACGCGCCGGTGCTCGAATTCGGGACGCCGCTGTCGAACGGTGTGTAATAATTTTACGGGAACAACGAGGGCTCGTCAGGGTCCGTCGAAGGGACAAGAAACTCTCGCGAGAGCTGCACGAAGCCGGGATTAAAGGGTCGAACGGGATGCGCAATCGATATCGCGGCTCGAGCAGCGACTGCATGGTTCTTTCCTCGGACAAAACGAAAGAGGAAGAGCGCGCGGGTTAAACGGCCGGCAACAAAAATAAAAGCAGGAGGAGCCTAAGCTTCTGGCGGCGATTCGAACGGAAACAACTCGTGAAAGGCCGATCGAACATCGTCGAATTTTCACGATCGATAGTGTACGACCCGGAAACTAAAGAGAAACGTCGGGAATCGGTGCGATCGTCACGTGAAAATCGGCTGGGTGGATCGAAAATAAGAAATCTAGACACCGGATAGATTTATTTATGGTTAATAAATTGTATTAGGCCTTTGCAAAAATTCGTGCCCGATTTCGTATTAAAATATAACAAGGAATCAGGCACGCATGGTTTCTTGCACGAACCTAATGTTTCAGAATTTTGAAATTCGTCTCGATCTGTTGTAAGGTACATTTCCGAGCTGCAAAATGGACGCTCGAGCCCACTTCGCATTTAGAAAATCAAATTACTGAGATTACAGATCGAAATTCGAATTAGGAGTTGTATAAAAGAAAACTTTGACCAGGAAAGATTTCAGACTAACATTTCACAGTGACATTAAAGTATATTTGTATTGTAATCGTCGGAATACAAAAATCCTACCATTCACTGTGAAACTCGTCCGCCATCTTGCTCCGACAAGCTGCAGCGCCATCTTGTCGACAACGCTGCGAGTCACATATGTTCCAATTTAGAAAACTGTATAGTAAAAAAATACAAAAATCTGAGAATATTAATTTTTAAATTCTCGATCCACGATCCAGTGGTTTTCATCGGATCCAGCGACGATAATTAGAGTATGGTGAAAAATATACCGAGGCGTGTATGTCTTTGGATGTATGATTTTGTAATGTATGTAGATACGTGTCTCGTGTAATACACAGCTGTTTTGTATAAATAAATAAATATATATATATATTTTTTTTGGTCTTGCAATATATAAAGAGGATATATATATATATATATTTATGGATATATATATAATATAAAGGCAAGGTCAAAGGTCAACGTACGTCTCGATCCATTACAACAAGGTCATATAATATAATGTATAGATATATATATCTGGTTGAGAAGATGTGTAGTTATCATAGGTGGAATTAGTTACGAAACACCGAAACTGAGAGACTCACAAGCAGGAAGAGGAGGGTGTTTTCCTTCGTTTAGAGTTGACCGATCTCACGTTAACATTGCGCATCTGGTAGTCTGCAATGCAAAACACACTTTGGTAGGGTCAGGGACGGACGACGGCCTTTCGAGGTGACGAGAAACGAAAAGCAACGTTTGTATTTTTCATTTTATTTTTTTCTCCGCCTATCGTACACGGTCGTGTTTACATGGTCTTTTGCTTTTCCGTTATTTTTTTATTTTGCGACTGTTATTTAACCTTTACGTTTCCGTATATAGATATATATATATTTTTTTTTTTGCGAATATCTTCGGCACACGAGCATACGATCTTATTTTATTCGTTGTTTTCGTTTCGAGTTCTCTTTATTTGTCAAATGTTTTCGGTATTTGTTATTTTTGGTTTCGTTGCCAGATGGTCGGCTCTCCACGCGTATCTCTCTCTCTCTCACTCTCTCTCTGTTTCTCTCCTGCTCTGCTGCGTCGATCGATCATTTTATCTCTATCTCTCACGCTGTCGTATCTCTGTCTCTTAGGTGTCAGGGGCGGTTCGCGCTGCTACAGCCCCCCTATACCCTTACGAAAACGATTGTTCTGTCTTTTCCGTCTCCGGAAAACCCTCCAGCTCTCAGACGAGTTCGCACCCCCGTCGTCGCAAGCCGTCGTCTGTGTCTTGCCGTGGTCTCCGGGGGTGGGATCTACCCCCTCTCCGAAAACAACCCTCGCGCGTCCTCGAAAAATTTCTCCAAACTCCCAATCGCCAATTTTCTAAACTCTCCCTCTCTCCTCTTTCTAATCTAGTTCTAAGTTCTTCCTCGAAATTCTCTAGAGGTCGTTCAAGCCTAACCCCGAACGCTGTTTAGGGGTAGATCGTCCCAAGGGGGTAGTTTGCGAGACCCACCCCCGCAAACCTTTAAAATATTTTGGGAACGCCGACGGTGACGAGCGCATGATTCGACGTGATATTCCTCGACGATGGAAAACTCGTCCACCCGTTGCGGATAAATATGATCGATCATGTTTCGATCGTCATGGAATATCGTCGACGAGGACGGGGACCCCTCGTTCGTACACTGGCAAACGTCTCGAAACCTGTCGGCTGACTGGAACCTGCTGCGCGAACGTTCCTCTCGCGATATTTCGCGTCGATCGTCGTGATCTGTGGATCTGCGAATGGCTCGACGGAGACCGAGAAAAGTGCACTAGTCGAGCAAGCTCTCAGATTATTGTTCGTTTACTTCCTGGAGGCTCTGGAGTCATTTTATGTAGTTTTTATTGGGATCGTGGGACGCTTTGAAATTCACTTTTTTATTTTTGCTTGTTAACCTTAGATAACTGAGCTTTCGTAAAAATGGCGATCGGTATATTTGAATCTTGTGGTATCAAATGATCCACGGAATGCTTAAATTAATACATTCTATACTTTAAATATAACTTTTACGTTTCGCTTACTCTGTTTCTTTGGGAGGTGAAGTATTTTTTATTGCTAAATGAAAAGCGTTGAATTTTATATTCCTGTTTGTAACTGGCGTTGTGATTAGCACAGTTTAGTTATCTGGGTGTAACCATTCAACTGGGGGACGACGAGTTAATTCGTCGATCGTGTTCATTATCACTGGATGGCGACTTTTAATGCAAAATAAAAATTGTCTACGTTAATTGAAGGTACAGAAGTTGTGTAGATATTTATTTTTAACAATAAACCTACCACGGTCAAGTGACCGGTTTTTTATTTTACAATTATTGAAATTATAAAAAGGCTTTTATAGGAAATTACTAAATTGACTTCTTTATTTAAGCATGAATTATAACGAAGACCGCATATAGTTTAAGCAAATTCAAAATTCTCATTTCTGTAAGATGTTTCACTTTTATATGTTTTGTGCTTGGTAGGTTTAGTGTTAAAAGTAACACAACAGCATTTATACAATTTTTTAATAAAAAAATTGTTCACTGAATTCGATAAGTAGTCCAATTTTATTTCATTGTGTCATAACAGCTATATTAGTGTAAACTATTAAATCGCAGTTTAGTTTGATCGTAGGAAAATTATTGTTACGTCGATTTTGCTTGCGTACCTTGCGCCTAAATAATATTCCTGATTGTAAAGTCACTCAGTTGAAGGGTTAACCTGGAAGACTGATGTTTGAAACTAATGAAGACTAATGACCAATTGTAAATTGTTTGTTTGGCAATCTAGTCGTGGTGCTACGTTATAGATTCATTTAATCGTCAGAGATCGTTGGGAAATGTTAATGAACATTGAATCTTTCAAACCTGGTGTTTCCAATTTTAAAAGTCCAATAATCTTGAAGGAAACGATTATCACAACAATGGAAGTATTCTCCCTACTTTCCCAGAATGTTAAGCAATTTTCAAATCAATGAAAAAGAAGCTCAGAATTTGTCGAAGAATTTATTAGGGAAGGGGGGAGATCACGATTTCCGTAGCCCCTTGTTTAAATTGAAATTTCTGTTCTTAGGGTCATTTTAAGAAAAAAAGTGTATACGTCACAGGCATCGAATGGGCCTGGTTTAGCCGGTAAAGTAGATTTCCTGTTATTTATAAATCTGCAAATATCTCGGTAACTATGCGAAATATGGCAAAATATCAAGAGACCTTTTTTGTAGAAAATTAAATTTCCAACAATTTATGTCATATGAGATTTTTTCATCACCTGCGCACTTTTCAAGTATATTTATATTTTTGTGAACTTGCAGAACAACTGCCCCCCTCCCGAAATGATGGTCGGGGAAACGTAAAGGCTCCGTTCACAACTGCTTACACGAGACTCAAGAAATGTCTATGTATTAAAACTCAATTAGCAGTGAATATTATTGACGTATTAAGTTAGGTTAGGTTAGGTTATTTTTCCATATCTCGCATAGTTTCCGAGATATTTGCAGATATTTATAAAAACAGGAAATCTACTTTACCGACTAAACCAGGCCGATTTGGTACCTATAACATATACAGTTTTTTCTCAAATGACCTCAAGAACACAAATTTAACCTTCAAAGTAGGGGTCACGTAAATCGTAATCGTGCCGGGGAAGGTTCATCTCGCTCGTGAAATCGCGTAAATATTTATAATTCATTGACAAAAATAAATCAGCCTTATTAATCTAGAGAGAACTATGGTAACATGTCGATCCGTTTAAACAATTTTCTTAGGAGAGCGTGGCTGTCAATATCGCTCGAATTCTCCTCCAGAGCCCAGTAGCTTTAGAAATGGCGAATGTCGACTTTTCTCGGTGGTCCGCGCGACAATGATTGAAGCAATGACTGAAGCAATGACGGCTAAATGTGTCCAGGATCCCCGTTCTCCCGAGAGACTCGACAGTCGACCGGCAGAGGGAAACCGGAAGTGGGGGACGACGATCACCATATGATTTGAACCGATTGATCGTATTGTTTGCTTTCTCCCGTTTTGTCCTTCTGTTTCGTCTCTACTTTTTGTTTACTTTTGTCTCGTTCTTTTCGGTTCCGTTTTCTCTCCAGTCCGAATCTTACGACAGGGTGCCGACTACTGAACAGAAGGTCCACTCTAAATTCGAAACGAAACGGACGGGGTGAATTGGCGCGGGCAAAAGGACAGACGAGGGAGACTCTCGTGATTTTTTGATTGTTTTCTCTCACTCTCTCTCTCTCTCTCTCTCTCTCTCTCTCTCTCTCTCTTATACTCTTTGCTCGTCTCTATGCACGCGTGTAAAAACGCGCGCAAGTTTCGGACTTTGACTTGCGGCTCCTTTTCTCCGTCCTCTCTCCATCTCTGTTTGATTTGTTTTTTTTTTGTTTTTCAGATTTTGGTTCTCGCCAGTAGAGGAACTCTCCCCTTCGAAATAAACGGATGGGTGCGAACGCGGTCTCGAACGCCGTTCACGAAACATCGGGCGCAACACAGCCCCGAGATCGAGAACAGACGATCCACGGGCAAGATCTAAATCCGCGTTCGCTTTCCTCCGTCGATCCGCGATCCTCGCTGCCGCCGGGAGCCGATCCAGCACTCACTTCCGGCGGAAGTCCGGCGGAACCTCGGCGGAACTCGGAATTTCTCCCGAGTTATGTGAACATTTTTTTCCACCCTTGAACTCTGGACTTTCGAACACAAATTTTTCTGTAAAATAGCTTGAACATTTAGTCGTATGTATACAAATTTTTAGATCTATTCACGCACTGGTAATAGTTTTAAAAATTGTTCGAACACGTCCAGGCAATGGGGTGTCGAATTTTTGCTGCATGAGGCGTGACTTTTGACATTTCTATGATTTTTTTCTCACCATTAGAGTGATCACTAGTGAGTGAAATTTTTTTGTGAGATAGCTTGAACATTTAGGTATATGCACAAAAATCCTTGATTATGTGCGTGCATTGTTAATTGTTTTAAAAATTGTCCAGGACACACACGCGCAGGGTTGACGAAATTTTACAACGCGAGCCATGATATCTAATACTTCTATATAAATTTTTATTATCTTATGCTCTTTATTTTGGTTCGTAATTTTTACGTAGCTTTAATATGAAACTACAGGCACGAAAGCTTTCAAAACTATCCGTGCATAATTAATGTTTCTAAAAACTGTCAAATTCGTCACGTTTGCGAACAGTCGATAATAACCTCGATTTCGAATATTCCAAATAGAAATTCGAATCAAGTAATATACTTCCTTCACTATCTCTGAACATTAAAAACTACTTTGGGGTTATTTATTAATAGCATATTCTCCGTTCCTACACCACCGCAACTCTGGCAACAAGAATAAAACGATGCTACGATTTTTTATTATGCCTCGTTGCTATAAAAGTGTGGCAAGAAGGCAAAGGCTCTTGCGGTATAGAAAAATGTCTCTGAGCTATAATAGTCGTTCATAAAATCAGAACGAAGGTTACGAGACTCTTTAACATTTATCTTGATCATGGCTGCCATTTCCTTCGGTTCTGAAGGAGCTCTATAAACCGATGATAACAATCACTATTTTATAGCGATCGCGCTGCTGGACAATCTTTAATACCATTCAAAATCACACGCAGATAATCATTCAAGATAACAAAGATTTTTCATAGTTTTGTCCGAATTTCCGTGTTGGCGCCGAGGTTCTCGATACCTGAAAAGAAGATTAGTTTCCTGCAAGGGGACAAAGAGGCATATCGTTATCGTTATCGTGTCGCTCGGATCGTGAAACGTTCAAAATTTCATGTTTTACAATCAAATTCGTTTCTACCAGGGAACCGGTGAAAGGGTACCGCGGAGGGGGGGGGGGGCTGCTCCGCGTCACTCGCACGCATGTAATTTCCTCAATCGTATCCGATTTTCAAACGTATTTAACGAGGTAGAATATAACAATCTGAAACGCGAGGTATTCAATTAAATTTTTTAATCCCCACTCCCCGTCCCATGGGATCCGGCTACCATCAAGATAAAATAATTATCCGCGGCGTATCTTATTTTCAAGCGGTCCCGATTTTTTTGAAATCGGAGATCCCCTCCGCCTGAAATTCCGGTAAAATATCGGCTCGGCAGATGCGAGGAAGTATCGTGCAGTTCGTTTATATATCATTTTCAGTTCCCCGGGAAAATACAAGAACCAACCGGAAATAATTTCATCCGATCAGAATATTCATTTAGACATTATTCTGGACGCCAAATTGTCTATAGAAATAGAATAGTTGAATTGAAATTTGAAAGATCGTGAATAGTACTGACTATTATATTTAATTTCTCATCTGGGATTATTCAGACAAATTCAAGCAACAATGAAAACAGCTTGATGATTACATAATAATAATTTGGAAATTTTTCTGGGCGCCACATTGACAATAGAAATAGAATTATTGGTCTCAAAGTTTAAAGTGAACAGCACTGTGTTTTGTATTTAACTTCTTGTCTGGGATTATTTAGACAAATTCAAGCAACAATAGAAACAGCTGGATCATTACATAATGATAATTTGGAAATTTTTCTGGGCGCCACATTGACAATAGAAATAGAATTATTGGTCTCAAAGTTTAAAGTGAACAGCACTGTGTTTTGTATTTAATTTCTTGTCTGGGATTATTTAGAAAAATTCGATAAACAACAGAAAGAATTTCATCACTTCATAATGTCAATTGAGAAATTTTTGGAACACACAATTCTTAATAGAAGTGGAATTATTGGTTTCGAATTTCAAGAACGTTGTCTTTTATATTTTTTATATTTTATTTTCTTATATGGAATTGTTTATGAAGAAACAGTGTTTTAGAAACTTTCTAAGCGCCGAATTGTCACTAACAAAAAAATGATTGGCTTCAAATTTTGAACACAGTGAACAGCGTTCTATATTCATTTTATTTAGAAATCTTCAGAAAAAAAATTAGAAATTTCCTAAACATTAGAATACAACGAACGTACAAATTATTAACTAAAGATTTTAATATATTGGCTACTGTATTCCCAGTAACACTAAATTACACGAAAAGTAAAATTAATTCCCGACAGGATTGCGTTAGAAATATTTGAAATAAAATTGTTGATACGTCAATGCTAATTTTATAGCACAAAATCAAATACACATTAATATAATATGTCCACTGATTAACGAAAATGCATTAGATAAACGTGTTAATTTTAACTGTTTTAACTTTAAGGGGTTGAACAGACTCCGCAACGATCCTCGAGAGACTAAAAAGCATCCCCTAACTGAGATAACATTGAAATCATTCACGAACATTAACGTACGTATTCAATTTTGCTTAGTGACAAATTTTTAACACGGTATCCAAGAAAAACAGTTCGCACTCTTCATTAAGAACAATGTACCCTGCAAATTAAATTTTCACCGAGCCTGATAAAAAATACAGTGCAGAAATTTTCTTCGAATTTTGTTAATAATAAATTCCAACTGTCATCAATAAAAAAAAAACAATCACCAGCTCTAATTAAGAACAATTCATTCTACAAACCCATGTTTTCAAATTTAATTTTCACGAAACCCAGCCAAAGATATTTAACAGACATCCAACCGCTCCTCATCAACCCTTAAAATTTCCAATTCTCCAACCCGCGACAACTCCAGTCGCTCGACATCCTCTAAACACCGAACATCCTTGAAAACAGCACTTTCTACCTCCGAACTCAAACATCCGCTTCTATTCTCCATCGAAGAGCAGCCCAAAAAAACCCGTGGAAGGGGGAAACTGATCCGTACAGGGTGTGCAAGTAACTAAAAGACTCCGGGACGCGTGATTATCCGCGAAAAGCGGGGCTACGGCGAAATGTTCGCGAGAAGTCCAGCCGACAGGAACTTCGTATTCGATCCACCGCAGAGAGTCGATTACCTTTGACGGAACCACCTGTTCGACCTTTTCGCTTTTTTTCGCGAGGCCCCGAATTCGCCCGCCCCGTGAAGAGCGGCAAAGTGGACGTCGAAGGCGGGTGATGGGACACGGAAAAAGCGAGCAAGAGAGAGAAAAAGAGAGAGCCAACAAGAGCGTGATAGAGAGAAAACGAAGGGTCAGATAGGGGGTGGTTGATCCGTCGTGGGGTGACGTCGAGGGTGGAAAGAGAGCCGGACGAATTTAAAAGTAATTTTGACGTCGGAAAGAGCGCCGCGAAAGGGTTTCCGACGGATCGTTACGGGCCTTTGATCGCGAATTAAAAGCTTGAAAGTCGACAGTTTAGCGATGCCACCTCTACAGTCCTCCTCTCCCTCTCTTTCACTCCGGACCCCTCTCTTACCCCTCTCGATCTACATATCTGCCAGCTCTTTCCCCAGCCACTTTCTTTTTTCCTCTGTCCCACTCTCTATCTATCTATCCAGCTATACGTTCGTTCGTTCGTTCGTTCGTCCGGCTGTCTGTCTTTTCCTCTAGCTAGCCCGGACCTCGTCACTCCGACAACTCCTCCTCTCTCTCTCTTTCTTTTTCAGATCCCTCTCTTGTCCCTCCTACCGCGTGACGATGGACGGTTCGTTAACCTGTCTGCAGCGTTTATTGGCGCTGCCGATGTAAAAGAAGAGCTTACCAATAACATATTACTATTTCAATCCTAGTCGAGAGGATAAATCCTTTGCGCAACTCCCGCTCCTCCTACAACCCCCCTCATCATCGCTCTCTCTCTCTCTGTCTCTCTCCTCCTGTTCGTCCTCTACTGTTTCGTCAGATTCAGGACTGCTCTTTCTCTCTCTTTCTCTCCTATCTCTACCGTTTCGGCTGTCCGTCCGTCTGTCGGTCTGTCTTTCCAGACTCGGAAATGCCGTATTTTCGCTTCGCTCTGCTTTTTTTTTCTCTTTCTCTCTCTCTCTCTTCGGTACCCACGTCCGACAGTCGCCAACCCCCCTGGACATCCCTTATACGATCCAAACCCAACTGGCAACTACCTACCACCCCCGACCAATGACGACCAGAGGATATCTTCGGATCCTCGCGGAACGGTTTTCGGGGTTTAACGATTGCCGATTGATCTTCGCGTTTGCCACCCTCCCTCCTCCCCCCATCGCCAAGCACTCTCTTTGGCGGATGTCGAGCGCTTTTGTATTTCGCGATGGCCAGCTTTGCGCGTCTGCTACCAACGCTCTTGTGTCTGCTTCGCGGATGACACCGGTGACTTTTCTGTATGTTCGGAGTAGTATTTATTCGAGATCTGCTAATGAATTTCGCATTTTTTTCTTTTTGCAAATCGATGACATTTCGAGGAACAACGAAGTCAAATCGTTCAGTGGGAAATGAACAACTAAAGGAAAAATTACCATTGATCGTAGTGTGAATTGAAGTACGAACTGGAATCACTGGATACCAACCGAGTCTTTAAAGTTTCTTCTCGGTCGATGTAGACAATGGTTAGCAGGAGAGGAAATTATGATTATACGTCGACAAAAGATGTAAAGTTAACTCGGAGAAGTTCAAGTCGGTAAGGAAACGTCACCACCCGTTTCTCGACAGTAATAAAATGAGCGTCGGAATCATCGTTTCCTCACAATAATTGATATTGTCTCCTGAAACTTACTTTCAACTCTCTATCAATGCTCTATCAACTGTCTATATTAAACTCAAGTAAGAAAGAGCAGTATCAACTGTCTATACGGAATCCAAGGGGTAGGAAAACACAAATGAACCACCAAAGATTCTCTAAAACAACCCTATTCTTATTCTCAACGATTCAAACGCAAACTATACTAAAATCTAGTGAGGAACAACTTTATCAACAAATTTATAAAGCTCTATCAACTGGCTATATTAAATCCAAGTGAGAAAGAGCATAATCAACTGTCTGCATGGAATCCAAGGGGTTGAAAAATACAAATAAACCCTTAAAGATTCCCCAAAAAAACCCTACTCTTGTACTCAACGATTCAAACACAAACTATACTAAAATCTAGTGAGATACAACTTTATCAACAGCTTTATAAAGCTCTATCAACTGACTATATTAAATCCTAGTGAGAAAGAGCACTATCAACTGTCTGCATGGAGTCCAAGGGGTTGAAAAATACAAATGAACCCTCAAAGATTCTTTAAAACAACCCTACTCTTGTACGCAACGATTCAAACACAAACTATACTAAAATCTAGTGAGATACAACTTTATCAACAAATTTATAAAGCTCTATCAACTGGCTATATTAAATCCAAGTGAGAAAGAGCATAATCAACTGTCTGCATGGAATCCAAGGGGTAGGAAAACACAAATGAACCACCAAAGATTCTCTAAAACAACCCTATTCTTATTCTCAACGATTCAAACGCAAACTATACTAAAATCTAGTGAGGAACAACTTTATCAACAGCTTTATAAAGCTCTATCAACTGACTATATTAAATCCTAGTGAGAAAGAGCACTATCAACTGTCTGCATGGAGTCCAAGGGGTTGAAAAATACAAATGAACCCTCAAAGATTCTTTAAAACAACCCTACTCTTGTACTCAACGATTCAAACACAAACTATACTAAAATCTAGTGAGATACAACATTATCAACAGCTTTATAAAGCTCTATCAACTGACTATATTAAATCCTAGTGAGAAAGAGCACTATCAACTCTCCATATGGAATCGAAGGAGTAGAAAAACACAAATGAACCCCCAAAGATTCTCTAATACAACCCAACTAGTGAGAAACAGCTTTATCAAACTCTTTGTATTGCTTCCAAAGAGTTGAGAAATCTCAAATCAACCTCTCAGGACTCTCTAAAACAACCCCACCTCAATTCTCCATACGTCAACCCCATGTTAAAACAAATTCCAGTGACAAAAAGCTCTACCAACAATCTGCATCGGATCCAATCGATTCAAAAACTCAAATCAGTCCTCGAGGTCTCGGAAAACGCTCTTCACCCCTTAATAAGACGATGACCTACTAAAACACGATACCAGCAAGAAACCTTTTCAATCCACGGTGTCCCGTCCGAATGTCCCCGTAATGTCCTCGCAAAGACCGAATTAAACTCGGGAATTCCGTCTGGATCACGGCATGTTGCGGCAACAAAACAGCGTCTCGGGGTTTGGCCCGGCTCGAAGAGAGTCACAATTCCATCGAAGAAAAAAAGGCGAGGGTGGTGCACAACCACCCCCGGCTGCTGCAGAGGTTGAGGGGTGAGGGGTCGGTGTAGCGGAACACGAAATGAAGAATCCGTTGAAAAACGTATGGAAGAAAAAGCGACCGAGTGGGGGGTTGGGCAACGAACGAGAAATCGAGTGAGAGGGAGACAGAGACAGACAGAGAGAGAGAGAGAGAGGGGGAGAGAGAAATGGAGGAAAACGAGGGAAACGTTTAGATAGGATACGTTCGATTTTGTCCAAATATGACGGTTCGATGTACACCGGCCAGAAGGGGGCTGGGTGGCTCGAGGGGGTGGTCCGAAAGGGTTGGGGCGGTGGGCCACGGATTCGAAGGCCGGGCTTTTCTGGTCGAGAGTTTCAGCTCGAATATTGGAAAACGCCGAGTTCGAGTACAAGGGAGACTCGCGGAGGCTTCCCCCGATATATGCATATAAACACAATACCTACCCCCTGGCCGCTGGTTTTCGAGGGTGGTGCGCGACCAACCCCCTCCGCGAGCGAGCACGCCCGCGCACACACATCCACAAACATCCTGGCGAGCATGTACGCGAGTTCACGTATACGGCTACGAAACGCTCTTAATATGCCGTTGCACACATATTCGGGGAAACTAGTCAGGATATCTAGCGACGTGTATATTTTATATCCGGTACGAGGGGGGTCGGTCGGGGGTTGGGTGAACAGCGTCTAGCGGCACCGGGATATCTCGATCGACGTCGACTAATCCAAAAACCCGGCGCTCGCTCGCTCTCCACGGACTTTTATTAAGGCGATATTAAGCCATTATTCGATCCCGGTATTTCCTGCCTGGAATTTTGCTTTCGAAGGGCAAACCCCCCACCCCACAGACCCTTCGAGCTCCGATGCCTTCCCGGCTGCCTCACGATCTGTTGCCCGGCGAAATTGCGAATTTTTTCCGCGGATTTTCTGCTCCCGTCAAACTTGAGGAGAGAAACCTGTTCGACGATACTTCGGGTTCGGAATATTAATTAATGTTTGCCGATGATTCGAGACTGTTTTATAGAGAATTTTGTAACCGACAATGGGAAGTTTGTTTGTTTTCGACAACCGGTGTATAAACCTGACAAGAAATAAGAAGGTACTTGGCATATAACGAGTTTAACAGTAGAACTACCGAGCACTAAACGCGAATGGAGTATATTGGCTACAATTTACCAGAAGAAATTGCTTTTAAATAACAATTGATCGAACCAGAGCGCCGATATCATTAATACATTTTTTATTATCAGAAGAAAGGCATTGATTCTCTTAATATTATTCTGTGCACTATGAACTTAAAGAACTAAGTCTATAAAATTAGTTTGACTATGTTTTATATTTTATATACCGGAAGTCTGTTAACACTAACTGCACCGAGCACAAAATGTGACTAGTAAATACACGTTGATTTATAACAATGGGGAGACTGAATTTCTTTAGATTTCTATGAATTTTTTTATAACAATATGTGTCTGAAAGAAGAAATTAATTTCATAATTCCTAAAAAAGCCGAAGCATCAATGTAATTTCAGTAATTGTAAAATAAAAAATTGTGAACAGTTACGGTACGTTAGTGTCAAGACTTTTAAATAGTTGTACTGTACCAAATGGAATTTTAAATATTTTCTTTTGCACAATAGTTCCAAACGAAATTATTATATTACGTTATTGAGGATGAGTTATTGGCTTAAGATTAAAGTTTCTGATGCCGTTGAAGGGTATATTACAAAAATCCTTAGCCACGGGCCATAGACTACCAAAAATTAAAATTATTACTTCCAAACATGAAAATAATCTGTTACATAAACTGAAAGATTGTGGCGAGCGTGTTAAAAACGAAAGTTTATTTCTATGAAATTTCTACTATTCCTAATCGACATGATTGCGTCGCGCAAAGATCGACAGTCGAATGATAATTATCTCGCGGTGGTGAGAACCACCCTCTTTTCTCGCAGTTCCACTCCCGACCCGGTTTCTTCTAGCATTTTTCACGCGTTTCTGTCTCGAATGTATTATAAATGCACGGCCGGCAGGCAGACGGTGCGAAACTGCCATCGGCAGGATTGATGGCTATCTAATTATGCGAATAAAAATACACACCCTTTCGGGTAAGCGTGTGACAGCGTGCAAGCGCGCGCGCGCGCGCGTGTGTGTGTATCGGGTGCGTTTCAGCGTGCACGTGCGCGACCACCGAAGTATAATTAAGCGTGCGCGTCGGCTCGGGACCAGCCGCAGGGAAATTCACGAATTTTCCGGGCTGAATGGCCGAAGTCGGAGTATCGGCGGATTAATTGACTCTTGGACGCTAATCGGGCCGAATCATCCCTTTCGGTCGACAATAATCGAACCCCTGGAGCAGACGGGGAATTATTTGAAACGCGAGAAGATGGATACTGCAGGGTGTACGACGATTTGTATTTTGCTACGAGCCTGAGCCGAGCGGTAGCGCTCGTGGACAGCGAGCGGTTTATGGTTTAAAGAGGAATATGGTTTTTAATTGTTAGTAAGGTGCACGGACGAACCTGATGCGAAATCAGGGAGCCGCTAGGATGTTTGAGAGACTACGTGGACGAACCCGATGCGAAATCGGGGAGCTGTTGGGAGGTTGAATAAAAGCACGGAGGAACCCGATGCGAAATCGGGGAGCTTCTAGAAGGTTGAATAAAAGCACGGACGAACCCGATGCGAAATCAGGGAGCTTCTAGAAGGTTGAATAAAAGCACGGACGAACCCGATGCGAAATCGGGGAGCTTCTAGAAGGTTGAATAAAAGCACGGACGAACCCGATGCGAAATCGGGGAGCTGTTGGGAGGTTGAATAAAAGCACGGACGAACCCGATGCGAAATCGGGGAGCTGCTAGGAGGTTGAATAAAAGCACAGACGAACTCGTTGCGAAATCGGGGAGCTGTTGGGAGGTTGAATAAAAGCACAGACGAACCCGATGCGAAATCGGGGAACTGTAGGATACGGACGAACCTGATGCGAAATCAGGGTGCCGAATAGGTTGAATAACAGTTTTGGGTTCCTGATACAAGATCAGGTAGGATATGTTAGTAAGGGCCTCGTAACTTTAATATTATAAATTAATTGATACAACCCGAGCGGTAAGATTGTATCATGTGGGAACGGTCAACTAAGAATCACTGGATCCGAATGGTGGGTTAAAATCAATTGTTACTCAAAATTACCTTGAACTAAATTGTATATTACAGGAAACTGGCTCTGTTACAACTGCTACTGTCGCGGTAAGAATTGAGTGTGTACGAACAATGTTGTGTAGTTACGTAAGTACTACTGCCTGTTGGATGACGCACTGGCGATGCGGGGAACACGGAGTGGTTGAATAATTATGCCAAGATAGATTAACACCGTACTCGCGGAATCTATAAGGTTACTTGATTCGAAACGGTGACTAGGCCCGATCTCACTAAATACAACCAACTCCAAAACGAGATTCAGCGTAACGACGTGTATAGCCCGTTTGTACTTTAAGCACTGCTCCAGAGGGTTAAAATTCGTGGGTTTATATACTGTGAAATCTAAGTGGGGATGCTCTCAAGATTTCCATATTAGGGAATCTTGTGGAACTGTCCCTGTACCGAATCATCCTTTGTGCCGGCTACATCCAGCTGAAGCATAGTCATCGTTTCTATAAGCAAAGGGTGGAATAGGGCGTATTTCCGTTCTCAGGAAAGAGATTAGAAAACTCTGATTGAAATAAAGCAGAGAGAATTCTCTGTACGTAACAATTTTATTTAATTTTTAGCCTTTTGTCACGATTATTTATACAGAGGCTGTTGAAAGTCTCAGTTCAGATGATGCGAGCAGTTTCAACTCCGCTACCTCATTTCTACAATCTGGGGCGAGTAGCGATGGAAAATTGATGTAGTAATAAGAGATGTAATGGAATGGAAGAATATAAAACTAAATAGTAAGG
Source organism: Sphecodes monilicornis (assembly GCA_913789915.3). Taxonomy (NCBI): domain Eukaryota; kingdom Metazoa; phylum Arthropoda; class Insecta; order Hymenoptera; family Halictidae; genus Sphecodes; species Sphecodes monilicornis. Next base: position 22,389,064 of record OU565293.1, on the reverse strand, counting down.
AATTAGTAAAGTAGAATTGCTAGAATATATTTTCCACCGTTTCCCTGCATTTCCTCAGTTTCTCCATTTCTCCATCCCTCCCAAGAGAAGATCACAATTGACAAAATGGAAGAACAGCCCCTAAATACTACGAAAATGAAAAAGCCAGCAACCAAAAATTAACAAAATGGAATATCCACCCTTCAAAAATTAAAAAATGTAGAATGGGCCCCAGAAGAAGCGTATACAGGTTTCTAGAGCAAATTCGCGTTCCGAAGAAACCTAAGTTTCGCACGCACAGCCACGCCAAGCAAGCTCAACTGCGAAAAAGTTGAAATAATCGATTCGCAGGGACTTGGAGAGCATTAAGAAGTTTCCCCGAATCTCCTCTCGTCGCGCATTTCACCCCCGGGGACTGTAATTGGCCGAATTCACCCCGAAGACCGCGTCTGTCGAGGAGGCGGACGTTCGGTTTGCTGCGTAGCAGATTTCAGGATCGGCCGCGGTGTGATGAATGGCCTCCGATCGTGGAGCCAGCTCGGCCCATGATTAATATGCATTGAAAACGAGCGCCGGCTGACGTCGGGGGCCGTCTCGACCCGTCTGATCGCGATCCAACGAAAATCAAACCGCCCCGAATATTTCCCCGCTGCGGAATTCCGCGTCGAAACACTTTTACGGAGACCCAACAACCTCTGCGCTGGAAAATCTCGTAGCGATTCTTGTAGATATTCGAAAACCGCACGACAGAATATTCAATAATATCCAAATGAACTTCGTAATGGTACCCTGAAGTTTCATAAAAGACTAATTAGAAAGAACAAAGTTCTAATAAATATTTTACCAAATTTAATGCATATCTATTTCATACAGACATCACTAGACTGCCGATTTTATGCATTCATAACACTGCAAAGATATTAGAAAAATATCAGAATTTATGATTATAATTTTTTTACTTTCTTTATTTCTTCCGTAGATTTAGGAATTTTATTTATATTAAAATTAGTAGTGTACTTAAATTACAGTGTTTTCGGAATATTAAAATTACTCGAAGAGTAAATTTGATCTACCTTTCATTTTGACCAAACTTCCATTGCATACAATAGAGTTGGAACATTTTGCATAAAAATTCACAGTGTAGACATGAACTGTATGTGTAGTTTGTGTTTTAATACATTTTGCGGAATTTTTGGGACGATATCATTGCGAAGTTTCGTAGTTCGAGGGAGCAGGATACCATTTCCTAGTTAATCGAGGCCCGCAAGCGCACTTCCGGTCCCCCCGAGGAAGATCTTATCCGGGGGGTGTGGATCAGGCACGTCACAGGTACGCCGAGTATCCGGGTCATCGCAAGGAAAGTGAAACGTCGATAAATTCCGACTTCGAAAGGACCTTGGACTACTGTCCCGCTTAACCTCTCAGAATCCTCGATCTAACGGTATTACCAGAATCCATTTCTTCGAGCATGTACTACAATCAAAATACCAAAGAGTTCTATTCAATCTTTATTTTTATGAAGTAACGTGAAACTGTGGATTATCTGGCGCAACAACAACACACTTTACATCCTGAGCCTCGACTATCAGTTACATTGATCTAATTGATTTCTCAGCCACTACCGATAATCTAGCGAAAAAAATGTTCCGAACAAAACTTAATCAGTATTTAGACACCTAGAAACTTCAATATACAGGGTGTACGCGTTAAGTTATGTCACCATTTTCTTAGGCATTTCCGGTAGTGCAATTAAAACATGTTTTAAACAAAAGTTCATCAGTACTTGGTGAGCTACATGTTCGCGTATTCTTAAATCTGGAGAAATGTTTTTTACGTAAAAAAGTAAAGGTCACCTTGACTTTTTTAAATGGCACCACACGTTTTGGACGTCATAGGATTCTTGCTGACGTCTAGACGAATTCAACGGTGTATTATATCATGACCTTGAAATGACCTCAAAGTCGAAAATTTTGTGCAAACGTAATTTTAATGAAAAATTATTTCTTACAAAATAAATCAGGTTACATCAGATGTTTGAACTGCAATCCATCTTCTATGATACAGAACTCCGCTCCACACATGGCGACAACGAGAAATCTGATACAAAGAGCGGTGACACAACTTAACGCGTACACCCTGTATAAAATTCCGAAAAATAAATTCTGTTAACAAAAGATCATGACCAGTTTGATTTTTCCAATGTTAATATTCATTTTATACCTGAGAATGTTGTAGTCGTAAAGAAAATGGTATGGCAATGGGTTAATGTAATTATCTAGGAACATTTCTGCAAAAGTATTGAATGCCAACATGGAAATTGATTTCTTGATTTTTGTCAATCGTCAACGCACTGTGGCGGCGCGTCTCAAAGAGGAAGTCGCCAACAGAAAGTAGCCTAACCTCCAATTCTTCGGGGCAGGGGATAGAGTTCTTCCTGTTCGATACCCTCGACCACGTATCGAGTTCGTTTGGGTGAAGGGTTCGGAAGGGTGTTGGTAACGTCGAGACGCGAAAGAGACTGTAGTCGTCGTTGTCGTTGAGGAGGACTTCTAGCAGAGCGAGGCGGCATGGCAGCGCGCGGGTTTCCTCATTTGCGTGTGCTTCCGGTTTCGGTTACCCGGGAGCCCTTTCGATCGTTATTAAGTTACCGGTAACGTTATACAGGCACTTCCAGCTCGGTCGTCCGGCCCGCGGACGCGGGTGCACAAAAGAGGCGAATAATTGGCAAAGCGGACGCGACAAAGGACTCCCCGGTTAATTCGATCGCGGGGGAGGATCGTGCACGCGTGCTGCCTGGCCTCGCGTGCACGCGTGCACGATGCGTTTTCGAATTCGGCCCGCGTGAAATTCCTTAAACGAATTCACGGCTCGATGGGAATTCCTCGCTTTGAGGAACTCGACTATCTCTCCCTCTCTCAGTCTCTTGCCTTCGATCTGTTTTTATCTCTCTCTCTCTCTCTTGAATTGTAAGTCTAGAAATTTGGCCTAAGGCCACATACCTAGCGCCATCTGCTATCTTATTAATGTACTTTCGTTACTTCTAACCTATTCCAACTGTACACCCTTTCATCCATGTGACACATGCATCTGTGATTAAAACAGTATTATCAACAAACTAAGTGTCGTGATCCACCTGTCGATCTTCCACAATTCTAATGATGAGCAAAATCCAGCAACTTCATAGATATGTTCAAGTACAAAATTGGGGCAGACTTTTCTTGTCAAAATCGATCGAAATAAAATTGCAAAAAGTCCTGAACTTTCTCAAAAGGTCTGCGCCATGTTTTATAAATCGAAGCAGAAGATATATCCAAATGAAGGCCCTGTAAATACTCTTTACTTTACTGTTAACCCTAACCCTATTTTAGCATGTGACGCAATTGATTCTTGTTAGAAATTTGGCCTAAGGTCGCATACCTAGCGCCATCTGCTATCTTATTAATGTACTTTCGTTACTTCTAACCTATTTTAACTGTACACGCTTTCGTCTGTGTAACACATGTATCTGTGATCTGTGATTAAAACAGTATTATCAACAAGTGTCGTGATCCACCTGTCGATCTTCCACAATTCTAATGATGAGCAAAATCCAGCAACTTCATAGATATGTTCAAGTACAAAATTGGTGCAGACTTTTCTTGTCAAAATCGGTCGAAATAAAATTGCAAAAAGTCCTGAACTGTCTCAAAAGGTTTCTCGTGAGAAACAGGTTAGAATCGAAACAGATTCATCGAAGACCCGATTCTGAATGTAATGTATAATATTCCGAGCAACGAGCATGGAACGAATATCGACGGAGACGCGGGGCAGCTATTCTGGCCGCAAAGTCGACGAAGAAAATACACGGCCGACCCGCTAAGGGTTAATTTCCCTGTAAAATCGAGGGGGTAGCCGCTTCCGCGAAGGAGCAACTGACCCGTTTCATCAGAGGCATCGGTACGAAACAATTTTATCAGGGGCATCGGAACGGAACATGGGGAAAACGGCCGAGGTAAATGGTGTCCGTCGCCATTGCTGCAGCTGACTGTGCCGGCTGCACGTGTCGTACATGCGTGTAAAGCCACCCCACCTATTCCAACCTCCCACCACCCCATCCAATATCGGAGGAAGAGAGAGAGAGAAAGAGACTCGCCGGTGAAAATTAATAAAGGTACAATTAATAAAAATTACACATTTTTCATCCATCGGTCGGGAGGGATGGTTTCCCGGGTCAGCGAACGATCCGCCCGCAGAAACTAGTTCCAACCCCCAACCATCCCCGAACTACCCACTGTTTCCCTCGTTTCCTCTTGTTCGCCTTTTTCGCCGCTGCGAATTTTCTTTCCCCTTCGAACGCGCGCGAGACATGTATTAGCGAGATTATCCCGAGGAATTTCGAATTCTGACTAGGTTCTGTTGTGGTTTTGCATTTTTGTGAAGTAATGGAGGGCATGTTTTGACTTTTGATTAACGTCTTCGATTATTACAATAAACATCGAGTGGTAAAAATTGAGTGACGGATTTGTTGAATTTATACCGATCGTTGCAGAGGACTCGCATTTTATGGTAATTTTATAATAATTGTTTTTGGATTTATAGTAAATTTGTGAATGTTAAGCAATTAATGATAGATGAAGGGATGCTTGAGGATAATTTTGTTCAAATTTCTAGAATGTTATATTCATGTTCTTATTTTATACTGGATTTTCTACAGGGGAAGACCAACAATCGCATATATTCGATTGGATATTGACACTTGTCCAGATTTTATTTATTCAACAATATAGTCTGCGAGATATGAAATAAATTAGGTTACTGAAGCTCGCAATACACATGGACCAAGCACCGTGAACATCTTTTGTAACCACAATTTACATAACTACAATGTTTAAACTGTCCAATACTCACTGAAGTTAACATCCTTCTAAGGAATATTCATAAAACTAGTTGGTAACTAAAATTTCTGTTTTGAAAAATTGTTTAAATATATCCGACATGCTGATAATCTAAAATAATTCTTTAACAAAATCTGTATCAATAATATTCCACTGCAAAACTCCCAATTAAACAGAATAATTACTAAAGGATGTATAGAACAATTTTTTACCTGCATCAAACAGGAGTGAAATTATAATTAATTTGCTTTGTTAATATATTTTATAGGGTTGAAAATAATAGTATTTTTAAAATCCTCCTATGTTTTTACTGTTTCAAATTACACCTACTCATTTTTATCATAAATGCATAAAATCCGCATGTAATGCTGCAAACAGTTACAAACAAAGAGTGAAGACTTAGAACACGATTGTCCGTGTTCGTTGCAACAATTATCGCGTGGACCGTTATTGTCAGTGATCTACACAGGCAAGATTTAGCAGAGACACGTCCCCAGTCAAATCCATCGACTACGAACTTAAAGATCGCGATCGATTTCCGGTTCCCCGCGTTCGGAGCCGTAGATACGTTCGCGTACACATCCGAGAGGACTTAATAAAGAGATTGGCCGTGGAGGAAAATTCGCGAAAAATTCTCAGGGTCCGTGGAAAATTTACGCGAGTCGAGCACGTGCGTTCGCGCCGCGCATTCCTAGAAAGTGGTGCGGGGGAGTAAATTACAGAGCGAGTAATTACGTTGTCAGAATTTTATGCCCTCGGCTCGCCTCACGAGTGTGAAAGAGTGTGTGAGAGAGAGAGAGAGCTCTTCGAACAAACGATTCCGCGAGAGCTCGAAAAATGCCTCCGCCGCGTAAATAACCTCCCGGAAGAACGAAAATTAACTCCACTTACGGACAGGGAGTGCCTTTTGCAGCCCTTTGTGACGGCGTTGCGTTTTGAGACGCGGAAAATCCGTGAAGGTAATCAGTGGTGAACTGTTTCACTTTTCTCGTTGCTACAATCGTCGGAGCCTCTTTGTTCTTCAGGAGAGAGACACAGAATTTTGTTTCAGAAGATATTAATCACGTTGATATTTATTGCACTTTTAGTTTGATTTAGTTTGTCTTGTGGACCTCATCGAATATTAGTTATTTAACCCCTTGCCGTATTTTAACGAGTCAGACTCGTGACGAAGATATTAAATAAAGCCTAACAAAGATGAAAGTTATACCTTTATTTTTAGACGAAATAAAATTTTACTTTTGTGTAATCAATATTTGAGCATTGAAGTAAATGTAGTCGTGCAAAAATATAAATTTTCTTTCGTCTTCTGTGAGGCCATTTTTGGGTGCGAAGATTTCGAAGGGGTTTTAATTATTGTAGACGTAAAGAAAATTGTATGGAAAGGAGTTAATGAGTTCTTGGATCTAGTGAACTTGAAATAAATGTTGATTAAAGATATTATTTTTCGAAGGGGTTGCAACATTTCCAAGAAAGGCTAGATTTCTTGCGAAGCATCAAAGCGATCGTATTCTGATCATTTAACACTAAACCTACCATGGCCGGTCAAATGACTGGTTTCAGATTTTTGATTTTCAAATTATTGAAGTTGTAAAGACGACCCCATGGGAATTGATTCAATAAATTTCCTTACTGAAGCATATGTTATAATCAAAATTACACAAAGTCCAAATAAATTCCATCTTGTTATTTTTATAAAACAATACATACTAGCCAATTTTAATGCTCGGTAGGTTTAGTGTTAACCCCTTGCCATACTTTAACGAGTCAGACTCGTGATGTAGATCTTAAAGAAAGTTTAACAAATATGAAGTGTGCACTTTCCTTCTTAGACGAAATAAAATTTTATTCTTTTGTCATCAATATTTAAGCATTGAAGTAAATGTAGCCATACAAAAGATATAAATTTTCTTTTCTCTTTTGCAACATTTTTAGGGATAAAGACGTTCTAATCACAGTAACCGCAAGGAAAATAGTACGGCAAGGGGTTAATACCTATCCACGTAAGATTAAATTGAAATGGATCTGGGTAACATAAAGGGTTGAAACAATTTTCCGGAAGGGGTTGCAACTTTTCCCAGAAGGGGTAAGTTTCTTGGAAGCATTAAAGAGGTCATACTTCATTGATCTGATGGATGCGTCGGTATAGTTCATCTGAAATGTACAAGCCAAATCGTCGAATCATAGATTCTACGTAAAACAGTTGTAGAATGTACGAATCATTTTCCCAAGGGGTTGACATTTTTCCCGGGAAGGTGTGAGTATCTTGAAAACGGTCCAAGAGGATGGATTCTAGTTGAATATGTATGGTTAATGGGCAAGAAAGTGCCGAGTGACGAAATCTTGGATTCAAAGATCCCGGATTAAGGGTTGAAGAGGGTTGTAATATAGAATGCCGGAAGGAAGGAAGGGCGGAGAACTTAGAGGGCGTTTAACATTCACTAAATCGACCGTGAAACGTGACCCGACAGGCTCGTTCCACCTTCCGTTTCGGTGCCATAACCTAGCCGAAACCACCCCTAAGATATTCCTCCGAGTAAACATTCTACACCACTAACAAACTACCCGTGGAATTAATAGTGGACTCCAATCTTCCCTCGAGGAACGATTCACACATTTCCTGACAAACAACTAAGTATTTAATCCCTTAATTTAAAATAAAAAAAACGTGAATACTAGGAAGAGTCATTCTATCATTATTATTAGACTCTTGCATTAAAGAAACATTAAAATACTAATCTACAATAATTGTACCTATTAAATAAAAGTCCTTTTGGTCTTGAAGAAGCCAATAGTTTTGAAATAGTTGGTCGTTAATAGGCCAAAGATATTATACAGTTTGGTAGGACACTATTCAAGAGGATAAGAACAACTATTGAAAATTAAACATTATCAGTAGTATAATACAACAATGTGATATTAATAAGTTCGAATTGATATATAATCAAAGTATTATTAAAACACCCCAGATAGATTTTTGGTAAGCAAAATATTAAACATTTAATTCCCAATTACCACTTTCGTCGAAGTAACAAGAAACCCACCCCTAGATCAAGAAAACCATTAGCACCAAAAATATTCAAACACCGAATCCCCAATCACAAATCATCCCTTCCACTAATTTCCCAAATAAATTCACGCGCGAGCCAACAAAAGCGAACGAAGAACTCGACTACCAACACCAACCCCAAGACCTACCCCACCCCTAGATCAAGAAAACCTGTAGCACCAAAAATATGCAAACACCGAATCTCCAATCACGAATCATCGTTTCCACTAATTTCTCAAATAAATCCACGCCCGAGCCAACAAAACCGAACGAGGAACTCGGCACTACCAACACCAACCCCAAGACCTAACCCACCCCTAGATCAAGAAAACCTGTAGCACCAAAAATATGCAAACACCGAATCTCCAATCACGAATCATCGCTTCCACTAATTTCCCAAATAAATTCACGCCCGAGCCAACAAAACCGAACAAAGAACTCGACTACCAACACCAACCCCAAGACCTAACCCACGCCTCGATCAAGAAAACCTTTAGCACCAAAAATATTGAAACACCGAATCCCCAATCACGAATCATCGCTTCCACTAATTTCCCAAATAAATTCACGCCCGAGCCAACAAAACCGAACGAAGAACTACCAACACCAACCTCCTCCGCAGCCAAAAAATAATTGTCTCATCCAAAGCCCTATCACCGTCACGCAAAAACCCAATGGGTGTCCCAGACAGCGACCGCACGGTAATAAACGAATAAACAGAGGATTGTTAAAAACTGTCAGTAATCCGTTTCGATTAACACCGTGTTCCGGAAGGCTCGATCACGACGATGCAAGGGTAGGCAGGCAGGCGGAGAGGGAGCAGGAGGATCGAGGGTGGTATAGGTCCGAGCCCCGAATCATTACTTTGTGTTCTTTTTTTTTTCGGCCGCGAGAAGAGAGAGCGAGCCCCTGTAACCCATTAACAAAGCCCCGGTATACCTGACCGGATGGGGATTGATGAGCGATGAAAAAATAGGCTGGAAAAAAAGAGGAACACGTACGTCGCAGGCGGCCGACGAAAAAACCCTGTACACCGTGCATAGTGGCGCGAGAGGCCGCCCTCTTGTCGCTGCCCCCCGACACCCCCTTTCCGCCGACCCGCCTAGCACCCCTGCCGCCGACCGGTCGCGGGGGCGTCCAGCTTTTTCTATCGCGGTGAAAAATTTAATTACAAAAAAGTTTTGGCATTCCGTCAGTTTGGTTTAGTCGCAATATATCGCTCGAACTCCAGAACTCTCCGCCCCCTCGCGCTCTCTCTTTCTCTCGCGCGCTCATTCACCCCCTCGGAGGGGTGGTGGTGCTCTCTCTTTCAAGCGAAGAGCGCGCGAGAGCTCTCTATAGCCGCCGGCCCCGGTATCTGTGGTTTATTCGAGCCTCCGCCTCGAACCGCACCACCAACCCCCGTTCAACCCACCCCCGCAAGGCTCATCCCTCGGACCGGCGGTGGCCGGCCACTTTTTTATAAAGCGTTCTATAATATTTTATTAATAATACGCTCTCCGGAATACCGGCGGAGTTTCGAAGGCTGCGGTGTGCTGCTCTCGGCCACCCGCCCCTCCTTCGCCCAACCTTTAGCTCGATCCGGACAGGGTTGTAACCGAGTGGGGGGGGGGGGGGGAAGGGGGCTGGGCGGGGTAATTCAAAGCCGCGATCGAGGAATCGATGAGCAAACGCCTTCAGGGATCGCCCGGCCCCTAGAGGAACGCGCAATTTTTATCCCGGGAATTTTTCATTGCGGATTTTTAGCCACACTCCGAAGATGAACGCCGCGTGAGATCGACTGTACCGCGCCGCAATTATGGTTATCAGCGGAGACGGGAGAAGCGATACTGTGCTAGAAACCGGTTAGGGGTGCCTTTGCCAATTGAGTCACAAGACCATTTCGGGGCGTATCTGTTTATTTTTCGTAGGTAACGATAGGTTCACAATTTTGGATACGACAGTAGTGATGGGTATGAACCGTCTCGATTAGTATCGATTAGGTATATTATATAAAACTTGGCGCGATTACGATAACCGTGGCCCCTAATTTCAAGGTTATATTTGTGTACCTGGGATCATTTTAAGAAAAAAATGTGTATATAACAAGTATCCAATGGGCTCCGTTTAGCCGGTAAAGTAGATTTATTGTTTTTTATAAAACTGCAAATATCTCGGAAACTATGCGAGATATGGCAAAATATTAAGAGACCTTTTTTGTAGGAAATAGAATTTCTAACCATTTATGTCGTATGACTTTTTTCTATTAGCTGCGCAGTTTCTGAGTATATTTATATTTCGGTGAAGTTGGAGAACAACTGCCTCTCCCGTGAAATAATAGTCGGGGCAAGTGAAAAGGGTTCTGAAAAGACCAAATTCTGGATAACATCTACAATGGGAAGATTATGTGAACAGAATGAGTTTGGGTTAGGTCGCGAGTGGGGGCGGAGAGGGCCGGCCCGACCACGCATACGAAAATCCAGGAGTACTTTCGAATATCTCGAAAACTAAGTGATCTATCACTTTCGCTACTGTCGGTAAATAACAAAATAAAAATCCACAAAATTCCAGTGAATATTTTTTTAACGTTTTTTATAGAAAATTAAATTTTCTACAAAAAGGTCTCTTGATATTTTACCATATCTCGCATAGTTTCCGAGATATTTGCAGTTTTATAAAAAACAATAAATCTACTTCACCGGCTAAACGGAGCCCATTGGATACTTGTTATATACACATTTTTTTCTTAAAATGATCCCAGGAACACAAATATAACCTTGAAAGTAGGGGCCACGGTTATCGTAATCGCGCCAAGTTTTATATAATATACCTACATCCTCATTGTTTTAAATTTCATCCTTTCATTCCTTCCATCGATGCATAAAATCAGCAGCCCATTAATTGTTATCAAACTATTTAACCACCTAACAACTCCCACAAAAAGATCCTCCGAAAAATATACCCCACCTCAAGTTTGTAATTATACTCTCCGTGGATCTAACACTTCAAATTGAGAAAATCATGAAATATTTCTTTTTGAAAAACATCATAACAAAAGACGGTCGCATGATCCGAAGACGCAAAGTCGAGGTCGTTTCCAAAACTTCTCAAATGGTGAGGGGAGGAAGGGTGTTTTCGGAGAGGGTGACGCGAGTGTTCGGCTCGCGAGGGCGCGGGAACGTTCGAAACGGTGCCGATTCTGTTCGGGGTGCGGGCGGGTCTCGGCTCGGCTCGGCTCGGCTCGGCGCGGGCTTATCTGGAAAATTATTTGCGGTGGGGCGTCGTTCGATGGCCCTCGAAGAAGAGCTAACGAACGAACGAAAGCCCGGGCCGAAAAGTCAAATAAGCAAAAAATGAAAGCCGGACCCGATCGATAACGCGGCTATACATTGATAGCCAGGGGATATGAGCGGGAATATCGGGCGACCAGCCGTTCAGAGGGGTTGCGGAGGAGCAGGGGGTGGCTCAAGGGTGGACCAACGGAAGAGAGAAAGAGAGACAACTAGAGAACGAGCGCACGAGGGAAGATGAACGAAAAAGAGAGGATAAAGAGAGAGAGAGAGAGAGAGAGAGAGAGAGAGAGAGAGAGAGAGAGAGAGAGAAAGAGATAGATAGCCGGCTAACGGAGACCAAGTCCGGCGTCACTGAATTCTTTTTCGCGGGGGATGAAATAACCGGCCAATTAGCGATCTTATTGAAAATTTGTCAAGTTCCGCCGGAGAAGACTTTCCCCGGGCGTCCATTCGAGTCCCGTCGAACTTGCGACCAAGGAAGAAATTATTTCTGCTCGTTCCCCACCCTCGAGCCACCTCCCACCCCAAACTCCTCGCCACCCTTTTCAGCCAGGCCGGAATTATATTCGTGTGATATTTTCCTTTTTCCAACCCCCTACCCCGTGCCTCCTGCCGTCTCTTTTCATTCCACGTTTCGTTCTCTCACCGTTCCCTTCCCCCACCCCCTTCTCGCGGATTCCTATCGCCGGGTGCTATCTCCCGATGACCGAACCATACTCCACGGGGATCCTTTTGAACCTGTTACCCCGCCACTCTCGCCCACCCACTCACCCCCTTAACCACCCACTATTCAAGGGTCCGACAAATTTTCCAACTGTTTTTCAACTATTCGAGGGTCCGTTTGAGAGCAAGTTCTCTCTGTTTTCGAGATGTTTTGGTCTTGTTTTATAGTGGGCATTGTTGCGGAGGATGGGGTTGTTTAGTCGATAGGGGTGGCTGTGTGGGTGGTGAGTAATTAGGGTCAACGGTGGCGCTATACATTTCTGTCGATCGTGTGCGAGAGAATTTTTACTACGTTTAGATTCTTGGTTTTTGTGGGTTTCAGTGGGAAGGGGTTTCAGAGAATTGAGTGGGTGGTTGATTACAGGGTTGTTAGGGGTGTGGGATGGTTGTAGTCGCTGGTTAGTGGGTATAGTGCTTTGAATATTAATATCGTGGTGGGTACTGCTGGGCTCATTTACAAATGAAAATGGGAGAGGGGTGATTAAATAGGTAAGGGTTGTAGGGGGAACGAAATGACACGTAAGAAAATTTTAAATTGTACAAGATTTGTTAAAAAGATTCCTCTGTTACACAAGGCTTTTCCGAGGATATATGAAAGCTGTCTCTATTGTTTAAAGCACGGACTGGTGGAAACTTGAATGGTGGAATCATTGGGGGTTGCAAGGGGTGGGAATTGAGAAATCATATTTTGAATATTAATTTCTTCATTATCTCTAGCTAATGTTCCCATTTTTGAGATTGAAATGGGAAGGAAATTCAACGATTGTAAGGTTAGCGAGTTGCAAGGGGTGCTAAACAATAATTAAGAAAATGTTTCAATATACAAGGCGATGATTGTTGTACGATCGTTTGTTTAACCCTTAGCGGACGGGGATTATTTTTAGCATACTTTTCGATAAACCGAATAAATTTTCTTTGTGAAACAAAATTGTTTGCTGAGGAGTTTGGGGTATGAATTAAATGAAGGGAAACGTGTTGTGTTCAGTAAAAATTTGTTTCATATTTTTCTAGAGCATTAATTGCTTTAAAAATTATTCACTGTCGCAGAACGGTAAAATTGTTTGGGCGACTGTCAGCAGACACGCGTCCGCAAAGAGTTAATATGGGATATTAACTGAGGATAGTCAAGGGGTTGCAGGGGTTGAGAATCGAGAAATGATATTTTGAATATTGATGTCTTTAATTTGCTACTGTTCCTATTTTACAAATTGAATTAAGGAGAGACGCGATTGATTATACGGCTAAGAGGTTGCAAGGGCTGCTAAACAATTACTAAAAAAATCGTTCGATTGTACAGGGTGTCCCGAATTTAAATGACAAAACTTCAGGAGCGTATAGGGGGTTGAAAAACTAAGACAAAAAGTCTTTTAGAGGTTTGCACGTTTTTGCTTCGTTTTGCAGAAAATCGCAAAAATTCAATATCTCGTTGTCAGTTGCTCTCTTGAGTTGTTGTATATACTTGTATTTGTGATCGTTTTGACATTGTGGTGTGAGTTGTGACAGCGAGATATGTAAACACTTGATGTTATCCTTTACATTCTTTCGTTTGTTTACATTCTTGCTTGAAGCAGGAAGTTTATTCGGTGCCAATCAATTCAAGAGAGCAATTAAGAGACCGAATCATAGATGCAGTGCACCAAATATCACCAAAACAATGTTTAGCTGCAATTTATCAAGTCAGTGCTAGATGTAATGCTTGAATTGCTGCAAGGGGGCAACATTTTGAACAATATCTAAATTAAATAGATGATAACGCAAATAAAATGAAAATAAATAAATACAAAAATGAAAACTTGATCTATTTCTTTTTTGCGATTTTCTCCAAAACGAAGCAAAAACGAGCAAATCTCTAAAAGAATTTTTGTCTTAGTTTTTCGGTCCCCTACGCGCTCCTGAAGTTTTGTCATTTAAATTCGGGACACCCTGTATAAAAGCTACTGTTTCGAACATTCAGCGGTTGTTCTAGTTCCTCTCACTTTCTAAACAGAAAGCTAATAAAAACTAAAATATACAACTGATTGAGGGGGTGCGGTGGGTGGAAAATAATTACGGATAAACAACGCTGGATATCGACACGGCAGTCCCCGTCATCGTCTTCGCTTTTTCCAAGCGAGAGTATCACCGCAAACAAATGACTGTACAATGAGGGGGTGGTAAAAGAAATCCGAGCACAGCCGCACCAATAAATATCCGCACAGTTCCGCGAGCACGGTTGAAGCACATTTCTTTCCGTTTGTCTTCCGCGGCGTACTAAGTGGCGGAATGAAGGATTCAGACGTGGACGGGGTTTGGAAAAGGAGAGGTACAGGGATGGGAGGGACGTTTCTTCCGTGGGTCCGTGGGACAGTAAATTATGAGAGGTCTAAACCCGATTTTGCATACGCGCAATTTCCGGATCCAACCGTATAATTGCGTTAGCAGGGCCGCCGCGCCGCGTCGCGACAGGAATTAGAATGCAAACCGCAAGGTCGGTCGAATTGTGTTTATGGGCGACGCACGGCTCTCTCTCTCTCTCTCTCTCTCTCTCTGTCTCACTCGCCGCCGATGCAAATCGATTGCAGTCGTCCGCGAGATGCACCGCGGACCTGAGGCACGCCGGGAATCCGATCGGCGAGAATCGCGAAAACGCGAAATTGCACACACCCACGCGACACGTGCGTTATGCGAGTTAGAACTCGCATATCTGCGTCGAGAAAAGGAGGAGCGTTTAGTGGTGACTCGTTAGCGAAAAGTGCAAGGATCCGATGATCCTCTGCGAAATTCCTCAAGTAAACGTGAGAGGATAAAGTGTGGTTTCGAGGGTGGAAAAAACAAAAAGTGACACACACGAGACCCTTTGAAGGGAGCCCACACGCCGGGGGTTGAAGTGCAGCGAAGAAGACACCTTTCCCTTTCTCTAATAAGCATATCGAATGCTCGGGGAACGGTGAAAGGGTGCAACGCACCCCTGCGAAGCCGCGTTCCACGGGGGTTTGATCGCTCCACGATGGGGGAGACAATGAAATCGCGACCAAGCCGCTCGTCACGTCGTTTATTGTTCGCTAAGAAAACCCTGGACAAGAGAAATCTACCCTCCGCGGTCCATGACCCACCACCGATATAGAAATGCAGGTTTAAATATTCTTGGATGTACAATGAATCCAGAAAATGCTGTTTCCTCGACTATTTCACTGGAAATCACCAACCCTTCGAGAACAGCAGATTGGGGAAAGAGATTTATGCTGGGAAATGTAAAGGGTGGTATTTTAAAAGATTGGTGGAGAATTGTAATGCAAGTGTGGAGTTTTTAGGTAGTTTAGATAGTTTTTAAGCTATGGAACCACCCTCTGGAAGGTGCGTGGCCGATTTTGGGAGAGGTTGAGGAGGATTAATTTTAGGGGAGGGTTAGTGTGAGCTTATTTAAAATGAGTTTTATCATAATGTGGTTGTGAAATATGTTTTTATTGAGTCCGAATAATCGCGGGCTGGTTATTAACCCTTAGCACTCGAATGGCGACTCTGAGGCGCCGCTACAAATTGTTACACCAATATTCAGAATATTGTTTACATGATTAAATTTGTTTATATGTAATAAATTACTAAACATTTAAATGTTGTATGAGGTACTATATCAGTTTCGTACGCATATAATGAAAAAAAATGATGTACAATGGAAATATTTTAGGTTAGAAGAAATGTTTGATTTTGTAGTTGAAATAGCTCCGAGTGCAATGGGTTAACACGTTCAGCGCCATGTCACTCATATCTGGGTGAAGGAATTATTTATACAGAATTGAAAATTAATTTTTACGTTGGTAGATTGAGTGTACAAAATTTCCTTACGATCTGAGGAATAGGAGAGCTTTGAAACAGTAATTAATATCACAAAACTAAACTTCTTAGTTTTTGTTTTATTAACCCTTAGCACTCGAGTGGTGACTCTGAGGCACCACTACAAATTGCTATATCATTATTCAAAATATTGTTTACATTATTAAATTGATATTTAATAAACTAGTTACCAAACATTTAAGTATTCTATGAAGTATTATATCAGTTCTATTTGTTCAAAATGATAAAAACCATATAGAATGGAAATATTCTTGATCGAAAAAAAAGTTTGGTTATGGAGTGAAAATACTTCCGACCGCAAAGTGTTAAATATATTGCTTTGATTTTGTGTAATTTTTATGATTGTGGAGTGGGCGCTGAACGTGTTAAGAAGTTAGTAAAAGTGGTTAAATGATATCTGGAGCATTAACAAAAAGATTGATTAGAAATTCACAAGAGCAACATTCATCGTGAATTTCATATAGAAAATCACCCTCAAATGTCACTCGAGAAAATTGTCAAGACAATTCTAAAGAAATTCCGCCGGTTGAAGCCGTCAATATCGAGCAACAGCGTTGGAAAGTTTGATTAAAAGGGACATCGTCGAACATTAGGACCCAAAAAAAAATGTCAAAATTCTTCATCACCAAAAACCCATCCCTATCTCGATCGAAGATCACATCGAAATGCAGGTGCATCTGGAGAACTAATTAAAAAGACGGCACCACCCCCTGTCGGCCTCTCGAAGAGACTCGCTTCAGCGACGAATCCTCACAAATTTGCTCTCCGGTTACCGAACACCCCTAACCTCCCCCAACACTATCTCGCGATTCGTGGTCCGCGAAGCCAGCTAATCAGGTTCGTGGTCCTCGCACCCCTTACGCACCCCTTCTCCATCGAACGCATTCTCAACTCGGTGCACCGCATCGCGCGTCGCAACGTTAGCGCGAGTGTCGGATACCTGGAAAATTTGCATCGTTATCAGGCTCTGTTTCTCTTTTTCCCTCCCCCCTCTCTCTCTCTTTCTCTCTCTCTCTTTCTCCCCGCCCATTTTCGTACCTCTTTCTTCCCCTCCGATGATCACCCCGCGGGACCAGGGTGGTTCGACTGCTACTTTTCCCGGTGTCTCGCTTTTCCACCGTACCCCATCCGCCTTCGTCCACCCCCTTCTCACGGGGGTAGAACCGAGAGGAGGCGGGGGTGGTTCGGTATTCCGTTACAAGCATCGACGTATTGCCGGCCGTCGCGGAATGTATATTTTTTGACGAGTTTTCAGAGCCCCCGTGGGGAGGGGGTTGGCAACCCTCCGCCGATTGACAGACCGCGTCGGATGGGAACGAGGACAAGGATGGAGAGAATCCATGGAGCAGTTACGAGAGAAAGAGAAAGAGACAGAGGAGGAGGAGGGTAGTAGAGGTGCAGTGAATGCGCGCCTCGTCGAAAGAAAAAGAGGGCTCGGAATAGCGGCCGCTCTCTCCCGCGGGGTAGGGGGTTGGTTCTGCGCGGGTGTAGGGGGAGGGGGGTAGTTTGGTTCGGTGGGTGGCAGAGAGCACAGCGAAACCGGTCGCCAGGGGGTGTGTGCGGGAGGGTTGGAGAGCGGTGCCGGGAGGATGAGAAGCCGGAGGTGGAGAAGGAGGTGCAAGAGGAGGAAGAGGCCAGGGAGGAAGCCGGAGAGCCGTGGGAAGGGTGGCAACAAGAGAGAGAAACGGGGAAGAACGAGGCAGAAACAGAGAGGAACAGACAGAGGCAGACACCCGGTGGTGCTCGAGGGGGTGGCCGGGGTTGGGACGAGTCGGTAAGTGAGGGTGTAGGGGCGGGGGGAGGCAGAGAAAGAGGCCATAGATAGAAGCACGCGAGCAACGAGCGGGAGAGAACGAGAGGGATGAATAACTGGGAGAGAGGGGTTGGAAAAGCGGACGAGGGACCATGAGAGAGAGAGAGAGAGAGAGAGATAGAGTGAAAGAGAGAAAGAGAGGGGGAAGGGTTGAACGAGAGAGGAGAATGGGAGGATAAGGCTGTCTTTCTCGCGTTCAGACCACCTCCGTCGCTCTATTCCTACTCCTCCTCCTTCTCTTTCTGAGCGAGCTCGCCTCACCGTCAGCCTCGACCAGCCACCCTCACCCTCTCGTATCCACCCGCGAACTGAGGACAAAAATCAATATGAACGTGTAGCCATTTCTCTTTAATCTACCGCTTACTGGCTAGGAACCGAACCGAACTGCGTCGAACCAGAACCGGACTGGTCGTTCCGTGGCTTTCTCTCTTTCCTTCTGCACTCACCCCCTCCCCCCCGCCCCTCGCTTCTGCCATCGCCATCGTCTCTGCGTTTTCACCCCTCCTCCTCACTCACTCCTCTTTCCCCTCGTTATTTTCCTCCTGTATTTCCCTTTTTCTTTCGTCGACCACCCACCGATACCTCCCGATCGCCAGAGTCCGCGACGTCGATCTGGCCGGTTTCGAAATTAGTACCAGCCGGCGATCTTCTAATACCGGCGACAATTATTCGATCGTACAAATCAAGCATCCGTGTAATTATTAGTCGTGTTTGCGATGTGGGAAATATTGCTGTTAACGACAACGGCAAATCTCGGGTGAAAACTCGTTGTTTCCGAAGAAGGGAGACAAAATGTCCTCCTGCTTGCGAGAATTTCACTGCTCGCTACCGAACCGGTGTAAAAAAACACTCGTGAAGTAACATGTTTGAGTCGGAGACCTTGCAGGTAAATTGTAGGGGTTAACCTTTTGCACTCGGATGGTGGCTCTGTGTCGCCAGTAAAGCTTGCCATATTATTATTCACAACGGATTTCATATTATTACATTCGTCACAATTTTATAAACCGCTAAAAATTCAATTGTTTTTGGAGAAACCGGGATTAATTTTAAATGCACAATATTAACACATTGGCTGCCATGTCAACCATATATGGCTGACGGATTTATTTATACAGCTTCCAAAATAAATTTTTACGTTAATATATTCATTGCACCAAATTTTATTAATATCCAGAAAATGCAAGAAGTTTGACGGACCACTCGGTGTCATATATTTAACATTTTTAATTTTTATTTCATTAAATAAATGACTTCGATTTTATGGAATTTTTAAAGTTGCTGGATTGGCATGAAATTTTTATTTAAAAATTTAGTGGGTTGGTTAGATAAAAATTAGATTATTATAAAATTTCAACGAGTTAAAAAGATATATAGAATAAAAATGTTCAAGGTCGGAAGAAATATATTGAATTGTAATTAAAATGGCGTCAGGTGCAAAGGGTTAACATGCTTCCGGTATAGGTAAAATGTATGTTTCACGTAATTTTTGGTGATTGTAATCAAGTAGGGGTGGAGAGGGTTGGAACTACCTCTTTAGAAGGGAGTTTTCTTTGGTCAGACGTTTCCGGTCGACTCTGGTAGCTATAGGTGACGATTCTTCCCTCCTTTCGAGCGTCCTCCGCCTCTCTTCTATTTTGCTCTCGTTTCTTCCGCGCTTCACGTGCACGCACACATTTGTACAGCCATCCCCGATTGGTCGACGGACCGACGCACACGTGAGAAATCGAAGGATGACGATAACGTTCCGATCCTGGGTGACTGACCCTGGTGACGCGCGAATTTTTTTTCGCGAAGGGTGAGTTTAGGGGTGGTTTCTGAGGAAGGGTGAACTACGAACAACCCCTTGATCTTTTCATGTATATCTTAATGTATTTATTATTTGAAAACGGTGGTTTTACAGTTGTTGTTTCTTCGAGTTTGATTGAACTGTAATATTGTGAGCGAAGAGAAATAGGGGTTGAAAATTTGGTAATGATATTTGTAAGGTTTAAATTGAAGGGTTGGTGTTAAAACTGATTTAAATCGTTCCTTTGAAGGGTCAGATGATCTATTTACCAATTAGATAATCGTTCATTCATTATTTATACTTATTGCTTATTTAACTTTTTGTAATCAAATAGCGACTCTGAGGCGTCACTAACTATTGGTATCGCATTATTCAAAATCATTTTCTACATTATTAAATTTATTTAATCATTTTCTAAACATTCAAATATTGTATGAATCAATTGTTTTTTAAAGTGAAAAAAATTATATACAACAGAAATATTCTAGGATGGAAGAAATGTTTGGTTTTGCAGTTGAAATAGTTCGAAATGCAAAGGGTTGTTAACGTGGATCTAATTCTTTTCAGAAATGATTTCTCGAAGAAACAGAGAGAATGAAAAGTGTTAAAATTATTATAAATATGTTTCATTATAAAGGAACGCTAAAAACTGTTAACTGCAAATAAATGAAAATCTCATGAACATATTAATGATGAAGAACAAAGTATTGAAATAGAAGAATTCGCTAACAAATACTCGCCGCCATCAATTACTTTAAATTGTCCATAGTGTTCGCCGAGAGCGGTCCTCTGCCATAAGATACTCGCCAGGGTTCGTCTCGAGGGCAAAGGTCATCAATCTTAATTCTTACCCCAGTTTCGACAAACCACCGCCCTCGAATCTGAAAAGCTTCGGGGTCGGCGGGGTTGGCGGAAACAGTCGTCGCTTAAATACCAACGATTCCCTAATTAACCGGAGCAAATTAATTTCGTAATTCGATGCTCGGAGGGTTGCTGTTAGGGGTCGCGCCCCTCTGTAACAGATTCCTCTGCGGATAAATCCTCATCGGCACAATCACGGAGATCTACACTCGCTTTCCACTACCATCGAACGCGATTTCAATTGCTATACCAACCCCCTAAAAAATACTTTTCAACAATCTTGAGCACCATCCTATCTCCATCGGTAATCAACTTATAAAATTTATAGGATCTTGGAATTTGAAACATTTAAAGTAGACGAAACGTATATGTTAACAAAAATGGATATAATGTTCAAACATTCCACCTTTAATTTTATTTATAAATTACACAATTGTGTCAACGTTCTCTGTACTCGAAATGTGGGATAATAATATTGAAGAATTGGTTTCTCTGGAGGCGCAGAAGAAAGCGATAAAAATTATTAACTATGTTTGCATAAAAGGATTCATTGCGAAAACGTATATTAAATGAATGAAAAACAATTTTCTACAGAGTGAACATGGAAAAAGAATTCTGGGTTCGAGAACTCCTCCATTAATTAAAAATTGCAGTAATCGCTATACCAACCCCCTGAAAAATACTTTTCAACAATCTTGAGGACCATCATATCTCCATCGTTAATCATCTTATAAAATTTATAGGATCTTGGAATTTGAAACATTTAAAGTAGACGAAACGTATATGTTAACAAAAATGGATATAATGTTCAAACATTCCACCTATAATTTAATTTATAAACTACAAAATTGTGTCAACGTTCTCTGTACTCGAATTGTGGGATAATAATATTGAAGGATTGGTTTCTTTGGAGGAGCAGAAGAAAGCGATAAAAATTATTAACTATGTTTGCATAAAAGGATTCATTGCGAAAACGTATATTATATGAATAAAAAACAATTTTCTACAGAGTGAATGTGTAAAAAGAATTCTGGGTTCGAGGACTCCTCCATTAATTAAAAATTGCAGTAATTGCTATACCAACCCCCTGAAAAATACTTTTCAACAATCTTGAGGACCATCATATCTCCATCGTTAATCATCTTATAAAATTTATAGGATCTTGGAATTTGAAACATTTAAAGTAGACGAAACGTATATGTTAACAAAAATGGATATAATGTTCAAACATTCCACCTTTAATTTTATTTATAAATTACACAATTGTGTCAACGTTCTCTATACTCGAAATGTGGGATAATAATATTGAAGAATTGGTTTCTCTGGAGGCGCAGAAGAAAGCGATAAAAATTATTAACTATGTTTGCATAAAAGGATTCATTGCGAAAACGTATATTATATGAATGAAAAACAATTTTCTACAGAGTGAATATGGAAAAAGAATTCTGGGTTCGAGAACTCCTCCATTAATTAAAAATTGCAGTAATCGCTATACCAACCCCCTAAAAAATACTTTTCAACAATCTTGAGGACCATCATATCTCCGTCGTTAATCATCTTATAAAATTTATAGGATCTTGGAATTTAAAACATTTAAAGTAGACGAAATGTGTATGTTAACAAAAATGGATATAATGTTCAAACATTCCACCTTTAATTTAATTTATAAACTACACAATTGTATCAACGTTCTCTGTACTCGAATTGTGGGATAATAATATTGAAGGATTGGTTTCTCTGGAGGAGCAGAAGAAAGCGATAAAAATTATTAACTATGTTTGCATAAAAGGATTCATTGCGAAAACGTATATTATATGAATAAAAAACAATTTTCTACAGAGTGAATGTGTAAAAAGAATTCTGAGTTCGAGGACTCCTCCATAAAATAAAAATTCCAGTAATTGCAACAAAACTGGAGCTCTCTAGATATTTTCCCTCTTGATAATAATTTGATTAAGTCACAGGCAAATACAATAATCTTAAATTCAAAATCATCTGAGATTTTCACTGTTTTGTGATTCGCCTACCCATTTTTATTCACAAATGCATAAAATCCATGGGAGAAAAAACTTTCGCTTCGATTTAAAAGAAATCAATTACAGTAGAACTTCGATTGTCCATGCGAATAAGTAGAGAAAGACTGTTCGTAAAATACAACATTTATTTAGCTATAGCGTTGAGCTAAATTCTTATTGGATTGTAGAATAAATTGTGTAACGCACGGATCGATTTAGATCAAATTATTTCTTCATGGAGAGTATTCAAACAATAAAAAATTGAGACATTAAATTTGTTTAATGTGTCCTTCCTTAACCAGTTAACTGTGGCGATCTTTTTGCAAAGCGCGCACCAGTTTGTGTCGCGATAATCAAGCGATGACGGGTATAGTCGTCAAACACAGAGTATTTTTTTTATTTGTTTGTTTCATTTCGTCTTGACTTCTAAACATTCTAAAAATATTAAAATTTACAAATATAATTTAGTTTTCGCCAAAATTACAATTTAAATATCAAATTGTAAAAAAATTGTACGCATGACGGCACGATTACGATTTCCGTGGCCCCTACTTTGAAGGTTAAATTTGTGTTATGGCGTCATTTTAAGAAAAAAACTGTATATGTGATAAATACCAAACCGGCCGGGTTTAGCCGGTAAAGTAGATTTCCTGTTTTTTATAAACCAGCAAATATCTCGGAAACTATGCGAGATATGGCAAAATAACCTAACCTAACCCAACCTAATACGTCAATAATATTCACTAGTAATTGAGTTTTAATACATAGACATTTCTTGAGTCTCGTATAAGCAGTTGTGAACGGAGCCTTTACGTTTCCCCGACGATCATTTCGGGAGGGAGGCAGTTGTTCTGAAACTTCACCGAAATGTAAATATACTTGAAAAGTGCGCAGGTGATGAAAAAATCTCATAGGACATAAATTGTTGGAAATTTAATTTTCTGCAAAAGAGGTCTCTTGATATTTTGCCATATTTCGCATAGTTACCGAGATATTCGCACATTTATAAAAGAACAGGAAATCTACTTTACCGGCTAAACCAGGCCCATTCGATACCTGTGACATATACATTTCTTTCTTAAAATGACCCCAAGAACACAAATTTAACCCCTAAACAAGGGGCCACGGAAATCGTAATCTCCCCCGCATGACGAATATATTCGTCATGACACAAAATTCTGCCACATCTCCATGACGGATATAGTCGTCAAACACGCTTAACTGGTTAAACGCCAGATTAAACTGCGTTTAAAATCCCTATTTAAAGTTTGTCTCTTTACACGACATTGAAAACGTAAGAAAATGATTATTGTCATGATTTTGGAGTGTTTGAAAAAATGAGATAGCGAGATCCCATGAGAAATTGCATAAAATCCGTTGTTTACTTATGGCTCCGTGTTCCCAGGGTTAATTTTCTCTTAGGTTCTCGACTGTTTAACGTTTTTAAAATGAATGTCGCCATTGTAGTCCGGCGATCGGGAAAATCGCGAAGAAAGCACGGCCGCGCGTGACGGCCTCGGTTGGAAGGAAATGGGAAAAGAACGGGGAAAAGTGGGTCGCGATCGAAGTGAGAGCGGAGGACGAAGCGCGAGCCGACCCCGAAACGTCGCGGTTAATCAGATTACCAGCTAATTACTCGTTACGGCGTTAAACTTATCATTGGATTTATGCGACGGTGACGCGGTCAAAGCGGCGGTGCCTGAATATTTAACAATGGCCGCCGCGACGGTGGCGGCGGCGGCTGACCGTTGTGTCCCGTCGATATCGATTCTCGAACCGGGTCGATACCCGCCGATTCCGATCGGCCCCCTGTCATTTCACCATTAAATAACAAAGCGATTAAATAGCAAAATTTCCCGTGGATTATCAGGTCGAAGAAAATGTCTAGCCGCCGTCGCCGCGCCATTCTGGATTTTGATCCCGCACCTAATGCATCATTAGGATTAAAAAAAAAGAGCTATAGTCTCGCGTCTGATAGCTAGTACTACCACGTATTGATCGGCTCTTCACCATTTGACACAATTCAAGACTATTAGAACCGTCTGCGAAGCTAGTTCTTTCTTATTAAGCAATTACCATCGTAAGGAAAAATAGAAAATAATGGCCAAATTTGTAGATTCGCAGTAACGCTTCAATATTGGCATCTAGACTGTGGATCTTTATGCGAAAATAAAAAATGTATCCATCGTTGGCGAGACACTGGAGCCAAATATAAAAATTTCTTTCTTCTTTGATTTATCTTATTCAGTTGATACTATATAATTCTACACTGACGTTCTGTGCCCAGTTTTATCATAAATATAAAATAAAAATTGTCTGCAGTAATTGCATGAAACTGAAGCCGCATAGACATCCATTCCTCCTCGTAATAATTTGATTAAGTCATAGGCCATGTAATCATATTTTTAAAAACGTCTTATATTCTTTTTTGTCATTAATTCATAAAATTCACTGTCTATTCAAGAACAAAATTTTGCATCGATTTTCCATACGAATATGTAGAGCAAGACTGTTCGGATAATACCACAATTATTTAGTTTTGAGAGCTGCACTAAATTCTTCTAAATTGTGTAGCACACGGATCGGTTTAAATGGAACTCATTTCTTTGTTGAAAGTTTTGAGCACAATAGAAAATTCAAACATCAAGGTAGATTCGATTGAGACTGTTAAATTATTCTAAATTGCGTAGCATACGGATAGGTTTAAATCGAACTAATTACTTTGTTGAAAGTTTTGAGCACAATAGAAAATTCAGACATCAAAGTAAATTCTATTAAGACTGTTCGGATAATACAACAATTATTTAGTTTTGAGCGCTGAGCTAAATTCTTCTAAATTGTTTAGCACACGGATCGGTTTAAATCAAACTAATTTCTTTGTTGAAAGTTTTGAGCACAATAGAAAATTCAGACATCAAAATAGATTCTATTAAGACTGTTCGTATAATACAAAAATTATTTAATTTTGAGAGCTGAACTAAATTCCTTTATCTTTTAATGTTAATTTAATTTTCACAATAGAAAATTCATACATCAAGGTAGATTCGATTAAACCTTGTCTAAAAATCTCCATTAGGAGTTTCTCTTTTTCTACGAGATTTAAAAACGTAAATTATTTAAGAGCTAGTAGAGTATGATAATTATCATAGTTTTTTGACATTTCCAAGAAATAAAATAGCGAGATGTCATGAAAAATTGCACGAGGTCGTAAATGTGTAGGTGTACGGCCATTAACGCGCGAAATAAGAACCGGGCGACGAATTGCGAATCACTGTCAGCGTTATTTCTAATTATCCTGGTAATTAGGAGGCTCGAATCCTGGGATTTTGTTGGACGGTGACGCGGGTTGACGGTCTCGAGTGACGTCGGACGCCGATTTGACGAGTCCGCGCCGCGAAATTCCTCGTGGAATCGATTTCACCGGTGCCTGGACCACGCCGACGGCAGAACTGATTTTTCCTCATTTAATTAACCATTAGTCTCGCGGTCGGTGCCTATTCATCCACCGGAAAGTATTCACCGAATGTCATGATTATGCCGAACCTTATGCAAATTCTCCGAACCCGCGAAAAAAAACGACGCCGGCGTCCAACAATTCCACGATATTATATTCCATCACACTCAAAAAATTAAAAGTGTCCGGATGGCATTAACACTAGATTTACGGGGCCCGTCAAAATGACGGATTCAAAATTTTTTAATTTACGATTATTAAGAGTGTAAGGAAGCATCCGTGAGGAATTATTAAATAGATTTATATTTTTGTGTATATATTACAATAAAAATCGCTGAAGATCTAAGTAAATACAATTTTATTATTTTTATAAAGCAATGTATAATAATCAATTTTAGTGCTCCGTAAACCTAGTATTAAATATTCTGTTTTACAAGTCCGTTGAAATACTTATGCGAACGTAGAAATTGTTTATGGTATATTTTTGTGATTGCCTAGATCGCATTTCTTAATGTCCATCTTCTTAACCAAATTTGATTTCTGTCGGAAAACACTGTCATTATATTTCAAAAATTGGACATGGAGCTTCCAATGGCAGTGATTACTTTTATTTAATTTGTTAAAACATTTCTATTCGAATATACAAATGTCTGATGCTGTGATCGTATCTTTCTCGATTGTGTGCTACAAAATTGCTAATAAAACTGAACCATTTATTCGACTATTTTAACAAATTTTAATTTCTAATTTGCATCTTCTGCATTCTATTTCTCTCACAAAATACTCCATTGTACTAAAAATTAAATAAAAGTCTCTACAGTATCACTGGATCTTCTATAGATCATGCCGTGTCAAAAATGTTTTTAGTAATGCACAAATTAACGGAGTTAATATATTGTTAGTAGATTTAAATAAATAGGCTTCAATGGCTCCAATCTTTCTGTTCCATTTTCAAAACATTATGAACACACAAATTTATACAATGTGATTTAAAATACCTGTTCCATTTCCAAAAAATTATGAACACACAAATTTATACAATGTGATTTACAATACCTGTTCCATTTTCAAAAAATTATGAACACAGAAATTTATACAATGTGATTTACAATACCTGTTCCATTTTCAAAAAATTATGAACACACAAATTTATTCAATGTGATTTACAATACCTGCATCCCCTAATGTATGTCTCTCGAACTATATATTATTTCCCTTGTAAATAACAATTTTTGTATTAAAACTGAAATAAAAAGACTCCAGCGGCCCCTAATAGTTGTATTTAATTCTTTATCAATGATATATGAATCCACACACTTCCACATTGTGATTAAAATTGTCAGGAATGTTTTGCAGAAATTTTCGCACGAGTTACAAAACTGGCTTTGGCAATATTTCACGGTGTTCATTGAATTTCAAAGGGAACCCATAGTCGAACACCATGGATCGTCTCGTTTCCCATCGGCTGTTGCCGAATTCTATCGGCGACCGGCTTTCTAAGGGGAAGTAGAACGAGTCGATATGGGTCAGACCATATAATCCGCGTCACACTATCGCGATTTCGATAACTGGTGCGCGACAAGATAAGTTGAATCTTGTTAGCCGGGCCGCCGTTAATCTGCGCTCGGGAAATGATCAAGAGATTCATCAGCTATCGTTAATAGGCGGTCCATTAACAAAGCCCACGGTTTTTTAATCAATTTAAACAACTTTTAATCTCGGGAAACATCGACCGGATAGATATTTCGACTCGCGATATCAAATATTTACTAGCAGCCACTACCACCACCGACTCTCGCGCCCGTCCATTTATTTAATCGAAATGTTCCTCTGGATACGCTATTGCACTTCAATTAATTCCTACATAACTCGTCAATTACTATTTAGAACTCTTTGCCGACGGCTTTCAGCACACTTTTTGATCTCGAATTTTTGAAATAGACGCTCCCGATCTTCGCGTCGTGCTCGCCGAAATTTGATCAGAGAAAAATTTAATATTAATCTAATTTTTCAGTTCCAAAATAAAAATAATATTTAATAAAGACAACGATAAAAATTTCTTTCAGCACAACCTAATTTTTATTTAAATAACCCCTTAAATTTTTAATTAAAAATTCATCTGAGCTTTTTCCTGGGATTTTGGATTTTTATATTGATTAAATCCGTTTTTGCACAGTCTCCGGACATTGTCATTAATTATTAGACTGCGGATCTTTATGCAAAATAAAAATGTTCTTCGTGAAGTCACAGGAGCCAAATTTCTTCTGTTCATTAAAAATTTTATAGAGCTGAAAACAATATATCGGCATACTTAAATTATTTTATTCTCTCGATCGTTTTAAATTACATCCACTCACTTTTCCTATAAATGCATGAAATCCGCAGACTATTAATTAGATTCGGATGGAATTTTCCATTTAACATTTATTTCTTTATACACTTCATGAATCAGAATTGTTATTATTAAGACAGTCCTAATGTGTCGTTTTGAATAAACACAAATTCTCTTGGGCTTCGAATTTCCCATTTATTAATACTAATCCCTACGTATAGTTCATAAATTATTTCAATAATTATTCCTGCACTGTCAACCTACTAACAAACTGCTGACAATCCAAGCCATTTAACCCTCTGTCTACCAAGCGGGTCCATTGGACCCGACTGTATGTAGATACTGCGGTTATTTAAACTTTTAAAATTCTTGGGATCTTGTCGTTGCATGACTTTGTTACTTTTCTTATTTTTTATTATTTAAAGCTAACATTTTTTTTTATATTTACTACGTTTTGTGGTATAAATTTTCTATCGCATAATGAACGTTTTTTTTACGGTAGACAGATGGTTAAAGACATATTTATCACAAAAATTTTTTAGATCTGCAGATCTGCGAAATACTAAAAAATATCAATACCAAAAAATGTCAACCACAAAAAATATTTAAATACAATCAGTACTGTTTTTACTTCTACTTCAGCAATTAAAATTGTGTACGCAGCAAAACGAAATTATCACTTCTTCTATATTTTAACGAATAAACGATAAAAATGCCACAAATACAACCATAAAAATTGTCTCTTCGAATCTCTTCGAAATCGTTAAAAAATTAAAATGTCCAAATACATACTTATTCCGAGCAGTCTAAACATTTCCGATTTATCACTAGTCACCACTATATCATCCTCGAGGAACCTCCCACTCATTTTAACCCTTTGCGGACGGGAATTATGTTTACCGTACTTATCGACGGTTCGAATGTACAATTTTCTTTGGGAAATGAAATAGTGTACTGAAAGCTACGCATAAGAATTAAATGAAGGAGCAAGTGTTGTGTTTAGTAAAAATTTGTTTGGTGTTTTTTGAGAGTAATAATTTATTTAAAAAGTGATTTTTAGTCACGGAGTAGCAATTTTACTTAGGTGACTGTCTGCAGACACGCGTCCGCAAAGAGTTAGGACACTCCAACCACAAAACCATCCCTTATTCATTCTAAAAACCAATTCCTACTCGATATCCAAAACCACTCTTCCTCGATCTTGAAAATCAACTGCAGAACAATCTCTCCCAACCTAAAAAACAATCCTACCCCAAATCCTCAGGAACCACCCTTAAAATCGGAACACATCTGACTGCAACTCGAACTGCTCAGTTATCCCAGAAACAATGAACAACAGAGACCAGTGAGAGAGAGAGAGAGAGAGAGAGAGAGAGAGAGAGAGAGAGAGAGAGAGAGAGTGGGAGGGACATCAGTCCGAAAAAATTTGACGGTGATCCGTCGGTTCTCGGGGGTGGATTTCTCCATTGTTGCCGTGGGGGGTGGGGTTGGTTGGTCCGTATCGTTGGAAAAATAATGTACACACGCGAGCCGGAGCACCCTCTAATGCCTCTTAATGCTTATTCCGCTGTCGGGCCGGAAGTTAGCCCAGTTTTCTGTTTTCGTGCCTCACCCGCATAGTCCTCATCCACCCTCTCAACCCCCTCTTGGCCACCATTCACCCGTTGCACCCCTCGGGCAGGTGTATTTATATATACATTTTTTTCTTTCGCTTGTTTTGCACGAAGGAGCGGAAGATTTATCGGTGGAGAGCGATACCCAGCTGCAATATTCAGCGCTGGGAAGCTTAGAGCAGAGTGGGAGGGGATGCTACAAGGGTGGGAGAGAGAGAGAGGGAGGGAGGGGTGGGTTTACGTGGACAGCAGCTCGCCCTACGGTGTACGGTACTGTTGCTGCCACATATAGATTATTGATCAGGCAATAACTCAAGGACTAGTCGGGCCGCATATTACCACCATACCAGCCAGCCAGCCAGGCTAGCGTTCCGGCTAACGTTGGTACGCAGTAGTTATGCTAATTAAAGGCAACCTTTCTCTGCCCGCAGCCGACATAAACCTGGCCATAGCGGAGATCATTATGCGCACATGTGCCTGTCGCACCCGAAACGAGAACCACCCACCGAACCACCCTCTCCGCTCTGTGGACCGCGTTAACGAATTTCTTTTTCATTCTTTCCCTACACTGATACGCTTTTTTTCTCTCGACTTTACAATGGTTCGTACCATTCCCCCGCGCGGCCACCTTCGACCCTAGTTGGCTGGTTTCGGTGATTTCCCTTTTTATTTCAACCATCCCCACCTCGACTAGGCCTCTTTTGATTCCAACGTTGGGAATATGAATTTTTTGCTGGTGAAAACTGTTGGATTGATCCTTTGGCTTCAGGTATGCTGGACCTAGCTTGGTACAGTACTTTGGAAATGCAAGGAGAAACTATTTCAATAGGATTGAAGTCATTGTTTCAACCCCTGAATAGTAATATCTTCATTTGGAGTGATGTGCTCGAGGAATGGGGGTAACAAGTATTCTTATTAAGTTGTTTCAATCTTGTAGTTTTAAGTCTTTCAGTTCTAGCCCTCCGGCAATGAAGTTAGGAACTGTTTTAGTGACATTCGGTTTATTGTTTGAACCCATAAAATTTAACATCTCGTTGCGGTTCAAGTATTCGTGGAATTGTCTGAAGACAGCAAACGGACTATGAGCTTTAATGTTGTTACGTGCCGAACAAATTATTAATATTTTACTATTTTTGGCTTTATTCATCGGCAGCACTGTGGTTAATAACGCTAGTCGTTGTGGGACCACCCTAATTGAGCGCAGTGCGGCTTTGACATATTCAAAATTTTAATCCTTCTTTTATCCGTCGGCAACACCGGGGTTGATAACGATTTTCGTTGTGGGATCTCCCTAATCAACCACGGCGTGGCCTTTGACGAAGTATAGCTTAAGTTATTCCGCGGTAAATGTATTTAATATAACAAATACCCTTCTTGGAGTCAACGCCGTCCAAGACATGTAATTTCACGCGTCGCGAAGCAACTTTCCATAGTTATAAATAGATATAAGAACAATAGAGACAACGATGTCTCGTCCGTCACCTTTACCTAAATAATAAGCAATAGTATAAACAAACTCGTCAGTCGGGCCGTAGAACATAAAGCGAATATACCAACGACCGAGGAGAGGTTTGCCTATTCAATGTCATCATGTTAAAAAACAAATACAAGGGACACTATCAAAGTATAAAATACGATAACATAAATTCTTAGCAAATTTATCAAAATGAACCAACTAAAACTATCATATTCAAATACATCTGCTTTGAATTGAACACAGCAAAAGGATTGAAAATTTTCCACTCGTTATATCAAAGACAAATATTATATAAAAGACACAACAATACCTAAACATATCAATAGAACACAAATTCTTAACAATTTTACGACCTTGTTTTTTCTGACCATCGAATTATCATGCTCAGATGAATCTGCCGTTAATCCGAGACGATAAATGGCCGGAAAATTGTTGTTCGGTTGCATTAAGGACAAATATACCCGATTCGCAATAAAACTATAATACAGACACGGTTCCTCCCCACCCTTCCGCAAGCTCCGCCTCTCTCAGCCGACCGTTAGGTTTTTTAGCTTTCCGGTATATTTTTTCTTTCTTCTTCTTTTTTTTTTTTATTTAACGTTCCTTCTCCCGAGGCTAGAAAAATTCGCCGATAAGCGTACGCCTCTATCGGTTTTGTCCGAATATGAATACCTGAGAACCGAGCCTCGGTAATAATGCATCCACCCCGTTGCTCCGCACCCCGAATGTTCGACCACCCCTCTACGTCACCCGGCCATCGAGCAACGCGGCGGCACGAGCATTAATTAATGCACGAATTAAATGTTAAGCGACCGCCAACGGCGTCTAAATGTCTAATTAACTGGTTAAGTAATTGCCAGGTTGGAGTATCCGGTCACAATCGGGCCCGGCTCTAACGACGCCACCAATGGAAGATCGCGGCTCTTGTTTTGTCATGGGGGTGGTTTACGAGAGGGAGGGGAGGCGAGAATGTAGAAATACCCATGGAATCTGGCAATAATAATTTTTGCGTTGTCCGGTTAATTTCAAGTTAAGAAGAATTGTTTGAAAATTGGAGACAGAAGAGGATGTAGGGGTTGTAACGCGGTAAGAAGTCGAGGATGATTCAATTCAGAGGATGGCTTGCAGGTACAAGAATGTATAAATGTCCATTGTCTCTGGTAACACTGATCTTTGCATTGATCTGATCACTTTCAAACTGGGGGGAATTTTTAGAGTTGAAAATCGAAGACGGAAGAGGATATAGGGGTTGTAACGCGGTAAGAAGTCGAGGGTGATTTAGTTTAGAGGATGGCTTGCAGGTACAAGAATGTATAAATGTCCATTGTCCCTGGTAACACTGATCTCTGCATTGATCTGATCACTTTCAAGCTGGGAAGAATTTTTACAGTTGAAGATCGAAGACGGAAGAGGATATAGGGGTTGTAACGCGGTAAGAAGTCGAGGATGATTTAGTTTAGAGGATGGCTTGCAGGTACAAGAATGTATAAATGTCCATTGTCTCTGGTAACACTGATCTTTGCATTGATCTGATCACTTTCAAACTGGGGGGAATTTTTAGAGTTGAAAATCGAAGACGGAAGAGGATATAGGGGTTGTAACGCGGTAAGAAGTCGAGGGTGATTTAGTTTAGAGGATGGCTTGCAGGTACAAGAATGTATAAATGTCCATTGTCCCTGGTAACACTGATCTCTGCATTGATCTGATCACTTTCAAGCTGGGAAGAATTTTTACAGTTGAAGATCGAAGACGGAAGAGGATATAGGGGTTGTAACGCGGTAAGAAGTCGAGGATGATTTAGTTTAGAGGATGGCTTGCAGGTACAAGAATGTATAAATGTCCATTGTCTCTGGTAACACTGATCTCTGCATTGATCTGGTCACATTCAAACTGTGGGGAATTTTTAGAGTCGAAGATCGAAGACAGAAGAGGATGTAGGGGTTGTAACACGATAAGAAGTCGAGGATGATTTAGTTTAGAGGATG
This sequence comes from Sphecodes monilicornis, assembly GCA_913789915.3. Lineage (NCBI taxonomy): Eukaryota > Metazoa > Arthropoda > Insecta > Hymenoptera > Halictidae > Sphecodes > Sphecodes monilicornis. The sequence goes on along the minus strand of OU565293.1, from coordinate 22,356,000 downwards.
GCTTGCAGGTACAAGAATGTATAAATGTCCATTGTCTCTGGTAACACTGATCTCTGCATTGATCTGGTCACTTGCAAGCTGGGGAGAATTTTTAGAATTGAAAGTCGAAGACAGAATGGGATGTAGGGGTTGTAACGCGGTAAGAAGTCGAGGATGATTTAGTTTAAGGATTGGTTTCTAGATACAAGAACACATAAATGTCCATTGATTATGCTAATAATGATATTTGCATTGATATTGTTAATTTCGAGCTGTGAGGAATTGTTCGAGTCGAAAATAAAAGACAGAAGACAATTTAGAGGTTAGGACGCTGTAAGAAATCGACGATCATTTAATTTCTTAGTGTGATACCTTCTCTGGATAATTCAAAGTAGCTTAATGTTGTGAAATCGTAAATATAGATCGATAAAATAGCACTCGGGTGACGAGAGGGTGCGAGAGGGTTGATACACGAGGGTTCGTGTGAGGGTTGTTGGGGTAAATGATACACTCTCTCGCTACGACACGTGGACGCCATTTTATAAATCCGTAACATATTTTTATGGCACTAGTTATAGAGACACACTGAGTGGCGCTCTATAGACTGGCAACCCCTAAGGTCCTTTTTATGAAACCGTTACATGCTCGGTGATATAAAAATCAAAAAATATTCGAGAAAGCCCTACCGAGATACACCAAATAATGTTCTTTACCAATCTTAACACGTTGACTGCCGTGTCACGGAATATGGGTGACGGAATTATTTGTCCATATTTAAAAATTAATTATTACGCTAATGTAATCATTGTATCAAATTTGGTTAATATCTGGAAAACACAAGAAGGTTAAAACGTTACTCAGTATCACACATTTTAATTCTGTAATCATTATTTTATTAAATATATTGTTTCGATTTTATGAAATTTTTGAGGTCGCTGCTTTGGCAGTGAAAATGTTAAAATATTTAAGAACTAAAAATAAATGATACGCTGGTCCAACGCCAATTAAAAAATCTCAAATTCTCCCCAGCAACCCCCGAAGAAACCAATAAACAATAAAATCAACAAAAAGACAGTCACAAAAACGTTTCCACCACAAAATCCGTAATAAAACCTCTCCGCAATTTCCAACCCAGTGTCCAACACCATTGTACACCATTCTAAACTCACCCCATCCTCCAAAGTCACCCTTTCCATCCCTAAAATATTTACGAGCGGTATTAATTCTCCATTAAAAAGCCAGCTGTAATATGAAATTAATTACAAAGCGATAGTACCAGAGGGTTGCGGATTTCCGGACGTGGTTGTAGGGGATGAACAGACGCGGTGGCCGCGACTTTACAAACCGGGAGAGCATATTCCCGCGGACGGCCGCTGAATCTCTAAGAGGATTCACTCCGAAAAAAAGCGGGACAGGCTGAAGGAGTAGGTTGAGTGGGGGGCGGATGAAGCTTGCCGAGGAGTAGTGGGTGATGTCCGAGTAGAAGCGACAGGAGCCTTTCTTCTTCTCCGCCGCGGCGTTTTCCATAAGTGGATCGTTACGTCGATCCGCGACGTTGTATCGGTGGGGCGGAAAAAGGGATCTCCGTGGGGGTTGGAGGGATCGGTGTGGACCGGAGGGGGTTGGAGTATCAATGCGAAGTGGCCGTGGGAGGAGGGAAAAAAATGTATAATGAAAATACTCGAGCTTATAATAGCCGTGAAAGTCGGCCAAGAAATCCCGTACGAGCGGCACTCGGGACTCGTTAGCTCAGATACATGAATTTCATTTCATCCCCTAAAGCTGTGCTTGTCGTTTGACGTTGTTCTTGTTGTTTTTCTTGTTGTTGTTGTTGCTCTTGTTGTTGGTTGGCTCTTTCAGGAGAGAAGAGTACCTACCCCCGTCGATTATCCGTTACTCCAACGGAGGATTGTCTCGTCGCAGACCGGTATTAAACGCTCGACGGTTTCGAGATGTTTCAACGTAATTTTCTTCTTCTCCTCTCGTTTGTTTAGAAACGATTCCGCCGAATCGGCCGATCGTAATTGCTCGCTAATTGTTGCCTGACAACGTATTATTCGAGGAGTCGCCACTCCACCGAACGATTACTTTCGGAGACTATACTTCGCGGATAATGAGCAACTATTCCGCGAATGTGTAAATTGGTGGGCGAGTGCTCGGGTTTTCCTTAAATTGCCCTCTTTAAACTCTAGAACTTCAGACGCAGGAACATATAATTTGTAATGATTAGACTGCGGATCTTTATGCATTTATTATATGTCGAAATATGCAAAATATATGCACGATGTATGCAAGGTATATGCTAAATATATGTATAGGGAATGTATGTACGGATCTGTAAAATAGTAATTATTTTATTGTTTTAATTATTCTAATTTGAATTACATCATACAACAATAGTTTTTTCTATATTGTCGACTGTAAATTGATGCCTCTTGTCTGTTAAAATTAATTTATACGCTGAAAAAGAGCATTCTACATCACATGATGTCATAGGGGAATATTTAAATTTACCCCAATGATGTGCCAGAACGTCTCGTGGTCCTTCAACGTGTTCACCCTTCAAAATCTTGCTTATTTTTAATGATACATTAAAGTGCCCATTTCGTTTTAATACAGATTCCATTTTATGTGTAACCTTTTCTCCATAACTACCGGGTATACTTTTTAAATTTTTTGTAACTGTAGTTACCACATTTATAGATTCCGTTAGAGGTAAACCTATTGTTTCCAATTTCTTCATGGCCTCAGGTAACATTTGGAAATGGCTCTGAAGGAATGTTAAATTTTGTTGTAAATACTGGCATCGTAATGCTTCTTTCGCCGATTTAATTGACCAAGCCTCCTTTTCATCGAACGATTCTATGACGTCTTTTATTCCTTCTAAATGCGTTGCATTAAAAAATGCTGCTTCCAACCAGGTTCCCCATCTTGTTATTACAGGTTCTGGTGGCAATGGCATATTTTGTAATTCAATTTTATAAATTTCGACGCGCTATGGTGCTTTTAAAAATACTTTTTTAACAGCATATATTAATTTATTAACAGCAGGGAATTGCAGTCGCACTTCCTCAGCAATTCGGTTTAGTCCATGTACCAAACAGGTTATGTGCAACTTTGGCACATCTATCTTATTTATTCTGGCGTAGCATTAAATAGTCGAATATGTACTTATGCAAAATTCATGCATTTATGCAAGAAATATGCACTTATGCAAAACATATGCAATATGCAAAATTTGCAAAATAAAAAATATATTTTTGTAATAACCCAATCATGACGTAAATTTCTGTCCAGGTCCGATTGGTCTACCTGTTTTCTATAAAAATATACATTTGCATAAACATCCGCAGTCTAGTACTGATATTAGAATTCTTATTTCAACCCTTAAATTGCGTTTTCTCAATTTTACTATTTAAATAGTGGGAGAATGCGATTTTTAATAACGTTGTATATAATAATTCCAACCGTTAAATTACCTTCTTTAAACTCTAATATTTGAAAAGTATGGTAACACAATTTTTAATGATATTAAAATTCTTGTTTCAACCATTCAAGGTTAAATTCTTCTTCTTCTTTCAAGTCGGGTATTCGATATTAATTTAATAAACGCTAGTGTTCACATTTGTTGTATATAATAATTTGGAGAAGAAGCATCTTTTTAAACTCAATCCTTGTACATTGTGTAAAAGTAATTCAATTTTTCATAAATGTCTGCGATGTGGTAAAATAATATACATTTTCATTATTACGCACAAGGGGTGGCAATCGAAACAAAAACAGAGTTACGGAATTTTTACCAACCACAAAGATTAACTACTATAATATTAATTACTATAATTAATCCTTTGCGGACGCGTGTCTGCTGCCAGTCGCCCAAAAAATTTTAACGTTCCGCGTCAATGAATGATTTTTAAAGCAATTAATACTCTCGAAAAATATGAAACAAATTTTTACTGAACACAACACGTTTCCCTTCATTTAATTCATACACCAAACTCCTCGGCAAACAATTTTGTTTCACAAAAATAATTTATTCGACCCATCAAAAAATATGCTAAAAATAATCCCCATCCGCTAAAGGTTGAAAACAAAGAACAAGCACTGAGATGATCAGTGAAAATGTATCCTAACTACAAATCAAAAAACCGTATCGTTAGAGATAGATTTCACCCACGCAGAGACCATCCTCAGCAAGAATAAAAATTGGTTCAACTCCAGGACCTATTCGGTTCTACTTCCACGAGACCGGCAAAATTCAATTCGAAGATTTCGCTACACAGAAATTCGCTCCGTCGTATCGTGACTCGCCGAAAACCGGTCCCGAGAATCGACGCGGAAGGGCGTCATCGGTCGAAATCGCGCGAAACCCGAGTGTGCATCGAGCACTCGAGTCACGGGATCGATCGAGTAGAGTTAGAAGCGTTTAGACGGCCGTAACTTGCTCTCGCGTGGTCCGAGCTACGACGGATAACGCTCCAAGGGGTGTTTCCCACCTCCTCGAGGGGGTTGAAGCGCGAGAAAGTCGACGGTCATTGAGAAGAAAACGACCGCGGCGAAGGATCAAAGGATCAAAGCGTCTGGCGAAAAGCCGCCGGCCGAGACACGGGAAATCTGGGCTAGGAAAGGGGTTGTACAACGAAAATAGGGGTTGGAAACTCGAAGACGGATAATTAAGACTCCGGCACGAACAGTTGACCCGAGAGAAACCTGTCTCGAGACAACTACGAATTGAACGAGAAAGGAATTTCGAAAGAAAATTTGTTCGGGGCTGAAAAATTAGGGGTTGCGAGGGGGATAAAAATGGATTGAATCGCGCGGTGGTATTCGCAAGAAGAAGAGAACGGAATTGCTGGTCAAAAGGAACGAGAGATCTATCGACGATCGGGGGTTGAAGTTCAAGGGTCGAAGGGGGTTGAAGAAGAATCGACAAAGGAAAACGAAGAACGATGGAGAAAGCTGCGGCTGCTGGGACGACGGTGTCGGGATTGCTGGAAATTTTATAGAAATTCGATGTCGCGGTGTTAAAGATGAAAGGGGTGGTTTTTGTTTAAATTAAGAATTAAATGTAAATTCGACACAAATTTCTAAGTCGATCTTTAGCCATTGCTTTTAACAATCAAGGGATGATTGATTCAAAAGAACCATCGAATGCATTAATTTTTAATATGGAGACTGGAGGGGTGAGAACAGGATGAAGAGGGAGAGTCGACATTGCCTAGATTGCTTTGTATCTTAAAGAACTTTGTTCCGTCGCAAGGAACCGTACAGAGGGTATTTTCTTCAGATTTGTTTATGGCGTCTACGTGACTCTGAGGCCACTTTCAAGGATTAGGCGCTCGATGCATATTTGGTGACCACTCGAGCCATCGCCTAACTTTCGTATTTGTTTCGCCTCCTTAAGAGTTACGCGTCATGAATCTATCACTGACGAAGGATATTCCCGACCGAAAAGTACGGTTCTCGGGTTACCTAGCTTCGCCTTCGGAGGGAGTCGGGTACGGTCCCACGCTTTCCTCGGGACAGGCTCGCTTAGGGCCGATCTAAGAGTCATCAAGAATGCACTGATTGGGGCATGCAGAGCTCGGCAAGAACCAATCAGTGCACTTCTTCGGCATGGCAATGGGTGTCACCGTCTTGACACCCCGAAAAGGAGGACCGCCTTCACGATACAACGAAGGGTCCTCCCGAAACCGCGACATTCAGTCGGTCGCAATCAAACAGTCGAAGTCGAACCTTCGCTGGTACAGATCAATGAAAACGAACGAAGACACATTCGAACGAGACAAAGAGTCTATCGAAGTCGACGTCAAGTTCATTCAACGATCTCGTACAATCGAATCGATCAAGATTCGCAAAATTCAAATAGAGTTCATCGTCGCGAACCCCCACGCGTGTAAGGCAGGGCCTGCTAGATTAGCCTTACCGACGAATCCTCTAGCAGGCCTGGGACGAAACGCTAAACCTCAAAAATTCATAAATCGAAATAATCATTGAATCGGCTATCTAAAATTAATTTGGCGGGTAGTAAATCGGTGGTTTCAGAGTTGACGTGTCCGTCACAATCGGGCTTAAAATTTACAACTTTAAGTGGATACTAGGGTGGACTTAAGCTATACTTGGCGAAAAATTTTTATCGAGATACAAAGCACGACGCCCCCCAGAATGGTTCCTTTTGGTGAAAAAGAAAATTTGTGCAAAGTTTGAGATTGATCGAAAAAAAGGATCACGTGCCGCATTTAAATTGAAAATTTTGAAATTTTTGAAATTCATCGTAACTATAAAGTATTATATATCGTTGGATTTGTAATTTTTTTCTAAATAAGAATATGGAAAAATTATATGACCTCAATTAAAAAAAAATAACAATGACCTTGAAATTTCGAAAATTTGATTTTCAAAAAAGATTTTTTTTTTTGCCATAATATTTATCATATTGAACAGTGCAACTTTCTCCTCTGACATTTTTTCGTATAACCACAAATAACAGATATTTAAACATTTCCATTTATTACCTGAGAGAGTGAGTATGATCTGTCGGCGTCTGCCGCAGTCGTCTTTTTCTTCCCATGGTCACACATTTTTTCGGAGAAATTGTCGTGAGGTTGACAAGCAGTCATCGAGAGGTAGTTGTTTGGGAGTCATGGGTTAAGCACATTAACAGTAAGCCTAGATTGTAGCAGCCCAGTAACAACTTCAACCAGGTAGTTGGGACCAACCGATCAACGGGAACAAGAGTTTCTTGATCAATTAGATGATCTTTTCGATATTGCGCATGCTGATGCTTTAAATATGATCACGGTAGAGGAAGACAAGCAATTTCTTTTGAATCAAAGAAAAAAAAGGACGACCAGGATCGATGATTGGAGGAGATCGCAGTCTTTCCGAAAAAGAACAGAGACAAGCGCTTCGTGAAGAAAGAAAAGAGTTACGTCGAGTTCGAGTGCGAGCAGCTATGCAAGGTACGTTTTTCCAGAAATTATTCGTTTTAAAATAAAATTGTCGAAATCTATTTCTCTTTATTCATATTATTCACATTTTTTAGAATTAGAAGAAACAATCAATTTTACATCCGACGATGATGAAGAAAATCAGTAATTTAATGAGAATCCTGCGCTAGAGTCCAATGCGAGTGATTACGATGTAATGGAACCTGGTCCGAGCGAACCTAAGCGAAAACGCGGTTCAAAACAGGTTATTACGCTAAAGCTTGTATTTGGTGACCCGCTCTGTTCTTCCCATCCTAAAAGCGGATAGTCTTACATTAGAATATAAGAAATACTTCCATATTACTATTCTGTAAAATATGTTCAGTCACATATGTAGTACAATACAAAATTAAATATCTCTGTTATTTGTGGTTATACGAAAAAATGTCAAAGGAGAAAGTTGTACTGTTCAATATGGTAAATATAATGGAAAAAAAAATCTTTTTTGAAAATCAAATTTTCGAAATTTCAAGGTCATCGTTATTTTTTTTTTAAATTAAGGTCATATAATTTTTCCATATTTTTATTTAGAAAAAAATTACAAATTCAACGATATATAATACTTTATAGTTACGATGAATTTCAAAAATTTCAAAATTTTCAATTTAAATGCAGCAAGTGATCCTTTCATCCGATCGGTCTCAAATTTCGCACAAATTTTTTTCTCACCGAAAGGAACCATTCTGGGGGGCGTCGTGAAAAAAATTCGTTGGTCAAAAAATAAGGTCCACCCTAGTGGATACGAATCATCCGCACGTCGCTCTCGAGATTCGCACCGAACAAACTTCTAACACTCTGTGCTAAAACTGAAAGAAGTGATTCTCCTTTCTGGGAGAATAAAATATAAAATTCAAGAAAAATGGCTAAACCGTTCCTCAGTCATTTTTCTTAATAATCAAGAAATAGTTGATCAAAAAAGACTATTGTATTGAACTAATTTCAATAATATGACCAGAGATGATGAAGAAGGAAATGAAGAAGTGCCGTCAACAATGTGGAGAAAGCTGAAAGTCTTACAAAAATTCGAATATTGTACGGTAACATCGAAAGGGGTGAGTTTTCCTAAAAGAGGAATAAAATATAAATTTAAGAAAAACTGTGAAACTTCTCCTCAGCCATCGCTCTCAATATTCAATAGAAGATCGATCCAAGCGGACGATTGATTTCATCAAATTTCAATGCGATGACCAGAGGTGGTAAAACGAGGATGAAAAGGGTAACTCGTGGAAAAAATGCGGCAAGGAAAATCTGTAAAATTAGCACAATATCTGCGTAACGGAGGTACGATCGAAAAGAGTTATAAAACGTCGGTACAACGGTCGGCCGAAAACGCGGGGGTGGTTGGCGAGGGTGGCGCAGGCTTCTTGGTTCGACTTCTGCGGCTGCAACGAAACTAGCGGCCAATGGCGTAACGCAGCTGAGCCATTATTGGAAACTCGTTACATGCACGGTGCCCCACGTCGTTACAAAGGCGTGCACCACCCCCTGCAACCCCCCGGATCCATCGGCTCGCCACCCCTGCGGCCTCCGTTACACAAGTACCCGGCAGAAGCAGCTACGTCGCCGCCGTTAGATCGCACTCTCCGCCTTCTCTGCACCAACCCCCGCCAACCTGCTTTCTGCAACCACCCACCCCCACCCCCACCGCCTCGGAACTTTGTCTTATTCAGTTCTACCTACTTACGTAGAATTTTCTCTACCCCAGAAATAAGGCACCACGACTGTTGCCTCGCTTTCGTTCATGGTCATGGGCGACCTCGGCTTTCCTATTTCTCCCGAGGATTTCTTTTTTAACCCCTTGCCGTATTTTAGCGAGTCAGACTCGCGATGAAGATTTTCAACATAGTCAAACAAATATGAATTTTGTCTTTCTTTTTAGACAAAACTAAATGGCCTTTTTTGTACACAATATGTAAGCATTAATGCAAATGTAGCCAGACGAAAAATATAAATTTTCTTTCATCATCTGCGAAATTTTTGGGGATGAAAATGTTCTAATCACTGTAATCGTAAAGAAAGTGGTACGGCAAGGGGTTAAGGGTGCTTTCAGATCGACGATTTATTTATTTTAATCTGCTGTGACGTGGTTGATTTTTTAGAGATCGATTTTTGGGTTCATTTTACTTTCTTTTAGACTAAACTTCTCCACTTATAAATTTCTTTACATCCTCAGTGGTTTATTACAAAATTTGTAGTTGATTTTTTATTTGCTACGCTTTCGCTTGCATGGAAATTCATTTTTGTGGATATTTAAGTTTCTTTTAGTTCTGAATTTTTTAAATATAAATTTCATTACACCACAAATTGGAGAATTTTCTAGATTTGTAATTTGAGTCTTCCCCACGATTTTCTTTTCCCCCCAAATTTTGCAAGTTAGTATGTTTCTTCTTACGTCAGATATTGCACTACAGGATTTCCTTAATTTAAGATATTATTAACTTTTACAGCGACTTTCTTCTCTTTCTATAATTTACTGCTTCGAGATTTTTCTACTTATCTTAGAATATTTGAAAAATATGTTCATATGTTAACATATTGAAAGAAGCGTAAACACAAACGAATAACAGAAGTGTCAAACAAAATCTACGAGAAATTGGCGATTAAGACGCAAGATCGGACGAGGCGTGCATGATTCAACGACATTCGTTTCAGACTCGATAATAGACTATACAGATTGGATTGATTTCGATTCAACGACCGCATAATCCAATCAACATGTCGAGTCGCTCGTTTGCTTTCGGGAGACCGTCTAGATCACGGTTCACCAACCTTTTCCAACTCCCAGCCTCCATTTTCTACATCCTTTTGTTCTAAACTGTTTTTATAATCAAATTTACCGGGCTTCAATTCGTCAGTATTCGAATCTTGAACATTTCGGATCGAAAATGAACGGAATCAAATAATCACAAAGTGAAAACAGATATTTGTTTAAATCTTGGAAATTTATAATATTTACAAAATCCAGTAGTTATCAAGGCTCAACTATAAAAATAAAGGAAATTATTATATTACAAAGGCAAGTCAAATAATTAACTTTGTATTATTAACATGGGGTAAGTAATTCCCAGTAAATTAAAGACAATTATTATTAAATATTCCCAGTGAGTTAAAGACAATTCTTATTAAGTATTTCCAGTAAATTAAAGACAATTCTTATTCTTCTTATTAAGTCTAGAACATGTCTCACAAATATGACAAGAATTAACAAAAAAAAGCGAGCAGCGTGCACCACACATAGAATTTAAACAACAATCGAATGCTTCGAGGAAAAAATTTAACAAATTCGGAAGTTACGATTAATAGTCTCGGTCTGTGAATAGTTGAAATGTTCAGAATCCAAAAAATATACAAAGTTGGAAAATTTGATGATTACGTCCCCAGAATTATTTTTAGTGGCCATGTTGGAGGACTATGGTTCCCTATGGCTAAAGATCGTCAGGTCGTAGCATTTTCACGAGGTCGATCTACAGGGCGACGAAGCCTAGTTAACGTAACCGTCGATAACAAACCCGTCTAATGAACAGACGTTCTGCAGGAACGTTCTGTAATCAACGGGACTAAATAATTTGCGAGCGCGCTGGCAAAAACGGCTGGTTAAACGCTCGAGGCCAATCAGCCATCTTTCCTTCGACTATCGATACATCGTAACCGCTCGAACAAAGAAAAAGCGTGTGACGATAAATTCAGCTGGATCGTTTTTTCCTTAGTAAATCAGCCGATATCCGTAATTACGATCTACTGTACTAATTTATCATCATTTAAACCAACTGTAATTGTTTCTTCGATCCAGCATTGAAAAGCGCGGGAATTTCAAATGACCAAAATGGCTGTAGATATATATTGCCATTCAAAAATCCTCGCCGCTTCTAGAATCGACAATGTTTTCAATTTTCGACACGTTTGTTGCAATCTAGGTGGCGTATTATCGACATTATAAATCAATTCTCGACAAACAAACATTTTTGCTAGACATTGTGCTGTTTTTACATAAAACGAGACTAAAATGTATTTCCTTTGAAACGAATGAATGTTTAATATTCTTCAGGTTCCGACCAATGTTCAATTAAACCAACTGTTTAATTATTTCTTCTGTAATTGTTTCTTCGATCCAGCATTGAAAAGCGCGGGAGTTTCAAATGACCAAAATGGCTGTAGCTAAATATTACCATTTAAAACTCCTCGCCGCTTCTAGAATCGACAATGTTTTTAATTTTCGACAAGTTTGTTGTAATCTAGGTGGCGTAATGTCGACATTATAAATCAATTCTCGACAAACAAACATTTTTGCTAGACATTGTGCTGTTTTTACATAAAACGAGACTAAAATGTATTTCCTTTGAAACGAATGAATGTTTAATATTCTTCAGGTTACGACCAATGTTCAATTAAACCAACTGTTTAATTATTTCTTCTGTAATTGTTTCTTCGATCCAGCATTGAAAAGCGCGGGAATTTCAAATGACCAAAATGGCTGTAGCTAAATATTCCCATTCAAAAATCCTCGCCGCTTCTATAATCGACAATGTTTTCAATTTTCGACAGGTTTGTTGCAATCTAGGTGGCGTAATATCGACATTATAAATCAATTCTCGACAAACAAACATTTTTGCTAAACATTGTGCTCTTTTTACATAAAACGAGACTAAAATGCATTTCCTTTGAAACGAATGAATGTATAATATTCTTCAGGTTCCGACCAATGTTCAATAAACAATCAACCTGTCGTCAGAGAGAACGAACATGCAATTCAATCTCATCGGTGGTTTTCAATCGTTTCCAGCAGGGGTATAAAAATGCTCTCGAATCTTCTACACAAAGTGAGAAATCTATTTTATTGTATTGTTCTTCATGTATTGCAAAGATTTAATGTATAATTATATTCTACATATTATCAGTGAATTTAAAGTGAAGTAAAAATATGTTGTGGCCCATAATTGAAGATCAACCACCAAAACCGTAACAAAAATGTACTTCGGAGCAGGAACCATTCAAAAATGGTGGCGGAGGCGGGCGAGTATCGAGCACGGTGCTTCGTTTTCGCGCCTTTCAGCACCGGGAAGTGGAAGAATCGTCCCCGAGCGTGCTGTAAGCTTGCAGAAAAGCGAGGGGTTGGTTGTATAATGCGAGGAGCGAGCGTCTCCGAGCGATATCAGTGATTTTTCACGCGAAGGGAGACCGACTTCCATCGCAGCCTACTAAATAAATGCGATGGAAGCACGTCGAATCAATCTTAAACCGTGCCCGCGGACCGCTTCGACGATGTTCGAGGGTTTAAGTGAGTTTGAACGACGCCGTCACCCCCGTCAACCACCCCACCAACACCCCCCGACAACGTCGTACAACGGTGTGTGAAATATTATTGCGACATTTATCTCGGAACGCGGAGACTGTCTGCGAAAATCGCGGCTTGTAATTTTATTCCCGGAATTTAACCCCGTCACAACCGTTTTCGATTTTTCAAACCTAAAATCGGGCAGAAGTACCCGCTTTCATGCGTTAAAATGTTTATCAAAAAATAGATGAAAACAATGAACGTTAGAGATCGTGTCGGAGTTGGAGATATTTTGATTAAGTAGCTGGAATTATTTTTCCTGCGGCCATCTTTGATTATGAGCTGATATAAAATAAGGGATGGAAGTTTGCATCGGTAAAAATTAGTTGGACATATTCTCTGAACCATTTAGAGTTAACACTGAACAAAAATTAAACAGATAAAATATAGCGATGTTTTAAAAAAATATCTTCGGGTTACATTGTAACATTGAGTTGTTACATTGAGCTGATATAAAATAAGGGGTGGAAGTTTGCATCGGTAAAAATTAGTTTTCTCTGAACCATTTACAGTCTTCTCTAACACTGAACAAAAATTAAACAGATAAAATATAGCGATGTTTTAAAAAAATATCTTCAGGTTACATTGTATAGAGGGTTGAAGACATTATAGAGGGTTGGAAATATTAAAAAGTGTTAAAGAGGGTTGAAGACATTATAGAGGGTTGGAAATATTATAAATTGTTAAAAATTATAACTGAGTGAGCACAGACCGTGGAAACCAAGTTTAAATTTATTTCAGAGTTAGACTTCACTCATAATATCTATCACCTTCCTAAATAAACAATTAAAAGAAGAACATGAAGGATGAACGTCTAAAAATTGAATAATCGTATTCTTATTAATCCTTTGAAATTCTTTCTCACTTACCAAAAAGTACAATATAAAAATCGAACATTGAATTTATTATGAAGAATCATTAAAAAATAAAATTGTTTAATAAACTATGCTACTAGAAGTTGCTAGAGGGTTAAAACCAAGTAAAATCTTGTAAGACCTGACCAGGAAGCCTATTTATTTCGCAGGGTCCTAACGTCTCGCGAAAGTAAATCAGATTTAAGGGTAGAAATGGTCGGGGGTTGATTCCACCCTCGGCGCAGAAAATTCGCCAGTTTCCCATACTTCCTCAGCGGAGAATTTCATCGTCGGAGTCTTTCAACCTGCCGGCAATTAACGTACCATGTCTCGAGTGAAACTTGGACCATCAACGACTCCGGTGGACGATGCTGGAGTGGGGATGATAGTAAAGAGTTTAAGCGCCCCTTAATTCGCAAGACTCACCCCCGCGAGAGACGTGGGAACCGAGAGGGATGTCCGGCGAAAAGTTTCCAAAGCACCCACCGACTAATCAGATCAATTTTTCGATAATGAAGCGTTGTTCCGGCTGCTTGTACGAGGCCTGGACACTTTCGTCGTGGGGGTGGGAGATAAAGAAAACCGGGGGGACACTTGCCCGAGAAGTGTCCGTGTTTTAAAATGTGTCTCGAAAGTCGTTAATGCCTTTAGAGCGTCTTCGTGTTTTCTAGATATCCAATGACCGGCTGTGGACGAGGGAACAGGGGTGGATGAAGGGAAACTGACGGTTTTAGAAATGTTCTGTCCATCCCTGTAAAAGAATTTATCGACTGACATCATTCGGACGCTTTCTCGTCGCCACCAGAATTTTTTATTCTTGGCTGTACAGCACTGAAATACTAATTATATGTTTAATAATATCAAAAAGCTTGCAACAAGCTTGCCATTGTCCGATAAGGGTAGCGTTGGGTGAATAAGAGGAACTGAAAATCATCCCCTAAGTGAAATCGGTGGATTACAAATGATTTAGATGCTTTTCTGTTATTTTCTGAATACTGTGCAGTTCTAAAATATTTTTGACATACACTGAAATTTTTCAACCCCTAAAAGAAGATCGTTTGAAAATTTCTTTGTCTCAAAATGATCGGCTGTGGACGAGGGAACAGCGGTGGATGAAGGGAAACTGAGGGTTTTAGAAATGTTCTGTCCATCCCTATGAAAGAATTTATCGACTGACATCATTCGGACGCTTTCCCGTCGCCACCAGAATTTTTTATTCTTGGCTGTACAGCACTGAAATAATATTTTAGAATTTTTATTTCTGGTCCCTTAAAAGTCCTAATCCGACGATTCTTCTTTTATATGTTTAATAATATCAAAAACCTTGCAACAAGCTTCCCATTGTCTGATAAGGGTAGCGTTGGGTCAATAAGAGGAACTGAAAATCATCCCCTAAGCAAAATGGGTGGATTACGAACGATTTAGATGCTCCTCTATTATTTTCTGAATACTGTGCAGTTCTAAAATATTTTTGACATACACTGAAATTTTTCAACCCCTAAAAGAAGATCGTTTGAAAATTTCTTTGTCTCAAAATGATCGGCTGTGGACGAGGGAACAGCGGTGGATGAAGGGAAACTGAGGGTTTTAGAAATGTTCTGTCCATCCCTATGAAAGAATTTATCGACTGACATCATTCGGACGCTTTCCCGTCGCCACCAGAATTTTTTATTCTTGGCTGTATAGCACTGAAATAATATTTTAGAATTTTTAATTTCTGATCCCTTAAAAGTCCTAATCCGACGATTCTTCTTTTATATGTTTAATAATATCAAAAAGCTTGCCATTGTCCGATAAGGGTAGCGTTGGGTGAATAAGAGGAACTGAAAATCATCCCCTAAGCGAAATCGGTGGATTACAAATGATCTAGATGCTTTTCTATTATTTTCTGAATACTGTGCAGTTCTAAAATATTTTTGACATACACTGAAATTTTTCAACCCCTAAAAGAAGATCGTTTGAAAATTTCTTTGTCTCAAAATGATCGGCTGTGGACGAGGGAACAGCAGTGGATCAAGGGAAACTGAGGGTTTTAGAAATTTTCTGTCCATCCCTGACGATTCTTCTGTTATATGTTTAATAATATCAAAAAGCTTGCAACAAGCTTGCCATTGTCCGATAAGGGTAGCGTTGAAAATCATCCCCTAAGCGAAATCGGTGGATTACAAATGATTTAGATGCTTTTCTGTTATTTTCTGAATACTGTGCAGTTCTAAAATATTTTTGACATACACTGAAATTTTTCAACCCCTAAAAGAAGATCGTTTGAAAATTTCTTTGTCTCGAAATTAGTTCAAGGGTCTCGAATGGAAACTAGTTAGAATAGCAGGAACTCGGCGCGGCGGTAGCATATTTTCTCGTGCTCATTCATGCTCGACGGGGGTGGCAGGAGGTTACGAGGGGGTGGGAATTTTCGCGGTCGCGCATCAAAACGCCGCCAAACAACGCGGCGACGCGATACTGTCGGCGGTGGCATGCGTCTGACAAGAGCCGACGAGTTCCCGCGGTATCTCGAGCCGGCCTCGCATCAAAGAACACGCGTGCGATAGCAATTAATTTCATTAGTAACGAGGTAATTAGTTCGAGCGCGGCGGCGCGTTGTTTTCCACGATACGAGCCGCGGCTTGTTACTCGAAACTGCCTGCGCAAAATCTTCGCTCACAGATTCGACAAGGCAGATCGATCCCTTTCTGTCCTACTCTTCATCGAGGGATGCTGTTTAACCCCCTTTCAACCCCTGACTGTTCCTTGAACCACGTAGAAATATTGTCAACTTTATGTATCAATTTTATTCGGCGAAACTTGTTGCGTTATCAATCGGCCCGTGGATTTTCGTGAATTTATAATGTTTGCAAATAGAGGAAAATGTAAAGAAACATATGTTGGTAAAGATTATATAATTTGTTTGCGGATTTTATGCATTTATAACGAAAATGACCAGATAAAATGTAAAGCAATAAAGACATTTAAAAATTTTAGGGATACCGTGTAATATCTTCTTACTTATTATTATTATTAAGAAAATAAATAAATATACACGTAGTTCCTGTAGTTTGAAGTTAATGCAGACAATTTTTATTTTCTATGTTCGACACTGTGCATTTATTAACACTCAACCTACCACGGACAAATGACCGGTTTTATATTTTCAAATTATTTAAATTATAAAAATTAATTTATCGAATATTATGGAATAAATTTTCTTATCCAAGCATCTATTATATTGAAATTACAGACAACCTCAATAAATTTAGTGTTGCCATTTCTGTAAGGCAACATTTACTAGATACTTTTCATGCTTGGTAGGTTTAGTGTTAAGCCTTTTTTCAACCCTTAATTGTTCCTTGAACGATGTATAAATTTTTATATCGATTCTACTTAGCAGATGCGTTATGTAAAACATTTAATCCCTTTCTGTCTGTGTTGCACAATGATCTTCTTTAAAACGCATCACTATAAATTAAAGCGTACTCTGATCGTTTAATGTATGGAACAAAAATGGTTGCAGTATCATCCCAGAATCTTTTCTAGAACTATTCCCGAGGATCGTATAACGGTTGAACGACTCTCTCTACATTTATCTCCGAATTTCGTACAGCAACAAATGCAATTCATCCCCCTATTCGTCCCAAACTTTCACGTCCTCCAAACCCACCCCCATCCAATCAGGCTCAGTTTCCCTAAACATAACCTCAAACTATTTAAAAAGAAAAAGAACACCGAGGAAAAAAGAAAGAAGAGAGGTAAACAGAAAAAAAAACATCGAACGAAAAGCGCGGCAATATCCGAAATCTAAGTCGAGCAGTCCGTTTTCCACCCCTCCCGCCGAAGGAAAAAATCGACGAATGAAAGAAACGAGCCCCCTGATCCCCGACGATAGCTCCGCCCCAATCAACGGGCAGAAAATCAAAAAAAGAAAAAAAAAAGGAAGACGAAGGACGCGAAGAGGAGGGGGCGAAAAATGGGAGGAAGGAAGAAAAGGGACAAGAGAGTAGACCGCTGGGAAAAAAGATACAAAACCGCGAGAGGGTGGGTTCCGATGGGCAGGGGGTGGAGAGATCGATCGGCGTCGGAGCGAGGAAAGAGAGATAGAAATAGTGAGAGAGAGAGACACAGAGAGAGAGAGAGAGAGAGAGAGAGAGAGAGAGAGAGAGAGAGAGAGAGAGAGAGAGAGAGAACGAGAAAGAGTGAAAGAGAGAACGAGAAAGAGTGAAAGAGTGAAATAGAGGAGGGGGGAGAGAGAGATGGAGGCTAAGTCGGACGAAAAACGTCGGAGCCACGTCGAAGTAGCGAGGAGAACGCGACGAACGGGGGTAATCTCGCTACTCTTCGGCCGCTCATTCGAATCCCACGCTAAATTTCAATCTGACGTGTACAAAAGTCGGTCTCTCCGCACCCCCGTACCACACCCGAACCACCCCCTACCGCCTCCAACCCCGGTTTCCAACGGGTTCGGTTCCTCGTGACACAGGAGCGACTCGTGCTCGAGGCAACGGTCCATTTCTGTGATCCTCCAGTCCCGCTTCGCCACCCCTCTCGTACAATCCATCCCCTTCGAACATCCACCCCCTCGACGTACACATGTGTGCATCAGTCCATTTGAATCTAGCCACTCTAACGCCGACGGAAACCTCGGCAGAAGTTCCGCGAGTCCAGGGGGTGGGACCACCCCCTCAGATTGCTCGTTCGATCTTTTTTTTTTCGCGATCCAAACGATCAAGAGGATGTTCCGGAATTTTGCTGTTTTCTTAGGAGGCAGGTTGAGGCTGGTCGGAATATTGGGGGTTGCTACCCTTGGATAGTTTTGGGTTTCGAAGGTTTTTCAAACGGTGACAATAATGGATTTTAATGTTTCATCGAGATAGGTCGAGGGTTGTTGGAGGAATTTGTGGGAGAACAAGAAGGGGTTGCTAACCTTACGATTTTTTAACTATTTAGCTCTCTATAACAATGATAATTTTATGCATTCATGACAGAAATGAGTAGGTGTAATTTAGAACGGTAAAAACATTAGAATAATTTGAAAATACTGTTATATTGTTGTCATCCGAGAAAATATAGGAGAAAAGAAACTAAATTTGTTGCAATTCAAGTAGAAAATTTTTATTTTGCATGGAAGGTCCGCTGTCTAGGAATTACATAATTTTTGTGTGTCTATTGTGCGAGTTTCGCTAGTAAGAAATATTTTTGTGAAAATGGGGTAGCAGAAAGTCCTAACTCCCCCTACAGTGGAACATTTTCCAAATTCCCAAAGCTTCTTCTTCTCACAACCACTAACGAAAATGAAATTTTGCTCGCAACTCGTGCTTACATTTTTTTAACTATTTAGCTCTCTATAAAAATATTAATTTTGTGCATTCATCACAAAAACAAGTAGGTGTAATTTAGAACGGTAAAAACATTAGAATAATTTGAAAATACTGTTATATTATTGTCAATCGAGTAAATATAGCAAAAAAGAAACTAAATTTGTTGCAATTCAAGTAGAAAATTTTTATCGTGCATGAAGGTCCGCAAATGTCTAGGAATTAGAGAATTTTTGAGTACCTGTTCCCAGTTTCGCTAGTAAGAAATATTTTTGTGAAAGTGGGGTTGCAGAAAGTGCTAACTCCCCCTACAGTTGAACATTTTCTAAATTCCCAAAGCTTCTTCTCCTTACAACCACTAACGAAAATGAAATTTTGCTCGTAACTGGTGCTTACATTTTTTTAACTATTTAGCTCTCTATAAAAAGAATAATTTTGTTCATTCATGACAGAAATGAGTAGGTGTAATTCAGAACGGTAAAAGCATTAGAATAATTTGAAAATACTGTTATATTATCGTCAATAGAATAAATATAGCAAGAAAGAAACTAAATTTGTTGCAATTCAAGTAGAAAATTTTTATTTTGCATGAAGGTCCGTTGTCTAGGAATTAGAGAATTTTTGAGTACCTGTTCCCAGTTTCGCTAGTAAGAAATATTTTTGTGAAAGTGGGGTTGCAGAACGTGCTAACTCCCCCTACAGTTGAACATTTTCTAAATTCCCAAAGCTTCTTCTCCTTACAACCACTAACGAAAATGAAATTTTGCTCGTAACTCGTGCTGGAACAACCAGCTTTTCGGCTGGGTCATACAATTTTTCCACGTCCATGTACTTCACGTAACAACCACCGGCCACGTCATAATTCATCATACTCCCTCCTCACGCAGGTAAATAAAATAGATACTCTGACTCGCGCGTCTCACAGATGACAAGGGTTGTTCAGGAACATTAGGGGATGCCGTGACACCAGGGGTAGCAAACTCTAAATACTCCACAGGCATTAATCATGTAGAACAAGAGATTCGGTCTAAACAGGATGATTTTGAAAGTTGGCTTAAAGGGGTTGGCTACATTCATATTCAATGAAGAAAAATCGCAAGGCATCCGTTGTCGTTGAAGCTTCTGCGGGGAATAATTTACCCATCGTTCTTCATTCTGGGAAAATCCTAGGGGCGACCACCCTCTCGCACAATTTTGGCCCTGGCAACCCTGTTCTACCGTTTCCATGTTTTACACACCCAGAAAATACAATAATCTACTGTTATTTAGATCAAATTCCTGATATATGCAATTGTCAAATTTCGAATAAGAATTCCCTCAAAATGGAACATAATTCTTTCGTTAAAACATATAGTACTTACACAGCTTTTAATATTCATATTGACAGACAAACAACTAATAGATCCCTAATAGGACAACAAATATTTTTACAATTATATAAATTCATAAAATCCTTCCTCAAATTATTCAATATCAACAAAACCTTCGAACCTTGATTTCAGACTTTCTAAAGCATACTAGATAATTCTCAATAAATAAAACATTGTATAACACACATAGCGCCCCAAGTAAATTCCAAATAAAGCTTCCCAATTTACAAATTACCCAGAGAGTCCGTCAAAAAATAAAAATTCACAATCCACGGGCGGCCCGAAGGGTCAAGCTACATCCCCCCCCGGGTGCAAACCCATCCCTATCCGGGTGCAGCCCACCCCCGACTGCACAGGAATGCGAGGGCAGCCAGTTCGCAAAAACGGGAGACAGGGGTAGAGGCCGATCGAGAAAGGTCAAGACGAGTTTCGTCGATCGCGACCGTAACTTTTGCCCGATAACGTACGTGTGGGGGTGCGTGCGTGTTGCAGGCGATCCACCCACTTTGCCTGGAGTCCTTTTAAGCCGGTACCACCCCCGATAGCGTCCCTTCGATAAAGAGACCCAGGCAATCCTCGGTGTATCGGCTCGCGTACACATCTTGCACATCGTCAGCGAGCGCACCTAATTAAACTTCGCCAACCACTGCACCATACAGAGAGCGAGCGAGAGAGAGAGAGAGAGAGGGGGGGGAAAGAGAGAGAGGAGGAGAGAGAGCAACGTTAGACTTTCATTCGGTCTTTCTTGCATCGAGCGCAAAACCCCCTGCCACCCCTAAACTCGACTCCGCTCTCGAATCGAACGAGCTTCCGGGCTCCTTCCGCGAATTGCAGCGGGGAGGGAGGATTTTTGAGCCTGTATCCGGCCGACTGATTTTATTCCATCCTTCCACCGACCCTCCCACACCACCCCCTCGGCCCTGATTCAACGGTCTTCCGCGTCGTTTTCTATTAGGAGAACGGGAACGCCGGGGAAAAATGAAAGTTCGAATTCGTCCCGTTACCCAACGGGAAACTTCCCATTTTTCGCGGGACGATCTGCAGGAGTCCCGCTTTGTCGAGACTCCGGATGAATTTGGTTCGGTTTCTGCTATGGGGTGGGGAGAACAGCGACGAATTTATTGGGCGATGGTAGGGGTTAACGACGGGAATTTGTTATTGGATCTTCGCGGTTCGGTAATGGAATCTTGAAAACGACATTTCGGGCCGAGAACCCGGTCCGATCGATGGGGGATGAACTTGGATCGAACCGACGGGTTGAAAACGCGG
This sequence comes from Sphecodes monilicornis, assembly GCA_913789915.3. Lineage (NCBI taxonomy): Eukaryota > Metazoa > Arthropoda > Insecta > Hymenoptera > Halictidae > Sphecodes > Sphecodes monilicornis. The sequence goes on along the minus strand of OU565293.1, from coordinate 22,334,901 downwards.
AGAGATCTTTTTGGATGTTGAACGTTTTGGAAATTTTTGAAGCTTTACTAAACTTGGTTTTTTGAAAATACAGGGTGGCGAAATCGGTTGAGATTAAAATTCTAGGGGTCAGTTTGGTGAGAGCGGTTAAGAGGATGTTAGACTAAAATTTCTAGAAGCAAATTCCATTATTGTATGTAAAATAAAAATTGTCTGTACCAATTGCAGTACACAATAGTCATTTAGAATTTGTTGGCTTTGAACAAATATGAAATATAGCATTAGCATACCTAACCTCTTTTAATTCTTCCATTGTTTCAAAAATTGCACCATTTAGAATTTGTTTTCTTTGAACAAATACGAAACAGCATTAGCATACCTAACCTCTTTTAATTCTTCCATTGTTTCAAATTGCACCATTTAGAATTTGTTCTTTTTTAACAAATACAAAACATAGCATCAGCATTCCTAACCTCTTTTAATTTTTACATTGTTTCAAATTGCACCATTTAGAATCTGTTTTCTTTGAACAAATACAAAACATAGCATCAGCATTCCTAACCTCTTTTAATTTTTCCACTGATTCAAATTGCACCATTTAGAATCTGTTTTCTTTGAACAAATACGAAACATAGCATTAGCATACCTAACCTCTTTTAATTCTTCCATTGTTTCAAAAATTGCACCACTTAGAATTTGTTTTCTTTGAACAAATATGAAACATAGCATCAGCATTCCTAACCTCTTTTAATCTTTCCACTGATTCAAATTGCACCATTTAGAATTTGTTTTCTTTGAACAAATACGAAACATCGCATCAGCATTCCTAACCTCTTTTAAGTCTTCCATTCTTTTAAATTGAACCATTTCGTTCCTCTCATAAATGCATAAAATCCCAAGACTAATTATTACAATGATTTTTTACAGACTTGATGAACGAGATCTTTTTCAACCCTTACATACATTGACCAAGAAATTGAAACAATTATACTTTGAGAATTGAATTTCATCGCAATCGACAATCAATTCTGAACAAAATCTAAGACATTAAAAACCCAATATCCTCATGTGCAATGTGCAGATACTAATAATAAGCAGTGCACAAGAATATTAAAACCCTCATTTTGCGTTGTGAACATTACAAAAATCCTAAATACAATAAATAAATTATACATTCTAAATACCAAAAAAAATGATTCTTTAAAAATGTAATTGTCTTTCAATTTCTCGAAAGAGCAAAAGAAAGTCTGCAAAAAATAATTTCGTTCCTCTCATATGGACATGGAATTGCTATTCGACAATTCGAATGTTTATTCAATTTATTATGCAGTAGACGTTTCTGTATAAAGTTTATCCGTATCCGAGGGTAAGTTCGTGCAATCGCGGCTCCATTCAACCCCCTAAATCAGTTTCATCGTCGAGCATCGACCCCGTGAGACGTTAATTGACCGATCAACAGTTTTCTAGCTGCGGAGCAAACGGCGTTCCAGCGAAAAGTCCGCCGGTGTTCAACTGGTTTGCAAAATTCATAACGATTTCCGAAGAACTCGAACGCGATGCGATCGAAATAACAAGTGAAGACCGTTCGATTAATCAGAACGTTCCAATGACAGATGAATCGATAAAAAACTTGGACTGGATTAATTAATTAAATTCTACCAACTGAGAGCGAATCGTCTTTTCGAACCGACGCTCCTGCCGACGACGCGCGCAATTCGAATTCAAATTTTCGCGGGCGGGCGACATTCGAATTCGAATCGCCGCGTGGGAATATTCAAACTGAACTCAAAGCGGAAATTGTTGAAATCGCAAACATTTCATCGTAAGAAAATTACTAAAACTGGACTGCGGATTGTCTGGATTTTTTACAAGAAAACATGAGTGTAATTTCAAACAGTGTAAAGATTAACCCTTTGCACTCGAATGGTGACTCTGAGTCACCAGTAAAAATTGCCATACCATTATTCAAAACAGTTTTTGTAGTATTAAATTCGTCTCTATTTTATAAATTACTAAAAATACTACGGTTGTATGACAAAACATGTTCAATCTCATGTGCATACTGTAAAAATTTTTACATAGAATAAAAATGTTGTAGGTTGAAAGAAATGTCTTGATTTTCGAATTAAAATTGCTTCGAGTGCAAAGGGTTAAAACTGTTTAAGAGAATCGTCGTATTTCTTACAACTTAATAAAATCATTAAAGTGAGAAATAAATACCTATTTCGTGTTCATGTCTTGCAATTAATACAGACAATTTTTATTTTGCATAAAAATCCGCAGTCTAGAAATTATAATAGGCAGTATAAAAACAGAAATATGCATAAACATATACTATATTATATTAAAGTTATATCGACATTAACAGCGACAATTTATACGAGATTGTAATAAATCGAATTTGAGTTCTAATTTTGGCGCGTATCATCGAATCCAGTAATCTTCACTATAGTATAATAAAAACGGTCGTAATAATTGCACCAAAATAGTAGCATTCATTAATCACAAGATATCATATAAAAATTGTACATCACCGTCTGAAAATTTGAAGCGCTTTTCATTGTTCGAATGTTCATTACCACATTGTTAGAAGAAGAAAAAAAAAGAACAAGAAATAAATAAACTCTAATTAAAACTTGTCCTTTGTGCTACACACATTTATTTACTAAAAATATTCTAGATCTATTGGAAAATGAAGCTGAGAATGTTGAGGGACGACGCGAGCGTCCATTTTAAAATTCGGCATTTCCGGCGCATTTTCGAACTACTAGCACGGAACTCTCGAACTAATGGACTCGTTTCACCCTCCGATACTTAACGATAAAATGAATTCGCGACCCAATTCGTCCACCGGCCCAATTCCCTGCCGAATTCTTGAACGATTCCGCGATTGCCGCTTCTAATTGCAACTTTGTGCGCGGTAGGAGGTCGAATTTTGTCCGACTTCGTACCGTCGATCGATCTCCCGGGGCTAACAGGCCGGAAATATGACTGATAAGAATTTCACGAGCCTGGTGAGAACGATATGCCTTAGTTCCCCGAAAACTGCAACCCCAACCCTCGCCTGGCACGCGATTGGGGGCTGCTACACCCCCGAGGAAACGCTCGATCAAACATTTACAAGAATTTACTTCCGTAACGGTTGAACGATCGCCTGAAAGGGTTCGCAGTGTCCTGTATTAAGGGAGCAATCGTTGTTTATCTTTTTTCTCTTTTATTTTTTGTTCTTGTTTCCAGGGGCGGCTCGTTAAGGACAGCTACGTGGGGGTGTAACCGGTGTGTAACAGTCTAACTAGAGGGACGGGTGGTTAATCGATTGTTTTTAATCACATTAGAACTCTAGCGATCATTAAGTATCACTAAGGGAACGTTCGCGGTCTTCTAAGGGTGGGTCTCTAAGAATCAACGGTCTCTAACGAAACAGAAAACGGGGAAACGTTGCTCGATAACGCTGTCCAACAAATTTCAACTTTTTTTATGTTTCCTAATAACTGTTGGATAGTTCTTATAGAGTTTTTTGCGCTGATTTCGAATCTGCCCTTAGTTTTTCGCGTACACGTACAGTTTTTGAGAAACATGACTTTGAAAAAAAAAAATATTTTAACAAATATTGTGATGTTATTATAAAAGATATTGAATTGTTCTTTGCAGTAAAAGATTCTGTAGACTTTCCCGAATACAGTGATATCCAATATTAATACATTATGTATGTTTAAACATGTTTAGACGGTCATTAAAGACGAAGAGACGCCATTTTTGCACTCATTTTTGAGGATATTTTTGAATTTATCTCAAAAAATAAGGGTCCAGCGTAAAATCGAACTATATCACGCGATCGAGCAAATTTTTATCTTGAGAAACCCCCCTTTGAAGTTTGCAACATAGATGTTTATACAGACCAAGAAAGCAAAATATCTACGCCCGGCATGAGTTGCCGCCAATAGATTTTTGTATTAAATTATTTTTTGTTACAAAAGACCTTTTAGTATGAAATATACTATTAACAAGAGACTAACATTAAAAAAATACATAAAATAATTTATACAGAATAAATATACTAATAAATAATATGTAACATTTAAATAAAATTTAACATTGAAATAAGCTGACATAATTGCACGCTTTTAGCCACTGCATCGCCATTATGCCGCGCCGCACCGTATCGCGACGAACGACCGCGCCAGTAGAAGAGCACCACTGGTGGTAACTCGTGTCGGGCGTAGATATTTTGCTTTCTGGTTCTGTATAAACATCAATGTTGCAAACTTCAAAGGGGGGTTTCTCAAGATAAAAATCTGCTCTATCGCGTAATATAGTACGATTTTACGCTGGACCCTTATTTTTTGAGATAAATTCAAAAATATCCTCAAAAATTGGTGCAAAAGTGGTGTCTCTCCGTCTATAATGATTGTTTAAACATGTTTAAACATTCATAATGTATTAATATTGGATATCACTGTATTCAGGAAAGTCTACAGAATCTTTTGCTGCGAAGAACAATTCAATATCTTTTATAACATCACAATATTTGTTAAAATAGGTTTTTTTTCAAAGTCATGTTTCTCAAAAACTGTACGTGTACGCGAAAAAATAAGGGCAGATTCAGAATCAGCGCAAAAAAGCTATATAAGAACCACCCAACAGTTATTAGGAAACAAATTTGGTGTTGGACAGTGTAATTAGGGGTTGGTGACTCTGCTCGAAAACTGTCGCTGTACTAGCTCATCGGAACCTTTCATACAAAATAACTGCCACCGACAACTGAAATTATTTAACTTCCATTTGTTTCAATCATAGTTCTTGTTTCTTGCATCGATTCTCCTGTAATTGATACCACTTTTCCCTCTTGTCCACCTAAATTACACTGTCTACAAATTTTTAATCTCCTACTCTTATAAATTCTGATGCACTCAATACGAATTCAAAAATCGTTTTCGTTCGACAACCACAGGCTTTGAGAAATTCAAGTTTGAAGAACATGTCGAGTTGAACTTCTAGAATTTTTTCTGCTTCTATGGTGAAAGCTACGTGAATGATTTTCACGTAGAACGATTCTACAGACTCTCCTGAAGACAATGATATATTTTTTTTAACATTATGAACATCAGAACGTGTTTAAACAATGTTTAAAGACAACGAGACGCCATGACAGAAAAAACAAAGCAGAAAAGAATTTTTAAAGTTACTGTGTCTTTTTCTATAATATTAAATTTTTTAAAAACTGAGTGATGTTAATCAAAACGATTAACCGTCTATCTTGAATAATTTAACGTATGTAATATTTATATCGAATATTTATCAGCAATATTTATCTCAACGTTTCATTTTAAGACAAATGGCGCATGTATATGAACGTTTCACGATTTTCTACAATAATTTTGCAAAATCTATGCACGCGTACAATAACCTCCAGCTAGCGACAACGAATAACAACGATTAAAATAAAAATTAATGAAAGAATCGAACCAGGAATTGTTCAAGAAATAATTGCTCAAAATAGTCGAAAAATTTCAGTTCCCGGTATTTAACAGTGACTCGCAAAAAGGTTGTTTAAAGCTGTTTCCCGAAACAGTTTCGAGCCTCGACGACAATCAAGGGAATCTCTAATCGTCTAACGATCTTATACCATCGCAAATACAATTTATTTATCGTTCCCAACGGGGAGAAAAATGATGGAACCGAGATAAACGTCCCTTTTTCGTAAGGGGAACGCTGCTGGGGTTGCTTCGTTATTCTTTTTCTATTTCTTTTTTCGGTATCGTCGTCGGCGCGCGGCGAGCGACGAGCAAATGTTTTTTTCGTTAAGTTAAAATATTATAGTGATGTGTTTTGATATTACCATATGAGTTGTGAAACTGTTGGTGATGAGTCTCGAGACCGGTTCCTGGGTGGTGGATATCCAGCATGGCATCCGGCTCGCCTCCGCTCTCAGAGCAGTTGCTCAGGGCTAAAACCAAACCGATAGACACACACCTTGCGTTTAAACTTCAAATCAGTTTGCAATGACGGCGATCCGTTATTTTCCGCGGAATACCCTCGCTTATCATTTCTTTCGCGTCTCTACACATTTTCTTTTTCTCTCCGCGATATACAATATCTCTCCTCGGCCCCGCACCCTGATTTTCGACCAACTCGCCTTTCCCCTTAGCAAATCGACGACTATCGTTAACTATGATCACTCTAAAACCATCGATCTCAACAAAATTTATCGACTAAATTCTACGGGAAACTATTTTATACTCTGTTACTACATTCTAAACTTATTGACAAATTCTTTTTCACCGTCATCGACATTTCTAGACAGTCTTCAGACTTTTATAAATTCTACCTTCTAAACTTACAAACACAAAATGTTTACCAATTCATTTGGTAGAATATTAAACATTCAATATCGATAGTTAAAGCTCGCTGAGATTCAAATGCTCTTTGAATATTGAAAGTTTTCAAAACGTTCTGTCGACGCTATACGATTCTTTGCTACAGACGGAACTTCCAACGTTTTTATTTATATTAAATGTATTTTCTACGTTGTAAATATTGACTATACTATGTACATTAAAAATCAGGCATTTGTATATTATAGCTAGAGCTCGTCGTTAAAGTGACTGTATTCGATCAAAATAATTGCTTAATTTGCTGGAGACCCCGAGAGACTCTCCAAAATGGCGTTCGCAGAGGGATCGCGCGAGATCAAAGAGGCCCGATGGGGATCCGAAGCGAAAAATCGCAGAACGATCGCTGCCGATCCATAGGTGGAGAAGTCTCGGGCGAAAATCATCGGAGGCGACGGGGCTTTTCCAATTTCGCGGAATTTTCTCTTTTGATTACTTTTTTTTTCTCTTTTCTTTGTTGTTCCGAGTGTGTCGACGCGTGCTCTGCGTGACTTCGTTCTCCGTTTCCTCGTTCTCGCGCGGGCGGCAAACGTAACAGAATGGACAAAACCGGTCGAAAAGAGGAAAAACGTGCCGAGAATGAAATCAGAAAACAGAAAGCTGGGGTATGTCGCGCGTTGGTCGCTCGAAACTTATCGATACACAAAACTAAACACTGACCGACCGGCAACGTCTTCGATCTCCGCGACTTCCACTGGAAGACAAACAACAAAAACATTTTCAATTCGTTCACAGCTCGCAGAAAAACAATCCAGCAGTCTCGATTCGAACGTGCTCACGACCGAAAATCATAGTTGAAAACACAAGATAAAAGAAACTAGTTGATAACCTCTTCCCGCGCATTTCAGCGGCCACAAGATGGACGACATCCAGCGCGGGAAATTCGAATCGAGACGCGTATATTCGAGAGAAAAGACTCGAAGAAGTTGCCTTGGCCAACAAAATCTACGCTGAAAAAAAAGAAACAAAACGAGAGGAGAAGTAAAATAGGGTGTAGAAATCAAAGAAAAGAATGAAATTAAAATATTTCTCTTGGTTGTGTTCTTTGGGGGGGGGGGATATGACAAAGGGTGGCGGGGAGATTTATGAAAGAAGGGGGGATGAAAGAAACGCGGAACGAAACCGAGACGCGCGTCAGACGATCTCGGAGGTGCGTGTCTTTCTTTTTTTCTCTTTTGTCTATCCGTTTGGCTGGTCGTGACGACTCGAAGGACGACTCGGCTTCGACTATCGATTCCTCGAGTTCCTGAAGAAGCTTCCTCCTCGGTGATCTTCCGTGTAGAACCCTCTTCCGATCGTCTTCGGCCGATGACGGGACACCGCTAACCGATCGTTCAACCCTTGCATCGCACGGGGGTGGTTTTTAACGGTAGCACAGAACCCTTCCGCGAATGTTTTTGTTACACGCGAAGAACCGTGTTTTCCGAAAGTAAAGAATATTGGAAAAAAGTTGAAAGAGATTTTTCATCCTTGGAGGGAATCTTGAAATATTCGGTTTAGAGCGAGACGGTGCGAAAACCGGGTCAATTTTGACCCGTGAAAAGGTTTTATCGGTTGTTTTGATCGTTAGCTGTTTTTTAGCAAAGATGAATTTTTCGAAGTGAGATTTGTTGATCGTTGCCTAGCAGAGGGTCGTTTCGATGGTTTTTAACGAGGTTTAACACGATCTCTACAGAAATTGTCAACTATTTTGGTTTTACAAAAAGCAAATTAATATGTTCAATTGACGGTTCGCTTCTAGCAGTACACTTGGTAAATGGAGTTTTGAAAAATGGCTTCTTACAGTTTAAAATGTCCTCTCATTAACACGCTGGCTGCCAAGATGGTCACCGGTGACCTTCGCGTGGCTATACTCTAACAGCTACAACAATTTTCACAAAATTCGTGCCACTAGAAATCAATTCATTCGTTCTGAATTATGTGCTGCCAACTTCATTATCATGTAACTAACAAATAAAAACCCTCCGTGGGCAACCAGGGTCGTTTCTGTCCGGAGCAAAATTTCACTCTTGAATATCTTTCTTTCCAATATTTATACTTTTTTTCCCCCATTAATGCTTTAAACATTCGACGTTCCAACGATTATATTTTTTAGATTTTTTTTAAAACCTAGAACAGTAAAAAAATTAGTCTTGAACACAAACGACCCAGTAGGCGTCGATAAAAATAAGGTTGCAGACGGAGGGATAATTATAAATAATTTTGATCGTTTGCACGAATGAAACAGGCGAGAATAACAAAATTCCCGCGGCAATCAACGTGTTAACGAGTACCTTTCCTCCCAGAATTCCTCGAGGATTCCGCGAGGTGAGGAACGTTCGAACCGATCGTTCGATCCTCGGAGAGGAGGCTGAGAAAAGTTTGTAAATCTCCTTTGGTCCAACGAGCAGATTGTGAATTATTATACCCCTACCCCCTAACCCCCCTCTAACCCCGACCCACTGAATTGAAAGGTACCCTGTCATCCCCTTCGAGCGGCCCGAATAATTCCGCGAACCGGTCCTGAATAATCGTCCGGATATTCGGTTAAAACGATTATGCGGAGTTGTAAATTATTCCCTCCATCGTCCCGGGCGACTCACCCTTAAACAGAGTACCCACCAGCCCATATCTCTCTACGAAAAATCTCTCTAAATATCCGTAAAACCTATCGTTCGGGACATCAAAAGCGACTCTTATTAAATTCTACTACCCTTCTAAACTCGAAAAATCTTTTCGGCAACGGTGCGCAACGAACAAACTGAACTCGTGAGAAGAGACACAAAAGAAAACACAACAACGTCGGAACGCTCTTTGACCAAATTCCGCCTGTCGAAAGGGCGAAGAAAATCTGCGAAAACGGCCCGGGAACGCGTGTTTGTAAATTTTTGTAGAAGGGATAGGTGGAACGTGTTAGGTTCCTGTCGCGAAAGAATTTTCGGGTCTGTGCGGAAAGGGGTGAGAAAGTTCTAGAGTTGGTGTAGTCTTCGAGGCTCGGACAGGCACGCTATAAATGTTCGAATAATCAAACAGGAGGCGGTCGCGTTAACGAAAAAAAGAAAACGGGAACAAGAGGCCGTCGCGCAAGGAGAAAGATAGAGAAAGAAAAAGAAAGAAAGAGAGTTGAGGGGCTGTTCCGAGGTTCTCTTATCCCTTTTTTTCCTCTTTTTTCCGCCAACCCCCTCGCCCTTTTACCCACGCGAAGAATCATCCCCTTCTGGTGGTACCAGCCTGTACATACGCGAGTCACGTACGTAACAGTAGCGGACTGACATGTATGCCTCGTAACAGTAAGCCGGTTCCCACTGAGAACCCTGTTACTGCGTCTACATGGCGGAAAAGAGGGTAGAAAGCGGCAGAGAGAGTGAGAGGGAGCGAGTGAGCGAGACGGCACAGCAGAGAGAGACTTTGTGTTGTAATACGTGTTCCGTGCGGTGTACATAGACGTATACCGCATGCATGACGTGGAGGATGAGTCAGCTCGTGGAAAGCAGTTTCAGGGAGAATTCATCACGAAACTTTCCGGAAATGTTTGTCCTTTCTCGTCGTTCTTTCCACGGGAATTCTTTACCGCCGTTCGAACTGCCCGCGGAAATGTCTTCGTTCGCCCGCTTTTACTTTTCGCTTCTCGAGGACGCCGTGCGGGCTCATCGAATTACTCTGTCGTTCACGATAAGTGCACAACGGATCTTTATGCGAAATAAACTGTTTTTCTATTCGAATCGCAACAAACTCGAGCGAAGTAGAAATTTATTTTCTTTCATAACACTGAAACGGGCAATCTTATTTTATAATTACTGAAATTATAGAGATACCTCCATTGGGAAATTGTTGAAGTATGTAATTCAATGAAAATGGATCGGAATAAATTCGATCTTGTCATATTTGGAAAGAAATATGCACTATTCGCTTTTAACCAGTTAACTGTGTAGCTCGACTTTGTGTGTGGCTACTAAAAACTTTTTGAAAATTTTATTTGTCACATATTGACCTCTCGTCAATTTCTTTGTTTCGTTTCTTTAATAATGCGTTTTAATTTTCACTACAATTTTCACATAAATAGCAAGCAATTAATTTTTATTCCACGACGAGTATACTCGTCATGAAAAAAATTCCAAATCGGAATAATTTCGATCTTGTCATTTTTAGAAAGAAATATGCACCATTCGCTTTTAACCAGTTAATTGTAATTGACGAGTATACCCGTCACGAAAAAAATGCAAAATGGAATAAATTCGATTTTGTCATAATTAGAAAGAAATATGCACCATTCGCTTTTAACCAGTGAACTGTTTTTGACGAGTATACTCGTCATGAAAAAAGTGCAAAAATAAATTCGATCTTGTCATTTTTAGAAAGAAATATGCACCATTCGCTTTTAACCAGTTAATTGTATTTGACGAGTATACTCGTCATAAAAAAAAAAGTGCAAAACGGAATAAATTCGATCTTGTCATTTTTAGAAAGAAATATGCACCATTCGCGTTTAACCAGTTAATTGTAATTGACGAGTATACTCGTCATGAAAACACTGCAAATCGGAATAAATTCGATCTTGTCATTTTTAGAAAGAAATATGCATCATTCGCTTTTAACCAGTGAACTGTTTTTGACGAGTATACTTGTCATGAAAAAAGTGCAAATCGGAATAAATTCGATTCTGTCATTTTTAGAAAGAAATATGCATCATTCGCTTTTAACCAGTGAACTGTATTTGACGAGTATACTCGTCATAAAAAAAGTGCAAATCGGAATAAATTCGATCTTGTCATTTTTAGAAAGAAATATGCACCATTCGCTTTTAATCAGTTAACTGTTTATGACGAGTATACTCGTCATGGAAAAAGTGCAAAATTTTGTGCTATGACGAGTATATTCGTCATGAGCAATAAGTGGTGACAATTTGCAGTTTAAATTTCAGCTTTAGTGAAAACTAAAATATATTTGTGAACTCCAAGATGTTTGACATATTTTGAGGCCCGTCGAAATAAAAGGAACCAATCAAAGTTTATAAATAATTAATATAAAAAAAACCGCATATAGTATGAATTATTTTTCGTCGCTAAATTTGTGCGACGCAATTTAGATACACATTTTCCAAAGAGGTCGAAACAGTTAACTGGTTAATACTTGTTAGGTTTAGTGTTGATACAGTGTCGTGCAGAATTAAAAGAACGCTAAATTTTCGTCCAAAAAAAAAATGGCCAACATCGAAAGCGTTGTAACTCCATGGAAACACGTGGTAGAATATTCGTTCTGACCTCGTTTTAAAGCTTGTACCTTCTATTTTCGACATCCATCGTTCAATTTTCTCGACAAATTTTTTGCTGTATGTAACAGGGGAGAAAGTGAACATACCTTTTTTTTTCGACAAGCTTTCAAATTCAAACGTTCGTGCGGAACTTTAGAAAATTCTTTTAATCGATGAAACCAATATAGATTTAAAGATTGAAGTGTCATTGAATGTGACATTAAATGACAGCGGATTTTTATGTACAAAGTTGGCATTAATTGCAATAATTTCGTCGCCACTGGAGGGATGGTGTTTGTTTAAGGTCGGTCGATATAATTGCATCGAGGGTGTTTCGGTTAGTCATCGATTTTTATTGCATGACTCGCGGATATTAGTAGTGTTTGCTTCTTGGTTTTTTAATATAATTTTTCATCGACCTGTTTCGTTAATGAAAATATCTAGAATTCTCGTGGAAGTTTTCGTTGAGAGATCTCATTCAAAATTCAACTTCCTGTCTCTTGTCTGTCATTTTCTCTTTTCACCTAAACAATTAATGATCTGATACATAAAAATAAAAAGCAATTATACAGTAAAGTACAACAATCGGAATGTCAGATAAATTTTACTTTTTAACCTCAGAGATCGTCTTAATCCACTGCAGAAGGTTTCTAAGAAGTTTCGAAGAAGTATATTAACTCCATAACCAAACTTTTTTTACGATCAAGAATATTTCCATTCTATATGATTTGTATCATTTTGAAGAAATGGAACTGATATAATATGCCTCATAGAATACTTAAATATTTGTTAACTGATTTATTGAATATCAATTTAATAATGTAAACAATATTTTGAATAATGGTATAGCAATTTTTAGTGGTGCCTCAGAGTCACCACTCGAGTGCAAAGGGTTAAAATTGCCGGAAGTGCACAAGAGAGCGACGTAAGCGAAGATCTCGATACAATTGGTTCTCTCAAATAATTCTTTAAAATTGATCAACAACGTAAAGAAGAAGCAGTATGAAAGAATGAATTTTTTTTTAGCGTTTTTAACACTTGGTTTACGGAGCACTAAAATTGATTATTTTACATTGCTTTATAAAAATAATAAAATTGCATTTACTTTGATCTTCAGCGATTTTTATCGTAATATGTATACAAAATAATAAATCTATTTAATAATTCCTCACGATTCACTCCTTACACTCTTAATAATCGTAAATTAAAAAATTTTGAATCCGTCATTTTGACGGGCTCCGTAAATGTAGTGTTAATTAACGGAAAGAAAGTTCTATGAGCGTCGAGCGGTAGTAACGAGAACAATACGAAGAAAAACAACGAGGAACGGCTGATTCGCGAAGATTCCTTTCGATTGTGGCTTATACGTTCTTGTTAACGTTTACCGTGCCGCATGGAGCGTCGTTCGAGGAGAACAGGCTTATCGTAAAACATACCAGTGTCACCTTTCGTTTATCAACGACCTGGCTGAAGTTTAATTCGAGCCGAACGAGCAACGAGCCGACGACGCTCTTTCAGCGACCGTGACAATGCGTTCGGCGGAACAATCGATATTTCTCTTCGATCCTCGACGCGAGGGACGAACAAAAAAAAAATCACCGTGATTCTGCTAAAACAACCCGCCAATCCACAATCCAACGGCAAAATTCAATTACGAAAATAAAACTCGAATCAAACATAAACGCAATACGAACATCAAACAAATTGGCAACTCGCACGTTTGTTTCAAAAATCTGACGATTTCTGTTCGGTCGAGACCAATTTCAAAATGTTTCAAGCTAGAAATTCAATTATAAAACTGAGAAATCGTTTCGGATATATTTTATTCTTGCGAGCAGGAATATTCACGAATTCTTAATCAATCTACGAGAAAATTAAAACCTAACCTAACACCGCTGGTCAAATAACCGTTTTCAGATTTTTTATTATACAATTATTTATGTTACAAAAATGCTTCCACTGGAAATAATTATGCATACTTTTTTTTATTCAAGTATAGATTACAATCAAAATGGCATAAAATTTAAATAAAATCAATCGTGCCATTTTTATAAGAGACCACGTTTAGTGTTAAAAATTCAGAGATCAAACTTGAAAACTTGATGTTTCTTTCTTAAATCGGACAATTTCTGTTCGATGTAGATAATTTTTTATTATACAATTATTTAAGTTAGAAAGATGCTTCCACTGGAAATGATTATGCATACTTTTTCTTATTCAAGTATACATTACAATAAAAATGGCATAAAATTTAAATAAATTCAATCGTGCCATTTTTATAAGAGACCACATACTAGTAACATTTAATGGTCGGTAGGTTTAGAAAACTTGATGTTTCTTTCTTAAATCGGACAATTTCTGTTCGATCTAGATAAATACCAAGAAATAGTGGAAGCTGGAACTCAAATGGCAAAACTTGAAAATTATGCTGTACGTAGTGTAGAAAGAATAATTGATGCGTTCAGTTAAAAATATCCACGAATTCTCGATCAATCTACAAGAAAATCAACTAATCTCTGTCTACAATTGCGAGATCAATCTAGAAAACGACATATTTCTTTCACGGATCGAACTATTTCCTCTTATGCTAATTTCAAACCTTCAGCAGCTAGAAATCGGACGACAAAGCTCAAAAATCATGCTAAGATTTGATCCACGAAAAACATCTGTCGCTTCCGGTAAACAAAATCGACGAGCCCTAGATCAATCTTCATGAAAACCAAAAATCCGAACAAGTCGGCGTACAACCGAGAAATAAAACTAGAAAACCACATTGCTCTTTCTCCAACAAACAAATTTTCCTCGACTCGGACAATTTTTCAAAATCCCACCGGAATCGAACGTCAGAACTTAGAGCTCGTAATTTTCCTTGCGAAAAGCATCTAACACGGTAAAAGAATTCAGGCGCTCTATAAAGCTTCGGTCTAAATCGAAGAACTTTCCTAGAATTCAAAACTTTCGTCTGTGAAAAACAGCGGAAAGTCTAATTCCTCTTCCCCTCGTTTCGAGAAGAGATCACGTTGATCGCGAGGATCTCGATATCCCGATAGACGATAATCGAGAACTCGGAAAAATCGCGACGTTCGAAGACTCGAACAACTCCAGTTGAAAAAGTCGACTCAAGTCACTGACGTGAGAGATCGTAAATGATAGGGGAGGGGATGGATCACGATTTTCCTAGATCCACGATGGCGTAACAGCTGTTCCACGAAAGGTGTTCGTTCACGTGACATCTGCACCTTGATCTGGCCACCCCAGACCCGGTATTCGGCTTTATTTACCGAGTCGCCTTTTCCACGGCGGCCACGCATCCGAAAACAAACTTCCCGTAGACCAGACACGTGCCTCGACTGTGGAAAATTGATTTTCCCAAGGGAAAATCGATCCCTGGATCGTAACGGTGCCTCTTGAACAAAAACTCGAGCATCGAACAGCTCCGAACATATTTCACCGAAATTCTTCATTTGAATCTCCCGCCAAAATGCGCGCACTAGGTTAGGTAAACTCGAAGCATCGTTTACGATTGTGTTTTCATGACAAGATTGACGATTGAACTGCGTTTCATGACTCTGCAGTTTAAATATGAAGAAAAATGCTATAATAAATAGAGAAGCTACTATTTTGTTTATTACTAGACTGCGGATTTGATACGACTATGATAAAAATGCGTTGCTGCAACAGCAACCTCTAGACAACAGCGGGTTTGATGCATTTATAATAGAAATGGGTTGCTGCAATTTAAAACGAGAAGATTAGAATTTTTGAAGAATAACGATACACTATTTTCAACGTGTTCAAATTATTTCAATTTTTATTTTGCACGAAGATCCGCAGGCTAGTAATCTGTGAAGACGTTAGAAGATCACACATTTTTCGCAATTTATCGAATTTATTGAAGAAGGAAATTTAAAACAGGAAGATTAGAATTTTTGAAGAATAACGATACACTATTTTCAACGTGTTCAAATTATTTCGTTGTAATTATTTCAATTTTTATTTTGCACGAAGATCCGCAGTCTAGTAATCTGTGAAGACGTTAGAAGATCACACATTTTTCGCAATTTATCGAATTTATTGAAGAAGGAAATTTAAAACAGGAAGATTAGAATTTTTGAAGAATAACGATACACTATTTTCAACGTGTTCAAATTATTTCAATTTTTATTTTGCACGAAGATCCGCTGGCTAGTAATCTGTGAAGACGTTAGAAGATCACACATTTTTCGCAATTTATCGAATTTATTGAAGAAAGAAGCACATTTTAATGTGTGAACCTCTGTTTCACACAATTATAACCTATAACGTATGACGATCCGCTGTCCATTTGTTTTGTATCAAATGGCGGATGGCTAGAAGTACTTGATGAAGAATTCAGAATCAGTTAAAAATTATAGAAAAATTGCGGGGAAGTTGCAGTAAGATTGCAGGCAAAGACGAGAGTTCAGATGAGAGCCAGATGGAAAATCCGCACTGAGGAATAGTGTGGTAAATATTCGCGACGGAAGTGGCCGGAAGCGGAACCAACGAAGCCCGCAGGATGTCCCCGTTGGATTGGCAATCCAAGACGCGCGGAATTCGCAGGCGGTGCGTCACACCACGCACATGCGGACACGCATGTAAGGTCTCCTCGTTTGGTGTCGCATTTCGGCGCGTGCTGCGACCACCGGCTGGAAGCCAACACCAATCGAAAAACGCTCCCACGTCCGTTCCACTCGAGCATGATCACTGAAAAATCAGGTTGCGTCTAGCTGCAAGCCCTCGCGACAAACCCCGCGACAGTGTCCTCGATCGATCTATAAACAATGGCGATCTAAATTTTGCAATATTTTTCTGTTGAATGTTTTCAACGTAGAACAACTATTAATAGCTGTCTGCGTCACTTAAGTCGACGTGCTTTCGATCTACTTTGTAAACTCGCGCCGATTTATCGTTGTTGATTGTCTGGTAGTGGAAAGTTGGGGATGATTTTTGTTGTTTCTGGTTCGGGGTGTTTAATTAGGGCTTAATTATTTTCCCAAGACGATGGTTTCGAATTACTGCGATGATTAGGAGTCGTTTGGTGGCTCCGAGTCCCCCGGAGCATGTCCCACTCCTCCGCCATATTGAAATCCGCAATCCGAGACCGGAATAATCGGAATTACACGATAATAGTCGAAAATTCCCGGCTACGTGCTCCAGAATTACTATAATATTATCTTTGGTAATGATATTCCAAGCCTGGAGAGCGCAGTTTGGTGTTTCCCGAACGGTGTTTGAACTGCATTTTTCAGAGACGAACCTGTTTACCCCGGTAACTTCGTGAAACGTGTCTGGTAGTTTCTATTATTCGAGAAATAACGAGTTCCGAAAACAATTTCACCTAAATTTATCCTTCCTCGAGAGACTAAAACTTGCAAAACCCTCTTAACAACATTTCTAGACTGTCACAGCAATTATTAGTAACTATCCGCTGCTGCTAAAAACAATCTCCCGCTCGCCATATTGAATTCCTGCGTAGTTGGCATGACTATCTAAAATGCGATATGGTAGATCGAAATTCTGTAGTGCGGGATTAAAAATTAGCTGAAAATGACCCGAGACAACCAAAATCAATATCTGGACAACAATTGAAGCGATCATACAACGCGTCTGCGAAAAATATTTAGCCCTCCATATTGAATCCTAGAGTAACCGATCGAACGATCTAAAATGCCCTGGAATAAATCAGAATTCGGCAACGAATGATTAAAAATTAGCAGAAAATGATCCACAAGAACCCTGTTCCACATATAAACAATTATCCGCATGATCCAAAAGCGAGCATATCGCGAAAATAATGTTGAAACCGACGGAAAACCGTGAAGCAGAGTTTTTCCATGGGGTTCCACGAGGCGGCGAGGTTTCGACGTCTTCAATTATTAATAACGGGACGATCGCCATGCGCAGAGGGGCATTCTATACTTGGAAAAAAAGAGAATTGCTGCGTCGGAAGAGGGGAGACAACACGTTGAAAATAATTGTCCTGTGACTACAGCCCGGAAACCGCGGCGGTCACCACGGTACACGTCCTCCTGATCGTTCTTTCGCATAAAAGCCCGCATCGATTCCTCTTTATCGCCCGCGACGAGGAGGATCCGAGGAAATGCGCCTCGAGGAACGACACACGGCCATCAAGGAAACTTTTTAACGTCAAAGGGAGAACTTCTGCGTGTTCGGAACACCGTTCCGGAGACCAGGCCGAACGGACGAGAGCTCGAGATCTTTAAACTGGCCGACCGGTCATCGCGAAAATCCTCTGTCGCTTCTAAAGAACTCCTGTTCAGCCGTTTTAACGGTCTAAACACGGTCCTGGACCAAACGGACAATCGGTTCTCATCGGTAGACTCGAAATCTTTATTCTAACTGAGCTGGAAGACCGGAAATGTTTTACTTTATTACAAATCGGAAATTAAATTGACTTAACCAAATTGGAACGGAAGAAATAAAATTTATGACAATACATATCATCGTTAACACTATTCCTACCCACTCTTCACGTGTACCTATTCCTACCGCGACTTTAGCACAACTTCTATTTTTTAATATAGAATGAAGATAATAGCCAATTTGACAGTATAAAAATACAGTTTCTTTTATTCAGAAGTATATAATGTACATTTTATTCGTTTTCACCGCATTTTTTACAAATAGGCTTCTCGATTGTACATTTTCCACATACGTACTTTTTACATGTTAGACAGATTTTGTTAGTCTTATTGTCTTTGCAATATCATATCTGGCATATTTTCCGTTCACGAGAACCTGTACTTGTATTTGTAACGGGTTTTGGTTGATCTTCTTTGCCTAGCTGTAGCTCTTTTTGATATTCGATGGCAAGTTCTTCTGCCAATCGAAATAAAAATTCTTGTCTCGAAATTTTTTCTCCCGTGGTTTCTTTATATAAAACCCATGCATTTATCCCGGCTAAGTCTAGGATATTGAAAAATACCTATAAAGACCATCTCCGACATTTAGATTTTACCGTGTAATTTCTGGCCATTTGGTCGGTCACATCTACACCAATATAGGCGAGCGAGAACTGTAAACAGTTGGAAGTGCCGTAAAGCAGTCCCTGGAAGGCACTTTTCGGCTAAAATCATGCCGCAACTGCATCACCTTTTTTTAGAATTTTTCGAGTCAAAGACGAAGTAAAGAAACGAAACAAAGAAATTTACGTGAGGTCAATATGTGATAAATAAAGTTTTCAAAAATTTTTAGTAGCCAAATACAAAGTCGAGCTACACAGCTAACTGGTTAAGCGGTCAGGCGTGGTATTATGAACACCCCACCTATATCCTCTTAGGAATAGTTGTTATTTTATTTTTTGTACGACTTCAAATTTAAAGCCTTTCTGGTTTTCTATACATATTATTATTATTATTAATCCTAAGCTATACCAATAAAAATTTCTCATCTGTTACGTCCAGAAATGTTAATTTGTCTGGAGTGTTTTAAACACCCCATCTGACCACTGATTATAAGAAATTTCACCCGCCTACTTAAGGGTTAAAGCTAGAATTATCGGACCAGTTAAAACGACTGGGTTACTAATTTTTTCTGTCACGATTACGGACAAAAATATTTCTATTCGACATTTTCGAATGAACTTCTTTATCGAAGCACATGGCGCAATCAAAGTTATATGAAGTCTGAATAGATGCAGTCTTGTTCGTTACTCAAGAGCAATCTAAACACATCACTCGCGATTTATTACTGGGTAGTGATGACCACGAACAAGATAGCTGATAAACTAAGTGATCTTTCCAGCTGTTACATAGCATCTACGAAGATTGTCAAGAAAGCGGTGATGTCTTCAACCCTCATACGTTCCTCAGGGTGAGAATGCATAAATTTACTGTTCCTACATACTGTAAAATAATTGTTCTCTATGTGTCTGTATTGTGAGGTGCATTTCTTTAAAATGTGATGGTACAAATGCAACTTGTTAATTTAAAGTGTAGAGCAGAAATGGGTGAATTATTATATAAGGATCTTTTATGTGACTATTTCTCAGGAACGTATGAGGGTTAAGAGTAAACATAGATCAAACCCACCGAAATCACAGTTGAATCATTAGACCGCGGATTTTTCTCAGAAAATAAAGAATAAAAAAAAAGTGAATATTAAAAAATGCATTATACGTATATTTGAGGAAAAGTCGCGAAGTTTAAAGGCGATTCAATTACGTTGTACATAGGAAATTCTAATCGAAATTTTAAAAACGGTCATTCGACCGGTCGTGGTAGGAATAGTGTTAAGCACTGTTAGATCCTTCTAGATCTTTTAAATCCTAAGAATATTTTCGATTCATTCAAATATATTTAGACGAAAAATTAATTTTTCATCTCTGACGAAATATTGTGTTTCGTTTGTGATCGAAGCTAATTATTTAATCAATCCTAACATTTCCTTCAGACCTGTAAGCCATTATTCTCCATGATGCTGTACAGCTTCCTACGAATCCGTTTTGTTAATGTAATAATTGTCTCGTCTTTCGGGGAGACGTCCAAATATAAAATTCGAACGGAGGGTATGCAAAACTTTGACGGAAAAGTCGCTTATAATTTTCGCGGATTATGGGCACGAGGGCTGTCATCCGAGGAACGGGTTGGATCGCTTGAACAGGACGTAACGACAGGTATATTTATACGACACCATGTTAATAGAAATATTAGCGTCACTCAGGAACAGACCGGACGTTTGTCCAATCGAGATAGAAGCTGCGTTTCTAAATGTGGAACCGCGCTGCTGCCATTCCATGGTGACAAAGATGTATTCAAATATTCATACACCTTGGAAAAAAGTTGAAATGATTATTTTTAAAAGTGCGGCCGGATCCGAGCCGCGGATATACGAACGTCGAGAACGTCGAGAACCCTGAGAACCCGCGGCCGCCTCGCGTCTACATATTTTATGGGACCTTGCGAATCCGACGAGTTCCCGCGACCATAAACCGGCCTCGACGCAAATTTCTATCACCCTTTTCTTGGGAAAATTGTATCGATTACTATGCTGTCCGGCGGCAACTTTTACAAAGCTCGAATTCAGGGGAAGACGCAAAATCGATCGAAAGTAGCAGATTTAGAAATGTTGAAAGGTGAAATGCATTTTTTAGTAGGTACGTCCATTTTTATTATATGTAGCAGATATTATTAACACTAGGTTTACGGAGAATTAACAGTAACAATTTTACATTACTTTATAAAAATGACAAGGATGTATTTATTCAAACTTTTAGAAATTTTTATAATAATGTATAACTAAAGAAATAAGTTTACTGAATAGTTTCGTACGAGTGTATCTTTGCAATCTTAATATTCGTAAATTAAAAGATTTGTGAACCGTTAGTTTGACGGATAGCGTAAATCTAGTGTTAAACTCTACTGCAGATCAGCGACGGAGAATAAATATTCATCCTATCAATCAGTAATTTCTTAACAAATTAAACAGGCATTCTAAGCCTTCAAATCTTGACTAAAAATCAATAAAATTATTGTACACCATTGCTGTGGTCTTCTTTTCTTAAAGACAGTCATAATTATACTGTGGACCTTCCGTATTTATTAAATCCATAATAATAAATTCAAGGCAATAATCTAAGAACGCTATTGCATTATTTCCAACATACGAAAATTATTAAAAGAAGAATCATATTTTTATCCACCTCCCACTTCTCAAAAATAACGATAGAAAAATTTTTGTGCTTACAGCCCTGTCATAATAGCCGTCCACCGCAAGCCAACATTTTACACGCTCCGCATATGGAGATTATTGAATTAAAGTGGACATCTATTACGACCACGACCGCTCAAGAGTTCCCTTCGAAAAACAGGTTGCAAAATGAGTAAAAATTTTTAGTGAAGACGCAAGTGGACAGGCACGATAGTCGAGAATGAATATCCGAGTGGTGTAACAGATGATCGAGGAAGGCGAGAAATTGTAAATTAAGTTCGAAGGAAGAACGGTCCCCCGGAGACACGTGGACTCGTCCTTAAACGGAACCTCTTAGACATTGTGTCGGTTTCTCTTTGCGAAGCAGCACCGTAACGACGACAGATGATGTGGGTACCACGAGGGAACGTGACGTCACTGTCCCCGTCGCTTACACGGCTTTTTCTTTCGGAGTTCCCCCCTATTCTTCGCGTTTCGGGGCTGCGGACGACACCTTTCGCAGCTGTCACTCGCATCTGTAATCTCTTTGACGCCGCTGGACTAGAGGTGCACGTGTGTTGCCTTCGGGAGAGGGGGAATTAAATGCTCCGGGGGCCACGTGACCGAAAAAATCCCACCAATGAGCGCGCAGAGCGGCCCCAAAATGTTATTGACCCCTAAACCTCACATTTTCGAGTGAGCTGTCGACTTGAACATTAGAAATATTATAACTTCGTAAAAAAGTATCGTAGGAGGATCGAATTTAGCTCATTTTGCAGCTTAAAGCCTCCAATCTTACACCCAGTTGTTCACTTTTTCGAAGAAATACTTGGAAAAATCATATAAATGTTTTCGCAGGGTATAGTACACGGAGACCTGAAAACACGATTTTTCCCGAATGTGATTAAACTTTTTCTCGGAATTATGGACTTGAAGATTGAAGTCTCATACCCTCCACAATTCTAAAATTGAATGTACGATTTATTGTGGTCAATTTATACAGTTTTTAATGCACAATCTGTTTTCCTCCAGTTTGACATAAATGAGTCAAAGAATTTTGACCGGATTTGTGTGTCGATTTCTGAATAATTGCAGCTAATTAAAATTGTGGCAAGAGAATTATTGACAGCAGAATTTAGAAAATGGCGTCACTATGTGATCGATGAAGTCTTCTACAGCTTTCGAAATTGAGAACGGAGGTTTTCGATTGATTTCGCGCCTGAAAACCGAAATCAGAGGAACGTTTGTTGAGGAGCAATCTTTGATCATTTGTGACATTTTTCGGGATAAATATGTTTTAGTCACTGTTGCCGTAAACAAAATGGTACGGCGAGTGGTTAAAATTCTGTCGAGAGAATTATTGAAAGCGGAATTTACAAAATGGCGGAACTATGTGAGCGAAGAAGCTTTCTACAGCTTTCGAAATTGAAAACGGAGGTTTTCGATTGATTTCGCGTCTGAAAACCGAAATCAGAGGAACGTTCGTTCAGGAGCAATCTTTGATCATCTGTGACATTTTTCGGGATAAATATGTTTTAGTCACTGTTGCCGCAAACAAAATGGTGCGGCGAGTGGTTATAATTGTAACAAGAGAATTATTGAAAGCGGAATTTAGAAAATGGCGTAACTATGTGAGCGAAGAAGTCTTCTACAGCTTTCGAAATTGAGAACGGAGGTTTTCGATTGATTTCGCGTCTGAAAACCGAAATCAGAGGAACGTTCGTTCAGGAGCAATCTTTGATCATCTGTAAGATTTTTCGGGATAAATATTTTTTAGTCACTGTTGCCGTAAACAAAATGGTACGGCGAGTGGTTAAAATTCTGTCAAGAGAATTATTGAAAGCGGAATTTACAAAATGGCGGAACTATGTGAGCGAAGAAGTCTTCTACAGCTTTCGAAATTGAGAACGGAGGTATTCGATTGATTTCGTGTCTGAAACCCGAAATCAGAAGAAACAGGCAACGGAGAACAACGTAACCGTGCTGGGAAAAGTAAATAAGTGGACACAGCAGGGCCGGTGTCTCTGTAACTAATGTACCTGACCCGTTTGGACGATCGATACTGGCGCTGGTGGACGCGATTAAGCGCAAATGACAGTCAGAAGCGGGCCAGAGGCAGTCATTACTGGACGAATTTCGTCGGGGGATGGTTTCTGGGCCGTGGTGATCGGCTCCAGTCGATTTTCCGTTTTGTTTACCCGCTGTTTTGGTCGCGCGAGATCATTAATAACGCAATAGCCATCAAATATACGTTTCTTCACATCGGATGTGTACCACGAATGAATCTTCTATAATGAACATATAAGATGAATGCAAGAATATTTATTCTTGTACAATGATCGAATTCAATTCACTGGATCCGAAAATGAAACAGATATTCTCGAGCTTCGCTGGTACAAATAAACTGAAATGTAGGTATTCAGATAAAAATGGAATATTGATAATTAACAAAGGAAATGAATATCGTTCATTTAAGTGGACAGGTGTAGAATTCTCACTGTTTCATTGCTGATGATTATTTTTTCATAGAATTTATGCTTCGAAATACTCTTCTGAATAGCATCGTCTATATCTATGTGACAATTACCGAGTCTCAACTAAATTGCAATATTCCACATCAAAAATTACTTCGCCCTTGTGTCTCCAATGACAGAGAGAACTCGTCCCTCGATTTTCCTTAGAATTCATGCCTCTAAATCGTGACTCCCCTTCACGACAATAATCGTCCGTCATTAAACAACAAACTTGCGTACCGCTCGGTTCCCCACAGTTTTCAATTTCAAACAAACCGTCGAACTCTTCCCGCGAATATGCATCGGCAATAAAATCACTCGAGCTTTATACGCGTATAACTTTTTAATTAATTAATTCCGCGCATTAAGATTTTCATTTTCGGCGTTTTCTCGTCGAAATCTATAAGATTGTATAAAAAAAACTTCAAAAAAATGAGTTCTCCAAAACGCAGTTAAACCCACCTCGGTGGTGCTCGAGTTTCCCTCCGCTTTCAGTGGCCGGTTGGCTCGAAAGAAACGCGACAATCGGCTTTCCAAGATCAAACCCTGTCTTCGCGTAGCATAATAGGGGGATGAGAATTCCATGGAATTAGTGTTTACGCAATGAAGGTCTCTCTTTCTCTCCCCTTCATCTCTCCCTCTCTCTTTCTCTCTCTCTCTATCTCTCTCGAGGCTCCCCGACCATTCTTCCATAATTCTAAAGCGGCATTCATCCTCTGCAATTTTTCCCGCTCGGTTTATTCGCGGATCGCGGAAACGTCATCGATGACCTCGTTGCCGCTCGACGCGTAACGTTGAAACGACGGAACGGCCGGAGAAAAGTTAATTAAACGAAGACGAGTTCTCCGACGCGACACCAGCTCACGCGTGCAATTAATATCCAACAGAAGATTAAGCAATGTTCCTGCCACGTTTCTTTTGAAATCGCGGTCCACGTGTATTCGTCGAGTAAAGATCCTTTTCATCCGCGTGTCATCCAAAATGATTATTGAAGTGAAACTTCTTTAAGCGCGGTAGGCGTAAAACCGATCTGGCGATGAGACGATGAAACGAAATTCTATTCTATTAGCATATACGGTTGAAGGTTCGGCATTGCTTAACGCGTTGACTGCCATTGTGGTCACCGGTGACCGGCACTCGTCTTGGCTACAGCGCCGTGGGGGCCACCGGTGACCGGCGACGCAGCAAATAATAAAATTACATAATTAGAGTAAATATGGATACTGATAAATTTTTCAATAATACCATTGTTACTATAATGGTTTGAAGAAGTTAATGCACGAAAAATGCCTCAAGCATGACTTTATAACTCACTTTATTTGCTGCAAATAATATTTCAACATAATATGCATCGCATAATGCAAAATTCACGTTGGCGTCTTGGGTAAACCATGGAAAATGCGCCTGGCAGTCAACGTGTTAAACGTTTGAGTCCCAAGCAGCGCGATCGCGCTGTTGAGATTTTATGTCGCGAAAACCCAGCACATTTCGAGCATTGTGGACAACTGATGGTGCGTTACCGATTGTCGAGGTCCAAGTACAATACATCACACAGCTCCTTTTAATGTAATGCTCCTTTAATAGTACATTTTACTATAGGTAGAATAATACTATAATAATGCAATAATACATTACAAAATAAAATAACACAACCGCTATCACGCTGCTTGGGTCTTTTCGTACTCATTTAGAGAAAGCGCGGTTGCGCTGTTTGAGATTCTTCGACAGTGTTTTTTCACTACCCTCTGGGACTCAAACGGTTAAATAAATAAAGAAATAAAACAGAGAGTCAAGCGTCTCATTTCGTCTCCACAATCGTCTCGAACAGGTCCCCTGACAACAGCACGCCCAGTTCCTTAACATTAAACCTACCAAACATGAAAAGTGAGTGGTACATATTGCTTTGTAAAATTAGCAAGATTGAATTTATTCTGGTTCTGTGCAATTTCTATTGAAATCTATATTTCAACAAAGAAAGCTCATCATTTACATTAATTGTAAAATAAGAAACCGGTCATTTGACCGTGGTAGATTTAGTGTTAAGCAAACGTTCATACAGATGAGCAAGTAAGCTCGGAAGGTTAACGGGAACGCCTATGCGCACGATTTTACCCTGTATTAATCGATGCTCGATCAAAGTTCGCCGCGGTTGCGGACCGTTTGCTCGGAATGATTAGGCGCTGCATCATTCATCGGCGACCAGTCGCGTCTGGTTCTGGTGTTCGTGTGGCCTAAGAAACGAACAGGATTTTCCCTGGGTTTGTTTCTCCGTTTCGTAAAAAATGCAGCACAGAGGCCAAGAGAGAGAGAGAGAGAGAGAGAGAGAGAGAGAGGCGTGCGCGAGGTTCCTTTGGCTACGATCGATGCGACTATTACTACACAGTGTGTCCATTCTCGTGAACGTACAAACGGGCTTAAGATACAGCCGGTGGAATTAGCACCGTTTTCCCATCGATCCCAGCCTTTGAATCATTTACGAGCCGACCTATGCAACTGCCAAGCACATTCTTAAGCGTGCGACGGCGAAACTGCGCCCCGAAAAATCCCTTCCATTAATAACACTGTCCAACACCAAATTTTTTTCCTAATAACTGTTGGGTGGTTCTTATAGAGTTTTTTACGCTGATTCCGAATCTGCCCTTACTTTTTCGCCTACACGTACAGTTTTTGATTAAATTATTTTATTGTTACAAAAGGCCTTTTTAGTATAAAATGTACTATATGAACAAGAAACTGGCATTAAAAAAATACTTAAAATAATTGAAACAGATTAAATATACTAATAAATAATAAATAACAATAGTATATCATTTAATAAATTATAACATTTAAATTAGCTGACATATGTAATTGCGCGCTTGTAGCCACTGCATCGCCGTTACACCGCGCCGCGCCGTATCCCGACGAACGACCGTGCTTGTGGAAGAGCACCACTGACAGCAACTCATGTCGGACGAAGATATTTTGCTGTCTGGTTCAGTAAAAACGTCGATGATGCAAACTTCAAAGGTGGGTTTCTCAAAAGAAAAGTCTGCTCTATCGCGTGATATAGTTCGATTTTACGCTGGACCCTTATTTTTGAGATAAATTCTCAAGAGAGAATTTTTTTTTCGAGATAGGGACGAGTTCCCGGAAATTTCGGGATTCTCGATTATATAATTATGATTTCTATCGATCGAATTTTGAGTTAAATTAAAGAAAATGATATTGGCGCAAGGTTCGATCTTTTTGAAAATTCAACAAATTTGCAGTTTAAATCAAACCCAACGTTTCGATCCGTGTGTGGATCTTTTTCAAGGGAAACTTGCGTCTGAAAATTATATTAATTTAGTGTAAATACATCGTGATGTTAATATTTACCATCTTGAAGAAACCACTAATGGAAAGCTAAAGAAAAGAAATATTTTGAAAGAAGACTTAATTGTTGTGCAAAAAATTTTTAGTAAAGCTGTTTTATTTAAATTGCAAATCTTTAATTCTCGATT
This sequence comes from Sphecodes monilicornis, assembly GCA_913789915.3. Lineage (NCBI taxonomy): Eukaryota > Metazoa > Arthropoda > Insecta > Hymenoptera > Halictidae > Sphecodes > Sphecodes monilicornis. The sequence continues at coordinate 22,307,633 of OU565293.1, read as the reverse complement.
ATGTCGAGATTCTCGAAAGTCTCGGGATTTTCGAAAATTTCAAGGTGTTCAGATGTACTCCATTACCGATAGAAGACTCGCTTCAAAATCGATTGCGGTATGAGATTTTTCATATTTTTGCGGCGTTTCCAAAAATCACAGCAGAAAATTTATTCATTGAATCTTCTCTTTTCTTCGTTTCGAGACTTTCGAAAATTCAGAAAACTGAGAATCACAAGCATTTTTGAGAATCTCGACAAAATCGAGAATCCCGAAATTTTCGAGAACCCGACCCGCCTCGTCTCGATGTCTTCCTTTCGATGGATCTTTCGAAAATTTAGAATTTGCATAAAGATCCGCAGTCTACTAAGAAGTTAATGACACTAAACTCTACCGTTCAGTGTTTCACTAATTTCTGTCACAAATGCATAAAATCCGCCATAATCCAACGACGAAGATTCGACTTTTTTGGGGGCAGCTGTTGGATCTTTCGAAAATTTAGAATTTGAATAAAGATCCGCAGTGTACTAAGAAGTTAATGACACTAAACTCTACCGTTCAGTGTATCACTAGATATAATCAAAATTTTATAATAATCAAATTTTTATCTATATAACCCCCTAAATTTCTAAATAAAAATTTTCATTCTATACAATTTTAATTTCTGTCACAAGTCCATAAAATCCGCAATAATCCAACGACGAAGATTCGATTTCTTCGGGGCAGCTGTTGGATCTTTCGAAAATTTAAAATTCTGCATATAGATTCACAGTTTACTAAGAAGTTAATGACACTAAACTCTACCGTTCAGTGTTTCACTAATTTCTGTCACAAATGCATAAAATCCGCAATAATTTCGACTTTTTTTGGGGCAGCTGTTAGATCTATCAAAACAGTTATTTTGGCGGTGGATTTTCAAGGAAGACAGGGGGGGTTGTCGGATGATTTTCGTCCCGAAATCATCGAAGACTGGAGGCGAAGCGATTCCCAGAGGGACACCTGTGCTCGCCGCACTCGAACGTGTTTTAATGAGACGCCGCTTTGAGACGGAGCGAGAAAGAAACGTGGAGAAACAATAGCGGGGACTCTAATCTGAAGGGCACTGGATCGAACCCTTCTCTTACAGCATTGTCTGCCTCGAACCCTTTCGCCACTGCCACCTTTTCTTCGGTCTCCCTCGGCCTTTCGACCCTTGCGAACCTCCGTGGAGGAACAGGGACAAGAAAACCAGAGCGAGAAAATAACAGACAGAGAGAAGGAGAAAAAGAGTGAGAGAGAGAGAGAGAGAGAGAGAGAGAGAGAGAGGACATCATGCTAGCTACAGAATAGTTACTGGCCCTCCTCGACATTATCTTTACGCCTTTGCCGGCGTACAAAAGGAACGACGGAAGCCGGCAGGGTTTCAGAAAAGACTCCAGCCAGAGAGAAATGTTTGTCCATCCCGAAACGCGAGTTTGCTTTTCTTATTTCGAACCTCCGCCTCCCACCCTCTATCTCAACGAGCCATCTTGCATGCGATCTGGCCTGACCTTCTTCGCACGACGTGGTACATCCGAATGGAAGTCACTGGGCTACTTCGGGAGGATTCATTAATATTCGCCGACCCACGAGACTGCCATTTATCCGACACTCCAAGTCCACTCGGAATCGGCAGCTCCACTTTTTTCCCAAGATTCATTTCACTTTCTTGACCCTCCGCGAATACTATACGACGAGATCTTTGATCGATGGCGCGCTTGGTTTCGTTGGATTGCACCCTAAATTCGTTTCAACGCGATTATCGTCTTAGCTGTATCCACGAGTCGCAGAAAATCCGAACAATTTAATGATACGGAGATGATGGAGATTACACCTTGTAGATACTAACAAAGAGTTGCTTCACTTTATAGGTTAGAAAATTCATTTTTAAGACTGACGAATTTTGACTTTCCCATACAGTTACAATTAATACACAGAATTCGAAAATGGAGATGATGGAGATTACACCTTGTAGATACTAACAAAAAGTTGCTTCGCTTTATAGGTTAGAAAATTCATTTTTAAGACTGACGAATTTTGGCGTTCGATACAGTTACAGTTAATACACAGAATTCGAAAATGGGGATGATGGAGATTACACCTTGTAGATACTAACAAACAGTTGCGTCAATTTATAGGTTAGAAAATTCATTTTTAAGACTGACGAATTTTGACTTTCCCATACAGTTACAATTAATACACAGAATTCGAAAATGGAGATGATGGAGATTACACCTTGTAGATACTAACAAACAGTTGCGTCAATTTATAGGTTAGAAAATTTATTTTTAAGACTGACGAATTTTGGCGTTCGATACAGTTACAATTAATACACAGAATTCGAAAATGGGGATGATGGAGATTACACCTTGTAGATACTAACAAAGAGTTGCTTCGCTTTATAGGTTAGAAAATTCATTTTTAAGACTGACGAATTTTTAACATTCGATACAGTTACAGTTAATACACAGAATTCGAAAATGGGGATGATGGAGATTACAACTTGTAGATACTAACAAAGAGTTGCTTCGCTTTATAGGTTAGAAAATTAATTTTTAAGACTGACGAATTTTTAACATTCGATACAGTTACAGTTAATACACAGAATTCGAAAATGGGGATGATGGAGATTACACCTTGTAGATACTAACAAAGAGTTGCTCCACTTTATAGGTTAGAAAATTATTGTAGCAAATTATTTTTGTAACCTTCATACACCTTGTAGATCCTAACAACATTTTGTTTCCTTAATAGATTGCAATGGAAATTGACTTTCAAGTTTGATCAAGTCATCTATGTCATCCATGTGCGACTGTCGTGTCAATCAAAGAAGATTGAGGCGCTCAAATTTCAATTTCAACGAATATTAACAAATTTTATAACCACCGAATACATACGCAGAGTCCGCAATCTAACGATGAAGACACAAGAGACAAACAAAAAAAAAACCATGTGTGCAATAAATATATGAAACCCACAATCTAACGATGACGTAAGAAGAAACACATTAGCGGAAGAAGATGAAACTACAACAGCGAAAAGGTGTGATTAGTTACCAAAAAAATGATTTTCCAAGGCGGAAAAATACGGAAAGAAATTTGGAGCAGCTTTATTAACACTAGGTTTACGGATGACTAAAATTGATTATTTTACATTGCTTTATAAAAATAATAAAATTGTATTTACTTAGATCTTCAGCGATTTTTATTGTAAAATAAAATATAAATCTATTTAATAATTCCTCACGAATGCCTCCTTACACTCTTAATAATCGTAAATTAAAATTTTTGGAATCCGTCATTTTGACGGGCCCCGTAAATCTAGTGTTAAAGTCCTGTAATATCAGTTGTGCATAGAAAATATGAAGAATTATTTATGGGGAATTCAGGGCTAGAAAATTGCACCCACGGTTGCCAGTTAAACGTACGACGCCTCGCAAAGGGATTAGAGTCGAGATTCGAACGAGAGTTACACTCAAGAACGAGGTTTCCTAGACAATACGTCGGCAAGGAAGAATGGAAAAAAGTGGATTTACAAGTTCGAGCAACGGTTCGAAGTCCGTTGTTCAGAAATTAAGGTCCCCTGAATGGCCCACGAGACCGTGGGTTGCCCTAGTTCGCGAATAACTGATGTTAACCCCCACTACCCCCGGCCCAACGGTGATCTAAACCCCTGCTGTAGACACGAGGATCATTTAGTATCCAAAACATCGTACCACTCATGAACAGTATATCAGCGGAATGTTCTGCAGATAACTCTCGACGTCGTTACGGCGTCTTCCAACTAAATACGAATGCATTTTCGGTACTTTGTCAAAGGAAACACGAAAATGGCAAAACGACGATACTTTTTGATCGAGCCCATTAACCCTCTGTCTACCAAGCGGGTCCATTGGACTCGACTGTATGTAAATACTGCGGTTATTTAAACTTTTAAAATTCTTGGGATCTTGTCGTTGCATGACTTTGTGACTTATTTTTCATTATTTAAAGCTAAAAGTTCTTTTTTATATTTACTACCGTTTTGTGGTATAAATTTTCTATCGCATAATGAAAGTTTTTTTTACTGTAGACAGAGGGTTAACCTTTAACCCATTGACTTCCACGCAAATTTAGCGCGTCTTGCCCTGGGCGCCACGGTTTTATTTTAAAGGAAACATGAAGTTTTACAAAATATAATAATATTAATGATATAATATTGCAATGGCATTTACAGTGGCATTTACAATAATTTTAATAATAAAAATTGATAATAAACATGTTCTCTACACTATATACATTTTTCATTCATTCTTTCTAATAATTTCTAACTCAAATAGCCATTTATAACCAATCTAAACTTGCAGCACCCACTACGAGATATCTCGTAGCTGGCAGTCAATGGGTTAACCAGTTAGCTGATTTTGACGGGTATACTCGTCACGGAATAAAATTAATTGCTTGCTATTTATGTTAAAATTGTAGTGAAAATTAAAACGCATTATTAACCCTTTGCGGACACTTGTCTGCAGACAGGTGCCCAAGCAAAATTGCTATTCCGTGCAAATCATTTTTTAAAAAATCATTACTTTCAAAAAACATCAAACAAATGTTTATCAAACACAACACTTGTTGAAAATTGTACATTCGATCCGTTGATAAGTGCGCTAAAAATAATTTTTTGAATTAAGAATTTTTAGAGGTTCATTTTTAGAATTTTTCGAGTCGAAGACGAAGCAAAGAAACGAAACAAAGAAATTTACGAGAGGTCAATACGTGATAAATAAAGTTTTCAAAAATGTTTAGTAGCCAAATACAAAGTCGAGCTACACAGTTAACTGGTTAAGCGGTCAGGCGTGGTGTTATGAACACCCCACTACCAAAAACACATGGGTGCCCGAAGAAATCGCCTTGAAAAAGGCTGCACCTGCAAATCTACAAAACCTGCTTGTAGATCGAGCAGAAAAACTCGAGGGAAGCGTCGTGAGACTATCTTTCCGCAAGAGGAACATCGCAAAGCTCAAAATTCTCTAGAGAACAGGTCCCAAAAAAGACCCACTACCAAAAACACATGGGTGCCCGAAGAAATCACCTAGAAAAAGGTTGCACCTGCAAATCTACAAAGCTGCTTGTAGATCGAGCAGCATAGACTCGGGGGAAGCGTCGTGAGACTAACTTTCCGCAAGAGGAACATCGCAAAGCTCAAAATTCTCTAGAGAACAGGTCCCAAAAAAGACCCACTACCAAAAACACATGGGTGCCCAAAGAAATCACCTAGAAAAAGGCTGCATCTGCAAATCTACAAAAGCTGCTTGTAGATCGAGCAGAAAAACTTGAGGGAAGCGTCGTGAGACTAACTTTCCGCAAGAGGAACATCGCAAAGCTGAAAATTCCCTAGAGAACAGGTCCCAAAGAAGACCCACTACCGAAAACACATGGGTGCCCGAAGAAATCACCTAGAAAAAGGTTGCACCTGCAAATCTATAAAGCTGTTTGTAGATCGAGCAGCGTAGACTCGAGGAAAGCGTCGTGAGACTAACTTTCCGCAAAAGGAACATCGCAAAGTTGAAAATTCCCTAGACAACAGATCCCCAAAAAAGACCCACGACCAAAAACACCACGGTCCCCGACAAAATTGGCCAATGAACTCGAAGCATGTGCAAGTCTACAAAGTCTACGAATAGACCAGTTGGCGTAGATTCGAGAGAAGCGTCGCTGGGCCAACTTCCGGTTACTCGAGTTCTAGCGGATCTCTTCGGATCGTCTGAACGGAGGGACTGAGAGGGTCGGTGGACGTCAGCTCGTGGCATTCGGGCGCGAATTCGGTCTCGGGCCGGCTAGATAACATGTTCGGGGTACGGACAGGGCAGAAATCCTTGGTGTCAGGAGGGTTGGAGGGAGGGGACAGATGGGTGGGGGGGCAGAGGGGGAGGCACACGACAGCGTGGCGGCGGCATGGCGATCATGGCGTCTCGGCGAGGTCGCGGCTGCGCTGTCCGCCTAACGCCGCGTGACCACGATCAATAACTGTACGCGGTGTTGTGCCGGGGCAAAGGATGTTGAATTCGAAAAGTGTTATTCCGCGCGTCTATCTCTGAATGATATGGAAGGGAACGCCTCTCCACGTGGGTGCCACGTGTGCGCTTCCGCCCGCGTCTCTCACGCGCGTGCACGCGCCCCGTACGATTTCGTCGGCCCAAAACAGAGAGAGTCTCGGAACCCGCTCCTTCCGAACCTTTTCCTCCTTCTATCCGATTCCCCGCCCGTCCTTGAACATCGACCTGCACGCTTTGATCCGATCTGTGTCCGAAGACACTTTGACCCGATCTGTCCTTGGATCGATTCTTCGAATTCTACTCGAGAGATCGCTCAGAGATTCCCAAGACGCTACTCCGAGGATTTTCTTTTTAGGGGTAGTTCAGACTCGGGGGGAGGGAACTATGTTCTACACGTTGGACACATAATAGCTAGATTGTCAATGAATATCCGTCGATTATACCGTTTGAATATTGAGAAATACTTTTCCGATCATTCTACTCGAGAGTTCCCTCCGAGATCCTCAGAAGACTTTTCTCGGGGATCATTTTTCAAGGTAGTTCAGAAATTGGAGACAGATTATACTTTACAAAAGGTTTGCTACGTGATTAACGAAGGATCTACCTGCCGATTAGATCGTATGAAGATTATGGAATACTGTTCCGATCATTTCACTAAAGTAAACTCCTCCGAGTTTCTCGAGAGGCATTCGAAGATCCTTATTTAAGGGTAGTACAGAATTAGGGACAAACTCTACACACGGTTGCTACGTCGTTGATAAAGAACCTGTCGTTAGATCGAGGACGATTTTTCACATGATTCTACTAGAAATATTTTATAGAGATCGTTCAGAGACTTTGCAGAGATCCTCTTTCAAGGGTAGTAGAGAGAGACAGATTATGTTTTACATACGGTCGTTACATCGTTGACGGAGAACTTATTCGTCGAACCAACATTTATGTAGATCGAGGACGATTTTGTTCACGATTCTATTCGAGAGATGCTTAAGAGTCTATAGATTGCAAGATTGTTAATATAGAACGTCTCTTTTGATCAGACCTTCCGGAGGTAGAGGAATATCGTTCCGATTGTTCTATTTTGTGTATTTCTCAAAGTTCGAGTTTTCGGGGCAGGTTCGAGCAGTATAGACACACGGTACTCTACACTCTACACACACGGTCGTTTGGATCGTTAACGCAGGAGTCTAGGTCGACGATTGGAGAACTAGATCAGACGCGGTTAGAGCGGTTAGGGGATCGACGCGGATCGTGTATTTCACGTAGAATCGTTTCACGATTGAGCGACACGCTGGATCGTATCGAGCGATAACGACACGGCAACGTCGTCGGCGCGTAACAACGCGGACGCAGATATGCGCGTGTATAGAAGGTAGATTGGACGACAGTTTCGCGGTGGTCGTAATGTTTAGCGAGATAAAGGTGTCAAGAGGAGCAACGTATGTATATCGTACATACATATACATGTGCGTGTGTGTGTATATATATATATATATGTACGTATATCAGATAGATAGAAAGATTAATATATAATATAATATATGTATGTATATAGAGCATCGTATTGAATAAGCAAGTAAGTAAGTAAGTAAGTAAGTAAGTAAGTGACAGAGAAGTGGCACAACACAGTGAAGTGTTTGCGTGTGTAGGTTTTTGGCGGTGGACTAACCTGCTAGCCGCAAGGCGGACATTCTCTGAAACTCGGGCTCCTGCAGCCACTTCCACATCCGTCGGAAGGTTTCACGTCCGCTCTTCAGCTTGGACCAGGGTTTCGGGTTGCGCAGTAGGTCGCTGAGGGTGCCCTGGCTTCGGCAGAGGACCCTCTGCGCGAATATCGCCTGCGGTATGCTGTACCTCTTGAGCTCGGCGCTGATCCTCTGCGCCAGCTCCTTGGTGTTGATCTCCTCGACCTCGCCGGCGCCGTTCCCAGCGGACGAGACGGTCTTCATCACGACGGACGTGTGCTGCACGTGCTGCGTGTGAGATATCGTCTGCTGCTGCGGCATCGACTGTTGCTGTTGCTGCTGTTGTTGCTGTTGTTGTTGCTGCTGTTGCTGCTGTTGTTGCAGCTGCGTTTGCATCGGTGGCGGCGACGCGGCCGGCACCGAGTGCGTGGGCGGGGAATGATGCGAGGGCGCGAAACTTGCCGTCGCCGAGACCGCCGGCGGCGACGAGGGGCTCAACGCCGCCGGGCTCTGTTGCAGCCTTGGCAAAAAGGCCGGATCGTAGTGCGGGCTGGCGGATTTGTGCGGCGAGTTCAATCCGCTCTGGCTGTAGGCGCTCTGAGGCGACAAAGGGCTCGGCTGTAGTCCGGCGCCGGGCGAAGGGTAATTGTGCGGCGGCGACATGCTCATCGAGGGCAGCTTGTCGTACGCGTACGGCGAGCTGCCCATGCCGAGGCCGATGTTACCGAGGCCGTTGTTCTGCATGACCGCGAAACTGCCGGTGACGCCGCCAGCGGTGTGCGCACTGTACACAAACTTATCGCTCATCGTCGAGATCGGCGGTAACGGTTGCAACGGCGTTAGAGTCGCGTAAGACGAGCCCGGGCTGAAGCCAGGCGGCGACATCCTCTCCGCGACCGAGGTCAGTGTCTGATAGGTCGGCTCCGGCTGCATCGCCCTGAAGTCCGTCGCGTCGATCATACTCGCGACCGAGACGCTTATCCCCGACGTCGGCGTTAGCTTGCCCGGACTGAGCAGCTCCGAGTCGGCGTCACGCGAGTCCACGTCCACGTCCTGAGGTGGCACGATCACCGACAGGGACTCCCTCGCGTTCTGTCTACCACCACCACCGCCACCTCCACCGCCGCCGCCGCCTCCGCTACCGCCGCCTCCGCCGCCGCCGCCACCGCCGCCACCGTTTCCGTTGCCGTTGCCGTTGCCACCACCGGCGCCACCGACGGCACCTCCGCCGCTGCCGCCACTGCTGCTGCTTGTACTACTGCTACTGCTCGTGCTACCGCCGCTACCACCGCCGCCACCTCCACCACCACCACCACTAACAACGACCACGCCGCCGCCGCCGCCACTACCGCCGCCACCACCACCACCACCACCGCCTCCTCCACCACCTCCTCCACCGCCACCACCTCCACCACCGCCACTGGTGCTGCTACCGCTGCTGCTGCCGCTACCACTGCCGCCACCTCCGCCGCCGCTGCTGCCACTGTTGTTGCTCGCCGGCTCCTGGGACGACGACAGATCCTCCGCGGCCGCGAGCTCTCGCTCCTCCTTGACGCCGAGCGCGCCCGCCGCGAGTAGTTCCAGCGGCAAGCTCGCGCACGCGATGTCGGGACTTTGCGAGGCGGAAGACGACATACCCTCTGCGCTACCACCTCCACCGTTACCACTTCCACCACCGTGAACTCGGCCGCCACCACTACCGTTCCCACCGATCGTACCGTCCGACTCGTGATGATGATGATGATGTTGATGTTGATGCTGCTGCTGTTGCGGGTGATGGTGATGATGCTGTTGCTGTTGTTGATGGTGGTGTTGTTGTTGTTGTTGTTGTTGTTGATGATGCTGTTGATGGTGTTGTTGTTGATGATGGGCCTGCGAATGATGAGGATGATGATGTTGTTGTTGTTGTTGTTGTTGTTGGTTTTGGTGATGATGGTGATGGTGGTGGTGGTGATGATGATGGTGATGCCTACCCCCACCAACCACCGTTCCTCTACCACCGGCGCTGCTACCACCTCCACCGGCGTTCCCTCCTCCACCTGCACAGTTCCCATTCGAGCCGCCCCCACCGGTTCCCCGGCCATGCGTAGAAACCGCCGCCGGGGAATCGACCGAGTCCAGTAATTGCTCGCTATGCGATTGATGATCGGCTATGTCCCCTATACCTTCCATTTACGCACATCTAGTTCGTGTGGCCGCGCACTCGCTCTCCCGTGCTCGGACACACCGCGTGTATACACTCTCCGGGTAGACTCTGAGATATCACAATCGCACGGTTTCAAACCCCGCCGCCAAACAGAATTCGAACTTCTCCGAGAAGACAACCACCTTGTTTACGTTTCCGTTTTTTTTTCTGTCGTTTTTTACCGTTTTAAAGATTCGAACAATTTCGCGCGTTCCGAGCACTTATAACGGGGGGAACGGTTCTCTCTGTGCCCCACAGAGAAACGAGTAATATATCCCAGCGATAAATATATATATATGTATATATATATCACCGTCCGCGTCGTCACTGAACGTCCGACGAGGCAGACAGCTCGGCGAGCATCGAGCAGTACTCTCTGGACAACGACCGTCGCCAACTACGACTCCTCGTGACCGACAACAACCTTGAAGACGACCAAACCGAAGAGGAAGGTATCCCGACCCCGCCGAGGACGTCGTCGCTCGACGGTGTTGTTATCGCTGATCGTTCGATCGCTGTTGACGATTCTGTTGCTGCTGCTTCTTCCTCTATCGCTTCGGCACCCGGTCGGATCGGCATAGAGATCCGGTAGCACAGCAGCGGCGACCACCGTGCGCCCATGACATACGCGGAGCGAGTGAGAACGCACACGTCCGCGCGCTCCAGTGAATACGTTAGTCCGTGTCGAGCGACGAGGGAGCGAGAGAGTCGGCGATATCAGTCAGCGGAACACCCGCGGAGGAGCGGGGAGGGAGAGCACCTGGGGCTGTCTCTCTCTTTCTTTAACCGCGATAGTCTTTCCGTGTGTTCGTCTCTCACTCTCACACTCTCGCACTCTCTCTCTCTCTCTCTCTCTCTCTCTCTCTCTCTCTCTCTTTCGCTCTCTTTCAGTCCTGCTTTGTACCCGCCGGTACCCCCGAGAGCTGTCCAGAGGAGAGGCCCTTCCGTTCCGTTTCACTCCGCCGTCCCCCTACCCCGAACACGAGGCACACGAGCCACTACCACCACCGGGAACCACCACTACCACCAGCAGCACCGTTACCACCTGGTCCACCCTACTACCTCTCTTACGTGCTTCGTGTTCCTTCCCTTTTTTCCTCTCTTGCTCTCTCTCTCTCTATATATATATGTATCCTATCTCTCTTTCTCTCTTTTTCTTCAACCCTCTCTGTCCCTCTCTCTCTCTCTCTCTCCGTCTCTCGTCTCCTTTATTTTTCACGCTGGCCGTTCGGTGTAAGCGACACCCTCCGGACACGCGTGCTACGCTCTAACTACGCTTCCTCCGGGTCCAGGTGCGATTCGTACCATCCTCGTTCACCTCTGTCAGCCGGTCTCTGTCCGATCGGCGTCGCACGGGTACAACCCCCCCTTGGCTTCTACCTCCTCCACCAGCACCACCACCACCGGCAACGACACACCGACACCATCACCGACGCGACCACCCGTGTGTACACCGTACCTGCGCGCGATCCTTGCGAGACACGATCCACGTGAAAAGTTAACCCCCTTTCTGGCCGAACTGGATTATCACACGCGAGACGCGAGAGACAAGAGAGATCGCAAGCTACCGGCACGAACCTTGCCTAGAGTCGCGGTCGTAACTGTCGAAACGGCGCGAGATACACGGAACCGTCGATCGTCCTTTGTTCGAATGTTTTTCTCTAACGTCACTGTCTATCTTTCTCTCTTTCTCTCTCTCTCTCTCTCTTTCTCTGTCACACACTTTCCATTCTCGCGGTTCATTTAATATCCGTTGTCTCTCAATAGGTGTCTCTGTTTCACCTGAAAAACCAGGTGCGCAAGAAAGTTGCAGCCGAGCAGACTATACCCGCGTAGCGTGCACGTGCACAACACCACAGTGTCTTCTAACCCGGCGAGAGTCCTAGGTTATATTCACCAGAACGAAGCGAGCCCGGTGCGAGACTCGTCGACGACGTATATCGTCGTCGTTGTCGTCGTGTGCCGCGAACAGCGGACACCGTCACACCACCACCAACGACCCCGACGACGCTGCCTCCACCACCACTACCACTACCGTCATCACACCACCACCACCGACGCGACCAACGTCGTCGTAGCAGCCGACGCCGTCGTCGTCGTCGTCGTCGTCACAACCACCACCAACAGCAGCACCAGCAACGGCGATGCCGCCACCGACGCCGCCACCGCTCGGCCGTCACTCAGTGTTCTATCGATTTTCCGATACCTCGTGACCAACGTTGCTCGATGCGCCGATACTTCGAGCATAAACATCGACTGTTATCACCCGACCCGATCCGAACAGACTCTATCCTCGATTCTCGATATTCCAAAAAAACGACCACGACGCCGCGCCGCTGCCTCGATCTACAATTATCGAGTCGCGTACCGATCGTCTTTTCTTCGATTAGCGCCTACGGACAGATTACTAAGAGACCGGGTTTACCGACCGAAAACCTCCACACGAGATAAGGATCTCGTTTTCTCTTCAAGGTCTCCGACATCGACGATCTTCGATGACGACACGATCTTGCTGCTCGATAGAAGTACTATTTAAAGTACTCTGCTATCTAGTCCGGGCATCTTGAAGACGGTGGTTCCGTAGAGGATTTCCCGAGTCCTCTGCAAGGTCTGTGAGAACCTGTGAAGGTTGCCAGATTTGTACCAGCGATCTTCAGGCGACTTTCTCGACTGTCCTGGATTACCAAGATTATTTAAATTATTTAAATCCTAGATATCCTCTTCAGAAATTTAAATTGCGTGGTTAGCTGGGCTGGCGATCTTCAGTAATTTTTCCTGACTACTTTCAACTGGATTAGCGACTTTTATTTTCGGTTCGTGGATGTCTTCAGGAATTGACGAAAGGTTATGGTGTTTGAATCCTCAGGTCCCAGAACCTCTTCTATATCTAGTTAGATTAGCGACGGAAAATGTTCTCTTCGGCAACTCTCGAAGGTAGCAAGGTCTGTACCAGCTTCGGAAATCCCCAGAAGCTTTGTCTGGCTAACTACAGCTACATTAACGATTCCAAACGTTTGCATTCTGGATGATCCTTCTTCGTCGAGGACCTCTCCTCGACTATCTCCAGCTAAATTAGCGACCAAAAACGATCACATTTTGAATTGATCCCTCTTCAGCAACTGGCGAAGCTATGGGAAGAGATGCTACACCTCTCGGCAATGTGTCAGAGAGGTGATAATTCTTCGGAAATCCTCAGAAGACACCTCCGAACCACATTCTCTTTGATTCTAACAACCTCCAAGCTCGCGACGACCTTGCTTCTTTGATGTCCTCGTCAGGAATTCGAGATCTTCCCAAGCGATGTCTTCAGAGTCCGAGTTCGGGTCGCGTTCGGTGGTCTTCACCTTTCGAAGGTTGCAAGGTCTCGGTTAGCGATCTTCGTCGGTTCGGTTCTGGAAGATTCCTGTTCGCGCGGGTTGCGTCGCCGCGGCGAATCCCGTGATCAATACGCAATCGAAGAACCGCGGCGCGGCTGGGAGAGCGTCGCGAGCGGCAGAATCGATCAGCCAGAGGCCCTCTACTCTGGTCCACGTGTCCCGAATCGTTTCGCGAGGCGAGAGACGCGCTCCGGCCGAGCACTTGGACGCAATTCCGCGATCGAAACGCGCATCCCCGCGTCTCCGCAGGGGCTGCGAACGGTACAGAGGGGTTCTTTCGGGAGAGAGAGAGAGAGAGAGAGAGAGAGAGAGAGAGACAGAGGGGGAGGGGGGCCGGTTCCAAGATGTCCTCCCGTGTCGGTCTACCCCCCGAGGTCCTGGAGGAGGGCTTGATCGAGGGTCGAGGACGATGGTCGAAACGAGCCAGGAAAGAGAAAGAGAGAGAGAAAGAGAGGAGAGTCTTCCTTGAACCGCAGGGTTGCAGAGAAAGGAGAGGGGTCGATAGCAGGATCAATAAAGGGACGACCAGGGTGGGGGGTCTCTAGCTACGGCTCGCGAGGGGTGACGAGAGAATCGATTTTCCGGCGAGTCGATAGCTCGAAGTGTCTCTCTCTCTTTCGTTCTCCTCGAATCGAGCCGGACACGAATATCGTTGTCGCACGCGCACGTTAAGCAAGACACCGATCCTCTTCGACTCGCGATCCCGCGAGCCTGTGCGAGGCGAGTGTCTAGCGCGTTCACGCGCACGCGTGCGCGCACCCTTCCAAAAATTCTCACCCCCTTGCGATTCACCAACCAACTCCTCCGGCGCACTCTGTCGTTGCAAGAGCGGCGCGGAAAATACGAGAGAAACACACGGCACTGTTTCGTATGATTTCGTGACACGATCGGTTTTTCGGGATTCTTCTTTGCAGAGATACGACGATGAGAATGATTTTGCGAGCTAGGTTAGGTGGATTTCGCGCGCCTAGAATGGGACGAGGGGTAGCTAGGGGTTTGGAGAGAGAAGGGGAGTTTGGTGAGTTGGAGAAACGAGGAGCGAGCGAGCCGGACGAGTTGCGCAGATCGCGGACGCGAGTGTACGTGACGAGGAATGGCTCTCTCTCTCTCTCTCTCTCTCTCTCTCTCTCTCTCTCTTGCTCGTTCGCTCTGCGTTTCTCTCTTGGTCTTGCCGTTTTTCTTTCTCGCTCGTTCCCGCTTTCTGCATGTAGCTTGTTGGGGCGAGAGGGGAAGGATAGTGGGCTCGGTGGGGAACCCAGAGGGGTGGAGATCTTGCCACAGGGATCTGTAACGAACTCGATACGCAGGGGTCGAGAGGAGAACGCCGCGAGGGGCGCGGGAACGGGCTGCGCCGCGAGGGGCGGCTCAGGGACTTGGCACTCTTCTTTGCGCCCTGCTCTAAGGCAGCTTCGGGGAAACCGGTATTTTTGTTGCGGTAGAGCAGCGTGATCCAACCCCTGGCGAAAACTATTCGACCACGTTTGAGAATCGCATATTTTCTTAACACATCTCCCAGCAATTATTTCATATTCTTGAAAAGTCCATGGCTGGAGACTTTGAAATGAATCCTTCAACAGCAACTTCAACTGCGAAACGACCTGTCACGTCCAGTAACGTTATTTACAATTTCGTTTCAGGTTTAAAAGATTTCTATTGGATTATTATTAGATTATGGGAATATAATAAAATAACACTTCAATAACAAACAATTGAATTTATTCTGTAATACGTTTAAAGATACGTTGGAAGGCACGTCAATTTGGTAAATGAAGATAGCGTCTCATGTGAAGGTCGCTCAGGTCGGGGAAAAAACAATTAATCTACGAATTAAATAAAGAGGGCAGTCTATATACAATATGTACAGAGTTTTAACATATAATAAAATATTAATTTTTGTATGTAATTCATGAAATAAATTCCAACAATTTCTAATCTTCCTTTTCGGACAGTACAACTGCTGAAAGTTAATAGGATTCCATTTGCTAAACATCTACGCACCCTCTGTCAGTCGATAGAGAATCGTTTGTTTAAAACATGAAACCACTAATCCATACTATTTGCATTCAGCTAATTTGTGCAGCAAAGTGAGAGATGAATTTTCAAGGAATTGAAAATTGCCAACAATTCGAGTAACCAGCAATAATGACATTAACCTCGACAAGATAAATGCTGAGAGTCTCAGGGAAAATTAGCTGTGCGATATTTCGTTACCTCTCGGTTTACAGGATTCGTTGCAAAGACAAGTTCTAATCTTTTCAATTTACGATTATTGAGATTGTTAAGTTGCATGCATCAGGTATTATGCAACAGATTTATTTCATCGGATATATATTAGAAAAATAATGGCTAAGGATTCGGATAGATACCATATAATTCCAAAAATTTATTTACAAATTAGCATTTGAACAGTAACGTAAATTAAACGGTAAAGCATTTGAACAGTAACATAATTAAATTTTCTACCATATAATTCCAAAAAGATATCTTCGATAAGATAGATACGTTCTTGTTATTTTTATGAAATAATTTAACCCTCTGTCTACCGTAAAAAAAAACTTTCATTATGCGATAGAAAATTTATACCACAAAACGTAATAAATATAAAAAAAAACTTTTAGCTTTAAATAATAAAAAATAAGAAAAGTAACAAAGTCATGCAACGACAAGATCCCAAGAATTTTAAAAGTTTAAATAACCGCAGTATCTACATACAGTCGGGCCCAATGGACCCGTTTGGTAGACAGAGTGTTAATAGCGTTAAAGATCGCCGAGTCGTCGAAGAAAAAATTGAATTACGAAAGGGGTAAATTTTTGTAACTACTTTTGCACTGGCGAAGTTCGCGAACATTCTACTACGCGAGAGCGTAAATACACGAGCAATAACAACGATAAATCTTCGTTGACGGTCGTGGAAGTAGAGAATGACGACAGTGAGTAATGAGAGAATAGTGTTTAGAGAAATGACCGTTGTATATTTATAGAACAGGTCCGACAATGCGAGGAGGGAATCGCGCAACTATGATCCCGGTCCTGTCGCTATTAAATCGAACAGTTTGATTCGAGATGGAAAATTGTTTGTCGGCGACGGTCGACAGGGAATCAGGCTAATATGCAATTTATTAGGGGAACGGTGTTAGACGATGTTCCAGAGAAACACCGCGAGTCGTTCGGGTTTGCTGTGACGTCGTTCGATCCGCTGTTGGAACCAGGAGCTCCTGGAATTAATAAAGATATCCTTTTTATCGAAAGAGAGAGAAAGAGAGAGAAGAAGAGGAGTTCCTCTTCGTAAATCAACTGCGCGGGGAAAACTTTTGAAAGGCCAATAAATTACATTCTTCGGTAAAAGTTTACTCGCGTTACGCCGCTCACCCATTTTACTACCGGCTGCGCCTCCACCTTCTTATCCATTATTTCATTATTTTTATCGCTAATTAATTCTACCGTCGATATTCTTATACATCACTATTTTCTTATGAAAACCTGCTACAACGTCTCCACACTTTGCACATTTCTTTCCTATATCCATAATTTTAATATTTAATTGCCATTTTTATGGTATCGTACTTCAAAAATCATGAACTCCAACAGCGACTAGAATCACAAAACTAGAACATATTTTTAAACAAAATATACAATAAATACAGTCGACGAATTAAGCCAGTAATTAAATTCAATGCGGATCAACGACAAACGATCACGACGAAGCAAACAGTGTGTAATTTCGAAATCTCTTCTCGTTGAAATCGAAGGAAACTCACTTTCCCGCGCGAGGAGGCGCGAAGAACTGGATGACTTCCGGTTCGCGGCGGATCTCGCGCGCATTCTCAGCGCGTCCGATCCATCGATCGGGATTGTAAGACATGCGTTGGTTCGGGGAAATGGTGGATCGTTGCCCGTAGAGAATCCGTTGCATCGCATCGCATCGGCGAGAATATAAAATCGATATCGCGCGCGCATCGGCCGAGTCGGCGAGATCGAACAGGAAGAAATAAAAACGTGTCGCGCCCCAGCGAGCCGGCAGAAACGTAATCCGCGCGATTCCGCGTGTGTCCCTGCTCGATTTCCTTCGAACAGCCGAGCCTGTCTGAAAAGAGCGGCTTTCCATGAGTCGAAAATCCGACCGGAAGTCGCCGTTTACTCCCTGATCAAAGTTGGAGACGGTTCCATCGAAATATGGACGACTATTCTTTTATTTTCGTAGCAAAGAATTGCTATCATACTTATTTTTAATTGTCTTCAAAAATCGTATAAAAATATAAAGTACTGCAGATTTTAGTGTATTTCAATTTTATTTTGCAATTTGCAGTAAGCGTTGCACAGAAACAGAACTTGTAGAATTAGAAAACTTATAAAATTCAAGATTTAAGTGTATCTAGTAGAATCTAATGGAAAAAGAAATTGTAAAATTTAAAATTCAGTGTATCTGGTACAATCGAATTTTATTTGCAATTTACAACACTCGTTTCATAAAAAGGAAGAAATTGTGGAATTAAAAAAGTTTTAGATTAAGTGGATTCTAGTACGATTGAATTTTATTTGCAATCTGCAAATTGTGAAAGATTTAGTAGAACTGAATCTCATTTAAAATATGTAATTAAATGTGCCGGATTTGTATTTGCTCCAAATAGAGGAATGGTAACAGGGATGATGCGTGGAATATTTAATTTCGCAAATCACATTCGACGTGGAGGTATTTTGAAACGTTCGGATAACAGAATGTAATGGAGATCTAATAATCTGTTTCACTCTTTAGCATATTCAACTTCTTTAGAGCGCACTCAAAATGCCAAAACGAAACCAAATTGAATCCGCGCCGGACTGTTGATAAATCCTATGATTTCGGCGCAAGGTTCGATCCTATTTAGGTTCCTACAATTTTCCATACTCACCCTCGGAATTATTAATTTATATCGACGGATTCCGGGGTATAGTAAATAATCGAGAATTCATTAAAAAGTTGACCGAAGATTCGTATGTTTTCGGTGTAGTTTCTTTCGATCGAAATGAAGTGTATTGATAAATCTTATGATTTCGGCTCAAGGTTCGATCCTATTTAGGATTATATATTAAGATTATATATATAATAGATAAATATATTGCGCCGAAATCATAAGATTTATCATAAGAATTCTCGATTATTTACTATACCCTGGAATCCGTCGATATAAATCAATAATTCCGAGGGTGAGTATTGAAAATTTCCAGATCGACGATCGATCGAATAAATCGATATAAATACACCCGATTAATTACTGTACAATTTAAAGATCGTCTTAATTAAATCACGACTTCCATAAGAGCAACGAAACTCGTTTAACAGAGATTAATGTTGCAGAGTGTAGCGAATCCAGGTGAGTTAAGAAAAAGAACACCAGAAATAATTCGCAACTGTGAAAGAACAATTTAACAAAGGTAATGTACAAAACAATGAAATTCGTCGAGGTTCGATGCGTCCACAAAGTGAGGCCACCCCTTTGACGGTAAGTATTTTTCCGAAGCTTACGGTGTTCAACCTTTGTGCAATGTTCGAGCAACTTTAATCGTTCGACAGTACGTCACAAAATGATGTAGCTGATTTAAAACGTTGTGAAAACAAATTCGAAGGGTAAAGAAACAAGTTGTACAAAGGGGACAAGAAAAGTTTCATTACATAATTTGTGTTATTGAAATATAGGGCGGGGGAGGGGCAATGGGCGCAAACGGATAGGACTGATTGACGACTTCCAAAAATCAATCAATGTTTTCTACATTCTACAACAAACTTCCAAGCTTCAAACATTTGTGCACAACACAACAAGACCTTAAATTAGGGGGAGAGTGGCGGCCCTGGGCCGAAACCGAAGGGCAATGAGCCCAAACGGATAGGACTGATTGACGACTTCCAAAAATCAATCAATGTTTTCTACATTCTCCAACAAACTTCCAAGCTTCAAACATTTGTGCACAACACAACAAGACCTTAAATAGGGGGAAAGTGGCTGCCCTGGGCCGAAACCGAGGGCCAATGGGCCCAAACGGATAGGACTCATTGACGACTTCCAAAAATCAATGCTATAATGTTTTTACATTCTCCACCAAACTTCCCAAGCTTCAAACGTTGTGTGCAACACAACAAGACCTGAAAATAGGGCGAGAATGGCGGCCCTGGGCAGAAACCGAGGGGCAATGGGCCCAAACGGATAGGACTCATTGACGACTTCCAAAAGCAATGCTACAATGTTTTCTACATTCTACAACAAACTTCCAAGTTTCAAACATTTGTGCACAACACAACAAGACCATAAATTAGGGGGAGAGTGGCAGCCCTGGACAGAAACCGAGGGGCAATGGGCCCAAACGGATAGGACTCATTGACGACTTCCAAAAATCAATCAATGTTTTCTACATTCTCCACCAAACTTCTCAAGCTTCAAACATTTTTGTACACCACAACAAGACCTTAAAATAGGGAGAGAGTGACGGCCCTGAGCCGAAACCGAGGGGCAATGGGCCCAAACGGATAGGACCGATTGACGACTTCCAAAAATCAATCAATGATTTCTACATTCTCCAACAAACTTCCAAGCTTCAAACATTTGTGCACAACACAACAAGACCTTAAATAGGGGGAAAGTGGCTGCCCTGGGCCGAAACCGAGGGGCAATGGGCCCAAACGGATAGGACCGAGTGACGACTTCCAAAAATCACTGCTGTAATGTTTTCTACATTCTCCACCAAACTTTCCAATCTCCAAACATTTGTGCACAACACAACAAGACCTTAAAATAAGGTGAGAGTGGCGGCCCAGGGCCGAAACCGATAAGATTGATCTACAACTTCCAAAAATCAATCCTACACTATTCCTTCCATTTTTTTACCCAGCCTTCCAGGATTCAAACTTCGGGCCATCCCCAAAAATTTCAAGCTCCCCAAAGTCGGGGGGTGGGTGAGCTCGCTACTAAAAATTCTCTAGCATCGAGGCCATGGAACCAGTCCATGCTACCTTTCTAAAAATTCCAACGAACTCGGTGTCAGCCTGATTCCATCGTTCCGTGGTAACAGGGAACCCGAGTCGACCCGATTTCGACGGCCCTGGGGGTCGGTGGTTGGCGGTCGGTGGTGGGGGTTGGCAGGGAGGGGAGTGCGGCGATGTAACGTCGATATCGCGCTCTATACCGGGCGTCGCGACGCCGAGTGGGGCGACCGGTGTGTAGGGGAAACTTCCACATGGGTAAAATAATCGATAGCGCGACCGATATGTATGTACCGGGCGCGCGACGGAGAGAGGGGACCAGAGAAAGAGGGAGATGGGGCGAGAGAGGGAGAGAACGTACATAACCGCGCTCACGGACACATAAGCGACTAGGGGCCTGTGTGCGCGACGCGTGTGTGGTTACACGCGAGCGAACGGGGATGAAGACGAGGACGCGGGGGGTGGAAGGGCGGCGGGGGAAGAGCGGTCAGCCCGTGCACATAAACGCGTGCTGCCATAAACACGGAAACGTGCCGCGCAACGGGGGTCGAAGGGGGCCTGTGACGAAGAAGGGCGACTTTGAGGCAATTTTTAGAAACACGGAAAAGGGTGCTAAGGGAAATTTAACTGTAGACATAGTTAACGTTATGGTGAAATTGATGGTCGATGTGTTCGGGGATTATGATAGGGGGTGGTCCATTTACACTCTGGATTATCTTTGTGCTAAATGTTTCAATCAACCGGTGTAATTTCTCTCGATCGAAATGAAGTATATTAATAAACTTTATGATTTCGGCGGAAGGTTCGATCCTATTGAAAAGCAGCAACATTGCAATTAAATTATTCTCGACGTTTCGATCCTAGTGTGGATCATTTTCATAGAGGCTTTATTGCGTTTGCCAACGGGTAAAATAAAACAAAAAAAAAAAAAAGAAAAATTATGAACAGAATATTAGGAGTTACGGAGGACAGTGATTTAACCCTTAGCACTCGAGTGGTGACTCTGAGGCACCACTAAAAATTACTATACCATTATTCAAAATATTGTTTACATTATTAAATTTATATTCAATAAATTAGTTACTAAACATTTAAGTATTGTATGAGGTATTCTATTAGTTTCATTTCTCCAAAATGAAAGAAATCATATAGAATGGAAATATTCTTGATCGAAAGAAAAGTTTGGTTTTGGAGTTAAAATACTTCCGAGTGCAAAGGGTTAACCCATGGTGGCAGATACGTAACTGAGTTACTGCTGCTTTTCAATAGGATCGAACCTTGCGCCGAAATCATAAAGTTTATTAATATATTTCAATCAACCCCCGGTCCAGTAATATTGTAGAGTAAATTACAAACATTATAAAAAGCTGATCAATTATAATTTTTGCAAAGATCGTTTTTGTACGACCTTCTAGTAGACTAATTATTCTAATTTCTGAAGACAATTCGAGTCGTCTGGTTCAGTTTTAACCCTTTGCGGACGGGAATTATGTTTAGCGTACTTATCGAAGGTTCGAATGTACAATTTTCCTTGGGAAATGAAATGGTGTAGTCAAAGCTACGTATAAGAATTAAATGATGGAGCAAGTGTTGTGTTTGGTAAAATTTTGTTTGGTGTTTTTTTGAGAGTAATAATTTTTTAAAAAGTGATTTTTATGGGCGACTGTTTACAGACACGCGCCCGCAAAGTGTTAAAACTGATATCCTCTTTGTGTAAAAATGATTTCTGTTACTTAAAGAAGTAAAGGTTCAAAGGTCAAAGAGGGCGCAGACTCGTTTTCATAGAACGGAGAACAAACAGAGAAGTTCAGGTGCGAGAAGGGTTTTGTCTTTTGAGCGAGCGTGGGTGCATCTCTCGTTCTTGTCCTCCCGAGAAAGGAATTAGAGGGAGAAAGGAAAGAATGCTTTGAGCTGGGATGTTTGCACAGATGCACCGTAGTGCAGGTGCGAGGTGGATGTATAATTGAAGAGGAGGTTGGGAATTGTTTCGCCGAGGGTGGAAAAGGGGTGATTATTTCGCAGGTATTTTCTTGATGACGAGAACGGAAGGGTTGCGTAACGTTATAATCAATTCGACGCAATTTTACATGTCACGCGCATACGCGAACCTCCACGATCTAGTGGATTTGATAAAATATAATAATCATCGAAAACCTATCCGTGAACAATATATGAAACGATTACTACATAAAAATTGATAGCGGAAGGAAAGAAAAGCACAGATGACGTACGTGATCTACGACAAGGACTACAATTAAATTAATAAATATATAAAAAAAGCATTAACTATAAGACTGAGAATGGAAGGATCTGGAAACATGAACTACATACCATATTTAAGCTAGGTCTAGGTCCAAATTAAATAAATTAAACATGTAAAAATTGATAGCGGAAGAAAAGTAAAGCAAAAATGACGTACATGATCTACGACAAGGTCGAGGACTACAATAAATAAATATATCATAAAAAATATTAACTAAATAAAGACTGACAATAGAAGGACCTAGAAACAAGAATTACATGCCATATTTAAGCTAGGTCTAGGTCCAAATTAAATAAATTAAATATGTAAAAATTGATAGCGGAAGAAAAGTAAAGCAAAAATGACGTACATGATCTACGACAAGGTCGAGGACTACAATAAATAAATATATCATACAAAATATTAACTAAATAAAGACTGACAATAGAAGGACCTAGAAACAAGAATTACATGCGATATTTAAGCTAGGTCTAGGTCCAAATTAAATAAATTAAACATGTAAAAATTGATAGAGGAAGGAAAGAAAAACACAAATGACGTACACGACCTACGACAAGGTCGAGGACTGCAATAAATAAATATTAAAAAAAATATATTAACTAAATAAAGACGGAGAATAGAAGGATCTAGAAACATGAATGACACGCCATATTTAAGCTAGGTCTAAGTCGAAATTAAATAAATTAAACACAATAAAAATGGTGACCGAATGAAGATGGACCATAGAAGGACCTAGAGAGAAAAGTGAGATACAAAGTTGACACATTCGTCGAGTCGGTGTTTTTATCCTGCGCGATTAAGGAGAGCGCGTGTAAGCGATATCACAGGGGGTGGGTTTATGGGTGTTGACTGTTAAAGGGAGTTTGTTCCGAGGCTATTTTCAAGTGGCCCCGTCGCGAGTGTAAATAGTGAGGTACAACGAGCTCGCCGGAGAAGGAAGTGACGAAGTAGAAGTTTAGTTTTGCCAATGGAAGAAGGGTGAACAGAAGCAGAGGAGACACCGACGATGCTCTCGTATAGAAAGTCGTGTAAAATTGAAGACCGTATATAGCTCGCGAGGGAGGAACCACTCTAGTTATTAACAGGGTTGCGCAAATTCTATTTATAAATAGGCTGCTGCCAGCAAGGGTGTAGCCTGTCAGGAGAGAGGAAGAGAGAGATCGAGAGAGAGAGAGAGAGATAGAGAGTGATAAAATCCGAGCGAGCACGTGAAATTTGCATTCGGTACCGAAGGGAACGGATAAGAACGTTAATGTAGTGTGTACACCGCGCGCGAATAACAATAGATTAGGCGCGGTCTCTTGAAAGTGGGGGATCCTGGACGATCAGATCACTATACATGGAACGGGATGGCTAATAATAATCAACTCGCGCGCGCGGATTTTCCGCGTAAACGCGATGGAAGAACAAGAAAAGAGAAGAGAACGTTGTTGCCCCGCGAGGGGGTGCAGAATGTGTCGTGGTTGGGGTAAGAGGGTGTCGAAATGTCTGGAAATAATATTTATGTGGACCTCGAGGAGGAACCGCACGCGGGAATTGTACACACTTGGGGTGCGACCATCGGGGTTGGAAATATACAAATTTCAGTGGAGAAAATGAAACAGCTTGATATTCTGAGAAGATTGTTTGAATAGTGGCTAGTTAAAAATTTAACTGGAGGAGTTCCCTGGAAAATAATATCGTTCATAAAATATTCAGAGTTCGAATGGATGAAATGATAAAAGGATTGAGGGTGGGAGAGGAGTGGGAAGAGGTGGGGATTTAGATAATATTATTATTGATCAACTGGGAGTACACGAAGGAGATTAAAATATCACTTAAATATTTTTATCTAAATTTTAAGTTGAAAGACTCGAGGCAAGAAGGGGATGAAGACAGCAAGGGTTGGAAGGGAGTCAAGATTATGGTAAAGATATGGTAAGTTTAGAAATTACTGGAGATAAACATTCCTCGAACATAAATACTGATAATTCAACAAAATTCGCATAATATTAAAACGGGGTTGTAGTTGAATTAAAATGTAATAAAGGGGTGGGACTGAAACAAATAAGCACCACAATCGGAAATACAACTGTTGTTTAATCAGAGGTAAATAAATCGCGCCAAAACACCTACAATAAACGTCTACAAATTTCGACAACTACCCACACAAATAGGAGATTAAAATATCACTTAAATATTTTTATCTAAATTGTAAGTTCAAAGACTCGAGGCAAGAAGGGGATGAAGACAGCAAGGGTTGGAAGGGAGTCAAGATTATGGCAAAGATATGGTAAGTTTAGAAATTACTGTAGACAAACATTCCTCGAACATAAATACTGATAATTCAACAAAATTCGCATAATATTAAAACAGGGTTGTAATTGAATTAAAATGTAACAAAGGGGTGGGACTGAAACAAATAAGCACCACAATCAGAAATACAACTGTTGTTTAATCAGAGGTAAATAAATCGCGCCAAAACACCTACAATAAACGTCTACAAATTTCGACAACTACCCACACAAATCAACAAAGGGGGATGAAGTTACTCTTGTCGGGGGGGGGGGAGGGTAGAAAGTCATGCAGCCCGGCGGAAAGGAAAAGTGGCGCGGCGTCTTGCGGAAATAACTTTGACGGACATGGCCGATTGATACAATTTCGATGATCGAGTGGGATTCATGTGCGCGAGAGGGTGGGGGGTGGATGGCAAATTTTTTTTGTACACAAAAGCGACGTTGTGCGCGTGTTGTGGCCTCTATGTACTCCGGCGAAGTGAAATGGAGGGTCCCGGCACATACTGACGAGCGTGGTACATGTATGTATATATCTGTAACCGCAAGTATATGAACCGCGGGAGGGGATGGAGCGTGGAAGGGGTTGAGAGGAGCGCGAAGTACAAGCGCGTAGGTGTTGCCGGGTCGGGAGAAAGCGAGACGCGAACAGGGAAACCATATGTACCTAAGTACGTGAAATTTGTACATAGCCGCAAACGGGGTGAGACCGAGGGGGTGGATTCGTGGGGCAGCAGAGGGCGAAAGGGGAGCCTCGAAACGCGGGTACGTTTAGGTACACGTACACAGGCCATTGCAGGCATCGGTCGGCGGTCACCGAGCGCCCCGTATCGCATTGACCGCCATTGAAAATTTTCCGAAAATGTGCCGCAAACATCGCAGAATCGCGACCCGCGATCGATAGATCGATCCGCCACCCTACCACCGCTCGTGTCCAAGAAATTTATTCCTCGTTCGCTTTCTTCTGATTTTTTCGCTCGGTGGGGATGGTTTTACTTTTCATCGGGCTCGGTATTCTGTTAGTTCGAATATTGAGATCCAATTCGTTCCAGAAGCACTAAAATTGATAGAATACACTGTGTAGCATATTTATAATGTGAACGAATTTTTTAAGACAGAACAAAATGTCAGAGATTGTAGATTCCTTTGTTAACGTAGTTACTCAATTGATTGTAATTCTACACTTGTTACTAAAGGACAGAAGATATTGAAGATAAATGTTTATGTTACAACCCAGTGTAATTGAACATTAGTCTCTAAACACAATATTTTTGTGTTAAATACTCCCTCACTATTTTTCAACATCTAAATACCCCTATATCCTGTTCGAATTAACAACAGTACACGTTTTCATTTAAACAACATCATCGCAGTTCTACAAAAGCATCATACTTTCTGTATGGAAGATGGAAAGTGTAAATTGTAAATGTCCACAGTCAACTTTATACAAAATATGTGAAGCAAGAAGTTGCAATGCTAGTCATTATTAACAATATGTAATAGTTACATACGTTCTATGGTTGTTGCCAAGGCATCCGAGAGATTTGTGAAACAACGTCCATTCGTCAATAAATTGTAAATTATAGAGCTGATTAATATTGATTGTATTTCTAAGCTAATATATTATACTTTATAAAACTCTACAAGTGTGTACAAGCAACGAGGTACTGTAAAAAATTACAGCACTAAAAAATTACAGTAGATATTAATAAAAATAGATATACGATAATAAATAGATAGATAATAAAAGTAGATATAAATTCTGCGTTTCAATTACAGTGCATGTGTACATTGGCAGCAACCATAAAATATAAACTATTACAGTTGTTCTTAATAAAAATAGGTATACGATAATAAATAAATAGATAATAAAAGTAGATGTAAATTGTGCGTTTCAATTACAGTGCATGTGTACATTGGCAGCAACCATAAAATATAAACTATTACAGTTGTTCATGTAAATTACATACACATTTATAAATATTAAATTCCATTCAGTACATGTACGTGTACCAGTGCACATGTACACGATCCCCAAAAAATACTGGATCCACTAAAAGGAATATTAAACGCAGCATAGTTTGTCGATTAATAAAAAGTTTCTGTCGCCGAATTCCACAGTCGAAAAATTAATTAACAAATCAAAGGGGGTGATCGTGAACGGGACAATCGAAAAAGCTAGCAATGTTCGAGTAGGAAACGTTTCGATATAGACTACGATGGTCAGAATCGAATGACGGGAAACGGATTTTTCCCAAGGGGGTGGTCCAAAGGGGTGCATTGAAGAAGGCCCGGGGGCTTTCCGTTTCAACCTAATTACATTCCACGCGACGCACGCCGTTGCGACTAAAACAAAAAAGACGAAAAAAATAGTCGGGGGAGGGATGGACGCAACAAAATCTCGTTAATTCATAAAAATTCTCCGTTCACGGTCGCCGCAGTCTTTTTGCCCGCGCGAAATTAAAATCCCCGCGCCGTCGAACGTGATCGATAGGCGAGGAATTGCGATCCGTCGATCCTCCTGTTCCCTTTCTCTCTCTCTCTCTCTCTCTCTCTCTCTCTCTCTCTCTCTCTCTCTCTCTCTCTCTCTCTCTCTTGCCCCTTGCCATCGCAGAAAAATAAAAGACACTGAATGAAATTAATTATGAAAAATCCCCGGGGGAAAAATCGCGTTACGCCCGCGTCATCGATTTAAAATCCGATCCGCCTAGTGTTTTTATTAGTAAACTAATAATTCTGCGCCAAAAATTCCCGCACGTGTAATATATTCGACCAAAAGTAACTGCATCTTGATTTTATAAAAATATTTTTTAGTTAAGAGACTGGCTTGTCGGATATCTCTTAAAATTAACAAACCAATCTATTCAGACTTACCAGCGTTTTTCATTTTAAATTTCACTTTTTAACACTAGAACTACCGGACAAGTCAAAATGACTGGTTTCTAAATTTTTCTTTTACAAATATTGAAATTATAAAAATGTTTTCCGGAGTAATGTTTTAGTCAACTTCTCTATTAGAGTACATATTTAAACAAAAGTTGTACGGAAGTTGAATAAATGCATTCTTGTCGTTATTAGAAGGCAATATACACCAGTCGCGTTTAGCGCTCGGTAGTTCTAGTGTTAAACAACCGAACGCTGTCTGTTTGACAACGAAAATAATTAACTATTTGAACAGACGGAATAAATGTAATACAAAAGTTGCATTTGGTATTGAATTTGTTTGTTTGAAATTAAGTTTAACCAAAACTTAACAGAGGAGACAAGTGTTGTATGTCTGATTTTTGGACAACATTTCTACAATTATTAAATAATTATTTAACAAAGAGTTCGCACAAGAATTACGTTTGTATAAAAACACAATTTACACAAACGATCATTCTAAAACAATTTTGCTGAAATAACTGTTTCTATTGTTATGTACTGTTTTTATATAATTATGGGACGTATGTTCATTCATCGGCAACGAGTTCGGAATATCACATAAGCGCAACACGGTTTGTATAACGAACCCAGTAATTATTTGATGCTAAAGTTCGCCCGAATCAACTTTCTATTGGAAACTGAGCCGATACAGATCGCTGGGACGCGCGCGCGCGCGCGCGAGGGGGTTGCAAAGCGAGAAGTCAATTAACGCCCCCCCAACAGGGTTCCCCCATAAAGTAATCACGTGTTCTTTAGTGGATTCCAAGTCTCATGGAACATTCATTTAATTTGTTTCTGAAGTGAATCTTCGGGAAACTTTATGATCCGTAGATAATTGGCTCGTAAGCGTTCCTGCGAGTAACGCCATTAAATATAGAGCGCCTCTCTCTCTCTCTCTCTCTCTCTCTCTCTCTCTCTCGCTGTCTCGCTCTCTATTCCGCGGACAATCGATATCTATAATTATTTCGTTACTCTACGGGCATATTATTACACCGGTTTGGCTCGTTATAGTCGCGCCAGTTATTTTCTCGCTAATCCGGGGACCGGAACAAATTTTTTGCGATCGTAAAAACCACGAAAAATCATTTTCCCGGCAGTTTTTTAAATGCCACATGTATTAACACGTTGACTGCCATG
Source organism: Sphecodes monilicornis (assembly GCA_913789915.3). Classification (NCBI taxonomy): domain Eukaryota; kingdom Metazoa; phylum Arthropoda; class Insecta; order Hymenoptera; family Halictidae; genus Sphecodes; species Sphecodes monilicornis. Next base: position 22,278,808 of record OU565293.1, on the reverse strand, counting down.
GGGGTCACCGGTGACCGGCACTCGACTTGGCTACAGCGCCGTGGGGGTCACCGGTGACCGGCGACGCAGCAAATAATAAAAGTACATAATTAGAGTAAATATGGATACTGATAAATTTTTCAATAATACCATTGTTACTATACTGTTTTGAAGAAATTAATGCACGAAAAATGCTTCAAGCATGATTTTATAACTCACTTTATTTGCTGCAAATAATATTTCAACATAATGTGCATCGCATGATGAAAAATTCACGTTGGCGCCTTGGGCAAACCATGGAAAATGCGCCTGGCAGTCAACGTGTTAAACAATTTTACAATCGCATAATACTGCAGAAATTGATTATTATCACCCTGTATAATTAAAGTCCCCTCTGCTCGGAAGTCTTCGGACCTCGCCGAAGACGTTGAAGCGCAACGCTTCGAGGTCAGCGAATTCCAGGTCGAAGTCGATCGGTGTCCCGGACGGCCGGGCATAGTGAACGCGCTTAGGGTAACATATGATCGAGGGCACACGCGTGGATCGGGTGGCCCGTCAAGGGGAACCCCCGCAGCAGGGACCACCTGCCGCCAGGTGCGAATCCACGAGACATCTGCACGAGGGGGCCCGTGTGCCCCCTTTTCACTATTCCCGCCATTAACCTAACCATGGCCTCCCACCCCTCCGCCGGGGCAGATTAGGTGTCTGTCTGAGCAGTGCCCCATTGCAGAACATAATTGCTCGGAGGTTGCCAATTGGACGACGATCGACTACCTCGCGGACTTGACGTTTGTCAACGAGGACACGTGGCTCCAGTTTCGGGAACCCTTTCTGGGTTTTTCATGCTGTCGGACTTAGGCTTGTGAGGCTTGTGGCGAAGATTTAGGCGATTGGGAGAGCTCGAGGTATTATTTTATAGTTTTTGAAAAGGAAAAAATTGAATGAATCCGAAACCAAGACATTTCTTTACCGAGAATATATTTCCATTGCACATGATTTGCTTTCATTCAAAATAAAAATTGTCTGCGCTAGTTAGGAATTTCCTCTTTACTTTAATCATCTTAGGAGGTTAGAAATTCAATGCTTTCGCATAAACGCAGAAAATCTGCAGTATATCTATTAGTCCCACTTACAACACTTGAATTTTTAGCAATTTCTTAGATACAAGCATAGGAATGTGAAAATTGTTTTAAATAATAGCAATTTTTAGCGGCGTTTTAGAGTCGCTACGGGTTAAATTTTATATTTTTAAATTTCTTCGAAGGAACCCTAGGGTACAAAAATCGACGCGATCGTTTCCAAAGACAATTTCGATCGTTTTGAGTTGTTTAACACGTTGACTGCCAGGTGCATTTTCCATGGTTTGCACAAGGCGCCAACGTGAATTTTTCATTATGCGATGCATATTATGTTGAAATATTATTTGCAGCAAATAAAGTGAGTTATAAAATCATGCTTGAAGCATTTTTCGTGCATTAATGTCTTCAAACCATTATGGTAACAATGGTATTATTGAAAAATTTATCAGTATCCATATTTACTCTAATTATGTGCTTTTATTATTTGCTGCGTCGCCGGTCACCGGTGGCCCCCACGGCGCTGTAGCCAAGTCGAGTGCCGGTCACCGGTGAGACCCATGGCAGTCAACGTGTTAAATATGCAGGGTGATAATAATGAATTTCTGCAGAATTATGTGATTGTAAAATTGTTTAACACGTTGACTGCCAGGTGCATTTTCCATGGTTTGCACAAGGCGCCAACGTGAATTTTTCATCATGCGATGCATATTATGTTGAAATATTGTTTGCAGCAAATAAGGTGAGTTATAAAATCATGCTTGAAGCATTTTTCGTGCATTAATTTCTTCAAACCATTATGGTAACAATAGTATTATTGAAAAATTTATCAGTATCCATATTTACTCTAATTATGTGCTTTTATTATTTGCTGCGTCGCCGGTCACCGGTGGCCCCCACGGCGCTGTAGCCAAGTCGAGTGCCGGTCACCGGTGACCCCCATGGCAGTCAACGTGTTAAATATACAGGGTGATAATAATGAATTTCTGCAGAATTATGTGATTGTAAAATTGTTTAACACGTTGACTGCCAGCCGCATTTTCCATGGTTTGCCCAAGGCGCCAACGTGAATTTTTCATCATGCGATGCATATTATGTTGAAATATTATTTGCAGCAAATAAGGTGAGTTATAAAATCATGTTTGAAGCATTTTTCGTGCATTAATTTCTTCAAACCATTATGGTAACAATGGTATTATTGAAAAATTTATCAGTATCTATATTTACTCTAATTATGTGCTTTTATTATTTGCTGCGTCGCCGGTCACCGGTGGCCCCCACGGCGCTGTAGCCAAGTCGAGTGCCGGTCACCGGTGACCCCCATGGCAGTCAACGTGTTAAATATACAGGGTGATAATAATGAATTTCTGCAGAATTATGTGATTGTAAAATTGTTTAACACGTTGACTGCCAGCCGCATTTTCCATGGTTTGCCCAAGGCGCCAACGTGAATTTTTCATCATGCGATGCATATTATGTTGAAATATTATTTGCAGCAAATAAGGTGAGTTATAAAATCATGCTTGAAGCATTTTTCGTGCATTAATTTCTTCAAACCATTATGGTAACAATGGTATTATTGAAAAATTTATCAGTATCCATATGTGCTTTTATTATTTGCTGCGTCACCGGTCACCGGTGGCCACCACGGCGCTGTAGCCGAGTCGAGTGCCGGTCACCGGTGACCCCACTGGCAGTCAACGTGTTAAATATACAGGGTGATAATAATCAATTTCTGCAGTATTATGTGATTGTAAAATTGTTTAACGTCGGCATTTGTTTCGCTGCTTACCTTCACTGTTGAAATATTTGATTGAATGCAACGCAACAACTCCTTTAGGTGACAGTTATCAAGTCTCTGCATATTATCCTGTGTATTGTGATTTTAACGGAAAATTAAGGATTAATTAATTAATGTTTGGGGAAGAGGTTGTTGAAAAGTATGGCAATCGAAGCAGTTGTTAATTTGATCGTGGATACTGGAGAAATTGATAGTGGTTAAGAACAGAGGTGATTAAATTGTAAAAAGGAACACGACTTTAATTTTCATGTTAAATAATTTTAATGTTTGTCAGTAGATGATTTATATTGATCGCAAATAGGTAGTCTGAGTAAATGTCAGGAGCGTGGGTGTTTGAAAACGTAGAGGAAAGTGTGACGTAAAAGAATACTTACTTTGTCTAATGACTATTATCTAATTTCACTAGAATATCTTAAGATAAGTTTAATGACATCACTGTTGACAATTTTCGTTGGAAAGAACAGTAACTCAAGAATAAAATACCTTTATTGATTCTTACTATTAATAGAAATATATACTAGTTACAATAAATACACTGGACAATCATAAAATATTTATATATTATCACGCATTTCAAACTCCTCTTTCAATCATACTCAGCCCCAATAGTGATGCTCATCTCCTCCGAAACGATCTGCGTTTGGTGGTACCAGCGATTGGTATCTAGAACAACTAACAAAACAAAAATATTTCAGCTATAATCAGCTAATTAACTCCTTTGTATCAATTTAACGTAATTAAAACTAAATTTTGTAACCTTGTCTTAACCACAGTTTCTAATTTCCACAAATGGAGATTTAACGAATGAACTCTTTGCACTCGAATGGTAACTAAGAGTTACTAGTCAAAATTCCCATACTATTATTTAAAACAGTTTTCATATTATTAAATTCATCTCTATCCTATAATTTGCTAAAAATTCAACTGCTCTATGAAAAAACAGTTTCCATTTCAGGTGCACAATGTCAAAAAGACACGTAGAATAAAAATGTTCTAAATGGAAAAAAAATATCTTGATTTTGGTATTAGAAGTTCTTCGAGTGGAAAAGGTTCAATTATTTATTTCTCTATCATACTGCAAATAAAGTAATTATAATATTACTCTATCTCTTTCTCTCTCTTTGTTACCCTGTTCCTCTACGAATTAAAATACATTCGAATTTTAAAAACAATCATCAACATTCTCTATGCCAGGCATGGGCACGGGTGGAGCCCCTCCAACGCTTGCTTCTCCCACCAACATCGCTTTCATTCGCGACGCCTGCGCACTGTTCGCGACGGGCGAAGCACTTCTTTCCCTTACAGTGTTGGGATATGGTGCAACATTTCTCGCGCATGCGCGGCGATTTTGGCCTCAGTAAAGTAAGATTCTCGATAAAATGGGGTACCTTGAGCACCCAGCAGAATTTTAAAAAATTGGTATAATTTTATTCTGAAAAATGAATGTATAACATGTGTATTTGTGTATATTTTGTAACTCGTAAGACACGTCTTGAAGTCATTTTATCCGGAATATCCCGCGTTAAAAAAATGATCGTCGATTGTTTCATGACACGCGGGTCGGTTACTCGGTTTCGTGGTCGGCGGAGTGCGAACACACTGCGCCTGCGCAAATTGACAGTAGGAAGGGGAAGCAGGCGCGTGAGGAGCACCTACACTGAACACCGCTGCTTTATGGTAACGGCGGATGCTGGTGGGGGACAGTGGGCGCTATGGTGGGGACGGTTTTGTCTCAATTGAGAATCCATTAATGAAGAATCCATTAATCAATTTCAATTCGAAACAAAGTTACGAAACGATTGAATTCGAATTTAAAATTAAATCTTACACCTAATGTTTCTATAAATATAAATTAATTCTAGTTACCAGTAGATGATCTACCAGGTTTATTAAACTTCGAAAACGAGAGTCACTGTGGAGTTAAAAAATTGCATAAAGATCTCGGTAAAGTTTTACTCCAGATGATCGCATGAAGGGGAAGATATGAAACAATTTCTCTAGAGTTACAATCCAGGATTTCAATCACAGAACCAAGAATTAACCCTTAGCACTCGAGTGGTGGCTCTGAGGCACCACTAAAAATTACTATACCATTATTCAAAATATTGTTTACATTATTAAATTGATATTCAATAAATTCGTTACCAAACATTTATATTATTATATTATAGTATTATATCAGTTCCATTTCTTCAAAATGATAAAAATCATATAGAATGGAAATATTCTTAATCGAAAAAAAAAAGTTTGGTTATGGAGTTAAAATACTTCGGAGCGCAAAGGGTTAATTGCAATTCGAGGGACTATAATTTAAATTAATAATTCAGTACTACTAAAATTATATAGAATGAAAATTTTTATTTAAAAATAGTTACTTTGTTAGAAATGAACTCACTTATTTCGCCAGGTTGCACCACGATCTCCAGCCTGTTGCAGGTGTAGTGACATTCTCTAGGTGGTTCCAGGATCCAGACTTTCGCACCCTTTATCTGCGCCTGCCACGACGAATGCTCCACGTCGTCCACCTGGACGAAAATAAATCGAAAGAAAATATTCCAGAGCCCCCCATAGTTTTTACTTAAACCGGGGAGGAAACTAAGGGAAAGATAGACCCACGTGCATAGGGGCGCCGTAGCCATGGCTTCCCATAAAAATCCAATCGGTCTTCTCGGTCTCGGCGGTGGCCGGAAGAAAGTATGGCCTCTGGTAGTGCTGCCTCAGAATGCTGCCGATTTTCTCGTCGCAGTTGCTCCTTCAAAAATACCATCATTAGTAGACTCCGAATTTGATGCAATTATGAGAAAAATGAGTACATGCAATTTAAAGCAGCGGACATATTAAATGAATTTAACACTAGATTTACGGGGCCCGTCAAAATGACGGATTCAAAATTTTTTAATTTACGATTATTTAGAGTGTAAGGAGGCATTCGTGAGGAATTATTAAATAGATTTATTTTTTTGTGTACATATTACAATAAAAATCGCTGAAGATCTAAGTAAATACAAATTATTAAATAGATTTATTTATTTGTGTACATATTACAATAAAACTCGCTGAAGATCTAAGTAAATACAATTTTATTATTTTTATAAAGCAATGTAAAATAATCAATTTTAGTGCTCCGTAAAGCTAGTGTTAAAAACATCAACGTATTATTTTCTTTTTAATAATTAAAAGAGAAAAGCAATTTTTATTTAGACTATTGTGCTCTGCAATCGATGGAAACATTTTTTATTTTGCATAAAGATCCGCAATATAATCATTAGACTTGCGTTCATTTATAATGAACACGAGTAGGTGCAATTTAAACCAATAAACTGATCAAAAGAATTTATATGAACATTCATGTATTGGCTTTAACGTATTAAAATTGTTAAAACAAGGGAGACATTTCTATTTGACTCCTGTATGTTATAATTGATGCAAATAATTATTATTTTGCATAATTTGGTCTAACTATCATAAACTTGATTTAATCGAGTGCATTTTTCAGGCATTCTTGAAAATTGTGATTTTTTTTACATTCAGTTTTTAAAGGGAGCCATAAGACTTTTTGATAGATATTAATTATTTAAATGATGATCAGAGAGCGTTGTCGAACGATGAAATATTTTTCATCCGCAAGAAGTTCGTCAAGGAACTGTCGAATTTGTATTTGGAGTGCGACGAATGCGATAGATTTGATGGTTCGGTGCATACTCGCAGCTAATTGTCTCCCGTGATAGACAGAGACGCTTTTAAGCTCGTTAGCCGGATTGTGCGCATACGTGCGAGCTTTAAAGTAGTCATCGAAGCCGCAGAAGTGCTCGGTTCATGGGCAAGCCTCAGCTTCCGGAATATTTTCGTCGATCGAATTTCATTTTCTCTATTTCTACGCTCTTTCCCCCTGAACCGATTACAGTTCGCCTTTGCGATCGACGTTCTCGAACTTTGGGAGAAAAAAAAAACACAAATCGCAGGAACAATTTAGATCCTAATTAATCACCAAAGTCTTCGGGAATTCGAATATTCTCGACCAAAGGAGCATTATTGAAAAATCAAGATCATCAGAACGAAGATTCTAATGTTTTCGAAAAAAGATACACAAATTGCACAGAGTCAATTTAGATAAAACAAATTACCCAATCAACTAGGTCCTAATTACCGACGAAGTATATACTGTCTTCAAAAATGAAATGGGAGGTCTTAGCAAGGTTCAGGTTTCAGCAAGGTTTAGGTTTCAGCAAAGGTTCAAGTCTCAGGAAGGCTTAGGTCTCAGCAAGGCTTAGGTGACAGCAAGGCTTAGGTCTCTGCAAGATTTACATCTCCGCAAGATTTATATCTCGGCAAGATTTATATCTCAGCAACGTTCAAGTCTCAGCAAGGCTTAGGTGTCAGCGACGCTTACATCTCAGCAAGGCTTAGGTCTCAGCAAGGCTTAGATCTCAATAATGTTTAGCACTCAGCAAGGCTTAGGTCTCAGCAATATTTAGGTCTCTGCAAGATTTATATCTCCACAAGATTTATATCTCGGCAAGATTTATATCTCAGCAACGTTCAAGTCTCAGCAAGGCTTAGGTCTCTGCAATATTTATATCTCAGCAATGTTCAGGTTTCAGCAAGGCTTAGGTCTCAGCAAGGCTTAGGTCTCTGCAAGATTTATATCTCTACAAGATTTGTATCTCGGCAAGATTTATATCTCAGCAACGTTCAAGTCTCAGCAAGGCTTAGGTCTCAGCGACGCTTACATCACAGCAAGGCTTAGGTCTCTGCAATATTTATATCTCAGCAATGTTCAGGTTTCAGCAAGGCTTAGGTCTCAGCGAGGCTTACATCTCAGCAAGGCTTAAGTCTCAGCAAGGCTTATGTGTCAGCAAGACTTAGGTCTCAGCAATTTTTAGGTCTCTGCAAGATTTATATCTCAGCAACGTTCAAATCTCAGCAACGTTCAAATCTCAGCAATGTTCACATCTCAGCAAAGCTTAGGTCTCAGCGAGGCTTACATCTCAACAAGGCTTATTTCTCAGCAAGGCTTAGTTCTCAGCAAGGCTTAGGTCTCAGCAATGTTTAGGTCTCTGCAATATTTATATCTCGGCAATTTTGAAGTATCAGCAAGGCTTAGATCTCAGCAAGGTTTAGGCAACGTGATGGCGCCGGCAGGGTAAATATTCAAAAAAGTCAAGGATACTGAAATTAAAATTTATAATGAAATTGTTGACTTACCAGCCAACGTACCAAGGCTTCGTGCCCTTTTCCAGCAAGGATCTGCTAGCGCTCATGTTGAAAACGTCCTGGAGGCTCTTAAATTCTGTTCTATATGGAAAAAACTGGCAATTGGCGTTCTCTCCGTCGTACAGAGACTTGAAGAACAAGAACGAGAAGACTTCCGGTGCTGTCCAGTTCGTCATGGCGTCGGTGATCACCACTGGTCTTCCAGAATACGCGTAACTGGCGTTGAAAAATAATAAACAACTCTTCAATCATCATTAGGCTGCAGATTTTTATGTAAAATAGTAATTGTCTACATCTATTGCAGGAAACGGGAGTTGAATAAAAATATATTTCGTCTTTTCATAAGTGAGGGTTTATCGAAAGATATTGTAGATCTCAATATATAGTCTCGGAAAGAAATTAAAATGGAGTTTAATAAGTTCGTGCGTAGTGTAGAAGTCGGGCGCTCGTATTCGGCAAGAAAATAGTGTAAAATTGAATGGCAGAAGGTCTGGGCACGTGAAATCGAGCGATCAGACAAATTGAGCGAGCTAGTACCGTTCCTCGAAAGTCCCAGGAACCACGTTCGATATCCTGTCAACCTGTTGAACGTCCCGGCAAATCGAACAGTCCTCCGCCGGCCGGAAAATTTTCTGCGTAAACGAGGGCAGCTCTGCCAGGCACTTAAACATAATTTACTATTAACAATTTCTGAAACAGTCTCGCAACTACCAGCCGCAACATCGAAAAATATATTAACCACATCAAACAATACATCAACTGTGCCGGCAAACTATAATCTTTGAATTCGCAACTTTCATTTATTCTTCATAAAAGATTCTTTATAACCAATGAACAAAAATTAAAATAGTCGAACTAAACAAAGGGGTTATTCAATCGAAAATTGTATTGGACATTGCGAGATTTAATTGTTGATACGGAGAATTAAAAAACAATTCGTGAATAAGTATTGAAATGGTATAGTAACTGATACTGTGGGCGGAGAGTGGAACTGTGAGTGGCCGACAAAATGGCGCCTGGAGAGTAGTTCCCTCTCTCTCTCTCTACTATAGTATAGAGTCTATATTATTATCTGTCTTAAACCGTATGTTTGTGATTTGTATAAAAATGTATAGGATTTATTAATTCAATAAAATCGTTTACCTAATAATATCAGACAGTGTTACAAGAAAAGAAAGAAAAATAAAAATGGTGATCAAGAAATGTGTTAAAGATGTCTGTTAAAGTTCTGTCTACTGATGTTATAGATTGCACTTATTTGCAGGACTTTGTCAGTATCCAACTCACTCTGTCGTAACGAGCAACACGAACATTATTCCACAAAAGCTGACCCAGAATCCACGCGAAGATGAACAGGATCCACAGGTGTCTCTTACGGATCTTCGATCCCCGTGGTCGCAGCAAGGACTGCGCGTGGAACAGCTTCAGAGTCCTGTTCGTCAGTCCTGTCTCCTCTATTTTCGTCACTATAGAGTGCAATTCCTTCTTCGCTTGCTCGTAAGACTTCTTCGAGGACCCGGCGGACGCATTGTTGCTGTTCGAGCCCGTCATTGTCACAAATACCTTTAAACTTTCCGCAAAACTTCCGTCAAACTCTAGCAAACTTATCGGAACCAACGCACCTCGAGCATTCGACAAATATTTTATTATTTTCTTTCTAATTTTAAATTATTGGAAGCGTACAGATACATCCGTGAGGAATTATTCAACAGATTTATTATATTTTATATATAAAATTTCCGTTAAACTGTAGCAGACTTATCGGAACCAACGCACCTCGAGCATTCGACAAATATTTTATTATTAATTTTAAATTATTGAAAATGTACACATGCATCCGTGAGGAATTATTCAACAGATTTATTATATATTATATATAAAAATTCCGTCAAACTCTAGAAAACTTATCGGAACCAACGCACCTCGAGCATTCGACAAATATTTTATTATTTTCTTTCTAATTTTAAATTATTGGAAGCGTACAGATGCATCTGTGAGGAATTATTCAACAGATTTATTTCTTTGGAAATATATTTTAAAAAGATTGACTAAATTTTGGTAATATTCTTGTTATTTTCATGAAATAATGTAAAATAGTCGCGGATTAGTGCACGCGTAAACCGAGTGGTAAATTGCAGATTATTTTTGGATATTTACAAAGTTCGGAAGAGTTACTTTTTGGAGATTGGAGAACGCGTCCTGCGGTTCCGAGGACCTCCAATGGTTCAGCTGGTCGACAACGAACTGCGCCAAGATCCTTCCGCGGGGTTCCACAAAGCGAAAGGACTCCGTTGCGCATGGGGATCCGCTGTGACCCGTCCATGGGGGTGTGAAATGAACAGGAAACCGGGCTAGGATTGATTCAAATGAAATCTGTTCGGCATGATCGAGAGCGAGACCATCTCTCCTCAATTTTCCCGTGGAACAAACTTCCATACACCAGAAACTGTATAACAAATTCATTTGCAACTACATTCCCAATGAAACCTTTCGCACACCCATCCACCATTTCATAACTTTACAACGTACACACAGAAACAATTTATTCAATCACCAATAATTATTCAATTCACCAAAGTGAATAAAAACTGTGAAACAATATTGAGCCAAACGAGTAATTATCAACCAAAAATCAATTCGAACCAATTTTGAACCTAGATTGTGCACAATGCTTGTTAAAGAAGGCCTACAATTACAGCGGAGAATTTTCAAAATATCATACATTGTCTTATTATTATTATTATTTTATTATTGTTTTATTTTTATTGCAGGGAATATTTCCTTTTCGAATTTGATCGATGAGAACTGACGAGAACGATAAATTAACTAATCCTCTGCGAATCTCTATATGCAAAATAAAAGTGTTATACTTTAATGACAACAACCAAAGGTTCCGTAAAAATTGATTTCAACTACTAATAATTTTATTACATTTTAAAGATAATGAAACATCCCTACATTCTTCTAATTCTCCGACAATTTTTAACGCAAGTGTATGAAATTTGCGGTGCAGTGATTTAATTTGCACTAAATGAAATGCAGAAAATGTTTTGGCTTACCTACAGCGGTCCGTGTTTTCTTCGGTAAAATTCGTTGCAGAGTTCGAGAAAGCTCCAAAATTTTTTGGAATTTAATCGATGAAACGATGGAAATAATCGAAGAGAACTGACGAGAACGATAAATTAACTAATCCTCTGCGAATGTCTATATGCAAAATAAAAGTGTTATACTTTAATGACAACAACCAAAGGTTCCGTAAAAATTGATTTCAACTACTAATAATTTTATTACATTTTAAGGATAATGAAACATCCCTACATTCTTCTGATTCTCCAACAATTTTTGACGCAAGTGTATGAAATTTGCGGTGTAGTGATTTAATTTGCACTAAATGAAATGCAGAAAATGTTTTGGCTTACCTACAGTGGTCCGTGTTTTCTTCGGTAAAATTTGTTGCAGAGTTCGAGAAAACTCCAAAATTTTTTTAAATTTGATCGATGAAACGATGGAAATAATCGGTGAGAACTGACGAGAACGATAAATTAACTAGTCCTCTGCGAATCTCTATATGCAAAATAAAAGTGTTATACTTTAATGACAACAACCAAAGGTTCCATAAAGTGGTCCTACAGTGGTCCGTGTTTTGTTCGGTAAAATTTGTTGCAGAGTTCGAGAAATCTCCAAAATTGTTTAGGGTAATGTAGGAGTGGTATTTTCGGCGGATCGACTGAACGAAATTTCGCTACGCATTCCAGTTTTGCGAAACCGGCGATTGAAAGCGCTCGAGTGGATCTCACTCATCGGAAATGTGTGTCGCCGGTTTCTTATCACGCGGTGTGCAGGTGCCGGTGTTCACCGAGCCGTGAGGATTTTCTTGTTAAAATACAATCATCGAGCCCCGGGGCCCTTATCGCTCGTTCCCATTTCTTTAACGCGGCTTCTTCGTCGAATCGAATCGATCTATCAATTCCGAACGGATCGCGGCTCTCAATGTAATTCGCGAAACCCATTAACCGTGGATAACTCGACTATCGTGCGTAGAAATGGCGACAATCAAAAACATATAAATATATTTCAACTTTTCCTTGAATAATGTTTCAATTTACTGGAATGATCTGTTAACAGGATTTTTATTGGCTGTGCTTGGAAAAAGTTTCAAAATGCAGGGGTCAAGAATTTTTGTTTAAATATTCTGAATGTAAAATCGTGTATGAAGGTGTGATTTGTTGATTCATGATTGAGATTGATAATGTTGTTAAATAATTTATGAAGCCTCTGGCTATGAATTAATTTGGTTGAACAGTCTCTGCACATAATTTTTGCTTTTTGATTTTTAGAACTTTTGATGTAATATTATTTGCAAAAATAAATATTAGAACGGTATAATGACACTGTAAGGTAACATGATATTTCTAAATAGAATAAACAATACTTCTAGATTTTATGAATAATTTAAGGAAGTGGAATGTAGAACTGGCTTCTGAACATTAAAATATGCGAAACTACTTTCTGACCAGCCAATATATTTTTATAAACTGTGAAATAATCGGCAGTAGGTAATGCATTAACGATAAAAATATTTTTCTCTATAAAAAAAACAAGATAAATAAAGTTATAAATGTATTTGTGAATTAACGATTATTGATTGTGAAACACTCTGATCATCCGACGTCGCCTAATACTCAAATAATCCGTCTTTATCGCGAAAATATAGTTGTTTATTCAGGATAAACAATCTCGAAAACGTTCATTTTATATTTTAAAATACATTCGTGTGCGAGATTTCAACGATTTTTGAATGAGAATTGATCGATCGATTGTTTTATGGCTCCGTTTCGCAGATGACGCGAGGATAATTCAAAATGGCGACTGCACACGTGGCGATTCGAATCCGCGAAACAATTCCAGTGGAATTGCACGGTGGAAGGGGTTGTTTCATTTTATCGCCAGAAGGGGCTCACCTTTTACGATTACAAATTGTCAATTCCCGTTGCAATCCGTTTCTTAATTAACAATTACCGACGGAGAATCGATGGCTGTTGGCTCCGCGAGGTTCTACGATCGGCGAAATACGTTTTTCGTGTCTCTTCTTTGACGTTTGTTCACGTAAAGGTCGGTTGTACGCGGATTAATAAAACTAAAACACTGGAAAGCAGAGGGACATGTAGAAACACAGTAACGTTAAAAAGAAAAATTGATTTTGAAATTTTTACTTCTTCGTTACCAACGTTCCTCTACGGGAAAGCCATTTGTATATTAAATTCTTAAAAAGGGAACACCAGGAAGCAGAAGAAAAAATTCAAAAATACAGGAAACACGAAAGAGAAGTTTCTTCATCTCAAAACCGTTTGTACACTGAATCGATAAAAGACCAACATTGAAAACCAGATAAAAATATAAAATCGCAGGAAAGACAAAAAGATTATACTCATTTTAAAATTGTTACCTATTCTTCTTTGATGTTCGTCCACGCAAAAGCCATTCACACACAAAATCAGTAAAGAAGGAACAATAAAAAATAGAAACGAATATAAAGACACAGGAAAGACAAGGAGAAAGAGGATTGATTGTTAACATAAAAGAATACAAACTATTGAAAAGCCATCAGAGAAGAATTTTATTATAATTCTGAATTTTATTTAATCGTTTAATGGAAATAGGATTGTTTTAGGATTGAGTAGGTAAAAAAGAGACCTTCCCGTTCAGCGCAATTAAATTCTTTAATTGTTGTCAGTCGGGTTCGAAATACACTAGTCGATCTTGTCTGTTGTTGTTACTTCTTCTTTTTTTTGTTCGTTATCCTTTAAAGTTAATAGTTATTGTATATACGTGGTACTCCTCCCAAGATATAAATAATACGACGTCGATAAAATAATGACAGTTATGCTTTGCTGTTCGTCCCCGGTCTTTTAACAAAAGTACACAATTACATTATACCCTACATCGTGTTTTAGTACTCGCTTTGTCGGTAGAATCCCGTGGGAAAACGCTCTGTCGCGAGCGCGGAATAAAATAAACGACGATGACGTTGATAAATGATCGTGACGATGACAATACCCGCCGCTGTTCTCTTGGGGGTGGTGGTCAGAGGGCTGCTCTCCCATAAACCACCCTCTACATCACCGTAACATTGTAAAACAGCATCTCGATCGAGAACAAAATACAATTCTCGATCACAATCCATAACAATCTCTCGAAAAATTATATTAAAAATCTCAAAAACTGTTAAACATCATCGGGGTCCATTTTGACCCGGGCTTACGACAACATTTCATCTAAATTTTCATTTTTCTAGCAGCTAGATTAAATTAGTGGTGCGTTCAATTTAAGCTCATCAAAATTGATCTCAAAGGACAGGGTTGAAAAATATATAAAAAATATATGAACGAGGACTCAAAGTGTCAAAGATTGATAAACAATCGTCGGGAGTGCAGTTAAAAAATAAAGCTGGAGTCCCGAATACTATGTATAAAATAGCGAGTCAATGAAAATTAGTTTCCCCGAATGAAACATGGTTTTTGGGGGTGAGCCGCCTGCCCCGCCCCCACGTCGGACTACAACGTTTTATAATTAATACTAAATGTGTGGGTGAAACTCCTCTAATACATCTAGAATGCACATCCATGCTTATTTAATGCTCCTTTAATTTAAATACGTATGCAGCACTGTAGCCTATCGTTTTCTTGTCTTTCTATTCGTTATGCACGTGTCCTGTGTGGTGGAGGGGGCGTGTGTGTATGTATAGGTGTACGTATGCATGCGAGATACGTGAGAGATTTTTATTTTCCATTTTCCTGACATATCATCTTCTCCTTTTTATGTTCGTCGTCTCGTCTCCCTCCTCGTCTGCGTCTTCGTCGAACGTACAGTTTCCTTGCGTCGACGTCCGCGTACATTTCTGTGCATGGTTGTTGTTGGTCTTTCCTGCTAAGTTCGCTTATGTTCCCTGGTTCTTCTCGGTCTCTTCCTGTTCGGATGATGGAGTGATCTGATGGAGTCACTCGACTTTAACGCTATCAGTCTTCTCGAGTTTATGTCGGTGACGATAATCGTTTGACGGTGAGGGGTGAAATTTTATGGGAGGGGGGGGGGGGCGGAAGCCGACTCGATGCCTCGGGGGTTTGGTTAAAATTACTTCTCACACGTTTTTGGAAAATTTCATTGCGATGAAAAATTCATTCCGGCTTCGATAACGTTGTTTCTCATCCTCTCGATATTTATTTCTTATTAATTCCTACACAGGGAATTTTATTGAGAATTGAATCAATTCTAGAAACTCGCAGAAAGGGGTAAAAGTTAGGAAAGAGATTCTCTTTATACATTTTGCGAAAAGCTGTTTCAGTTTCAATTGATTTGGGAAACTGTGTACAAGTTTTTGTAACTTTCTTTCTTAATAATTCTTGCAGGGAATTGATTGAGAATCGTGGGACCCTTATAACTCGATGAAAATCCCTCTGTAAACATTCGACGGTAATTCTCTTTGAATTAAAATTAATTAAAAAAATATTGCACAATTTTATTACTCGTTCGTTCCTGCACCAGACATTGAATAGATTTTAGAGACTCCCAGAGGATAAGAAACCAAAACGACAAATAATCAAGTAAAAATTCATTCCTTTACGAAATCAAGTAAAACTAAAAATGCTCTTACAGACTCCAATAAAATGGTAAAAATATACAAAAAGAAAAAATTCCTTCACGATTAAAATTAATCTAGAAAATGCTGTACAGTCTCCATGCTAAAAATCTTAAAAATGCTAGAGGAGAAAAATCGAAAATAAAAAATAGTGGAATCATAATATATCATAGAGCATATTCAAGTTCTATGAACTGCCGTCTCAGAAATCGTGTATTGCACACGGGAGAAGCAAAAATGGCGGCAGAGATAAATCTCGAAGAGGCAATTAGGCTAGCCTAATGGCGCTTCCAAGCAAGTCCCGGGTCGTTTAATCATATTAGGTTGTTTATAATGGTCCGGGAAGGCCATCGAGCAGCATTCTGCGCCCCCGGTATCAAGAAAGCAAGAGTGCGAATGATCGCGATCGCCATCGATCGTTGTACGCCATTGCAGCTGCTTAGGCCGGCGAGAAACGTGTAAAAGACACCGTAAAAATCGCTATTAAAACACGGCGCCGTTCGTCAAACAATGACACCGATCGCATCGCCATGGTTCCCCATAAAAACCGCACGCTGACTCGCACACACCATCAAAATGCGATATCTGTTCGTGGAACGGTATTTTAAATGCAAAAGCAACGATCATCGGAACAAATAACGATCACGAGCCGCCAACAGAGAATGGTAAAAATTGTGTAAAAGTGTAAGGATCGATAAAAAACATTCTCGTGTGATCATTCTTATTTTTTTTTTAGTTAATGGTGAAACGATCAGCTTACGGTCTTTGTACGAATCTGTTCATTGTCGATTTTTTGGTTCTCCGATTTGATTTTCGCGGGCGCAATATTTTCACTCGACAAATTACCATGGCCGCCGATTTTCTTCCTGTTCCTCTTTTTTTCGCCATTTCCCGCGGATCTTCGTAGAAAATTAGAAACGCCGGTTACGCACAAACGATAAAAAGCGGATATCAAAATCTCGGTTCGTTCGTGCCGATCGTGGCGGCACCGGCGACCCTCCGGGAACGATTTCATCGATCCCACTGATCCAACACTCTTGATGGATACTTTCTCTTACGCAAATTCTACTTTGAGCTGTTCTGTATTGCGTCTTCCCTTCGAAAATCGATTAGGAATCTACGAACCTTCCCTTCGAAGGTTTATTGATGGTGTTCCCTAGATCTCAAGGTCGATCATTTCTCAGCTCTGTATACCTGTACCAGTCTCCCGAATCTCAAGATCACAGTTGTGCTTCAAACACTATTTTCCTAACATTATTAGATACTTGAATGTATCCTAACGGCAGCTCTTGAAGAGTTTCAGTGACCAAGAAAGACGATGAAGCTCTAGAATCCATTCAAGTCCTAAGAACAACATGATTTCCGTATTTTCAACTGGTGTCACCTGGGCCACTTACTAACTCGCAGATTTTGAGGTTAGAACGGTGGTTGAAATACTATTTTTCAAACGTTATTAGGTTCTCGAATCTACCCTGCAAACAGTTGTTGAAGACTTTCAGTGACCAAGAAAGACGATGAAGCTCTAGAATCCTTTCAAGTCCTAAGAATATCATCATTTCCGTATTTTCAACTGGTGTCACCTGTACCACTTACTAACTCGGAGATTTGGAGGTTAGAACCGTGATTCAAATACTATTTTTCAAGCGTTATTATGTACTCGTATTTACCCTGCAAACAGTTCTTGAAGAGTTTCAGTGACCAAGAAAGACGATGAAGCCCTAGAATCCGTTCAAATCCTACGAATAACATCGTCCCCTAACTTTCAATTCTGCTCCCGTACCAGATTACCGTCTCCCCGATCTGAAGGTCACAATTACCCTTAAAACAATTTATCTCCCGATCATCATTTCGAACTTCGATCTACCATGAAAACAGTTCTCGATCAGTCCCATCGATCAACAAATTCGAACCCATAAATTCCTTCAGTTTCAACATCTTCTGATCATCACCTAAATTATAAATCATCTCCCAGGCCCAGTAATCGTTCGAATTCAATTTGCCTCGAATAGAACGACTCTGATCAGGTTCCAGAATTGAACATAATCGAATTTCAAAGGGTAAGACAGCCCGAATATTACGGAGGGTCGCGAGGATGTCCTTGGAGCCACGTGTGTCACGTTGAGCAGAATGGTCCAGGTTCCTCTAAGAGGTTCGCGCCATTTCGCGGGTCGCGCATGGCACTCTATTATCACGCTATAATCACCAGCGCGATGGACCTGTTATCAGTCCGAACGATAAGCTCGAAGACCGCCCCTTGTTTCGCGGAGGGGCGTTTTACAGTAAATCCTCTATAAACGCATAAAAGCTGTAGCAGATAAACGCAGAAAATATATCCCCTCCACTTTAGTAATCCGATCTCGGCTCGGGTATATCGGTGTGAACCACTACTAATGCGACGCGGAGAGTCGCAGTCGTCGGCACAATCCAAAGGCCCGTGCGTCGTGAAAATGTAACATCAATATTTAATTTTTTCTATTACTACTTATTTTTTTATGAGACTTTCACCGATATATTCGTGGCATTTTTCTGATTAAAAAAAGACCAAACACGATATGATTTCAAATGTGTAAATACTGTTGTAATATTTAGTGGTTTAACACTAGAACTACCGGACAAGTCAAAATGACTGGTTTCTAAATTCTTCTTTTACAAATATTGAAATTATAAAAATGTTTTCCGGAGTAATGTTTTAGTCAACTTCTCTATTAAAGTACATATTTAAACAAAAGTTGTACGGAAGTTGAATAAATGCATTCTTGTCGTTATTAGAATGCAATATACACCAGTCGCGTTTAGCGCTCGGCAGTTCTAGTGTTAAATGACGATGAACGTTTCGGGCGCAAGGAAGGATAGCGTATGGCAGTGGCGGGCACGGGTGGAGCCCCTCAAACGCTTGCTTCTCCCACCAACCTCTCTTTCATGCAGCGCGCACATTCGTTGCGTACGCTGATGTCTCGTGTCTTCGTTGCCCCATTGTACCGCGCTTGATGGAAGGGGACAGAGGGCGCTACGGTGTGGACGGTTTTGCCTCGATTGAGGCAAAATTGCCCATCACTGGCGCATGGGAAAGTAAGAGACGCGGAGTGTCGCAGTCACCGGCCCAGTTCAAAGGCCCGCGCGTGGTCTCGCTTTACACGCGCTGTCCTTCTTATAGCTATTCGTCACAGATAAACGCATAACTATCCCCCCGAGGCTTATGCGTTTATAGAGGATTTACTGTATTGGTGGCCCTTTGATCAGCTCAGGAACGTAGTCCAGTTAGCGCACGATCGTTTCTGTTGAGACTATCATCCTCTATCAACGCTATAACAACACTGTGCATCTCTCGTCAACGTTCTGAACCCCGATTAATTATCTAACAATCATTTGAATACCTCCAGAACGAAAATGCTCGTCGGACCAACAGGAAACTCCAACAGGCATCGAAAAGCCACGATTCTCTGTTATAGTGATTGGCAACCTGCACGGCTGTGATATGGTATCGTTCGACAAGTATTCCCGCGGTTTTACAGCGTCGATCTTGATCCATGGGATCTCGCAGGACCGGTTACACCGATTTATCGCGTATGCGCAACAGAAACGATCGTCTCGGCCGACTCTGGTCGCTTCAGAATCGATTTACGACGACGATTATGGTTGTCCTCTAGTGGGCACGTCGCTGATAACGCCGACTACCATCGCTGATAGTCTCGCGACGATAGCTTGTCGATCCCGTCGATCGTTTCGGGGATGAGAGAATGGATCGTGTCTCGAGGATGAGTATGTACACACAACGCGCGATGATCGTGGACGCGGATCGATGAATAGAATAGCTTGGACCGGGTTCCACACGATCGACTGGATCGATCTATTGTATCGTCGCTGGCGTGCGTACATAGTGTGTATATACGTTCGATAATCATAATAATAATTATATATATATTTATATATATATATATAGAATTCTGAATTTTACAAGAAAAACCGTCGGTCGATTGGTGTTTATACTTTCTCCATTTCAATGTTTTCTTTTTCTTTCTTTTCCTATAATCATCCGCGAATACGCTCGATTCAACTGTCGTTATAATATTATTTAAGAAATAGAACAAGGATATATTTATTTTATATATATATAATATGTATATATATATATAATATATATATATATAATATGTATAATCAGCTATATCAATAATGTCATCTTTGTTAAACATTCGATAACATTGAACATCACATACTCTTCCGTCGTCCGGTCGTTTCGGATCTCGTTCGGGACACCCATTCGAAGGTCGGATCCAATAGGACCCGAGGGTATTTTTCGCCATTTTTTTTTCTCTCGGTTTCTTTTTTTTCAATCTTTTTCCTCGGTTAACAGACTTTTAACGGCGTTCACCCGCCTATTGACAACGTGGCTCTCGACGGGGGCGGAGTCTTCTCTCCGACGCCCCGCCCCCGAGTCGCTTATTGGACAGTATCTGACGCGAAGACACACATCGATCACACGCGCACACTTTCTCTTGCGCTCTCTCTTTCTCTCTTTCTGTTTACACATTCTCTCATCGCTATATCTTATATTTATAATATATATATTTCTCTCTCTCTCTTTTCAGTTAAAAGAAAAACAAAGTGCAGCTCGCGAATATGTTCGGCATCCTCGTGTATGCCACACCCACAGCCTCAGAAGTTTCTGTAATACAATGATAATTGATACACCTAGGTATACGTGTCTGTGTGTATCGTATGTCTCGTGTCTGTGTGTGCAGATGTGTCGATATATGTATATAACATATATATATATATAATTCATTTATACCTTCCTTGTATTTATAATAATCATTAATAGTCATCGTAAATCGTAATAATAATATTAATAATAATACCGTCTACTTAATCTTAGTAGTACTTTTACGCCGGCACTCGTGATCACCACAGCGAGCACCCCTTAAAATATACATATATATATAATATTTATAATGCGTAATAGTTAGGTGTATATATTAATTTAGAATTGTGCAATGAAGGTTTAGAGCCATTGGTGCGACTACTGCTGCGGATGTGGTCGGACAAGTCGCTTTCCGTCTACTATACACGACAAAAACGTGGAAGGTTGGGGGGGGGGGGGGGCAGTGGTGCTGGGAGGTGAAAATGCTTGGAATCACCTTGACAATGAAAAGAAACTAGATCTCTTCTCCTTCGATACGAGAAGCTACACCCTTCTGTGTCCTCAGTCTTCCTATTCCCTCTGCTGAAGCCCTCTCTAGAACACGACGACGTCGAACCTCAGGATCCCGTGGACCCTCGAAACGTTCGGAGAGCTCTCTCCAGCCCTCTTCGCGGACCATCGACAGAGAAAGAACACAATCGAGAAAAGAAAACGGTTCAAAGGTCCCCCGTTCTTGCTCGTTTGCGGTTATCCCAGGCTGTCCAGGACCGGTTCGAAGCCTCGGGGAACACGAGACTCGCTCTATTGGTCGGCGATCCTGTTGGGGCGGCGACCTAGGCGTACAGGCTCGGGGGAAGGCAAACTCGAGCTCCCTGGGCTCCAGGAACAGCGTTTCGACTCTGTTATACCCAGGAATCACCGGCGGACGCCGCGGTCGAGTTCGGTGGGACGTTCACCGTCGCGGTGGCCGCGGAGCCGTCAGGCACGCCCACCACGCCGTCGGCCACCCATTGGCCGGCCGTCGGCGGGATCGAGGCCACGCCCACTCCGCCGCCCACCGGGCCCTGACCCTGCCCCTGGCCCACCCCCAGCTCATACTGCCGCTTCTTTTTCTTCTCCAAGTTAACTTGCGCGTAGAGCGGCTCACCGGGTTTCGGTTGCTGCAACACACACAAGCCAACGGTTAGTTAGAGCCCTGGCTGATCAGCGCCGGGGGTGGACGCGGGGGTGGGCTGTGCCAGGGGGATCAGGGCCCGTCACCTGGATCCTGAACGATCCGGGGAATACTTGCTCCATTTTTTTTTATCATCCGTTTGAGATTGGACGATCTTTTATCTTTGAGTTCTTAGTTCTGACTGGGGGTGTGGCTTGCAGGGGCGGGGCAGGGATGGGCGTGGCTGACACGGAGGCAGGACTAGGATGGCTGTGCCTTGTAATTGAGGAACAGTCGGTGCTCCAACAATTCGGGACAAATATGCGAGAATGTTCAAGATACTTTGCAGGTTTAATATTGAGCGTTTGTAGGTAACAATTGGAAATGATCGGTGGGTGGATTGAACTGGGTCTAGACCCAGCCACCGCCAATAAAACTCTGTCGATAAAGCAAACTTTAGTGCTTAGTGCTAGGATAACGGAAGTTGAGACTGTTGAAAGAAACGACATTCTCCACGGATTAGCGCACTGAGCTTGGCACGCTAATCCGGGGGGAAATGTATTCGAAAGTGCAGTATACAGAAGATACATGGAACATGGCAGGTATATATACTGTCAGATACTCTTTTATTATGCTCGATTAATTTGGATATAAATAGATTATAAATAAGTTCGTGCAATAGTCAACGTATCATTATAAACCATGCTTTTGTGGTGCGTCTAGCCTTTCTCTCGTACAATAAAGGTCGCTTAACGGATGTGTATAAAAAGAACTTATATCGTAACAACTCTTCTTTGACATTTCTTTCTGTTTCAGTTCCTCTCGGTGCTGTCGCTTCATTTTCTGTTTTCATTTTTCTTTTTTTTGGTTCTGTCAACTGTTTTCTGAGCTTTTTAATAGCGTGCGCCTAGACACCATGTAAAAGTGGATGATCGGAGTGAAACCTCCGAGGAAGAACCTAACACGCAATCATGTCAATGTGTAAAGAGACTCCCTTGTTGTGCTTGTACATTACCCTGCTTATACTGTGAACTGATCGAACTGTATGTGTGTGCACGTGTTTGTGTGTGTGTGTGTTCCCTGTGTATACGAATTAAACTCGGCCTACTGATTACGGTTTCCGTTTCTGTTTCTTCGGTGTGTTTATTTCTCTTACTTTATAATATAGACTATGATCACTTAGGTAACGAGTCAAAACCAAGTACTCGAGATCTCTACATCCGTGGAGAAACAGAGGTTCGATGGGATCCCTTCAAACAAGTGAGTACACGCTACTTCTACCTTTAAAGTTGTGTTAATTACTGTTAAACCGGGCAGCGAGCGTCAGCCTTTGTGCGCTTCTTTCGAACGAGTCCGAAAATCTCTCTTGTCCCCGTATGGTCGTGCACGAGGGCGTTGTTTCGTTGAAAGTATGGTGAACATTGGTGCAATGATGTCCGATTCCACTAAAACGTGCAACACCAAACCCATATAACGTTCCACAGGTGTTCTCTCTTTAGTAAACCAGCTGGTGCTTTCCCAACAAATTAATAAAATAAACGCCGTTAAAAAGATAAACAAGTGGTAAACCTTTTTTTTTTATTCCGTCATTCATTGGCTCTGAGATCATTGATCGGACTTCGAGGGTTGTTTTCACCCACAAAATGGAAATAGAAAACAGAAAGAAAGGGATAGAGAAAGAGGAGAATTGGAAGATGGCGCTGGACTCGAGATACAATAAATGGTTCAAGGATATAAGAGTAGAGAACAGACCTAGATATCTAGAAAAAGGAAAGGAGGAAGAAAAATGGATAAGGATAGCACGGTACAGACTAGGGAATGAAATGAGGAGTGGAAGGTACTGGGTGGATGAAGAGGACAGACAGTGCAGAAGGTGTGGATATGAAGAAGAGTCGTGGGAACATGTGCTAGAAACATGCACAGGAGAGCAAGGAATAGAAGATGGGATACAGGTGAAAGAAATACTAGATGAGGATGGGAGGGGAGAGGAATGGATGAAAAAATTAGACAGGGAGAGAAAGGAGAGACAAGAAGGAAAGTACGAAGGAGAGAGAGAGAGAGAGAGAGAGAGAGAGAGAGAGAGAGAGAGAGGGGTGAGAAGACAGAGGAGTGACAGGAAGAATGAGAGAGAGAGAGTGCGAAGAAAAAAAAGATAAGATGTGTATATAGCGTATATAATATAGTATAGATGTATATAGTATAAATAGTTTTAGATGTAAGAACCATAGATCAAATCAAATAAGATATTTGTAAAGGAAACGGGGTCTGCTTGTAACCCGTAAAGGGAACAAGAAATAAACATACATACATACATACACCCACAAAATGGCACCAAATAAGAAAAACATTTGTCGAATAGTTTTTCGAGTCATGTTTGCAAGTTTCATGGGAATCGGAGGTTCGAAACGTTGTGAACGCAGCTGGATTGCTGTACGACGGCTGACCGGGCCCCCCGTTGATAAAAAACGTGAAGTATTTTGGTCCTGTAATACCTACTCCCTTAATACATTCATAGAATTATGCAAGACACACTTCAACGCTAAGTTAACAATCTGACTCTTTAACTCTTTCGTATAATTAATTCGTGCATAGACTCGTGCTTCGTCCTGCTATAGTCTACAGCATAAATAGTCGAATGCCATCTCGGACAGACGCCTGCGGACGCTGCGATCCTTCCTAGGTATCAAACATTACTAACTGGACTTTCACGGCTCTAACTCTACACCTTAACACGGCTACAGCAAGTTATAGGCTTAACTGAAAGGAAGATATTTTTCTCTACTCGTCGCGCGAACGTCAACCGAAAACGGTTTTTCTCTGTTCCGGTTTCCGTTCGTTACAGCGTGACTTGTTCTATCGCCTAGAGGTATCTGAATGCGACAAATCCATGGAAACAAAACAAATAGAGTGCCACACGACAAATGATCATCGGGTGACGAGCGATACGACCTTTCCTCCGTAGGTACGCGGCTGTAGCTCCGCCCTCTCTGTTCACCCGCCAATCGCAAGCCCGCGAGGGCGTGGCTACAACTGACCACGCCCTCGCTCGCGAGACCTTACGGAGGGAAAACCGTATTCCCCGTGAAATGCAGAAACAAAATTGTGCAACGGAGGCTTAACGTTTCTATCAACGTATATTGTTGTATTTTATTATAGACCGCGGATGCACTCTTTCTTGTGATATATATAAATTCTGTTCGTTACCCGATAACAATGCTTTTTTTTCTCCTACTACATATTGTTTATATAATTGTGTAGATTATTGTGTAAAAATTGTTAGATAATTCAATGGACTGTTTGATGCGTACCGCACACGATTCTACAGTAATACTGCGCTAACAAATGCCGTTCTGTTTCGTTTAGCATAAAACACGTGGTGATAATTGGTACTCGTTAATTGACTTAGTTTATACACATATAAATGTTCGTTAAGTAACTGCGGTTTCTCTCTGTTTATCACAACTAATCCGGATTTCCAAAAGTCTCCTCGTTTCACATGCCTCCGTGTGTAATGATATTTCGCGGCTCCCTGTCTCTTCCAATCGTGCAAGCGGATAAATATTATAAATAAAGTGTCGTGATTATTATAGGTGTCACAATGGTAATTATGACCATATCTCGTTCCGTACATACATGTATTATGCGATATATCTCTTCTAAGTTATTTTTCTCACGAGCACTTCGTATAGAGAAATGCAAGGTGTGTATCTCGTTATCTATATATAATTGTAAAGAATTAACAAAAAAGTGAAAAATCAACAAAATCAATCTCCGGTGTAGACTGTTCGGCTTAGCTTCTCTGTGTTCTTTCACAAACAATAAACGGTGTATATGTAAAATCTCGTCTATGTAGAATATAGATCATCTGTACTGATACTGACAAGAGGAAGACTCACAATTCGCAACGAAAAAATTCTTTCTAAGACACAATCTTAGTTATTAACATTAGTTCCGTTAAAAACCTTCTGGACGTTTGTTCGAATATTATTCTTTTTTTTTTTCATTTTCATTCGTTTTCTTTTACTGTTAGTGTCATTCGTTAATAAAACTCGTGGTAACTGCGAATTAAACAAACATAATAATCGAATAAACAGTCGAGTCGCTCCGAACACAAACCGTGTTCCGGGTCTTCTCTGTTTTTTTTTTCTTTGCTTCTGTTCTGTTCTCTCATTTTCTTTCCGTTTTACTTTCACTGAGAAATATGGTACCCTAAACCTACCGGTGTGGAACCTACCCAAGAACGTGTTCGTCAACAGTGCCATTAGTTGTTGTTACTTACAGACTGATATATATTCGGTCGACCAACGTTATTAGAATTCATAGTCATTCTCTGAATCGTTCGGTCCTCGTATCTGGTGCTCCCTTGGCTCGCCATTGGCCGGTTCAGAGTGCTACAATCATAGCTACATTTCAGCGTAATGCCACAACGTCCCAAAAATATAAATTAGGACTCTGCTCAACTCAAATCACTGAACATGAATCAAAATCGAACATTCTAAAGCATACAACTGAACGATCAACCGCAGAGTCTAAGAACTTAAAGAAAGAAACTGAAACCTTGATCGTATTAACACTAGGTTTACGGAGACGCGTTCTAACATTTTTAATATGCGATTATTGCGATTTTGAAGATGCATCCGTGGGAAATTACTTAACAAATTTATCAAAATGTCTTTTACAGCATAAAGAATATCCAAATTAATTGATCACGAAATTTTCATTTGGAACAGTATGGGATAATCTTTATGCTTTAAAAAACTGCTTTCTTCTCAGAAACGAATTGTAAGTTTAACCTACATTTTCGGAATTCAAGGTCATTATGAAGGTCATGTCATAGTACATAGTGACCTTGAAAACTACGAGAAAAGAAACCACCCCTGCGGGATACTGACTATTTAATACCATTCAAATTACGCTTAAAATATTGTTTGCTTTATCACACTGTATATTATACAAAAATTACTAAAAATTTAAATAGACAAATTCTCGTTAATTTTATAAAGTAATGTGAAATAATGACTTTTAGTGCTCTGTAAACCTAGCGTTAAAATAAAATCAAATTATACTATAAGACAGAAGGAAATACCCTAAGTCAGGGCAGCCATGAATTACCTATTTGCATTGTTGGGTGAATTAGGCCCCGAGTTTCTTGCCGCCACCGTTTTCGTCACGAAATCTTGCTCCTTCCATCCGTGCTTTTTGTAGACGTCTCTCAGTTCTTGGTGCTGCCACATAGTGAATAATACTTGTCCTAAAACGTTTACAAAATCGGTCAGACTGTTGCCGGAGTTTTTGTAATCCAGGAATCGAGGTGTTGTTAATCTTGCCTGCAAATTTAAGAACACGAGGTGTGTACTTCTGGCGTTGCCTGGTGATGTTCATTAATCTGTCGACGCCACCGGCGTCCAGCAGTGACCGTGAGAACTCCGCGTTCTTCTTTATCACTTCGTTTAGGGTAGCCAGAACCGCGGCGATGGTGTCGTCGCTTGTCCCCTGGTCGTGTTGGTTGTTTCCTGACGGTAGTTTCTGAATTAGATCTCGCATCGCGTACTTCCCTATCAATTCTTTGTTACGTTGGTCTATTGCTAGGTTCCTGAGAGCTGTGGCCACTGCGCAGACCACACGATCCACCTAAAAATACCAGACATCGTAAACAAACATCGTAAGAGAAAATTTCAAAGTTATGCTATAAGAGTTAACGCTTTCAGGTCTTTCATGACTAATTCCTTTAGTGTTCTGTGTTTTCAAAAAATCTAACAGAATTCTGGTACACCTACTGATGTTCCTATTCTAATATACAGGGTGTCCCACATAAATGGGAACACCTAAATATCTGTCGCATTTACAGCCCTATCAGAAAACTTCAGAGGACAAAGTGACACTATTGCAGGGGGCAAATATAATGGTAAAGAAAAAAAAATTTTATGTCGTGTTTTTTTTAATGAGATTTCAAGGTCACCGATGTTTTTTTAAATGGAATAGTATATTTTTTTACGGTAGCATGATAGACAATAAAAAACTGAATTTAGTGGATACCACCTTTTTGACCTTGAAATTACCTTGAGCAGGAATAATCATGTTGGAGCGGATAAAATGTGGAAGTTTAAAACTTTACGTGTTTCAGCAAAGATTACGCGTTGTTTACGGCGGGTTGACCTTTACATATCATAATAAATGTTCGAAATGTTGACCATCCTCATTTATGCCTTCTGTTACGCTATTATTCTCTATTTCCTGTCTGCTAGTCGCACATTTGGTGACCAGCCCTT
This sequence comes from Sphecodes monilicornis, assembly GCA_913789915.3. Taxonomy (NCBI): domain Eukaryota; kingdom Metazoa; phylum Arthropoda; class Insecta; order Hymenoptera; family Halictidae; genus Sphecodes; species Sphecodes monilicornis. The sequence continues at coordinate 22,251,038 of OU565293.1, read as the reverse complement.
CATTTATTTCCAATGCATCCTTGGGAACGTCGCCAGAGTTCTGGTTTTCGTTAGTCTTGGTCCTTCGCCTACCTCTTAGCTTTCTCTGTTTATGACTCTTTTCCGCTGTCCCTATCGCTGTCACTGTCTTCTTAAGTTTTCCTTTTCTATTCTCTTTCCTCTTTCTCTCCTATCTTTTTGCCTTTTCTAACTCCGACTTGTTTAAGAATGCAACGAGAGCCGCCAGTTGATTGTAAGAGACTACAACACCAGCACTACACTGACATTCGCGCTTACCGATATTGTAATAAACGAAGTGAGGACAATCTTTATTATTTTATACCACCTTATCCACTTCAATATTACAACCCGGTTTCAGGTCCCGTAAGCCTAGTGTTAATTAATTTATCGTGATCCTGAATCTCATCGGAAATCACTGGACACCTAACGTACCTCCATTCGCAGGAGTTCTACTAAGATTGGAAGTCCCTTCTCCTTTCTCACAGCAGCGCGGATCTCAATACTGGGCTGCCAGTAGCAAGCCGCGAGGTTCTGAAGGGCTCCGGCAGCCGCTTCCAATGTCTCCGGGTTCGAACAAGTCTGCAACAGCTTCATATAGGACAGGACCACTTCCGGTTGCCATAGCAGCTCCATGCCTCTGACTGGTTCTGTTCTGGGACTGGTGGTACGAGACGCGGTGGTCTCCTTCTGGACTGGCTGGCCATCCTTCTTCTTCTTGCTGCCACCGAAGCAACCCAGATTCTCACCTAGATGACACAGAGAGTCGAGATTTACGTTACTGTGAAAGCTGGCGCAATTAGAGTATAACTTGTTGGACACCGCGTGGAACCTAACACGAGTAGTGTTGCATGAACTTGAATATTCAACCTCAACGATTTTAACATAGTGATAGATATTGTTCGATACACGAATCATAGAATCGCTTTATGCAATTTTTAATTTTACAGTTTGTGGAGATCTGATATGTCGTTCACACTACTTTTGTTAACGACAAGTTGTTAGCAAAGTATTGTTGGAGTAGTCCAGGCATGAACAAGTGGTCTTTGCCCTGGGAACGTCCTGCGTTGGCCCCGGATAGCGTTGGAGGCGGGAAAGTGCCCCGAATGGGCGTGGCCTTGCCGAATGGGCGTGGCCTTCGCTTCACCGGGGCCTGAGCATTGCCCCAATGGGCAATCTCTGCCCATGCCTGGTGCAGACCAATCGTATTCGCAAAATGCACTACGGATACATAGAAAACTAAAGCCTCTAGAACTAAACAATTATTAATCCGCTTGTCTAAATACAAGAAGCGATGATCAAACGTGGCAGGTCTTGGTTTCCAAGATAAAAATGGAAGTGTAGTCAACGAGGGATCGATATGTGTTGGAAGAATGATAAAGAAGGACGATGACGTGTCTTGTTTTCGGATGGTGATAACTCGGCGTATTTCTGAACTCGAGTACCGATCAGGATCTTATCAGCGAGCTATTTCGATAACGCCGAGCGAGTAACCGTTGAAAAGCGGAGCATGCTCTAGGGAACTTGGCTCGATGCAAACCGAGGAGACTAGTCTAGCAATGGAAAATACAAGAATGTCTTACCTTGACATAAACTGTACGCTAAAAAGATTGAAACACATTTTAATCCATGCTGAACTAGGAAGTGTGTTGTAAACGTCGGTATCATTTGCTAACCGTTATACACACCGCTCTCTGTTTTCGTCTTCGAAATGAAAAAGAAAAAGGTAACTCGAAACACACTCTACTAAATCAAATCAGGATGGTCCGTCAGGTGAGAACATGTTCAAAAAAATAATAACAAAGACACCGGTAGCCGATTACGAATATCTGATGAGGGAACGCAAGGTGTCTTTGCCAACCGTTGTGTGCCAGGAGAATAGTCATTGTTACCGAAGGTGTGGTCGTGTTTTGTTGCACACAGTAGTTCCATCGAACGTTCAAGCGGCCTCAACAACAATTTCAGACAGAGACGAAAGCATCACAACAAACGTTAAGTGTACACAGTTCGGAAACCGTCTTGAAAGATTCAGTGTAAAGGGGGCTAGCTACGATTTCTAATTACTACTTTGCACAATCAACGAGGGCATCAAAAAAAAAACACAATGTCAATACGTTTACTGTACAGAAGTCTTCCCAAACGTACCGTTAATTACACATCTCGGGGTATCTCCTCTCGTCGTTTCCCCTAATCTCGAAATTTATTCAAACAACTCGATCTACTAAAGGAGTCCACTGTACCGAGGTTGGTAAAACTTACGTTTAGGGGAGGATGCTCCGATGACCTTGACCTTGACATATGTTGTTGAGGACAACATTCTGAACAACTTTTGTCATTACAACAACCCGGTGCTCGGTCTTAGTTTTCGAGATATTTGCGAAAAATTATTGCCAGTACTGTATTGCATTTTCTGTATTCTTCGTGGCTATGTAAGGTTACCATAGTTTCGAATGAGCTACACTTTAGATAAATAAACATAGCAAGAACTCATACATCTCTAACCCAGACCATTTAAATACAGAATAAAATTCTCAGTTTGCTATACAGGGTGCGGCGCCAATTAGTCCCCACGTTTCTTCAGCTCCTTCGGATGGTCGGACAGAAAAATGTTTCTTACCAAAGTTAATCAGTATTTAACCGACAAGAAATTGCAATTTTTGAAATTTAAAAAAAATGTAAAAAAAAAAATAAATAAAATAAAGGTCGCTGTCATATCTTTTAATGGAACTGGGTATTTTTAACTTCATAATATTGTAGGCAACGTCGAAACGAATTCAACGACCTGCTATACAATGACTTTCAGATGACCTTGAAAGATAATATCGCCATGAATCAATTGCCAGAATTTTTGAACGGGCTGATAAAACGTGGGGACTAATTGGCGCCGCACCCGTAGATACTATTCAAGATACTCATAATTTCGTCTGCGTGCTCTCCGGCCCCCACCACCTAGTCCTAACCAACACACGACACCACACACACCCACCCAGTGTTTCTGAGACGACGGTTCTCACATTAGACAATGTAAAATCAACTGAAACCAATACCAATTTGTTTTACTATCAAATGCGATAATATAATACATGTATGCTGTATTGGTCTGGGTTAGGTTTTGCAATTTGTTTTACTATCAAAGGCGATAATATAATACATGTATGCTGTATTCGTCTCAGTTGATTTTATATTGTATAACGTGAGAGCCTTCTTTTTAGAAATACTGGGTGGGTGTGTGTGGTATTGTCGCTTCTCATCCCCACAACGTGTTTACAAACAAAAAATAAACACATGCGGCCCCGGGACAGGTTTACGTTGCCACGGAGCGTGGAAGAATACGGAAAATTTAATACACTATTAGCAATAGTTTTTCGCAAATATCTCGAAAACTGAGACCGAGCACCGGGTAGTTGTAATGACAAAAGTTGTTCAGAATGTTATCCTCAACAACATATGTCAAGGTCAACGTCATCGGAGCATCCTCCCCTAAACGTAAGGTTTACCTTAACGTTATGTCGAACACAGAAATATCTCAAGTTCGGAACCCTTGGTCTCGACGCAAGTACACAACTCCCGGCCTTATCTAATCTCCAGGGTAAACCGTGTACCATCTTGCACACACCATACGGCTGCATGCGTGTCACCACATGCCCACTGAGGAAACCCGTGTGTCTTCGACAAGGTACTCTCATTCCCTAGAATGCAGCGAGAACCGGACGTGATCCTCACCTTTGGCAGGCGCTGCCACCCTGTTTTGCACGGTGGACTGTATAGGATGCTTGTCGTAGTTCGGGTCTTCGACCTCTTGACATCGGTAGCTCAGGTTCCGGAGGATGCAGACGCAGTTCTCGACGATCTTGTTGCCGATGTTCGACTTCTGTATGGCCGACCGTACCACGTACAGCAGCGCGTCGACCAGGCCCTCGCATTCCCTAAGCTTTTTCCTCGCGTACTCCCCAGCGCTGGAGACGTTTCTGAGGACACCGGAAGCGTTCCTGAAGACTGTGGACCAGCAGGTCTCTCCGCTCGAAGAGCTGGGATCCCAGCCGCTGTGTGGTATGATTATATTGTTCACCACCATCGTCACTCCGTCGTCGATGATGGACTTCTTTAGGTCCTGAAAGAATTAATAAATAAATATAAGCATAAATTTTTGCGCGATGAACTTTGTCAAGTCTACAGTGGATCGTCGACTCACCTCGCAAGACGATAGGTTCCACAATACTCCAGTGACCAGTTCCTTCACATCAGCATCGGACGTCCTACGAAGTAAATTGATCAAAGCTGGTACTCCTCCGGCGTTCTTGATGGCCCTCTTGTTCTCGTCGTTCTGTCTGCCGTAGGACAAGTTCCTCAACGCCCCGCAGGCGTTTCTATAAACATCGGGATTATCGTGATCGAGTAATTGCACCAACGGCGGTATTCCACCGAGACTTCTCGTCTTCTGCTTGTTCGGGTCGTCCATGTAGCACAGATGCTGCAGATACGCGGCAGCGTTCGCCTTGATGATGTTGTTCGGGTTGCTGAGGAAGCCGATCACCTCGGACAGATTCGGGTCCCGCCATCTCATGGACTTCTGGTCGTCGTCCAACGGGCTGGCCATTCCAGGTACCACCGGATGCCGTGATTGCAGCCGTTGAAGGTGGACCTCGTCCTCGAACATTCCTGGTGGTACTCCCGATGACAGAGGGACCGGGTGGCCCTCGTCGTAGCCGGGTACATCGCTAGGAACTGTGACCGGACCTACCCCTACACCTGGTCCGTAGCCGACGGGTCCGTAGGGGGACGGAGACGCGTAACCGTAGGGCACTTTACTCTCATCTGTGAGCAGATTCGAAGGCGTTTTGGTTACGGACATATGGGGGTTTTCGATTAGACTGAAGGAAAACACCAGAACCTGATTTAAAACCTGGGTCAACCTTGAGCACAACATTTTTTTTTATGTTCTAGACAAATTTAGAAGGAAAACAGGGCGTTAAAGAAGTAAGATAGTTTTATGATGCCGATTACAGATTGTGGATGTCCGAGTAGATTTCGATTTCTAAGGTTTCATGTACTGAAGGAACTGCTATGGGGCCCCCTTGGAGAATACCAGTGCCGCCAGACGTAATCCATTTGGATGTCGTTTCCGCCCCTACGACGCTCCTTCCACCATCCCATTCCACCACCATGAGCACACTCCAACGACCCCCACTAAGACCGTAGACTGGTCACGTGACGTGCCGCGCGCGACTGAGGCGACACATAACGGTAGCGGTGGCATCAGTGAAGCCATTTCAGATTTCATTTAGTAGGTAATAGATACGATACGCGGAAATAACCTACAATTGTGTCCCCATTGCGCACGCGCAACGTGTCATCATTCGCTCCCCACTCAATTCCTGTTGCGTTCCCGTCTCGCGTGCGTGCTTAACCCGGTAATCGGAGAGAGGGTAACTTTTCAGAGGCACCTTCCCTTGATCTGGCGGCACTGGAGAATACCACCCCGTTCCATTCGTAGGCAGTGTTGGGATATGGTCCAACTTTTCTCGCGCATGCGCGGCGATTTTGGCCTCAGTAAAGTAAGATTTTCGATAAAATGGGGTGCCTTGAGCACCCAGCAGAATTAAATTTTAATATTTCATATGTATATACATATATATATACAAATACACTTGTTATACATTAATTTTTCAGAATCAAATCATATCAATGTTCCCGCAACGTTCACATAGATGGCAACACTAGTTTTGCAACTCAATATGGCGGCAGTCTACCATTCCCTCCCCGCTCGTATCAGAACCCCTCTCGACAATATATCTACTTTACGCTCAGTCCTTTAGGTCCGTGGTAAGGCCCTTCAGATTCCTAAGGATCCTTGGGAAGCCCGCCTCTTTTCAGTCTCTATGCCTCTTAGGAATCATGGCTCTTCAACAACTTCTACTAGGATTCTCGGAAATCCTGGGTTTTTCAAACATCACTAGGACAGTGATGGTATATGGTCTCGGTTTTTTCGCGCATGCGCGACTAAATGCAGGAACGTACCGTACGTCTTATGTTTGTGGGGAAAGTAGGGTAGAACTGTTATTGGCGGGAAGCCGGACAGAATAGTGCAAGATAACACGACGAGACGACAGTACTTCGAAATTTTGGTAAGTTAATGTTAATATATTCGATTTCATAATGGCAACTAGTATTGGAGAAGGAGCTACTTGCCAATTCATATTTGAAAATCTAAAAAAAAAATTTGCGAAACTATGCGGGGTGACTAAGGTACCCCATTTTAGCCCAACTTTGTACTTTACTGACGCTAAAATCGTCGCGCATGCGCGAGAAAACCTAGACCATATACCATCACTGCACTAGGATCCTTGGGAATCCTAGCACTCTTTTTAGTCCCTACAAATCCCTTTTGGGAATCCAACGGCCCATTTTCTTAATCCTCTATAGTCCCCTTGGGAATATCCTGCCCTTCCACATACCAGGTGAATATTTTAGGATTGGTGTCCCATGAATACTCGATACCCCCACCACTAATTTTTTAATATCAACTAATGAGCTCGTATGCACACAATTCTCCAATGACAGCTTCGTTTCTGACTAAACTATATCTCAATTTTAGACGCAAAGAGGTCCACAAGTTACCGGTAATTTTCTGAGCAATTCGACGAGTTCCGACAACTTTACAATGTTCGAATACTATCTTTAATACCCTGTACCGAGACACCGAAGAGCCACGCGAAACGTCTACGGTTGTTAAACACGAAAAGACTCATCTGGCAGACCAATTAGCCGAGGACTCAATCTGACTTGGTCATGATGATTGCGGTCATGATCCTTGATCCTTACCCGTAGACGTGAAACGCATAATTCACTCATATTATCCATGGAATATGGACGGGGATGATGAAGTCTGAACGAGGTCAACGTGACAAATCTAAAATGGTGGGGGGCGGTGGGGGGGTGGTACTAGAACGAACGAGGTAAACGAAGAAGTAGAAAAGTCGCACAATAGGAACAGAGATAGACAGCGAGAGACAGACAGATAGATGAAGTTAAAAAAAAAAACTGTTAAATAAATTATTGATGTGACCCTACCATGAGGATGCTGAGAGGGTTCGCCGGAGTCATCCATATTCCAAGAGTTGCTGATTTGATCTAGAGGGAACACAAAATAACAAACGAATGTCAGGCATAGAGATAATTAAAGTGAATTATGCACTGCCCGGTGACCACGGGCAGACAAATAGCCGGGCCGCGCTGCAACATGATAGCTGGATGTCTCATTATGGCAGCCGGGTCCGGATCAACGCCGCGTGACCCGTCACCCAAAAATCGAGCACAAAGCGACAACACGCGGCGATTTTTCCCACAGTGAGAAACGATTTGAGCTGTACTCGGTTCGACGAACGTACCATACTGATCCCCGGGACCGCCTGGACTAGGAGTGATACGATAATGATCCTGCAAAGCTGGATTCAGGCCTGGGTCGATGTCGTTGTACCCGCTTTCCACGTATGGCCCCGGTTTTCGCAGGTAATCTTCAAAGAATACCACGAATGCTCGTTAGACTTCGTTGTGAATGCAGTTCCACTATCATTTCTACTACACCGACGAGCCAAATTAGAGGATCGCTAAATTTCCATTCAAATTGTTGGAACTTTTCAGCGGCACACGTTTCCATTCAATATTCAGTAACTTGTGCAAAAATAGTCGTATTGCGACCAACGAGAGCTCATTTTAATGGCGAGACTTCGATCTCCAAATCTATGTTGGTCTCGTTCGTTGGACAAATTTTTTAACCATTACACGAACGTTCGAGTATGCACAATTTTCCGAACGACAAAGTACGTTCAGTTTCTCATCCGTTACATGGTGTGAACAATTGTTCGAGAAAAACGAACAGTGGACATCGAAAGTAGCAGGTTCTAGCTTTAGAATGATTGATTTTATTGTTTTTAACGTCGCATCAGCTGATAAGGTTATTAGCGACGTGGACCTACAGCTTATAAAAGTGGGCTCCGAAACACCTTGGGCAACGCAGTATAATATGACATAGAAGAATTTCCAGAGGTGACCGGCGCACAGAATGGTATTTGGGCTGAAAACCTGGCCAAAAATCAAAATTGTAAATATTTACATACAGGGTTGTGTTTGCGTCCCAGAATAGATACATAAACATGCAATCACGTGGTGCACCCCTTATCATTGATTACCCATACAGTCATCCGTGCCTGCGCTTAGAACATAGCATTTGTTCGATAGGCATCACAATAGTACCTCGATGGTAATGTGGAAACCTATTGAAACGAGTGTCGCCCCTTATGCGCCACGTTCATCTGTCTGTTATGATCGCGCCTGAGCCCGTCCGAGCACGTAGGCGACCACGGGGAGCGAGACACGCGGGCGGGTCGAGGAGGCGTAGCCCTCGGAAAACGGTCCTCGCGAGCAAGTAAAGTCAAACCCTGGTTTAGCATATGCGCTGAACACCCACCATCTATCCTGCGCATGCGCTCAACAGTAGACCCTACAAATATCCAATTTGGCAACGCTCTAACCTGTAAACAACGCTTAAAATTGCTCATGTTTACACGTGTATAACTTTTCAACCAGTGAACTCCGGTAACCAAAACCTGATTCGTATAGCATCGCATACGGAAAACTTGAAAATTTGTAGTCCTCTTAAGTCCAGTTCAGCCAAAAGGGGTTATATTTGGTGCATTATTTTTTTGTAGTGTGAAGACTTGTGAAAACTTTTTTGCGGTATACTAATTCTAGATATCCTGAAGTTCAACAACACGTAACATTTATGCTGTGGCGATGAGTGGTATATGTTTAAAAACATTAATATATTCAAAAAAGTCATGAAAATCCAAGAACTTTTAGTCAAGCTTGCAGATCGGTAAAAACACGTACAAAAAATTTTTAATATTGACAAAAATAGGATTAATATAATGTACATACCTTACGTAACAATATCCATCACAAATTTCGCCACAAAGATCACTTACAAAATAAATATTATCACGAGAAACAGATGCGTACGAACGGAATGCTGCGAATAAACAGATGCCTATCGTACAAATGCTATGTTCTAAGCGCAGGCACGGATGACTGTATGGGTAATCAATGATAAGGGGTGCACCACGTGATTGCATGTTTATATATCTATTCTGGGACACAAACACAACCCTGTATGTAAATATTTACAATTTTGATTTTTGGCCAGATTTTCAGCACAAATACCATTCTGTGCGGCGGTGGGATTCGAGCTCACGACCACAGTGTTTGTAGTCGCTCGCTCTATCCACTGAGCCACTGCGTGCCCTTCAGCTTTAGAATGAAACCGCAACCAATATTCTACTAAATTTTTTCATGGAGTTCCATCAGTTTGAATATGGTCAATTTTTGGACGAAAATTGAGTGACTTTTTAATTTTGCGCGTCAGTGGATTTCGTGTTTTGTCTGCTGATTTTTATTGCAAATATTGATAATCATACTGATGATGATGCGAGGTAGTTACCATGTGGAGGTGAGGCACGACTGTGCTCCGAAGGACTGTGAGGACTGTGAGGGGAATGCGAGCGTGGCATGTAGATGCCATGCGGACCCGGATAGCCTGGCTGCGGCGGATACCCGAGAAACGGTTCATAGTGCTCGAATCCGACCATGTACGGGTCCGTCGAGTATCGCGGGTCCCCGTGCTGGTAGTCCTGTGACATCAATGGCACTGACATGTAGCTGACCGCCCCTGGATCCGGCTCCATGTGTGATACTTCGCGAACGACTTTCGACACGCTTGTCACCTGAAACAGAACCGACGGGGCGGGTACAGCGGCTGCGTTAATACTCCTCCAGTGGGCGTGGTCGCGGTTGGGCGTGGCCACGAGATTGCTTTTCGTACTGTAGTACAACGTTCGGTGGAAATAGTGTGCACATGTGTGTGTTCCGTGGAACTTCGGGAGATCGTAAGTCAGAGTGTGTACGGAGAAAGTGGGATGTTTTAGTATTCAGTGGGCGAAGTCAGGGGGGCGTGGTTTTAATAAAGGGAGGAACTTTTGTAAGTAGTAAGGAGGATCAAAGGGAAAATTGTGAAGAGCTTTTCTAAGGTTTGGGGTGTGTGTTTGAGTAAACACTGGTTCGATAGTAGATTGGTGTAGAGTCGGTGGGCGTGGTTTGCATAGGAGGAGTTTCTGCGAGATGCGAGGATATCAAAGGGACGATTTGGAGGAATGTGGAATTGCTGGTGGGTAAATTGGACAGTCCGATATCTGGAAACGCGACTTACTTGTTGAGTAGTCTGCTGCTTGTGGGTCCGGATAAGTAATGGATCCTCTTGAACAGACAAATGGGACGAATGCAACGAGTGGGTGTCCGCCTGGCCGTTACTTCCGTGGTAATCTGCATCACTCTGTCCGCTGGAAAACGTCCGCAATAATGATCAATTAGTGCCAGCGTTCCGCGTCATCGAGCAATCAACGATTTGTCGGTCGCCGCTCGATAACTTACGTGTATTGCGGCATGTCGGGTCCTTTTTCCTGGAGAACGCGTCTGAAAACATAGAAGCATCGGGGTCAGGACGATTGTCCATGAGAAAACGGAAAACAAGCCACGATAGAGGAACAACTAGAAACATCGTAATTGTAGCAACATAAAATGTTGTTCGTTCGAAAATAAGTCAAAATTGATGAATGATCTGGCGAGTCCTAGAAAACGAAAGAAAAAGAAAAACACATATCCGTGCACACTGAACCGCGCGACTATGTTGCGTCACACAAAAACAGCACTCGCATAACGAAAGAACGAAGGAACGTATGACCTACTAAAGCCGTCCAGGAATACTTCTAATTGCGCTAAACTATTCGTGTTCCTCGTCCACTCGCGCACACACACAAACACACACACCACTCGGAAGCATGCGAAACGATCACACGCTGCCAGTGCAACCGAAGTTATTCATTCTGAGTCACGTGTACGTTCCGTTAACTAACGAGAATTGGGTGATAATGATCGGTGGATGATTTTTAGCGGTACTTCTTAGCCATGATCTACCAAGGCCCTCGGCGGACTCGGCATGGAGTTTAACGTTTGTGGGAGAAGCCAAGGTAGTGGGAGGGGCTAATATGTTGGCAGAACCAATGAGAGGTCGTGGGAGGGGCTAACGAGTCAACAGGAGCCATTGGAAAAGTTGTGGGAGGAGCTGAGGAATTGATAGAAACGAATGCGGAGCTATCGGAGAAGCCAAGATATTAGTAGAGTCAATAAAAGTCGTGGGAGGGGCTAACGAATTAATAGGATCGAATGAGAGGCTATAAGAGGATCCAAGAGACTAGTAGAGCCAATCAAAAATTGTGGGAGATGTTAGAGTGCTCAGTGGGAGGACCCAGAGGTAAGAAGACCAATGAAAGGCAGAACCAATGAGAGGTCGTGGGAGGGGCTAACGAGTCAACAGGAGCCATTGGAAAAGTTGTGGGTGGAGCTGAGGAATTGGTCGAAACGAATGAGGAGCTATGGGAGGAGCCAAGAAATTAGTAGAGTCAAAAAAAGTCATGGGAAGGGCTAACGAATTATTAGGATCGAATGAGATGCTGTAAGAGCAGCTAAGAGACTAGTACAGCCAATCAAAAATTGAGGGAGGTGTTAGAGTGCTCAGTGGGAGGATCCAGAGGTAAGAAGACCAATGAAAGGCAGAACCAATGAGAGGTCGTGGGAGGGGCTAACGAGTCAACAGGAGCCATTGGAAAAGTTGTGGGAGGAGCTGTGGAATTGATAGAAACGAATGAGGAGCTATGGGAGGAGCCAAGAAATTAGTAGAGTCAAAAAAAGTCATCAGAGGGGCTAACGAATTAATAGGAACGAATGAGAGGCTGTAAGAGGAGCCAAGAGACTAGTACAGCCAATCAAAAATTGTGGGAGGTGTTAGAGTGCTCAGTGGGAGGACCCAGAGGTAAGAAGGCCCATGAAAGGCAGAACCACTGAGAGGTCGTGGGAGGGGCTAACGAGTCAACAGGAGCCATTGGAAAAGTTGTGGAAGGAGCTGAGGAATTGACAGAAACGAATGAGGAGCTATGGGAGGAGCCAAGAAATTAGTAGAGTCAATAAAGGTCATGCTAACGAATTAATAGGATCGAATGAGAGGCTGTAAGAGGAGCCAAGAGACTAGTACAGCCAATCAAAAATTGTGGGAGGTATTAGTGTGCTCAGTTAGAGGACCCAGAGGTAAGAAGGGCAATGAAAATTTGTGGGAGGGTCTGATAAGCTAGGACAGAGGTTGAAGATTGATCTTGACAACGGGAAAGCGAAAGAATCGCATCTAGGTCTGCGAGTTCTAGGAACGTGAAATTTTGTTTAAAAAATTGATTTTCCGTTTTGAAAGCCTCCATATCGAGTCGAACCGCGGATCCACCAGCAAGAATATCGGCGAATGCAGATGTATGAATTCTCGCCGGCGATGATCGAAGATGAAACGAAGTGGGGGTGGCTGCTGAAATGATGACCAGTGAACGACTATCATTTGTACACTCGCATTCAGAATGACTAACCTCGTGATTAGGTCATGTTAATCACCTCTGCGTGATCTCGGTGCGCGTAATGCTGTGCTCCTGTCTCTTCTCGATCCGACGATTCACCAGCCTGACATTAACAATTTTGCCAGCGTTATTGGGGACAGGATGTTAGGCGTTAGGGGGCGTTTGGTTTCGGCTGAGGGAGGGTGTCTAAGGGGGCGTGGTTAGCTAGGTGTCTACGTGCACCCGGTGCGACAACCGAGCGTTGTAACTGTCTTTTTCACGATTGAGCGGGCCAATCGAATCTGCATTCAAAATTTCTGAACCAAAACGTTTGCTCTTTAGACACAATATCGGCTCGCGTTTGTTAGTCGAGAAAAGGGAAGTGTTAAACCCCGTGGGAAGATCAAAAACTACCACAGATTAGTCTTGTTTCTTTTTTCGTTTTTGAAAAGGGTGAAGAGAATGTAGAGTTAATCGGTTACGAGTCTCTCGAGAGTTCGAGGAGAGAAAGACACTTACAGACAGGAGTCAACCAGCTGATTATTTGACATACCAGCTGATTTATCGTCTCTTGCTGCTCAGCAGTCGAGGGCGTCTCCTGGAACAAACAAAAGAGCAACGAAATCAGTAAAAACGGTAGACGAAACAGAGCTCGATTTAAAATAAAAATTCTCTCGACCGTATCGAATAAAAAATTCACGAGATCACGGATGTTCACGGGTGGATCGAATTCGGGCGCGGAAAGCAAAGAAACCGCAGCGGCATTCCTTAATCAACCGATCCGCAAGCACTCGAAACGTCCTCTCGAACGCTAATCCCATTCCGCGGCGGCGAAATGGCGAAGTTTTGATTAACGCCCGCGGGATCCTCGATCTCTTTTTTTTCTTTTTTTTGCCCGTCGACTCGCGGGGAATGCGTTAATTAATTTCATCAGTTCCGCGTAGCTGGCTTGTCGCGGGCGCCGCGCGCGTAATCACAGCCTTAAAATATAAAACGAGCAGAAGAGTTTAATTAATTTGCCGCCTCGTCGCGGTTCGATTGTCGCATACTGCGAACGCGTGCACACGTGCAAAACGTTGACACAGATCCACCGAGGAGTTCGCTAACGAATTCGTAGAGTCCTGAAGGGACTCGCTTCTCTTCCTCTCCCTCTCTCTCTCTCCCTCTCTATGTCCGACCAATGCTGACCGTTTCCACTTATTGCGAGAGGATTCGCCACTCGCTACCGGCATAATTGTCAGCCGCTTGCTGTATGGAATTACCCCGAGGTCAAATTTGGTTCACACCGGTGCAACGGCTAGGCGGCTATGCGAAAACTAATCCAAGTGTGGACATCGAGACTGAAACTCCGGAATTGATCGCAGCGGTGTTGAATGAATATTAAAGACCGCCTGCGGTTCTCGCCGGCCGTTAATCACTATTAGCACATTATTAACGCATTCGCCAACACCGTCACACATTTGTGACGTTCACGTTCTCAAAGTTTACCTAAACACAGAGTAATTAACATCGTACACTATTTAAAATTCTACTGCTCAGCGTAATATTCGGAGATTTCGAGGCCGTCCGTTTAGTAAATAATAAACGAGATACTTTATTGTGGTGTACGTGTTAGAAGGGAAAGATTCGTTCAGGATATTTTATTTTTTATTTTTTTTTTTATTTTAATGTGGTCGCATTAACAGTAAGGTCATTAGCGACCACAAGGTTTACAGATTACAATCTGTTAAAGTACAAATAGCATGTATATTAATTAGCAACGGTTTAAAGTTAATATTGGAACTTGGATGGAAGAAAATAAAATATGCTTATAATAACACTGTCCAACAAATTTCAACTTTTTTTATGTTTCCTAATAACTGTTCGGTGATTCTTATAGAGTTTTTTGCTCTGATTTCGAATCTGCCCTTACTTTTTCGCCTGCGGGTACAGTTTTTGCGAAATTTGAGTTTGAAAAAAAGACCTATTTTTCAACTTTAAACAAATATTGTGATGTTATTATAAAAGATATTGATTTGATGTTTAAACACTCATAATGTATTAATATTGGATATTACTGTATTCGGGAAAGTCTACAGAATCTTTTGCTGCAAAGAACGAATCAATATATTCTATAATAACACCACAATATTTGTTTAAAGTTCAAAAATAGGTCTTTTTTTCAAACTCAAATTTGTCAAAAACTATACGTGTAGGACAAAAAATTAAGGGCAGATTCGGAATCAGCGCATGAAACTCTATAAGAATCTATAAGAAACTCTATAAGAAACAGTTATTAGGAAAAAAATTTGGTGTTGGACAGTGTAATTTATATGTGTCGATGGTTTTAAAGAAGAGGAGGATGTTCTTGATGTTATCTTCGTTTAGATTCGACTTGAGGTCATTGTGAATAGAGAATCTGAATTGATCAAAGTAGAAACTCTTAGGATACTTTCCCTTTTTCCAGAAAGTGTGCACCGCGTGCGACCGAACTCGAGTGCGGGCAATAAAACTGACGATTGCCAGAGTTTCGGTCACCACGGGAACATTTCCTGATCCTACGCGTTTCTCGGAAAGGGCTTTCCCACGATGCCTTCGAAACGCGTAGAGTTTTAGCCTACTGTATACGTAAATAATTATTCTAATATCACGTTATCGTGGTAAACAAGCAACTATTCTCGCAAAAAGTCGACAAGTCATGTCCCGAAGAGGCAAACGGCCGAGAAAGAAGGTTTACATCATTTAACCGAAAAATTGGATTCCTGGTAAATTTTATTATCAAGAAACCCGTCGAACCGTTTCCATCGGGGTCGAAAAAAAAAATGAAGATGGTTCTCGCGATTTGAGGTGACTCCCGGCGTGTGCAAATGCAGCGAACAGAACTCGTCGCGCCTATACATAGAACTCCGTGTGCAACGAGCGAGATGAAACAGAAAAAGAGAGACAGAGAGAGAGAGAGGAAGAGACAGCGATGGACTCTCTCTTTTCTATTCTCCATTGAAATTATTAAGTGAGCTCGACGAGGCCAGCGGTCGAATTCAACGACCGACCGGGGGAAAAAAAAAGATCGCGACAATGGCAAACACACCGAGAGCGCAAAATTTCCACTCGAAGAGACAGACGCGAGCACGATGATGGAAAGGGGACGGGAACACCGAGGGTATTTGTTTAAGTTATGGCACTCTTATTGCGCTTTCGACCTGGATTCGCGGCCGGTGGAAAGAAGAAATCGATGTCACTGGTACAGTCGGTCCTCTATCGACGTTACCGGAATTATTACACGTAGAAGGTGCACGCCTCTGCCGTTTTCTTGCCATTATATTCTGCCCATGCCGTCTTTAACACGTTCAGCGCCATGTCACCCATATCTGGGTGACGGAATTATTTATACAGAATTGAAAATTAATTTTTACGTTGGTAGATTGAGTGTACAAAATTTCCTTAAGATCTAAGGAATAAAAGAGGTTTGAAACAGTAATTAATATCACAAAACTAAACTTCTTAGTTTTTGTTTTATTAAATATATTATTTTGATTTTGTGTAATTTTTATGATTGTGGAGTGGGCGCTGAACGTGTTAACAGGTTAAACGCGAAGCAGCTTTGTCTCGTTTTCCATTCCACTTTTTATTCAAGTTTAAATACAACAAATTTGATTGTACGGGAGCAAAAAGCTTCCTTACGCCATTTTAAGCTGTTTCAAATGAAATCTATTGAGACAGTTTGAACATTTTTTAACCCCTTCGCTTGCAATATCGTGTGAGACATTATTAATTTCCTTTAAACTAAAAATAAAATTTTTTCCTAAAACTGAAATATAATTCTATTTTGTTGGAGAACATATAGACATGCAATAGATATACATTTTCTCCTTTTTCTAAGAAATTACAAAGAAACGACAAAGAAATTTTAATCACTAGAACCGTAAAATTAACCCGCAAGGGGTTAACCTTTTGCAGCACTCGAAGAAATTTTAATCCGAAAATATGCTTTCCACCTAGAACCGGAAGGGGTTGGTCCCTTCTCTCGAGAATCGTTCTATTTCTCCACCATCGCGCCATGTTTCTATAAAATTATGAACGAATAACATTCCGAAGGAACGAGCCACGTCGAATTGTCGTTTCAAGAACGTTTTCCTGAATCGTAGAGCTACCGGAAATAACCGATATCGAATTCCCGGATGCTGACATTCGATTTTATGTGCTACTACAATGTGCGACTTTTGAATAATTCGTTTAGAGACTTACTCGAGTTTTCAAATCGATTGTCCGTTCGATTAGAACAAAGATAAAACATTACTCGCATCATCGTTGCTTGTCGAACCAGGAAGAGCAAAGATTGTGCAACGATGTTTGCATCATACGCTGCGTATGCGAGATAAAGTATGACTGTAAAGCAATCGCCGAACGATTTGAACGATTGCACACGGAAAACATTGTGTCCCTAAGCTGTGCCCCGCCTTTTACACACCTTAAACGCGTTTTCTGTGACAATAATGTGTTCGTTGTACGATAAACCAAGCACTGAGACGAATAAAAAGCTCTTTCCATTTTTCTAATAATTTTAGCAAGATATTTAGAATGAATTTTTAAAAGGATGCTACTGTTGTTTAATTCTGTCATCTTCCTCGGACACAACTTTATCCTAGATACTAGAATATACCTGAGTATACTAGAATATACCAGAATATACTAGAATATACTTGAATACACCAGAATATACTTGAATATACTTGAATATACTATATTACACTAGAATATACTAAAATATACTAGAATATACTAGAATATACTAGAATATACTAGAATATACTAGAATATACTATAATACACTAGAATATACTAAAATATACTAAAATATACTAGAATATACTAGAATATACTAGAATATACTAAAATATACTAGAATATACTAGAATATACTAGAATACGATAGAATATACTTGAATACACTAGAATACACTAGAATATACTTGAATACACCAGGATATACTTGAATATACTATAATACACTAGAATATACTAAAATATACTAGAATATACTAGAATATACTAGAATATACTAGAATACGATAGAATATACTTGAATATACTATAATACAATAGAATATACTTGAATATACTATAATACAATAGAATATACTTGAATACACCAGGATATACTTGAATATACTATAATACACTAGAATATACTAGAATAAACTAGAAAATACAAGAATATACTGGAACATACTAGAATATACAAGAATATACTGGAACATACTAGAATATACAAGAATATACTGGAACATACTAGAATATACAAGAATATACTAGAATACACTAGAATATACTAGAATATACTAGGATATACTAGGATATATAAGAATATATTAGAATATACAAGAATATACTGGGACATACTAGAATATACCTCAATATACTAGAATATACCAGAATGTACTAGAATATAGTCATCCCCAGGCATCGAATCAATAAAATTGCCACAGCCTATCGAAACAAACCAACAATAGATCCTCCGCACGCAATAAACCAAGTACCGACAATACCAAGAATTCGTCTCCAATGCTATTTTTCCTGAATCCTCCGAATTCGTTCATCATCTACCGCCTCTTCCATCTATCCAGTCCCTAAATCAATGGAATTGCCATAACTTGCAACATTTTCCCCAGCCTATCTAAACTAACCAATCGTATATTCTCCGCACGCAATAAACCACAGAGTGACAATACCAAAAATTCGTCACCCAAGCATTTCCTCCAATCTCCCGCAACTCTTTCATCGTCTCTCACCATTTCCATGCTTCCAGTCCCCAGATCACGGAATTTGGCATAACCAGCGACATTTTGGCAGTTCATATAAACAAACCAACAATATATTCTCTGTCACCCATAAACCAAACGCTGAAAAAATTCGTCTCCAAACCATACACACAAACGCACACACACTCTCTCTCTCAACTCTTTCACCTTTCCTCGCGACTTCCAGCGATTCAATCGCTAAATCACTGAATTCGGCATAATTCGCGCCGCTCTTCCGATCCGTCGCGCTCCAGGGGCCCCGAGAAAAGGATCGCGGGATGGATCGGGATTTATAAATCGCCAGAGGGCCGGGCGATATCGGTCGCGGAACGCATTGAAAACGCTTGGCTGAAAGCCCTCGAAGAAAGAGTCTCTGGACGCGGAATTCGCGAGCGGAGAAGCTCGTGGGTAACAAGGGGATGAAGGGGTGTGCAGAGAGAGAGAGAGAGAGAGAGAGAGAGAGAGAGAGAGAAAGAGAGAGAGAGAGTGAAGCATGTGGAACGAGGGCGGTAGAGGAGCCGGAGGATCGCATTATCGTCAATGAGATTTCCGCGCGATCAAGGGGACGAGGAAAATGAAGAGGAGAGGTCGGGTGCGTTCCAGGGCACGCGTTCGACATTCCTGCTTTGAATGCACCTCCCCACCTCCACACACACACACAACACACAAAAGACGCACACCTGGAAGGAGGGTGGAACAAGGGATGAAGCGATGCACCGTGTGCGTGCACTTATGCGCGTGCCTCCGATGAACCAAGCGAAAGATATTCTCGTATCCCGCTGCCGGATACGTCGATTCCGATAAAATTGCAACACCTCCAACGAAGAAAAAGAATTCCCCCGGTTCTCCGGGCAACACCCATCGTTTCCAGTTGCCACGCATCCCTCCGTGACACCTGAGGACGAGCTCCCGAGCTTTGCAGAACGATCGAACCAGAAAATGGCGAAAACCGGGGCGGTATCACGGCTCGCCGTTAATTCGATTTAATGATTGCTTTGTTAGAAAACAGTTCCGGGAAGAGGATACAGTAAACTCTCCTATAACCTGGTTTCCATATAACGCGGACGAATTGTCACAATTTGTATTAAATCGAATTTAACACTCGGTTTCCGGAACGCGGCAAAATGACGCGTCACGATATTTTTCATTTATGATTAGCGAGGTTGTACAAATGCCTTCATCAAAGAGTTATTCAACAAATTTATTTCTTTGTGTATACGTTATGTTATTTTTATTAAGTAATGTAACAATAGCTACTTTTAGTGCTCCGTAAACCTAGCATTGATTTAATCTGATTTGCACTAATTCTGAGTTTCTTACAACGCGATACAAATTATTTACGGTGAAGATGAGTAGACGCGATTTAAAGCGAGAGATAGTATAGATTATACGTTATGAACGAAATTACTAAAAATTAGGATAGACGAATTCTCGTTATTTTAGTTAAGTAATGTAACAATAGCCACTTTTAGTGCTCCGTAAACCTAGCGTTGATTCAATCTAATTTGCACTAATTGTGCGTTTCTTACAACGCGATACAAATTGTTTACGGTGAAGATGAGTAGACGCGATTTAAAGTGAGAGACAGAATAGATTATACGTTATGAACGAAATTACTAAAAATTAGGATAGACGCATTCTCGTTATTTTTATAAAGTAATGTAAGAATAGCCACTTTTAGTGGTCCGTAAAACTAGTGTTGATTCAATCTAATTTGTACTAATTCTGAGTTTTTTACAACGCGATACAAATTGTTTACGGTAAAAATGAGTAGACGCGATTTAAAGCGAGAGATAGATTGAAAGATTTTGAGAGCTTCAATGTATCAGTCTCAGATTATCAAAGTTATTAAGCTTTTGCACACGAATGGTGAATCTGACTCACCAGTAAAAATTGCCATAGTATCATTCAAATCATTAATAATAATATTATTAAATTCGTCTCTATTCTATGAATTCTTAAAAAATTCAACTGTCGCATGCGAGAACCGGTTGAGTTTGTGGTGCACAATGTAAAAAAGACGCATAGAATAAAAATGTTCTAGCTCGAAAAAAATATCTTGATTTTGGAATTAAAAATGCTCCGAGTGCAAAGGGTTAACCAGTTAGCTGTTGCGACCTCTTTGATAAGCGTGTACCTAAAATGTGTCACAAAATGTAAGCAAACTACTTTGTGCACACTGTATACAGTTTTTTCATAATAATTATTTACATCTTCGTATTTATGCGTTTTATATCGTCTTGGCCTCCAAATAAACAAAACATCTTGAAATTTAAAAATATATTTTAGTTTTCACTAAAATTGCAATGTAAACAGCAAATTGTAGCTAGTTTTCACGCATGACGAGTATATTTGTCATAACAAAAAACTGTGCCATTTCTTCATGACGAGTATACTCGCCAAAAACAGCTAACTCATTAAAAGAAGGAATAACTTTCTGTTTGACACCTGTTCATCGTAATCAGTGAGAACAATTTTTATTTTGCACAAAGAATCCGCAGCCTGATCATTCGAGGATCAATGGTGTTCAATATTTTTCGCATAACAGGACGCACAGCTTCTCCGCGTCTTTCGAAACTTGTCTACAGTGTATTTCCAGCGAAAGGTTGTGCTCTTGTGTTCAGTATGGTCCGCGGAACATCATTCTGCCGATTTTAAGAGTTCCTCCGCGTCCGTTCTCGTTCTTCCGCGGACGCCGTGTAAAAACGCGTCGCGCGAATCGAATTTCGACTCCAGTTTTGCACGAGAGCCTCGAGAGCTCGGGATTTCCGGGGACAACGGAGCTCGTTGATATTCCGGAAACGGCGGAACCGCGGCCGAAATTTCCGAAAACGCGCGGAGAATAGGCGGCAAAGTTCCGCAAGCGGATGAAGTCGTAACTGCGGACCAACTCGCGGAAACTGCTCACCCCCTAGAGAACGTTGCGAAAGTAGCCTATGGGATCTCTATTCAGTGACGAATTCTACGATGCTATCTCGCCGGACCATAGAGAGAAAGAGTGAGAGAGAGAGAGAGAGAGAGAGAGAGAGAGAGAGAGAGAGAGAGAGAGAGAGAGAGAGAGAGAAGCATTTATCATTCGGGTTCGAAAATTGAACCGACAAATTAACCGAGACTGCGCGCGAGTCAATGAATCGGCCAATTTCGGGAGAAAAATTAAAAGCAAAGATGGCCGTCGACGCTGTCGGAGTCACAATTTTTCAACTGCGAGACGAAAATTAATCTTCCGACTAGTTTGGCTGCGGCCCAAAAAGACCCGAGGACTCTGCCATCAATTTTGGTGCTCCGATAGCCGCTGGAAAAATCATCCCGGTGCGCGAGAGTGTCTATCCTGTCCAAGCGATTAGAAGATCAAGGGACAATTGGGAAAATCGAAATGGAGCAGTGAGAGAACTCTATTCATTTTTGCGAAAATTTTGGGAATGAAGATTTATATTCTAGAGAAAATTTTTAATACATGCAATATTTATATAAAATTAGGGAAATGAGAGGCAGGTAACATAGATTCCTTGGATTTTACGAATGAAGATCTCAAGAAAAAAGTTTTGTCATCTTTTCTAAAAGAACGTATAACGTTTAGAAAAATTGAAGTAGGGCAAGGAAATTATCGTCTTAGAAATGGAGATCTGGAGGAACAATACAGGGTGTTCACACTGCTACTAGCCAGCGTTTTTCTTCCAAATAATAAATATTAGAAAAAAATGAAAGAGGAAAAGGTAATACTATCTTTTGCAAGCAAAGTAATGGCGTATGTCATTTTTTTTGTAGTTGCATATGGCGGCTATAAATTATGAAAAGATGGAAAAAGGAGAAGGAAGCGTTTCGTCCTAGGCTCGCTAGAGGACTCGTCAGTAAGGCTATCTAGCGGACCCGAGCCTTAAACTAAATCGTGGATTAAACGGACAAATATAATCCGAATTGTGTCGTGTTTGGATTCGTTTTAAGCAGAAAAGTGTCACAAACATGCTGGTAAAAGTATCGCCGAAAAATAATTCAGAACAAAAGAGGTTTGTCAATAAATTAGACACTACGTTCCATAAAACGTTTCAAGGAGGGAAACAAATGGTGACAGAGGAGGTGTTAAGCGACGATACAAGGTGAAAATGAAGAGATCCGATGCAGGCTAATATTTCGCCGGGGAGATTGATTGTAAAAGGGGCAGGCCCGTTCGTCGAGCAATTTTTAATTTCGGGAAGCACAGCGTCGGCGGAGACGAGAGAGACGCTTTTGAGCTTCTTTTTTCTTTTTTTTTTCTTTTTTGTCAGAGGTGCAGCCCGAAAATCTGGGCCACCATCGCCCGGAGCTTTGTCCCGTAATAGTCTCCGGCATATTAGATTTTTTACACGTCAGAACGAATTCGGATACCTTTTTTCAGCCCGGCGAATACCCCGACGGCGACACCGGCGTATCCTCTATATATTTTTTCGGTTGTCGGCACAATCGTCCCGGCTGATTTCGCACGGAGATGTTTTTTAATCTGACCGAGTCACGCGCGACAGTGACACACCGTTGATAAGAGTGATTATCGGTGAGATTACCGGCCTGAAACCCTCCCCGACATTGATTTCCCGCGATTCGCAACAAGCTGGACGTTTTACCTGTCCGCGAAC
Organism: Sphecodes monilicornis; assembly: GCA_913789915.3. Classification (NCBI taxonomy): domain Eukaryota; kingdom Metazoa; phylum Arthropoda; class Insecta; order Hymenoptera; family Halictidae; genus Sphecodes; species Sphecodes monilicornis. The sequence goes on along the minus strand of OU565293.1, from coordinate 22,228,175 downwards.
CGCGAGCCGTGATGTATCGGATTTTTGTTCGGACATCCAGGATGTTTTTACGCTGCGCGCGCAGACAGAATGTCTCATTAGCGGACTGCGGATATTTGTCCAAAATGAAAATTATTTTATTAAAATTATTTAAAGCCAAATAGGAATTTACTTCTCCGCTTAATGGTTTTATTAAGTTCCAATAAATGGTTGGTCTTCTTAAATTCTATTAATCCTTGCACTGTTTGGAATTACATACATCCATTTTTGTTATAATTTCTTTTATATAAAATTCTATTAAACTCTTTGAATGAAATGGAGATTTTATTACAAAATAATTGCAAGAGGCCAGCCGTAATAACATTCATTTTCATGAGTGAGCTTAAAGTCTTCATTTTTGTGTCAATTCCCGTGAAATTGTTGGAAAAAAAGCATAACAGCTTCGAGCTGATTTTGTTCGACATTTTTGGTAATCGTCGACTGATTTAAAACGCGGAACTGTTAAATCGCGCTAAATAGTTGAGTTGCAATTGATATAATTACCAGTTGATTGTTCGCTTATTCTATTTGCCGATTCAAGTTTGAAGAAAAAATTTATTCGAGCATTAGAGATATGGAGTTGTAACGTAAATACGGCCAGCTCGTATTCATTAATAAAATATAAAATTACGAGCAAGCGATTATAGAATTCTTGGATATATACGGTTTCAATTTAATCACTGCTCCATGTATTTATTTGCAACGAGAAATATCTAAATTATTTAAATTGGAACGTATTTATACTTGCAGCTGAGCGTATATATATTACGACATAATATTAATAATTTAAATGCTGTGTTCGTTGCGTTGAACTGTGGGTGAAATGTACAGGTTGGTATAAAGTTGGTTCATTCAGCAAATGTTCCGTTTAGCCAGACGGATTTGTTAGAAACGATCAGTGCAGCATTATCGGCAGGCTAATATTAAAATTGCCATATTCCTGGACTGTGGACTAGATATACAGGGCGATCCAAAATTAAGAGATCTATAAAATATTCTATTCGTGTCCATAAATGTACCGGAAACAGTAACTGTAGCATTCCACATGTATGAATGGTGAACTTGTTCTTTTCCTGAACTATAGGTGACACATACAGGTTGTCCCAAAATTGGTCCACCTATGAAACGCTACATTTATAGTAGCAGACCTGTTAGAAACGCCAATCTCGTGGCGTTACAGACACTAATATTAAAATTGATATATTCCTGGCCTGTGGACTAGATATACAGGGCGTTCCAAAATTAAGAGATCTATAAAATATTCTGTTCATCTCCACAAATGTATCGGAAACAGGTACTGTAGCATTCCACATGTATCAATGGTGAACTTGCACATTCCCTAACATGTAGGTGACACATACAGGTTGTCCCAAAATTGGTTCACATATGAAACGCTTCATTTATAGTAGCAGACCTGTTAGAAACGCCATTCTCGTGGCGTCATAGACACTAACGTTAAAATTGCCATTTTCCTAACCATTCCATGAGATGTATAGGACGTTCCAAAATTGGCTGACATACAACATTTCCATTTCTATTCCAACGAATGTGTTAAAAACAAATACTGCAGCATTCAACACGTACAAACGTTAAAATTGCTGCATTCCTCAACTCCCATATAAATTTCAATTGTTTGCTATCTACAGACCCTACGTTCTGCAACAGCCTCTATAGATCGGAGCTTGCAGGATCGTCGGGTGTTCGCCGCGCCGGTGCCAGTATAGACGAGCCAATTAAAACGAGATCCCGGGTTCCGGCGAGAGGATCATTCGCATTAAACGTGGAACTTGCGTGGCAGAGATTTATCGGCGTTCTCTCCCCGCGGAAAATTGATTGTTAAATTTTCCGTCTTGCGGACTTTCGGGTTTCGTAACCGACGATGACGAGGAGGGGCCACGTGACTCTCGACGCACCACCCCGTTGCCCGTCGATGGCCGATGCTGTCCATTTCTTTTTTTCGTCGTCGTCGTCGTCGTCGCTTTAACAGCGGCGGCAGCAGCGGCGACTGCGTTTTAAATTAATTTTCACACGCGCCGAGTTCCCATAAAGCCTCGCCTCTTCTCCCTCCCTCCCTCCCTCCCCCACCCGCCGCCTCTTGAAACTAATTAAGACCGCCGCTACTTTGGTCTAAGGGATGTGGTAATCTTGTTTCCCTAAGCGGAGATAAGTTAGACAACCCCTTTTAAGGGTTAACTTATATCCGACGACGGCCCGGCGCCTCGCGAATTAGAACATGCGACCCAAACTTGCCCGCAATTTGCACATTCCACAAGAAAGTTCGCCCGCGAATCGCCTCGTTATGTGCTAATCCATTTCTGCGCACCGCTCATCGACGCCGAGATCATTTCATAGGGATCTCTTTCGGGCTTAACCATTGTCTCGGTGAGATTCAACCAGACAGTAATGTAAATTAATTTTTTAAACGTTAAACTTGAATTTTTTACTTGTTTAAATACGATAAATTAGCGGCAAATTTCGTCGCATAGCTTTTCGTTTTATTCGGAACTGATTCGAGGCAACTTTTCTTGGACTCTCTTACAGACTTCCGGAAGATTCATCATAACTTTGTAATCGATGGACATTCTTAAATATAAAAAATTTAGGCGCTCTATGAAATATGTAGTTTCAAGTACGCAAACTGTTTTTGAATTAAGTCATACAGTTTTTGAGAGAGAAATTCCCAAATGTCACTTTCTTTCGAACTCCAGACCGAGACCTATCATTAGACTACAATCATTCGGAATTTTTTTAAGAAAATTTATTAACTATTGGAATTTCAAATTTGGTATACTTGTTAACCAACATTCGAAGCGTTTACTTGAATTTTTGTGACTCGTGAACAGTGTCAACCGAAAAGTGGGTTGATTTTCCTCTCCTCCTTTCCCCCTTCCACTATCCCATTCCACTCCTACGCACACTCCAACGTCCCCCACTAAGATCGTAGACTGGTCACGTGACGTGCCGCGCAACGTGTTACATATTACTCTGGTCATCAGAGAGGTGGTAAATTGTATTCCCCTCGATTTCTTATTGCTCGTGACAATAATTACCATCAGTTAGCTCTATCGAAATTGCTAGACTACGGATCATTATGCAAATTCTCATTTTCATACGTCGCCTAATCAACATTCGGGTCAAAAATTTCCACCGTGGACTAAAAGATTCCCCATTGCAAACGTACGATAAAAATGCTGTTATTTCTTGTTAACGTTTCATAAAAGCACAAACATCGACAGTTTAATAATCACCAAACACGGCGATCGCAAAACATTCGCAAACACGTTCGCTGCCATAATCGCACATATAAAACGTTCACAATCTTGCAATTGAACAGTGAAATTAATTTTACATACATTGCTATTTAAACTTATAGCACACAACGCGCTGTTCTATTAAATAATTTTAACATTTCGCAAAGTAGGTGCGCTGTATTTGAATAAAATATCGCAACAGCGATGGCGAGCACCGCAACAAATGGCGAACGTGTTAATCTATTATACAAGAACATAACGTATTGCTAAAATCTCTGAAAAAGTTTGTCACTGGTGCAGCCACAAAATCGAACAAAATAAAAATAGAATAAAAAAAAATTAAAATTGAAATAAAATTGTCGTAATTAAATTTGATGTGATTTTCGATCGAAAATTTTAGAATAATTTGTGATGGTTTCGGCGCACAGGTTCGATCAGTGATATTTTTTTTTTCTTTGATAGCAATATTTAAAAGTTTTCTCATATATCTGTATTGTAAATTCAATAATTTGTTGTGAGTAATGAGGTAGTAAGAACGTTGCAATTTTTTTTAACATTGTTGAAAATGAAATTAGGTAAAATATTGTGTGTTCTACATTTCGAAAGAAATAATTTCTTGTTACTTATCTTTGCAATACAGTATTTCATATCTTCTTAGGAGACTTTTACAAAATTTTTCTGATTATACATACATATCTATTTTTTTAATTGACGATGGAGTAAGTTTTGGTGACAGGTAAAGAGATTAAATGATAAAGACATTAAAGACACACTCTCCTGACTGGGACATTTCGCGACTTTGAAAATGGGCAGAACCTCAGTCTCTTTCATTCCCATACGCTATCCTTCCTCGCGCCCGAAACTTTAATCGTCGATTACACAAGTAAATATCATCGGAATTATATCATATTTGGTATCATTTTTATTAGAAAAATGCCACAAATATGGTCATCGAAGTCCCATACAAAAATAATGATTAATAAAGAAGTTGGAAATTCGGATTAGGTATGTTTACATTTCTCGATGAGCGAGGCCTCTCGAGCTCGGCTGTCCTTCTCTACGTTCGGCAAACCTCAAACAATGATATCCCTCCTGCATAATTGTCCCTCCGCAGACCCGTGTTGTGGACAATTGTCGATGAAATACTGTAGACGTATGTGTGTATGACCAGCTCTTGAGCATTTTGACCGTTTCTACGCCGTACTTTCTTGACATTGGCGCATAAAAACTTTCTTTGCGTGTTGATATTTCGCCTTCCATGATAATAATCACTGATCGAACCTGTGCGCCGAAACCATCACAAATTATTGTCGTAATTAATTCAGTTCTGCTGAACGCAATAGACGTATCACAAATTCGCGTGTGCAATCGCGCGACGGATTGTCCGTGTTATAATAACGTGCGTCGAGGGTTGCAGCGCATGTTGCACTATTTCCATGGAACAACAAAGCGCCATCGGAGCTGCGTCCCGCGGTTGATTCGGCAACAACAAACGCTAATTGATTATTTAAACGAAGACTCGCGGACCAGTTACGCCGGATTCCCGATGGCAAGATACAAGCGCCGTTCTCACGCGACCTGCGTAATGTATGCACTTGCGTAAGCTGCACGCGTTGCACCGCGAGTTGCAGGCACGTTGCACCGCGCGAATCTGGTCAGCCGAAGGGTAACTTCGCCAGAGGTTCTCGCGCTGGAACCTGTGCGAAAGTTCGGGCCGCGGCAACCAGCAGACATCAAAACTTTTTGGGATTTCAATTTTCAACGCTTTGACCACTCGGCTGGCACAAATACACCGCCCCGGATCTTTTTACACGAATTTACTGTTCCCCGGCCAACCGGCCCATTTTTCTTTTGTTCTTTGGCGAAACAACAAATCGTAGATTTTTAGTTCTTTTTTTTTTTTTGGAAATTGTGTCAATGCTTTGGGATCGGTTTGACTTTTGCACCAGAGTGTTGTTGCAGACTAGGATGAACACGTTAAACGCCAAACAATTTTGTCTCGCTTTACGTAACACTTTTCATTGAACTTTAAATATAAAAATACTACTACGCAGAAGCAAAAGACTTGCTCACAACATTTCTGTTTATTCTGTTTTTAGGAAATTTATTAAGATAGTGTGAACATTTTTTAATGATGATTTTTAATGAATATATTGAAATATTGTTTTATAAATTCAATACATAGCGTTTAAGGTGTTAAACGTAACAGATCTGATTTTATACGTTTCTGCGAAAAAGAAACGGAGGAAATTTAAGGTGGTGAAAAAATTAGAAAAATTGGAGGATGTACAGTGATCTATGCTGATCTATCAACTGAGTAAAAATAAGCAAGTACCTTCAAGTGTGCAGATATTAGTTGCTCAATCCAACCATTGAAACTTGTTCTTTCACAAAAAAATTCAGTTATTGTAGAAACGATCTTGTGAAACATTATATGCACATCAATATTAAAATCGACGTTTGTTTGAGCTGTAAGCAAAATATACAGTACGTTCCAAAGTTGATGGACCTACAAAACACTTCGATTACGAGGGGTAATGTGTTGGAAACATTTTTTTGAAACACTTTGAAAATCAATATTAAACATCAATATTAAAATCGTCATTTTTCTGAGCTGTAAGCGAAATATACAGGACGTTCCAAAATTGAGTGACTCGCAAAATGTTTCATTTATCAGGAGGAACTTATTAGATGTAACTTGCACAATCATTATAGAAACGCTAATACTGAGATCGTAATTTTTCTGAGCAGTAAGCGAAATATACAGGACGTTTCAAAATTGTTGGGCCTACAAAACACTTCAATTATGAGGGGAAATGTGTTGGATACATTGTTTTGAAACACTGTATACGCATCAATATTAAAACATTAACATTAAAATCGAAATTTTTCTTAGCTATAAGCGAAATATACAGGACGTTCCAAAATTGAGTGACTCGCAAAATGTTTCATTTATCAGGAGGAACTTATTAGATGTAACTTGCACAATCATTATAGAAACGCTAATACTGAGATCGTAATTTTTCTGAGCAGTAAGCGAAATATACAGGACGTTTCAAAATTGTTGGGCCTACAAAACACTTGAATTATGAGGGGAAATGTGTTGGATACATTTTTTTGAAACACTGTATACGCATCAATATTAAAACATTAACATTAAAATCGAAATTTTTCTGAGCTATAAGCGAAATATACAGGACGTTCCAAAATTGAGTGACTCGCAAAATGTTTCATTTATCAGGAGGAACTTATTAGATGTAACTTGCACAATCATTATAGAAACGCTAATACTGAGATCGTAATTTTTCTGAGCAGTAAGCGAAATATACAGGACGTTTCAAAATTGTTGGGCCTACAAAACACTTCAATTATGAGGGGAAATGTGTTGGATACATTTTTTTGATACACTGTATACGCATCAATATTAAAACATTAACATTAAAATCGTAATTTTTCTGAGCTATAAGCGAAATATACAGGACGTTCCAAAATTGAGTGACTCGCAAAATGTTTCATTTATCAGGAGGAACAACTAATTGGAAGTAACTTATCCAATCATTATAGAAACGCTAATATTGAGATCGGAATTTTTCTGAGCTGTAAGCGAAATATACAGGTCGTTCCAAAATTGTTTGACCTGAAAAAAGGCGTGACTTACCAGAACGAACACATTCTAACCAACAAATCGAAACATTCCAAGCCCACTGCTACTAAAATCGGCGTTTTCCTTCATGTTCCTTCAATGAAACACCCTATGCAAGCACTTAATGCTCTAGAAACACGATTTCCAGTCTCGTACATATTTCTACCATCCTGAAAATCTCTGTATAGTATAATCGAAGCTCGAAACAATTTTTCAAATCAAAATCGAGTTACGAAGAAGGTTCCTAGCCGCAGTATCTAGGGCAGAATCGATTGGCCGATTCTGTACGACTTCTTTCCGCGATGTTTACGCCAGGTTCTCGTTGTAAAAACGTTTCCCTCGGAGGAAACCGCGTCTCAGGAAATCGGAAACCTGTTTAACGCGCGAGCCCGACGCCAGACAAACAGTATTACCGTGGCCGTTTCGAAATCCGCCGACGCCGTGCTGCGAGACGAAAACTTACTCTAATGAATATGTATAGTGCGCGCGCGAGAGAGGGAGAGAGAGAGAGAGAGCGCTACTCTCAGTTTCGCCGATCCCGAGCAACGATAACCGAAACGAACGACTTCCGAAAAACTCGGCGAGCCTAAAACCAACCGCGGATCCGCTAATTACCGCCTCGCAGCTTTGTCCATTGCCCCTTGTCACGCGTTCTACGTTCGCACAAACGCGAACGTGACCGATGAAAATACATGGGTGCTCAAGGAACCCCTTGGGAACACGATGCCAGCTCTACTCGATAACCCCTTGCAGAACGATTCATTTGATGGTTGCAATAATCGGAACTTCTTTGTTGTTTGTAATTTTTTTAAATTCGTCTTTTTAAGTAATGCCACCTAAATATCTCTTCAGGTTAGTGTGATGTAAAAACTATTTGTTACGTTACGTGCATGGTGCCAATGGACCAAATATCTGGCAAGAATATTTTTCTCCGAAGGTCATTTTTTTCGGAGTTACGAAGGTCATCGTTGTGTTTTTTGACACATATGTAGGATCTCAGGAAAAAGGAAGACACCGCGCCGGGAATCGAACCCGGGCCCTCGTGTTAGTAGCCGATCGACTAACGCGCTCACCCACGGAACCCTCCCCCCTTCTTCCTAATTTCCTACGGTATTTGTGGTCTGACGAGTCCTAATCTCACACATAACTACATTTTTATTTTTTATTGCGTCGTGTAAATGATCGAAAAGAACATTCGGATATGTATAATATGATGACCTTGAAATGACCTTGAGCTTGAGAATTAAAGTTTTACCTAGAAGCGATGTCTATCGAGATCGTAGGCTTTGACCAAGACTCTACAATCAGGAGCGTGAATGTAAATAAACATATAATATGTAACAAATATTTTTTGCATCACAATAACCTGAAGAGATATTTAGGTCGCCTTAACACTAAATCGACCACGGTCAAATGACCGGTTTTATACAGTATTTCATCGGTAATTGTCTCAAATGTCTCCGACATAATTGTCCCTGAGATATCCCCACTAGCGCGAGGTGTACCCCCTTGAGGGGCCGTGAAGTTCGAGAGGCCTCGGTCGCCGAGAAATATGACACCATGCGGCTCGGGTATATCGGTGAGATTATTAGAAAAATGCCACAAATATGGTCATCGAAGTCCTATAAAATAATGATTAATAAAGAAGTTGGCAATTCGGATTAGGTATGTTTACATTTCTCGGTGACCGAGGCCTCTCGAGCTCGGCTGTCCTTCTCTACGTTCGGCAAACCACAAACAATGATATCCCTCGCGCATAATTGTCTCTCCGCAGACCCGTGTTGTGGACAATTATCGATGAAATACTGTATGTTCAATTATTCAAATTATAAAAATTCATTTGTGGAAAATAATAGCATAAATTTCCTTGTCTAAGCATCTATTATATTGAAAATTGCGTACAATCTCAATAATTATAGTGTTGCCATTTCTATAAGACAATACTTACCAGATAGTTTTAGTGCTTGGTAGGTTTAGTGTTATTTAAGTCCAATGCTAAATTCTGCATTCACACTTGATTTCGCAGAAAGTCAATTATTGAAATGCGTAACATTTTGTGTCTGAAAAGAAACGATTGGTCGAGTCCAGAAAGAGTCGAGGAAGGACAGGCAATAATAATGAGTGATCCGCCGATCGTCCTGTCGATACTCGATCAGGTCGCAATACGGTCGGCTCCTCCAAAACTCCCATTAGAGCGTAATTAATTCGGCAGTTGGATAAAAGTGGGCCGTCGGATGCCGAGTGAAAAGAGTATCCAGCTTGCGCGGGACATCGATCAAATCGGCGAGAGGAACGCTCGAGAGGCACTCGTCTCGTTGCGCGCGCGACGGCAGGAGAAAGAAGAAGAGGAGAGGGCAAGGGGAACGTGGGAGGGGTGTACGATGACGATGATGATACCGATTACATATCCGCGATATCGGCGCGAGCCGCGGATGAAATTGCTCCCCGAGGGTGATCCATCCCTCGGGCAATTCGTTACGCCCGAACTTTGTAATCCTCCTTCCTCCACTTCCTCTTCTTCGCGAGCGAGAATATCTCGGAGCCACGCGGAAAAGTCGCTCTTGGGGAAACTTTTTCCGCGGGGTCATTCGTCTCCGACGTTTTCACCGATCGGTTTAAATCGACGAACCGGCCGATTCATTCCGTGCGGTGAGCGATGCGGTGGCCTGCACGTGCTTCGAATTATCCAGTTTTCGTGGCTGTTAGTCAAGGTCCCATCGATCGACACCCTCTCCCCTGACTGCACTTTAAAAGCACTGCACGAAATTGTTGGCATTTGCCTCGTTACGATCGATTTTCGAGACCCGACTCCCTCTCTCCTTTCTTTTCCTCTTGTTCTCTGTCTAGCTTTCTGTATGGTTGCATAACGGAGGCGGGGGTGGAACAGGGTTCTCGACGTCGTCGTCGTCGTCGACGTCGCGGCACACGGCCTCTTGGAAACGTATTCACCCCTTAACACCCCTTTCTCGCCACCGACCAACCCCTTCGGATATCCACGGGGCTGCAACCCCTCGCTTTCAGAAAATGAAACCTGTAGAAATCTCCGTTTATCCGGTGGTTTTCAGTCTGCACGCTCAAAGAACGAGCCGGTAACCGTGTTCTCCGGGGTATTAATTATTTACATTTGGAGAAAACCGAACCGATGGAAAATGCGTGGCTGATTTTCGACCGGTACCCTGGTAGAGGAGTTTTCATTCTGTCGATGACGATGGGACTCGACCGGAACTGTTATTTTGAGAGATTGTTGGGCTGATTGCGGGTAAGTTGCGAGGCATGAACGTGTAGAGAAGCTGTACTCTACTTTAACACTAATTATTTCATAATTATTGAAGTTATAAAGATGCTTCCACTGGAAATGATTGTGCATACGTTTTTATTGAAGTCTACATTATAATAAAAATGGCACAAAATCTAAAGAATTTCGATCGTACCATTTATATAAGGAACCACAGACTGGTCACATATTAATGGCCGATAGGTTTAGTGTTAAAGAGTTGTACTCGAATCTAGTAAAAAGGAGGGCAACCCCGTGCCACACTGGGAATCGAACCCGGGACCTCGCGATTTGTAGCTGGGCAGCTTCTGCATATACCCATGGAACCCTCCGACTTTTCCCAATCTCCATACGATATTCGGTTTGGGAGGTCCCTGATTCCACAATAATTATAGTGGTATTTATGAATGGCTAGGGAAATTATCTATAATGCAAGGTACGGCATTTGGTTCCTCCGAAAGTGGAGGTTAACCTTGTTTGATTTTGAAAGGTGGGGATGATTGTGGGACAAGTAGCGAGGCATAGACATGTAGAAGAGGGTGACCGTCAATACCTTGAATATCTCGCTTAGTGTTAGTAATAGAGAAATACATTATAGGACAATATTAACCTAACCGAAGTGGCAATATAATGATTCGGAAAAAACTTTTTTCAAGGTCATTTTTTTCTAGATATCAAGGTCATAAATTTTTTTTAATGGAACTATATTTTTTTTTATCGCGATGTAATAGTAGGGGTGAAGACCTCTTCAATGACATATTATACAATGACCTTCGTGTGACCTTGGGTATGAAAAATCCAAAAAGCATTACAGGTATTATCAGTGATTAATTTACTACACTAATTGGTTTGAGTGAACTACTTGTATTTCTATAAATGTTCGAAATGATGACCATTGTTTCCAATACATTGTTGTATACAGAAAATAAATGATTCTCTGGTATACAACAATGTATTCTTCCAAAGTGAAGGTTAATAATAATAACTTATTTTACTTTTTAAAATCACTAAATAATAAAAAAATGAGGAAGCTAAATTTATGTGAAAGATGTTTCATTTTGTAAGGTGGGCATGATTGTGGGACAAGTAGCGAGGCATAGACATGTAAAAGAGGGTGACCGTTCATTCTACAGCAAATATATCCGAATCCACAATCAACAAAATGGACCATCACCTAGAAACTTCAATTCCAACCCAATATATCATCAAAAATTCATCTCTTTCGACCCCGAAGACGTGTTCCATGTAATTCCAGAGGATGCCAGTGATGATTGTGTTGCAACTATCTAGACCGGATCCATTGAACGAAAATCGACAGCGAAGGAAGGACACGGATACGATCGACTCGTACTCGCAGAAAACTGGGATTGAGTTCGTACTGGCCGATACCATCAATCAATCCGTTGTCCCGCAAACTATTCCGGGATCGATGGGAGCAGCGCGAACCCGATAGTTGGACGCATTTCTCGATAGTCGGGCGTCGCCGGTGGTTCCCGCGGTCTGAAGATAGCGACGCCCGGCATGCATCCGGCGTCCACGGTTCCGTGGCGTTTTAATAGGCGCGGGAAATCAATCGACAGGCTCGGAGGGGCCAACCCTGAAGAAGCGCGCCCCTTTTCAACGGGTCTCTTTCTCTTTCCCTCTCTGTTCTCTCTGTTCTCCCTCTCCCTCTCTCACAAACACACACACTGTTCTCTTCTTCGCGCTTCAGCGAATGTAGAGAGTCCAACAATGCGTTCTCGGATCGGTGCCGTGACCAGGCGACCTTCGTGCAAGCTACGATACCAGGCCGTCCTCCGTACAATGCTTTTAGTTTGCATCCCGTTTAATTGGATTGCACGGGTTTCTCGAGTAGTGTCCGGGTTAATCCCTTCTTTTTCTTTTCTTTTGCCCATTCACACATTCTCCGTGTGTTTACGTTAGCCGACCGGAGCTGTTCGATCTATGCAAACAGCGCACAGTGGGCCGAATCGATGAGCTTTGTGTCAAAATCATGGAACTTCTGATACATAGAAATGGTACAGCCCCGATAACTCTTGGACGAGGTGAAAGCTGTAATGTTATAGAATGAAGAAAGATTATACTAGAGAAAGCAATATAAATGTGCCATTCACAGTAGACCTGGAAACACGTTTCTTTGAGTGAATTGTGGTACAAACTTCTAGTTGCTGGGGACTAGATAACCGGGCGAATTTCACGTAAAATCAATTCTATTGATCAATAAACATTTCTAATCGATATAATAGTCAATATAAATTTTTTTGACTAATTTCAATCAGCTGAAACCAACATATTGGTGTTTTTGAATTCGTTTAAACTGTCCACTGCATTAGGTTGCATTTACTCGGTTTTGTCGTGAATGCATAAAATCCGCAGTCTATTAATCATTTACTAGAATTTGAACGCAGCCACGAGGAATACTGAAAGGTCAAAAGGGTTCGAGGGCAAAGGGTTAGGTATTAATACGTTCACAATATTGATCATTTAACCATTGCGCCAATTCAACGTCCAGAAACAGGATTGATCTATAGGAATGCAGAAAACAGCTGGGATTCAAATATTGATTACAAAGGAACGCGTCATTTCATTTCGACCTAATAGAAAGGAGGACAAGAGTTTATATTATTCCCCAGAATCCCTTAGAATTTCATAAGATACCCTAAGATTTTGTAATATCCCTTAACATACCCTACGATTCCCTAGTTATGGTTCAAAGTCATAAAGAATAATCCAACACTAATTCCCCTAGAACATCCCAGCTCCATTTTATGGTACTCTATCGAAGACAAACAGTCACGTAGAGCAAAGAATCAACAAATCTTTAAAGGACACAATCCTAAACTATTACCAAAGTCTCAAAAACTGCCTAACACTAATTCCCTAGAACATCCTAAGTCCATTTTATGGTACTCTAACGAAGACACACAGTCACCTAGAGGGAAGAGTCAAGAAGAACTTAAAGGACGCAATCCTAACCTATTACCAAACCCTACGATTCTCTAGTTACGGTTCAAAGTCATAAAGAATAATCCAACACTAATTCCCTAGAACATCTTACCTCCATTTTATGGCACTCTAAAGAAGACACACAGTCACCTAGAGCAAAGAATCAACAAACCTTTAAAGGTCGCAATCCTAACCTATTACCAAAGCCTCAAAAACTGCCTAACGCTAATTCCCTAGAATATCCTACATCCATTTTATGGTACTTTAACGAAGATACAAGGGCACTTAGAGGAAAGAATCAACGAGTGCTTAAAGGTCGCAATTCTAACCTATTACCAAAGCCTCAGAAACTGCCTAACACTAATTCCCTAGAACACCCTAGCTACCATTAAAGACATTACAACAAGAACTCCAATATTAATTCCTCAGCACACGGGACAGTGTTCTCTAGAGAATTCGTTAAATAATCCACATCGAAAGCGAATGGTTGTCCCAGGGAATGTTAATTGCCGTTCGCAGTCCTCTAACGAGCGAAACCCTCGAACTAGGGAGGGGATAGCGACGAGCTTCTACCGAGGCAATGTCTAACCAGAGAGCAAAAGGTCGTCTCTCTCTCTCTCTCTTTCTCGATTATGTGAAAGGCTGCCGGGGGTCTAGTCTCCGATCTCTTCAAATAGATCGGGCTCTCGACGCCAAGTGTCTGACGCGGCTCGGTAGCCTGATGAATCCATTAGCAAACCCTTTCCCGATCTATTACGGAACCCCAGTTCCCTTTCTCTATTGTCCTCACTTTATCAAGACACACCGTTTCCACCGGTGTCTCCTGCGAAACAACGGTCTACGTCAGCCTACGAGACGCAGAGATCTTGCCATCTTTGAAGACGCGCGTGCCCGGATGGCGAAGTGTTGGGTGATTGCGAAAGTTCTTATTTTCGGATCAAAGTACGAACACGAGACTTCTCTTCCCTAAAGAGAAATAATTTTTACAAAAGGAGAACTACTTGAGAAAGTATCGGATGATTGAAAAAGTTCTGATTTTTCGTGAGGGTCTTCAACCCTTCTGGGAGTGACCAAAATTTTCTACGACATTCAATTCTGTCGCGCTTTATCATTCCAATTTTTATACAACAAACACGAAATTAATTATCACCAAATAACATAAAAATCTGCAATGATCTTGCTCTTGGTCAACAAAAATATTAAACAAGTTTTAAAAACAGATTGAAAGTGGATACTCGGGTACCCAGTTATTGACGTAATTATTAACCCTTTGCACTCGGAGCTGGTTTAACTACAAAACTAAACATTTTTTTCCGACCAAGAATATTTCCATACTATATGATTTTTTCATTTCGTTGATATAAAACTGATATAATACCTCGTACAATATTTAACTGTTCAGTACCTAATTTATTAACCCTTATCACTCGAATGGCGACTGAGAGGCGCCACTACAAATTGTTACACCATTATTCAGAATATTGTGTACATGATTAAATTTGTTTATATATAATAAATTACTAAACGTTTAAACATTGTATGACAATGAATAATGAAAAAAATTATGTACAATGGAAATATTCTAGGTTAGAAGAAATGTTTGATTTTTTAGTTGAAATAGCTCCGAGTGCAAAGGGTTAAATATAAATTTTGTAATGTAAACAACATTTTGAATAATGGTATTGCAACTTTTAGTGGTGCCTCAGTGTCACCACTCGAGTGCTAAGGGTTAAGAAGATTGATTAAGAGATTGCTATTAATGCTCCCATTTCAACATTAAAATCCCCTAAAAGAAACAACTGTCCTAAATTAACAGGAAGGTGACCATCCAAGAACTAGCATCTCCAACAATATTCTGCATTACAAAGTACAACATTTAGACCACGTAGAGTCCAGCTAAGCTCTCCAAAGAACCTCACCAAGCCTTCACCAAACGCAACAGCTCTAAAAAGAGCAAAAGCTCTAGATCAACAAGGCAATACAAGAAGGTTGCTACTCAACAGTTTAACCATGACACGCTGACGACAGAAGCCCGTTAGTAATCGTGTCCCAGCCGTGCTGTTGGGGCTAAGGCAATTACCGGTTGCGATAACGTCAGCACTAAACTCGAAACAGTCGAAAATAAATTAGCTTACGTTGTACACGCGGCGGTGCAAACGGATCCTCGGGATTTTAATAGCCTTGGGGGGGTAGTCACCCTGTTGAAAATTGCTGCTCTCTGAAAAGTCAATCCCGGTCCGGTCTGTATTTCGCCGGGGTCTCTCGTGCTCTAGAATCCGAGAATCTTTCTCTCGCGAACAATTAGAGCCGATGTCTCGGCTGGCGCTACCTGTCGAGCGGACGGCTGACGAGCCAATAAAGTGGGCCTCGAGGCCTTCGGGAGACGAGGCAAAAATTAAGTCACGCTACCTGTTCTCCGCGGGGCACGAAAACCGCGTCGCGGCGCAAGCAAACCCGAAGAGAGAGAGAGAGAGAGAGAGAGAGAGAGAGAGAGAGAGAGAGAGAGAGAGAGAGCGAGAGCGAGAGAGAGAGAGAGAGAGAGAGAGAACAAAAAGAGAGGAAGAGGAGACAGCGGACGAACACGCGACAACGGGACAACGAAAGTTTGCCGCGGAATAATAGCTCCGGGGACGAATCCGAACAATTTTTCCGCGACGGCGGAGAAATAATCCCGGGCTTCGTTTCTTTTTCTTCTTTTTTTTTTATTTTTTACTTCATATTACTCGGCGGCGCTTCTTCTTCTTCTCTTTTTTTTTTTTAATTACAATTTACGCCGGTCCCTCGGAGACGCGAGCAATTTCCAAGCGTGCGCGCGGGCGCGTTCCTCTTGCCCAGGGTGGAACTCTTTCCGGCTATGGTAGAAACCTTTCCGATGTGGAAACGCGATGCGGAAGAACGCTTCTCTACGGGGACACGTGCAGTTTCGGTCGAACGAGGGAATGGACGGATTGCTTCGTGACGGAAACGAGAATCGAGGAGATATTGGACCGTCGAATCCCTCGTGTCTTGACGTTGGAGCGAAGATTGACCTATGTGTGGACTGAGGATTTTTATGGAAGATTTCCTATGTCAATTTGTGGGGAACGGAATTTAAATGGAAATTTGAGTTTTAATCATTTTGATAAGACGGGGTAGACGTAACCGGGATCATACGTTCTTCTAATGTCCTCACAGTTTGTCATAAATGCATCAAATCCGCTGTCTAATGTATGTAGCCTTCTGCAAGAAGATTGATAATGTGTGCTTGAACGATGAAATTTATTCTATCGTACCGTACCGCGTTAAACTGTGGATTTTACACACTTATAGCAAACATGAATTGATCAAATGGAAAACAGTGTAAACTCGTTCAAAGAATTTCATTGTACCGTTGAATTACTTCCAGTTTTTTATTATAATTGAGAAAAGATATAAATGTCTGTGTCGCGTCTCTAGATTGAAAATAATACAGACAACTTTTACTTTCCATAAAAATCCGCAGTATAGACCGCGAATCTTTATGCGAGATAGAAATGTTTGTAAATGTTTTCTGCCTTCCCGGGAACAATAATGTTAATAAATAATACGATGATATTCTTAAATTCTTGTAATATCTTCACAATTTTGTAATTCACCTACTCACTTTTGTCACGAACGCATCAAATCCGCGGGCTAGTAATAATTACCCGAGAGAAATCTGGTACAGTTTGAAATGACGCCAAAGCGCGTCACCAGCACTGACCGCGTGAGAAAAATCCTCCGAAAATAATGCAGACAACTTTTACTTTCTATAAAAATCGGCAGTATATAATTAGACCGCGAATCTTTGTGCGAGATAGAAATGTTTGTAAATGTTTTCTGCCTTCCCGGGAACAATAATTTTAATAAATAATACGTTGATATTCTTAAATTCTTGTAATATCTTCACAATATTGTATTTCACCTACTCACTTTTGTCACGAACGCATCAAATCCGCGGGCTAGTAATAATTACTCGAGAGAAATCTGGTACAGTTTGAAATGACGCCAAAGCGCGTCACCAGCACTGACCGCGTGAGAAAAATCCTCCGAAAATAATGCAGACAACTTTTACTTTCTATAAAAATCGGCAGTATATAATTAGACCGCGAATCTTTGTGCGAGATAGAAATGTTTGTAAATGTTTTCTGCCTTCCCGGGAACAATAATTTTAATAAATAATACGTTGATATTCTTAAATTCTTGTAATATCTTCACAATATTGTATTTCACCTACTCACTTTTATCACGAACGCATCAAATCCGCGGGCTAGTAATAATTACTCGAGAGAAATCTGGTACAGTTTGAAATGACGCCAAAGCGCGTCACCGGCACTGACCGCGTGAGAAAAATCCCCCGAACCTCCTTAACCACACGAAAACCACTATCAATCATCCTTTAAAGCTTCCATTACGTCCGTTTCGACAAGTTCCACCGATAAACCTTTAAAATCAGCCGACGATTACTCGATGTCACGGGGACAAGACGGTCTCTGGTCGGCAACATCTTGGCGATTCATCGACGGGATTCCACGGGACATCGTTCTCCTCGGTCGGGCGGCCAACAATTTCACTTCCGGCGTTCTCAAAGGACTCAGCTACGCCGGAATGCCCCCAGGGGCGGTTCCCATCAATATTCTAATCTCGGCACGGCACGCCGGCAAATTCAGGGATGGCGGGGACCAGGCAAAATCAGGAGCTGCTGTGTCTGTTTCTGTGCTGTCATCGAAAACCAGAAAACAGAATCGACTGGCATTCGCGAGCGATCGGAAGCGGCGGAAAAGAGAGACGGATAGCGAGACAGAGAAACGGATAGTGCGACAGAGACGAAGACGATGAAACAGACGGAAAGAGAGGAACATCATGCGACAGAGAGAAACAGAGTAGAAGAGGTAAAGATAGTGAAATAGAGTGAAAGAGTGTGCTGCAACAGAGAGGAACAGAGCACAACAGAATGGAACATCGTGCAACAGAATACAACAGAGTGGATGATAGTGAAACAGAGGAAATGAGAGTGCGACAGAGAGGAACATATAGTGGAATAGAGAGTAAGAGCTTGCGATGGAGAGGAAGATAGTGAAGCATAGAGAAAGAAAGTATATCGGAGGGGAGGACAGTGATATATAGAGAGAGAGAAAAGAAAGAGTGCAACAGAGAGTAGTACAATAGTGCTACAGAGCGAAAGAGAGCGATACGCGGAGAGAGATAGTACAGCAAAGAGGAAGACAGCAAGTCGACGGGACGGGAGCGCGGTTTCGAGAGAGGAGAGTGCGAGAGAGGGGCCGGAGGTGAGGATTCAGTACAGAGAAAAGGCAGGGGGGAGCGGGGTTGGCGATATATCACGAGAGAATGAGAACTCTGCCGCAACCTCATTCTCCTTTCCGGCTGACGCGTTGAAAAGCTGTCTCCCTTCTCGCTCGCCGTCCTCTCCTCTCCTATACATCGTTCTCCTCTCTCTCTCTCTTTCTCTTTCTCTTTCCCCGTCTCCTCCCTCCCAGCCACCCTCTCGCCACTTTGCTCTCGATGACTCGGTCGTGCGAACGCATACGAGGCCGACGCGTGTTTGACAATGAATGAATGAACTGTGTGTGAGCGAAGAGGGAGGGGGGGCAACGATACACACGCATGCAGAGACAGAGGGCACGCACATACTCGGAGAGAGTACGATAGCACGAGGAGTACGCGGCGTTTCCCCACTGCTCTGCGCACACGCCGTGGAAATTTCTATGTAACTCCGATGCCCCCGTCGACGACATCTCCCCCCTCCCTCTCCCGCGCTCCCGTCAACCACTCACAGCTCCGAGATTCGTCCCTTTTTCGTTTTATTTTCGGGGTTTGTTTGTCTCCGTTTTTTTTTTGTACTCCTTCCTACTACCGTATCATTGTTGTTGTTATTGTTGCTGTTTACCAGATACTTCGAGGCGCTCCTCGAGGGATTTGCGGATTTTCCAAGCGGGCTCGGAACTGCGACGCCCTTTCCGGAACTCGAGCTGCTTTCGGGACGTTTTTCGCGCGATTCTGATTCGCGCGGGGACTTTTCAGCGTCGATGATAAGTTGCTCGAAGTGTCTGGAGCGTGGGTTTGCAAGTTTTCCTGACCTACACCGCTTTTGTTTTTCAACGTTTTTGCGTCTTCGAACCACCAGATTGCACATTTTGGTTGTCAAGATTTTCTCAACATATTTGCGGTCCAAAAGGTTTTTTCTCTTTTTTATCTTAGAACTTGCTTCGACATAATTGAATTTTAGTCCCGCATGTAGCTTTGTCGTTACATACCATGAAATTGTAGCATTATCTGTGAATGCACTGTAAATTAGTAAAATTGGTAGCTATTTAGTCCGGAACTAGACCGGAAAGGGTAAACTCACAGTAAATGTTAATGTTAAAATGTTAAAATCCTAACGAAATAAAAGTAATCTATTTCTCACGGTAAATGTTAATGTTAAAATGTTAAAATCCTAACGAAATAAAAGTAATTTATTTTTCACGGTAAATGTTAATGTTAAAATGTTAAAATCCTAACGAAATAAAAGTAATCTATTTCTCACGGTAAATTTTAATGTTAAAATGTTAAAATCCTAACGAAATAAAAGTAATCTATTTCTCACGGTAAATGTTAATGTTAAAATCCTAACGAAATAAAAGTAATTTATTTCTCACGGTAAATGTTAATGTTAAAATGTTAGAATCCTAACGAAATAAAAGTAATTTATTTCTCACGGTAAATGTTAATGTTAAAATGTTAAAATGCTAACGAAATAAAAGTAATTTATTTCTCACAGTAAATGTTAATGTTAAAATGTTAAAATCCTAACGAAATAAAAGTAATTTATTTCTCACAGTAAATGTTAATCTCTCAACCTTCTTGCATTTTTCAGATCCTAACCAAATCCGTTGTACTCGATACAACAACGGCAAAACTTGTTTATAAATCTGGAGGAATATTTCCGTCTACCAAATTTATCACTGGCTATCTTGTATTCCCAATAAAGCTTATCTAACCTGTGGAGTATCTATTAGAAAAATTCTTGTATGCAACAGTGCAGAATTCCCGATTAAAAAATCAATTTTCCTCATGGACCGTTCACATGCCAGGTTGCAACTTTAATATTCATTTCGCTAAACGAGTTACTTTCGCTTAACGTTTCAACTCGTTGAACTGCCAGCGGTAGAATTCGCACAACGGGAAAATTAATAAAACAGTCGGACGATCAGAAAAATTAAGCCCCAACGCGAAATCATCGCAGCTTTTCGAATTTCATATTTTCTCGGTCGGAACAAACGTGTTGATCCCGATGGGAAACGAACGTGTCTCTCAAAAGCGTACCGGCCCCGTAGAGATATTTATTGGACGGTCGTAACGACGCGTTCGAATATTTTTCCTCGTAGTTTTATTCCACCAGTGCTGAAAATTCCAGGGAATAATGACGGACCCGTTTCCTCGGATAATGCAATAAAATTCCGCATCGTTCTTGTCCGCGGTGCGGCGAAACGCCGACATTTCGAAGAGCCGCGGAAGAATCGCGGGAAAACTTGAACCGGAGAATCGCTCGTTATTCGGGAAGTTTCGAAAAAGCTGTCGAACGTGCTCCAGTCGGAAGGAACTTCCGAGTAAAACTCTCGAGTGGACACGTAACAAACGCCTGAAATTCAGAAGCTGTTGCTCGCTCTATGGGAGAACTTCCAGCGCGGACGCCATTTTGAAAATCCTCGAGCAAACTGTTCTTAAAGCCTTCCGCCGCCGGGCGCTATCATCGAAATGGTCTTCGTTTCCGGTTTATTTAATGGGTTTTAATCCGTTCTTTGAGCCCTTTCTGTACGACGATGAATTGGTCTTCTGGATTTCAAACAGGGCTGACTAAATATAAATATTATGCCTTTTCTGTTAGATCGAGATCAAATTTTGTTCTTTTATAACGAATGTTCAACAGTCATCCATTTTTATAAATAAACACTTTGCGCTGTGATTTATTTTACGGTTGCAGTGATTAATCATACTATGAAGTAGAAATAATTTCTTAGAAGAAAAAGAATATTTATATTCACCGTGTGTGTGTGTATTCTCATTTCTCAATGGTAATTAATAACATACATATTTAGTATATTCTGCTCTGAATAAAAATAAAAATGGTCCGCATCAGTTACTAAAAATAAAACGCGAATAGAAAATTCTCTCATCCTCGAAAGATTTTAGAAGATCGAAAATAGTGCACTGAGGTTTCGAAATTCTCATGATGTTTGTCCTGTTTGAAATTGCACCAACCCATTTTTGTGATAAATGCATAAAGTCAGTGATCATAATTCACCAGTTACGTATCTGCCATCATGGGCTACAGTATCGTTTTTCGTAACTCCTAATATTCTTTTTTTTTTGTTTTACCTGTTGGCACAGCAAACGCAAAAACGTCTCTTTGAAAATGATCCACATCAGGATCGAAACGTCGAGAATAATGGTTAATTAATTGCAAATTTGCTGTTTCTAAATATGATCGAATCATAAAGTTTATTATATCTTCATTTTCGATCGAGAGGAATTTCACCGCTATTGACCAGTAGTGTTCGACAAACACGCATCAACTTTCTTTCAGAATGTTTCCGTAGCATAATTGTTGGAGACATAGCAGAGTAAAGGGGGATTAGACAAATGGCGCTAAAACATACATTGTCGACTCTGTTGTATAAATCAATTTGTAGATGTGTTTATGAGAGGCTGCTTGGGGTCGTCGAGGGTTAAATTAGCATCGAAATCGAACGTCTTTCGACCACGATGCAGATCGAATTACCGCGTTTGATTAAAGCGTGGAAACGGCGAGGCGAAGTGAGGCGAAGTGAGGCGAAGCGAGGCGAGACACGGCGAGGCACGGAGCGCATTTCCATTTCCGTTTCTTTTGGACCGGCCCCTCGGATCGATCTCGCGTGTGTTAAGGTCCGGAATGAGCAACGCCCGGTGTGATATAAATTGTAATTCGATTTCGCGTTGCAACCTGACAGCCTCGAAAATACCAGCGAGTGTACGGTTTTTGCGGGCACGGGCCCCGGGAACGATGAAAAATGGTGCTCGTTCTCGAGGAATCGAACCGCGGATTTATCAACTTCTTTACCGCGAGCCAGGAACCACTTGGAACTATTCCCGCGGTTCTCGACGAATTCGTAATTGCTTATTCATTGATTTCCCGAACGTTTGTTGGTCAACGAACAAACCCGTCGACGCCTTTATGGTCAATCAGCGAAATAAATATGGTGTAACTGGACTGGCGAATGTATTTCTCACTTCGTAAAAACGATGCGGATGATTAGAATCGATTTTTGATAAACTTGGCACCATCGGGAAGTGATTATATTCAGCTATTGCTGCGATCTCGATGATTTTTCTATGCACAAATTAGGTACAATTAAGCCTTTGCACCAGTGATGACAGAAACACCCAAAACTGGGTGGAGTTTCCTCTCCTCCTTTTCCCCTTCCACTATCCCATTCCACTACATGAACCAATGAGCACACTCCAACGCCCCCCACTAAGACCGTAGACTGGTCACGTGACGTCCCGCGCAACGTGTGACATATTACTCTGGTCATCAGAGAGGTGGTAAACTGTATTCCCCACAATTTAACCGATCTGGCATCACTGCTTTGCACTCTTGTGGTGACTCTGAGTCGCGATTAAACATATTACTATACACTATCCAAAATATTTTTCAGATTGATAAATTTGTTTGTATATTTAAGAAATTCTGAAATAGTAAAATATTATACGAGTAAAGTGCATCAGCTTCATATGCATAAATTGAAAAGAATCGGATAGAACTAAAATATTGTAGAAGATCGAACCTTGCGCCAATAACATCTTCTCTAACATAAAATATTGTAGGCCGGAAGAAATGTTTTGGAAATAGTTCCGAGTGCAAAGTGTTAAAAATAATTAGAAACAGTTGAAATAGGTAATTCACTGGAAAATATCGTGGAATGTTCCCTGAATATTTCAAGCTAATTAGAATAACCTGTTAATTAAATTATGCCCTTGTAACATAAATTCGAACATTCCGCTTGGAAAACTTGCCGCGCTCTCGATGAATATGTAATACAGTAACAAATAGATCCGAAGAAAAATAATGAACAGTCATTCGAAAATATGACTTATTAAAGTAGAGTATAGAATGTTTGCTGAATATTTAAGCTAATTAGAATAACATTTCGATTAATTTATGCCTTTGTAAAATAAATTCGGACGTTCCACTTGAAACACTTGCTGCGCTCTCGATGAATATGTAATACGGTCGCAAATAGATTCAGACAAAAATAATTATCAGAAAGTCCAACTCAGCAGAGCAGAAACTAGAATGTTTCCTGAATATTTTAGACTAATTACAATAATTTTTTTTTTGACCAAGTCAACGCCCACGCGAAATAAATTCAAACTTTCCATTCGGAGTTACCGTCCGGATCTCGACGAATTTATAATAAGACGGAGATGTTCGAGTGCCGGTTAATTAAAAGAACGACTTTTTATTGACTGAAAAGTTAGAAAAAGTCGGTGTTTCACTAGGTGGCGATTCAACGCTCGGCGAAACGAGTTTGCGTTTCGTTTCTGTTTTCTGAGAGATTCGTGTAATCGGCTGCTAATGTTTCTGTGTGTTTTTTGGTCCGAAGACGAATCCAGTTGATCAAAGAGGAATAAAAATGAAAGCTGCGGCGATTATGTTTTCGCGTTTTAACACGTTCAGCGCCATGTCACCCATATCTGGGTGACGGAATTATTTATACATAATTGAAAATTAATTTTTACGTTGGTAGATTGAGTGTACAAAATTTCCTTACGATCTGAGGAATAGAAGAGGTTTGAAACAGTAATTAATGTCACAAAACTAAACTTCTTAGTTTTTGTTTTATTAAATATATTGCTTGGATTTTGTGTAATTTTTATGATTGTGGAGTGGGCGCTGATAAAAGATAATTTCGCAGAACGATTGGTTCTGATCGCGCGTCGAACGTTCACGGGGGGGGGGGGCGATAAAAATTATGATTTGATTGGATTCTTTGGTGTCGTTTTACGAGAGAGGATTGCCCAAGAGAGGTTGGGAAACAATTAAACGCGGTGCGATCCACGGTTTCCCAGTCATCTTGATACTACGATACTTTCACCGGGCGCGTATCGGTGCAACTTCATCGGGCCGTGTAATTGCGCAACATTTGCATTCCGCGACGATTGCTGCCGAAATCGCGCCGTAAATCATTCAGTTTATCGATCCCATTGAGAAACATCCGACTCGTATATTCTCGCTTCGAAGGACCCATTACAGAAGCTTGTTCGACTCCTCGTGATCGTCGAAAGCAATAATAAATTTCATCTTCGGAGCTTAAGAATTTCTCGAATAAATCTTGCGTCATGAAACCAACACGCATTATCATTAGACACTGCGGACCATCGTTCGAAATAAAAATTGCACTAATTGTAAGAAACAGAAGCTGCGTAGACATTTATTCCTACTCGTAATAATTTCATCAAGTCACAGGCAGTATAAATAGTATTTGAAAAATCGTCCGATCAATTCAATTTTTAATAGATGTAGACAAATTTCAGGAAAGTAGAATCATATGAAATCTAATTTTCAGTGATTTTCATCAAGTCACAGGCAGTATAAATAGTATTTTAAAAATCGTCCGGTCAATTCAATTTTCAATAGGTGCAGACTTTCAGGAAAGTAGAATCATATGAAATCTAATTTTCAGTGATTTTCATCAAGTCACAGGCAGTATAAATAGTATTTTAAAAATCGTCCGGTCAATTCAATTTTCAATAGGTGCAGACAAATTTCAGGAAAGTAGAATCATATGAAATCTAATTTTCAGTGATTTTCATCAAGTCACAGGCAGTATAAATAGTATTTTAAAAATCGTCCGGTCAATTCAATTTTTAATAGGTGTAGACAAATTTCAGGAAAGTAGAATCATATGAAATCTAATTTTCAGTGATTTTCATCAAGTCACAGGCAGTAGAAATAGTATTTTAAAAATCGTCCGATCAATTCAATTTTCAATAGGTGCAGACAAATTTCAGGAAAGTAGAATCATATGAAATCTAATTTTCAGTGATTTTCATCAAGTCACAGGCAGTATAAATAGTATTTTAAAAATCGTCCGATCAATTCAATTTTCAATAGGTGCAGACTTTCAGGAAAGTAGAATCATATGAAATCTAATTTTCAGTGATTTTCATCAAGTCACAGGCAGTATAAATAGTATTTTAAAAATCGTCCGATCAATTCAATTTTCAATAGGTGTAGACAAATTTCAGGAAAGTAGAATCATATGAAATCTAATTTTCAGTAATAACAGCCTTTGTAGAACGAAAATAAATGAAAATCGTACTAAATTTTATCGAATTTTATATTCTACTATTCTTGGAAAATTTTCATCAGTTAAAAGTGCATAAAGATCCGAACTAACTACCGTCGAAGATGTATTAAATATAGGATCGCCAAGATCGCTGCGGTACGACCGAAAGATGTAAGTGGTACGTTTCAGTCTATTTTTAATAGTAGGAGAGCAATCAGAAAAGAGTTTAATCGGCACAAAATATTCAGGAAACGTTTTAGTATAATCCAATCAGGAATTTGTATCTGTGAATATTTCTTGGTTAGATTTAGTCGCGTCAGTTTGGGAATATGTTGCGGAATCATTGGTGTTGGGAGTTCCTAAAATGGAAACTTGGAAACCTTATTTTGCCTGGGCGTAGATTGAGCGTGAAATGATTTCAATTAGCTTAAAATATTCGGCGAACAGTCTACTTTTTCGTTTAATCAGTACAAGAACCACGCCGACACTCATTGCCAGCAGTGTTCATTCATTTTTCACGTACGCGCAGCAGCGTGAACGGTCCGCGATCGAAAAATTAAACAGAACTTTCTATTCCTGTCCGGCGGATTGGCTCGTCCTCGATTAATTAATTCCGCGGTCGTCTATTATTAAGAGCGTTGGCCGCGCGTAACCCAGTTACGGAAAAAGAAGTTTTACGTTTCCATCAAAACTCACGTCGCCAGAATTATATGTATATGTGCTGGCGAACATGATTATAAAATATCCAGAGAGCCATCCGCATAATGTACATACCGTATTCGAATTAAACAACATTCTGCATGTGTGTAAAACAGAAGCAATTGTTTCGAAATAAGTTACCTTCCTCAGGCTCGCATTACAGATATATAGTAAAAATTGTACAAAGTCTGAATAAAAACAATCTTATCAATTTTACAGGATAACATAATTACCCAGTCACTTTTAACCCTTTGACTGCGAAAGTGAATCTTTCAATGCACTCTTCTTCGTAACACCGCGACCTTTAATTTCGCTACAGCAATAATTTAATGGAGAATTATTTTAACTAACCACAACGATTAGTAAAACGATTATGGTGTTATGCTAGAGAACGACGCAGTCGAAGGTTTAATGTTAGGTTTAGCGTATCAACTAGAAATCCCTTGCGTATCGTTTGTTTAAATTCTGAAGACGTCCGACGCAATTAAAGTGTAACAATGCAGTTTTGCATAAAAGCAATATCGAGCCCTTCTTCCTGCCCCGTTCTGGGCATCCTATAATTTCGTTGGCTGGCGTAATTGGACCGCGATCGAGGTTTCAGTCGATCTTAGGTCCTGCGGTCGTGTTTCCGGTGTGGCTCCCATCGACCGGACAAATTGAATGAACGCGAAAAGTAATTCGATTCTTCCTGCCTTTTTCCTCTCGGTTCTTTTTTCGGGAATAAAAGCGCGCGCGCGAGAGAGAGAGATAGAGGGGGGGGGGGGGAGAGAAAGAGCGTGCACGCTGGGGCGGTCTCTATTCTGCCAGATCATATTCCCGCGAATTAATTGAACCTGATTTATCGCGGCCGCGCGCCTGGCGGGTAATGGTGAATTAGCGCTACGATAAATTAGCGGGCGACGATGCAGCACGCGGCCGGAATTCCACGCTGCGCTTGCTCGCAGCGCCGGAAATTGGAGACCGGTGGCCACCGTGGTTCGCAAAATCCCCAGGGAGAACACGGAAGATCGAGGAAACGTGACAGGGAGACGGAGGAAACGATCGCTACACTCTACTCTCGGGTTTCACCGATGGCTTTTAGAGCGTTATGAGATTTTATAGTCGATTTTGTACCGTGGAAATTAGAGCATCGCACTCTGGGGACAACATCTCTGTGGCTCAATAACGTCGAAGATGGAGAAGATTCTTGTTTTTCATGCCCGGGAAACTGTATCTTGGGTGGTTTGCTTGCGGTAGGTAGAACGAATGGGCGTGATTTGATTATTCTTGTGGAACGGGCCACGCCCTGATTTGGTCTCCTGGAGCAACGCTTGTGCTCTTAAATCGTAACATGAAAAGATTAGATTCTCCATATTGCAATAGAAGGTTCCTCTGCTCTATATTCTTGTAATGACCCAACTGGGCGTGGTCTAATTGAACTTGTGGAGCGGGCCACGCCCTGATTTGGTCTCCTGGAGCAACACTTGTGCTCTTAAATCGTAACATAAAAAGATTAGATTCTCCATATTGCAATAGAAGGTTCCTCTGCTCTATATTCTTGTAATGACCCAACTGGGCGTGGTCTAATTGATCTTGTGGAGCGGGCCACGCCCTGATTTGGTCTCCTGGAGCAACGCTTGTGCTCTTAAATTGTAACATGAAAAGATTAGATTCTCCATATTGCAATAGAACATTGTCTCCTCTGCTCTATATTCTTGTAATGACCCAACTGGGCGTGGTTTAGTTGATCTTGTGGAGCGGGCCACGCCCTGATTTGGCCTCCTGGAGCAACGCTTGTGCCCTTAAATTGCAACATAAAAAGATTGGATTCTCCATATAGCAATAGAAGATTATCTCCTCTGCTCTATATTCTTGTAATGACCCAACTGGGCGTGGTTTAGTTGACCTTGTGGAGCGGGCCACGCCCTGATTTGGCCTCCTGGAGCAACGCTTGTGCCCTTAAATTGCAACATAAAAAGATTGGATTCTCCATATAGCAATAGAAGATTATCTCCTCTGCTCTATATTCTTGTAATGATCCAGCTGGGCGTGGTTCGGTTACTTTCAAGGGTGCATTACGGTGCTCTAGACCTAGCCACGCCCTCAATTAGTCCCGAGGACCAACGCTTATGCTCCTAAATAGTGACAGGAAAAATTTAGATTCCTCATATTGCAATAGAAGATTGTCTCCTCTGCTCTATATTCTTGAAATAACCCACATGGGCGTGGTTTGGTTACTTTGGTTACTTTTACTGAAAAATTCAGATTCCTCATATTGCAATAGAAGATTGTCTCCTCTGCTGCATATTCTTGTAAAACCCAACTGGGCGAGGTTTAGTTGATCTTGTGGAGCGGGCCACACCCTGAATTGGTCTAGTTAGAGTTAGAGAAAGAAAACATTATCCTCGATCTTGCTCCAAAAGAGTATTGGGAATTTCCTTGTAGCGTACCAAATGGCTTCGGTTGCTTTCAAGAGAATATACGTATTATGATGCTCTAGAGCTGGCCACGCCCTGAATTGAATCCTGGAGAATAGTCTGTGCTCCTAAATAACGTCAAAATGAGAAAAATCCTCGAATTTGCTTCAGAAGACTATATCCTGAGCGTCGCCTTTGCGACGTTCAAATGGACGTGGTCGGATTGATCTCGAGATAATATTGTACTACTTTAGAGCTGACCACGCCCTGATTAGGTCCCTGGAGGAACGCCTGTGATCCTAAATACCTTCCAGAAGAGAAAAGATTTTTGATATTGCTCCAGAAGATTTCTTCATAAATCCCAGAAGAATCTTGAGCGTATTCTTTCGGACGTCCTTTCGAATGGGCGTGGTCGGATTTCTCTTGGAACAGTATTGTGCTCTTCTGGAGCTCGCCACGCCCTGAATTAGCCCGTAGGACCAACGCTCATACTCCTAAATGATAACAGGAAAAATTTAAATTCTCCATATTGCAATAGAAGATCGTCTTCTCTGCAATGCATTCTTGCAACGATCGAAATGGGCGTGGCCTTGATCTAAAAAATTCCTCCTGTTGCTCTGACCACGCCCCGAATTGTCCTAAATACCCTAATTTGAGTCAGTGTTTCATCCATTTCGCGAAACCCGAGTTGCGAAACCCCGGTCCAGAGAAGATTCGTGCTAATTATTAATATTTTAGCAAAAAATATACATTATTTACAAGTTTGGTGACATTCTAATAATAGTTGGCATTTATTAAATCTGATCAAAAATCCACGACGCCGGGGAAATATTTCGCGCAATTCGACACGAAAGAATCACACTCTCCACTAACACACAGATCAATCATCGGAATTTCAACATTTCAAGAATAAAAGTACCTAGGGATGACCGATGCTAGTTACTTTTTCGCTCGACCTCAAAACCGCGAATCATTCTGAATGATTTGCCATCCCGCCAGGGAGTTCTTGCTGGAATAGTCAATTTAGGATTCTGTTAGTCGGAAAATCACTAGCGCTGACGCTACAGGTTCTCTCTCTTTCTCTTTCTCGTTTCAAATGAATGATAGAGAAAAAAGAAAGAAACAGCGAAAGAGAGAGAGAGAGAGAGAGAGAGAGAGAGAGAGAGAGAGAGGGAGAGAGAAAGAGAGAAGAAAGGAAGATTGAACAGTCGAAGCAAAAGCGTTAGTCCTCGGGAATCGCGGGCAATTTAACCGAGTTCGGTAGCAATTTAATCGAGGCCCGAGGCGGTCCGTGGAACGTTAAACGATCCCGGGGTAACTCGAAACGCGAACGAACGGAACTCGGCCATTTTTTCGGCCTCTCCGAAAGTAGTTCAACCACTCGGTGGCCTCCGTCGCGGTAAATCCGTGGCGTCTAATTAGCGTCGCGCGTTACGTTGCCCCCGAGACGCCTAATTTAAGTTTCCAGCCGCGGGTCCGGGCTCCTCACCTTACTTCCTCCTCATCCTCATCCTCATCCTCTCTTCGCCACCATCTTCCTCCTGTTCTGTCGCATTCGAAATCACCGGCCGTACGGTAGACGCGCGCGACTTGCCACGGTTACTCCTTGCCGGAGTCCCAACGCTGCTCCAACGATCAAAGACACCTAAACCTATCCGTCACCGGTTAAAACGCGGCCGATAGCCAAACACGTGAATACCGTAATTATACCAAGTGCCGAGGAACCTCCCTGTAAACGTCTTCACCTCGAAACGCGACAGAAATCAAAGCCAGGCGCGTCTGTTCAGGACTGAGAGGTAACCTAATCTTTGAGTAATCGATGAGGATAATGTCTAAAGGAATAAAAGACTAAAACAGCAAAAATAGAGATACATTTCCTTGCATTGTTAATACGACCCGATTGTACGTTTTTCTTTTAATTGGGTTATTCAACTCGTTGACCAAGTGTCGTTAATCTGCGTGGTTTGTTCATTAAGTTTGTTTACAAACTATGCTGTGACTTCGGAGACCCGAGGCATGGAAGGTGTTAAGTGCCATAGAAGCCATAACTAATTTTCTAATCCTTGAATAATCGATAAGGAAGAGGTCTTTCCTAAAGGATCCCATGATGCCTCTCTATAGCGACGTGTATGGGATCCAGCGTGAACTTATAGCGAAGCGTCCCGGCGAATTTTCTATTTCAGCGAATTGAATATTTCAGTGATACCGAAACATTAATCACAATTATGATCAATTGCAAATATAGGGATTTATGGCACTTAATGGATTAAATCGAACATATTAGAAATAATTATCAAGCACTCAGACGAAGCAGCTTCTCAAATCGCTTAGTTTGTTAATAAACGTTATTTGCAAGCTGCATGATAGCTTCGAAGAGCCTGAACACAAGGCATGTCAAACATCCTGAGGCAACATAATTCATGATCAGTTCCCAATTATTTACATTAAATCAATGAGGAAGATTCCCGTGCTAAGACGCGCAGACTATACCTCTCTACAGCTACGTTAACGGGACCCGCCTCGCGCTAGTAACGAAGCAGTAGTTTTTCCTACCATTTTTCCCCCGGTACCTCGGTACAGTATTGTTCCAGGTTGGAATTAACGATCGACTAGTGGCGGCAGACGAGTCTTTATCAGCGGGGATCAGTTCCACTTTGTTAATAAGCTATCCAGCGACTTCGTGGAGCAAGGATCCGAGGCGTGGAAGCGGCAGGGAGTAGCCGTGAGTTATTCGCGGCTGTGGTTTCATTAAAAGTACACCGGCCGGCGGTGATCTAATTACCGACGCGCTGTACACGAGACTCGTCCGGCGTTAAGAAAAACGAACGAATTCCCTCGAAACGGGGCTCTCCTGTTTCGCGAAAATGGCTCATCCACTGGGTGTTACTTTCGCGTGCGAATTATATTCCTGAACATTGTCGAGCAAATACTTGTAAAACAATTTCTATCTGACACAATGGGGCAAGTTGTGCGGTGTGAATGATTTTTGCGTGAACACAGCAGCGGAGACGATTTGAAAGGCAGTAATTAATAATTTTTGTAAATGACATATAATAATGTTGCAGTGAACGCCGAGACGAATATTACCGTTTTATATATTGACTGATGAAATTGTTTGATATAATCGTTTAATACAGGCAACGCGGCGCGCGCAGCACTCACTAATTCTATGGCTGTACGTAGTAGTGCAGGAGTAGCTCACTTGGAGGCAAATTCGAGGGAGACGCCTACTTCTCCCGCCCGCGCGTCCCGCTCCTCGTGGCGGCCGTAGTCCTCCGAGCTCCTCAGACCAGTGATGGTATATGGTCCCGGATTTTTCGCGCATGCGCGACTAAACGCAGGAACGTATGTACGTCTTATGTATGTGGGGAAAGTAGGGGAGAACTGTTATTGGCGGGAAACCGGACAGAAGAGTGCAAGATATATTTATATATTATATGTACATACACATAAAATTTTAATATAAAATACGCATGTTAAACATTGCTATCTGAAAATCGAAAAAATATTTGCGAAACTATGCGGGGTGAACAAGGTACGATTTTGCTGACGCTAAAATCGTCGCGCATGCGCGAGAAGACCGAGACCATATACCATCGCTGCCTCAGACCAGGGGGTGTAAGCTGGCGTGTTAAAAATTTGTACAGTATTGCAGCGCTCTCTGTGTCTCGGGCCGGAACTAATGACAGTATATATAGATATAAACGCTACTTACTTATACATAGATACTCCCGTGACTCACACAACTCTATCTACCTTAGCTATATGTACTTTAATGTACACGCGTGCAATTAATGTTTCAAATGAAAAGGGTAGAAATTTATACAGCTTCAAATAAAATTAAATGTTTATTATAAATCTATTTTCGTTTACATATTTTATGTACATACTTAAAATATAATGAAAAATCTTGTGAAAAATATTGTATTTCAATTTTGCAGCTGGGACAAAGAAAGTATTAAGTCTTACACTCTACGATACAATGCGTATTAACACAAATTCTATATGTGCAGCTATTAGCTTGATATTATCCACTACATGCAAGATACTATAATTGTTAAGTTATAATATCTTGCAAATTGTGGATAATATCGATTGCCCAGATCTCACCACGAGGAAGTTGCTGCGTACCGCGTACCGGCATGAGCTTGGTTTGGCTTGGCTTCACTTCGTTCCTTATGTGCGCATGCGCCCCCATCACGTGATAGGGAACAACAACGCCACCTCCGTCTCGGGCCAGAATTATAGTGCTTGAAATATTCCCATTCCAGCTTACACCCCCTGCCTCAGACTCGTGCCTACCGTGGATCCGGGAGTAGCCGCAACGCGCTACACCGCAGTACATGCCGCAAGCGGTAGGCACGGGTCTGAGAAGCTCGGAGGACTACGGCCGCCACGGGGAGCGAGACGCGCGGGCGGGAGAAGTAGGCGTCTCCCTCGAATTTGCCTCCAAGTGAGCTACTTCTGGACATGCATGTAGTCGTAGGAAGAGGTTCGATGGTGGGGATCCTTACAGTTCCCGGAGGGGAATACGCTGGAACTCCCTGGTTTAATATATAGACTGTTATAATTGATACAATCGTTCCACTATTCCGTAATTTTTCTTGCGGTATCGCTAGCGGCAGTTGTTATCGGGTAAGATTGCAGCCAAGGTCAACGAACCGTATTTAAACTGAATTTTTCTGTCGCTGGTGTTATCAGTTTCGAGATAATCCAGACGGTACGTTAAAGAGGGAAGCCGAGCCGAGTGGAAAATACGAATTTAACGGCGCGTCTAGATTTTAAACAATAACGAGGCTCATTGTCCCCCAACGGAGGGAGGACGATTATCGTGTGTCTCATTCTTTCTTCTCCGTCGCTCTGTCTCTTGAAGGAACCTCTTAAAGAATTTATGGAATTCGTTTCCGACTCCCTGTCCCGCGGGACCACTGACGGTTTTATTCAGCTGAATGGAGGAGAACCCGGTCGACCGTCTCTCCGTCCTTCTTCTTTTTCGTAAATTATACACTCGGTCATTACTAGAGGACAAACAGGAGGCTGGCGTACCGCCGTCTGCGACGCCGATCGAGATTTAATCGGGAAACGATCGATCCTTGCCTCGAGACCCGAGGTCACGGCTAACCTGGATCTTTTTAGTATATCCACATTCCGGTTTCGGAATTTTTATCAGTTTTTGAACACTAAAATCTTCTCGCTCGTTTAAACTCTCGATGATTTATTTTTTCGTTGTAGGTACATCGATTAGAAATTCTTTTGTTGTTCGCACATGAAATTTCATCGGTTCACTAAAATGTTCTCCATTCTTTAACCCCCATGCGTTCCTCAGGGTGAAAATTTACCCATTTACTATTTTTCCATACTTGTAAAATAATTGATCCTATTCTGTTGATGCAGTGACGGATTTTTTTTTAAATTGTTTAATCTCTTTCGTCTTCTAAGATGAAGAGAAATCATCTTTAATCGGTAATAATTTTATCCACAACTTAAATACATTTTTACCAAACTGTAAAATAAAAATGAAGCTAAATGCTTGGACTTTCAACAAATTTTTCAAAATATTGTTCAATTTCGTCGGTTATTTTTCCCAGAAATATGACCGAGGCTTCCGAGAAACCGATTAACCAAACCGGAACAGTAATGCGAGAGGAATTCGATGACGATACGCGTATCGGCGTACCGCTGCGTCATTAGAATGTCTACGTATAGCGTTGCGATCGTTCGCGCGTAACCCGTAGGTCTTGATTCGGAAAATCTGTTCAGGTTCGCCTGAATTTTGTACCGGTGATATCCGGTGATAGAGACCGATCGATAACCATGGCAATTATCTTTCACTTATTCATCGAATGTTAGATCTATTGGTCACGGTCTAATCGGCGCACACCAGGCTTCGACTTTTCTCGTTAAGTAATCCTCGAGCAACATGCTAAATATGGTTCCGTGCGGGCTTTTATCGATTCCTCGGGAAAATTCTTGGCAGAAACGTTCGAACACGAAAAGGAAACGTTCCCGCGAGAGATGAGCAAAATGGCGGACGCTGACCCTTTCATCCCTCAAATTCATCCCCTATAATTCAGTACGAACCCTGACATTCGTACGAAAATCGTTGCATAAATGTGTGAGTCGTGAAGGACTGTATGGAACACACACATACATACCCATCGCACACTCACACCGATTACCGTACCAAATCACACTGTTCCACCCCGTTGCTAATAACCTCAGCAGTTGATGCGACGTTAAAATAATACATATAAAGAAAAAAAATATGTGACAGACGAGAATAGATATTTTTCATGTGTTTCCCCTCGTGTTCGACAAACTATAAAATAACAATAAAAGATCGACAATCTTTGTACTGCTTACTCAAAATTATTGAGACGGAAAACATAACCTTCCACGCAACTTGTGCAGACAATTTTTGCAAATTGTCCAGAAGGATCCACAGTCTACTAAACACAACCTTCTACGCAAGTTTTACAAATTGTCCAGAAGAATCCACAGTCTACTAAACGCAACCTTCTACGCAACTTATGCAGACAATTTTTACAAATTTCCCAGAAGAATCCACAGTCTACTAAACACAACCTTCTACGCAACTTATGTAGACAATTTTTACAAATTGTCCAGAAGAATCCACAGTCTACTAAACACAACCTTCTACGCAACTTATGCAGACGATTTTTACAAATTGTCCAGAAGAATCCACAGTCTACTAAACACAACCTTCTACGCAACTTATGCAGACAATTTTTACAAATTTCCCAGAAGAATCCACAGTCTACTAAGCACAACATTCTACGCAACTTATGCAGACAATTTTTACAAATTGCCCAGAAGAATCCACAGGCTACTAAACACAACCTTCTACGCAAGTTTTACAAATTGTCCAGAAGAATCCACAGTCTACTAAATACAACCTTCTACGCAACTTATGCAGACAATTTTTACAAATTTCCCAGAAGAATCCACAGTCTACTAAACGCAACCTTCTACGCACCTTATGCAGTTAATTTTTACAAATTGTCCAAAAAAATCCACAGTCTACTTATGAGACGATTATAATCAACAATTCTGTAAAATTATAAACCAACACGTTCTCTGGAACAATAATAAACAGCAGAAAACGAGTCAGACACTGGATACAAGAGGCAAAAGATCGAAGAGACCGAACGACGGTAATAGAGGCAGCTACAGATCATAAGTAAAACACGGTGGCAATAAGAAGATGAGCATTTCGCCTAAAATTACAGAACTAGCTCGGGAAATAAATGAAACGGCTCATAAAGCTGACATAGCGGTTTCCTCGGCAAGAAGAACAAGAAAAATAAGAAGAAGAAGGAAGTAGAAAAAAAAGCGAGAAAGAAAATAATCCCAGACCAATTCTTCAAGCGTGAAGACCCTTCAGCCACCTGGAGCACCCAGAGGCGGCGTCCTCTCTTGTAATTGACCGCGCCAATAAAAAGCCTCCAAATAACGAGCAATAAGTCGGCACATAAGTGCTTAAGCATCAATGAGTCATCGTGGGGGCAGATAAAGCCCGCAGGGAAACGTCCGGACGTCACCCCGGAAGCCCAGCCGAGTATCAATAGACAGTATCGACCCCATGAATCAAGCGTGACCGAAGGAGCACCCAAACAATACCTCGATTGAGCTTCGGTCGAGATCGAAATCCAGAGACGACCGAGCCCGAAGTGACGCCTCGATGTAGCCACCCCTCTTCCACAACCATTTCTCCCTTGCCTTCTTTGCAAACACGAATATTTGCAAGTTGCACTATTGCTGCACCAGCTGAAATTATTTCTGTCTACCATTACTTATAGCTATTGCAAAAATTCATCGTTTATTATCCATTTTTCTGACCTACTTTCATCACAGCGACCGAGTCAAGTGGCAAACAATTGAATGTCAACTTCAAGGACATCTCCCATTATTTGCAATGTCTTAACCAGCCTCATTGGTGGACTTGCTGTACGTACTCTTTTATAAAAGCCTGCTTGCTCCAAAACATTCCATATTGTTCCTATATAACAGCAAAATGTCTGAACTTAGACATTCAACAACCCCTATTTCATCATGCTCATACACAGGGTGATCCAATAAGATTTAGCAAAAGTTGTTCAATATGAAAAAGACTATGACACAACAGTGCTGCCCTTCTTGTGGTTGTTTCGGAGACTTTAAGGCAGGGGAGTCCAGCGTAGGGGTCCCTCACGCGCCTGCTTCCCCTTCTTACTGTCAATTTGCGCAAGCGCAGTGTGTTCTCACCCCGCCGACCAAGAAACCGAGTAAAACAATCGACGTTCATCTTTTTAACGCGGGAAGCGAGCATATTGGTAATCGGTTTGTTATAAAATAGTATTAACCTATATATGACGAAAAATTATTATTTTAAGAGATACTTGAACTTCGATGTTTGAACATCTCAATCTTAGATATTCGACAACCCTCTCATGTCTACTTGCTACCTTACCACTGATGCACCTTTTTCAATGTCTTAACATATTATCTTTCTCTAAATTTGTTGTAAGGCAGCTCGCCTGTTACTTAAAAAATAAAAAACAGATAATCCTAAGAAGATATCCAAACCCTAATTCAGACCCTCGACAACCCCTACTTCATATTAGAATGTATCCACGAAGACCAAAATGATTCCCAGATCTCTTAAAAATATCCCTCAAGTCTAGACTTAAATAACTTCTTATAGGTTCGTTTAACACTAGAACTACCAGACAAGTCAAAATGACTGTTTTCTAAATTTTTCTTTTACAAATATTGAAATTATAAAAATGTTTTCCGGAGTAATGTTTTAGTCAAATTCTCTATTAGTATACATATTTAAACAAAAGTTGTACGGAAGTTGAATAAATGCATCCTTGTCGTTATTAGAATGCAATATACACCAGTCGCGTCTAGCGCTCGGTAGTTCTAGTGTAAAATTTAAAAGATTTTACTTGTCGGATTACCCGAGAAGGGTGAAGGTCCTTGATGATTGAAATTCGCAACGTCCTAAGCGAGTCGGCGACTTAATAACCGAGAGGTCAGGCTCGAATCCAGAGGACACGTGACACTGACAACGTCATTTCCGCGGTGGAACAATCACCGGGCCGTCACCGTTTCGGTCACTCGAAACGCTGAATATAACGGAGGCCGGGTCCTATTCAGAGGCCGGCATCGCTGCCGCCGGCCAAAGGGGACACGCCGTTCGAATGCCGATTCAAAGCATTGTTGAACCGCGACCGTTCGATCACGAATTAAATGGACTTTATCCCGTCGAACGATCGCGGAACAGTTTTCATTCTTTTTCCACGCCCCGCGTCTGCTCACGGCCTGACGCACACCGGTGGCCATACCCCGCTGTTCCGGTACGACCTCTTTCGTCAGAAACTTCATACGGTCAGCTTGAAACTTAATTATTCCCAATGTCCCTCATTAACAACAGGTTTGCGGATCGCTAAACGTGACTATTTTACACTACTTTATAAAAATACAGTATTGTATCTATAACTGACTCAACCACGGGTCCGGCCAAGGACAGTTATGAGACAGGTACACTATTCTTGGACTTTTTCCGACCTCTTTCGTCAGAAACTTCACACTGTCAGCTAGGAACTTAATTATTCCCAATGTCCCTCATTAACACCAGGTTTGCGGACCGCTAAACGTGACT
Organism: Sphecodes monilicornis; assembly: GCA_913789915.3. NCBI lineage: Eukaryota > Metazoa > Arthropoda > Insecta > Hymenoptera > Halictidae > Sphecodes > Sphecodes monilicornis. The sequence continues at coordinate 22,189,952 of OU565293.1, read as the reverse complement.
ATTTTACACTACTTTATAAAAATAAAGTATTTTAATAATAACTGTCCCAACCACGGGTCCGACCAGGGAGAGTTATGGTAAGGTACACTATTCTTTCACTTTTGCCGACCTCTTTCGTCAGAAACTTCATACGGTCAGCTTGAAACTTAATTATTCCCAATGTCCCTCATTAACACCAGGTTTACGGACCGCCAAGCGTGACTATTTTACACTACTTTATAAAAATTCAGTATTTAATCGATAACTGTTCCAACCACGGGTCCGGCCAGGGACAGTTATGAGCCAAGTACACTATTCTTTAACTTTTGCCGACCTCTTTTGTCAGAAACTTCATACGGTCAGCTAGAAACTTAATTACTCCCAATGTCCCTCATTAACACCAGGTTCACGGACCGCCAAGCGTGACTATTTTACACTACTTTATAAAAATACAGTATTTAATCGATAACTGTTCCAACCACGGGTCCGGCCAGGGACAGTTATGGTAAAGGTACACTATTCTTTCACTTTTGCCGAAAGTAGAAAATCCAATGACAAAACTTCTTCATTTTTTATTAATCTTTTTATGGAACTTTCACCAACATATTCGTGGCATTTTTCTAATGAAAATTATACCAAATAAGATATAATTGCGATGATATTTACTTGTGTAATGAACGATAGAAATGAAAGAGACGCGGATAGTCGTGACCGCAGGCACAGTTCAAAGGCCCGCGACTTCTTTGCGTCCGAAACTTTCATCGTACATTACTCAAGTAAATATCATCGCAATTATATCTTATTTGGTATAATTTTCATTAGAAAAATAATAAAAAATAAAGAAGTTTTGTCATTGGATTAGTAATGGTCTCACCGATATACTCGACCCGTATTATTTTACACTTCTCGACGACCGAGGCCTCTAGAGCTCCATGGCCCCTCACGGGGCATACCCCACGGAAGTGGGGAGAGTTCCGCGACAGTTATCGGTGAGATATTTTATGGACAGTTATAGATAAAATACTATATCAAGAATGTGCCAATCGAAAACTTCACCATTTGTAATATAATGTATACGCGACCCCTTTCGTCAGAAAGTCTTTAGGAACCAATACGGTCACTTAATGATTCGCTGTAAACCTAGTGTTAATATTGCTAATAGATTGGGCATTTTTATAATGTCGGCATCAATTCCAAGAAATTGTAGCCAAGTCTTCAAATGGACACTGTCAGGTTCGGGATGAAGCTGTAGAAACAGAGAAAATAATTTTGAAGTCTATTACGATTGAATACGCCAGTCAGAGGTTTCTCTGGCTTTGAGTCACGGATTTGCCGGTACCGGTAGCAAAAGAGGATAATCTTTCAGCTACCGAGGACATTGAGAAACCACAAGCTAGCTTGCTTGAGGATCCGTTCCCATTTTCCTAAGCAATCACGCGACGAGATGCAGCTTCGAACGATTCTGGTAACATTCGTCTCTTCGTTGCGCAACAAGAGAGCTCGAACAGTAAGAATGATTTCGAGCGACAGTTAGGTCAAACGACGCATTTTCATTGTATCTTATCTTCTGGTTATAATTCATGATAGCGAAGAAGCGAGGCTGCTAATCTTTTGCTTGAGAGAGGCAAAAATACTGCTCCACCGGAAGTCCTAGGGAATTTTTAGCTGACAAGAGACATTGCTTTCTCTTTTTTCACAATATTATTTTTTATAAAAAACTAATAAATTTTCATTAATTTTTATCTTTCCCTGTTACTGGGGTTAAAGTTATTCAAGGCTCCAAACCTCTATTCTACGAGACAGTTTCATCCCCAAAAATCTGAACACCGGTCCATAAAAAGACATGTGTATCAATTATTTTTAGGCGACCTATAAATACGTTTTATTAGGCGATTAAAAGGGCGGACGCCGTTTCATTAATTTTAATCGTCGAAAATGGCGTCGACCCACGCAAAAATCTAACTAGGACCGACTGCGGTAATCACGCGGGTCTGGTTCCCGGGTTTCGCTGCAAAGCGGAGTGCAAAACGACCGACAATGCTTTCCAATAACAAAACACGGGGACTAAGAGCTGATTCACAGCGCGGCGATTTTTCATTCAGCCGACAATCGTAATCCTTTTCATTCCGCGAGCGGTTTCTCTGTTCCGTTTACCGTCACCCGGTTTTCACATGTTTTCCACGCAACAGTATAATCGCCGGTGTGAAATCTCAGCGATCATTGTTTCATACTATTTTTCCCTCGAATCGTTGCTCCGGGCGTCTTTGGCCACCGCGGTTTCCTTTCGATGAATCACTTACAAAAATTCAGAATTTTTTTAACAAATTTTTCTGCATTTCCTGCTTGTCTGCTACCCCCACCTCGCACGCAATTGTTTCTAAAATATCTAGAGTTTCAATAAATCCCAAAAGAATTCTCAAACACTCGTCGAAGCCTCAAGAGTATCCTTCGGTAATTTTTAGCACCGCAAGTTGCCCGAATTTTTTAACTAAACCAGTTCTACACTTGATTCTCGATAGAGAACTAGAAGATCGTAGGATGCAAACATAGTTCTCGCTTCTTGCTACAGAAATCAAGCTGCTTGGATCGACTTTCCTAAATTGTAATTCTTCTGTTTACCCAGACTATTGTTAGCGAGTAGACTCCTGACCCTAATTTAACCTTTTCAGGATGTTTATTCACTATTTACAAAATACAGCTGCAGTCCTTGATGTTCTGAACGGAAACGAGTTCATTATCAAACTTTTATAAATTGCAACCACTGTTCCTCCCGTTTAAGTTCACCCTAGACCAGGCATGTCCAGAAGTAGCTCACTTGGAGGCAAATTCGAGGGAGACGCCTACTTCTCCCGCCCGCGCGTCTCGCTCCCCGTGGCGGCCATAGTCCTCCGAGCTCCTCAGACTCGTGCCTACCGCTTGCGGTATGTATTGCGTGTGGCGTTGTGGGGCCAGTGATGGGAATGTTGGCGCTTTTCACGCGCATGCGCGAGTTTCGGCAGCACCGCAGCTACGTCCGAAGTTTGTGGGGTACTATTGGGGCGAAAGTAGTGGGTTTGTTATTATATATTTCGTTTAAAGTTATTTTAGTACCCTTCCCTCCCTTATTCCCAAGATGATGAAGAAGAGTAAGTTATATTATATTGTGCATAGATACATAAATATTATATATTCTATGTACGTATGTATATATTACATTGTAATACATATATATACGTACACATGTTGTACATTCATTCTTCAAAATCAAATCATAATAAATTTTGCGAAATTAGTGGGGCGACCAAGGTACCCGATTTTCGTGTTGACTGAGGCTAAAATCGCCGCGCATGCGCGTGAAAAGCGCCAACATTCCCATCACTGTGTGGGGCGACTCCCGGACCCACGGTAGGCCGGGTCTGAGGAGCTCGGAGGACTACGGCCACTGATGGTATATGGTAGTGGTGGGCACGGGTGGAGCCCCTCAAACGCCTGCTTCTCCCACCAACCTCTCTTTCATGCAGCGCGCACGTTCGTTGCGTACGCTGATGTCTCGTGTCTTCGTTGCTCCATTGTACCGCGCTTGCTGGAAGGGGGCGCTACGGTGTGGACGGTTTTGCCTCAATTGAGGCAAAATTGCCCACCATTGGTATATGGTCTCGGTTTTCTCGCGCATGCGCGACGATTTTAGCGTCAGTAAAGTACGAAGTTGAGCTAAAATGGGATACCCTGGTCACCCCGCATAGTTTCGCAAATTTCTTTTCGATTTTCAAATATGAATGTTTAACATGCGTATGTTATATTAAAATGTTATGTGTATGTACGTATAATATATAAATCGTCGGGTTACTGCCAAAACAAGGTAACTCCATAATTTGAACTTTTGAGAAATAGTCGTTTGAAAATTTAAATTGAAATAAAAAATCGTCACAACTTCAAAATGATTTATTAATTAAAAAAATCAAAGTAAGTAACAAAACAAAAGAAAAATTCTAGTTTTGTCAGTATGCGTTTCGAACATTTTTTAATCTAATGGAGTTCTTAACTCCGAATTGAGTAAAAGTGGAGTTAGCTTGTTTTGGCAGTAACCCGACGAAATATATCTTGCACTCTTCTATCCGATTTCCCGCCAATAACAGTTCTCCCATACTTTCCCCACAAACATAAGACGTACATACGTGCCTGCATTTAGTCGCGCATGCGCGAAAAAACCGGGACCATATACCATCACTGACTACGGCCGCCACGGGGAGCGAGACGCGCGGGAAGGAGAAGTAGGCGTCTCCCTCGAATTTGCCTCCAAGTGAGCTACTTCTGGACATGCCTGCCCTAGACCATCATTTGTTAATACACCCTAACGTCCATCCTGAACAGCAACCCTTTCAGAATGATTATAGATTATTTACGTAGGGTAGGTTAGAAACGGTGTTTAATCCATGGTTCGAGAAACGAATACGCGTTCCCGTAGTTTTTATTGTTATTGTTGTTTCCACGGTCGAGTAGTTTGGCCGGTCGACTGTTATTTGTTAACTTCGTCCCGCAGCGAAAAGTAGCCGTGGAGTCTGGCACATCCATATTCCGGAATGGCATAAGTTGCTCTCCTTATCTTTCGGCGGACACGAACAGCGACGCGGAGTGTCGTCGGGCCGTGGCTAGATGCATCCCGAATGCAACCTTGCAACGAACGAACGACTCGGTACACCTCGTACCATAAGCTCCGGTTATGAGTTTTCTTACTGCCGTAGTTTCGGGACCCCTCCCCCCCGTCTACGTATACTAATTATCAACTGCTCGGAACTCATCCGCTCACGAAATTACCAGCCACGTTAACGCATTAAGGTACCAGGATTTTTGCATTCCGCAAAACCCCTGGAATTCATACGTTTTCTCACGAATTTCCTCGTAATATCAACAACTTTCCAACAGGAATTCGTAATCGAACATTGTCTGCCACCGATGACGCAAAAATACGTCATACCCTTCATACTGACAATAGTTTATTAATTGCTTTGTAACTTCATGGTTACAGTAGTGTATAAAATACCGTATGCCCTCTTAACAAATTTTAAAAAGAGATCATCAATCATATCAAGCTATGTGTTAGAATTATAAATAATGACAAAATTAATTTGATCTTTCTCATGACGCTGATCACGAACGTGTTAACATCTGCTGTTTTTCAATCGTTTATTTCTTCCTAACGTACAATAAATAAATAGGTAATTATTTACATTAGGGGCTTCCTCACCGATTTTGATGACGTTGAAATATGTTGTCAAGGTCATCAATCTGAACAACTTTTTCCTATACATGTTACCGCCGCTCAGCTTTAGTTTCCGAGATATTCGCAAAAAAGTTTCAACATCTCAAAAAGTGATCGGAGTAGGTCTGGGTTAGGTCTGGGTTATTTATATATTATTTATATATTTATATATTTATATACTGAGTTATTATATATTTTCTTGATTGTCGAAGATATCCAAGAATTCGTATAGTTTCATGCTTAATACTCTGTATGCTAACATAGCCGCGTTATCGGCGGCCACAATTTCAAATCTAACCCAGACCTACTCCGATCACTTTTCGAGATGTTGAAATTTTTTTGCGAATATCTTGGAAACTAAAGCTGAGCGGCGGTAACATGTATAGGAAAAAGTTCTTCAGAATGATGACCTTGACAACATATTTCAACGTCATCAAAATCGGTGAGGAAGCCCCTAATGTAAATGTTTACCAATAAATAGATATTTTATAGAGGAATAATTTCCTAACATTGTTCTAATTTCATCATCCTGCTACGTCCTTGTCATTTTCATTTCAAACGATCCCGTATCGGCGCAACGGCATTTCGAATTCGTAGTAACGTTATTTCGCGCCGTTTCCGCAAATCGATACATCTTCGATAATTAAACATCGTAGAGCTGTCTCGCGTACGATAAATCCGCCGAGACGTATCGATTCCGCGTGGTTTCGAACGGCGTAACTGGAACAAGCATGCGAGTCTCCCGTCGCGTCGCACGGGTTTATTTATTTATGCGAACAAAAAAAAAAGGACGGTTAATTATTCGAGTTTGTTGTCATTGATCGGCGGGTTGTGCGCTTCGAATTATGTTGGCAAGCGTGCAAGGGACGCGCGGCGGCGTCGGATGTCGTGTACGCTCCAAAACAAAAACAAAGCTCGACGACGACGACGACTGCACGGACAAATGTCATTGTACCGCGCGGATAACAAGTGGCCCAGAGCGACTTTTCAAACTTATATCCGTTGCCTGCCGCTGCTGGCCGAGAATATCATTACGGGGGAAACTCGCAAGATACCATCTGCATATTCCGCAAACTGTCAATAGGTTATGTCGAAAAGCTCCTATCGGTCAGCGTCACCGATTGTCCCGTCGTAAAACCCTTCCCGTCTAAAGTGACGGACGCGCAATCGAGGCTACGTAGCGACCATAAACATTATAAACGGAGACAACGTCTGATAGCCTCATTAATCTCTGGTTAGAATCTTTCTCTACCTCATATTTCTTCATATCAGTTATAAATAATAAAGATATTCAACACTGCATAAAGTTATTGCCCCACCCTGTACCTCATTCATAACCTTAAGAGGTTACGCCATCCTGCGCGCGTCCTGACGGAGGAGTTTTACATGACAACTGATAACTCGGCCATTTTTTAATATTTATCTGTCATATTTACACAATATGTCCTTCAATGTATGCCCTAACCATATAAATAATAATGAAGTAATTGTCACGTTCATAGTTTCGTATAAAAAAATTCGTAAACTTTCATGTCATTTCGGACGCCTCAGAGTGGCGTAACCCCTTAATACCATCGTGGCGAATGCAGGGTCCAAACGGACCCACCATGTTTGAAGCATAAAACTATAAACAGTGGACATAACATGTACACAGTATTTGTCACCGAATCAGGTTCGTATACGATTGACAACGTCTATATACATACGGGTCAGAACAGACTCGGCTTTTGCCAGTGTTGAATGCCAGCCCCTCGGACGCTTTCATTGAAAGATGTCGTCAACGAGACAGTGGCGATGGGGCGTCAATAGGTTAAAAACCGTGTCGGTTCGATCGCGTGCTCGGCTATTTATGGTTCCCGATACTATCCGGCGTACAACCGCGGCTATTTACGAGCGGGAGCCGATGCATCTGGTTTGCAGGTTAGGAAACGGGTACCGTTAAGCAGGACGCCGGTTGCCAGTGACAGTTTGCATCGTCTCGCAGAGTCGATAGGACGTGTACACGTGTTTTGATAAACAGGTACAACGGGTATGCTTCGATACACGGATACACATTTTTGTATTACCAATATGCCCACATATTAATTTGTACGGTTATTTTGTATAGTATATAGTGGCCCATGCGAGGATGGGCCGGGTACTACAAAAACATCTTATCGAAGATTGAGTACAACTCCATAAGTGCAATATTAGATGTATAGTTGTAGCAATAAAATATAGTAGAGCAATTGTTAACTGGCTGGCTATGGTAGAAAGGAAAAGGAAAAAAGTGGGAAAGCAAATAATCACAACAGGGGAGAATGAGAGTGAAGAGGATGGGTGTGTTTAAGGAAAAATTATCAATCAAGTCACTTTGGTTTTGTTTGTACCTAATGTTGTAATAAATCTCTTATGAGATTTTCCGAAAAAAAAAATATTTCATAGCCGACAAGGCTGAAATTAAATATATATATATATATATATATATATATATATATATATAATGTTATAAATGCAATTTGAAAAAATATTTCCATACACGGGGTACACGTGTATTAAACGACGCACGGATTTCAACACGGATATAATAACTACACGTGTACACGTATATTTTGGATATACATGAAATAGGTATCTACATAGTGAAAATGCTCGTTTCGTGTTTCTGACCTTTTCTACGATATTTCCCACGCCGGGAGTCGGCCGTCACATTCCTCGGAGCGTTAACGCGCGACGCGGTGTGGCGGACGACGACGATGAACGATGATGAACGACGACAACGAGGACGACGTAGTATCCCTGGATAGTAAATCAGTACCGGTCCGACCACGATGACGTTGTTGTTGTTCCCGCGGTTAACCATCCAAAAACGTTGGGTCTGCACGCGCGTCTCGACGCGACGACCGTTCCGTGAAATCCACGCCGACAGAGCAGTCGCACTGTCAACCGCGCCACTATCATCGAGCCCCTGACGCGGAACGCGAGAGCGGGAGCGGGAGCCGCGAGAGAGCAACGGAGAGAACCGCCGCGGGAGGAAAAGTATCTCCCCGGTCCCGTGACGTTGTCCTTTGTCACACACGTCTGAGTCACACGCAGAGCGGCGGCGACAACGGAGACGCGCTCGACGAATCCGCTCTCGAATCGCTTCTTCTCCGCTTTGGAGCACCGGAGACACACTGATACGGGCGTACGCGGACCGCTGCTATATGGCTAGCAGCGAGAGCAGAAGCGTGCGCCTCTTACGCTCGGCCGTCCGAGCTTCGACAATACGCTCGATCGTGGCCGTTGATTGCCGAATCCTCCCGCACCAGGATCTCGCTCCGAGATCCCGAACATCTCCTAACGTAAACGACCCTTTTCTTCTCTGTCTCTCTTTCTCTCTCCCTCTCGTACTCGCACTACTGTTTCTCTTCTCACTCGCTCCCTCTCCGTCTAGCCTCCCTGTTGTGTCCTTCGAGGAGAGTGCGAGGAGAGGCGATGCCGCTCCGGATTCACGCGGCACGGAATTAACTCGCGTGTGTAACACTGACCGTCTCAATAGGCCCGCAATCGAGACCTCCTGGCATCCTGGTACGGGCGTCTTTCCTCTCGGTGCACTCGCGCACACCGTGCGCTCCGCACTTTCCGCTCCCCGTCTCGAGGCGAGTTTTTCCCCCCACGAGAGATGACAGAGCAACGTCCCCGTGACAAGGCCGGCCGAGATACACACGCACGATACGTGGCCGCACCGATCAGAGAACGAACCAACACCGACCGCACACCAACCTTCTACTCTTCTTCGTCTTCTTCTTCTTTTTTCTTCTCCTCCTCTCTTTCCGTTCTTCTCCCTCTCTCTCGCTCTTTCTCTTGACACCCGTGGATTTTGTGTTACGGGCGGCCGTTCCACTGGACAGCCAGCAGGGTCCGCGCGCGATTAGAACAGCTCCTCGACGATCCCCTCGGGACTACCGCGGACTCCCGGAACACGATTTCGAGCGGACACGTGCGGCAGAGTACGCAGAAACCGCAGCTTTTTTACGGACACATCCCCGTACTTGTCTCCTCCTCGCCAACGCCTACACGATACACATTGCACGCAGCAACGACGCCCCTACACGCCGATCCCAGCGGCTCTCAAACGGCGGCGTCCTCGCACAGATGCTTCTGAATGGGCCGCTTTTGTCCCTAGATCGGTGTCCCTAGGCAATCCCACCGGGAACAGGCCCGTGAGACTTGATAGTGTCTTTTTTGTTTAGCTCCACGACGATCTCCTCGGGACTACTTGCTGCGAACTCCCGGAACACGATTTCGAGCGGACACGACTAGCAAAGTACGCAGAAACCGCCGATTTACAACATTTTTTAAACACCCTGTCTATACTTATACTGTCATCGAAGTTTGTATCTGTGAACAGCTATGAAATCGTTAACCTATGAATTAATATGACGAGATTCCTTTAGCAATACAACTTTCTAGTGAAACGATACGGTTGCCATCTTGCAGCCGGTATTGAGACGCACTAGTCGAAGCGCAGGAAATTTGAAATCTTTAATACGCGCTCACTAGTTACATAGGTAGCTTGGTCCATTCTCGTTGAGACAATTGAAAATTTATAATCCGATGTAATAGGTAACAAAATAGAATTTGTCGAACAACGTTAGAATTACGTGCAAGTCGGAATTATGTGCAACAGCGATCCGTCTATATTCAATATGGCGAACTAAGTATTAAGGCTAATTCAGAACTAGACTGCGGATTTTATGTATTTTGAATTTGAATTGTATTAAAGAATTTAAAACTGTACTATTTTCACCTATATAGCTTCTGTGTCTTGCGATTAATTCCCTTTTTTATTTTGCATGAAAGTCCACGGTCTACTCATAACGAATTAATGCTGGCTCTCGTAATTTAATTTCAAGATAAGAGATTTTTTTCAAGAGAAGGTTTGGAATTAGATGGAATTCAATTTAAATTTAATTTCTATTTAAATAGAAAATGACGGTACACTCGAAGCGATCTGGAAATACCAAGGGATTTCTCGGTTTATATCACACCATAAAATGCGCCGGAAAAATGAATCCTAGGAAGAAAATGTACGATAATTACCTTTAATGTAGACTAACAATGATTCTTCCATTGTCACACTGTCACTTTCTGTGCTAATTTTTAATTAGCATGTATCTCAACACTGAGTCAACGTTGTTTGAACGCCATCTACCAAAAATCGGACAAGCTACTAGCCAATTAATACCATTAGATGGCATCATTGTCTCGCTGCTTCGTAACAAGAGGATTTATAAATAAAATTTGTGGTGTCATTTACGGTAAAACGCCCAAACAATTAGTTAACAAGTTTCATCATTGTTCTGCAAGATAGCAGCACAATTCATTTTTCAAACATTAACATTTGTTAAATATTCGCATTTTTAACAAATATTACCTCCAAATTCGCTGCAAGGCAAATCGCTTTCCATCATCTTCACTAAACAATCTGCTATAAAAAGAATAAATATTTATTACTATAAAAAATAATATAACAATATGCAATATTAACTAACTTAATCCTTATGTTAATTCGTAAGCCTTTATAATGCCGCAACAGAGATTTATGAATTGTATGTATTCGCTTCCACCGTCCAACAATCTGTAATTGCATTCCTATAAAAACAGAAATAATTAATAACACAGATCGAAATAAATATAGTTCTACTGCAAAGCTTAAAAAGTCTTACTCCGAGTCTATCGGCTATCAAAGCTTTCTGTTTATCCGTTAATTCATTGGAATATATAACTCTTTCACTCAATTGCTCGATTACCTGAAAAAGAAATAATTGGAACATGAATCAGAACAGTCTATAAATAACGTAAAAATGTTCATGTACAACTAAAGTACTCACCTGTGAAGTAGCATATGCTTCCAACATGAAGTTATCGACGAAAGCTTCAGCCTTACTATAATCCTTGGTTTTACACACCTCTAACAATTCGTCCAACCATTTATCAGGTACAATCTATAATGTTTTTAGATCGTATTGCATTAAAACACTGACAATACAACTAATAAACGGCTCGTAGAAAACAGGACAAATTACCCCGATAATTTCGAGGACGTCATCGATAGTGATTTCAACGCCTTTCCCCTTTAATCTCGTAATAGACTGCAGGCACGTTATGGCACGTCTCAAATCTCCCCCCGAAGCCTCCACAATTTTCAATAAAACAGCCTTCTCTGCTTTCAAATCCTCCTCTTTACAAATATACTCTAATCTCTCAACAATCTTGTCTTCTCGAAGCGGCTTGAATCTAAACTTTGTACAACGCGAAGTCAATGGCTCTATGATTCTCGAAACATAATTACAAATTAAACAGAAACGTGTACTATGAGATTCCTTCTCCATGGTGCGACGAAGCGCAGCCTGTGCTGCACTGGTCATACTATCTGCTTCATCCAAGATTATAATTTTAAAAGGTGGACACCTTTTGCCACTGAAACAAAAAGTATTGCTATAAAAAATGCTCTTTCCATTCTACACTTTGAGAAGAAGTTTCGAAAGCCTCAGATTGTGCCGTTCTCACAGAGACCACAAGAGCACAGCAGCAGACTGCTAAAGAATAGTAGATACATTTTATTTGTCTGCTCTCGAAGCAGAGCCAAAAGTTTTAATACTTTACAATACTTCTGGAGTAGTCTGCCTACAGCATTTTACTGTACAGTTGGCAATAAGAGTTGCTAAACGCTTCATTATAACTCCTGATAACAACCGTATTCTTGAACAGTCTCTATGCTGAGCTCCAAAATGGTCCTCAAACCTTTTACTAAACATCATTGGCTTTTTAGATCCGATATCTTTATAAAAGTACAATAGGTACTTGCTCGTTGCACAGAAACATGGCTTGTAACACCTCCACTTACCATTTCCACTAAGCTACATTCCCCACCTTGCTCAAACAAAATGTAACGAACAAGGCATTTGATCGGAAGTGGAATGAGCAAGAACCTACTGTAACATAAAAGCAAACTTACTCATTCCTCATACCGCCAGCGGTGAGCTGAGCAAAGGTCTTGATCTTATCCCTCACAACTTGGATGCCTCTTTCGTCGGAGGCGTTTAATTCCAATATTCTGTCTTTGTACAGGCTGCCAAATAGCTGTCTGGCCGCAGCCAGTATAGTACTGGTCTTACCGGTACCAGGTGGTCCATAAAACAGTAGATTTGGAAAATCGCTGCCTTTCATACATTGTTTCAATACTTCGACCACTTCGCCTTGTTCAACCACGTCTTCGACGGTTCTGGGTCGGCTGAGGAAGTAGAAAAATTTTTTATCTCTATGATCTTAAATCTTGAAATAACACCAAGTAACTCTGAATTGAGGTTAGATGCTTACTATTTCTCGACCCATGGCGGCGACGGACCACGTTCTTCTTTCGCACGAGAAGTTGACGGCTTTTTCGATTCTCCTGGTCCTAGTTTTCCAGTTTTCAAAAACGCATGCATGTTTCTATCAACTCCGAAATCCTGGAACCGTTCTAAGCGGCTAACTAAAGTCAAAATTCAATTAAACCGGCAGGGATCCATTCCCGCGCATTTTCCCTCTCGATGCACTCGCGCCAATATCGCAAATGAAATACGGTAAAACCCCATGAACCCACGTTTCTATGAATTACACTATGCCCCAAAAATTCCTAAATGTTCTTGCCGAAATTACAGTAATAATCGAATGTACGAGTTTAATCGTAAATATCTGTAGATACACGTGTATATATATATATCGAAATTAAGTTGGACTATTGAATTGAGAGAGTTTGAGAATTTTATAGTTTGAGTTGATCGCACCCCTTAGCCTAGTTCCAAATTTCCCTTAGATTAGCAGCCACTCAAGCTCGTTACAAAACGAGCAAATTCGCCGTTTGTCCGTGTCGCGTAATCGACATTGTAAATAAAACGGAATGCTCGGCCGTGTACTGGTTTATCGTACGCGTGATAAGGACGAAGGATTTCGCTTAGGGTAGCTAGGTTCGTTCCTGTTGTGCGACGACGTGCGTACTCGAAATCGTAGTTGGCCCCCGTTGACATTATTTTGGTTGAGTTATCGGTGCTGGACCCCGTCGAAAACAGTTTGAAAAATTACAATCGATAATTGTAATATTCATTCGGCGATCGTCGAACAGGACTACGCGTAGACGTTCCCGTAGGATGGAGCGTAATAATCGGCTCTACGTTAAAAGATATTCCGATTACGCCACGGATCCGATGCAATTTAATGTCAATTAAACGGGCATCGGTGATCTGGCGTGCTTTCTCATGCAGCGATCTTTCACATTAAACATGTGATAGTTTCTTCTCGGCCTTACCGCGACGCAACACGTTTAAATGATGGTGTTCTGGATCTTTTCTCTGGTAGCAATCATTTTGCATTTCAGTTCAGCTCAAACCAGTACGTATATATTATAAGGAGACATTGTATGCTGCGAGAGAGAATTTTCTGTTTCTATTTGTTTCTTTCGCAGAACCAATGGAGTGTGTCCCCTATACAGGGAAGATCTGCAAGAAGTATTTAGCCGGTATTGGGAAGGTATGGATCAATGACTCCAACAATAATCCCGAAAGACTACTGAATGAGCAGATTACCACCAATTTATGGGAGGAATTGATACAGAAGCTCGATGAACCATGTCGTTCCGCTGCAGAGGTATTTGTTGTCTGCATCTCATAGATGCTTAGATTTCACAAAGAAACCATCTGATTGGTCAGGCCCACTTCATCGAGCCAAATGCGTTCTTTCTATTTGCTAAGAAGTTTACCACTTTGCTTCACTGTTTTGTCATCATCATTTCAGAAAATGCTATGTATGTATGCTTTCCCACAATGTCACAACTCGGTCGGCCTGCCGTTGTGTTACGAGGACTGCATGGCAGTGCGTCATCAGTTCTGCTTCAACGACTGGGCGATAATAGAGGACAACAAACAGAGGAATATTTACATCAGATCGAGGGGGCATTTCACTCTTCCAGAATGCAAATCTCTGCCTAAGATAGTCAAAGGGAAAGTGACTTGTTCGCACATTCATTTGACCGATATGAACGAAGAGCTTGTTACATGTAATGCAGACTCCAAATTTTCTTCCGATACAAAATGCACAGTCTCTTACTTGTTTATCGTTTCAGATGACTGTGTCAAAGACAAAGGTAGATTTTATATGGGTAAAGTGAATAAGACAAAGACTGGCTTAGACTGTCAGCCATGGCATGTACAAACACCCCATAATCACGACAGACCGCCGGACGTATTTCCACAAATCCGTGACAGTGAGAACTACTGTAGAAATGCTGGCGGAGAGGAACCAATGCCGTGGTGCTTCACCATGGATCCCTTGATACGGTGGCAACATTGTGATATTCCTATATGCGGTATGCCGTTGATACTTAATGAGACGTCCGCTTAAAATGCTATATACTCATACATCTCTTTCCTTTCTCTAGATAACGTAACGAGTAAAGTACTCGAAGTCGACCCGAAAGACTTAACAATAGATACACTGTTTACCCCAATGTTCATACTAATACTGTCCGCATTGGGATTTTTAATTACCGCTGGAACCGTGTTATCAATTGTTTTGAGTCACAGGCTCCACAAACGGCATCAAGGGTACAACCCAACAAATAACCAGGTACACTAAATGTGCTTGATTTTTGCAAATCGTAGAGAATTGAAAAATAAGAATGCACAAATTTGTCCAGAAAAATATTGCTGAGCCTGGACTTAATAATCACAAGTTCTTTCAGTCGCGGATACTTTGGACTAGCACAAATAACTATATATACCACAAATTTTAACTGCGTTTTGGACAGTCTACAGATCTACGCAAGAAGCATTCGTACAGTTTCTGCGATTAAAGCGGGAGCATTTTTATGTTATAATTAGAGGTGTGCGAGAACCCGATGGTATATTTCTGATATCGGGTACCCGACATTTTCTGGTTTTCACACGTCTCCAGTTCCAATCTATAACAATACATAATTTTCAGTATATAACTATTGACCTCGACAAACTGCCGAGCAACAACGCCTACCACAAGACAAGCGCCCAGCTGAATCCGAAACTGGAGAAGCTGGAATTCCC
Organism: Sphecodes monilicornis; assembly: GCA_913789915.3. Lineage (NCBI taxonomy): Eukaryota > Metazoa > Arthropoda > Insecta > Hymenoptera > Halictidae > Sphecodes > Sphecodes monilicornis. The sequence goes on along the minus strand of OU565293.1, from coordinate 22,174,655 downwards.
GCGGAACAACGTGATCTACGAGCGAGACTTGGGGCAGGGCGCATTCGGCCGAGTATTCCAGGCGAAAGCGCCTGGTTTGGTCCCAGGCGAAGAATTCACGAACGTCGCCGTGAAGATGCTGAAGGACGAGGCGTCGGAGGACCTGTTGAAGGACTTCGAGCGCGAGGCTTGCCTTCTGGCCGAATTCGATCACCCTAATATAGTGAAATTGCTCGGCGTTTGCGCGCTGGGTCGACCTATGTGTTTGCTGTTCGAGTACATGGGCCGCGGCGACCTGAACGAGTTCCTGCGATCGTGTTCGCCCGGCAATTACATTATTCGGAGCCTGGAGAGAGACGAGCATTTCACGGACTCGCGGTTGTCGCACATGGATCTGATCAACATCGCGCTGCAAGTGGCTTCCGGCATGGTGTACCTATCCGACCGGAAGTTCGTCCACCGGGACCTTGCCACCCGTAACTGTTTGATCAATGACCAAATGATCGTGAAGATCGCTGACTTCGGGCTGTCGCAGAAGATTTATTTGCAGGACTACTACAAGGGGGACGAACAGGACGCGATACCCGTCAGATGGATGCCTCTAGAGAGCATACTGTACAACAAGTACACCGTCGAGTCCGACGTGTGGGCCTTCGCGGTGTGCCTGTGGGAGATATTCAGTTTCGCTCTTCAGCCTTACTACGGGATGACCCACGAGGAAGTTGTGAAGTACATTAAGGAGGGGAACGTCCTTCAATGCCCGGAGAATACGCCCACCGCGATCTACGATTTGATGAAACTCTGCTGGAACAGGAGACCGTCGGACCGGCCAGCGTTCAGAACCATTTACAACACGCTGGACACCATCAAACACAATCTAGAGGCGGAGAACAAGTCGGACAGCGTGCCGCTGCGTATTCACGTTTGAACCTGATAATAATTTCGGTGAACCCGCGGAGTAGATACCTACCCTCTTATTTCGATGATTTTTTGATACGTTATAAATCTGAGCGTTTTAACACGTTGACTGACGTGGGGGTCACCGGTGACCGGCACTCGACTTGACTACAGCGCCGTGGGGGCCACCGGTGATCGGCGACGCAGCAAATAATAAAAGTACATAATTAGAGTAAATATGGGTACTGATAAATTTTTCAATAATACCATTGTTACTATAATGGTTTGAAGAAATTAATGCACGAAAAATGCTTCAAGCATGATTTTATAACTCACTTTATTTGCTACAAATAATATTTCAACATAATATGCATCGCACAATGAAAAATTCATGTTGGCGCCTTGGGCAAACCATGGAAAATGCGCCTGGCAGTCAGCGTGTTAAACAACTTTTTCCGTCGCATGACCGTGGCAGTCCCGCTTACTTTCCGAGATACTTGCGGTAAACTGTCGGCCCCGCTACGGTGCATTCAGTTTATGCTTGCGCGTTTATATGTTTAGAGTTTAGATAGTTTCTCGCGAATATCTCTGAGGCTAACCGATACCGCCGCTAATGCGCAGAAGAAAATGTTGGTCAAAATATCAATTTCTGCAACATATCAAAAAATCATCGGAGGTTAGGTAGCTGTTCCGCGGGTTCACCATAATTTGTACTTAATGGGAGTTCGATGATCCAGGAGAACTCTAGCGGATAAGTGATATATATGCAAAGGTAACGGTAAGTGAATGGTAAATCGTACCTACGTGTTGCGCGTAATTGCCTTTGTTATGTTTGTTGCGTAGCCTAGTCGAACGAACTGACTGAAATGTTTATAAAAACCGTTTTTGATATTAGTAGCCATTGTGTTTGCGACATTGAGCAATCGCGTGATGCAAGGGCAAATGCGTTTGTGTATTTTTTTTTTTTTTTATTCTTTGCTTGTAAATACGTACGTTACATTGAGCCTCTATTTATAGAATGATTTTTCTTCTTTCGTTTAAAGACTTTCACGAGAGTCTTTATCTAAAATTGTTTTTAGACCACATTCCCGAGCGAATGGTGTAAGGACTAATTTATATTTATCCGTAATTGATTTGTACGCGGGTCCAGATTATTTTATAGCGATTTTACGCAAACGTTTGTATTACGTTAGAATCTATTGTGATTTCACGCATTCCGTCAACGAATTTTACAAACAATATTACACATACTGCCAGTGAGAACACCGATGATGAAACATACTGAGATAAGGATTTCTCTGTGGTGATGTAGTACCGATAGATACAATGTTTCTTATGTACTTTAGTAGTAAACAGATTGTCGATCTTTACAACAAAAAAAAAAATCGTTTATTTATGGTCGATATCAGCAAGCCATCAGTTTCGTCGTATCCATGAACAAAATTATCACTGATGTTTCTTGAATCACGAAGAATGAGACTGTATTATATTTTTACAAATTTTACTGCCTTGTTACTCTCACGATTAAAAACTTGAAGACTGATGATGCATTTTTTAACGATAAGTTTAAACGGTATAAGTACTTATATTGTTAGTCATTTCTTTTTTGATTAGTTGCTTTAGAAAAACGTGGAGCTTCACCCTTTGTTTGACTTCGTCATGACTCTACACATATACCTATATAATTATACGCGTAATTATATGTATTAACGAATACATTTGCTGTATTTCCTCACTTCAGAACTGGACTATCTTAAGAGACATACGCTATGTTGGCAGACAGACTTTCCTATAGATATATAGATATATATTATAAATATATATAAAAGAACAACAAATAAAGATGTTTCGCTGAAGCCTAAGACAGATAATACTGAATTTATATAGCTACACGAACGATTCGGCCATAAAAAAAAGAATGGGTTTATATTTAGCGACGTTATGTGTAAACTGTCCTTAATTGTTAGATGTTAGATCGTTGCTGTACCAAAAATAAAAAAAAATAGCCTATTTAATGTACGAAGAATATCAATGAAAGCTATTATGACAAATGTTACAGTAAAGACAAAAAATGAAATGAAACATTTAAGTGAGTGTATACTGTGCAACTGTTATACATAAGGTTTGAAAGTAAATTATTCCTGTGCTGTAAAACGATATTTAAATGAATGTTTCGTCTGTAACATAAAATTGATTTACAGTATTATTTTGCTCTACGAGATGTGTAACACGTCTAAATGTATTTTTTTCCTTACGGCAAAGTGGAATTTTCGTTTTTCGATTAGAGCAGAAGACGGTTACTTTGAACTTTTGTGATACGACTTCAGCACCTTCAAAGTGATATTAAATGTAATCCTTGCTTATTCTTGTATTCTGTATAACCAGTCTATTCATTTGTGAATGTTGTACCCTATTCTTAAGTACCGTAAAGAATTATAACCAATGAATGTCATCGTCTGTTTGGTTCTCGAGAATGAGTATGTTCCGCTGTAATTCTTGGTTGAGCATTACCTAACAAATACTAAATGTAATAACACGAGAGAGAGAGAGAAATGGAAAAAAAAGATGTGAATGCAATATCCGAATGCTCTTCCATAAACCTTTTTATACACGACTTTTATATTGTGAACAAAGAGAAGAAGAACTTCTACCAAGTTTGTGCTCTTACATCTGTGTACTTGTATCCTGTATAAGTAGTATTGTACGTGATATATAATATTTATGATGGTACGTACATAAACGCGTATCGTCGGCGACCAAGAAAGAAAACTTCTGGTATTATATACATTCGTTGAGTTCAGATACGTTATTGACAATGTAGACTCTATTCTGAATTTTATGTACAACAAAACTGTAATCTAATCGCAGTAAGAACATCGAGATTCCTCGATAATCTATTTTGAAGATCCGAGATGAAATTCATAAGTATCAGACTAAAATGAACGAAGAAAAAAAAAAATATATATATAAATATATATATTATATATAATTTAGAGGTAGCGACGTCTAATTTACATGTTGTTCCTTTTTTCTCGGTGTAGAGAATCGTATTTAAAGAAAAGCTAATGAAAATTGTACAGGGTAAATCGTGAGAGGTGGAACAAGCGTGAATCTCGATGCAATTTTTATTTGGTGAATAAAAACATTTCTGATTTTCGTAACTAATTAAGTCTTTAGAAGAAAAAAGAAATAGTTGAACATAACTATTTTTTCAGAGGCGTAACTTATTTTTTATTTCGAAATCTCTTGCGATTCACCTTGTGCATTTTATTATTACAAATATCGGGGAATTATCAATGAAATACTACAAACGTGTTGAAAGAAGAACTGCTATGAAACTTTTACTAATGTACAACTTTTACAAGAAATAAACAACCAATTTCATGTACTCTGCCGTTCGTTTTTCTTTGTCACTTGTAATTCAGAAATTGTTAATTGGTAATAAAGTGTCAGGATTGATTAAAGTAAGAAACTTGAAATACATTGCTCCATAAATATATTTCTGCACATCTTCTCTTCAATAAACTAATGTCAAATTATTATGTATATATAAAAAGCAGATATTTATATATATATGTATATTGTATAATACATTTGAGTTTCACTTAAAAACTAACTTAAATGTGATGTATCTTATATATATGTATATAGAATAACTGCAAGTAACTAGATGTAAGTGTATGTCCAGTAAATCTTTAACTATCCGGAAACAATGCGTGTGTTCTATCGTTAATATCTCTACTATTATTCAACGTGTTTAACCGTCGCAAAAATTAGGAACAGTTGTTATATATAATTGAGAGAAATTTCAGTAAGACCTATACTTTCAGCTGCATACGAGAATGTAACGATTTATACAGATTTGTTCAACGATCTGCACAGTGAAACGAGACCCAGATCTTTAAACTCTTTTTTCTTTTCCTCAACAGTAACGGTTAACTAAATATTGCATCCTACAAATTTACGTTAACGCATATACAATTTATAAACGCGAGAAAATGAAAGACAAAAAATCAATGATAAAGAATTATGAAACACAACGAGGATAAAATGTTTGACAATATATTACAATATCGACGATTATGCGCGCGGTGTATACTGTTTATATATGTTACAAGATTCAACTACTATCTCAATGATATGTTACCGTAAAACTCATCAACTTTAACATGCGGATAGGTACTATAAACTAAAGAACAGTATTCGTCGTCTCAATGATTAAAAAGAAAACATATTGGTCTTTGGTTTTTCATCTGATATCTAGTAAGAAGTAACAAGTGACTATCTTTACCGTTCTCCACGAGAAGATTCGATACGGAATTTCTCGGTTAATTTCGATCACAGTGATCATCACGTCTCTCAATACTATAAAATCGAATTAACGTTACTCGTTGAAACGGTACAAAGAAAACGTCTAAATTCATTTGTTGCTTGAGAACGTGCAGTATTCGAAAAATGTACCTCAAAATAACTACGAAATATGTTATCAGTCCATATTATATCAGGCAGCATTGCATTTATACCTGTGCTGTGAAGTCGCGATATATATATATATATATATATATATATATATATATATATATATATATATATCCACAGGCATCAGATTATCTTCCTCTTTCAGATCTCTTAGAGCGAAACGCTCTTGAAACAGAGTAATTAAAAGCCCAGACCTCCGAGGATAAAACGCAGCAATACTGATACTAGAAATTATTACAGCTACATTATTGCGTCGCAACAATCTTCCACTAATAATTCGCTCAGGGAATGAGAGAAAGGAATGTCCTTCACGAAAGAATACTTTTTCAAATATAATGGATCCGCGTAATATATCAACGTAAAGTTAAAATGTACTGATTCTCGTTTACGTTGCCCGTGTACTTTGTTCGCTAAACTTGACTACCACATAGTCACTGGATGACGAACATCATCTCAGCTTCGCAATCAAAACGCGTCCTTTATATTCTGGAATTGTCTTACCGCCAGGTCCACCGGTAAATCGAACTTGTAGGTGGTAAGACGATCGAGAGTGTGAAACGCATCTTGAAAACCTGTTTGCAATAATAACGGAGTTAGCCTCGTTTCAGTATTCATTTCAATATCCCATTATACCTGTTTTCACGACGTAACTCCACGATGCGTAATGATTCTCGAGGAGGTATTGACACTGCAGGATCAGTTTCAACCAGGCCACGAGTTTCTTAGCGCTGAAATAAATCATTAATGAGTTGGAAATTTCGAAAAGACTTATTGCACACAAGAGTGTATGTATATTACTTCAAGGATGCGCATATGAACGCTTTAAAATGGGAATCATAACTTCTCTTGTAAGGGCTATGCGAGGCAATGATGTTTCCGATAGTCGTCAATAGGCTCTGTAAATTTTAATAACGTTTCAGAAATTTACGATGGCAATTTGCAAATATTGAATTTCACGGGAAGTACCTGTTTGGAGGATACAATTCTTCCAGTGAGATCTAGATTGAAGCTTTGCGATAATTTCTGCGCCGGACTAGAATTATAACGGTGACCGTTTTTAATTTGATAGTATTTCAATATCAGCTCCCACGCGTGCATTAGATTGGTAGTGGAGGAGTGTCGCTGCGGAAAACAGCCCACAAACGGTACCACGCTATTGGCGCGCACGTCGGCCATTAATCCGTGCTGCATTAAGTCGCGTATGGAAGTTGCTAAGTGCTTCCTCACAGCAGATGTTACTCTGGCGTTGCAATTGGATGAGGAGTCGGAATCCGAGGCGTAATCGTTCTCGTTAATACCGTCGTCGTCGTCCGGATGATTGACTTCCGTGATCGTCTCTATCACGTGTTCGATGGCTATGTCCAGTCTGGTTCTTAGGTCGCGCCATTTGTGCACTGAATTTTTCTTGAAGTTTCGCCGCACTCTTTCGCTTCCGCATCCCAACTGAGACACCAAGAACATATGCAACAGAGCGACCACCTTCTTAACGGTGTTGATCGTCTTTGTCGTGTTTTCCTCCTCTATCGGCTTCTTCTTAAACGCACTCTTAGCATAAGACGAGGACGTTGCGGAGCCACTAGTGTGCACCGGACAGGCACAGGTGCACGCTAGAGTCTCTGTGCTAACTTCCCCTTGAAGATAATTTATAAACCGCTCTAGATCCGTAATCTGCGTCTTCAGTTGAGAAACCAGCTGTTCCTTCATTTTCAAGGGACTAACGATCTGCAAATCGGGTTCGATTAAATCTTTAATCCGTGAGGGAACGCTCGTTGCTACGTTCTACTGAGTCAAATGATTTACCTGACTTATAGCATAATCTACTTGCCATCTTAAATCGTCAACCGGTAGTTTGCAGAGATCGTCGACATTAAAATTTAATTTCTCTTTTAAATGACCTGGAAAAGAGATGCTGCGTTATCCTGTAGTCTGTGTGAAAGGTCTGGGTTAGACAGAACTTACTGATTATGATATTCTGTCGTTCTAATATCACGCTCTGCGGCAAGTCTGCGTCGCCTGTCTCGTACGCATACTTCTCTAGATCCTCCAACTGAGACTTCAGTTGGCATATCAGCTCTTTCTGCTTTGTTCTTTGCAGAGCCATTTTAGACTCGACATCAACATCATTAATCACTCCGGATATCTGTTAAATTTCACAAACTGAGCAATCAGCTTCTCGTTTTTTTTTCGTATTACCGTTTCAAACCAAAAATAGAAAATGTTAAAAAACGAGGCAAGGATCAAGCCTGAGAATAACAAAAGCGTATGTAAATAACAATGTGTGTAAAAACATTTATTTCCCAATGTAACACAGGTATTACTTTATCTACAAAATGGTTAAAACTTCATTAGAAAATAAGTGAGAGAAAAATAATGTATCACAGATTTGTATGCATGTCAGCATTTTACAAGCAAAGCGAAATATATTAAAATAAGGCGCACACACAGAGGAAACGGTTGTGAGAAAAGAACCAAAACAAACAAAAAAAAGTGAAAACTTAACTAGTTAATATTAAAAAATTAAAATACTGGCACGGTAGATTTTTGCACAGCTTACGCTTTGCTTGCAGGACACGGGAGAGGTCGGAGTAATAGATCTACTATCGAGTGACAAATTATTTGGAACATCTGGGATTCCCCTAAATGCAAACTCTTCTAACTCCTTGAGCAACGCTTCCTTCTCATTGGTTGGCGCATCCACGATTTGTCTCAACCGGAACTGAACCTGGAGAAGCAACATGGAACAGAGAAAATTTTCGTTAAGATTCACGGTGTTCAGGTTTCATGTCAAATAATGTTACAAATTGAAAAATGGTTCATAACAAAGCACAATCATGCTGCTTAGTATTTTTTGACATATAAAGAGAATAGTGTTTCATTGCACTATTTGCCATGGCTTTTAAATGACCCCTGGCATTTAAATGTTTAAGAAGCATTAAATACCTGGGCGAAATGAGTGGTGAGCGCGATGAGGGACGAGTTAAGCATCTCCTGCTCCTCTTCCAGCACTTTGAGCCTCTCCATATCGTACGACAAGCTACAAAAAAAACAATGTTTAATTAGAGAAACGATTAAGTAGATCTAAAGCAGTTGGCAGAAGGATACTCACTTCTCCATGGTATCTACATATTTATACTCATCGGCGAAATCATTATCGCAGTCGTTCGCCCCGACTGGCGCCCACCTTTCTCCAGAGGGTCTGTCGCTCTCATCCGAATTCTCGATATCCTCTACCTCGCAACCCTTATGTTCCCCAGAACTCATTTTCTTATCGTCTACGGTCTCGTCTTTCTTCTACAATTCGAGTTCACATTGATCGATTCCCCTCCACAGAAACAGATCTCGGCAGAGTCGGACAAGACCCGTTCCCGTCTAGACTTTCTACATACCAGAAAATTGATTCCCCTTTGAGAACATCACAACGCTCTCGGTCTTCCACCTTTTCGTCACGTTTAATCCATTAATTAACTTCTGCGCACGTGTACGACTGGAAACGTCACCGACTGTTGTCGATTAGGCGCCCCTGTAAGGCGCGTTCTCAAACCATTCTCGCCATCATGGATTTACGATGGCGTCAATGGTGTTGTTACAAAGAACACACTAGAGGCGACATCTCTGTCAAAATTTTGTTCGTCCGTGTCTACGCATTGAACCATCTTGATGTATTATTTGCGCACCGTGTTGCCGCTTCTTCAGGCGCGGCGATATTTGAATTGCTGGGAAACGCGGCAATATTTAAAACGAGATATGACAAAGGACACATACAATTATCACTAGACTGCGGATTTTATGCGTTTATGACAAAAATGAGTACATGAAATTTAACATGGTGAAAGGACTGAAAAAATTTAAGGATGTAAATGTATTACAATGTATTATCACAGACGAACCTCGTCTGTGGTATTATTTTCATCTTGTTGAAATTATTAAAGGAAGAATGACAAGGCTGTCAATTAGGCTCCCGTTTCTTACAATTGATGCATAAAACTTTCATTTTGCACCAAGATCCGCATTATTATTAGACTGTGGATTATGTATTATTATTATTATGTCTATTCATACATTTGACGTGGAAAACACGTATATATATAAATACACTTAGAAAATGTCGTGTATTGTATAAAAAAAATATTAGTATAGGAAATAATATGTCTGTCTTTTTTTAACTTGCAGTACAAAATAAGAAGTATTCTTATTTATTATTTCGTGTTGATTGCATATTTTTTCTTACGAGTAGTACATCTTTATCTATATTCATGGTTTTCCCACTTGCGTGCGCATGCGTACCGGTTTTCAAAAAACGCGGGAGTTTCGCCTCTAGCCGTGCTCTATGCCTGGTCAAACTATTCCCTTACGCCCCTCCAGCATCTCTCACAGATCGGCACAGTGTCTCTCAACTCGCGATCAGGTACGAATATTCAAATTTTTCGAGTTAAACTTTCTTATTCAGCTTTACGAGTACGATATATGCAAAATTAAACACACAAAGAATGTATTAACAATTGCAGACTGGCGATCACAGAAGGAAGCAGTTCGCAACCCGAACGGGACGAAGCGGATCGAAGTCAGACAAAGCGAACAGAGTTGGGCGAATTTCAGCATCACTATGTATAGAACCGAGTAGGGATACATCATCCCCTCTCGGCTTAAAGTTGCCAACAACGGTGCACCCTGGCTATATAGAATTAGCTCGCTTTTTACACGATAAAAATCTGGCTGTGATCGATTCAGGCAGCTATACACCGAGACAACTCAATAACGGTTCATTAAACCGGAGCTCGATAGTTTTCTAGCGAACTTCGAACACGACCCGCGCCTCCCTCGAGAAAATAAATCGTCGCGAGACACCGTGTGAAAAAGTCATTATGAACGGACCATTACATGAAGGTTTTTCTCTCAATGAATAAATAGGCCCGTACTTACTACGTTTGTTCGATAAATCCACTCGGGACCGTTGCCATTTGTGATACCGTTGTCGTCGTCGTCACTACGGGGAACGATCGTCATCGATGAGTGAATAGTGAGATATGTTTATGAAAGAAGTTCTTAAGGAGATCTATCGAATAACCTACACCTCTTGACATCTACTCGGTGTCGATCGGTACATCGTCGCAGCCTGTGCGATTCGTTCTCGATACTGATTTCGGAACAGGAATACACTGTGTCGCGTGCCGTGCTGTTTCGTGATGATGCGGCCCGAAACGATCCTGGCGAAGCCGGCACGAAAGAAAAGGACCGACGACGCACCGATTGCCGAATGATTCCCGAGGACCCCATGGAACAATAGTCTTTAGCGAGTCAAGCGCTGTTTCGGACCTGTCTGCTTGCCATACGTGTATCGATGCTCTTAGGGAATCGTTCTTGAAGTATTATAGGTACTATCTCTTTTCTCACAATTTGTATCACACATAGCCGATAATGTCCTCTGTGCCATCTGGGATTTTTCGAGTCCCGGATGGGCAAGTATAACTCGACCCTTAACTGTTTAGAACTATTGTCATATTGCCCCGAATTTTTGAATGCAGTATGTATATCTTGGATTGATTCTTGTTAACTGAGATCAAAATTGTTTGCAGTTATACATGAAATGGGTAGTGCTTGGTGGCAGTGCGCTGCATGTCTGAGAGCACAAGAAGAAGATATCTGCGAGCTGAACCTGAGCCACTGCAATCTTTACGATGTACCACCCGACGTGTTCATTTACGAGAGAACATTGGAAAAGCTCTGTCTGGATTGCAACAGAGTAACTATCGACCTTAATTATTTTTTGAAGATGTTTGCAAGAGTATTAAAAACGCGGCTTCTTGCAGATAAAGGATCTTCCAAGGCCACTGTTTCAGTGCCATGAATTACGAGTACTATCCCTTAGCGATAATGAAGTCACCACGTTACCACCCGCCATAGCGTCGTTGATTAACCTGGAATACCTAGACCTCAGTAAAAATAGTATTAAAGAATTACCGGACAGTATAAAAGAATGTAAAAACCTTCGTTCCATAGATATCAGTGTTAATCCTTTCGAACGTTTTCCCGATGCTATCACGCACATCGTCGAGCTGCGGGAATTATATATAAACGATGCATACATAGAATATTTGCCGGCTAACTTCGGGAGACTCTCCGCTCTTCGTACTCTGGAGCTCAGGGTGAATAACATGATGACACTACCAAAGAGCATGAGCCGTCTGATAAATTTGCAAAGACTCGATATTGGTAACAATGACTTTACTGAATTGGTAGGTCCCCCTTTTCGCTTGTGGCAGGAGAATAATTGGTTCTTATCTGTTAATTGATTGCTCTGTTTCCAGCCCGAGGTTGTCGGGGATCTAATCAATCTTACCGAACTGTGGATAGACGGGAACGATATCAAGCGTATACCAGTGAACATTAATCAGCTGTACCGTTTGAATCATTTCGACTGCACGATGAACACGATCCACGTGATCCCGTCGGAGATAGACGGCTGGCGAGACATTTCGATTATGCATCTTTCTTCCAATGAGATTTATCAATTGCCAGACTCTCTGTGCTATCTGCGAACGATCGTGACCCTCAAAGTCGATCACAATCAATTGAGCGCACTGCCAAACGACATCGGACAAATGTCGAACTTAGAGGAGCTTATAGTCACTAAGAACTTCCTTGAGTATCTACCGTCGTCGATCGGACTTCTACGGAAGCTGCACTGTTTGAACGCGGACAATAACTGCTTGAGGTGTCTCCCGCCAGAGATCGGTAGCTGCACCTCGCTATCGTTGCTTTCGTTGCGATCGAATTATCTGACCCGGGTCCCGCCCGAGCTCGGTCACCTGTCCTCGTTGCGGGTACTCAATCTCGTCAACAACTGCATCAAATACTTGCCCGTTTCTATGCTGAACTTGAATAACTTGAAAGCGTTATGGCTGAGCGACAATCAAAGTCAACCACTGGTGCCACTGCAACAAGAGTTCAATTGCGAGGAGGACATGATGGTTTTGAGCTGTTTCATGCTGCCACAGAACCCACGACAGGAACTCGAACGTGAGCATCCGTAAATTCTCCGCTTTCTCTGTCCCGTGTTCTTGCGCTTCGACGACCAATAGGCTTCTTCGGGGTGCTCGAGTTAATTTTAATACTTTGTACAGGGTGTTTCAGCGAACTTGAGCACCTCGAATAATTACTAGACCGCACACTTTATGAAAGTGTGTATTTTTTGAGGGCGGAGGCGTTAGGGAGATTTCAAGGTCACTTTGATTTTTCAAATTAGTTGAAGCACCCTTTATACGGGACAGAGGGATCATTGAACATCTAGCATTTACAAATAAGTATTTAATTTTTATTTTACAAATAAGTATTTAACATCTATGTCTGATATGTTAATGCTGCTAGTGGATAATGAGGAGGAAGATGAGGAATGAAATGGTAAAGTATAAGATTGAGAGAAACACGAGCTAAATATTTCCGGAGACTGTTTAACAATTTTCTCGGTTTTCACGCTGATCCAACGAACGATTTTATGTTTGTGCACACGCAGAAATACCGCCGGCTGTAGGACTAATTTCCAGTTCGATTGTTGGTACCGGAAAGAGAATATGTTTTGCTGCTGAGGTAGAATCCGAGATCCCTAGACAACTCCATCGAGCACCAACACCCTATCCCAAAGAGCTGCGCAACCTCGCTAGGCACGCCCGCAATTTGCAACATCAATCGGCTCACGATCAAAGAGTAAGTATCGCTGATGAATCATAGTCATGCCATTGTTCTCATACAAAGATACTTGCGTGACGTTGAACCATAAAAAAAAAATGAAAATGATATCAAAAGAGAATATCGGTGACATCAAGTTGGTATTTTTATTATTTTTTTTTATGTGTGCTTTGTGTTTGCGCAAAAATCGAGCGATACAAGACAATTGGCGATTAACACTTCCAGATGCATTTAGAACAGGAGACAATGATCAAAGAAGCTATTATTGCAAAAGCTACTACTACTCTGGACCTTGCCTCAAAAACTGGGACCTGTTTCTCGCAAAGTTTCTTTAATAAGGTACTGATTCAAAAGAATTATACGAAACAAGGACAACGCGTGCGATTCCAGAGTGACTTCCACCGTTAAAAGCTTTCGATAAATTCGTTGAATATTCCTAGGACTTAAGTGTGTTCCTATAATATTATTATGAAGACGAAACAATAGTTATAATTTGCATTAGATTTACGAGACGCGTCCTATTGTTTTTTATTTACGATTATCGAGATTGCAAAGACGCATCCATGAGGAATTATTCGACAAATTTATTTTTTCGGTATCATTAAAAAAGATGGCTAAAAATTTGGATAGACACATTCTCATTATTTTTATAAAGTAATATATAAATGAGAGCAAAAAATATTTCTAGCCGTCCGACGGGTAATGTTTACATAGAATGACGAAGTATGTGTCCTTCAGGGTTCACATGCTTCACTTTCACCTACCGACCGCAACACATCAAAAGGGTACAAGAGCGCAAGCCCTACGGACGTCGGAACAGAGCCGTCAGTGTCAGAGGAGTCATCGGACGAGGCAAACAAGACAGTACTCGCGAAGGAGAAAAGCCCGGACATCCGAGAAGCAAAGTACATTCGCAACCCTACGTCAGAGTATCTCTCCAAGCCACCAACGGTGGCGGATTACGTGAATTCCACGTGGAAACCGGATGAATATTCGAAGGCAAACACGGCAAAGATAGTGGATTCGGAGAAGTTCGCCGTGGGCAGTAACAACGGCGATCAAATCCATATACAGGCGCCAAAATTGAACGAAATTCCTCCTGTACCACCGCCGTATCATATCGCTGCCGCGTTCTCTAAGAAAGCGGCGCTTTTCCAACAGCTAAACCAATGTACGTATTCATGTGTTAGCTCGGCCATTGCTTGTCTGAAGTTCAGGGACTACATACACCTTGAAGCGTGTTAAATAGGGTCAAATAATCTTTTTTTACCTGAAAAATCCTTTTCGTTATAAAATGTGTGTATACATCTTAAAGTACATACTTTCATGTATATACACTGCAATTTTTAAACAAAAATATCAAGAAGAAATCTATACAATAATCCCCTATGACGTGAACAATGCAGTGTACTTGCAATCCCTGTGTTCTACGAGACTTTTAATGACTTCGTCAATTTTACAAAATTTGCAAACAATATTTTGGGAGAGTATAATCTAAATGTTCCACAGTCGAATAAAAATATTTTACAAAATCGAAACAGTTTAACAGTGTTGTTAAATGTATTCTTGCTTCAGCAGGTCAGTCGGACTCGCCAACGATCGTCTCCCCGCAAACGGACATGAACATATCAAACCTGAGGGTGTCTCAGGAAATTCCGAATTACGATGGGAACGATGAGTCGTTCAAAGACGAGGAATACGTGCGTTTATGCAACGAGAAGTTCACGGCCAACACGGACGGGTCGAACGTGACCATCAGCAATGGGAAAACAAATTCCACTACCGATCAGACGAATTTGTTGACCGAGCCGGGTGATCAGGAGCAGTCTTTCGAGGGCGACCGATCGTTGAAGCCGAGCAGAATTCCGATTTTGAAATCGAAGCACTTGGAGTCCGCAAACTCCAACAACAGCGAGTTGTCCAACAAATGTATGAACTCTTCCATGGAGGATTACGAGAGCTTGAAGATGTTGAACTCCTCCTGCATTCCCACGTCTCCTGTAACGGGCAAGAAGTACCGAAGCCCCATCTCCATGCAACCGAAGTTCTCCGATCGGCCGAAAAAGATCATGAACGGGACCGTGAACAATAACGCGTCCTGCGACAACCTGGCGTCATTGAACAACGTCAACTCGAGCCCTGTTGGGAATCTGGACATGGATTGTCAGGATGGGCCGCTGAAGAGCGTTCCTAATGAAACGGCGAACGCGAACAGCCCCACGGGTATGAAGAACGAGGTTAATTCTGGTCGAAGCACGCCGGTCTCGCTCAACAACAAGTCTTTCAGCGAGTTGAGCTGCTCCGACAAGTCCAAAATCAGCGGAGGGAACGAGTCGGTTAACTCGGACAGGAGACCGAGGTTCAAGTGGATGTTTGGCCCCCATAGAAATGCTAACGTAGTACGTAATTTAAAGTATAACAAAGGATATAGCCGATATTTTTATTATATTAACAACGATACACTTTGTGAACAAATCTGAACAAAACTTGGAACATTGCTTTCGACAACATTTCACTACTGGATTCCTATAAAACTAGTATCCCTAAAACTTCTATGGGGAACGTGCATTTTCTTCGGATTTTGGGAGATTGACAATTTTTTTAAACAGGTTTGCTTAATCCGAAAAATCTGAGAAAAATGCTCATTAATAATCGTAATAAGACGCAACTATCATAATAATATAAACGTGGTCATCCGGCAACTTTAATATAAAATCAGCAATTTTTTCTTTCTCAGCAAGTCTCTGTAATTTTTTAAAAATCGATTCTGCAGTCAAAAATTTGGAAAAAATTTACAGTCTATTGGGTAGAATGTTCATGAGTTTCTTCGTAATTTTTTGTTTAGCAGAACAGTAAAAATAGAGCCTAATTCATTAAAATCGACTTGAAACAAACGGGGGGGGGTTTTATTTGGGTGCCCTGTAGAATAGTATGATAAAGGATCAATATGGTTTGGGGACACATTCGATTATGTTATTCGGCTATAACCTTTCTGAAGAAAATTGGCAGGTTCTGACATGATCGTTGTTTTGCAGTTGCCTGTTCAAGTCAGAAAGAACCCGGGCCTCGGCTTCAGCATAGCTGGCGGAGTTGCCGGCGCGGAAACAGTAAGTTTTATAGACTAGAAGCGACGCATCATGTTTCTAAGAACTGTCTACGCTATCTACAACCGGCTGACATCATCCGTTGCGTCTTCAGGGGATCATAGTGACCAAAGTGAACCCAGATGGTCCTGCTCAGGGTACTCTTCGACCCGGAGACAAGATTCTAGAGGTGGACGGTATAGACTTCACGAAATCGGATCACAACAACGCCGTGGCTGTTCTTCGAGCGACCGGTGCCGTGGTGTCGATGATGATCAGCCGTCACCAATGACGCCAGACCATCGGTTGATCGGTTTAACGGGATCCAGACTGATTGACGTAAGACCCTTTTACCTTGTATCTTCTCTTTTCAACGATACGATCGACATACGGAGGAAGATATCGGCGGCGATGAAGAGGACTCTTGTTTGCTTCGCTTGTTTGCAACGTTGGTAAGATCGTGCTCTCTCTCCGACACTGTCGAGCGACTGATTTGTACGACTGAGGCAGCGTTACCAAAGGTGAGAGTGGGGAGTTCAGAGAAAATGAAAATTTTTGGCTTCCAGTGGTCGCACACGACTCGCATAAATACACGTATATATACACACGCACACATACACGTGCTGTTTAAGGCAGGGCTTGAAAAATGTTATAACATCCATTTCAGCTCTTCAAACGGTTCCGAAGAACCTTTATTTTGGATAACTGTTACGAAGAACCGAATTTTTCATTTGTTTTTTTTTCTGGTCACGATTCAAAGCTGGTTCTATTTAACATTAGGTTTATGTTGCAGGTCTTTATGCAAAATAAAAATTTTCTATGTAAATTGTAACAAACTAGATTGAAATAGGAAGTTATATTCAATAGTATTTTTAAATTCTTCTAATGTCTTCACTGTTTGCAATTACGCATACTCATTTTGGTCATAAATGCATAAAATCCGCTGTCTATGCATTACTTTATAAAAATAGCGAGAATGTGTAAATTTTTAGATATGCTTTCAATACTATATATACAAAGAGGTAAATTTGTTGAATGATTCCTCGTGGACATGTATTTACGATCTCAATAATCGTAAATTAAAAATATTAAAACGCGTGTCAAAATGACGCGAGCCTACAGTTTAAAGGTGATGGTTCTCCGTAACAGTGTTGATCGGAGCCTTTGTATAACAGTTTCGAACAGTTTATTTTCGGAAACTTTTCAAGCCCTGGTTTAAGGGAACGAGAAACAATAAGCGACATACGACAATTCGTTAGGGTATACAGTAGACTAGGAACATGGTCCCCTGCACAATTATCGGAGGCAAAAGTGGTTTGAACATTGTGATGTACAAGAGAGTTATTTTTAAGAGGATATTTCTTCACGGGCCAATTCGTATGGATAGCGTAAGGTAGTGGCTATTTAGCGAACACTATAGATAAGTTCAAACCCCTCTCCCCTCGGTCCCTTGTCTCAAGGGGGGAATGAAGAAACCACTGACCCCGTGAACATATGCATTATGTTGTTTTATGGTGTTGGTTGTATTCGTGTGGACTCGCTTGTTCTCCTCGTGGAGAGCTGACAATGTGCCAGAAACAAAATACTATTTATTAACCGTATACATGCAAAGTAATTATATTAAATTGAATATATATATTATGCATGTACCGGGTCAGTCGTGACGAATGAAACACTTAAACGCCTATGTTCGAGTAGACGATAAAAGAAATTGACCACGACAAGAATGGCCACGGTCAAATAAGATTTTCAAGGTGATTCGAAGGTCATCGATGTTTCTTTAAATGGCACAATCGGACTAAAAAGTACACAATTTGAACAGATATCGATGACCTCCGAATTATCCTGAAAATAATTACGAAGAAAAAGTTGCACAGGTCAAATGTGATGCTCGAGGCCACTTGAAGGTCATTTGAAGGTCATCGATGTTTCTTTAGATGGCACAATTGGACTAAACAGTACACAATTTGAACAGATATCGATGACCTACGAATTATCCTGAAAATAATTACGAAGAAAAAGTTGCACAGATCAAATGTGATGCTCGAGGCCACTTGAAGGTGATTCGAAGGTCATCGATGTTTCTTTAAATGGCACAATCGGACTAAAAAGTACACAATTTGGACAAATATCGATGACCTCCGAATTATCCTGAAAATAATTACGAAGAACAAGTTGCACAGGTCAAATGTGATGCTCGAGGCCACTTGAAGGTTATTCGAAGGTCGTCGTGTGTTTTTTTTTTTTTAAATGACACAATCAAATGAAAAACGCGCAATTATCCTGGAAACAATCACAGAAAATAAGTTGCATATATCGAATGTGCTTCTGAAGGTCGTTTGAAGGTCATCGGTGTTTATCTTCTGACGGCACAAAAAAAATGAAAACACGATATTTAGGAAGACCTCGATGACCTTCAAATAGTTCTGAGAATATCGATAAACAAAAAAATGTTGTTTAGACGACAATAGTGTATCCGCGATTCTAATAAAGGTGTTTAGGCGACTCCGTTTCTGGCGACTCGCCCCGCACATGCCAAGCAAACATTATCATTGATAGTTGGATGGGATTTTTGCAGACTTTTTCGTTTTTTATATATATATATTTTTTTTTTATGGGTAAAAATGGTTTGTCCTCTGTGAAACATTATATCGCGCGAATTCGAGACGCACAGGGATTACGACGAGTGTGTTCTTTCTTTTATATATATGTTAATTTGTGTTTTACGAGATGTCGCGTGCCAAAAACACGTGCGCGAGAGAAAAAGTATTCTTCGATGTGCCGTAATTTTTTATTTCGTTTTGTGAATCATTTTTATCGGTCGTCTGAGGCAATTTTATGCGCGTTATGCTTGCCATTGATTCGTGATACGGTTAGTTTATCGAGGACTAAAAACAAAAGTATATATGTATATGTTTTTTTTTTAAGGATTATTTTATTCTTCTTTGTTTTCTTGTCTTTCTCTCCGTTTCGAGACTCCGATGTTAGACGTTTATTCGACGAGAACGTTGTCGTTGTGGTTGTGAATTTATTATGATACTCGATTTCACCGTATGCTAATGGAACAGAAGATGTAATGTACCTTCGTAGGTAGAAACTGTTTTTTATTTTTTCTTTTTTTTTTTCAAACGGTATATCGCGTAAGGGTAAAAAAACGAAAAAAAATACCGCTACTTTTCTATGTTAGTGGATCTGTAACATACAAAATGAAAGTTCTTCACAATGTAAATGGGGTAGAGCTGTGAGAATCAATGTTTTAGAAAGGTTGTAACGATGTGTAGCACATGCAGAACGGTTTGCGCCACGACATACCAGTTCGAACCAGTATGCTCTTTGTATCCTGGAACTTTTATGGCAAGATAACGATACTGCACTTCACTTTACCTCGCATAGGAAACTGTTAGACCGTGCGTTCTCCTCGTTCCGCTGCGGATGCTCCATTTATATCGCATTTTATCTAGCAGAAAACAATTCTGCTGGAAAATTTCTTACAATTTTTCCATCCCCTCGAATTTATCAAATTAATGGAGTTCATTGTAGTTTTATAATTCATAGCAGATTTTTCATTCCCGACAATATTAAGTAAATTTCGACATTATTCATTGCATTTTATTTTGTAGAAAACAAATCTGCTGGAAAATTTCTTACAATTTTTCCATCCCCTCGAATTTATCAAATTAATGGAGTTCATTGTAGTTTTATAATTCATAGCAGATTTTTCATTCCCGGCAATATTAAGTAAATTTCGACATTATTCATTGCATTTTATTTTGTAGAAAACAAATCTGCTGGAAAATTTCTTACAATTTTTCCATCGCCTCGAATTTATCAAATTAATGGAGTTCATTGTAGTTTTATAATTCATAGCAGATTTTCCATTCCCGGAAATATTTAGTAAATATCGACATTATTCATTGCATTTTATGTTGCAGAAAACAAAGCTGCTGGAAAATTTCTTACAATTTTTCCATCGCCTCGAATTTATCAAATTAATGGAGTTCATTGTAGTTTTATAATTCATAGCAGATTTTTCATTCCCGGCAATATTAAGTAAATTTCGACATTATTAATTGCATTTTACTTTATAGAAAATAAATCTGCTGGAAAATTTCTTACAATTTTTCCATAGCCGCGAATTTATAAAATTAATGGAGTTCATTGTAGTTTTATAATTCATAGCAGATTTTCCATTCCCGGCAATATTAAGTAAATTTCGACATTATTCATTGCATTTTATTTTGTAGAAAACAAATCTGCTGGAAAATTTCTTACAATTTTTCCATCCCCTCGAATTTATCAAATTAATGGAGTTCATTGTAGTTTTATAATTCATAGCAGATTTTTCATTCCCGGCAATATTAAGTAAATTTCGACATTATTAATTGCATTTTACTTTATAGAAAATAAATCTGCTGGAAAATTTCTTACAATTTTTCCATAGCCGCGAATTTATAAAATTAATGGAGTTCATTGTAGTTTTATAATTCATGGCAGATTTTCCATTCCCGGCAATATTTATTAAATATAGACATTATTCATTGCATTTTATTTTGCAGAAAACAAAGCTGCTGGAAAATTTCTTACAATTTTTCCATCGCCGCGAATTTATCAAATTAATGGAGTTCATTGTAGTTTTATAATTAATAGCAGATTTTCCATTCCCGGCAATATTTATTAAATATAGACATTAGTCATTGCATTTTATTTTGCAGAAAACAAATCTGCTGGAAATTTTCTTGCAATTTTTTCATCGCCTTGAATTTATCAAATTCATGGAGTTTATCGTAGTTTTATAATTCATAGCAGATTTTCCATTCCCGGCAATATTTACTAAATATCGACATTATTCATTGCATTTCTTACAATTTTTCCATCACTTCGATGTGAAATAAAATTTGATTCTCATACTATTTTATTTTTTAATGATTACCATGTCAAAAATATTGTTAATCTGCTTCTCGCTGAAACACATTGATCGAGAACTCTGTTAACAAACTTCCACTAGATAAGACTTTTAGAAAGACAATTTTGGAAATAATGATAATGGACACCCGCAGCACAAAAGATTTTTCACACTATTCCGTTTTCCACATACTCAGTGCAGACATCTTGTTTTCTCTATATTTTAGACAGTCTATCTGAGTCTATCAGATTTCCGACTGTCCGTTTGTTATTTTTAGATATCTATTTAATCACTAGACTGCGGATTTTATGCATGTATGGGAAAAAATGAGGAAACGAAAGACATGACAGAAAAGGACATCAAGTAAATATTACTGGTACATTATTTACAACTTATTAACCCTTTGCACTCGAATGGTGTCTTTGAGTCATCAGCAAAAATTGCCATACCATTATTAAATTCATCTTTATTCTATAAATTATTAAAAATTCCAATTTTGTATGAGAAAACAGGATTAATTTCAGGTGCACAATGTGAAAAAAAAATATAGAATAAAAATGTTGAATTAAAATTGCCTCGAGTGCAAAGGATTAAAACAATTGAGAGAAGAAATGTCTTTCTAACTCTCTTTTCTTGAAATTTTCCTTTTGCATAAAGATTCGCAGTCTATTAAGTACATACACACGTACACACCTCTGTGTTAATGCTGAATTAACGTATTACCAGTTGCAGTTAAAAGTTATGGTAGCCGAGGCGTATTTATGTATGTGTGTGTCTGTTGAGCATGACTTCAAATGTATATGTATATAAGTCTACATACATGCGTACATATATACATATGTATGCGTGTGCGATAAGTATAAGCTAATTACTATATTCTACAATTCTCCGAGCTTCGTGATCGTCCAGCATGCGTTCGTTTTTTCTCTCTCGGGGACCGTCAGACGAGGCTTGGACATTTCCAGAATTGAGAATCATGACGGTAAAATGTATATTTTCAGAAAGACTTCCTTCATGTTCGAATCCACCCACCGTCTATGGGGGTTGGAAACGCGCGCGATATTATACACGTAACAATACATATATGTATATTCTACACAGGCGGGCGATATTTTTTCCAAACGGAACAGCGGAAAACAAGAGGTGAGAGAACGAAAAAAAAAGAAAAAGAAAACAGAAGCAATTATTTTTTATCCTGACTTTTGCTTGCGTATTTTGTAAAAAAAAAATCTATGTAACGACTAATATACTCGATTGACGATGAGGTATTCTTAGTTAGTGAGAGTTATCGTATACACCCGTGATGGGCACGGTAGGGGCCCCTCAAACGCCTGCTTCTCCCACCAAACTCTCTGTCATGCGCAGTGGGCGCTATGGCGGGGATAATTTTATCTCAATTGAAATAAAAATGCCCATCCCTGATATACACGTTTCCTGGTATCGCGGAAACTTGCATATACTATATGTGTCGATTTTTATCGCAATTTATAATTAAACTGCAGACACTTTGCATTTGTGTGAAACATGAAAAAAAATTAGAAAGAGTAGAATCGTAATATAAAAGTACTATTATATTTCCAGAGACCTATTAACAAATCCTTGTGGATCATGAATTCTCAAAAAATTCGCGGAAAACTGTTTCATGCGCGACGCCTGCGCACTATTCGCGATGGGCGGAGCACTCCCTTCCTCTATGCTAACGGCGGATGCTGGTGGGGGACAGTGGGCACTATAGTGGAGACGGTTTTACCTCAATTGAGACAAAAATGTCCATCCATGATATACACGTTTCCTGGTATCGCGGAAACTTGCATATACTATATGTGTCGATTTTGATCGCAATTTATAATTAAACTGCAGACACTTTGCATTTGTGTGAAACATGAATGAAATTAGAAAGAGTAGAATCGTGATATAAAAGTACTATTATATTTCCAGAGATCTATTAACAAATCCTTGTGGATCATGAATTCTCAAAAAATTACGAAATAATGGTGGATAATGCATGAAGCGATGGCGTAGGCACTGAAAACTGTTTCATGCGCGACGCCTGCGCACTATTCGCGATGGGCGGAGCACTCCCTTCCTCTATGCTAACGGCGGATGCTGGTGGGGGACAGTAGGCGCTGTAGTGGGGACGGTTTTATCTCAATTGAGACAAAAATGCCCATCCCTGGTATACATGATTCCGGGTAATTCTGAGTTCAGCTGTGTGTCCGACATGTATTCGAAATCGATTTCGAACCGGTTCGATGGAGAATGGGGATACAGTATCTCTGTTGCTTCTCTTCGATCTTCGGTCTTCTTGTTATTTTTTTTGTTTTGTTCTTTCGAAAACGAGCACACGTAATTTCTCTATCTCGACGGAAGAAAGCAGCTTTGCATTTTACACTCTTGGACTAAACTACATTACCAATAATAATCTATATACACCTAGTCATATTGGGAGATAAGTATAGTATGATTGAGGGGGCGGATCAATTATCGTGCCCCATCCTACGTCTACGTGTTTCTATCGAGACTATCTCTCTCTGTCCGTTGTTCTCCTAACTTTTCTCTGTTCTTTCTTTTTCCGTTTTCTTTGTCGTCTGCGAGAGATGTGATAGAGACGAGAGATATTTATTGAAACGGGGAAACTTGCATTTGTTCGTAGTCGATTTGTCGGATTATTCTGTTGATCTTGCATGCGAGTTAGGTTTGTCGAGTGTTCATCCGGTGGCGGATTAGGCGATTCAAATTTTCAACTGTCGGTGAAAATTTCTGAAATTTTATTAGGATCGAGAGAATTTTAATAGTCGTATTAGTTTTTTTTATTGCATTTCAACTCTCGGAGAACGGACTATTTTTTACGGTTATGTAGCTGATAATGTTTAAAAGCATTTACAGATTTATTTAAACATGAGAGAAAATGTGGTTGAATTTTTTAGTCACATTATTTTATTTTTTCTTTTTTATTGCATTTTAATCCTCGGATGGCGGACGATTTTTATAGTTATGTAAACTCGACAGTGTTTAAAAGCATTTACAGATTTATTTAGAGAGGAGAAAAAATGTGGTTGAATTTTTAAGTCATATTACTTTTTTTTTTTATTGCATTTTAACTATCGATGGCGGACTCTTTTTACAGTTATGTAAACTTGACAGTGTTTAAAAGCATTTACAGATTTATTTGGAGATGAGAGAAATTGTGGTTGAATTTTTGAGCCTCATTATTTTTTTTTATTGCATTTTAACCCTCGGATGGCGTACTATTTTTACAGTTATGTACTTGACATTGTTTAAAAGCATTTAAAGATTTATTTAGAACTTCTTTTAAACATACTTCTTGTCGTATTAAATTAATTCTCCTTGTTCCTGATGCGGCAATTTAGTTATTAGAAAGTGAGTAATAATATGGCAACGTTGATAGTCTTTCAAAAATCAGGGGAACACGACCATAATTCTATAAAAAGAATTTCATTCGCAAGCAAGTTGTTAAAACGGTTAAAACAATATCATCAAGCTCCAATAAAAAAATCATTAGCAGGTTTTCGATACGTACACTGTTAACGCAGTAATCATTGTATTAAATATTAACAGTCCAGCTCCGGTCAAATTGGGGAATTAATTTCAACCAAATTAATCTTCATTGAACGGCTCTGATTTCGTAGAATTTTCCATTCTATCAATTTAACAGCTAACGTGTCAATAAAATGATTAATAATACTTTGCGAACATGTGTCGCCGCGAGGCATACAGATAATTCTCCAAATTCGAAACAATTCAAATATTAAAATAACAAAATCTCATTAAAAAGTTTTCTTTTATATTCATAAACATTGCTTCAACATTCTAAAATATAACCAAGCTTTCCGAGGAAACTATTCAAAAAGAAAAAAAAATGCAAAGATCCTTGCCTGCAAATAGTTAGGGATGATGATGAACATAATTTTATTAATTGGTCGATCGCAATAATCCGCCATCGCGTTTTAATCGTTCGAGGTGTTCCGTTCTCGTTCCTTCGAATGGCAACTTGATTATCATACAAAATTTTGGACCATGCGAACACATATACAATCTTTTCTACTACTCTAACTACTAAACAGACTGACTACTTTTTGAGTAAATATTTATGTGACATTTAAGGGAATGGATTGATTGCGTGGGAGCACGAGTGACTGAGTACATGCGATACATTATAAAACTGTATATATAATAATAATAAAAATAATAACAATACGGAGTTACAAGATACGTAAATAAGTGGTCGTACTCATTATATGAGCGTTCTTTTTTTTTATTGCTTTTGTGATTCCGTTGATTAGATAACCTTATTTTTATTTTCGTTAATCTTTGACGAGATTTACTCATAGAAAAATCTGTCTACCTTCCTTCCTCTCGACGAAGAGCAATCAATGCACAAAGGATATTAATCAGTACAACCACTTCCTTAACATATTTTTTGGTATATATATATATTCGTATATATATATAGATTCTACTAGCATAATTTGTATGAACAATGTGTAATAGTTTTAATGTACAAAAATGCTCACAGTTCGACTGGTCATCATAAATATATATAAATATAAATATATATATTATATATATATATAATAACTACCATACAAGTTGTAA
Organism: Sphecodes monilicornis; assembly: GCA_913789915.3. NCBI lineage: Eukaryota > Metazoa > Arthropoda > Insecta > Hymenoptera > Halictidae > Sphecodes > Sphecodes monilicornis. The sequence continues at coordinate 22,149,014 of OU565293.1, read as the reverse complement.
CACTTTGAATATGTTAGAAAACAAACAAGCAAACAGATTAAAAGAAGGAAAACTACAAAAATAAGATATTTTATCTTTATGAAAAACAAAGTCCTAGTTGGTTGTGCAGCAATAAATAAATTAATATTTACGTAAAAAATGTCACGTCGTACTTCTCTCACACCCAGTAATTAGCATATCCTTAATTAAGCTATCCGACCGAACCGTCCGCTCTTCAACGAAACTGTGTGACTTAAATCAGTATCATCGAACAACGATCATTATTCGATTCTCTCATGAGCGTGTGTCTACATGTTTATTAATTGCATCACATTTAACAGTTGAATTATTTATATCATTCGAGTGCTACTATGTAGCTATTCAGTTTGAAATAATTAACAGGGGAAATTGATCTTTGGTTTCTAATATTCCAAATTTTTTTAGCAGTCTCGACAGATTACTTGCTTAATTAACCGAACATAAAAATTGCAAAATTTCATAATAATAATTAGAAAATAGCAGAATGCAATCCTATAACATACACCAGGGAGTTCCAACGTATACCCATCCGAGAACTGCAAGATCCCCACCATCGAAACTCTTCCCACTACTACGTACGGCCGTAGAGTTAGTGAGGGCTGCGCGCGCCGCGTGGCTCTCGTGGTGGGAGCTTCCCACTACTAGACAGTGATGCCAGAAATGTCAGCTTTTCGCGCATGCGTATTCGCGCGTTGCATCAATAATGTATTAATTTCAAATTTTTAAGAGTTCTTTAAGGCCCTGTTTTAAAAATAATGTTTTTCATTCCACATTCACATACTTTCTTTACCTAAAGGGCCCCTAGACGATCAATAATATTGTCAATGTAGGTTGACGGCGACTACGCACTGTTGTTTTGAAAAACAGTTGCGTATTCTGCCAGCTATTTTGCCTGTACGACCAGTACAACGTCCGAGCAGCGATGCCAGAAATGTCAGCTGTTCGCGCATGCGTACTGCGGCGCGCGCGGACGCCAGTAACGTATACGCGCAAAAAAAGAGAAACATCTAGGTGATCTTAATATGTTGAAAATAATATATCATCGTTCGTAGACTGTTTTAATTTCTCTTTCAAATTTTCAAAGTTTCAATTGCACCTACTCGTTTTTGCCATAAATACAAGAAATCCGCAGTCTAATCGTTAATGTAATATTCAGTACAATTATTACCGGAGTGTTTTCACTTTTTAGTAATACAGTGAATAATGTAACGCACAAAGTTTCGCAAAGTTTATTCAATGATTCCGCAGCTAGTTTTTAATGAAGAAAATGTCTGCACACGTGTTATTTCCACGCAGACTTTTAGACAGTATAAAAATGGTAATCTAAAATTGTGGAAAGGACTATGCTCGATGCTTTGTGCACCTAATCACGCTCCTATCAACAGGAACGAGGGATTTTCGACATAATGCTTCCAAAGATTCGAATATTTCGCCATGGTAACGCCGTCCACGACTCGATGGTCGGCTGCCCAGCTCACTGAGATTATGTTTGCAGCAATCACGTTCCCTTCCTCGTCGAATCGCGGCAGTTTTTGCACTTTTCCGAATGCGCCAATCACGATCTGCGGTGGTAGAATCACCGGCTTCATGTATGTACCACCGACCTGCAATATTACACAATAATGAACGAATTTTGCAAAAACTGTCGACTCTTAACGCATTTTACGGTTTTACTTCGAATCTTTTCACCGAACCACAAGATTTTCGTGCAATTTTATATTTAAACATTTATTTCGTCGACTGAGAATCGTACGAAACTATTATTCTTTTATTCATTTGAATGTTTTCTGATATTCCAGAAATTTCCGTATGCCGTACGTGTCATGTTTTATCGCAATTTATAATTAGATTGCAGATTTAATGGACTTAGTAGAAAAATTAATAAAATTTCAAGTAGTAGAAACGCGATACAGAAATTTTATTATCTTTTTTAATAGTGTACACCCGTGATGGGCACGGTGGGGGCCTCTGAAACGCCTGCTTCTCCCACCAACCTCTCTTTCATGCGCGAGGCCTGCGCACCGTTCGCGAGGGGCGGAGCACTCCCTTCCTCTATGGTAACGACGGATACTGGTGGGGGACAGTGGGAGCTATAGTGGGGACGGTTTTATCTCAATGGAGACAAAAATGCCCTTTCCTGGTATACACGTTTCCTAGTATTGCGGAAACTTGCATATGCTATAGGTGTCGATTTTTATTGCAATTTATAATTAAACTGCAGACACTTTGCATTTGTGTGAAACATGAATGAAATTAGAAAGAGTAGAATCGTAAAATATAAAAGTACTATTATTTCCAGAGACCTATTAACAAATCCTTGTGGATCATGAATTCTCAAAAAATTACGAAATAATGGTGGATAATGCGTGAAGCGATGGCGTAGACACTGAAAACTGTTTCATGCGCGACGCCTGCGCACTATTCGCGATGGGCGGAGCACTCCCTTCCTCTATGGTAACGACGGATGCTGGTGGGGGACAGTGGGCGTTATAGTGGGGACGGTTTTATCTCAATTGAGACAAAAATGCCCATCCCTGGTATACACGTTTCCTGGTATCACGGAAACTTGCATATACTATAGGTGTCGATTTTTATCGCAATTTATAATTAAACTGCAGACACTTTGCATTTGTGTGAAACATGAATGAAATTAGAAAGAGTAGAATCGTGATATAAAAGTACTATTATATTTCCAGAGACCTATTAACAAATCCTTGTGGATCACGGATTTTCAAAAAATTACGAAATAATGGTGGATAATGCGTTCAGCGATGGCGTAGACACCACAAATCTCTGATCGCGGAAAACTGTTTTTTTTCTCCGACTGCGGCGCTCTCGCCCGATTGATTCGGTATCGCAAGTCGAATATCGAGGGAATTGCGAGCAAAATTATCGAATTACGTAATTGTGTTTCGCGGCGGCGGAATCTCTCGTCACTGTGTACGTACAAACGCAACGGGCCGTGTGTATATGTACAGAGGAGCCGGGGAACGCAAATATTTTCTCCGTCAACGGGTCGAATTAAATTTAAAGCGGTCTCGAGATTCAATCTGACCGTTCGGCCAATTGAAATCGCTTAACCGGACGAGCCAGGGAGAGAGAGAGAGAGAGAGAGAGAGAGAGAGAGAGAGAGAGAGAGAGAGAGAGAGGGAAATAGAGAAAAAAATGTTTGTGTTGGAAAATCGCTTACCACACCGATGTTCGAGAGCGAGAAGGTTGTGTCGGTCAGATCGATCAACGGAATCGAGCACTTTTTGCCCAGTTCCTGCAACCTGTTCAATTCCTTCGCGATCTCCAGGATGCTCAGGTTTTGCACGTTTTTGATATTCGGCACTACGAGGCCCTGTGGCGTCGCCATTGCTACGCCTATGTTGTGGCCCCTGATTACACGCAACCCTTGTGCTTCCTCGTCGAGCCACGCGTTCAACTCGGGCACCTTCTCCAACGATTTAGAAGCTGCTTTGATGAAGAACGGCATCAGGCTTAAAGCGATACCTTGGTCTTTCAAATTGTCTTTTATTTCGTTGCGATAGACCATTAGTTTGTTGATGGTGCACTCGTCGCTGTACACGAAGTGTGGGATACTCTGCGAACAAGTTATAAATTTGTTAATATAGGCGTACGAATTAATTTGTCGCTCTCGAGATTGATCGTGACTTTGATTTAAATTCGAAATGTTTACTGTTATCGTTTGTTACTTTGTGAAACGGGGTGGTTGTTTAGAAAATAATGCAGATGATTCTCAAGTGTCATATATCGTGTACACAGAATGATTCATTTAACTGCGCCATCTAAATTCACTAGTAAACTATTTGTTATATTAAACGTTCGTTTTTCAAACGAATGTTGCACGGTTTCCAGAGTAGCGTGCAATGTAGAAATTCGTTTTAATTTTCTGCTTTGCTTTTTCATCGAGACATAAAGGTCACTTTGAATTTATTTATAGATAACAGTGAGTTATTCTTTAAAATGGACAACTTAAAATATGATATTCAAGTTTACCGTACTCGTGCAGGGTTTTATTGACATGAATGTTAAAACATTTGGAAAATAAAGTCGCCGAAGGTCATTTGAAGGTCAACAGATTATACTTGGTTGAATCTGTCTTTACACGCACTATAACAATACACCGATAAGAGTACGTCACTATATTTAAAAAATTTATCGTGAACTTGAAATTTCGAACTTTATGACTGTGAGAGAAAAGTCTCTTTGAATCAAACATTCTCTCGTATCGCTGAAAACAAAGACAATTTAGGTGAAAATCTTAGGTGACTCGTTCAGTATAGTTATTCGGGTTAAACCTGTTTTTGGAGGACAATAATAGTAACATTTTCGTAATGTTCTCATCGATATCTACAGGATTACATAAAAAAAAGTTAAAAAAGCGTACAAGAATTTTAAAAACATCTGGTCCTCTAAAAGAAAGAACACCCTTTATTCGTGAATGAATAACTTAAGACAAGACCTGGAATGACTTCTACATTACGAGCGAGGTATTGTGTGACAGGATTGTTATATGTACTCGTGTTTGCTCTATCACTGTAGATTGTTATTAATGGATAATTAATGGCTAGCTTCGTATAGTAAATTCGTTGCAAAACGATCTGGATGAAACGGGAATTTTTCCGTAGCACATGGCGCGGAGTGAATGAAAAATGGTAACGATCGTGTTGCCGGTCGGCGGTCGCGATATTAATAAACCGGGGGGTCGGTATAAAATGCAGGCCACGCGTGAATCGCAAGATTAGCAGGAGTTTCGCGTATCGCGTCCCACGTGGCCGTAGCCGCTGAATAAACGACCGGTTAATCGTTGTAAAACAATGCGTGGCGAGGCGCGCGAGTTAATGACGCGACCGAACAAACTGCTACCACGATTAAACGTCCGTGACGTAAAAGGGAGTTCGCTGTTAAGCTCGATTATACCGAAACAGAGTCCGGGAACATGAATGGAAGCCTGTGCAGGATTAAAAATGAAAAAAACACGAACCATGAATTGCAAGAAATCAATTTTGCTATTCCATAAATTATCCAACTTCTTTGGAGCATCATTAATCAACATACACTGTTCCATTTTTTTAATGAAATTAGATTATTGGCATAGTTGTATATTAACAAGACGAGTAAATCTACCATATTTTTGGTTTTACATTTTATTATTATTGAAATCGTAAAAATACATTCGTAGAAAGCAATAGAATACATTTCTTTGCACGAGTACTTGTCGTAGTAAAAATTACGGACGATCTAAATAAATGTAATGTCATTATTTTTATAAAGCAACAATTACCAGATACTTCCGAGCAATAATGGGAACTCCGTGGGCGCTGGGCGAAAATACTACCACCACTCTGACGTACCGTCTTCCCCTACTTTGCTTCTACCGCGCACGCACTACACACAAGCGTACCTATACTCTGTCCATGTAGAGCAGAGGTACGCTTGTGTGTAGCGCGTGCGCGGTAGAAGCAAAGTAGGGGAAGACGGTACGTCAGAGTGGTGGTAGCAAAGTAGGGGAAGACGGTACGTCAGAGTGGTGGTAGCAAAGTAGGGGAAGACGGTACGTCAGAGTGGTGGTAGTATTTTCGCCCAGCGCTCACGGAGTTCCCATCACTGCTTCCAAGGCTTGGATTGGTTTAGTAATTAACCTCTTGCCGTATAATATCGTGCGAGACTCGCGATGGAGATTCTGAACAGAGTATAATAAATATGTATGTTATGAATTTCCTTTAAACCGAAATTAAATTCTATTTTCTTGTTTTTAATGTACAGCCATTGCAGAATATATAGGCGTACAATTAATATAAATTTTCTGCTTCTTCTAGGAAATTATGACCTACAAAGATGTTTTAATCACTAAAAGCGTAAAAAAATAAATCGTACGGCAAGGGGTTAATCTTTCGCTGCGAAACAAAATTTGGTGACCCAAAATTTTCTGCAAGGAAACGTGAAGTAGAAAAATTGAAATTTTTTTGAAATGTGAATGAAAATGTATAGAAAATTTCAGAGAGATTCACTGGCAATGGTTGTTTATAAAATATATTTCTGAAGCCCATGTTGTTTTTATTGGTTCGCTCGAGCGTTCCTCCGTAAGCGAGCGTGACGTAAAGGGGGTTGGCAGTTTTATCCGACAATGTTGTTCGAAGGAGACGTAACAGAGGCGTGGAAAAAAAGGAACGAAAGGATCAGGATTTAATATCTCCCTGACGATTTTTCTCGGGGTAAATTTCGTTCCTGGGAAACGCCGGAAGTGACGGCAAGCCGATAATGGCGATGGCCGACGTTGACACGACCGATACCGATCGATTCGAATTTCCGCGTCAACGTTGCCGCAACCAAACGCGATTAAACCGTTTGAAAAGACTCCCGGTGTTACTTTTAATGTTCAAATATGCCGACGGTATTTTCTCTCGCTAATTGCACTCGTCCTGCAAACATTCCGAATGTTCCTATCGCTCGCAGAGATCTGCAGAGTTAGATTTGCCGATTTGTAGAAATCGGTCGCAGTTGTAAAACTCGAAAACCGTTCTTTAAATTTGAATTGATCACAAACGTTAACATTTTCATGTTAACATGTATATTTTATTTTATCATATTTGTCTGGTTTCGTAAATAATAAATTCTGATTCTAATTATTCTAGTCTTCTTTTAAACAATTTGGTTTCGAATAGATTAGATTTCGTTTTGTTAGATTTACGTGACAGTTCCAGTACTCTACAAAGATTTGTATATTTGTTGTATAAAGATAATAAGACTGCGTAGATTTTCAACATAGTCCATCTCTGTAAAACTAAATTGGAGCTCGACAATTTTTCGAGTTCGATAATTCTCCTGTTAAAAACAAAATAACAGTTTATCTGTTCACAGTGTTGACTGAATTGAGCGTAAGTTTGAATCCAACGTTTCAGAAAAGAGCGCCCTACGAGGTACAACACTTTTATTGTCACTATGACGTTTATGGACACTTTGCATAAGGAATGAACTGAAATATACAGGGTGTCCCAAAAATTAATAACTAAAAAGTGAAGAGTGAGTTTTACCTTGGTCCTCCAAAAGAAAGAACAGCCGTTATTCGTGAATGAATAACTTAAGACAAGACCTGGAATGAATTTCTACATTTCGAGCGAGGTATTGCGTGACAGCATTGTTTTATGTACTCGTGTTTGCTCTATCACTGTAGATTGTTATTAATGGATAATTAATGGTTAGCTTCGGATAGTAAATTCGTTGCAAAACGATCTGGATGAAACGCGAATTTTTCCGTAGCACATGGCGCGGAGTGAATGAAAAATGGTAACGATCGTTGCCGGTCGGCGGTCACGATATTAATAAACCGAGGGGTCGGTATAAAATGCAGGCCACGCGTGAATCGCAAGATTGGCAGGAGTTTCGCTTATCGCATCCCACGTGGCTGTAGCCGCTAAATAAACGATAGGTTAATCGTTGTAAAACAATGCGTGACGAGTCGCGGGAGTTAATGACGAATAATAAGATTTATTAATGTTTAAGCCCTTGCTTCTTGTGCCATCCAGAGCAGAAATTAAGAATTATTAACCAGTACGCAGTACTTATCGAAGGGGGAAAGAAATTTTGATTTTGCACAAAGATCCGCAATCTAGTTATAAAATTAGAATCCAAAGTAGAACCTAGAAGAATCATTTGTAGAATTTCTTATAAAATAATTCCCAAAATCCAAGTATAAAAGCCAATCGATTCGAGGTCCACGGTTGCAAGAACCCTCTCTCAGAATAAAGTGGGAGGAAAAATTGTTACTGTCCATAACACGGGTCGCATAATTCGCGTTTATGGCGTCCTGGCGCGCTATCTCCAGTGTCCAACTTACCAGCGATCGCGTCATCGTTTTCCACATATGCTTCGTGTAGCCCTTTATCGGCGTGATCTGGCCATCGGTTGGTTTTTCCAGGTTGCTGTTTCCCGCGGAACCAGCAGAAATTCGCTCCAAGTGCGCCAATATATCCTCTTTAAGTACTCGGCCGCCTTTGCCCGTGGGAACGACGTCCCTTAACTCGATTCCGTTCTCCATGGCTATCCGCCTAACCGCGGGAGTAGCCAGAGCTTTTTCTAGCCCATTTCCCGGCCCTTGTACTCCTCCAACGTCTTCCTCGTACGAAAACCTTCATGCAAAAACCAAACAAGCCTGCTTTCCAACATAATTTCACTCCTCGAATCTCCACGAATTTGTCACGAACGTTGCCGATCTTTCTACGTGTACGATTTTTTTTCGCGATTTTATGGAACAAAAACGAGGAACAAGTTCGGTCCTGTAACTTAGACTACTGTAAAGACATCGGCACACATTTCACTCGAAACTCGATAAAACGACGAAAAAAAATCGTACATCAATTTTTAAGTTGACGTTGTAAAGGGGAAGCTTCAATCTGTGAATCTACAATGCTTTCAGTTACGATAAAAAATTTTCAAAGTTTTCAAGGGCGTTTGAATGCATATCATTTTCGAGATGAAACGAGTATTCAGTTTCTCGCGTGTTACATTCTAAAAAAAAGTTTTAGCGAAAAATGAACGATGGATTATGAAATTGGAGGCATCTAGCTTTAAAATGAGCTAACATTTGTTGTCGTGCGATCATTTTTTACGAAATTACCACGGTTTATTTAGGCCATTTTTTCGAAAATCGAGTGTTTGTTACGGTAAATGTGACCGGTATAATTACCGGTTATTATATATCAGGGAGTTCCAACATATTCCCCTCCGAGAACTGCAAGGTCCCCACCATCGAACCTCTTCCCACTACTACGTACTGCCGTAGAATTAGTGGGTGCTGCGCGCGCCGCGCGGCTCTCGTGGTGGGAGCTTCCCACTACTATACATTATAGTTGATTATAGCTGTGAAGTCTAAGAGTGGGGGAAGATCCTAAGGGGGGAAGGTGCCTTAAATAGCTCCGGAGCTACTGGTTGGAACTGCCTGTTATATACAGGGTGTCCCACATAAATGGGAACACCTAAATATCTGTTGTATATACAGTCCTATCAGAAAACTTCTGTGGACAAAGTGACACTATTGCAGGGGGCAAATATAATGATAAACAAAAAAATTTTTTGTCGTGTTTTCTAATGAAATTTCAAGGTCACCGATGTTTTTTTAAATGGAATAGCTTGCATTAAATGATTTGTATGCATTGTCGATTTCCTTAGATTATGCATAATTTTTGATGTTAAGTTGTGGTCCTAACCCAGACCTAACCCAGAATAAATTTAGTGGTGATTATACATATACAGGGTGTCCCACATAAATGGGAACACCTAAATATCTGTCGTATTTACAGTCCTATCAGAAAACTTCAGAGGACAAAGTGACGCTATTGCAGGGGGCAAATATAATGGTAAACAAAAAAATTTTTTATGTCGTGTTTTCTAATGAAATTTCAAGGTTACCGATGTTTTTTTAAATGGAATAGTATATTTTTTTTACGATAGCATGATGGACAATAAAAAACTGTATTTAGTGGATACCACCTTTTTGACCTTGAAATGACCTTGAGCAAGAATAATCATGTTGGAGCGGATAAAATGTGGAAGTTTAAAACTTGCGTGTTTCAGCAAAGATTACGCGTTGTTTATTTCGGGTTGACCTTTACATATCATAATAAATGTTCGAAATGTTGACCCTCCTCATTTATGCAATATTGCAATCTTGCATTAAATGATCTGTAGGCATTGTCGATTTCCTCAGACGTAATCGAAGCACATGCTGCAGTAATCCTTTGCCGCATATCCTCTCGCGTTGTGGGTTTATCTTTGTACACAATACATTTTATCTTGCCCCATAGATAAAAGTCCAATGGTGTCAGGTGTCAGATACATACTCTAACATAAACATACGCTGTTTACTATGAAAAATAGTTCAAACATTTATTGTGGTTTGTAAAGGTCAACCCGTAAGTTTTAAACGTCCACATTTTATCCGCTCCAACATGATTATTCTTGCTCAAGGTCATTTCAAGGTCAAGAAGATGGTATCCACTAAACTCAGTTTTTTATTGTCTATCATGCTATCGTAAAAAAAAGTATACTATTCCATTTAAAAAAACATCGGTGACCTTGAAATTTCATTAAAAAACACGACATAAGAAAATTTTTTTCTTTACCATTATATTTGCCCCCTGCAATAGCGTCACTTTGTCCTCTGAAGTTTTCTGATAGGACTGTAAATACGACAGATATTTAGGTGTTCCCATTTATGTGGGACACCCTGTATAATAACCGCTAATTATACATAATCACCGGCAATTATACATAATCACCGGATTAGTCATATTTACCGTAACATTTACATACACCTCGAATCCACTTGCATGCTTTCGCTTATGCGCAGGCGTATTTTTTTAATTTTAAATCACAATTGAAATGGAAAGCAAGATGGAACTAGCAGCGCGTTTAACTTGTTAAATAATTTTACAAAACGTGGACTCACCTGGTCTTCGCAACAGGCTCCTCAGTTTTTTCGCTGGCTTTTCCAGCCTCGACAGACTCGGTCTTCGAGGTTGGGGTTTCTGGGAGATTTTCAACGGGTCCGTTATCGTCGAGCTCGATGTCCAGCAGAGAGCCCCCTATCAGAGCCACGTCGTCCACCTTGTAGTGCAAGGCCTTAATTAATCCGTCGTAACGGCTGGTAATCGTCACGGACGCTTTGTCGCTTTGCACCTCGCAAATGTTATCGAATTGAGACACCCGGTCGCCCGGCTTCACGAACCTGTGCATTCAAATCGCTCGTGTACCGAGCCTTCACGCCGCATTTAGGATGACAACCAGCCACCCTGCTACTATCCTCCCGTGCCTACCCTTCCATGCCTAACCCGCCCCCCGCAAATACCCGCCGAAAAGTTCGCGAACGCCGAATCGTCGAAATAACGATACCCGACTCGCTCTTCCTTCTACTCCAACGAAGAATAACGAAACTTTGCACATTTATAGTTTAGTCAAAAATATTGTAGACATATTTTTTCTTATCAGCGGAAAAACAGATTCAGGGGCTGAAATTACCCCTCAAAGTGGGGCTGCGAAAACATTTCAAGCTTGATAACTCGAAAAGAAGCAGAAATAGGAAAACATGATAAAATAGTAAATTACTTGGATTTTTATGAGCAATAATATGGCGATGATGAAATTAGAGTGAAATCATAAGTGGCGCTATAATGGCCAAATTGGAATATATTCGACTGTTGCAGGAAATGACGATCGATTTTATAGTGCAGATATTGTGAAACATTGTAATCAAGGAATATTATTATAACAATCTACGGCAGAGTTGAGCAATTTTTCCTCAATTGAGGCAAAACCATCCCCACCGTAGCGCTAACTGTTCCCTTCCAGCAAACGCCGTACGGTGGGGCAACGGAGACACGAGATATCAGTGAACGCGACGAACGTGCGCGCTGTATGAAAAAGAGGTTGGTGGGGGAAGCAAGCCTTTGGCTCTAAAATGGCCGAATTTTTCGCGTTTCGTACAGTCGGGCATCGATTATTCGAGCCGATGATATATTTAGGTTATCCCATAAGTTCGTGTCACGGACATATTTATACTCTTCGCGGTGTTTTTTTTCTTTTTGAATGAAAAACCTCGAAAATTGCATAGTGACGGTGTAATGTCTTTATCAAAAAGGTGGGGAAATGTTGTGGATCGAGAGGGTGATTATTGTTCTACTATTTAAATGAATATTTGAAGCATACCTTTGAAGTTCACGAAAAAAATATACGGCACGAACTTGTGGAACGACTTAACATATGAAGTCTCCGTTATCCTAATAAACATCAGATCAGAAAAGTTCATGTCCGATTTGAACGCCAAAATGATACCTTATAAGAATGGCGACACTAAATTTATTGAGATCGTCCGAAATTTTCAATATACAGTATTTGATCGATAAGTGTCATAAAATTCTGAACAAGAAGTGTCACAGAACTATCCCCACTCCTGCGGGGTATACCGCGTGAGGGGACGTGAAGCTCGAGAGCCTTCGCTCGCCGAGAATTATGACATCATACGGATCGGGTATATCGGTGAGATCACTACTAATCCAATGACAAAACCTCTTTATTTTTTATTATTTTTTAATGGTAATTTCACCATCATATTCGTGGCATTTTTCTAATTAAAATGTAATAGATCCATGGACAAGGAGATTATTTCGAATATTTGTAATTTCAATAATTATAAAATAAAAAATCGGGCATTTAGCCGTGGTAAGTTTAGTGTTAAAGCGAAATCAGGCACGAACTGTTGCACTGACCTAACAGCTTAGTATTTGAATAGTTTTATAAGAGAGGAAAAATTAGGGTATCTTGCTTCTCGACTATTTTCGTGAATTTTTGTGAAGGAAAAGGGTGGAGATGGATAAGAATGATTCTTTTTGCGGGGCATAATTGCGATGTCTGAAGGGGAATTCATTGTTTTGCTCACCATTCTTTGATCGTGACGTCTCGAATTCCTTCTCCGATATCCGATAGTTTGAAGGGGACGACGTTTCCGCATCGAAAGCAGCTTACGTGGAGAAATCGACATTTTTGATCGCGTACGTTCCTACCCTAAATAAACATGGATTCTCATTGTGTACACGTTTGGCGATAAAACTGGTATACTTGATGCGGTAATTGTAAATTCCGTGTGCGGGACCAAAACCTAATTAATCAGAGTAATTTCTAAGGAAGTTGGCAATATCAAATTTTTAAAAGCTTGTCAAATGAATAGGAATTTTATTTACTTAATAAAACGTACGTGAGAAGATGGGGGAAGTCATAGATAATTACACATACAGGGTTGAATTAAAAAAAGATTCGAATATTAGGAATTTTATTTCCTTAATAAAACGTACGTGAGGAGATGGGGGAACTCATGGATAATTACACACACACAGGGTTGAATTAAAAAAGACTCGAATATTAGGAATTTTATTTCCTTAATAAAACGTACGTGAGAAGATGGGGGAACTCATGGATAATTACACACACACAGGATTGAATTAAAAAAGATTCGAATATTAGGAATTTTATTTCCTTAATAAAACGTACGTGAGAAGATGGGGGAACTCATAGATAATTACACGCACAAAGGGTTGAATTAAAAAAGATTCGAATATTAGGAATTTTATTTACTTAATAAAACGTACGTGAGAAGATGAGGGAACTCATAGATAATTACACATACAGGGTTGAATTAAAAAAAGATTCGAATATTAGGAATTTTATTTCCTTAATAAAACGTACGTGAGAAGATGGGGGAACTCATAGATAATTACACGCACAAAGGGTTGAATTAAAAAAGATTCGAATATTAGGAATTTTATTTCCTTAATAAGACGTACGTGAGAAGATGGGGGACTTTTAGATAATTACACGCACACGGGGTTGAATTAAAAAAGATTAGAATATTAGGAATTTTATTTACTTAATAAAACGTACGTGAGAAGATGGGGGCACTCATAGATAATTACACATACACAGGGTTGAATTAAAAAAGATTCGAATATTCCAAAATTATAATAATAGAAAACTGAAAATACATCTTCTCTAAATTGCAATATCACGATTAGACACCGCAGACTTTTTGTAACCAAAATAAGCAGATTAATTGCAAAACAGTGAAAACACATGTTTCATTTTCAATTACTGCGTACGAAGACTTTGCAGACATTACAAGATTTCAAGAAAGTTGTTATACTATTGTCGACATATTAAAATGATTAAAAGAAGAGATTAATGTAGAACATTTTTATATCGCATAAATGTCCGCAGTCTAATTATTAACAAAGGAGACGAATGTCTACCTAGCTACAGTACATTGAAATGAATGCAGCCAGCATTAATTTTGCGCAAAGATCCTGAGTGAACAATTCGATTTCGACATCGAGCAGCGCGCGAACTATGACAGAAAGGGAACCATGGCAGAAAGAGCGACATAAATAATGATCGTAATTGACTTGAAGGTACTCCGAACAGCTCTCGGATAATTATAATCCGATCTCTTAATTAAATCGATCGATTACCAACGATTTGTTCTCAAGCTTCGGACGGGCGCTAATCTTAATGGAGCCGATAATTGAATCGCTCCCGGCCGTTGAGCCATTAAACAATTACAAAATTCATCGTGTTTTACGACGATTATATACCAGGTACGAAACGTGAGCACAGTAATTGTAACATGTATTTTCCCCCATGGGCACCAATGACGAAATTAGCTGCGTCATCGAACGACTCTCGTTGTTAGCTGTTACTTGTTACACGAGCGGGTAATCATTTTACGATCGCGATTTAACCCGTTCTCGTGCTTTTCGAGGTTACGCGAACGCAACCGTGTGAGAGATCGTTAAAATCGTGATGTTTATTATGTTACGGATAATAAGCCGGATGAACGCCCGGCGATCCGGAAAACAACGTTTTAATGTTGGAAATCCGATAATTCGTATAGTCGGGCACTTCCATTTTGAATTCCGCGGGAAAAAGTGGTCTAATATTCGATTCAAATATTTAAACAGGTTCAATTTTACTTGAATATTCAAACAAATTTACATCGATCCAATATGATTCGAAACTTTACATGAATTCAAACAGATTCAATTTTTATTCAATCGTTCCCACAAATTCAAATCGATTCGAACAGATTCAATCCAATTCAAACCAAAGATTTTAGTTTCTAAAAAATTCATTAAAAAAAACCTTGTACTATCAGAATTAAAATATTATATTTTCTTGTCCAGATATGTTACCGTAAAAAGATTACAAATTGCTCTAACCAGAATTCGTAAAAAATAAATAACAATCTAACTCGATCTGAAAAAGTTGTTTCTAAAAAATTCATTAAAAAAAACCTTCTAATATCAGAATTAAAATATTATATTTTCTTGTCTACATATGTTACCGTAAAAAGATTACAAATTGCTCTAACCAGAATTCGTAAAAAATAAACAACAATCTACGTCGATCTGGAAAAGTAGTTTCTAAAAAATTCATTAAAAAAAACCTTGTACTATCAGCATTAAAATATTATATTTTCTTGTCTACATATTTTACTGTAAAAAGATTACAAATTGCTCTAACCAGAATTCGTAAAAAATAAATAACAATCTAACTCGATCTGGAAAAGTAGTTTCTAAAAAATTCATTAAAAAAAACCTTGTACTATCAGAATTAAAATATTATATTTTCTTGTCTACATATTTTACCGTAAAAAGATTACAAATTGCTCTAACCAGAATTCGTAAAAAATAAATAACAATCTAACTCGATCTGGAAAAGTAGTCGTCTGGAGAAGTTGAAAATAATTTTCCACGCGGAATTCGAAACAGAAGCGTGCCATTGTAACAATCCTTGCAGCATCAGGAGCGAACTACCCCTCAGCGAGCGAAATTTTCTTAATAATATGTTAATAACATTACCAGAGGGATAGTAGTTCGAGGGCCCCGGCTATTAGGTTGCCATTAGCAGACTTAGGATCACGGGAGACGGCAAACTAATAACCGAAGGGTCCGGAATCGCTAAACAGAAAGGCTTCCATCCCCCGTTCACTACCCCGTTCGATGTCCCCGTTACAAATGCTGCCGTCAGCAATTCCATCCGTATCGAAACTTTGAAACTGTTAACGCGGGTGCGATAACTAATATTCGACCGGATATTGGTTCTACTCGAAATAGATTCGAGTATGGCGGGAGCGCGGGGGAGGGGGGTGAGGAGGAGGAAAGGGGGTTCGACGGAAGCAAACGGGGAGGTTGGCAGCCCTTCGAATCCCGTGGCAATCTCGCCGATCGGATCTCTTTTCCGTCGGACGGAAAACGCGAACGCTCCCGGTGACGCTTTGATCGACGCGTCTTAATTCCATTTCCGCGTGTTTATCGCTTCACCACCGTCACTCCCCGCGTAATTTGCACCACAGACCGCAGAATCAAGTGTCCCCGGGGATGGCCGACATTCTCAAATGCCCGGCGATCATGGAAAACTCGCGCAAACCTCATAGAAACAAACTGCATCAACCATGAGAAACGATCAATTAAGGTGGCTGTCTCTGGGAACGCTGAAAAATTCATCTATCTCCACGAATTTTTATTCGAACTGATACTACGTCTTTCCAGTTTTTCTTTTTTTTTGTAATTGATTCAGTTACTCTTACGTCATACTGGACAATTTTTTCTATAATTTAAATCACTTGCTTCTTGGTTTAAATATCGTATCTTGTTGGTGGAGATGATTCAGTATCTTAAGGTAGGTAGACCAGTGATGGTATATGGTCTCGGTTTTTTCGCGCATGCGCGACTAAATGCAGGAACGTATGTACGTCTTATGTTTGCGAGGAAACTAGGGGAGAACTGTTTTTGGCAGGAAACCGGACAGAAGAGTGCAAGATATATTTATATATTATATGTACATACACATAAAATTTTAATATAACATACGCATGTTAAACATTCCTATCTGAAAAATGAAAAAAATATTTGCGAAACTATGCGGGGTGACCAAGGTACCCCATTTTAGCCCAACTTTGTACCGTACTGACGCTAAAATCGTCGCGCATGCGCGAGAAAACCGAGACTATATATCATCACTGAGGTAGACTAAAACAATACCTAACCCAGACAAGAAACGAAACGCAATAGACTTCCCAAGAATTTCTTACGAATCAAACTTAACCAGTGTCGCCAGATCAACCCGAAACTAGGTTGATTTTCCTCTCCTCCTTTTCCCCTTCCACTATCCCGTTCCACTCCTGAGGACACTCCAACGTCCCCCACTAAGTCCGTAGACTGGTCACGTGACGTGCCGCGCAACGTATCACATATTACTCTGGTCATCAGAGAGGTGGTAAACTGTATTCCCCTCGATTTAACCGATCTGGCGACACTGAAGCAGAGATGGGCTAAATAATAATTCGTAGGCAAATAATTATTAATAACGCGTTATTCGAAGACTAAAACAATACCTAACCCAGACAAGAAACGAAACGCAATAGGCTTCCCAAGAATTTCTTCCGAATCAAGCTTAACCAGTGTCGCCAGATCAACCCGAAACTGAGTTGATTTTCCTCTCCTCCTTTTCCCCTTCCACTATCCCGTTCTACTCCTGAGGACACTCCAACGTCCCCCACTAAGTCCGTAGACTGGTCACGTGACGTGCCGCGCAACGTATCACATATTACTCTGGTCATCAGAGAGGTGGTAAACTGTATTCCCCTCGATTTAACCGATCTGGCGACACTGAAGCAGAGATGGGATAAACAATAATTCGTAGGCAAATAATTATTAATATCGCGTTGTTCGAATGTTCACTTCGAATAATCTTCGAATAACTTCTACCGAGACCCGAGCGCCGAACTTCAAAGACCAGCGACCGATCAACGGCATATAATGTAAGCAGATGGGGAATCGCGCGAGAATGAAAATTTAAACTTTTACATTTTTCAATATACTTACATAAAAGTATTACGAATGAATTGAGGAGCTTCTCCCGATGAAAATGAGTCCAAACACGACACCATTCGAACTATTTTCAATAATATTATAATTTTTATCATTGCATTACGTATCAATAAAAAATGTTCGATCACACTCGAATTTGGACTCATTTTCATCGGAAGAAGCTCCTCAATTCATTCGTAATACTTTTATGTAATTATATTGAAAAATGTAAAAGTTTAATTTTTCATTCTTGCGCAATTCCCCATCTGCTTACATTGTATGCCGTTGATCGGTCGCTGGTCTTTGAAGTTCGGCGCTCGGGTCTCGGTAAAAGTTATTCGAAGATTATTAGAATAACATAACGCGTTATTCGAAGATTATTCAATGCCAACGAATAATAATTTTGCCTATCTCTGACCTCAACCACTGATTTTTCTTTTATCGACACTTTATTGGACACCAATCAAATAATGTAAGCCACTCATATATGTTCCATATGATGTCCCTAATAACCTTGTAGTAGATGCGACATAAATTATAAATTTAAAAAAAAGTAATTAAAAACCATACAAATTCCCTTTCGAATTTATAAATAATGCAGTTTTACAAAACAATACGTGATTGTTGGAAGCCTAAAACATTGCGTTTCACAGAAAATTGTCAAAATGATTTGTCAAAGAGATTCGAACGTCTTGGCGGTTCGAACCGTTTGTAAACAGAGCAACGATGGTGTCCGACTAGAACCGAGATCGCTCGATCGATCTTCTTCACAATTTCCACGGGGACGTGTAGAATTTCTCGGGAAACGGATGGTTGTCGCATAGTATTGTCTTACCAGACGAACGATGGCCGTGAGCCGCGAAGTTAGAGCCATGACGGAGAAATCGACGTTAACGATTCTTTCGAAGAACACCCACGGGATTGAAACCAACGAAATCAACCTCACGGACAATACCGTGAGACACTACAACGACTTTTAGCCTGGTCGGATTTCGTTATCGTTTGCTCCGATATCAAAGTGTGTGCGCGTTGCTGCCCTGTTACGCAACTTGTTTTGTTGAACTGCTTTCGAACAGTCGCTGGCAATACGATAGTTCCCGAAACGTGACGAAATACAAGTGATCGGTGAAACATCCTGTTGCCGTGGCCCAGACTTAATTGCATTCAAATGCGATCATTTATAAAGCGAAAAAACTTTTATCATTTATAAGAATGAATCCTTGGAACAATGTACCAGAAGGTACTGCAACGGAAGCAATTTTTACATACGCTATCTTGAAACGGCCTGTAGCCATTTATACAATTTATTATCATATGTGTATTTATACACAATGCACAATAATAAAAACAAACGATCGTTCAAGCTTGTGGTAAAAATTCATAAAAGTAGTACGAGAAAGGTCAGTACAGAAACATTTTTTTGCCATTTTGTAGTGCAACTAGGACCTTCATCCGCCATCTTGAGGCGTTCTATAACCTCTAAATGCAACACAGTTTAAGAAAACTGAAAAATCGTCGCACCATACCATCAAATTGCCAAAACAAGTGTAAAAATAAATTACATGAAATCATTCCCTAAGTTCTAGGCTACCATCCGCCATTTTTCGGTGAGACCAATGTCACTACAAAATTAAATGGCCAAAATGAGTGCAGAAATAAATTGTACAAAATCATTCCTCAAGTTCTAAGCTATCACCCGCCATTTTATAGTAGACAAAACATCGCTGTCCGCCATCTTGAGGCGTTCTATAACCTCTAAATGCAACACAGTTTAAGAAAACTGAAAAATCGTCGCACCATACCATCAAATTGCCAAAACAAGTGTAAAAATAAATTGCATGAAATCATTCCCTAAGTTCTAGGCTACCATCCGCCATTTTTCGGTGAGACCAAGTCCTCCGGCCGCCATCTTGAGGCTTCCTGTAGCGGCGTTCTGATCCCAAATTGTATTTAAATGCGATGCACATCGGATTTCCATGGAAATCGCGGGATTCAGGGCGACACATAACGATTATTGTTGAATGTAAATGCTCGAAGAACGATGATAACCGCGTGTTCTTCGGATCTTCTCTACAGGTTCGCTGTTTGCCGTACGGAATGGAATATACACACTTGGCTTGTGTCAGCCCATTTCGCTGTGTACGGCCATACAACATTTTCTTTTCTTTTTTTTTTTAAGCTCGTCCTCCGCGAAAATTGGCCCGCCGTTCTCGAATACGGGGTCATGAA
The DNA here is from genome assembly GCA_913789915.3 of Sphecodes monilicornis. Taxonomy (NCBI): domain Eukaryota; kingdom Metazoa; phylum Arthropoda; class Insecta; order Hymenoptera; family Halictidae; genus Sphecodes; species Sphecodes monilicornis. The sequence continues at coordinate 22,129,347 of OU565293.1, read as the reverse complement.
TATTCTTATGTGGGTCGTCCGGTAATAAGACGCGCTCGAATGCAAAACCGATGCCGCACAATGATGGCCTCAACGTGTACATGCACACGTTGCACACCCAGCGTCGCGCAAATGCATCTCTAAACGCAATTCACAAAATGTGGTACGATATTCTGTTTTTCACTGGGACACAAATTTACTAGAAGATTTATTGGTCACGGTTGTAAATTAATTCCGGACGCCGAAAAAATGATTGCGCAACCGTACATTCGAAAATATAATCGAACTTTGATGCGGAGAGTGATGAATCGGTAAGTCATTGAATAAATAAGAGTTGCAAGGCTGCGACACATTGGTGAAACTGTTGGTACAAAGTGTACTTTATGTATATATTTATAGTAACATTGTATGGGTGAATTAATGAACAGTGAAGAAGATGGAGGAGTTGAAGAATATTGTTGCAGTACTGTGCTTGGGTTGGTAGAATTGTTACAAGACTGAATTTTTATTTGTTCAAAGATCATTGCTAATAGGGGACATGTTTGAGATATTATTTTTATAGGAAAATAAAATTGTTTACTCCAAAGAATTATTAACTAAGCAGGATGACTCTTGACTTCGTCTAATATTTTACGATCGACGAGAACGATGTTGAATTCTTTGATTATCGCTTGTTCTGAAGAATGATAGATTTATATGTGTAATATATATATTTATAAGCTATGCTAAATTTTTATTTATTTATTAGTTTATAGTCGCATCAACTTCGCAGGTTATTAGCGACTAAATTAACAACAAACTGATGTCTTTCGTCGTTGAGCGATTTCTTCAATTCAGATCATGTGAATTCAATCTAACTGAAAAATATGCAGGAAACTGAACTTGTTAATTCCGGACAACAAATTGTACGACGCCGTCATAAGTGTGGGGAAGTAGTTAATGGTACAATTGAATATTTTAGAAGAAGGAATGAATTTTACCGCGCGGATATCTCGCTGGTAACGAGGAACACGTGCGACGAGTTTATCGCTGGGTTGGCCAGGGGCGATTAAAACCGGGGTTTAAAAGCAACATGCCTCCGCCTAGTAATTACAATTTTAAAACCTGGAGCGCTGCTGCTGCTGGGAAGACGAGTGAATTAGTAAATTCACTCCTGGCGTTTCAACGAAGTCGCGAGTAACTTCCGTCGCAGGTGAAGAAAACGAGCTCCTCCACCGGTTGTTCTGGATCAACTGGCGGATAAATTCAATCTGTCCCTTGTTACCCACCTGGTCGTAATAATTAGAACACCTGGGAGACGCCGTTTAATCCCTGAGCGCATGAAACGTCTGAAAGACTATGTTCTCATTTACATTTTGATCACCAGACACAGCGAATCTTCAATCGAAATAAAAATTTTCCGCCCCAAATTGCAACAAACCGCAATGAAATAGAAATGAATTTTCTTTCTCACTTAGTATGCTTAATAGGTTTATTTTTAAATTCTTCTAATGTTTTTACAATTTATTTAATCCCTTAGTCAGTAGATAGGAGTTAAAGGAATTCCTCTGGAAGGTTTTTTAAGCGACGCCATTTTGATATCGGTAGAAACTTGTTTTATTTTGTAGAAAATAAAAATTTTCCGCCCCAAATTGTAACAAACCGCAGTGAAATAGAAATGGATTTTCTTTCTCACTTAGTATGCTTAATAGGTTTATTTTTAAATTCTTCTAATGTTTTTACAATTTATTTAATCCATTAGTCAGTAGATGGGAGTTAAAGGAATTCCTCTGGAAGGTTTTTTAAGCGACGCCATTTTGATATCGGTAGAAACTTTTTTTATTTTGTAGATGCCTATAATGAGATTGTTCTGAGACGTGTAAAATTACTGCAAGTGAAAAAATGAATTGTTTAACAATTGGGTTGGTAAGTGAGAGGTGCAAGGAACCCCTCTGTAATGTTTAAAAAATTGCGACAGTTTAACGTCCATGGATATCAATTTTATTACCAGATGTTTGTAGTTAGCTTACTGTTTTATTGCAGGAAATCATTGCAAAACAAAGAATAAATTATTTTATTATCAGATTGCGATGTAGGGGTACAAGGACCCTCTCTGCAATGTTTAAAAACAGATTACAGCAGTAACAGAAATTGCTTCATGTAAATTCATTTTATCACATTTATTATGACAAAGCTGTTATTTCATTGGTAAAAATAAATAAATGACTACGAATAAACAAAGAATAGAACTAGGATTGCAAACTAGAAAGTCCAAGAAACATGATTACAGGGTTACCAACCGATTCTACAATCGCATCAACAATAACTCATTGTATACGATGATTTATGCTAAACGTATTGCTATTCCGCACGGAAAGGCAATGAACATGTAAACAATTTGTTCGTATCGTGACAAAATTTCGAACGAAAGGCTAGTAACCTTTTCGTTAAGGTAATCAGTAATCAGAGAGGGGTTGATGAGGGTCAGCCGGTGTTCGTCGAGGCGCGAAATTCAAAATTAGCGGGCTAGATTCGATTATCGTCGCGATGGAAGCGGTGAAGGGGGGCCGGCCGACCGGGTTAAATAATTCGGCGTCCGATGACAAAATCCATACGTTGATTCGATGACGCAAGCGTGACACTCTCCCTCTCTCTCTTGCTTGATGACTTATGGAACTGTAACCCGGTTTTGGCGGCCGATAAATTAGCAGCGCAACGAGAATCAAATTATCCGTGGCCGCTATCGGCTCCGTCCGCCGAGGGCCCGGTTTTAATATCCTCCAAGATAACCGTTCCCCCGGCTACCTAACCGTCGCTCCCGGTAATAGAAAAATCGTTAACGAAGAATGGGAACACGTGGTCCTCCCCCACCCCCTCCCCACTTTCCCCTCCGTTGCTCGCAATTAGATCGCAATTTACCAACCGGCAGTAATAATATCCACCGTCGCGACGGTATTGCCGACTCGCGCGACATTTTAATTAATTTAAATGCACCGGAACGACCAACACCAGACCCCGGCTCGTCTTTATCCGAGCTTCACCTAGATCACCATTTCTCGAATTCGGAGATTAACACTAGATTTACGGGACCCGTCAATTTGACGGATTTCAAATTTTGAAATGAAATACCCCAAAAACCATAGCATTAATTTGAACCATTTTGCATCGTAAATTAATCACTTCATCCAAAGAATATATATGTAGCGCCAGCTTCGGGCGATGTTTTATGATGGGCCATCGAAATTGTGTCTTAGAGTCGGTACGCGGCTCATTGCAATCTGTCTACAGCATGGGCCTGTCACCGTTTTCTTTTGTTAGTGCAATTGCCGCTCCGACCTAGGGCACAAGATGGTATTTGCACATCTTGAGCGCAGTCCCCGCCATAAAACATCTGCTTCTTTTGTATTTTAGTTTTCTTCGAATCGGCGCGGCTGGACACTCGGGGCCTTAGCGCGGTATCGCTGCCAGATGCCTGGGATTCTGATTAATACAGACCGCGGATCTTTATGCGAAATTGAAATTGTTTGCATCGATTGTAATAGGTACTGGGACCAAATCAACATTTGTTACCGCTTCTAATAATTCTAATAAGTTTGTGACAATACGCTAACTCTCTTAAATCCTATTTATCCTTCTACTGCCTCGTGTTTCACCTACACATGTTCATCAAAAATCCATAAAATCCGCAGTCTAGTGATTAAATGAAGGCTGTTTACAGTCGACGATTTTATAATTTATCGATAGCAATTCGTTACTGTTTCAATAAATGAAAAGAACATATTGGATGTAATCAAATGAATTCGCGTTACCACGCGAGAATTAATTTTGCTCCGGCACGCGAGCACATTCGACGGACAGACAGGTAACAGATTAAAACGATTACGACCAGAAACAACTAAAATCATCTGACGGAAGACACGTGAAGCTGTCGGAAGGTGAATATTTTATGGGACCGAGTCGACAATCCAAACGGGACGCTTATAAATTCCGCGGAGGGTATAAATAATTATAAAACGACCTTTCGTCCTCCTTGACGATCCTAGGTCTCTCATCCTTCAATCGGCCATCTTGTTTCCCGTGGTATTACGGATTCCGGGTATCGGGCTCGTTAATTTTTCATACGGACACGGAGCAAAGAGACCGTATGTTTAATAAGAGCCCCGATATTTTATTCGGAGTGGATATTTTCGATGGCGTTGCTAGCTGGGACGAACGATGTTTAATTAATTCCTTCTTTTTTACTTTTCATACGATACGGGAGGAGGACAAGGGGGGTTCGAGGATGATTGAGGCGGGTCGATAGAAAAAGAAGAAAAGGCTCGGGTACAGCTCGAGTTTTCGACGGGGCAAATCTATTTCAACGCTTCCAGTGTTATAATAAAAGATACAAAGTTACCTTTTGTACCATGCTTCCGGTTCAACCGTTCGGTTCACGTGCACGCACACGTCCCCCATCGCTTTTCTCTCTCTCTCTCTCTTTCTCTTTCAGCACAGACGTTTCTGCGAGCCGATCACTCTCATTCGTATGCACAGTCCGAGAAACGTAGTCCTCGAAGATTACAGTCTCGAAGTTACGTGAACGTTGCGCAACCCTCGCTTTAAAATCGATTCGAACCGGCCCGGGATCCGATGCGAACTGCCGCCGAGACAATGCTCGATGCATTGGGTCGTTCAGAATGCTGCTATAAATTTCTTGCTATTTAATTCCCCCTCCCCCCGTATTTCCCTTCATTTTCCCCGTGAGTCGTCAATTCCACCGAAAAGTACTGTTTCCTGTTTGAAATCAAGTTTCCCCTGTTCGAACCCTTAATAAAAATGTATGCATACTGGAAACAACAGTCTTTAATGATTCATGAGTCGTGTATTTCGTTTTTTTCTTTAATTCATTAATTTTATTCGACCGGTTGAATATCAATGTTATTTTCCTTTACTCGAGGGATAACAATTTTCTGTTTCTTCGATGCGAATTACAATCTTCGAGGCTCACAGCGTGTTCTAACGGTCTACAATCGATTCGACCAATTGACATCGAGGATTTCGTACCAAAAAATTGACGCATTGTCAACGAATACAGATTTTCAATTGGAAAAAATGATCTTATTGTAACTCGCGCGTTCGCGTCCAGTCTTTTATCGAACAATCACAATTTTCCAATGGTAAACAATCTCGTACACGATCGTACAATTCCGAGAAATTATTTTCAATCAGCTCGTACAATCATTCATTACAATTTTAATATTTTCGTTCACTTTCATCATATGTTACAACGTCTGACACCAATGAATCACATAGAAACCACTAACCCTTAGAAATAATTCATTTCAACTCGTCAATTGTTTCTCGATATACATATGTATTATATGTATATCATTCCGCTTTGAAAAATATCAATCCGGTTATCAAATTCAACAAAACTAAATTACAATCCCACCATCTTCAAAGTTCCGAATTAAAAATGAACATCATCCAAGGGTTATAAATAAAACATCGTCGAACACAACCTTCTTGACACCTCAAACGCTCAATAAATAAACCACTGAACAATTATTTCAAGTCTCCGACAGAGTCTTCTACGCGATACTTCTTCCACAGAAACATTTTCTGAACTTATTAACTGATTAATAATTCACTAAATTCACATGATAAACATCACATCCGCAAGAATTTATCGCCCGCAAGCTTGCACAAACCTGTACAGGTCATTTACAGACCGATCTCCAAAGAAAACGATCCACAAATCGCTTCGATGGACGCTTGAAGGCCGTGCGACGCCAATAGGTGTCATCGGACGCGAACGCGCTGGCTCCGGCCGGATCCTCTCGCGTTTCTCGCGCGACGTACTCAGAATTAAACGGGTAATCTGTTTGCAGAGGCGTTTCTGTCCGCGGATTGATGGGAGCTCGTTAAAATCGGTTTAATTCAGTTCGCGGGTGGTGGCGGCAGCGGCAACTCGATTTACAAATATCGCGAACAATGGCGGCGGTGTCCTCGAGTTCTCGAACAGTCGAGAGGAACGAGTTCTCTGACGCGTTGTGTTCCTCTGGCTGGGGAAGCTAAATATCCCCCGTGTCGACGAGATTGAAGTGTCGCGAGAGATCGAACAGGTCGAGTGTAAATCCTGATATTGGTCTGGGCCCGGGGTTTCGGAAGTCCGCGTTTAAAGCGAGACTCGTTTATTGTCTGCCGCCGTTCCGTGTGTGTTTGTATATGGAAGAAGAAGAAGAAGAACAAGTGTGTGCGCGCGTACGTGTATGTATCGGGCTTTACACGTTCGCACGTCCCGTGGCCGGCCTAGTTTCCAAAATCTCCCGTTGTCCCCTCCTTTTCCCTTCCTCCCCCTCCCCTCCTTGTGTCGACGCCGCTCGCGTCCGACTTCCCCGTGCACGGCTTCCCCACGCTTCCGGTCTATTGTTTCCAGCGAATTATTATTTCACTCAGAGCTTTTCCTCTCGATATAGTCGACGGTTACGGAGAGAGACGTCTTGTGATAGTGGGGAGTTCTGGGAGAGGAGCGAGACTGTATGGGAGTGAGCAAATGTAATGGAATAGATAGGACTTTAGATTTATGCGCTTTTACGAGATTGTTGTACAACAGATTCTTGGTTCGAATTTGGAGCATTGATTAAATTCAGTGAGACATTATGGGGGTGAGTAATTCTATCGGGGTTGATCTTTTGTAATTGGATAAATTTTATCAGCCTTTATAGGCTTTTACAAAATTGTTGTACAACAGATTCTTGGTTGGAATTTGGAGCTTTGATTCATTAAGCGAGACGTTAGGGGCGTGATTGGGTAATTCTAGGAAGTTAGAATACAAGAAATTCTTGGATGGCATTACCAATGATTTAATTAAATGAGACGTAAGGGAGGTAAGCGAAAGCTACTGGTAGACTGGTTTCTTTACAACCATTATGGGCTGATAAATCTTGTGCAACTCAACAGGATGTTCAGCGGGTCCACAAAATTGTTTATATTTGAAAGATGTGGCAGGTGAACGAGACAGTATGGAGGTAAATGAATAATTTTGATAGGGTAGCTTTTTTCCGGCATTACAGGTTTCTACAACATTGGTGTACAACAGATTCTCGGGTGCTCTTCGCTGCTTTGCTTTAATTGAATGAGACGTTATGGGGGTGAGTAATTCTATCGGGGTTGATCTTTTGTAATTGGATAAATTTTATCAGCCTTAATAGGCTTTTACAAAATTGTTGTACAACAGATTCTTGGTTGGAATTTGGAGCTTTGATTCAATTAAGCGAGGCGTTAAGGGCGTGATTGGGTAATTCTAGGAAGTTAGAATACAAGAAATTCTTGGATGGCATTACCAATGATTTAATTAAATGAGACGTAAGGGGGGTAACCGAAAGCTACTGGTAGACTGGTTTCTTTACAACCATTATGGGCTGGTAAATCTTGTGCAACTCAACAGGATATTCAGCGGGTCCACAAAATTGTTTATATTTGAAAGATATGGCAGGTGAACGAGACAGTATGGAGGTAAGTGAATAATTCTGATACAGTAGCTTTTTTTAGACATTACAGGTTTCTACAACATTGGTGTACAAGAGATTCTCGGGTGCTCTTCGCTGCTTTGCTTTAATTGAATGAGACGTTATGGGGGTGAGTGAGTAATTTTGATGGGATAGCTACCTCCAACCTTTGTAGGTTTCTAGAAAATTGTAGTGCAAGAGATTCTTGGGTTGTATTCGGTGCATTCATTTAATTGAACGAGACGTTACGGGGGCGGGTGAGTAACACCGGTGGAGTAGTTTTCTTCAACCCTTACAGAGCCCTCAACAAATTGATATACAAGAGATTTTTAGATCCTGTCTGGTGTTTCTATTTCATTAAATTTGTATTATTTAAAGCACACCGCCAGCCAACTAAATTCTGCAAATTTTACCAAAGACATTCTCATTGGAGTCCACAAAATTATTTGTCCACAAAGATGAAGTTCGTACAATTTAATTTCGATGGTTATCTTAATAATGACATGAGACTGAGGCTAAGAATTTCTCGATTTAGAACTTGAGTTTGGTGTGACACTATTATATAAAAGTTTCATTATAAAATTCTATAAATCGAACAAATTTCATCCTTGTGTACGAGATCCCTCTTCTGGCTCATTTCACTTTCTATCATTAGTAGAACTGTGAATTATTATCCAAACCAATGGAAACTAAACAGATAAAAATTAATCAAAATTACTCCATACAAATTTAGAGGGACATTGATTACATTATTCTAAAAAATATTGTAATAAAGGGAGATTTAATATTAACAGAAATTATATAGATAAACGAACAGTCTGAATAAAAATTATTCGATAGAAATTTCGTAATTTATGAAAATTTAGTGGGGCTTTCCAACTAGACCAATCAAACCTTCACTCGAGCTGCGACATACATCGAATAGAACAGTTAAGGAAAAGTAAAATCTCTGCTGGAGAGGGTAAAAAAACCGGGGGGAGGGGGTGGGGGAAAGTAGGTATCGCAGGAAGACGGACAGCGAGCGGTGCGACGAGTAAACTCGTCGTCACCCCGGTTAACAGGTTCAATAAGCTAACGGTAATAACGTCTCGAGGATAGGCGCGAGATCTCGCACGATAATATACAATATACGCCGCTACGACGCGCGCGCGCGTTCACGCGCGTTCTATATACACATCTCGCGGAATGTAAATACTCCTTTCTCCTCCCTTCCCGTGCGCACGTGGGAAGAATGGACAATGAACGTCGATCACTCGGAACAAGCTAATTAGATTTGCGCGAGCGAGTACCGGCCGTTCTCCCTCGACAGAATAATTCCTGGCACGAGTCCGGGGGGTGTAGAAACACACACAGCCGCATACAGAGAGAGACACACACACACACACATATGTATACACGGGCAGAAACGGAGAGACATACTTGTGCACACGCGAACCCCCGTTGCGTCTCGGGGCCTCGCCGGAAAACCTCGAATCGCTCGTCGTCATTAACCGTAATCGAATCGAGACCCCTGATACTGTCGCTCTAATCTCGTCAATTAGCCGGAACCCACGGTCAATGAACGGTAGAATCGTTTAAGACCGATCTACCCGATCTCTTGCTGATATTTTTCGATCTTCAAATTGGATTTCCCATCCCTTGCAGAGCGAGGACCATCGCTTTTCTTTTTGGTCTTTGTGGCGGAAGATTTTGTTCGAAAAAGGAAATGGAGGAAAGCTTTTTCTTCGGGGAAGTTGAAGTTCCAGAAAGTTTATTGTAATCTTTCAATTTTTACCGCGCTTTTTATGTATATCTATTACGATTTTAGTTTATTTAGAATCACTCGTTTCTCGATTATTCTGTATATTCAAAGAAATAGATTTATTGAATAATTTCTCTTTAACACGTTGACTGCCAGGCGCATTTTCCATAGTTTGCACAAGATGCCAACGTGAATTTTTCATTATGCGATGCATATTATGTTGAAATATTATTTGCAGCAAATAAAGTGAGTTATAAAATCATGCTTGAAGCCTTTTTTGTGCATTAATTTCTTCAAACCATTATAGTAACAATGGTATTATTGAAAAATTTATCAGTATCCATATTTACTCTAATTATGTACTTTTATTATTTGCTGCGTCGCCAGTCACCGGTAGCCCCCATGTCAGTCAACGTGTTAATGAATGTTTGCAGTTTCATTAGATTTTTATTTAAAATTGTGAGAGGTATCTTTTGACAATTTTGGTAGAAATAGTGTTAAACTGTTCTTCAAATGGATGAAAGAAATGTTATTAAGAAATTGGTGAGATTGAATTGAATTTGTATGTATGTCAATTTATTATGAGAATGTGGACTGTTATGCATTTATAGAAAAAAAACAAACGAATATGTATAATTTTAATTGGTACTGAAATTCAAATGATTGGTGAATATATTGATATACTGTTATCGACTTATTAACACTAGATTTACGGGGCCCGTCAAAATGACGGATTCAAAATTTTTTAATTTACGATTATTAACAATGTAAGGAAGCATTCGTGAGGAATTATTAAATAGATTTATTTTTTTGTGTACGTATTACAATAAAAATCGCTGAAGATCTAAGTAAATACAATTTTATTATTTTTATAAAGCAATGTAAAATGATCGATTTTAGTGGTCCGTAAACCTAGTGTTAATGTTGTAAAAGAAAGTCTTGCTCCTACCTGTTGCAATCGATGCAGATAGTCTAGATGGAACAAATTTTAGTCAGTTTCATTAATAATCGTCAAGGACTAGAGTCGATTTTTGAATCATTTGAGGAACATGATTCAATATTTTCGAAACACCCTGTACAGTTTTCGAGAGGATTTTCCCCGAGACGCGGACTCGTGCCATTCACAGCTCGCAATACTTATACACCGTGTAAATCTGAATGTACGTACAGTGGCGAATGAGAGTATTGACGTGGCATTAACTGTATAATTTGTAACTTAATAGTATAATATTATTGACCTAATTTATTTGAACTTTTGCGAACGAGATTGATTTCTAATATGATGTTGGTCTACCAATGAAAATAATAAACGTATTTCATTCTAGACACGTAGAAGAGTACTGAAAAATATTCAACGACATCTTTAAAAACTTTGCGAAACCCATAAATTTAATAATAAATAAATTGCCACTGTATAATGTGGTTCTACCAACAGAAACAATAATTGTAGCTCTTACCAGACACGTAGAAGAGTACTCAACAATATTTAAAAAAATATTTATAAAATCCATCATGGGCGGGGGATGTTTTCTGCACCTTCCATGAGCAACCCGGGCAATTTATTTTCACAATTAGTTTTTTTACTGTTCTAGGTTTTCAAAAAATCTAAGAAAATTCTGGAATACATATTGAATTGTCTATTTTAACTGGGGAAAAATAAATATTGGAATTAAATAAAAATTAAGAGTGAAATTTCGCTCCGGACATAAATGACCTTGGTTGCCCACGGAGGGTTAATAATAAATAAATTTGTCACGGTATAATGCGGGTCTACCAACAAAAAACAATAATTGTATCTCATTCCAGACACGTAGAAGAGTACTCAAAAATATTTTAAAAAAATTTCCAAAACCCGCAAACCTAATACATAAATGTTCGCAACCCCAAACGACCCAGTACACAAACGTCAATAAGAATAAGGTTACAGTCGAACAAAAGGACAAGACACGTCAATATTTGAGTTTGCGACATGTTACGCATGACAGTGTGTGTGTACATGTTCAATATATAATTCACGAAGTAAACGTTAACAGTAACAATAACGACAACAGTGATCGCAATACGAGTGATCCCGACGTACCGGTATAATGAGCGAACGAAAACGTCGCCGACGACGAATACGATACGATCAGTTCCGTGGTCGTCGTGGTCGTTCAGACAATAGGCAACGCAGGCTTCCATCCTCCGATAGAACATACAAAGTTCCCCACCGATTACACACACTTGTCGGCGAGCGGTCTACCACCGTCAACGCCGCCAGTCAAACACGATTTCTAAGCGTATCTAGGATTTTTTCTCCTCCTCTCTCTCTCTCTCTCTCTCTCTCTCTCTCTCTCTCTCTCTCTCTCTCTCTCTCTCTCTCTCTCTCTCCCTTTCTCTATATCTACCGCACATACTATACCACGCACGCATAGTCTTTTGTCACGCCCCTCGACGACGAGTACTCCGATTATGCGAGCCCTTTGTGCCTCATGCGGAACGGTGGATGAGGTACAGCGAATTTCGCTTTTTCGCGATTAGTAAACAGAAACTTGACTGTCTCATTGCCGACGAGCCATAGTTTTGTCTTGTGCTACTTTATGGCAGCGATATAGTGTATTTTTATTCTTTAGTTTGTCTTTTACGGTTTTTTTTAGGGAAAGAAATAGTTCTAGCAATACAGTAAAATATTTAAAAATATTTAGAATGCAGCGGTGAATCTGAATCACCATTAAACATTGCTATACGCCAGGGATGGGCACCGTAGGGACCCCTCAAACGCCTGCTTCTCCCACCAACCTCTCTTTCATGCGCGACGCCTGCGCAATGTTCGCAACGGCGGATGCTGGTGGGGGACAGTGGGCGCTACGGTGGGGACGGTTTCGTCTCAATTGAGACAAAAATGCACATTGCTGCTATACACTATCCGAAATGTTTGTCGCATTGTTAAATTTGTTTGTATTTAATAAATCATTAGATATTTAAATATTGTACGAGTAAATTGCATCCATTCCATATGCATCAATTGAAAAGAATCAGATAGAATTGAAATATTGTAGGTCGTAAGGAATGTTTGGTACTGAAATAGTTCCGAGTGCACACGTTAAACACTAAATAAAAACAGAAAAGGAACAACTAAAAAGACATTCGAAGAATGAGCGATGTTCTCATATTATTTGCGATTCATTTCAATTATCAAACGAGGAGAACCATTATTATTATTTAACTTCTGTCTCTTACAATACACTTGGACAATTTTTATTTTGCATAAAGTTCCGCAGTCCGGTAATAACATTCTTAATTTCTCCTCGTCTTCACAGTTCAGTATTTAATCTACTAATTTTGATCACGAATGCGTAAAATCCATAAAATTCGCAGCCCAGTTGTGTCGTTAAAAATTCAAAACGTGTGTTTATAAATTGATCGATTTGCTTCCGGTTTTAATGCAACTAAAAGCATTATTGCTCCAGTAGATTGGAATGGTCAGAAACGTCGTTGGAACCGCGTGAACGGAACACGCAAATGGCGGAGAAGGGTCCCTTCCTGTGGTAAAGGATCGAAAGGTCGCCGTACCTCGGCCAGGGGCAGTAACTAACCTAATCTTACCGGCGTCCTGCAGGATTCGTGAGGCGTCGGACATCACGCGAGAAGGAGCTTTGTCGCGATTCTTTGTAACCGGTTCTTTATCAGTCCGGGGGCCATTCGTTTTCCGCTTGTCCTGCTGCTCCCGATTCGCGCAACATTTCTCTGACGAACGCGAGCAGACAGAGAGAGAGAGAGAGAGAGAGAGAAAGACGTGTGTAACATTGTGGGGGTCGAGGAGGGATGCTTTAGGGGATGATCGGGGGTGGAAGAGAGCTGTCCTTCCTGTTTTTATTAGCACACATTCGCACTATTCACTACCGCGGACCTTCCGGTCGGTCTTATCGGCTGGCCGTCTGCCAGGCCGCAACCGGAGGCCAGGGTTCTCTGAAAATCTGAATTACGACGTGCTTGTAGTCTCTCTCTCTCTCTCTCTCTCTCTCTCTCTTTCTCTCTCTCACTCTCTTTCTCTATCTCTCTTTCTATAGCTCTGCCACTTGCTCGTTAGTAGTTTTGCCCGATGTGTTCGACGTCAGGCTGATCTCAGTTACGCCCACGGACGTCTGCACGGCGGCGGTTAGGGCACTCTGCAACGGCATACTCTCGCTGGTCAGCTCGCATCCTGTGTCTGAAAACAAATGAACGTCTCGAGGTTAGGCAGACAACCGTCTCCGACGAGTAGACTTTAGGCATTCACGACACAAATGAATTATGTAGGTTTAACTCCTTTGTATATTCGAGACAGACCCGACAAATAAGCGATAGAGTGGGGGAACACTCCCAACTATTGGATGTGCGAAGTCTCTCAGGTCGCTTCTTTCTTTAACTCAGATATTGGGATCTGACATGGGGGCGTGGACAATATATATAGCTATCCAATATGGCGACGAAGAGCTTGGTCTTAACATTGCTATCTTTTTTTTGTTTTTACTTAAAATGTTTGAAAGGAAGGAGAAAACTTTGTGTTGAGGGAAAAGTATCGGTATTATGGGCAAATTCAGCTGAGGATGACAGTGGATGACTAAATTTAGAACTCACATATTTTGTTATATATTCTAAGTTTGATAAAATATACTGTCAGGAGATTTGGGATAATAAAAACAATGCTTTATTATCACACTTTAATTATAATATATTAAACTATATATATATATATATATATATATATATATATATATATATTACAAAACATTATCACATTTATTTTTATAACCATGGGTCCGAAGAAGAAAATGATGTCAATTGAATTAAAGCGTGAAATCATAGAAAAATATATTCAGAAACACTTAACTGAGGTGGTTTTTTGGGAGCTGGAACGGATTAATGGCATTTCAATTAATTTCAATGGGGAAAATTGCTTTGAGATACGAGCAAGGTTACGGAACGAATTAAACTCGTATGTCGAGTTACCACTGTATCTTCTATTAGAGGCACTAACGCCACAGGCATGACTGAACCAAGAATTTTGAAAGTCTTTATACGCTGGTTAGGTCTTTCAATATGCACTCTACTTTAGCTATTTTAGCTGTTAAAATAGACCGTTCTTTTCTAAATTGTTTCTCATATTTTAAAAATGGAGGTCCTATAAGTTTCAAGCAGTTCACTTCACATACTTCATCACTGTATTGTGCACCAACGTCACACAGTATATGCGAAGGAGATGTGCACTATATTTGTCGACAATTGATCCTCATTACTAGACAGCGGAATTTATACAATTATGGCAGAAACGAGTTGGGGTCAATTTAAAACGGTTTGACCATTAACAATTTTAAGTATATCAATATGTCTCCGACCTATTAAGATTGTTAAAGAAGAAAGAAACAACTGTATTATTATATTGTGTCTTGCAATCGATGACAACAATTTTTATTTTTCACAAAGATCAACAGTCAAAGATAAATAATTAACCCGAATGAATAAGAAGAAGCGTAACAAATCGACGAAGATCGATCGTTCGTAGAATTTGTGAGCCGAAGGACGTTAGGAGGTGGGAAATTAGGTGAACGATGAGAAAATTGGCGGAACGTCTGCCAGCCGATTGGCAGAACTCCGGGAAACGATTATTCCCGCGATAGGCGCGACGGAAACGGAACATTCTGCCATTCGGAAAAGGCAGTTTAAAGTTTCCCGTGCGGACCGCGTGCCGCACGGAAATGAAAATTTCCACTGTTAGTTCGGGACTTGAGCTCGAACTTCGGAAGAGCAAACACGGTTACCGGGAATTGCCGAGCGCAAAACTGTACAACCTCTCGGACGATCGCCGAAAGTTTAAACTGTTTTAATTGTAACTGATACCTTGGCCTCTGTGATCCTCCGAGGACCGCTGCTGGAAAGAACAACGTCCGGAAATAAATATAATTAGCCGTCAACTTGGTGCGAGAAAATCGTTGATAATTCCTCGTTGATGGACACTCGTCCCCGTTGTTTTTAATTTTATTGAAAAAATTGCTTCGATCGAAGTTAAATTGTTTCAACGCAATCGTTGTCGATTTTCATTTTTCTACAACACTCGTAGACTTCGATACCAGACAACATATTTATATATTATTATTGACTTAATGTATACTTGTTGACGTAAATAAGAAATATTTTATACATTTAAGATGTCGTTGCAAAGAGTAGGCTTCAATCTTGAAATCTATGGTAGTATCAGTTACGAGAAAAACTTTTGAAAGTTTTCAAAGGAATTTTTGTAGAAAAAATGGGTTCACAGTTTCCAGCCTGCTGCATAATATAAAAATATGTTGTAGGAACACTGTTTATTGTAAAAATCAGTACAGATTGAAGCTAGAAATTTAATTAAGTTCCTCTCCTATTATACGAACTCTCAGGTATCCTTGTTTAGTTCCTTACAATCGAGGTTCTACCGATATTGTACCTATTCCATGAATGTCGCGCGGTAGACCTCGAGCTACGACTCTTACGGAGAGAATACTATAACAGAGCTTCTATCGACGGTGTTGCGGCGTCTGTCGCGAACTGGTAGCCTAATTCAGAGTCTGCTATATCCTTGAGAGAGTCGGTCGTGACCGCGAGGAGTCGAGACAGAGCGTCGTCGGCGTGATCGATCGGCACCTCCGAGAGCGTTTTTAACCGACGCTGTTAAGTCCTCTGAAAATTTCATATCACGTAATATCTGGCATCCGGATATTGGAGCGTCCCCTGTGAAGTTATCTGTGTTGCATATTTCGGCGAATTCCTCGCGAGCATCGGTTGAAGATACAGAGATATAGAGGGAGATATGGAGGGGGTAGGGTGGGAACCGTTGTCAGGGGAGGGAAATTGGTGGAATTATGGGCTGTAGCATTATTGACGAGGCTCTCGAACCTGGGAAACTTTTATTTCCCAATGATCCCGCCGGTATCGCGCAATGGCATGGCATTCTCGCAGCGCCTGTACCTCCTCCGGCACACCCTGATTTATTTTCAATAAATGTTCGAACACTTTGTCCCGCTCGGTCACGTATTATTCCGTGTCTCTCCTATTTCGATGTTTATCCGTGCATTGTGCGCTCCGCCCGCGCCATTGTGCCACGCCAATTGACGTTTTTATGGGGTAGAAGTGGCCTAGCTGCCACGGATAGGTTCGCTTCTATTTGCGGTAGAGTGCCGGGAACGTATGCTTTCGTATGCGTTCGTTCGGACGTGTATTTAGTCGTGCACGTTTTGTTCGTGTCAGGACTTTCGAGATTCGCAGTGTAAACTGACGGTGAGTATTGAAGATAGAACAAACTGAACACAACGGAAGCGCAATACTTAATAAGAAATTTGCATGTCGCCAATGAACGCCGGTTACAAAGACAATCAATAACGTTTCGACGTTCAATTTAAAATAATCAGCGGCTACATGAACAAACTTAACCAGTTAACTGTGTAGCTCGATTTTGTATGTGGCTAGTAAAAATTTTTGAAAACTTTATTTATCACATATTGACCTCTCGTCAATTTCTCTGTTTCGTTTCTTTACTTTGTCTTTGACTCGAAAAATTCTAAAATGTCGAGAAATTAATCATGCGTTTTAATTTTCACTACAATTTTAACATAAATAGCAATCAATTAATTTTTATTCCATGACGAGTATACTCGGCAGAAACAGCTAACTGGTTAATTATCGCATTCAATGAACAAGTGCCACACGACATAGAAGTTCGATACAGTGACAGCACTTTTTTTTCGTTGTTAAATCTTTAACGTTTGCGAATATATTCGCGACAATTCTCCGATTAAAAGGAGCCCCAACATGACACAATTCTGAGCATATTTGCTTGTTCAATACAGAATTTAGTAGAACCTCGATTATTGTCTGTATCGATGTTATTTGTTCCCTCCATTATGTGTCTCCACATAAATTAATTACTCTAAATAATTATAATTAACCCTTATCTTTATCTAAATCTCTTTACTCCGTTTCCTCCTAGTAAATAAACCCCAATCCCATACAAAATTATCAACTCTATTATCAATCTCAATTATGCACAACATTTCATACAAATTAATTTTTATTTAATTAACCCCCTACATTTTTTAACTAAATATTTGAATTGTATACAAATTTACCGGTACCCCATTATTAACTTCAATTATACACGAAATTTTATACAAATTCATTTTTATTTAATTAAACCCCTAATTTTTTTAAATAAAAATTTAAATTCTATACAAATTTACCGGTACCCTATTATTAACTTCAATTATACACAAAATTTTATACAAATTCATTTTTATTTAATTAACTCCCTAAATTTTTAAATAAAAATTTCAATTCCCTAAATTTTTAAATAAAAATTTCAATTCCCTAAATTTTTAAATAAAAATTTCAATTCCCTAAATTTTTAAATAAAAATGTCAATCCTATATAGTTTTACTGAAACTAAATTAATAATTTAAAATATAATCGAAATTTTATAATAACCTAATTTTTATCTAATTAACCTCCTAAATTTTTAAATAAAAATTTCAATCCTATAAAATCGATCCATCTACAACACAGTTCACTGTACACACCGATAAAGATAAAATCCAACGCTACATTTTACCATTATCCGAACACTACTCCATTTTACCCTGACTAGTTCGGATAACAGAGATTCGATTGTTTCCTGCATTAAACGAGTAAATATAATCCAAACCGGATGGTGTTTGGTATCATTTCACTCAGAAAAATGTCGCCAATATCCCCGTAAAAGTTTCGTAAGAAAATAATGAAAAATAACAACTTTGTATTTCGTTTCACTGGTAAAACGATTTAGTTATCGAATTTTCGCGCGGAAATTCACGGTATCGAACATCGGGCGACGCGGACTTTGATAAAAGTCGTTCGAAACGGCTGACAGATCGTGCCGGAGAAGAGCAGGCCAAGAATCAACTTAATAATTCGTCGCAGACAAGAACAATTCCGGGCATTATCGTTCCAGGGCCGTAATCCCCGGTGATTGCACGCCGGTAGACTGTGTAACTAGCCCCGTAATTACAATAGACAGTGTTAACGGGGATGGGGACGGTCGATTTCCATACGGAGATCGGACGGGGGCTGATGCGTCTACCTAACAATCGAATCCGCATTAAATCTAATAGAGCACGGTACATCAATTAATAATTCTCATAGCAGGACAATTATGAAGAATATAAAATCTCGGAACATGTATAGGAAAAAGTTGTTCAAAATGATGACCTTGACAACATATTTCAACGTCATCAAAATCGGTGAGGAAGCCCCTAATGTAAATAATTACCTAGTAATTTCCTATGAAACCGTGTTTATTATTTCAATAATTGTGAAATAAAGAACCGGTGATTTGACCGTGGTAGGTTTAGTGTTAAGGGTTGTTTCCAGACCCAAAGTGTACCATCCCCCAAATCTTTAGAAACCCAACAGGGGCCCGATACAATAATAAACAATTCCCATAGCAGATTCCCGAACAGAAACACGGGAGCCACGAATCGTTACCGAATTCCGTGCAAAATGGAGAATTTATTTTTGGCCATCGCCTCGAGGGTAGTTCCTCGCGCGAAACTGGATTACCCGTCGAACCTCCGGGGGGCTCGTCGACGACTGCAGGTTCGAATCAGCTCGTCACGATCAAGCCTAATAATGCCGGGAATACGCTGACTCGATCGCAAATTACCTAGCAGCGAAACACTCCCGGTGAACTCGGCTCGCTGCCAACGCCTTGTATCTCTCGCGGTCTCACTTTTCCCCGCCTCGCCCCGTGGTCTTTCTTTTGTCGACGACCGATTTGTACGTCATTAGCGGCGGATCAACGGGGGAAAACAAAACTTTCCGGCCCGTTTGAACGACGATTCACGGTGCGGGAGCGCCACGGTTTCGAGGTGAATCGGCTCCGAAACCTAGCCGTCTTCGTATCAATTAACCCTTTCCACTCGAAGCAATTTTAATTCGAAAATCAAGATATTTCTTTCAACTTGAAACATTTTTATTCTATGTATCTTTTTTATATTGTGCGCCTGGAATTAAATATGTTTTATCATACAACAGTTGAATTTTTAGCAATTTTTAGAACGGAGAGAATTGAATAATATGAGAATTGTTTTGGACAATGTTATCGGTGTCGTCACATCTTCCCCTTCCAGTATCGCCAGCTCTTTTAACACTAAACCCACCACGGTCAAATCACCGGTTCTTTATTTCACAATTATTGAAATAATAAACACGGTTTCATAGGAAATTACTAAATTGACTTCTTCATTTAAACACAGCCATCCCAACCGAAACCTTGACGTCTTCGTATCAATTAACCCTTTCCACTCGAAGCAATTTTAATTCGAAAATCAAGATATTTCTTTCAACTTGAAACACTTTTATTCTATGTATCTTTTTTATATTGTGCGCCTGGAATTAAATATGTTTTATCATACAACAGTTGAATTTTTAGAACGGAGAGAATTGAATAATATGAAAATTGTTTTAGACAATGTTATCGGTGTCGTCATATCTTCCCCTTCCAGTATCGCCAGCTCTTTTAACACTAAACCTACCACGGTCAAATCACCGGTTCTTTATTTCACAATTATTGAAATAATAAACACAGTTTCATAGGAAATTACTAAATTGAGTTCTTTATTTAAACACAGCCGTCCCAACCGAAACCTAGACGTCTTCGTATCAATTAACCCTTTCCACTCGAAGCAATTTTAATTCGAAAATCAAGATATTTCTTTCAACTTGAAACATTTTTATTCTATGCATCTTTTTTATATTGTGCGCCTGGAATTAAATATGTTTTATCATACAACAGTTGAATTTTTAGAACGGAGAGAATTGAATAATATGAGAATTGTCTTGGACAATGTTATCGGTGTCGCCACATCTTCCCCTTCCAGTATCGCCAGCTCTTTTAACACTAAACCCACCACGGTCAAATCACCGGTTCTTTATTTCACAATTATTGAAATAATAAACACGGTTTCATAGGAAATTACTAAATTGACTTCTTCATTTAAACACAGCCGTCCCAACCGAAACCTAGACGTCTTCGTATCAATTAACCCTTTCCACTCGAAGCAATTTTAATTCGAAAATCAAGATATTTCTTTCAACTTGAAACATTTTTATTCTATGTATCTTTTTTATATTGTGCGCCTGGAATTAAATATGTTTTATCATACAACAGTTGAATTTTTAGCAATTTTTAGAACGGAGAGAATTGAATAATATGAGAATTGTTTTGGACAATGTTATCGGTGTCGTCATATCTTCCCCTTCCAGTATCGCCAGCTCTTTTAACACTAAACCCACCACGGTCAAATCACCGGTTCTTTATTTCACAATTATTGAAATAATAAACACGGTTTCATAGGAAATTACTAAATTGACTTCTTCATTTAAACACAGCCGTCCCAACCGAAACCTAGACGTCTTCGTATCAATTAACCCTTTCCACTCGAAGCAATTTTAATTCGAAAATCAAGATATTTCTTTCAACTTGAAACATTTTTATTCTATGCATCTTTTTTATATTGTGCGCCTGGAATTAAATATGTTTTATCATACAACAGTTGAATTTTTAGAACGGAGAGAATTGAATAATATGAGAATTGTTTTGGACAATGTTATCGGTGTCGTCATATCTTCCCCTTCCAGTATCGCCAGCACTTTTCCCCTTCCACTGTCCCATTCCACTACATGGCTGCTTTAAATGTTCCTTATTTTGTATTGGAACAGCATAAACTATTGGCTGTAAATGACCCCATAAAAATTGAATGTAACTTCGAGTCTTAATAATAAATACAAGTTATTATCACCCATTCCAGCAGATTGTCATGTTGTGTTGAAATTTTCATTTCTTCGCCTTCAAGGTCATTTCAAGGGCATGGTATACTAAGTCGTAGAACTCGTCTTGACACGGCCTGTAATACTTTAAGTCAATAATACAAAGTGCCATTTAAAAAAATGAAGGTGACCTTGACAATACTATAAAAAAAATGTTTTTCGAACTTTTTTTTATATCAATATGTAGCCAATTGAAAACTCATCAACTTTTGTTGAAAATATTTTTTGTAAGATTATAGCAAGTACTGTAAAAATCGTGAAAACTGTTACGTTGGACACCCTGTATTTCAACTTTCTAAATTCTGTTCGATTGATTAACTAATACCGATTTTGTGGGAATTTTTGAGAAAAATGGAAAATCCTGTTCCAATTGGCGAAATGAATGGGCGAAAAATGGTTAAAATCGAAACCGGACGTCGGAGCGACGTGTTGTCGTACTTAACGAATTGATAACATTTTAATCCATTAATTACCGCGGCAGATTGTGATCGATCGACCGTCAGAGTTTGTGTAATTGATGTGTATCGGCGCGCGACATTATTGTCGATCGCGGCTGTGCAACGAAGTAGGTCCCAGCCTTATCAACGGCGCAATAATTGGGAGCCATTTCGAGGGAGAGCGGGACAAAAGCGTAGGAATCCCCCGAATAGCGGGACTCTCGAATTCTTGGGCCCCCTCCTCTACCTTCCTGCCGGTGCTTGTTATTTGTTTTGTCGTTCCGTTATCCTCGTTCCCCGATATCATTAAAATACGCCCGTTCCCCGGTAGACAAAAGCCTCGAGGATCTCGGGTACTCGATACTAATTGCCTTCATTTCTTATTCTCCTGTTCATTATTTCGATCCGAAAGCGATCGTGCCTCTGACGAAACAATCCCCACGAATTCCTTTCGCGACGTTCCCCCGATTTGTCCGAAGTCCTCGAATCCTCGAGCACCATGCCGCGGAAGAAAATAAAAAACGACGCACTATAGCGTACTCAGTTTCCTCATTTTATTATCGAAAACGCTCCCCTCCCCTTGTTTTCATTCTAGACTAAACACAAGTTCGAAAACAGAGTGTCACTCTCACGGACTTAAGGACTGTGCATTATGCTGCGGGGGTGAGGTGAAAGACGGAAGGGGTATCAAATTGTCGGCCATCTTGGATGGCAAACACTGTGGTGCGCTCTATAGGCAGTGTTGGGATATGGTGCAAGATTTCACGCGCATGCGCGGCGATTTCAGCCTCGGTAAAGTAAGATTCTCGATAAAATGGGGTACCTTGAGCATCCAGCAGAATTTTAAAAAATTGGCATGATTTGATTCTGAAAACTGAGTGTATAACATGTATATTTCTGTATATTTTGTAACTCGTAGGACACGTCCTGAAGGCTTTCTGTCCGGAACAGATTGTTTCGAGACATTCCCGCCAATATAACTGTGTCAGTGAAATGACGAGAAATGATTGATTTCTTCTTGTCTGTGTTGCGAGATCTATTTCTTTAAAATGTGTCACTTGAAATATTATCTTGTGCTCCTCCTTTACTAATCTTGAGGAGCGCACGAAGATCAAATGATTTGTCTAGGCTCATCGATCTTGGCCGTAACTACTCACACTTGGTGATGGACGAAGTGCCAGCGCTGCTGCCCTGTTTCTTGAACTTGTCGCCCATGGTCACCTTCCGCCGGATGTTCTTGTCCGGCTGGAACATGATGATGTAGACCTTCGGCGAGTATAGGCAGACCAAGGTCACCGAGGCGCTCAGACTGATCGCCACACAGAGGGTGGTGATTTGTGTCTCGTGGGCGTTCCCGGTGCCGAAGTAGATCGGCACGAACGCCAGCCAGATGATGCAAGTCGTGTACATCGTGAACCCGATGAACTTGCTCTCGTTGAAGTTCTCCGGGATCTTGCGCGTCTTCACCGCGTAGATCGTCGAGACGAGGATCAGGAGCGCGTTGTACAGCTGCGAGAACAGGAAGCTCATGTCCTGGATGTTGCATTTCAGGATCACCTGCTTGCGGGTCGGGTACGAGTACCTGGTGCCCGGAGGCTCGATGATCATCCAGACCAACGTCAACACGAACTGCAACAATTTCAAACGGACTGGTTCAGACATGTGGCCTGAGTCATGGTTTTCTTATTGTAGATCATTATTCTCTAGCCCCTCCTTCGATTAGTATAAGCCACGCCCATTGTGCGCTCCAGTCACGCCCAGTTAATATTGTCAACTCCTCCCATATTTCTCTCAGAGTCCTTCTTGCGATCCTCGTTAGTCTATTCCACGAATTTAATTAAATTGTTGTTATCTGCACCCACGCTGTAGTTAGCTCTGTAGTTACCGACCCCACGCGTTAACTCCCTTCAATTTTTCCCACCCATTCTCATCAGTTCAATCCACGAATCCTTCTCGAATTGTCCCTTTAGTTCTATACTCCTCCCTTGCATTCCTCTAGGCCTTCCCATTAATTCTTATTGGTTCTTCGCACTGAATGGCCCCTCCTACCAATTTACATTGACTCGACCCACTAAATCCCTTCAATTTCTGCAATCAACATTTCTCTGGAGTTTTCCCACTAATTCTATACACCTCTCACGCGTTCTTATCGTCCCGCCCATCGATCCTCGTCGACCAATCCTACTGTAATAACCGGCCCACGAATTCTGCTTACCTGGAAAGCGATCAACGCGGCAACGATGCAGACCTGGGAGGTGGGGCTGATGTACCTGGGCCTGACCGCGGACCTCGAGGCCGAGTCGAAAATCCTCGCGATCCTATTGGTCTTGGTGAGTAACGCCCCGTAGACAGCGCTGAAACTGACGCCCACCCCGAACCTCTGGAGGATACAAGTGACCGTGGTAGGGGTCACCAGCAACAGGAACGTGTTCAGGTAGCAGACGAGCACTCCGGCCAGCAGAATGATCGTCAGCTCGCGTCCCGACGCTTTCACGAGGGGCGTGTCCCGGTGTCGGAACAACAGACAGGCGACCGCCAACGTCACCGTGATTCCCAGGCACGAGATCACTGCAGGAACGATCGCGAACGCGCTTTTCCATCTGATATGGTTGATCGGCAGCCGGTAGCAGCCCCTCTTGTCGTCGTGCGGCCACTGGCCCGGGCCGCAGTCCACACAGGTGGATTCGTTGAAGACGTACTCGTACTCCTCGCACTGGTCGCACACCCAGCAACAAGTGTCACCCTGTTGCTTCTTTATCATACCTGGCTCGCAGGGCAACGAGCACGCGGATATCGGTATGTCCTTCGTCCCACGAGACCACACCATCTCCTCCGTGCTCATGTGCAGCGAGTTGAACCATTTCCCCACCACCTGAGCAAATTTTCGAATCTCATCATGACCGCTCTACGTACCTCGTGGAGTCTTCGGAAATGTAAAAAGCACCGAACATTCGAGGAAAATTAAGGCGTGGCGAATGTGCAATGGATGGAGCGAATCAACAGTGGGCGGAGCAAATAAACGGTGGGCGGGGAATATGAATAGTAGGCGGGAGTAATAAGTAACCAGCAAGGCAGATGAATAATTAGCGGAGTACAGAACCTGAAGGTGGACTCAACGAATTACGGGCTAAATAAATAACAGATCGACGAAGCAAATAAATAACAGCCGGACTGATGAAGGAAACCGATAATAGGCGGAGATATTTATCAAGATTCGAGGAGAACGAATAATAGGCAGTGTAAAAGAGTAATGGGCGCGAACAAATGAATAAGGGGTAGGATAACTAAGCAACGAATGAATGAAACGATTAGTAGGTGGGGAATGCAAGTAATGGATGAACCAAATGAATAGTGGGCGGAGCAGTTAAATAAGGGGCGGAGTGCATGAATAATGGGCGGAGTTTATAGGAAAATGCCTTCGACAGATTGCATCTTCGCGGTACATAATCTTACAGGAAGATCCGAGGCGTTTCAATCTTACGTCACGAGTTTCTAAAAATGTGGAGTGGGTGGAGCGAATCAACAGTGGGCGGAGCAAATAAACGGTGGGCGGGGAATATGAATAGTAGGTGGGAGTAATAAGTAACCAGCGAGGCAGATGAATAATTAGCGGAGTACAGAACCTGAAGGTGGACACAACGAATCACGGGCTGAATAAATAAAAAATCGACGAAGCAAATTAATAACAGCCGGACTGATGAAGGAAACCGATAATAGGCGGAGATATTTAGCAAGAGCCGAGGCGAACGAATAACAGGCAGTATAAAAGAGTAATGGGCGCGAACAAATGAATAAGGGGTAGGATAACTAAGCAACGAATGAATTAAACGATTAGTAGGTGGGGAATGCAAGTAATGGATGAACCAAATGAATAGTAGGCGGAGCAGTTAAATAAGGGGCGGAGCGCATGAATAATGGGCGGAGTTTATAGGAAAATGCCTTCGACAGATTGCATCTTCGCGGTACATAATCTTACAGGAAGATCCGAGGCGTTTCAATCTTACGTCACGAGTTTCTAAAAATGTCTCAATGGGCGTATCGATCGAAATGGTAATTTTAGTCCAATTGCGATTAGCTAGGTATCGAGAGAAGGCTCGTTAAAACTCGCTGCAAAACTGTAACTTCAGGTGGCACTCGATGTCAGCTACATGTTCGCGATCCCCGCTTCCGGGCAATTGTTTTTTTTTTTTTCGAACGGTAACCACTTATAAACCTGGAGAGGCTCTCGCGCCGGGCGTGAGAAAATCGAGTTGTTCGCTCGATTTCGAAAGCACTTCGAATTTGTCAATTTTTTCCGTGGGAGATGCGGTCGGAAAATTCCGTCGTTGCGATTTCGTCAGGTTCTCCCCCAGTCGATCGATCACCATCGAGTACCGGCTTATTATCGTTCCATTAATTCCCAGAGCATCGGTCTCGAGTTTCGAGAGAACTGTTTTTACATTGAAGCACGAAGCAGCGTTTGAAATAGGCGCGGAGGAACAGCTCGTTCCTTTCCTTTCCTTTCCGTCTCTGTTCGCTCCAGCCGGTTGTACTTTATTAATGGCCGACGAGACGGGCGCAATAAAAACGGCGCTTTTTGACGATTTAAAGTTACCTGGTTTCGGGGGGGGGGGTGAAAGAGAAAAGTCGTATTTCATCCGGTAAGTTGCGCGGGAGATGGTGGGCGGACGCGACGAAGGTCACGTTGCAATTTATGTCCGCGCCGCGCCGGGGCTACTTTATTGTCGGAAACGCGAGCGGCGCCATTGATTTACGATTTTTATCGAAAAACAATCGTTAACCGGGCTCGCGGACGAGACCGGGAGCTACCCCGCTGTTTCGCTGGGAAATCGCTTGCAGATCGAAATTACGGCGAAACGACGCTGCGCGGTCCTCTTCGACAACGATTTACCTGGTCGAGAGCATAATTTGCTCACGGAAACGAAACAAACGAAGCCAATTTAAACGAGAATTGCTTTTAAAATATATCTGATGCTCATCCGTATAAAAAATAAATATAAAATTATACAGCAATGCGCGCGTATTTTTATGAAACTCTGGGAAACGATAAAAACACAAGTAGAATACAATTTGAGATACAGGGTGTTCACGCTATTACTAGCCAGCGTTTTAGTTGCATATAATAAATATTAGAAAAAAATGATAGAGGAAAAAGTAATACTGTTTTTAGTAAGTAACATAATGGCGTATGTAATTTTCTCGTGTTTGCACTATTTTCTTAGAAATGAAGGTGACCTTCAATTTTTTAAATGAAATGCTATATATTTTTTTATATCGTAGGAAAGCGTGTGTCAAGACTAATTTATTCGTATACAACACAATGATCTTCAAGGTCATACAAGGTCAGAAATGACAGAGAGCATAATTTGCACACCGAAACGAAACAAACGAAGCCAATTTAAACGAGAATTGCTTTTAAAATATATCTGATGCTCATCCGTATAAAAAATAAATATAAAATTATACATCAATGAGCGCGTATTTTTATGAAACTCTGGGAAACGATAAAAACACAAGTAGAAGACAATTTGACATACAGGGTGTTCACGCTATTACTATCCAGCGTGCCTCTTGCAAATTATAAATATTAGAAAAAAATGATACAGGAAAAAGTAATACTGTTTTTAGTAAGTAACATAATGGGGTATGTAATTTTTTTGTGTTGGCACTATTTTCTTAGAAATGAAGGTGACCTTCAAGTTTTTAAATGAAATGCTATATATTTTTTTATATCGTAGGAAAGCGTGTGTCAAGACTAATTTATTCGTATACAACACAACGACCTTCAAGGTCATACAAGGTCAGAAATGGAAGAAAAATTTTGAAAATTTCGTACGTAATATTTTGTAAAAATATCATTCAAGCTACACAACGCCCAGAAATGTAAACGACTTGCAATATTTATTATTTGCAAGAAAAACGCTGGCTAGTAATAGCGTGAACACCCTGTATATCTTTTTTCTTTTATCGGACATCGTGCGTACTTTAGGGGTGAAAACAGACCTAACAGGTTCGCTACCATGATTTCAATAATTAAAAGTTCAAATGTTTCATTGAATGCAACGAAACTTCTTCAC
Source organism: Sphecodes monilicornis (assembly GCA_913789915.3). NCBI lineage: Eukaryota > Metazoa > Arthropoda > Insecta > Hymenoptera > Halictidae > Sphecodes > Sphecodes monilicornis. The sequence continues at coordinate 22,101,791 of OU565293.1, read as the reverse complement.
GAAATTCTAAAACAATTTATTAACACTAAACCTACCACGGTCAAAATCACCGGTTTTTTATTTTACAATGATTGAAATTAGAAAAACGATTTCATAGGAAATGACTGAATTGATTTCTTTATTTAAGCACATATTCTTATGGAAACAGTACAAAGTTTAAATAAATTCAATCTTCTCAATTCCGTAACGCGTTTTATCTTTATATGTTTTGTGATTGGCTGGTTTAGTGTTACATGACAGTCATCGAGTCCCTGAGTATTATCTTCAAGTAAATCATTCGTAATTTATTTAATCTTTAACACCAGGTTTACGGAGCACTAAAACTGATTATTTTACATTGATTTATAAAAATAATAAAAATGTATTTACTTAGATATTTAACGATTTTTATTGTAATATGTGCAGAAAAAAATAAATCTATTTAATAATTCCTCACGAATGACTCCTTACACTCTTAATAATCGTAAATTAAAAATTTTTGAATCCGTCATTTTGACGGTCCCCGTAAAACTAATGTTAAATGCAATTGTGAACGTCGCATACATCTGACGGCGATGGCGAACGTGTTAAAGTTGAGAACGGAGAACACGTTTTGTACAATATTTTATAAACCAGGAGGAACGGTTTAAATGGCAAAGCTGTGTAATATCGTACAATCAGCCCTGAAACGAGAAATTCCGAGAAGCAGAACATAAAAATGTATTTTCTCGTTCAACGATAATGAAAGAAAAATCTGTGTAACATTTCTACAATTTCTTTTTTCGTTTGCACATTTTTATTCGAAATGTCTAAAGCCCGCAGCTTGGCTTGCAACTCTCAGCTTACACCTCGCTCGAACCGTGCTTCTCTATGGAATAATTCCGACTTAAACTCTTTCGCTCGCCCACCAGAGATTTCGTAGCCGCCAAATCTCGATTTGGGACCACTGTGACTGGCGCCGTTCACAAATTTCCCCAGCAGGAATCCAAACGCCCGGCCGCGCAAATTGAATCGAGCCGGAATCGAGTCAGAAATAAAGTATTAAGCGTTTCTTTGAGCCTGCCAGTGGGGGACGCACGGTTACCGGGGACAAAGGGAAAAAGGATTTTCATTTATCTCCGGCGCGGAAAATTAACCGCACCGGATCCATTGGATCGAGAGATCCGAGGTAATAGACGCGCGGAACGTTAAATAAGTTAATGCGAGAGCCGGGACGTGTGCTTAATCGAATCGGCCGATTATTAGGTCGGCTGAGAAGCTACTATAGTTTCACAACGTAACGTAGAATGTACCGATAACGTTTTGATATTACGGTGGTGCCCTGGTTTTGGTGATCATTTTTACGCGAATGCTTATGAATTTTTTTCTGAGAAATTATTGAAGATTTTGCATTGACATTTTGCGCACATATTCATTGGTATTTGAAGTGCGCGTGTGATTTTTTTCATGTAAAAATAACCAAAATTGCAAGAGTTACACGTGTATAATTGTTTATAAATACGTTTAAGGACTCAAACATTTGTATCTACCGGTGAAATTTCTCTCGATCGAAAATAAAGTATATTAATAAACTTTATGATTTCGGCGCAAGGTTCGATCATGTTTAAAACCAGCAAATTTGCAATTAAATTATTCTCGACGTTTCGATCCTAATGTGGATCCTTTTCATAGAGACATTATTGCGTTTGCTGTGCCAACAGGGGAAAAAAATAAAAAAAGAAAAAGAAAACAAAAAGAACATTATGAACAGAATATTAGGAGTTACGGAAAACGATAATTTAACCCATGGTGGCAGATAAGTAACTGTACGTAAAAAAATAAAAAAATAAAAAAGACAAAAACAACAAAAAAAATAAAAAAGAAAAAAAACAAGGAGAATATTATGAACAGAATATTAGGAGTTACAGTTACGTATCTTCCACCATGGGTTAAATTATCGTTTTGCGTAACTCCTAATATTCTGTTCATAATATTCTTCTTGTTTTTTTATTCTTTTTTTTTGTTTTTTAATTTTTTTTTTCACCTGTTGGCACAGCAAACGCAATAATGTCTCTATGAAAATGATCCACAATAGGATCGAAACGTTGAGAATAATTTAATTGCAAATTTGCTGGTTTTAAACATGATCGAATCTTGCGCCGAAGTCATAAAGTTTATTAATATATCTGTATCTAAGTCAATTTTACGAATTCAAAAAATTCCCTTCACGCAGTTGTTCTACAATAATTATGCTCAAAGAAAAACTGAATTTTTACAATTGAAAAACCAGAATATCACCTTAAAAGTTGAGACTAGGACTGCATTTTGAGACGAACACAGCGCGACTCGTATTGAAATGACTCGCGAATTAGGAGCCGTGTAATGGAGATGACATGTTACTGATAACGGTGGATAGCAGAAGGAGATAACGAACGTATGAATGCTGTGAATGACGTATGTATCTCGTCGGGCCGGTCGGATTGGAATTCGTCAAAGGGAGCAGAAAAATAATTTGTAGTTCCGGGAGCGACTGAAATAATTGGCGGTGCAAACACGCTTCTGTGCACTCTCGGATCATTCCCGGGTATAATTATCTTTGGCCCGTTGAAACTCGTCGAACCCAATAATGGAAACTTCAGTATCGATATTATCCCGGGCCGAGCGGCCGTAAAACTGCCGAAAGCGGTTCACCCTGTGGCAAAAGTTTCTGCGGCTGGGGCCACGATGACGACGACGAACGCCCAGGCTTCTAATTAACCGTGTTCGAAAAAAAGTCCCAGAAAGTACATTCACTTGCCCGATAGTGGTATCCGTTGGACCCGTTTTGCTCCGATTTCCGGAAGTTGAGGATCTCGTAACGCGGCAGGCCGTCCCCGTGCTCGTCGAACTTCACCTCGCTGCCGGCGCCGTCTGAAAAATCAATTATCACCGCTTGTTTCCAGAGTTTCCTCGTTAACCGTGCTTTCGATTATACAGATCTGTAGTTGTTTGGGATTTAGAACTATAATTTTACTTTGTGGGAGGGGCGAAGAGGAACAGTGGGCGGAGTCTGGGAGTTCTGAAAGGTGGAGTCAATGAGAGTTGTTGTTGATATTGTGAAATTTGGTGAACTCTGTAGAATTACTGAGCGACGTTCAACTTTATGGGAGGAGCGAAGGACAACAGTGGGCGGAGTCAGGGAGCGCTGGTAGGTGGTGTTAATGAGAACCGTGCTTTCGATTATACAGATCTGTAGTTGTTTGGGATTTAGAACTATAATTTTACCGTGGAAATTGCGCTAGAAGTGTCTGTAGGGTTGGACTTGAACTTTGTGGGAGGGGCGAAGGGGAACAGTGGGCGGAGTCTGGGAGATCGGGAAGGTGGAGCTAATGAGAGTTGTTGTTGATATTGTGAAAGGTGAACTCTGTAGAATTACTGAGCGACGTTCAACTTTATGGGAGGAGCGAAGGACAACAGTGGGCGGAGTCAGGGAGCGCTGGTAGGTGGTGTTAATGAGAACCGTGCTTTCGATTATACAGATCTGTAGTTGTTTGGGATTTAGAACTATAATTTTACCGTGGAAATTGCGCTAGAAGTGTCTGTAGGGTTGGACTTGAACTTTGTGGGAGGGGCGAAGGGGAACAGTGGGCGGAGTCTGGGAGATCGGGAAGGTGGAGCTAATGAGAGTTGTTGTTGATATTGTAAAATTTGGTGAACTCTGTAGAATTACTGAGCGACGTTCAACTTTATGGGAGGAGCGAAGGACAACAGTGGGCGGAGTCAGGGAGCGCTGGTAGGTGGTGCTAATGAGAACGGGTGCTTTCGATTATACAGATCTGTAGTTGTTTGGGATTTAGAATTATAATTTTACCATGGAAATTGCGCTAGAAGTGTCTGTAGGGTTGGACTTGAACTTTGTGTCCGCAACCTTGAATGACCTTGTGTAATTATAGTCACTGAATTCGTAATGAAAGGGACTATCATTGTAGGTGTTTAAAAAAGTCAAGGTGACCTTGATATCTCTAAAAAAATGACATAAAAACAAAATTTTTTTTGCATCGTGTCAGCCCCATTGTACCATTCAACTTTGTCCTTACCATATTTTACGTATCTTTAGAAACAACAAAGATATTTGAGGTACAAACGTTAAGTGACTCACCCTGTATATTGCTTCCTAAAATTAGTAAGATTGAATTTATTCCGGTGCTGCGCAATTTCTATTGAAATGTATACTTCAACAAAGAAAGTTCTTCAATCATTATTCATGAAACCGTTTTGATAATTTTATTAATTGTAAAATAAGAAACCGGTCATTTGACCGTGGTAGGTTTAGTGTTAAGTTATCGTTACAATTATATTATGGTTGTTTAGGGCCAAAAAATAAATGCATTCACCTGCGAACAATGTCTCGTTCCTAATGGCAGATTATTTGTTAATTTGCACATCCATCACTCTGGAGTGGACATATTTCAATTATTATATCATCAGTAAATTTTATAATTATTATTAGGGATTATTTTTAGCATATTTTTTGATGCGTCGAATAAATTTTCTTTGTGAAACAAAACTGTTTGCTGAGGAGTTTGGTGTATGAATTAAATAAAGGGAAATGTGTTGTGTTCAGCAAAAATTTGTTTCATATTTTTCGGGAGTATTAATTGCTTTAAAAAGCAGAACGGTAAAATTGTTTGGGCAACTGTCAGCAGACACGCGTCCGCAAAGGGTTAAATGGTATTTCCATACAGGGGTGGATTATTAAAATTATTTAGGATTCAGTCAGTCATTCCTATTTTTCATTCAGACATTTAACAAACACCAGTTTGCTCTGAAACGCCTCGAATAATAATATCCACTAAAACTGTAATGACTGTGAAGATCATGCATTCGTTACAGTTTTAGTGGATATTATTATTCCGAGTTAGGGAATTAACGTTTCGATAAAAAAATGTCTTGCCAATTTCGAAATTGATAGGTGAAAGAAAGTTCGCGTAGCTGGCAACTATATTTACGGTGAATTTTCCGTGATAACGGTGTGCAATCGGTGACACACGATGACTATTACTTTCCTTCATTGCCAACAGAAATGCGTCGGTAATAACCTCTACGGTATCTGATCGTGTCACCGTCAGCCGCGGGAATATAGCCTGGATTTTCCCTCCGCGTAACTTTGTTTCCGATCGCGATGTAGATCCGAGGGAAAGAGAAAAAGAGAAAAAGGTACAACGAGATCGAAACTTTGAGCCTAGATTAAAAAACTCGGCTCCGAGTTCTCGAGTGGTAAGAACACGTTCTCAGTCGATAATTATAAAAATACGATGGTCGCGCGTCTAAAAGAAAAATCCAGTTCGCGTGACTTTTGCAATAAAGCGAACGCAATTAACGGACGTGGCGCTTTTCCGCCATTTTATCGGCGTGTTTCGGCAAAGCGAACGAGCCTCGATCGAATTTAACAATCGCCTCCCGCCATTTTTATCAAAGGAATATTTTTGTACAAAGCCTTATTCCGAGCTGCTGCTTAATAAATTAATAATTACCGCACACTGCGCTTCTCTGTGTATGAAATAAAATATGTTCCGCATCGATTGTGAGAAACAGGAGCGAAATAAAAATGCTCTAAAAAAATTGGAAATAAAATCTGCGGTATAAACACGATTTTATTCGAGATCTGGTTGGTCTTTTAAAATTTTGGGACGACTGCCACGTTGTTGTTCCGAAACGAATTTGGAAAATTAATAAACGGATTTCGTGCTTTTACGCACGCGAATGTGAAAAAAGTATAATGAATACAGCCGCATAGACTGTCACAGCATAACGCACCCTTTGCTCGGTGAAATGAATTTTCTTTTGGGCTCTAGGTTTATTAAAACAGTCCAGAAAAATGGAACTTTCCGCGGGGCCTCCGCCCTGTAATTATTAACTACGTCTAGGTTTTGTTGGTTCGTGGTTGAAACTGTAGGACAGGCTTATAACAATCTTTCTATACATTTATTTCACGTTTTTTATTCTTGCTGTTGCTCTTTCACCCCTCGTTTCCATTCTTGTTTGGTAATTCATTGTTTTCTGACAATTTATTTAGTTGATAAGGTGTTACAATAGTTCCCTATATGTCTCTTTTTCATTTTCAATGCTTGCAGTAGCCCATTCAACCCCCATTTTTATTCTTTTCTATTTAGTTAGGTTTTTCCAGAGAATCTACTATTGTCCAGTGATTCGTAACAATTCATTTGTTCGGCACAGTATTGAAACAACCACTCGCACATTCACTTTTTAACTCTTGCTTTTTTGTTTTTTTTTTCATCCCCTGTCTTAATTTTTGTCTGTTTATTTAAATGTATTCAGTGATCCAGCGGTGATCCACAGAGTGTATGATAATGTTTGCAAGGATAAATAGTCTTAGTCGTAAATTTAACTTTCACTTTTAATCTACGCTTTTGTGTTCGTTCATCCTCTATTTTCATTTTTGCCTGTTTATTTAAATGTGTTCAATGAATTTTCTACAATTCGTTGATTCCATGATGATAAACAGAGTGTAGAATAATTCATGGGTTCTACAGAATCTTCCTAACAAGCCCGCGTATCATTAATATGCATTTTTAATTCTCATTTTCTTCTCTTTATTTATTTATAATTGTTAAGAGATTTTTTTACAGTTCAGTGATTTGATAGAGGTCCATAATAATTTATATATTCTACATAGTCCTCTTAACAACCCCTCACACAATTATTTCCCTTTTTCAATTCTTATTTTGGTACTTTCAACCCCTATTTTCACTTCTTTGTGCTGAGTTACAATTTTTAGAGACTTTTTCATCACTGAGTGATTTGATAGTGGTCCCTAGTGACCATAATAATTTATATATTTTACAGAGTCCTCTTAACAATCTCTCACACAATTATTTCCCTTTTCCAATTCTCATTTTTGTACTTTCAACCCCTATTTCCACTTCTGTCTGCTTAGTTACAATTTTTAAAGACTTTTTTATCATTGAGTGATTTGATAGTGGTCCATAGTGTCCATAATAATTTATATATTCTACATAGTCCTCTTAACAACCCCTCACACAATTAGTTTCCTTTTTTAATTCTCATTTCTGCAGTTTCAAACACCTATCTCAATTTCTGTGTATGTACCCACAATTTTCAGAAAAATTGTCTTCAACTCAATAATCTAACAAGAATCCATAAACCCTATAATCATCTATAAGTTCTATACAAACGTTGCAACAACCCCTCACATAATTATTTTCCTTTCTTACTTCTCATTTTTGTACTTTCAACCCCTATTTCCACTTCTGTGTGCTTACTTACAATTTTTAGAGGCTTTCCTATCACGCAGTGATTCGATAGTGGTCCATAGTGTCCATAATAATTTAGTTATTCTACATAGTCCTCATAACAATCCCTCACACAATTATTTCCCTTTTTCAATTGTCACTTTTGTACTTTCAACCCCTATTTCCACTTCTGTCTGCTTAGTTACAATTTTTAAAGACTTTGTTATCACTGAGTGATTTGATAGTGGTCCATAGTGTCCATAATAATTTATATATTCTACATAGTCTTCTTAACAACCCCTCACACAATTATTTTCCTTTTTCAATTCTCATTTTTGTACTTTCAACCCCTATCTCCATTTCTGTGTATATACCCACAATTTTCAGAAAAATTGTCTCCAACTCAATGATCTAACAATAATCCATAGACCCTATATAATTATATAATAATATATTAATAATATATTTATATTATACGTAATGTTCTATAAGTTCCCTATATAATAATCTATAAGTTCTATACAAACGTTGCAACAACCCCTCGCACCCTTACTTTTCGCTTCCCATCCTCGCATCTGCTTTCCCATCCCTCGTTTCCACCCGTTTCGAATAATTTACATTTTCCCGAAGTTCCCCGAAGCTCTAGCCATTCAGAGACGATCCAACGAGACCATAACAGTTTATTTATTCGCCCGAGAAACACGGTTCGCGCGGCTCCCCGTGAAAAACCAACCCCCGGTGAGTGGAGGGTTATTCACGTCGTCGGACGAATCGCCGGCAAGAAATCAAAGTCACCGATCGATTCCCTAAATCCTGCCGGATCGCTCGATCCCCGGGACATCCCCGAACGTGTCGTCCAGTCACACGTCACCCTCCCCGCGAGCGCGCGCACCCCTCGCCGTCGAAGAAAAACGGTTCCCAGATCGTTTTTACGATCGCGCCGTAATCTCCTCCTGATCCGTGGCGGGCTCGTAAAAGCCTCGCGACCGGATCGATCTAAACCGGGGAGCGACGTCACCGAAACCGGGCCATTATTTCCTGGTCATTTCGTGAAAACGGGCCGATGCGACGATGCTCTCGCCGCGTCGCGTCGCGTCGCGCCGAACGGAATCGATAACGGATACACGGCCGACGCCGATTCGATTCGAGATAGCTCGATCGAAACGCGCCTCGACTGCCACCGAAGCGAATCAAACAATCGTTCGGGGGAAACTAATATACCGGCTGTCCCTCGAATCGCGCCTCCGAGAGACCAAGCTATCTCGATTCTATGGGAAATTCCTCCTCGAAAATGATGTATAGTGTTTTTTTATGCGAGCCTTTGTTACCGAGATAATTAACTTTGAAACATTCGTGCGACGCGCTTCGACAACGGGGAACTGGTAGCAGACAGTCATCCGGGGAAACTAGTGCACGGGCTGTTCCGTCACCGATAGCTCGACGAAACGAAATGCATACGATTCTACGGGAAGAATTGCATCGGAAACGAAGAATACTGTTTTTCCATACGAGCCTTCATTACTGAGATAATTACCTTTGAAACACAGTGGAACACGGGGACCATAAAATGGCACGTTGGATCATCGCTCGTTGATCCTGTTGTTTTCAAAATTCAATTTCTCGAAAAGGAGGCCTCAAACGACAAAATTTGATTCCTCATTTTTTATCTATTTTATCATAAAGAACCTGCTAACACAATTTTAAAAACCACCAGCTGAATGAGTAGGGAGATATCAACAATTTCAACGGAAGTTCTGTTCTTAAAAATGCAACCCAGTCATTCTACGAGTACAAAAATATTCTACAAAGACCAGGTTTCTGCAATAAATGATTTCTATGGGAAGTTAGGACTATTTTCCACGGTGTTCGGGCTCGTCGACATTTCAGGAACAGTTCACAGTCTCGGCCCATAACGTCGCCCTTGCAAATCGTTGGAAAAATACAATGGCATTGGACTGCACATTTAGGATCGATACAGCACGATCCCTCTGCGATACATCCCCGCCCCACATTTTTTTCTCCCTTTCGCGCTTTTCCCACTCTTCAACCCCTCCGACACCCCTCGCCAACCCTTTTGCCCCTGTCCCTTCCACTCTCTAGCTTCGAGCTTGCACATCAGAGTCACGGTGCCTCGCTCTAGCCTCGGACGAATTTTCCCTCAACCCTTTTTAATGGGTCTGTCTTTGCCCGCGCCCCCAGCAACGGGACAAAAACCACCCTCCGTGTGTTTCCCCGAGGCACGCCGGTTTTTTCGAACACGGGACTCCGCCTAATTTTTTACCCTTGTTTCGCGTTCCTCCATACCCCCTTCGGGACACGAACAAACCAGCCGAATATTTCGTTTCCGCGATTTTGCGGACGACTCCCGAGTTGCACTGGTTTTTATCATTCTACGCGAGTCTGATCGCTGTTCCGTTTAGGGGATGATCCTATGGCTTCTTTTGTTTCAGGGGTTTGTCTTGGAAAAATTAGATTTTTGGTTTCCGGGGCACGTTTGCGAAAGAATAACTTTCTTCGATTTAATGGGCAGGGTTAGTGGAAATGTATATATCTTTTGATTTTGAGGTTAAGTTTGAGACGAATGTCTTATTAATATGCGGATCTTTATGGAAAATCAAAAATTGCTTCTAGGTTAGGTTTGAGACGAATGTCTTATTAATATGCGGATTTTTATGGAAAATCAAAAATTGTTTCTAGGTTAGGTTTTAGACGAACGTCTTATTAACACTAGATTTACGGGGCCCGTCAAAATGACGGATTCAAAAATTCTTAAGTCACGAATATTAAGAGTGCAAGGAGGCATTCGTGAGGAATTATTAAATAAATTTATTTTTTTTGTGTACATATTACAATAAAAATCGCTAAAGATCTAAGTAAATATAATTTTATTATTTTTATAAAGCAATGTAAAATAATCAATTATAGTATTCCGTAAACCTAGTGTTAACATGCGGATCTTTATGGAAAATAAAAAATTGTTTCTAGGTTAGGTTTGAGACGAACGTCTTATTAATATGCGGATCTTTATGGAAAATCAAAAATTGCTTCTAGGTTAGGTTTGAGACGAATGTCTTAATAATATGCGGATCTTTATGGATAATAAAAAATTGTTTCTAGGTTAGGTTTGAGACGAACGTCTTATTAATATGCGGATCTTTATGGAAAATCAAAAATTGCTTCTAGGTTAGGTTTGAGACGAATGTCTTAATAATATGCGGATTTTTATGGAAAATCAAAAATTGCTTCTAGGTTAGGTTTGAGACAAATGTCTTATTAATATGCGGATCTTTATGGAAAATAAAAAATTGTTTCTAGGTTAGGTTTTAGACGAACGTCTTATTAATATGTGGATCTTTATGGAAAATAAAAATTGTTTCCATCGATTGCAAGGAATAGGAATGAAATAAAAATCTTATTTTCGTTGAACAATTTTAAAATGTAGAGTCTGATAAACTAATACTTTTAAATTCTTTAAATCTGCCCACTGCTTTAAATTGCATCGACCCAATTTTGTCGTAGACGCATAAAATCGACAGTCTACTGATTATGTGGTTCAAGGGATGAATTTGATAAGCGCATAATTGTTTAAAAATAGAATTAGCCAGGGAGGAGGAATCTAAACAAATTTTGGAATTTTAGGAACGTATAATTATCTAAGGGATAGGTTCTGAAAAGGAAATATTATTTTTTGATTCAAGGGTGCTTAAGAAAAACGTATCATTGTCTAGTTTAGGGGATGGACTCTTCAGAGGGTATCATATTTTGATTTAGGGAATATTCTTTACAAAAAAGTATCATTTCCAGATTTAGAGGGGCAGTTCTACAAGAAGATATTATTTTCTGGTTTAGGGGTTGAGTTTTACGAGAACGTATCATTTCCTGGTGTAGGAGGTTGGGGTCCATAAAAGCTTATCATCTTTTGATTGAGGTGATATTCTCTAAAGGATCGTATCTTTCTCTGGTTTAAGGTTATGGTGCTGCGAGAACATACTATCTTCTGGTTTAGGGGATATGTTTTACAAGAAAAGAATCGTCTTACAGTTTAGGGGTAGGTTCCCATGAACCTTATAATTTTACAATTTAATTCACAAAGACATCTTTCGATTTCAAGAGGTAGATTCTCCGAAAGTATATCATCGGTTGATTCAATCAACACACTCTGCAAACTCCCTGTCCCTTTCTGGCTCAACAAATCAACGTTCTCCGAGGAAGCTTTACAACTCAAACAGAATAGCGGCCTAGAAAAGGAACGAATCGTTATTTCCATCAAGGGGTTAGATTTCATAAAGCGACTCCTGTCAAAACAACTCGTCCCCTCCGACATCCTTTGGCGAAAGACAATCTGCGAGAGCCCATCGCCCGAAAAGCGACCCCTTCAATCGCGAAAATCACGAGCATGCGCCGCGACGCGGCAACAACCAAGCACCCCTAGAAACGTCGAACTCCGAAAGAGATCGCGTTGTGCCCTCCGCCCCCGCGTTTCAGAATGCTTTTGATCCACCGTGCAAACTGAAAAGAACGGCTGCTCGTGAAGTCGGAGTTTCAAACACACAGGTTCGAATAACTTCTTCGACTGAGAGCAAGCTGCCGAATCCTCATTCTCTCTGTTTCTCTCTTTCTCTTTCCTTCTCTCGGAATCATTAACGTGCTGTTTATTATTCGTAAAAATCTGCATCGCTCACCGTTCTCTATCTCGTCAGAAATTCATCTCGACGGTAAACTGGCGCTGAGCGAGAGACCGAAGAGATAGATGGAGAGACTGACGGAGAGCTGAAGAGGGATAGAGATAGAGAGCTGGAGAAATAGATAGAGAACTAGAGAGAAGGACAGAGAGTTAGATGGAGAGCTAGAGATACTCACGGTGAGCTATATAAAGAGATAGAGAGATTGACAAAGTGCGGGATAGAGAGCTAGAGAGACTCACAAAGAGTTTGGAGAGCTAGAGAGGCATATAGGGAGCTAGATAGAGAGCTGGAGAGATAGATAAACAACTGGAGAGAAAGACAGAATGCTAGATAAAGAGTTGAAGAGATAGAGAAACAGAAAGCTACATAGAAAGCTGAAGAAATAGATAGACGTCTAGAGGAACAGATAGAGAGCTAGGTAGAGGGCTGAAGAAATAGATAGACGCCTAGAGGGACAGACAGAGAGCTAGATAGAGGGCTGAAGAAATAGATAGACGTCTAGAGGGACAGACAGAGAGCTAGATAGAGGGCTGCAGAAATAGATAGACGTCTAGAGGGACAGACAGAGAGCTAGATAGAGAACTGGAGAGCTAGAGAGAAAGATAGAAAGTTAGATAGAGAGGTGAAGAAATAGATAGACGTCTAGAGGAACAGATAGAGAGCTAGGTAGAGGGCTGAAGAAATAGATAGACGTCTAGAGGGACAGACAGAGAGATAGGTAGAGAACTGGAGAGCTAGAGAGAAAGATAGAAAGTTAGATAGAGAGGTGAAGAAATAGATAGACGTCTAGAGGAACAGATAGAGAGCTAGGTAGAGGGCTGAAGAAATAGATAGACGTCTAGAGGGACAGACAGAGAGCTAGATAGAGAACTGGAGAGCTAGAGAGAAAGATAAACAACTAAAGGCACAGATAGAGAGCTAGATAGAGAACTGGAGAGCTAGAGAGAAAGATAGAAAGTTAGATAGAGAGGTGAAGAAATAGATAGAAGTCTAGAGGAACAGATAGAGAGCTAGGTAGAGGGCTGAAGAAATAGATAGACGTCTAGAGGGACAGACAGAGAGCTAGATAGAGGGCTGATGACATAGATAGACGTCTAGAGGGACATACAGAGAGCTAGATAGAGGGCTAGCTAGAGGGCTGGAGAAATAGATAAACAACTAAAGAGTCAGATAGAGAGCTAGATAGAGGGCTAACTGGAGTGCCAGAGAAATAGATAAACAACTAAAGACACAGATAGAGAGCTAGATAGAGAAGTGGAGAGCTATAGAGACAGATAGAAAGCTAGACAGAGAGACACAGAGGAATAGAGGAGCAGAGAGGTGGATGAAGAGACGAGGAGAGGATATCATCTTCGAAACGATTCCCGAAACCCGGTTACCCGCGAATTACCCACTCGATAAAAGCGCAGCCCCAAAGGTATCCCAGGTGCGTGTAAAATTTCATATCGGCCGCAGTTCGTCGATTCTCTGTGTGTGAACGTCTCCGTTCCATCGGCGTTTACCACCCCCAGCAACCCTCACCCACGCGATATTATCGGCCGCGCGATAACGGGTCGCGTCGTTTATTGCGCCACCGAAAAAGAAAAAGACACCGTAGACAGCCCCGGGAATACGTCCGCTCAACCACCCTATTCATCTCCGAAATATTGAATCCCCCGCCTTTCACGGCTTCCACCACCGTAAACCTTTCCTCTCTTTTAATGGCTCACCTGTGAACGTCGCCAGGTATCTCGAGATGGTGGTTAGAAATTTCGACGCTAAAGGAATGAATTTCTGGAGTTTTTTTGGAGAAGGAAAATTTGATAACTCGATTTTTCAAGGGACGGTTAACCCTTTGCACGTTAAAGTATTCTATCTGAACTCTGAAACCCAGACATTTCTTCCGATCTCGAACTGTTATCTATTCTATACGAGTTTATTTATTATATTGATACAAAATTGAACAGTTTTATATAAACTGTGGATTTGTTGCAATCATGGGAAAAATGTATAGGTGCAACACATAATAGAAAAAGTCTCAAATGAAGTGAATGGTACGTCATTGAGACGCTATTAAATTGATTAAGAGAAGAAATGAATTTTTATGTAACTACTCTTTCTTATAATTGATGCAGAGAATTTTTATTTTGCATTAAGAACCGCCGACTACTTATGTATAACACACTTAAATTTTTAGCATTTGTTTTGACCTACAGCAGGGGTGGGCATTTTTGTCACAGTTGAGACAAAATCGTCCCCACCATAGCGTCTACTGTCCCCCACAAGCATAGAGGAAGGAAGTGCTTCGCCCGTTGCGAACAGTGCGCAGGCCTCGCGCATTAAAGAGAGGCTGGTGGGAGAAGCAAGCGTTTGAGGGGCCCCTATCGTGCCCATCCCTGACCTACAGCACGGTGATTTTTAGTGGTTCCCCGGAATTTCTATTCCCGTGCAAAGGGTTAAGTCTGGGTTAGGTTAATTTTTAGGGTTGGGGGCACTGCGTGGGTGACCTGCGCAGTCCCCTTATAGCTTAGGGAATATGGAGGGGGAGCTTCGCTCCCCCGCCGGTATTGTGGCAGTGACTAGCCGCCGCCGAAGTGGAGGGTGGCCGAGTAGTTTTCGATCACTAGTACCTGGCCACCCCCCTTAGTTTAGGGTAAGTCAGCGTGGGGTCTTAGTGGGTATACCCTTGGGCTGAACAAGCCCAGGAGGAGTCCCACATATCCCTGTCCTTCCCCCAGGGGGGACAGGGCATGCGTAATGCATTTCCCCACGTAAAAAAAAAAATAAAAAAAAAAGGTTAATCTTTAGGGTGCTGGATGCGTTGATGCTTTTGCAAATTAGTGTACTGACTTTGCTAGGGGATGGCTGTAATCATTTCGGGCTAGCTTTTTGTGTATACAACCGCAACAACTATCTAGACCACAAGAGAATTCGAAAGCAAAATATGTATTGTTGTAAATCTCTATTGTTAACTCACCGATGAAGGACACGTTGAGAAGATAGTTCCTGTAGAAGTTTCCGCGGTCGTAGCTGACCATGTTAGGACACAGTCCCTTGTTTTTCGCGCAGAGGTCCTTTTGCAGGTTGTGCAACGCGTGTGCGAACGCGTAGACAGCGTCCACGACGAACTGCACCTTGGACTCTTGTTCGTAGCCTGATGCGGCATTGAGTCTCTCTTGAGAGGAGCACAAGGTGCCGTTATGAACAGCCGGCGGAGGTTTCTTCAGTACGCAACCGAAGACTTCCTCCCAGTACTCGCTGAACCACGGGTTCCTTTTGTTGTTCTCCGGCGTCAACGAGGCCATGTAGTCGTCGAAGCCTGGTATGTTTTTCGACTGCAGCTCGACGGTGATAGCACCTTCGGCCTCTTCTTCTAGACCCTCTACCAGTTTACCTTGACGACCCCAACCGTCGCTGGCCAGCCACTGGAAAGGCTGGCTCAGGTTCGATCGTCTGGCTGCCTCCAGGATCCCACGAGCGTCCTCGGCTCTTGTGAACAACACCACCGCTCTGGCGTTCGATTTCTTGCTCAGACGCAGAATGATGTCGTCGAAGACGTGATCGTCGGCTGCTCCAGGAACCTTCAGGGCCGCTGCTATGCATACATTCCGCTCCGTTGCCTCGCGGGTGAACACCTCTATGCCGTACTCCCCGTAGCTACCTTCCGAATAGACTGTTGAGACGTAGGACCAGTTCGCGCTCTTCACCACGTCCACCAGGGCGATTGACTGGAACGTGTCCGGGGGAACGGTTCTGGCGAAGTAGTCGAACCTGGGGACAACGAGGATTTGTTAACGTACCGAGACGGTCTAAAATCATTGCTGTGTGCAGCCGTGAAGAGAATCGGAATCGTTACTGCAACAATTTTCAACTCCTGTTTCAAGTACGGTAGGCCCCCAACTTATCCGGTCTCTCTTTAACCCCTTCTACTATAACATCGAGTCAGACTAGTGACACAAGTTTTGTACGAAGTCTATAAAATATTGACGTCATAATTTTTGAAAGTCTATGCCAGGGAGTTCCAACGTATTCCCCTCCGAGAACTGCAAGGTCCCCACCATCGAATCTCTTCCCACTACTACGTACAGCCGTAGAGTTAGCGAGTGCTGCGCGCGCCGCACGGCTCTCGTGGTGGGAGCTTCCCACTACTACACATTATAAGAATGAAGTCTAAGAGTGGGGGAAGAATGTAAGTGGGGAAGATGCCTCTAATAGTTCCGGTGCTAATGGCAGTGTTGGGATATGGTCCATCTATTCTCGCGCATGCGCGGCGATTTTGGCCTCAGTAAAGTAAGATTCTCGATAAAATGGAGTACCTTGAGCACCCAGCAGAATTTTAAAAAAATTAGTATGATTTGATTCTGAAAAATGAATGTATAACATGTATATTTGTGTATATTTTGTAACTCGTAGGACACGTCCTGAAGTCTTTTTGTCCGGAATAGATTGTTTCGATACTTTCCCGCCAATATAACTGTCTTAGGGCTCCACTACCTCGTCATCATGGTATAGATACGTTACTGTTTTAGCCGCGCATGCGCGAGAAAAGATGGACCATATCCGAACACTGGCTAATGGTTGGAACTGCCTGGTCTATGCCTTAGACTGCGGATCTTTATGCGACATAAAATTTTCATTCATTATTTACGAGACTGCAGAGCTAAGTAAAAATTTATATCACTGGTTAATAATTTTCTTGGGTTCTTTTAGTCGTATCATTGTTTTGAATTACACCTACTCGTTTTTATTATAAATTCACAAAATCCGCAGGCTAATAATGTGTTGAGAAAAAGAGGTACCTGGTCTTGTCGCTGAGCGCTTTAGCAGTGGAGGCAGGCGAGATCTGCGGAATGTGGAACAGCCTGAGCAGATTGGCTACCTGCAGGGACACCGAGCTGTAAGATCCTCCGATCACCCCGAAGATAGGCCCGGCGGAAGCCGTCTTGGCGATCTTGGGCACCGATCGATCAGCGCACTCGAGAACGGTGACGTCCAGGTTGGACAGCGACGCCCTAACGAAGTGCAGACTCTGATTAAGAGCGTAGGTGTCTCTGCCGCAAGTGTCCAGTATGTGGACGCCGAGGGTGATGCCCGGGAGGATCTTCTTGTTGCTGTTGATCTGATCGATGGCGAAGAGCATCGCCTCGAGACGCTGCACGCCCCGATTGTAGACATTGGGCCCGCAAGAGGAACTGCCTTTCTCGTGCACCGGGAAGAGACCACCTAGCACGATGTCCCCAGGGATCAGCACGGCTTCGCGTTCACTGTGATTCTTCGACTGCATTACCAGGGGAAGCTGCTGGAGCGACAACAGCAGGACCAGCAGCCGACCGAGAGGGTGGCTCATTTTAATCGATGGAGTTCTTCGAGTCACCAGGCTTCGTGCATTTTATTTGGACCTGGGTTTCCTCCTTTATTTGGGTCTGATGGGCGGCTGTCGAGTTGGAGAGACTCTTGGACTTTGTGGGATCCGGTCTTCGAAGGTGAAGAAAGTGGACGAGATCTGTGCTTTTGTTAGATCTAGCCGGATGAGGACTCCGTCTGGGTATTCGATCGATCTTCAACTAGACTTCCAACTAGATTTTATATCAATCCAGGTCGTTAACTGGACTTCAATCCAGGTCTTCGAGCAATCCGGTATCCAACCACGTCTCCAACTAAGTCTCTCACCTATACCAGGTCTCCAACTAGGTCTCCAGCCTCGACCAGTTCTCCAACTAGGTTTCCAACTTGATTTCAAGTCGATCCAGATCTTCAACTAGTCTTCCAACTAGATTTTATATCAATCCAGGTCGTTAACTGGACTTCAGTCCAGGTCCTCAAGCAATCCGGTATTCAACCACGTCTTCAACTAAGTCTCTCACCTATACCAGGTCTCTAACTAGGTCTCCAGCCTCGACCAGTTCTCCAACTAGGTTTCCAACTTGCTTTCAAGTCAATCCATTTCTTGAACTAGACTTCACTTCAGGTCTCCAAGCAATCCGGTATCCCACCACGTCTCCAACTAAGTCTCTCACCTATACTAGGTCTCCAACCTCGACCAGTTCTCCAAATAGGTTTCCAACTTGCTATCAAGTCAATCCAGATCTTGAACTAGACTTCAGTTCAGGTCTCCAAGCAATCCGGTCTCCAACTAGGTCTCCAACTAGGTTTCCAACTTCGACCAGTTCTCCAACTTAGGTTTCCAACTTGCTTTCAAGTCAATCCAGATCTTGAACTAGACTTCAGTTCAGGTCTCCAAGCAATCCGGTATCCCACCACGTCTCCAACTAAGTCTCCAACCTCGACCAGTTCTCCAACTAGGTCTCCAACCTCGACCAGTACTCCAACTTGCTTTCAAGTCAATCCAGACCTTGAACTAGACTTCAGTCCAGATCTCCAAGCAATCCGGTTTCCAACCACGTCTCCAACTAAGTCTCCAACCTCGACCGCTTCTCCAACTAGGTCTCCAACCTTGACCAGTTCTCCAACTGGGTCACCAACCTCGACCAGTTCTCCAACTAGTTTTCCAACTTGCTTTCAATTCAATTCAGATCTTGAACTAGACTTCAGTCCAGGTCTCCAAGCAATCCAGGACTCCAACTAAGTCTTCTAACCCAGACCAGGTCTCCGCCTACGTCTCCAAGCTCCAGCAGGTCTCCCACTATTCCTCCAACCGAAACCAGGTCAAAATGATCGTGCACTCAGCTACAAGACTTCTATCCAAGCACACGGTCTTCGCCGGATCGAGTCTCTCAACGAAAATTTAATAGTTCCTCCGGCTCTTCGTTCCCCAGAACTTGTATCTTTCTTTATAGTCGATCGCTCGACTGGTATCGATATCTTCCGAGCGAAGTTTAATAACTACTTCGAGCCAAGTTACACGCTGTTCTTTCGCGTATCTCTCTCTTTCACCTTGGTGTCTCGAAATTAGGTTTCCCTCAAAGTCCCTCGGCACTGCGACGCGTCTCTCCGTGTATCACTTTCGAAGCTCCCAGGGATCTACCTCGAGTTTTCACCGATGGAGGACTGTGTCCTCTTCTTGATCTTTCCTGGCGGTCTTTCTTTAAAGTCGATCAATCGACTGTGGGCAACAGTGACCCATGGTAGAAGAACACTTCTCTTGATAAAATCGAGAGTCTTTAAAGTCGATTGGTTGACTGTGGAACACGGCGTCTGCCCCGGTTCTATCTACTACAGGAGGCTGGCTAGAAAGGATCATAGCATACGTCGGTGTAGAAAAACTTTCTCGGCCGTTGGCTGGTCGGTTTAGGCTCGTTTGAAACTTTTGCGTTCAGACTACTTTACGCTTTGGTACACCTAACCAGCTCCGCAACGGCCAGGAGTAGGCCCTTTTGAGATTCCTTTAGGCTTTGGTAGTGACTAGCTTCGCAAAGACTAGGATTACGCCCTCTGAGACTGCTCTAGGTATCCTCTATCTTTGGTATCCCTATAGAACTCCACGAAGGCCCGTTCGAGACTCTTCTAGATTTTGATATATACTGGTCTGGCTTCCCAAAGTCCCTTTGAAAGAGCCCTAGGTCCGGTATACCCAAATAACTTCACCAAGCCCAGAGTGGGGACCTTTCAGATTGCTCTAAGTTTCTGCATACCTAGAAAACCCCACACAGGCCGCAGTTTCGCCCATTCGAGACTCTTCTAGATTTTGGTATATACTGGTCTGGCTTCCCAAAAGTCCCTTTGAGAGAGCCCTAGGTTCCGGTATACCCAGATAACTTCACCAAGCCCAGAGTGGGAACCTTTCAGATTGCTCTAAGTTTCTGCATACCTAGAAAACCCCACACAGGCCGCAGTTTCGCCCATTCGAGACTCTTCTAGATTTTGGTATATACTGGTCTGGCTTCCCAAAAGTCCCTTTGAGAGAGCCCTAGGTTCCGGTATACCCAGATAACTTCACCAAGCCCAGAGTGGGAACCTTTCAGATTGCTCTAAGTTTCTGCATACCTAGAAAACCCCACACAGGCCGCAGTTTCGCCCATTCGAGACTCTTCTAGATTTTGGTATATACTGGTCTGGCTTCCCAAAAGTCCCTTTGAGAGAGCCCTAGGTTCCGGTATACCCAGATAACTTCACCAAACCTAGAGTTAGGACCTTTCAGATTGCTCTAAGTTTCTGCATACCTAGAAAACTCCACACAGGCCGCAGTTACGCCAATGCGAGACTCTTCTATTCTTTGGTATGTTTATCTAGCTTATCGCAGAAACCCTCTCAGGCAGCCCTAGGCTTTGGTGTACCTAGATAACTTCGCAGAGACTAGGAACAGAACCTCCGAGACTGCTCTAGGTTTTGGAGTACCTAGATGAATGTATACATGCCACGATTAGGCCCATCTAAGCATCTTCTGAGCTTTAATATACCTATCTATGCTCACGAGAGCCTCCGAGACACCCCTAAGCTGCACTTTAGGCCTCGATGTACCTGAACAACTTCACAAAATCCAGAATCAAGCCTTCCGAGACTGCTTCAGGCTTCCGGGCCCGTTTGAGATCAGCTTACTTTTCGATACACCTATCCAACCTCACCAAACCTCTACCATAGGCCTACATCTTCCTCTCAGATCTATTTTAAACGAGCTCAGTCACCAGTCCTGCATGGTAGCACTGTCCTCCGCGAAATCACATTGAAAAGTCTACAAAGTCCATCGTCCTCCTCGAAGATCACTCTACCCTGGTCATTCGTTGTCACGGTTCCGCAGCAGTCAGCATCCGAAGATCCCCAAGCTCGCCAAACGTCTCCGGGCAGTTGTCCCAAGCGGTCTGTCCTGTTGATCCTGAGGATCCCCTCAGCTGTCTCGGTCGATCGTTCTCGATCTCCACCTGCGGGTCCAGCGTAAGCAATCGTTGTATTAATGCGCATCGGGACGCGGAGGTAACTGGGGAAAAGATTACCGGAGCACTTTACCCATCGAGGGAGAAGCGCCGAAGCCGTCGCGACGACCGGAAGCATGCTATTTCCCGGCCGAGCGATTCCGCGGAACGCACCGTCGCGAACCCGACGATTTCCGGCGCCGCAGGCGTTTCCGGTGTGCACGCGGCCTTCGACGGGCTCCAGAACGATATTTTCCGAGTCTTACCGACGCGATAACTTCCGGCCTGTGGACTACTTCGCGGCTGTCAGGTTGCAAGTCGCTCGAAGCGAAGGGAAACTGATTTTTCCCTTGATTTTTAGATGCTGTTATCGATGGGTCTTGCTTTCAGATAGAAACGGTATAAAATGGGTGATCTTGATCTCTCATCGTACCATTCGATTGGATCTCTAAAAGAAAACCTTGTGCGGCAAGTTTCAAGTCGGTACCCCCACCACAAGGACAGTTATGATGTGAGCACGGTTTTAATGAATTATCTTTCTGCTGTTCTGCTCGGGAAAAAATTATGAAAAAATACAGGAACATTCTACCTAATAGCAGACAAAACTGTGAATTTTTTCAAAATTTTTGACTGCATCGATTTTTAAGAAATTCCAGAAACTAAGGATTGCTACTTTTATATTGAAGTTGTCGGATGACCATATATGTATTATTATTAGACTGCGGACTTTATGCAATCATAACACAAATGTTTATACAGGGTGTCCCAGCTAACTTGACCACCTTGAATATCTTGCTTAGTGTTAGTAATAGAAAAAAACATTATAGGACAATATTAACCTAACCGAAGGGGCAATAAAATGATTCGGAAAAAACTTTTTTCAAGGTCACTTTTTTCTAGATATCAAGGTCATCAATTTTTTTTTTAATGGAACTATATATATTTTTTTATCGCGATGTAATAGTAGGGGTGAAGACCTCTGCAGTGACATATTATACAATGACCTTCGTGTGACCTTGGGTATCAAAAATCCAAAAATCATTACAGGTATTATCAGTGATTAATTTACTACACTGATTGGTTTGATTGAACTACTTGTATTTCAATAAAAATTCGAAATGATGACCATTGTTTTCAGTACATTGTTGTATACGGAAAATAAATTATTCTCTGGTATACAATAACGTATTGAAAACAATGGTCATCATTTCGAACTTTTATTGAAATACAAGTAGTTCAATCAAACCAATTAGTGTAGTAAATTAATCGCTAATAATATCTGTAGTGCTTTTTGGATTTTTCATACCCAAGGTCAAACGAAGGTCATTGTATAATATGTCATTGAAGAGGTCTTCACCCCTACTATTACATCGCGATAAAAAAAATATATAGTTCCATTAAAAAAAAATTGATGACCTTGATATCTAGAAAAAAATGACCTTGAAAAAAGTTTTTTCCGAATCATTTTATTGCCCCTTCGGTTAATATTGTCCTATATCGTTTTTTTCTATTACTAACACTAAGCGAGATATTCAAGCTGGTCAAGTTAGCTGGGACACCCTGTATATGAAACTTGCGATAGTGTAAATATCAAAAAGATTTGAAAATAGCAATGTATTATTTCTAATACAGACAATTATCATTTTGCCCAAAGATCTGCAGTCTAATTATTATAGTAGTTGCGTCTTATAATGATTATTAATATATGTTTTTCGGATTACGCAAATCTGCTTGGAAAACGTCGAATGTCTCCGAAAACCCGAAGAAATGAATATTTGTTATAGTAGTTTTAGAGACACAAGCATTTTAAGATCTTGCTTTTGCGATTATTTGAAATATTGAGCTAGAATAATACTTTTTGATAAACTGTCTAAATGTGCACAACGTGTGAACCGGAAATGACTGTGCAACGCCGGCCGATCCTCGCTGCACGATTGACTTTCTCAGCGTTCTCATCGATGAATAATGATATTTATTCTTTCTTTGATATCGATATCTATCCCCCTGCTCATTCTCCGTTAAATGAAACATTTTTCCGTGCATCGTCGCACTTCGATCACGGTCGATTAATTACTCCGATTGGACACGTTCCGGCTAAAGTACTCGATCGACTAAAAGTTAATTATACGCTCGAGACTGTAGGTGCAGAATTTTGTTGGAATTCGTGGTCCTCGAAACTAATTTAAATTGTTTTAGCGGAAGCAGTCGCTAATGTTTCACACGTTGTTGCGGTGTTTATCGAGGCGTCGTTAATTACAGAACATCAATAACAAAAGACTGAAAAAATTCGAACGAATATCAAGCTTAAAAGAATAATTTTTGCAAGGGAATTAATTTTGACCATCACGAATTTTAACCAGCAATTTCTATGAAAATATTGTAGTTGGGGTATATTATTGCGGTGTGTATCGGACAGTGTGCGTTTAACTGAAAAATACAAGAATGATTATTAAAACAAAGAAATAACTGCTGCGAACTTAATTTTCATCGTTAAACAAACAACGAATTCCCAAAAGCTTGGCACACTAATTAATTCGTGCGTCCGATAAACATTGAAATCCGAGATTCCGTGATCCAAAATGGCTGCGCGGTTTCCGTCCCGGCAGGTTCGAATGCATATCGACGGTAACAAACGCGCGTGTAAGGGGGGTAAAGTAGGCGTAAACGCGCGGAAAACGAGGAGAACGACGAAAAGAGGTTGGAAAGTCGAGTTTCCTCTCTCTTTATCTTCGCCGTTGAGCAGCCAGATATTTTTTTGCCCGTGGAGCCACGGTTTCATTCGATTTAACACGACGTGACCGAGTCGGCCGCTATTTAGGACGATTTCACTCTTACTCCTTTCTGAAAAGTCGCGGCGGGGAAAATGTAGAGGGACGAAAGGAAGAAGGAGGGGAAGAAGAGAAAAAAATAGAGGGGCGGGGGATAGAAAGCACACACGCGCCATTCCCGTCAAAACGGCTGCGAAATTCCAGGCTCTCCTTCGCGGGCTCGTTAAATTTCCCGACTCGTACTCGTTAAGCGGACTTAATTTCACGGAATTCTAACAACCGTGGCTCCGGCAGCTGGCTTTAAATTCGAGGACCCTCCGACTTTTTCCCTCTCTCCTTCTCTCCACTCCGTCTCTCTCTCTCTTTCTCTCTCTCTCTGTTCTCCTAAGATAGCCAGCCAACTCACCCTCATCTCACCCCCATTGTCTCGCTCGCTCGCGAATTATCCCGCGAACAGAACCTCTCGCGAATTTATGGAGCAGGATGGACCATCACCAACCCCTCTTTAACGTCTCGTTTCCTTGCGTCACCCGGGAAACTCCTTGGTTCACAGATTTCGCCCGTAGTCCGCTTAAATTCAATCGCATTTGATGCCGTGGATGTTTATCGAGACTTCCGAATTTTTATTAACCTGTCGTACTAAATAATTTGTTTGTGATTATTTGACCAGCAGTCTGGTAACAATTTTCTGATTAAAACGAGCCCCAACACGACCTAATTTGGATTGTATTTGCTTGTTTAATTCACGATTCAGTAGAACCTCGATTATCCGAACCGATTTACTCAGTAGTGGGGGGAAGCGCTCGTACGCGATGTAGGGGAAGGCGAACTATTGAGAGAGAGAGAGAGAGATAAATAGAGTACTGTAGATTGTTCTGCTTGTATTCAGACCGTGGAGAATTCGGACAAAAAGTTTCTAGTCAAAGGAGTTCGAATACTCATGCTCGATTGACTCGTTCGGATAATGGAGGTCCCCACGCTATCGTCAATTAAACGAGCAAATACAATCCGACTTGTATCGTGTTTGGACTCATCTTAATCAGAAAATTGTCACGATGAGTATGTCGGTAAAAGTTTCGTAAACAAAATCATCGGGAACAAAGTATTATTATTATTATTATTTTCCGCGATCTACGCATTAATGAAGCTCGATGGGACCACTTACAAAAGATTTGATTCGGTTTTCGGTCGCACCGGTGGTGAAGAAGGTTTGTTCCGAACGAATAAAGGTACACTCGGAATCTGGAGGGGCAGAAGGGGGTGGGGGGGGGGGGCGGCTGATTGATAACAACGGGCTTCCGTGCACAAATCGCGTGGCCATTTTTTAGCGGGTCTTGTCAGGCCATTATTTCCCGAAAAGCCGGTCTCTTTCGACGACGCGGCGGGGTAGAAAGAGGAGAGCGTTTGCGATCCCCTTAGCCCCGCGAGATAGACGTTCAAATGGAACGTGCATATCGAAAATTTGTCACGTCGCGAGAGGGCCGCGTTACGAAATCCCACAAAGTAAATGGAGGTTTTATGCAAAACGCGCTTTCAGTCTCCAGCGACGGCCACCCCTCGGAGCTCCTTCGGGCAGCGCGCTCTTTGTTAGCAGCACACCCTCGGCCCATTTCTGTCGCGATTGTCCAACGTGCGCGACATTCGGTACAATTTGTCCAGAATATTTATACCTAACCGGTCTCCATCGATTTAATATCCATCGAATCAAAAATATGCGATAAACAATTTTAGCAAGCATGTCCATTTCGGAGAAAATTCGCTTCAAATACGAAAGCTACATTAAGTTGACCACGAGACTGAAGCTTCGGACATAATTATTTTCGAAAGTACAGGCTGTGCACAAAAACTTGTTCTTAGGTTTTTCCTACAGGTTTGTTCAGAGAATCGAATTGGACCTCGTTCAACCACCTTCTACGTTTAATTCCGGTCAGGATCGATCAAAAATGGGGGAAAAGTCTTGATTAACACACAGCTTAATATCAGCTCAACATCGCAACTTTCAATCGCAGTTATCTTCAAAACCATACCACGCACAATAAAATCTCTCTCTGCAAGAGGGAAAATGCCTGAGGAGGATTAATATAATATTTATTCTACGTCAGATATGTCCGCTTTTATATGTCCGACAAACGTCCAATTAACGTCCGCGCGGGACGTCCTATGTACGTACTGGGATGTAACTGGGACCTCTGTCGGACATACCTGGGACATAAATCGGACATTTCTCGGACATATCGTACGTCCCTGGGACGTACATATGTCCGGTACGGACGTACATTGGACGTTCATTGGACGTCCGAGTGCTATCTGGGAAAGAACTCTCAAAAATTTGAAATTAGTACAGTACTGATGCCACGCGCGAATACGCATGCGCGAAAAGCTGACATTTCTGGCATCACTGCGGACAATTCGCGCCCGCTGATCGCGTGATTCGTGTGGGGCCAACGGACACTCACGCACACACATACATACATCCTCGCCTCTATCCTACATCTCTACATTTTCGAACAACCAGTTTTGTCCACAGAATCAAACGCCAACTCTATCAACCCTGTCGCACTCCTCCCCCGCTTCAATATCAAAGAAAAAAGGCGAAAAAATCTGGGAACCTAGTATGAAAAAATCGGCTCAAAAATGGGAAGCGAAATTCGTCCCGCCAGGATCCGGCGTCGAGTTTCCCCAGCGTGTAACCTGTCCGAGGTTGATTGTCATCTCGTCAACCGTTTCGCAACTCGATTACCTGAGAAACGCGGGAGGAAAAACCATTTCTGGGTTTCAACGATCGCATGAAACATGCAGACGGTAGCGAGGGAGAGAGAGCCAATCAATCTTTGTAGTCGAGGGTGAATTTTCGGCAGCGTGTATCTCGATCGAGAATAGCTTTCGAGGCCGGGTAGATACAGCGTATATTCCGGTGGGGGGGGGGGGTTGAATATTCACGCGTTCGTTCCCTCGACGCCGATACGCTCGATGTGCTTCCTCCTCGGCCGGAACTTCCGGGCCTGTGTCTCTCCGCCGCGAAATAAAAAGCGGCTATCTTCCTGTTTTCCTGTTTAGAGTATCGACCGAGCGTTGGACAAGCCGGCAGCCCGAGCAGAGCACTCGGGATATTTACCGGGAGCCGTTTTTCCACCAGGATCCAACGACGAGATGGTTCGCGCCTCTCACTCTGACACTCTAACACCGATGCATCGATTTTTATGCGCCGACGACTCGCCTGTTCTGTGCGCTATGCTTCCGCTAACATCGCCGTGCGCGAATCTCTCCTCGGACCAGCGGAATCATTCCTTAATCAGTGAACTGTTTCTGACGAGTATACTCGTCATGAAAAAAGGTGCAAAATTTTGTGCTATGACGAGTATACGCGTCATGACAAAAAGTGCAAAATTTTGTGCTATGACGAGTATACGCGTCATGAAAAAAAGCGGAAAATTTTGTGCTATGACGAGTATATTCGTCATGAGTAATAAGTAGTGACAATTTGCAGTTTAAATTGCAGTTTTAGTGTACGTAGAAAGTGATTTTTAATTAATTTGCTCTTTGAATACTATTTTTTTGATAGATATTTGGTCCCCTCAGGGTTTCAAACCCATTTTACCACTCTCCCCCCTTCTCCCACTCTCTCTATCGCCTAATTTTTAACCTATTTCAGCCTACTTTTCAGCGAGACCTACTGTTTATTAAGGTGCGTTCCGAACCACCTTGCTCTTTTACCAGTTAACTGTTTTTGACGAGTATACTCGTCATGAAAAAAGTGCAAAATCTTGTGCTATGACAAGTATACTCGTCATGAAAAAAAAGTGCTAAATTTTGTGTTATGACGAGTATATTCGTGATGAGTAATAAGTAGTGACAATTTGCAGTTTAAATTGCAGTTTTAGTGTACGTAGAAAGTGATGATTAATTAATTTGCTTTTTAAATACTATTCTTTTATATAGAAATTTGGTTCCCTCAGGGTTTCAAATCCATTTTGCCACTCTCCAACCCCCCCCCCTTCTTCCACTCTCTCTATCGCCTAATTTTTAACCTATTTCAGCCTACTTTTCAGCGGGACCTACTGTTTATTAAGGTGCGTTCCGAATCACCTTGCTCTTTTACCAATTAACTTTTTTTGACGAGTATACTCGTCATGAAAAAGAGGAGCAAAATTTTGTGCTATGACGAGTATATTCGTCATGAGTAAGAAGTAGTGACAATTTGCAGTTGAACTAGCAGTTTTAGTGAAAACTAAAATATATTCGTGAATACTTCAAGATGTTTGAAATATTTTGAGGCCTGTCAGAATAAAAGTAACAAATAAAAGTTTATAAATAATTAATATAAAGAAACCGCATGTAGTATGAATTATTTTTCGTAAATGTATCGTTGTCTTTTATTAGTCATCGCAGAATCAATTACGAAGTCCGGAATGTGAGTGAGTGAGATTGTTTGAGGTTAGGGCTCACGCAGTGATGGTATATATATATATATATATATATATATATATATATATATATATATATATATATATATGGTCTCGGTTTTTTCGCGCATGCGCGACTAAATGCAGGAACGTATCGTACGTCTTATGTTTGTAGGGAAAGTAGGGGAGAACTGTTATTGGCGGGAAACCGGACAGAAGAGTACAAGACGAGACGACCGTACTTCGAAATTTTGGTAAGTTAATGTTAATATATACGATTTCATAATGGCAACTAGTATTGGAGAAGGACCTACTTGTCAATTCATATTTCAAAATCGAAAAAAAATTTGGAAATCTATGCGGGGTGACCAAGGTACCCCACTTTAGCCCAACTTTGTACTTTACTGACGCTAAAATCGTCGCACATGCGTGAGAAAACTGAGATCATATACCATCACTGGTTCAACGTAGAGAGGTATATGCACGATGCATGGCGAGCACGTGTGAGAGCTAAATAATGTTTCATATCTAGTTATAAGTGTTATTATTATTAATGTATATTAATAAAATATATGTTTCCTATCGTTTATTCACCACAGATTCTACGCTCAGAAACACGTCGAAATCGTCCCACACAATTTTTGAATTGCGGCTCTCGGTATCCTAATAAATTGCATCCAATGATTACCAGAAGCGCGACGCAATGCACGCACAGTCGATGCGTTTCAACTCGATTTTCTCGGATAAGGAAACGTCGTAGGAAAAATCTCGTTGTACATTTTCGGTGTGTTTTTTTTCCGCGGAGATTCGGATGAGACTTGTTTGATTTATCACGGGGCCCTTCACCGGGGAGAAATTGCCAATTTAGCAGAGATGTCGGCCGGTGACGTCGGCCCGTTGGTCGGCTCGTTCGTTTATTTTCCTCCGGAGAATTTCCCGGCGATTTTCCAGCAGGCCTGCGTGCCGTCCAGCTGTTCTTTTCCACGGTGAGAAGGAAGCCCCTGCGAAAAGCAATCCCCAGGACTAGTGCCTTCGGAAACGTTCGATCTTCCATCGCGTATGTAGGACGTGCGCACATTAGCAGTTTCCTGGGCAATCACGGGCCGGAAGTTGCCCACAAAATTATCGGTCCGAAAACCGGATACACGGAGGACAGTCTGTCGAATGGCCTCAGAGGCCATCGGGCAACTTTCCGCTGTCTCCAAGACGAAAATCTCCATGCAAGTTTAAGATCAATTGTTGTTGCACATCGATTCACCGGTCTCACATTATTTTTATGACATTACCGAGACACCCACATCGGACATTGTGCAATAAACTTCCTCAAGTTCAACCATCAAAATCAAGTTCTCGAAAACGCGAAAATTCTAATTTAGTTTTGGAATTTTCCTGAGACCAGTCACTTTTACTGCTCGATGCGTTTAGTTCTAAAAACGTGCTGCGTTGTTGAAACTTCGTTGAATCGATTTTTTATCCGTGACCTTAAAAGCTTCGTCTTTTGTGAACATTTAAAAAAAAATTTGTTAGGATAGTCAATTCATTGTAGAAGTTACAGGTATTAATACCGGTACTAGGAATTTTCAATAAGGTACAAAAACACAGTTGTTTAATAGAAAAGAAAACTGATTTATCAACTACATATTTTTGAAATGTGATTGTAAAGATCTATTTTTTGTATTATTTTTGTATTATTGTTCGTGGAAATTTTTTTATTTATAGCTAATTGTAATTTCTTCTCGAGAGACCATTCTTTATCGATATTAACATCAACATCATCTTCAACGAATTCTTCTGGATAGGTTTGTGTTTGCTTTTCATAAATGTTTTTGTGAAAATTGACGACGAACTTAATTAAATTTGACCTTGTTAGCTTCTTTTCTTCCTTTTAGTTTTCTTTTTTAAAGTCGTTATAATTATGTAAATAGCTTAAAATATTTTCTAGTTCACTATGCCTTTTCTGCATACAAATTTTCAATGGACTGTATAATTCCTCAGACAGTGGCGTGTCCTGATCTTTAAGTGATTGCAACATAAAATTTATTGTTGCATTCGCTGTTAATAAGTTGGAATCCTTCCGACCTAATGTTTCCACAACCAGCTGAATTTTGATATTAAATCGAATACACTATCGGAAAAATTAATATGTAAATTTCAAATAAGAGTAGATGCTCCAAAAAAATATTTATTATTTATAGCTAATACCGAAAATACCAGTAATTTATCTTAGCAAATACCGGTTTCACGAAATTGCAAAATAGCACGAGATACCGGTATTCGGTATACCAGTGTACCGGTATTGCAATCCCTAATTGCATTATAATTTATTAAATGATAATTGTGCAATTTTATATAAATGCGAGTGTTTATTGTAACGTGTAAATGTCTGTTTTACAACTCTATTGAATTTAAACAATCAAAGTTTACGAATTGCTTATTCCAACATACTTTATTTCTAAACAGTTCATCAAAAATATAAAATATTGTCAACTTCCGCGCATCTTCGTCTCATAACTTCTACGATTTTTAATATTTCGGAAATGTTTTTACCGCGAATTGCTTATGAATGTGCGCACAATTAATTATGAAAAACATTGTTAGATCGATTAAACCGTACCAGAGAAATCAACGATGAAAGCAACAATTGATATCAGCAATGCAATAGTCTCGCAGCGTCTTTAAATTGGCTATAACGCGAACGACATTGTACAAACGCGGGTTTTTATCCGCCAACTTACGGAACACGGATCCGCGAGTTGAAATTAGTTTGCTCTGTTAACAATTTCATCGGGATAACAGAAAAGTTCGCGGAACGTTGGATAAACGTGAAAGCGGCGAACGGTTAAAACGTCCGTCGGTGTAATTTTCATTTTTCATCGGCGAAGAATTTCACTGCCGCGGCGAATTGTACGTCTGATTTTAGTTGATACCGATGTTCGAAGGGCTCCGTGAATAATTAACGACACTGATAACGATTCTGTAATAAATAGACCGCCAGTCTCCATGGAAATTCGTATTTTCGTATGGTAATTTCCGCTCGTAGCTGGTAGCCATCTTGGATTGTCACGGTAATTTTACAAATCGAATACGAAAGGGCGACTTTGTTGCAAATTTATAGATTGTTTCGAACAACAACGCTTCAGCTCCAGATTGTTATTTATTTATGCACTATAAAAGATCTACAGACTCCACGATATTTATAAAACTGTAAACTTTATGCCGCATAACCTGTACAAATTGAAAAATCAATGGTACACATTTCAAAGAGTGCGATTTCATAGTTTTTATGGTCTATGAAAACCATTTTGCAAAATTTCTCGAGTGCACGTGCACTGTTACGAGCAACAATGAGACCTGGAATCGACAAAAGGTTAATCTACATACGGAAGCAAATGAAAAACGTAGAATAAAATTTTTTCGCAACATCGTTTTCCAGGAAATCCAGTTTGAAAATGGGTTACGTTCAAACTCGATGTTTTTCCGAGAAAGAGAACCTACAGCAGAAAAAAAGATGAATTTTATTTTTGCATGAAAACTCGCCCTTTGCGATCGCACCACATGTGCTTGGCTAGAAGTCAGACGAGTGCACGTGTACTCGACAAACGAGCGAAGAAGGAGAAATAAAATTTAATTCGACCGTTTTTGTCTTATTTTTGTGTTCTGTTTTTATCAATGATCGATGCTGGAGAGAGGGAATTTTGATCGCTCGATTGCCGGGTAACAACTGCGTGCAATAAAAATTTGCTGGTTTTTGAGTTGTCGATGAAAAAATGGTTCTTGCTCATGGTTCTCATCGATGAAGTCCAATAATTCGACTGGACAACTTTAATAGTGATATAATATAGATTTAGATGTTAGTTTATAGTGATATAATATAATATACTGCAGACTTTATGTATTTATATAAAAGCAGTTAAACAAGATGATAATATATCATTTGCAACTCACTAAAATTCTAATCGAAAGAAATTAATGTCTATGTAGCTCCTCTACACTGGAATTAATGATATAATATAGAGTTAGATGTTAGATATGTAGTTATTATAAATAATATATGTAGATATGAATTTCATAGTGATATAATATACTGCAGATTTTATGCATTTATATAAAAGCAGTTAAACAAGATGATAATATATCATTTGCAACTCACTAAAATTCTAATTAAAAGAAATTAATGTCTATGTAGCTCCTCTACACTGGAATTAATGATATAATATAGATTTAGATGTTAGATATGTGGTTATTATAAATAATATATGTAGATATGAATTTCGTAGAGATATTTGACACGTGTCCTTTAGTGTTTCGAGAGGGGAGTCAAATGGTACTACTAGTTTTCTAATTCGTGGGCTTTTTCAAGGTTATTTCAAGGTCATTTTGTCTTTTTTATCATAAACCCATATTTTTTATTTCGGAATCATATTCTATGTAAAAAAATGCGCAACTTTCGTTTGAAACATTTTTTTGTAAGTTTGTAAGAACTTTATTATGTGTTCACGAGTCTTTTATTAAATGAATTACTAAGTGTCTCGAAGTTGAGGGTAAAAATTCCAAACATTTATAATGTTAATCTTTTTATATAAATATCTTAAGAAATATTGAACTTACAAAAAGATGTTTCAAATAAAAGTTGTGCATTTTTCTTACGTAGAATATGATTCCGAAATAAAAAATATGGGTTTATGATAAAAAAGACAAAATGACCTTGCAATAACCTTGGAAACGATCACGCATTAGAAAACTAGTAGTGCCATTTGACTCCCCACTCGAAACACTAAAGGACACGTGTTAGTTTGTTTGTTTTAAATCTCATTTCTACGAGATTTTTTACAATCTCAACTTAAATGGGACACCCTGTATAAAAGCAGTTAAATATGCTATTATATCATTTGCAACTCACTAAAATTCTAAACAAAAGAAATTAATGTCTACGTAGCTCCCATACACTGGAACTAACTGATACAACTTTTATTTTGCATAAAAATATATTTGGTTCTTGCAAATGATTTTTATGACATTTATAACAAAAATGTAGTGGTCTAATATAAAACTAGAGACATCAGAAGATTTGAATGATATTTTTATTTTCGACTTGTTAAGATTATTAAAACAGGAACTGCATATTTAAATTTTGTTTCGGACAATGTTTTTTTTCTATAAAAATCTGCTGTCTAATTACTAGGTATTTATCGATCGAAGCAAGATCGTAATGTTCTGCTGGTCATTTTTCGAACGATTGGTCATCCAGAGTTTAAGAACATCCGGTTTTCGATGAGACAGAAAATTTGCTTGGGACTTCGCGGTCGGTAACCGTGAATTTGCGCAAACTTTCGCAGTCTGGTCGCGAAACAATGTTCGGAGAGCGATGAAATCCGGTTATATAGAGGGCTAACGAGAAAGTCAATATTTACTTCAAGTAGTAACGGTCGGCAATGGTCGGACAAGGATTTTCGAAGTCGATTTCCTCGGAAATTCCACTTGATTCCACGGCCACGCCCCGGTAGCAACCGCTACATCGATCTCTCGCTGATAATCCGAGGATATTACTGTAGCAATCATGTGCTTTTCAACGGCGCTATACCTACTACGGCGAAACGCGCTTTCGCGGTTCTCCGAGGGATCCTTCAACGGATCGGCCGAAGGTTCTAACCGGCGATCCAAAGAATTATTCGATATATCCAGGATAGACGATAAAAAAACTGAATTTAGTGGATACCACCTTTTTGACCTTGAAATGACCTTGAGCAAGAATAATCATGTTGGAGCGGATAAAAAGTGGAAGTTTAAAACTTACGTGTTTCAGCAAAAATTACGCGTTGTTTACAGCGGGTTGACCTTTACATATCATAATAAATGTTCGAAATGTTGATCGTCCTCATTTATGCAATATTGCAATCTTGCATTAAATGATCTGTAGGCATTGTCGATTCCCTGAGACGTAATTGAACGTCGAACGAATTTATACAAGGAACTCTTACTGGTATAAAGTATGCTGCATTTTTACGCCAGGATTTCTCGTGCCTTTTAGAAGAAATTACGTTATTCGATCGGGAGCGCATGTGGTTTCAACATGATGGTTGTCCAGGGCATAATTCTAAAGTTGCTAGAACGGTGCTAAATACGAAATATCCTGGACGCTGGATTAGGCGATGAGGAACAATTCCATGGCCAGCCCGTTCTCCGGATCTGACACCATTGGACTTTTATCTATGGGGCAAGATCAAATGTATTGTGTACAAAGATAAACCCACAACGCCAGAGGATATGCGGCAAAGGATTACTGCAGCATGTGCTTCAATTACGTCTCAGGAAATCGACAATACCTACAGATCATGTAATGCAAGATTGCAATATTGCATAAATGAGGATGGTCAGCATTTCGAACATTTATTATGATACGTAAAGGTTAACCCGCCGTAAACAACGCGTAATCTTTGCTGAAACACGGAAGTTTTAAACTTCCACATTTTATCCGCTCCAACATGATTATTCTTGCTCAAGGTCATTTCAAGGTCAAAAAGGTGGTATCCACTAAATTCAGTTTTTTTATTGTCTATCATGCTATCGTAAAAAAAATATACTATTCCATTTAAAAAAACATCGGTGACCTTGTAATTTCATTAAAAAAAAACACGACATAAAAAATTGTTTTCTTTACCATTATATTTGCCCCCTGCAATAGTGTCACTTTGTCCTCTGCAGTTTTCTGATAGGACTGTAAATACCACAGATATTTAGGTGTTCCCATTTATGTGGGACACCATGTAGAATGATTTGTTGAAATGAGGAATACCTTGCTTGGATCATCTCTAAAGTGTCAGATTATTTTTGAGGGGGTGTGTTTGCGACAGGGGTATATTTTAAGGTAAGTGCAACGAAGGTTCGAGTGTATCCGTCGCGAGAGAATTAGGCGATGCCTTACAGCCGATAGTTCCTTTTTATTCGGTTACAGGGGCAGGATTTGGTGCTCGGGGGTTGGAAACTTGAAGAGCACCCTAATGGAAGCGCCGAGGGGGTACAAAATGTACATTATATACTTCTGAATAAACGAAACTATATTTTTATACTGTCAAATTGGCTATTATCTTCATTCTATATTAAAAAATAGAAGTTGTGCTAAAGACCGGTCATTTGACCGGTCGCGGTAGGAATAGGTATACGTGAAGTATCGGTAAGAATAGTGTTAAATATACAACTGTAAAGATATTAGAAAAATCGAACAACGTTCCTACGTTATTTTCGACTCATTGAAATTATTAAAATAGAACATGTATTTTCATTTAATCTTCACTTCTTACAACTGTATTGGACAATTTTTATTTCGCACAAAGATCCGCAGTCTCGTTGTAAGACTGTCGAAAGTGTAAAATGATCTTCACGATATAGAATGATGTTGTTGAAATGAGGAATACCTTGCTTGGATCATCTCTAGAGTGTCAGATTATTTTTGAGGTGGTATGTTTGCGACAGGGGTTATATTTTAAGGTAAGTGCAACGAAGGTTCGAGTGTATCCGTCGCGAGAGAATTAGGCGTTGCCTTACAGCCGATAGTTCCTTTTTATTCGGTTACAGGGGCAGGATTTGGTGCTCGGGGGTTGGAAACTTGAAGAGCACCCTAATGGAAGCGCCGAGGGGGTGCAAAATGTACATTATATACTTCTGAATAAACGAAACTATATTTTTATACTGTCAAATTGGCTATTATCTTCATTCTATATTAAAAAATAGTAGTTGTGCTAAAGACCGGTCATTTGACCGGTCGCGGTAGGAATAGGTATACGCGAAGTGTCAGTAGGAATAGTGTTAAGGAGGGTTAATTTAATTTTGTTAGACTTTCTACAGGAAAACGCGGTTCAGCTTAAATTCGTCAAGAGGGTCGGTTGCGAACCGCGGTGATTTTCTCTCGGCGAATGTTTCTCGGTGAAAGGTGGTTGAAAAAGCATTCTCGAGGTCAATAACTGATCGATTCGCTCGATTTTTCGGCTCGGACGATCTCCGGCGGGCCCTGGGAAAACTTCGAACAACGTTTCGCGAGGAAAACGCCGGCTGAGAACGGTTTTGTTCGGAAGCTCCACTTTCGGAGATTCAAGGAGAACACCTGTTAACTTGCTCGAGTGGCTCGCCATCGGTTTTTATTTCCCCGGGCATTCATTCGGCCGCAATCCTTCTCGCCAACGCTCGCTCGCTCGCCCCGATAGTGATTTCGTTCGTTCATCTTGCAACGAGCGGAAACCAACGCCGGAAATCGCCGATCCATCTCGAGCGGAAATCCAAACAGCCATTGTGTCGCCCCGCCGAGAGGAATTTGTAAAACCCACGAGCGCGCACCGGTGAAGAGTAAACTCGCATAAACTTCGCTGTTCCGACCGCGATGCTCCGCTTTCCGCCGATTTGATCCTGCATTAAAACCCGCTGTCAACGTTCGCGATCCTCGATTTTTGCCAACGAAATTGGAACGGTGGCTCGACGAGATATTTTTTGAAGGACCGTGCTTGGACTTGGCACGGCCATTTTTGAAAACACGATTCACTGTTTAACGCTAAACCTACCACGGTCAAATGACCGGTTTTTTATTTCACATTTATTGAAATTATAGAAACGCTTTCATAGGACACGACTAGATTGACTTCTTTATTTAAGCACATATTGTGATGGAAGCGGTACAAAGTTTAAATAAATTAAATCTTCTAACTTCTGTAGAGAGTTTTACTTTTGTATGTTTTGTGCTTGGTAGGTTTAGTGTTAATCAATATGCACATTGTTTTATCGTCCCTTTCCTTCCACTTCGGACAATCTTAGTGCTTTATAATAATATGATTTATTAAATTTGAGTATAATGTTGCTTGGTTTACAGTCTGCGAGGTACTGTCCGCATTTTGTTTGTTCCGACATGCCTTGGATGCCCTGGCAGCCACCATAAAACATAAACTATTACACAATGGATTTATTCATGAACAAAATTTTACGATGTTTTGATGGATGCTTCAATTTACAGCAATTTTTTGAACATTTTATACTTTAATACGATGTCTGCAGTTTCACGATCTTTTTGATGTTTTCTGATTTTGTACAGTCAGGATTTTTAATTTAAAAATCCGAATTAATTGAGATATGTGTATCTGGTTATTTGACATCTGTCCATTATTTTTTTTTCAGAATTTTCGTATGTGACTGGATAGGGTAGATAGGCAAAAAATTAATTTTTTCCATTTTACCCTGTAACTACCATTCTGGTCGAGATATGGGGTTAAAATTTTGTACATATTTTCTTCCGATGTTGTATCGAATGAAATTTTCAATACAATAGATGCAATAGATGGATGGACACGGATATTTATTCGATTATTTTCCATAAATGATTTTTTATAATTCCAATAATTGTGAAATACGAAAAAGGTGATTTGACCGTGATAGGTTTATTGTTCACATGCATTTTGGAGTTACTTAGATTTTTCTTAAAAATCAATTTTCATGCAAGAAATAGGGACTAAATAGAAGGTTGTTTTGTTTCTTCGAACGTTCCAACCTTTCGCTCGACCATTTTCGAAAAATGAAGGGTTACTGAGTGTCGCGCAAATGTTCATGATTCGTGAAAAGGACTTTAGAAAAGGCTGGAAAATCCTGGTGAATATTATTAATGATGGATCGATGGGAAAAGCGTTTGAATAGCGCGCGCAAAGGGGTGACGTTTCGAAAGGGAAGATTTCGAGGGGATGGAAAATCCTCGGTCCCTTTGAAGGGCGAACCAATAGTGTCGAGTCATTCCTCGATGGGGATCACACAGGTGTTCGATAGCAGTCCGGTTAACGAGTCATCGTTAAGAACTCTCCGGCGCTCACCAGTTATAAACGAGCAAAAACTACCCTCGGTAATGGACACGGAAAACATAATCATTTATAACACTTTAGAGAAAAAGTTCCACTAACAAGGAACCGCACACGACCTGCGCGATTTTTGTGAAGCTTGTGGGGATGGTTGTTGAAAAAGCAACACGAGCTTCTATCAATTCGCGTGTGAACTAGTCCATCTGTATTCTCGGAGAATGATTTTTCCCATAAAGGGGTCAATATTTAGTAAGAAGTTTTTAATGTGTCGGTTCTAAAGAATTGCTTTCTCTTTTATTATTTTTGTGCCCAGACTTTTAATTTGGAAGTTCGTAATGCAAAAAGAAATTTCTTTACAGCGCATCCTAGTTGCCAAAACATTAACGAAGCGTTAAAACCAACCCCCATTTTCAAGCGTTGTTTGGACTCCAACACTTTCCCAACATGGACGGTTGCCGATAAAAAAGGTACGTGAAAAATATTTTCGCGAGAACCATCTGTCAGTGTAAATTTCATTGAAATCGACACGTAACGCTTGTATATTTTGTTTTGCAAGATGAATTTGCTATCTCCCAACCATTAGCACACTACCTAATCATATAAATTTTGTTAAGCAGTAACGACCTCTTTTTAGAGATTAACAATATTTCTGCACAGGTTGTAGGGTACTATTAGCACCCTACCCAACAATAAAAAATTTTTAGGTACTGCAGACCACTTTTGAATTGCTGACAATTTTTTTGCGCAAGTTGTAGAGTTCCCTTAGTAACCTCCCCAACAATAAAAAATGTTTAGGCACTGCAGACCACTTTTGAATGACTAACAATTTTTTTACGCAAGTTGTAGAGTTCCCTTAGTAACCTCCCCAACAATAAAAAATGTTTAGGCACTGCAGACCACTTTTGAATGGCTGACAATTTTTTTGCGCAAGTTGTAGAGTTCCCTTAGTAACCTCCCCAACAATAAAACATTGCTAGGTACTGCAGACCACTTTTGAATGGCTAACAATTTTTTTACGCAAGTTGTAGAGTTCCCTTAGTTACTCTCCACAATAATAAAATATTGTTAGGTACTGCAGACCACTTTTGAATGGCTAACATTTTTTTTGCACAAGTTGTAGAGTTCCCTTAGTACACTTCCCCAACAATAAAAAATTTGTGCGTACTGCAGACCACTTTTGAATGGCTGATAATTTTTTTGCGCAAGTTGTAGGGTTCCCTTAGTACCCTCCCCAACAATAAAAAATTGTTTGGTACTGCAGACCACTTTTAAATGGCTAACAATTTTTTTGCGCAAATAGTAGGATTCCCTTAGTACACCTGTCCAACAATAAAAAATGTTTAGGCACTGCAGACCACTTTTGAATGGCTGACAATTTTTTTGCGCAAGTTGTAGAGTTCCCTTAGTAACCTCCCCAACAATAAAACATTGCTAGGTACTGCAGACCACTTTTGAATGGCTAACAATTTTTTTACGCAAGTTGTAGAGTTCCCTTAGTTACTCTCCACAATAATAAAATATTGTTAGGTACTGCAGACCACTTTTGAATGGCTAACATTTTTTTTGCACAAGTTGTAGAGTTCCCTTAGTACACTTCCCCAACAATAAAAAATTTGTGTACTGCAGACCACTTTTGAATGGCTGATAATTTTTTTGCGCAAGTTGTAGGGTTCCCTTAGTACCCTCCCCAACAATAAAAAATTGTTTGGTACTGCAGACCACTTTTAAATGGCTAACAATTTTTTTGCGCAAATAGTAGGATTCCCTTAGTACACCTGTCCAACAATAAAAAATTGTTAGGTACTGCAGACCACTTTTGAATGGCTAACAATTTTTTTACGCAAGTTGTAGAGTTCCCTTAGTTACTCACCACAACAATAAAAAATGTTTAGCTACTGCAGACCACTTTTGAATGGCTAACAATTTTTTACGCAAGTTGTAGAGTTCCCTTAGTAACCGCCACAACAATAAAAAATTTGTAGGTACTGTAGACCACTTTTGAATGGTTAACAATTTTTTACGCAAGTTGTAGGGTTCCCTTAGTACCCTCCCCAACAATAAAAATGTTGCGCAGCTACTACGAACTGTTCGAGGGCGATCTTTAGCAAAATGCTGCACAGTTAGGCGCCTCGCAACCGATTCCAAGTACAAACTTCCGGGCGTTCCACCTACCGGTGGTTGATTAAAGGGTATTACTTACTCGGCAGTGGTACAACCTCGACAAGTCGGCCCGTTTTCTTTGAACTGACCGAGAACCGGCTGTTCCTCTGTTTCTCCGCCACGTTTCTCCGACCTCTGCCCTTTCTGGCCCTCTCCCTTCACCTTTTCTCCCTTCAAGTTACCAGCGGATTCAACTTTCCACGATACGGTCCAGCACCTTCCTTCAGCTCCCGCTGTTCTATCTCTTGCTTTTCGACTCACTCCTTCTCCGATATCGCGTTCCTACCGTTCACTCTATCTTTCTCTCTACTATTTGCTCACTCTACTTCATTAACTCTTTCTCACAGTTCAATCTCTGTCTTTCTCTCTGTTTCACCGATCGCTCTCCATCTTTTTCCGTCTTTCTCTATTTTTAACTAATTCACTTTCTATCTTTTTCTGTCTTTCTACATTTTTCACTGATTCGCTCTCTATGTTTCTCTGTCTTTCTCTCCTTTCCACTGGTTCACTGTCTATCTTCCTCTCTTTTTCCACTTCACACTGGTCTAAAAACCCACATTTCGCGGCGTACATTCGAAATTTTTGTCAGAACTTTCTGAAAGTTGGTAATTCAGAGTTCTCGAGGTCGCTCGCGAACGAATCCGACGCTAAAAATTCAAAATTCGAGACTTCAGGTGTGTAACATGATGATCTCTGAAGCGTTATTTTGTTGGTCTGGGTTAGGTAATTAATTAAAACATTATTAAAACATAATTAAAAACAGAACATCGATGTTTTTTTTTAAACATTTTCGTACAACTGTACCGTTTTCATATTTAATATCATGTTTTAAGTGAAGCATAATATTTCGAAACAGAATATATAAATCATGTTAAAAATCTGCTTGCCATAATTATGTAGAATGTTTCGAATAGTTATAACGCACTCTATACACTTTAATATAAATAATATACTATCGAAAGTATGAAACTGAATTGTACAAATCGTGGAACATTATATAAATAAATAACACACATACAGTTAACCGAATATAAACTATCGTAATATAGAATGTGAAACATTATAGATAATTCTCAAGTACTGAATACGTTTCGCTTCGATCGCTTGATGAAAGACTAATGCGATGAAGTGCGAGAAACGCAGTGAGGAAATCTACTTTGATCTAGAGTTTACAAGAAATAATACTAATAAGAGATAAGATTCACTCAATGAAAACATCGCAGTTCTGTGATGAGTGCACTGGTTCACGTCTTCCTCTCTTTCCCACCGTTCACTTTCCGTCTCTCTCCGCCTTCCCTCTTTTCCACTATATCTCTCTCCGTTTCTCCGTTTCTCCGCCTCGCTCTCTCTCTCTCCCTCTCTCTGTTTGCCACTGGTTCCCTCTCCGTTTCCCTCCCTAGCACCACCCTCGTTTTCGCTTTTAGCCAAGCCTGCACCCGTCGACCACCCCCGCCCGTCGAACCACCCCCGACGACCTCTTGAAAACTCGCTACACGCGCAACACTTTACCAAATGAGTTCTAATTCATGCCATGTTCCTTGCCTCGGCCCCCGCTCCTCCCCCGAGTAGTCGACCCTCCGCCACCCCTCTGTTACCCTCTGCTACCCTCTGCTACCCTCTGCTACCCTCTGCTACCCTGTGCTACCCCCGGCGGCTCGACTCGAAAGCCACCCTCCACTCGACTTCCCGTTTCTTCCAGCACACCTAGAAGGCGCCGCTGTTGTTCATTTAGCGGCCGAACACCGACCGAGCAGGTCGCGTACCGTGCGACTTTACTCCTCGGCACACTGGGATGATACATCCGCGCGTCAGCTGATCGCAATCTTATCCCTATGAACCTCCCGAACAGCTACTTAACATCCGATTTCGACAATTTTTGAATAGCCCACAGAAATCGATATTTCGAACAACTTTTTCTTTTCTAGCATCCGTGGTAGTCCCGTTTCGTTTCCGGAATATTCACAGACAAACTATCGGTACCGCTACAGTGAATTCTGTCCATATTCAGAGTCATGAGCTATTTAACCCTTCAACGCCGCTCAGAGAATCAGAATCGTCAAAAACGTGGACAGAAGACAATTTTTCAACTTTGTTATAAAGGAAGGAAATTTTTGCCAATAGCTTCTTGAATGTACAGATTAAGTTTTAGCATAAACATAACTAATCATTATAATAAATTAAATATTATAATAAGTTTTTTAAAACTCCAAAAAATCGAACTTTTTGATTTATCCTATATTGATACACTTGATACTCATAAACAATCAAGAAAATTCTTATATTTTTGAGTTACACATCTGCCATATTGAATCCGCCATTTTGTTTTTCGTAATTTACCTAACCCAGACATTTTTGATTTATCTTATATTGTGTTTGAGTATACACTTGTTACTCACAAACAATCAAGAAAATTCTTATGTTTTTGAATTGCACATCTGCCATATTGAATCCGCCATTTTGTTTTACGTAATTTACCTAACCCAGACCTTTTTGATTTATCCTATATTGTGTTCGAATATATACACATGTTACTCACAAACAATCAAGAAAATTCTTGAATTTTCGAGTTACACATCTGCCATATTGAATCCGCCATTTTGTTTTTCGTAATTTACCTAACCCAGACCTTTTTGATTTATCCTATATTGTGTTCGAATATATACACATGTTACTCACAAACAATCAAGAAAATTCTTATATTTTTGAGTTACACATCTGCCATATTGAATCCGCCATTTTGTTTTTCGTAATTTGTACATCATATTCATTCTAATATAGCAGATTCGATTAAAAAAGCCGCGTAAAATTTCGCGGTTAACATAACCTACAAGAAAGCTGAATTTAGCAAGGTAGCAAATTTTTTTAGTAAAAATCATGAGATTGCATATATTTTTCAGATACAGTTTGGTCATTTAACACTAGGTTTACGGGACCTGTAATGTGGTTGTAATAAGTGCTTCGCCATTTAGCTGAGTCTTCTGAACAAACTACCCTATAATGTCCTCTAGTATCTTCTGCTTTGGCACGCGGCACGTGCTGAAGGGAGAGTCGGAGTGGCCGTGGTGGGGACTGCCTTGTCGAGCGGACGAAGGAGAAAAGTATTGTCCGCGCAACGAGAGTTGGCACAAAATCTCGTGAGTGGGGTGCAGGGGGGACGGTGAGTCCCCACTCTTGACGCAAGGCTGCGTATCCCACCACTGATCAGTGGATCCCACTCTTACGCTTACGTTTTGGCGGGAACGGTCGACATTGGCGCTCAGCGTCACCACCATCTTACTTCATGGTCACCACATCTCTCTGTTACAGTCACACTCAATACGCTCGTTTGCCGTCTTCGTCAA
Organism: Sphecodes monilicornis; assembly: GCA_913789915.3. Taxonomy (NCBI): domain Eukaryota; kingdom Metazoa; phylum Arthropoda; class Insecta; order Hymenoptera; family Halictidae; genus Sphecodes; species Sphecodes monilicornis. The sequence goes on along the minus strand of OU565293.1, from coordinate 22,058,613 downwards.
GCGATTCGGCCAATCGCGGAAGACGTGTAGCGCGTAGTGGGAGCATCACGTGGTACCCACAAGTTTCTCTGTGCCAACTCTCGTTGCGCGGGCTATAGCAACATGTGTTTTTAGAGCCAGCATGGCCCATGTCTGTTCTAGATGATCCTCTCCCTTATCTTAACCCTTAGCACTCCAGTAATGACTCTGAGGCACCACTAAAAATTACTATACCATTATTCAAAATATTGTTTACATTATTAAATTGATATTCAATAAATTCGTTACCAAACATTTAAGTATTCTATGAAGTATTATATCAGTTCCATTTCTTCAAAATGATAAAAATCATATAGAATGGAAATATTCTTGATTGAAAAAAGAAGTTTGGTTATGGAATTAAAATACTTCGGAGCGCAAAGGGTTAACACTAGACTTCGGACCTTCGCGCGAAACAAAAATTAACTACTTCAATTGCAACGAACCGGAGTAACATTGAATGAACCGTTTCAATATCAAACAACGTTGTATCTTCGTTGGCCTCATTTGCGAAAAATTAGTACAGTTAAGTTAATGAGTACAGTGTGCTGGTACAGCGAACGTGTGAAATTCTTCTAACATTCTTACCGCTTTGTGTTCTACTCGTTTCTGTCATGAATGCATTTTGCGGTACTTACCACTACACTATATGCAAAATAAAAATTGTTCTCATCCATTTGCAAGAAACAGTAACCACACAGACCTTCCTTTTCTTCACTAACAATCTCAATAAGTTTTTGACAATACATCAACGTCCTCAAACCTTTGCGGACGCGTGTCCGCTGACAGTTGCCTAAACAATTTTACCGTTCTGCGACTGTGAATAATTTTTAAACAAATTATTACTTCCAAAAAATATTTACTGAACACAACCGGTTTTCTTTCATTTAATTTATACACTTAACTCTTCAGTATGCAATTTTGTTTCACGAGAAAAATTTAACCCAGATCCATCAAGAAGTATGTTCAAAATAATTCCCGTTCGCTAAGGGTTACATTTTATTAATGTTTTTCCTTCTTTAAATTGGTCCAAGTCGTTTTTATCATAAATGCACAAAATCCACAGTCTACTAATCACTCTTTACCACCGATCCACTAGATCCAGGTGGTCCAAACACTCCTGATGGTTCAATAAATCCTGGTGGTCCGATGAACACTGAAGGTCCAAGGACTCCTAGTGATCGAATAGATCTTCTCGAATGGAAGCAGGTCTCATGCTTCTCAGAAATCCTAATCTCCGAGTCTGCAGAAGGTCTATTGTCAAACGAAACTATCGCAACGCAATTTCGCTGTTGCAGGGCCGATTCCTCAAGGTTCGAGTGACCAAGCGGAGCGGAGCTGAGCAGAGCAGAGTTTAGCAGAGCTTGGCAGAGCTTAGCAAAGTCAGAACAGGTGCCCGAAGGAGCAGTGCCAGTTTTGACCAACCGGAAGCGGAAATAACAAGCGCGAAAAAATGACTCTAATTAACGGCGTCTCGGCGGGCGGGCTGAGCAATGTCAACTTCTCGATCGACTAAACGCGATTCTACATTCTCTTCTCTCCGGTCGATCGATAGCCCACGATTCTGTTTCGCTAGCGCCTGGTTATTTCAATCCCGTGATGTCTCTACCAAAAGCTAGAAAGAGAGAACACGAATGAACGAGAGAGAAAAGAGAGGAACCTTTTTTCAAGCGACACTCGACTTCGAAATATTCTCGTCGCGGATCAGAAGCTCTTCATTTTCACAAATAACCTTCCGAGACGACGCTGGAGCACCGGTTTTAGCGACGTTCCGCTTTGACAAACGACAGCCCAGAGCCGATGTTTTAAATAGACTTTCGCTCTCCGACGCGAAAACGCCGCCGTCGAGACGCTCGAGAGCGTCCTCGAACACGTAATTTTGCGTTTACCTTCGCCTCGCAGCTTTTCACAGCTCAATCTCTCTCTCTCTCACTCAGTCACTTGCTCTGTCCCTTCTTTCTCGACAAACTACCCTCGTCCGAGCCAAGAAGCACTGTGTGTTTTTTTCAGGGAACTGTACCGACGCGAGAGAACAGTTCAAGATCAAGCAACGAGTCTTCTAAACGATCCACGAACACGCAATTTTGCGAACTGTTTACCATCTTCTCGATACTTCCGGTGGCATTTTTCAATATTTCGACGGTTGTCCCTCAAAATAGCGTTGCAGGCCAAGAAGTACGCGTCTGAAGAAGGAGCCTGAATTTTGTAATCCTTTAAAAAGGTTGTTGTGTAACGAAATTCTTGGCACACAAGTTAGGGGTGTGGGAGTGTCCGCAATTTACGAGCTGAGCTGAACTCGATTCGATTGCTGGAGCCGAGTCGAGCGTTTGAATTTTCCGAGCTCTTTGAAATCGACGAACTGCTTGAAAAGAATGCGAGCTACTTGAAAAAATCAACCGGCTCGAATATTCGAAACTTGTAAAACTTCGATTTACTCGAAAATGAATTTTCAGCTCGAATTACTCGAATATATTCGAACAGATCTTGAACTTTCGAGTTACTCGTAAAAATTCGAATTGCTCGAGTTACTCGAATATTCATTTAGTTACTATCAAATACTAGTTCTAACTATAAGGAAGAAAAATATGACGCTAATTTAATGCTTCTGTTTTATTTTCATGTTTTCATGGAGAAAACATATTCGAATTTTTACGAGTAACTCGAAAGTTCAAGATCTGTTCGAATATATTCGAGTAATTCGAAAAATTTCGTGCTGAAAATTCATTTTCGAGTAAATCGAAGTTTCACGAGGGCTCGAATATTCGAGCCGGTTGGTTTTTTCAAGTAGCTCGCATTCTTTTCAAGCAGTTCGTCGATTTCAAGTAGCTCGGAAGATTCAAATGCTTGACTCGGCTCGACAGACCGATCAGTACTCGACTCGAAATTCGAATACTCGAATAAATCGAGTGCTCGCACACCCCTAGTCCGATGTACCCGTAATTTGCGAGCTGAGCTGAACTCGATTCGATTGCTCGAGCCGACTCGAGCGTTTGAATTTTCCGAGCTCTTTCGGCACCGTGTCCCAAACACCGACAAACCGGAAACAAACGCACATTTGATGAGATCATACAGCCTCGAGGATGGTCCACAAAGATAGAACATCAGCCAATAACCGGTGTCCCCGATGCCCGATCTCTGCGACCGCGCCACGACTAAGAAACTGGTAGCTGCGGTTCGTCAACGGTTTCAGTCGACCACAAAGCGGTCGCAAATGAATCGTCCTTTAAACCGAGGCGTCCACAGGAAGCTGGAACAAGTAAGTCGGGCTGAGGATCAAGCCGATTTACTATCCTCTCTTTCTCTCTCTCTCTTTCTCTCTCTGCGAGACGTTAATCCACTCGGATCGAGATCGAAAGGCTGCCAGGAGGCGGCGGCGGCAGTGGCTACCGTGTCTTCCGGTTAACTCTATCTCCATCGTGCGAATGCGCCGACCCTCTGGCCCCGTTCTCATTACATCCGGCCGAGTCTTCGAGCCCCCTGGTCTAGCAATAATTGTCCATGGCTGCTGTTTTTCCACCGACCATCCCCCGCTGTCTATTCCTAACCCTCTGTATCACTTCTCTCTCTCTGTCTCTCTCTCTCTCTCTCTCTCTCTCTCTCTCTCTGTCTGTCTGTCTCTGTCTCTGTCTCTCTCTCTTTTCTGTCTGTTGGTCCCTCTGGGTCTCGAGCCGAGCCTCGGGGAAATTTCGTCCGTCGCCTGCCACCTGACACACATTCCCCGCTATCACGAGCAACAAAAACAAATCAATATCCTCTCCCGAAGTCCGCCCGCGGACACTTATCCGCCCGCTAACCACAAACCACCCTTCCCCCCGCGAACCTTCTGCGCCGAGATTATTTTCCCTGACGACTTTCCAACCGCCCGGAAACCACCCCCTTTTCACTCGTTTCTTGGTTTCCATCTCTTCGCCACGCTCCAGGTCAGAATCACAAACAGCTGGACAAAGATTCGTGTTCCTGTTAATTAGACATTGTTGATTACTAGACTGCGGATTTGATGCATTTTTGTACTCGATGTACTCAAAATTTGTCGATACATTATTTCCAATTCAAATTATTGGAGGAAGAAAGGATGAGTTTCTATTTTGTTATTATTATTTTGTTAGTTATTATTTCTCACAAATGGTGGAGGGAATTTTTATTTTACATAAAGATTCGCAGTTTATTGATTAGAAAGAAAATTTAGATGGCGGATTTTATGCATTTATGAGAAACATGACTTGGTGCAATTAGACTTTACAAGAATTTGAGAATTTCGATGACTTCAGCTTACTAAGATTGTGAAAGAAGATGAAGAAGATACGGTTATTGTTTTCTGTAATCGATGCTGACAATTTTTATTTTGTATAATGATCCGCAGTTTATTGATTACGAAGAAAATTAAGATGGCGGATTTTATGCATTTATGAGAAACATGACTTGGTGCAATTTCAAATAGACTTTATAATAATTTGAGAATTTCGATGTCTTCAGCTTACTAAGATTGTTAAAGAAGATGAAGAAGATACGGTTATTGTTTTCTGTAATCGATGCTGACAATTTTTATTTTGTATAATGATCCGCAGTTTATTGATTACGAAGAAAATTAAGATGGCGGATTTTATGCATTTATGAGAAACATGACTTGGTGCAATTTCAAATAAACTTTACAAAAATTTAAGAATGTCGATGACTTCAGCTTACTAAGATTGTTAAAGAAGATGAGGAAGGTATGTACGGTTACTGTTTCTTGTAATCGATGCTGAGAATTTTTATTTTGCATAATGATCCGCAGTCTAATCGTTGTACAACTCTTCTTTTTCATGAAGATATAATAATTTTAATTTGGACAATTTTTAGGAAGTTCGTAGGACCGCGTCCGAATATTTACAACACGTTTTAAAATAATTCTAGGTACGTTATTGCACGACTATTTTCCATAAAGATACAGTAATTTGAATACATGCAATTTTTAGCAATGTCTCAGGATCACAATCGAATATTCACAACACGTTTGAACACTAAACCTACCGATCAATAAAAGTGACTACCACATGCTCCCTCATATAAATGGCACAATTTAATTGATTTAGATTTTGTGCCATTTTTATTATAATGTATACTTGAATAAAAAAGTATGCATAATCATTTCCAGTGGAAGCATTTTACTTCAATAACTTCAATAATTGTAAAATAAAAAACCGAAGAACGGTCATTTGACCGGCGCTGGTAGATTTTGTGTTAAAATGAGTTTGAGTACCTCATTGTACACCATTTTTCATGAGATTGTAATAGTTTGGATGCAAGCAATTTTTAGTGGAGTCTCAGGATCACGTTCGAATATTTACGACCGCTATTGTGCCATTTTATGTTATCTTGGAACCTATCAGCGGGTTTTCCGGTAGACAAAATGTCGACACAGCGCGGCAACGGACACGACGTGCGTCACAGGGACGGTTTTTGTTTCCCTTTTCCAACGGTCCGTTCACCGTCGACGGGGAACCCTCTCTTCCAACGACGACGACGACGACGACGTCGACGACGCTCTCTCTCTCTCTCTCTCTCTTCCGCTTCTTTTTCTCTATTATTTCGCGCATCGACGACCACTTCGCCGGCTTTGATTCCTCTTATTGTCCCGGCTCGTTAGCCCGATCGATCGATGAACGTTAACGAGAATCACGGGACACGCGGATACCGTCATCCTCCGTGTCCTCGGACCAACAGTTGATGAAGAGTTTCGATTATCGGGCTCCGTTCGGAAAGGAAACGGTCTGTTCTGCTGCTGTCCACTTCCGGTTCCGGATTTGGGAGGCGCCCGAAAATATAGGTGAGTCTTTTTCGAAGCCTTCTGCGTTCTTGCTGTTGTGAATCAGCTGAGTAATATTGAGTAATGACGATTTTCTAGAATGTTATTCCAAATAATAGTAATCCCTCACTTTGTATGTCGTGAAAAATTCGGGACCGAGATGTTGCTTATATCGTGTACAGACACCAATCTTTGACCTTTTGATGTGAAACGTTTTGATGTCAGTCCCTGGGGACTGGTGTTATCGAATTTACAAAGCAATATACATATAATTAGACCGCGGATTTTATGCATTTATGGCAAAAATGGATGAGTGTAATTTTAAACAATAAAAAGATTACAAGAATTATCAATATATTCCTTGCAACTCAATAAAACCACCAAGAATAGAAATAGATTCCTACTTGGTTCCTGTGTCTTGCAATTAATGCCAACGATTTTTATTTTGCATAAAGATCCGCAGTTTACATATAATAGAATAAATTCATATAATATTGAAAAATGTTAACACTGTCTTAATATCATAGATTCGATCAGAACAGATTAAACGGATTAATTGGGTCAAGTATTTTGATAATGCACAGTCGTATTTTCGTGTTTAAACTTGCATTAAAAAAAGTGAAAGATTGCGCCGCGTTCAACGTGTTAACAAAATCTTTGGGTAAACCATCCTGTGCGATCTTGAGGGTTCCAACCGGCTCTAGACTCCGATGCGTTCCCCTAAACGCTTGTCTAAAAGTGGAAGTAGTTTGAACTGAGAAGCCACTGTCAGGTCTGTAATAAGCGGAACAATTACTAGTCTCGAAGTGCTATAACAGAAAACGTTCTCGAGTGTTGCTTGTTTGACATCCTTCTTCTACGACTGATTCGAAGGAGACGAGAGTATGTGTGAGAGTCAGGGAGAGAGAGAGAGAGAGAGAGAGAGAGAGAGAGAGAGAGAAAGAGAGAGAGAGAAAGAGAGAGTTCTGGCATTCCGGTTTCACAGTTGAAACCCGAAGATCGTACCCCCGGCGAAAACTCTGCGGAACGCAATTACTATTCGCGCTCTAATTAATTCGGAAGCTCGAAAGTCGGATAACTTTTCGGGACCCTGGGGAGAGAGCGTTCGATGCACTTTGAACGACTGGTTCTCGTTAATTACGCTCGAAGCGAGGCTCCCGTTCGGACCGTATCCCTCGATTCTTTTCAACAGCCCGCCGAGGCAAAAGAAACCGGACCTGACCTCCCTTTCACCTGGATACCGTGTCTGCATAGGGTGTGCGAAATTTTGTTTGACCCGAGACCGATTTTCGTCCGCGGGTATAATAATTTCGCAATTATCGACCGATCGTACACAGACTATGTTACTCTATAGATTTACGTTGCAAAAGGTAGGCAATTCCATTTAAAAAATTATTACTGTTCGTAAGATATCGGTAAATATGTCCTTGAGATGACCTTCACACTTATAGCCTACTTCCCCCTCCCTTGAAACACAATAACATTCTCCTGAGCAATTTTTTCGTAACGTTACAAACAGGGGAATAATTAGGGGTGGCAGAATTAAAACATTTTCTACCGTTCGTTCCCAAAAAACGCGGAAAAGAATGTCGAATCAGTCGTTGGGCGTCGGACGAAAAATGTGAAAACCGATCGGTACGATCGACACCGTCGTTTCTCAAGAAGTTTCCATGATTCCTCTCGGAATAAGACTTTCGACCGGTTGGGTCTCGAGTCAAGGGGCAATCACCGCTCACACCTATCTCTTTCACCTGGATACCGTGTCTGCATAGGATGTGCGAAATTTTGTTTGACCCAAGACTGATTTTCGTCCGCAGGTACAATAAATTCGCGATCGTCGACCAATGGTACACAGACTATGTTACTCTATAGATTTACGTTACAAAAGGTGCACAGTTCCGTTTAAAAAATCATTACTGTTTGTAAGATCTCGGTAAATATGTCCTTGAGATGACCTTCACACTTATAGCCTACTTCCCCCTACCCTGAAACACAATAACATTCTCCTGAACAATTTTTTCGTAACGTTACAAATAGGGGAATAATTAGGAGTGGCAGCATTAAAATATTTCCTGCCGTTCGTTCCCAAAAAACGCGGAAAAAATTGTCGAGTCAGTCGTCGGGCGTCGGACGAAAAATGTGAAAACCGATCGGTACGATCGACACCGTCGTTTCTCAAGAAGTTTCCATGATTCCTCTCGGAATAAGACTTTCGACCGGTTGGGTCTCGAGTCGAGGGGCAATCACCGCTTACACCTATCTGGGAAAAGGACCTCTCGAGTCCTGATGTCGGGAGCGAGGAGGATCGGGAGAGCGTCGCTTTTTAAGCGACTGGTTATCGTCGCCCGCTTCTTCTTTCACCACTCTCTCTTTTTCTCTCTCGCGACTGAAAACCCTTTAGAGGACGGACGCTTAAAAGCCTCGGGTACGAAAATTGCCGGCTGACCTAAATAACGATCACCACTTCATTCATCGCGCCGAGGAAAAACGCCTGGCAGCACACGCAGTTGCCGTAGCCAGTAGCTTTCCCTCTCTGTCGGCGAAATAATTAGCCGTGGACCACGCTATCGGACACGAATATTCTGCGTATCGAATCGATAAACCAGACCCCGCCGGCTACGAACTTGTTTACCACCGTCATCGAATCACCGACGCCAATCCTGAGAGATCCTCGCGCCTCGATCTGGCCGGGAGACGCGGCGTCTGACTTTCGGCCGACTTGTTCTACTGAGAGGCTACGCCGAGGATCCAGTGGAATTAGATTAGTCTGTGTTTTGAGAACGGACGAGTTGTATGACGGATCGAGACGATTTATCTTTCACTGAGATCCCATTGGATTAACTCTGATCGATTGAGATTTTTAATGGAGAATCGTTGTTTGGTTGAGTTGGATTGTTTTGCGGAGATAATGGACGTTGTGAGTGTAGATTGTGATCCTAGATTGAATCTCTGCCCCAGTATTGAAAATATGAAAATATAAAGGAAATGTTTTTGTATTTAATGCTTCGGTTTTGAGAAAATATCTGTGGTTGTCGGGAAGAACGCCGCATGTCACATACTTTCACTTTCGAGATATTGATGTTTAAAGTTTTCATCACTAATGCTTTGACATGAGACATCGATTAAATTGCGTTATTTTGTTGATCCTTTCGAATTTGTTTTCATGACTTTTTCTAGTAAATACGCAGGGCCTATACTATAAAGCTCAATTAATGCATAAACTCAATTTTTTCGAAATTGTGACGTGCGGCGTTTTTCCTTGCAACCACAGATATAGTCTGACGTGTCTGGTCATGGCTAACCAGTTCTACTTCCCAAATGTACTAGACCCGCAGAAAAAATATTTACTCTGTATCATCGACTTATATTTTCACTTATTTTCACGAATTTGTGAATTCTAAAATCGGACATATCACAAGCGACAACCTGATACACAAACAATCTCTCAACACGATTACGATTTCCGTGGCCCCTACTTTGAAGGTTAAATTTATGTTCTTGGGGTCATTTTAAGAAAAAAATTGTATATGTTATAGGTACCAAATCGGTATGGTTTAGCCGGTAAAGTAGATTTCCTGGTTTTTATATACCTGCAAATATCTCGGGAATTATGCGAGATATGAAAAAATAACCTAGCCTAACCTAACCTAACCTAACCTAACCCAGACCTAACCTAACCTACCTAACCTAACCTAACCAACCTGACCAACCTGACCTAACCTAACCTGACCTGACCTGACCTGACCTGACCTGACCTGATCTGATATGATCTGACTTGGCCTGACCTGACCTGGCCTGACCTAACCTGACCTGGCCTGGCCTGACCTAACCTAACCTAATACGTCAATAATATTCACTGCTAATTGAGTTTTAATACATAGACATTTCTTGAGTCTCGTATAAGCAGTTGTGAACTGAGCCTTTACGTTCCTCCGACCATCATTTCGGGAGGGAGGCAGTTGTTCTGCAACTTCACTGAAATATAAATATTACCCGGAAGCTGCACAGCTGATAAACAAATGTCATAGAACATAAATTGTTGGAAATTTAATTTTTTAGAAAAAAGGTCTCTTGATATTTTGCCATATTTCGCATAGTTACCGAGATGTTTGCAGATTTATAAAAAACAGGAAATCTACTTTACCGGCTAAACCAGGCCCATTTACATTTTTTTCTTAAAATGACCCCAAGAACACAAATTTAACCTCTAAAACAAGGGGCCACGGAAATCGTAATCTCCCGAACAACAAAACGAACTGGAAACATCGAAGATCTAACGCGCACGTTGGATCCTCAGACCTTGCGTGATAAATTCGCTTGGAGAGTCTCCTACAGAGAGAAAGAGAGAGAGGGGGGGCGGTAAAAGCTCGGAGGGGGAGAGAGATAGTGAAAGAGGCATCGTTAATTATTCGCTCGTGATAGTTCGTGTCTGACCTAGAGATCCAGATCAACCAAGGTTATCTCGTTCGGGCAGCAAGGATCAGCCGCATGCACAGCGAACGATCGACCAACGTCTTGTCCTTGACGGACCTTAGAAAATGCTTCATCCCCGAGACACATTCCTTTTTCACTTACCCGTCAGCAGAACGATCCTCCCGGCAGAGAGCGACGGACGATCATCATCGAACGATCATCCGGATCCACTCGCGACGACTCCCTCTCCACGTATCACCAAACCCTGACAAAAGATCCGGTAGATCTTTATTTACCAACCAACAGGATTAACCGATCTCCTTCGGCAATCGAGAACCCCGTATAGATATCGCCTAAGGCCACGTTTATGTTCGAGCTGACGCACTATACCGAGAAGCGTGGAGAAATTATACTCTATTGACACATTGTATGCGAGATGTTTGCGACGATTTCGATGCGTGAGATTTCGATCAAAAGAAACACTAGGTTTACGGAGCACTATAAGTAATTATTTTACATTACTTTATAGAAATAACAAGGATGTGTCTATACTTAGCCATTTTTCTTTTATGATATACAGGGTGCGGCGCAAATTAGTCCAAACGATTTTTTAGCCCCTTTGGATGGTCGGACAGAAAAGCGTTTCTTACCAAAGTTAAGTATTTAACCGACAAGAAATTGCAATTTTTTTTAAATTAAAAAGAAAATAATTTTCAACAAAAAAACAAGGTCGCTGTTATATTCTTAAACGGAACTGGGTATTTTTAACTTCATAACATTGTAGGCGACGTCGAATTCAACGACCTGCTATACGATGACTTTCAGATCACCTTGAAAGAAAATATCGATATGAATCAATTGCCAGAACATTTGAAATATTTCGACGGTGCGTAATAGCAACGCCTCGCATTTAGAGGTAAACAAATGTATTTAAACATTGTGAATGCTTATTTCCTCAACTGTTGTCCGTTTGTGTCGCAAGATATGTTAGTTCATTACATGAAATTGTTTTCAATTTTTCTCCGTATAAATTTGATTTTTTAGGAGTTAAGTTCTGAAGCAATGTGTAAGTTCATTTGTTTACCTCTAAATGCGTTGCTATTACGTACCGTCCAAATATTTCAAATATTCTGGCAATTGATTCATGGCGATATTTTCTTTCAAGGTCATCTGAAAGTCATCGTATAGCAGGTCGTTGAATTCGACGTTGCCTACAATATGATGAAATTAAAAATACCCAGTTCCATTTAAAAATATGACAGCGACCTTCCTTTTTGTTGAAAATTGTTTTCTTTTTAATTTAAAAAAATTGCAATTTCTTGTCAGTTAAATAATTATTAACTTTGGTATCAATTGATTCATGGCGATATTTTCTTTCAAAGTCATCTGAAAGTCATCGTATAGCAGGTCGTTGAATTCGGCGTCGCCTACAATATGATGAAATTAAAAATACCCAGTTCCACTTAGAAATAAAGAAATATGAATAAAAATTTTTTTGTTGAAAATTGTTTTCTTTTTAAATTAAAAAAATTGTAATTTCTTGTCGGTTAAATACTTATTAACTGGGGTATCAATTGATTCATGGCGATATTTTCTTTCAAGGTCATATGAAAGTCATCGTATAGGAGGTCGTTGAATTCGTTCGGTAAAGAGCTTCCTCCCGCGCCGTAGAATAAAGAATTATATTATTTTACATGTAGCAGTGTGCATTTATTAACACCCATTATTAATAAATGCTTTCTGTGCTTCGCGACGCCATTGGTCCATCTTTGAATTCATTGACCTACGTCAAAAGCTATGATATTGTAAAATACTGAGCCTCAACATGAATCGTTCGATCGTGCTCGCTTTCTATTGATGAATGAGATTGACAGAATTATATTTTATAATTCCCGACTGCATGTGACTTCTTTTCAATGACGGTTATGCACGTTCATAATGATTGATGACTGAATCCTGAGAATTAGAACGCATTCATGCTTTCAAACGAACGAATTCACGTTACCACCTAATTCTGCCATCGTTAATACAAATTACGATCCGAGTTTTCAAATAAATAAAATACTAAAGATGAATGCATGTAGCGCGTACAACGTGTCACTGTAAATTAAATATTGATGCGAATATTGTTTCACAATGGAAGCGTTTACAAGATAAACGAATGATATGAGAATAGCGTGCTGTGTTCAATTTCTTTTAACAGAATTAGGTTAATAGACTTTTTATTAAGGTAACGTGAGAGTTTTTAATTAGAAGAGAACCGTGACATAGTAGGTTTTATCAATAAGTGAACATAGATCGATATTAGCTTAATGGGACCTCTGTATATCGAAGCAGAGAGCAGAGGAAAACGCTTATACCGGATCATCAAGGATCATCGAGAGCAAAGCGTTACGTTTTCTTCGCTGTCATCGGTGTTTTATAGTGATCGAGCCGTATCGATCATGGATATAGAGAATACGAGAACTCCCCTCGAAATTCCCACAGAGTAATTGGAATTAATCAAACCGAAACTAGAAAATTAAAGTGTGCCGTAATGGGTGCTGCTTTAATACTGCTTTAATGTTACTTTCGTGTTCGAATTTTCCGAATAAAAATCGGCTCTCCTATAAACCGAATCAATTATGAATAAAACAAGACAAAATGCTTTTTAACATGTTCTATCATCGCTCTTGTAATTTTTATTGCAACTTCAATATAAATGCATTTTACGTGCTGCTTTAATGCTATTTCGTGTCCGAAATTTCCGAATAAAAATCGGTTCTCTTATAAACCGAATAAATTATGAATAAAACAAGACAAAATACTTTTTAACATGTTCTATCATCGCTCTTGCAATTTTTATTGCAACTTCAATATAAATGCATTTTAGGTGCTGCTTTAATGCTATTTCGTGTTCGAAATTTCCGAATAAAAATCGGTTCTCCTATAAACCGAATCAATTATGAATAAAACAAGACAAAATGCTTTTTAACATGTTCTATCATCGCTCTTGTAATTTTTATTGCAACTTCAATATAAATGCATTTCAGGTACTGCTTTAATGTTATTTCGTGTCCGAAAATTTTGAATAAAAATCGGTTCTCTTATAAACCGAATAAATTATGAATAAAACAAGACAAAATACTTTTTAACATGTTCTATCAACGCTCTTGTAATTTTTATTGCAACTTCAATATAAATGCAGTTTAGGTGCTGCTTTAATGCTATTTCGTGTCTGAAATTTCCGAATAAAAATCGGTTCTCCTATAAACCGAATCAATTATGAATAAAACAAGACAAAATGCTTTTTAACATGTTCTATCATCGCTCTTGTAATTTTTATTGCAACTTCAATATAAATGCAGTTTAGGTGCTGCTTTAATGCTATTTCGTGTCTGAAATTTCCGAATAAAAATCGGTTCTCTTATAAACCGAATAAATTATGAATAAAACAAGACAAAATGCTTTTTAATATGTTCTATCATCGTTCCAATCAACGCTCTTATAATTTTTATTGCAATTTCAATATAAATGCATTTCAGGTGCCGCTTTAATGCTATTTCGTGTCCGAAATTTCCGAATAAAAATCGGATCTCTTTTAAACCGAATAAATTATAAATAAAATAAGACAAAATACTTTTTAACATGTTCTATCATCGCTCTTGTAATTTTTATTGCAACTTCAATATAAATGCATTTCAGGTGCTGCTTTAATGTTATTTCGTGTCCGAAAATTTTGAATAAAAATCGGATCTCTTATAAACCGAATAAATTATGAATAAAACAAGACAAAATACTTTTTAATATGTTCTATCATCGCTCCAATCAACGCTCTTATAATTTTTATTGCAATTTCAATATAAATGCATTTCAGGTGCTGCTTTAATGTTATTTCGTGTCCGAAATTTCCGAATAAAAATCTGTTCTCTTAGAAACTGAATTGATTATAAACAAAAAAGGAGATAAAATATTTTGTAACATCTATCGTCGCTCTGATAATTTGTATTGTAACTTCAATATCTATTCACTTCAGGTGCATGTTAATACGGGTTTAATAAACGTGAAGTACTATTATGTATAACTGCATCGTCATAAACACAATAAACAAAGATAGTTTCGAACAGTACTGATCGCCGCTCTCGTAGTTTCCAACACAGCTCCATTATAAACGCACTATGGTTACGTTTAATAGGCGAATAAGAAGTACTATCACGACTGCAACGTTATGAACGCAATAAACAAAGGTAGTTTTGAACAACTGTGATCGACAGCTCTTGTGCTTCTATCGCAGCTCGAATGTAAACGTACGTATAAAGTGTACGCTAAGTATTGCTTCTCCTCCGTTGTCATCACTGTTCTCTTAATTGATTCACGACCCCATTGAAGAAGGGAACAAAGAAATGTATAAGCGAATGAGACAATCCTATTAACAATTATACGACGTCCCTTGCAGGACTGCTTCGTTACAATAAACAAAGATGCCTTTCAGCCTGATGTACAAACATACAAACAGAAACATACCCTTTAAAAACCTTCGCATCTTCAACAAACAAACGAAACTAGTCCATTATTCCTGTTTCGTTCGAAACACAACGAACAGAGACACCTTTGAGTCAGACATAAGCATACAAACACAAACATACCCCTTAAATACGTTTACACGTTTAACAAGCAAATGAACGTACACTAAAATTCTCACACCATCATAAACACAACGAGCAAAGCTATTTTGAATAATCTCTAATAAAACCTCTCCCAAGTTCTACATCACAAACATACACATACCGAACCCAAGACTGTGTGAACAATTACAACAAAAGACCGAATGAAATGGTTCACTTGACAATTAGACGATGTCCGTTCTAGAACTGCTTCATTAAAACGAACATTGAAACCGTTCATCCCGACATAAACATACAAACACAAACATACCTCTTAACACTAAACCTATCACGGTCAAATGACCGGTTTTTTATTTCACAATTGTTGAAATTAGAAAAAGTCCTTCATAGGAAATTACTCAATTGACTTCTTTATTTAAGTATGAATTATAACGAAAATCGCACAACAATTAAGCAAATTCAAAATTCTCACTTCTATAAGACGTTTCAATTTTATATGATTTGTGCATTGTAGGTTTAGTGTTAAAAACCTTCGACAAACAAACCTCTACTAAAATTCCCGTACAATCATAAACACAGCGAGCAAAGCTATTTTGAAACATCTCTAATAAAACCTCTCCCAAGTTCTACATCACAAACACAAACATACCGAAACCAAGACTGCGTTAACAATTCCAACAAAAGACAGAATGAAATGATTCTCTTGACAATTAGACGATGTCTCTTCTAGAACTGCTTCGTTAAAAGGAACATTGATACCGTTGATCCCGACATAAACATACAAACATAAACATACCTCTTAAAAACCTTCGATAAACAAACTTGTACTAAAATTCCCACAGAATCATAAACACAGAGAACAAAGCTACTTTGAATCATCTCTAATAAAACCTCTCCCAAGTTCCTCATTACAAACACAAACATACCGAAACCAAGTCTGTGTTAACAATTCCAACAAAAGACAGAATGAAACGGTTCACTTGACAATTAGATGATGTCTCTTCTACAACTGCTTAGTTAAAACGAACATTGATACCGTTGATCCCGACATAAACATACAAAGACAAACATACCTCTTAACACTAAACCTACCACGGTCAAATGACCGGTTTTTTATTTCACAATTGTTGAAATTAGAAAAAGGCTTTCATAGGCTTTCATATCAAAATTCTCGCTTTTATAAGACGTTTCACTTTTATATAATTTGTGTTTGGTAGGTTTAGTGTTAAAAACCATCGACAAACAAACCTCTAATAAAATTCCCGTACAATCATAAACACAGCGAGCAAAGGTATGTTGAATCATCTCTAATAAAACCTCTCCCAAGTTCTACATCACAAACACAAACATACCGAAACCAAGACTGCGTTAACAATTCCAACAAAAGACCGAATGAAACGGTTCACTTGACAATTAGACGATGTCCGTTCTAGAACTGCTTCGTTAAAACGAACATTGAAACCGTTCATCCCAACATAAACATACAAAGACAAACATACCTCTTAACACTAAACCTACCACGGTCAAATGACCGGTTTTTTATTTCACAATTGTTGAAATTAGAAAAAGGCTTTCATAGGCTTTCATAGGCTTTCATATCAAAATTCTCGCTTTTATAAGACGTTTCACTTTTACATAATTTGTGTTTGGTAGGTTTAGTGTTAAAAACCATCGACAAACAAACCTCTAATAAAATTCCCGTTCAATCATAAACACAGCGAGCAAAGCTATTTTCAAGCATCTCTAATAAAACCTCTCCCAAGTTCTGCATCACAAACACAAACATACCGAAACCAAGACTGCGTTAAAAATTCCAACAAAAGACAGAATGAAACGGTTCACTTGACAATTAGATGATGTCTCTTCTACAACTGCTTCGTTAAAACGAACATTGATACCGTTGATCCCGACATAAACATACAAACATAAACATACCTCTTAAAAACCTTCGATAAACAAACTTGTACTAAAATTCCCACAGTATCATAAACACAGAGAACAAAGCTGCTTTCAAACCTCTCGAATCAACCCTCTGACAAATTCCGTATCACAAACACAAACATACGGAGACCCAGTCAACGTTAACAATTCCAATTAAAAAATATCGTTGATCTATGGACCGCGATCTACGAGCGCTCTCCAATGTAAACACATCGCCGAGAGAAACAATGGAACGCATCACTACCCGGGGTTCTCTCTGATCTCGGATCGCAAAGCAATCGCGCAGAGCTGTCGAGCAGAACGGACGTACCCTAAGTCAGCCGAGAGGTTGGCTGGCAGGACTAATTGGTGCGAGGCGTGTGTAGCGTGTGCCAGTCCATCAGGACGATCCCACTGACTCGACCAACGGATGGATTATACCAGATATTAGGCGTGGAAGGTGGTCCGTGAGCCAGCTGATCGGAAACTGTTCGCCGCGTTGGAACGTGGCAACGATCTCCTCCTTGTTCTATCAGCAATTTAGGGTACTGTTCCGGGTCCCACCTGATCGAGGGGGTTCTCGTTCCCGGCTCATCCCTCTCGCGGACCGGTCCTCGAGGCCTCGGACGAATCGAGGGGGTTGTTTGGCAACATCGCGCTGGAACGTGGACCGACTACGCGTCGCGGTTGCCGCCACAGCACGACTGACCGGCCGGCCGAAACCACCCTCTCTCTCTCTCTCTCTCTGCTCTCCCACCCGCCCCTTGTACAGTCTCTATCCCGCATTCCTCTTTCACTCTTGCGCGCGCTATACCCCTCTTTACCGCGCGCGACCCGTTTCCACCGTTTTGCGCGCCCACCCTAGCCTGCCCCCGGCCTCTCATACCTATCTCCATCTCCTACCACCACCTCCTCCTCATCCTCATACTCCTCCTCATCCTCATCCTCCTACTACTAGTCCTCCTCTTACGTCGCGCTTCATCCTCGGCCTCCTCTTCTTCCGCTTCCTCCTCGTCCTCAGTCTAGGTCTTCCGTAGATATAGCTCCACTCTGCCGTGCATGTGCACCGCATGACTATCACCCTGACGTCACGGTCATCTTCTGTGGCCATGATTTTTTGCTTTCGAGTGAATGGGGCTGTTTGTTTTGCGCGGTTTGGGAGATTGTTTCGGTTTTGTGGATGATTTTGTTCAAGGATTTTATAGAGGTTGTTCAGTTTTATCGGGGAGCCGTAATGGTTAAGGGATGTTTGAGGATTAGTGACGGTAGTTTGTTGTTCGCTGTTCACGTATTTGTCAGAAAACGTCTCTGGGGTAAATCCTGAACGGTCAATCACAGTGCTCATATTAGAAAGCATACTCTCTTTCACCACTCCGTGGCCAGATCCTGCCAGGAAGAACTATCGTTGTTCTTCCTCAGCAAACGATACGATCTCGTTTCGCCTGCCATACTATAAGATCCGTAACTTTCTAAATCATCGAATGCGCTCCATCAAACGTTTGTACAACTTCAAATTGCCATCATCTCAAGCTTCTGCGTTGACGGAACTACGCCTTGAGAGGCTACCCTGAATCCTTGACCCTACCATAAATAAACCAAAAGCGGAGTAGCGTTGGGCTATATGTGATCATGTGACGACGAAGTCACTTCGAATTTATGATTTTCTGTTGATGTGGGTGCATTGTACCGTACGTGTGGTTTTTTGATTTTTGAGTGAGTGGGGTTGTTTTTTCTGGTTTAAGGAGGATCTTGTTAGAGGATCGTACGGAGTGTGTTCAGTTTGAGGAGTTGCATCGGTTGAAGAACGTTCGAGAACGCGACTACCCCTTTAACCGTTTGAGTCCCAAGCAGCGGGATGGCACTGTTGAGATTTGATGTCGAGAAAACCCAGCACGTTTCGAGCATTGTGGACAAGTGCCAGTGCGTTACCGATTGTCGAAGTCGCGCGCTCAGATTTACTGACGCAAGTACATCACACAGCTCCTTTTAATGCAAATAGTACATTTTACAATAGGTAGAATAATAATGCTATAATAATGCAATAATACATTACAAAATAAAATAAAACAAGCGCTATCGCGCTGCTTGGGTCTTTTCGTAGTTATTTAGAGAAAGCGCGGTTGCGCTGTTTGGGATTCTTCGACAGTGTTTTTTCAATACCCCCTGGGACTCAAACGGTTAATATCACAATCATCTGGTGCGTCGAGGATTTGTACTGTTGATGTATTGTTTTCAGTTGAGTGGGATTGTTTGTTTTGGGGCGATGGTAGTGGGTTTTACCGAGGGAATGGCGGGATATTGTTTTGGTTTGGGGAAATTTTTCTTCAGGAGGATTTCGTTGACTGTTTGCTGGGGTTGGTTGCGGACGTGGGCGGAATGGTTGCGTTTGGTATGTTGGATCGATGGTTTGGAATAGTCAAGAGAAAATGTGATATCGGGTGTAGAGTACGGGTTTTCTGCAGTTATAAGAAAAAATAATTGAAATCATTGAAAAATTAAAACAACTTGTCTACATCGACATCTTACTTCCAACTGATTGAAATAATTGAAGAAGGAAACAGTATGTGGCTCCAGTACCTTGCGATCATTGCAGTCAATTTTTATTTTGCATAAAAATCCGAAGATCATGATAGTTTGTTGTTGACATATTAACCCTTTGCACTCGAAAGAATTTTAATTCGAAAGTTAAGTCGATTATTTCAATCTAGAACATTTTCATTTGATATAAACTTCTTTGTATTATGCAGATGAAATTAAACCTGTTTTCTCATAGAATACTTGAATGGTTAGCAATTTATAGAATGCAGACGAATTTAATAATACAAAAACTATTTTGAATAATAGTACGGCAATTTTGAGTGGTGCCTCAGAGTCACCATTCGAGTGCAAAGGGTTAATACGCATGATGATCACGTATCAACGTAATATCGATTGAACCCCGTGGTCTTGTCGTCGGGTTACTGCCAAAACAAGGTAACTCCATAATTTGAACTTTTGAGAAATCGTCGTTTGAAAATCGTTTTAGCAGACTAAAAGTTGTAAAAATGGAGTTGGGTTTTTTGGACCACTTGTTTTGCCTGCCTTAAAAGTTTGTTTGAATTTGTCTAGTTTTGTCAGTATGTTTTTCGAACATTTTTTAATATAATGGTATACTTAACTCCGAATTGAGTAAAAGTGGAGTTAGCTTGTTTTGGCAGTAACCCGACGTTGTATAGACCAGAAGTCTTCAACATACGATCCGTATCCCGAAGAAAATTATTTTAAAAATTTCAAAAGATTCTCTTCCTCGAAGTGCTAACATTTGCTCGGACAATTGCAAATTCCATCTACCATCAAGCAAATTTGACATCTTCTTAGCAATAAAAGCTTGCCAACAGGTCCCCGTAAAGATCCTTTCTCTTATCAAAGATTTTCCCACCTATACATACATATAACGTTTTACGTAAACGTTTGCACTGGAATCGATCCGCAGGATCCAGGGATCCTCGCTAATCTTTGCCGGCGTTTAAGAGGATCGTTTAAATGCAGACATCCGACGGACGTTGAAACAACTCGACCGGGATATCCGGTCGAGTCAGAGGCGCCGACATTCGCGCATTTGCTCCGCTCTGCTCTGCTCTGCTCGGCTCTGCTCGGCTCCGCTCGGCCCAGGGATTTCGTTTTAATTAATACGCGCCGTCGCGGCGCTTTCTGACGGCAACTATGCCGCGTTTAAGGATATTATTTCCCCTGGCCGGAGTTTATCCTGGACAGAGTAAATCCTGGAGGGCACGTTTCACCCTGCGAGAGACCTAGCTTTCTCTCTCTCTCTCTCTCTCTCTCTCTCTCTCTCTCTCTCTCTCTCTCTCTCTGTCTCTCTTTCTCTGTCAGACCATCGCGCGCGTGCAAACGCAAGAGAATCGCCGGGAGGAATCGTAGATAGTAACCTTCTCTGTGTGTGCCCCGGCTCTTCGAAAAAGAAACGACAGACGGAAGGTATCGGAGCTAACATGCTACTTCTGCTACTACTTCTACTGCTTCTGCTGCATTTGCTGCTTTTACCGATACTTCTCCGAGACGTTTACAATATTTGGCAGCTCATGTGCTCTCGCACTGTCAAACGGTTTGCTAGACTTTCAAGGTTCTTGGACAGTAGTACAATAGCAGCGGCTCTTGGTCTATAGACTGTACGTTCTGATAGGTTCCTTTAGGTTCGAAGGAACCTGAGAAATTGTACTGGGAATTTCATACATTTTGCTTGTGCGGCTTAAGCTTACTTAGGACTACATTGCATGAATTTTAGTATTTTTTCTCGTAGGAATTTTTGGATGTTTGATGGCTTAAATTAAAGATGGAAGGGTGCACTTTATGATAGGCGCACTTTAGTTAAAAAATAATTGCGAAATCGTATTAGAAAATCGATCGAACCCAATCGTCATCTCAGTAAAAATTGCCTCGATTTTAGAAAATTCTTCGAGTCAATTTTAAAATGTATTCTCAATGGAATTCTCAAACGTTTGATGACTTAAATTAAACATGGAAAGTTGTACTTTATGATAGGTGCACTTGGATTAAAAAATAATTGTGAAATCGTATTAGAAAATCGATCGAACCCAATCGTCATCTCAGTAAAAATTGCCTCGATTCTAGAAAATTCTTCGAGTCAATTTTAAAATGTATTCTCAATGGAATTCTCAAACGTTTGATGACTTAAATTAAACATGGAAAGTTGTACTTTATGATAGGTGCACTTGGATTAAAAAATAATTGTGAAATCGTATTAGAAAATCGATCGAACCCAATCGTCATCTCAGTAAAAATTGCCTCGATTTTAGAAAATTCTTCGAGTCAATTTTAAAATGTATTCTCAATGTAATTCTCGAACGTTTGATGACTTAAATTAAACATGGAAAGTTGTACTTTATGATAGGTGCACTTGGATTAAAAAATAATTGCGAAATCGTATTAGAAAATCGATCGAACCCAGTCGTCATCTCAGTAAAAATTGCCTCGATTCTAGAAAATTCTTCGAGTCAATTTTAAAATGTATTCTCAATGGAATTCTCAAACGTTTGATGACTTAAATTAAACATGGAAAGTTGTACTTTATGATAGGTGCCCTTGGGTTAAAAAATAATTGTGAAATCGTATTAGAAAATCGATCGAACCCAGTCGCCATCTCAGTAAAAATTGCCTCGATTTTAGAAAATTCTTCGAGTCAATTTTAAAATGTATTCTCAATGGAATTCTCAAAAGTTTGATGACTTAAATTAAACATGGAAAGTTGTACTTTATGATAGGTGCACTTGGATTAAAAAATAATTGTGAAATCGTATTAGAAAATCGATCGAACCCAATCGTCATCTCAGTAAAAATTACCTCGATTTTAGAAAATTCTTCGAGTCAATTTTAAAATGTATTCTCAATGGAATTCTCGAACGTTTGATGACTTAAATTAAAGATGGAAGGGTCCACTTTATGATAGGCGCACTTGGGTTAACAAGGAATCGCGAAATCCTATTAGAAAATCGATCGAATCCCGTGTAGTGAAGTCGATAACTGTCGATCGTGATTAGCGTATTCTCAGTCTAGTGAATCTTCAATCCTTTAGCTACCTATGGCTCTACAATAAATTAACACACTTTTCCCGACTTATGAACACATTGTTAAGAGACCTGACAGTAGCTCGTATTACAGTATTTCATCGATAATTGTCCACAACACGAGTCTGCGGAGGGACAATTATGCCGGAGGGATATCATTGTTTGAGGTTTGCCGAACGTGGAGAAGGATAGCCGAGCTCGAGAGGCCTCGATCACCGAGAAATGTAAACATACCTAATCCGAATTTCCAACTTCTTTATTAATCATTATTTTTTTATGAGACTTTGATGACCATATTTGTGGCATTTTTCTAATAAAAATGATACGAAATATGATATAATTCCGATGATATTTACTTGTGTAATCGACGATTAAAGTTTCAGGCGCGAGGAAGGATATCATCGGAATTATATCATATTTGGTATGATTTTTATTAGAAAAATGCCACAAATATGGTCATCGAAGTCCCAAAAAAAAATAATCAATAATAAAGAAGTTGGAAATTCGGATTCGTGTGGTCTCACCGATATACCCGAGTCGCATGGTGTCATATTTCTCGGCGACCGAGGCCTCTCGAGCTTCACGGCCCCTCAAGTGGGTACACCCTGCACTAGTGGGGATATCTCAGGGACAATTCTGTCGGAGACATTTGGGACAATTACCGATGAAATACCGTAGTTCACAAAAATTTTTCCTGGGGATCGTTAGAAATTTTATTTTAAATGAATCATAGTCTCCCGTGTACGTCGTCTTTTCGACGAAACAAAAATAAAAAAGCGAGTTAATAAAAACGTCGTAAAATAAGCGACGTGTGGTATCAGGGCGAACATTTGACTGGTTCTGCTGCTTTTACCGATGCTTTTTCAGACGTTTACAATATTTGGTAGCTCGTGTAAGCGAAACCCTTTCGTAATGTCAAGCAGTTTGCTACCCTTTCAAGCTCCTTGGTCAATAGCTCTTGAATGCGGCGCTTGATCTGGATTAGCTCCTTGGTCAGCGATAGTCTGACAGGTTTATGGACTGTTCTTCTCCTCTGGGAGAAAGAGAGTGACAGGAAACCACGGACGAGTAACCCGAAGAACAGCCAGTTGGCAACTGTCAAAATTCGGAAACCTAAAAATACGGTCACATCTAGATCTTAATACTTCCGGTTCAACTCTACGCTTTTCAGTACGATTTCAATTTGATCTTGGTTATTAGATTGAATACTGACTAACCTGCGCAATAAATCGTGTTGCACACGAATTATTATTAGGTTTTTGCCTATGAAATATTTGATATCAGAATGCAAATCCTACGAAGCGTTTTGAACAATAAAAATAACATTAGAATTTTACTAAATTGATAAATCTGATTTCGGCGCAAGGTTCGATCCTATTGAAAATCAGAAAATTTGTAGTTAGATTATTCTCTCAACGTTTCGATCCTTGTGTGGATCATTTTCAAGAGGTTTTAATGCGTTTGCTGTGCACCAGCTGCAATAAAAGGAAAACAAAATATTTTGATGAATAAGATATTAGGAGTTACGGCGGAAAGTAGTTTAACCCATGGTCGCAGATACGTAACTCGCGTAACAGTTCTGTATGCAGAGCCCTGAGGCAGTTATATTGGAGCCGAATGTACAATATTTTGTATACATATACAGATATATATGCATATATATAGTGAAGAGCAAAACTGAATCAGCACCATTTGAAACAGCATAACTTTTTTAAAATTAGTACAGATGACTTGAGTGTTCTTGAGAAGTTGGAATGATTATTTTATTACAAGATGAGTAAAAGACTTTTGAAAAAATTGCAATTAGTCGGAACCGCGGAAAAAATAGTAAAAGTTGTCTTTTATGACTTTTTTATCAGGGCCTGCATTGAAAATTTAAAAAATTGATAATGTACACTCAAATAAATTGTATATATGCTGAAAATTTCATCGATATTGGTTAATTGGTTTACGAGTTATAAATGTTTGAATATGGTAATAATTGCAGTTATAAGTCGAAAATCGTGAAAAACTGCAATTTTTACCACTTTCAATCGTTTATAACTCATAATCCAATTAACCAATATCGATGAAATTATCAGCATATATCCAATTTATTTGAGTGTACATTATCAATTTTTTAAATTTTCAATACAGGCCCTGATAAAAAAGTCGTAAAAGTCAATTTTTACTATTTTTTCCTAGGTTCCGACTAATTGCAATTTTTTCAAAAGTTTTTTTGCTCATCTTGTAATAAAATAATCATTCCAACTTCTCAAGAACACTCAAGTCATCTGTACTAATTTTAAAAAAGTTATGCTGTTTCAAATGGTGCTGATTCAGTTTCGCTCTTCACTGTATACAAATACACTTGTTATGCATTCATTTTTCAGAATCAAATCATATCAATGTTCCCGCAACGTTATATAGATGGCAACACTAGTTTTGCCATCCAACATGGCCGCAGTCTACCATCCCTCCCCACTCGCGGCACGGGCCCTCTCACCCATAAACTCACTTTATCCTCAGTCCTTTAAGTCCGTGACGCGAACTCATTTCTTTGTCAGCTGTGTTAGCATGAAACTATACGAATTCTTGGATATCTGCGACAATCAAGAAAATATATAATAACCCAGTATATAAATATATACATATATAAATAATATATAAATAACCCAGACCTAACCCAGACCTACTCCGATCACTTTTCGAGATCTTGAAACTATTTTGTGAATATCTCGGAAACTGAAGCTGAGCGGCGGTAACATGTATAGGAAAAAGTTGTTCAGAATGATGACCTTGAGAACATATTTCGACGTCATCAAAATCGGTGAGGAAGTCCCTAATGTAAATATTTAACAAAGATTTTTATTATGATTAGGGTCCCAATCATTGTACAGTTCACCCTACCTTACCTGAAATATCTTCCACATTGTTAAATTTGTTTGCATTTAGTAAATTCGTCAAGCTAAGCATGACGACCGTTTCAAGGTCCGTCGCGTCTCGAGTTCCCGAAACAAAATCGAGAAACGTTTCCTCGCAGGAACTCAAGAGAGAAAGAAAGAGAGAGAGAGAGAGAGAGAGAGAGAGAGAGCCCAGAAGTGGCCGTATAAAAGCGCTAATTGCTCTCGGCAGGCCAAGACGACGAATCGATCCGTCCCTTTGCTCACGATCGAGCCACCGAACGTGTTCCGCCGCGCTCCGTGAATTATGACGGTGCCATAATTCACAGGTGGCCGTTACACGTGACTCGGCCGTGTCGCTGGCAATGCCTGTAATATTGTATACAGCGATAAGTTAACGAGCTGGCCAAACACACGGCGCAGACGATATCGGCGAGAACGAGAACTACGACGACGCCAACATCGACCGATTAATTTACGGAATTAATTATGATCGGTTGCACGCGCGCTCTCTCGCGGCAAAGTATTCCCAAGGTAAACTCCCCAACCGGGCTCTCTTCCTTTCCTGAAGTCTCCTTCAACATCCACTGTAACAGACGCTCCGACCAGGGAGTAGATGAACACTGACTAATTAGTCGCGTATTTTCCGCCGCGCCAGGAAAATTTGCGGGAATTGAAACGCAATTTTCATTATTCTCCTTCGATGCTCCTCCGTAACAATTTGCAAATTTTTACACCGAACATTCCCGCCGACAAGACTTTCGCCGAACAAATAATACTGTTCGCTCGACAGACGTTGCCTGGGCAAAGAATTATAATCTCGTTAACACGTTAAACGCGGAACAATTTTCTCTCGCTTTCCATGACACTGTTTATTTAAGTTTAAATACAAAAATACAACTTTGCTTGATTATACGCAATTTCTGTTTAATCGATTAAATCTATCAAGACGGTGTGAAATTTTGTTTAACCAGTTAGCTGTGTTTGCCGAGTATACTCGTCATGGAATAAAAATTAATTGATTGCTATTTATGTTAAAATTGTAGTGAAAATTAAAACGCATGATTAATTTGTCGACATTTTGGAATTTTTCGAGTCAAAGACGAAGTAAAAAAACGAAACAAAGAAATTGACGAGAGGTCAATATGTGATAAATAAAGTTTTCAAAAATTTTTAGTAGCCACATACAAAGTCGAGCTACACAGTTAACTGGTTAATACTAATTCTTTGCGGACGCGTGTCTGCAGACAGTCGCCTAAGTAAAATTGCTACTCCGTGACTAAAAATCACTTTTTAAAAAATTATTACTCTCAAAAAAAAACACCAAACAAATTTTTACCAAAAACAACACTTGCTCCTTCATTTAATTCTTACGCGTAGCTTTCATTTCCCAAAGAAAATTGTACATTCGAACCGTCGATAAGTACGCTAAACATAATTCCCGTCCGTAAAGGGTTAATCATTTGGCGGAGGGATAGTAATCTTCTTGCATTCTAAGATCAATTTTTCCCCAGAAACAAAAGCACGTCTATCGCGCAAAGTATACTCTACCCGCAGTTATTTTTCTAAGAAATCGCGGGTCGGTCGCTCGAACAGGTAACAGCGGCGGCGTTAAATCGAGAGAAGAATTCGCCCACTTCCCCTCCCCCGGTTCTATTAAATTCGCATTCTCGAGGAACAGCCAAGCGGAGTTTCACTTTTCGCGAAGTTCGCCAATCTTTCCCCGATTCTTTCGGCGGTAGCAGTTTTCCAGAGGCGCGGCAGCTGCGTTCGATATTAATCAATCGCCTCCTCCCCCTCCTCTTCTTCCCCCTCCTCTTCCTCTCTGGTTCCCGAGTTTCGCGAGTTTGTTTTAACTTAGCCATACTTATTCATACACGGCTCCCCTCCTCCAACACCACTCTCTCCCCTCTCCTCGTTTATTCCTCGCAAAAATCCCAGGGCCGTATGCTTTACGAACGATTTATTTTCCTTCCGGATACTTTCACCAATATCCACCATTCTGGTATCAAAGAGGACTCTCCTCTCACAACGATGAGAATCATCTCCGCGGACGTTGAAAAGAAATCATCGATTATACTTCGCTCGCAGATTCTCTGGTTCTCGAGCATGAATGAAGCCGTCGGGAAAACGTTTAATTAAGTCCTCATTTGTTTGAGATCTCTGCGAGCCTTTGGCTGAAGCAATTTAATAATACGTTTGAGAAGTGGTGAATGCACTGCGGACTTTATGCGTTTATCACAAAAATGAGTTGCTGCAATTTCACACAGTTTGAACATTGAAAGAATCGAACAGCATCGATATGTGACTTAGTGCAATTATTAAAGACAGGGAAACGTTCTTAAGACAGTATTTACCGGAGATTATTTCATAATTTTCGTATATGTCTAAGGTCCCAGGATTTTTTAACACTAATACAACCACCAAATGACCGTTTTCAAATTTTGTATTTCACAATTATTGACGTTGCAAAGATGCTTTCGCGAGAATTGATTCGATAGATTTCTTTATTCAAGCATATATTATAATAACAATCACACAAAATCGAAGAAAAGTCAGTCTTGTTATTTTTACAAGCTAATACACAATAACCAATATTAATGCTCGGTAGGTTTAGCGTTAATGGGTCTGAATAACAATTTCAATAGTCAACTCAACAAGTCATCCTCAGTAACGTAATCAAATTCGATTGAATTTTCTTAATTTCGTGTATTTGAAATTGATATACTATCTGTTGCAATATTTGAATGTTTAGTAATTTATGAAATACAAACAAAATTTAATAATGTAAACGATATTTTGAATAATGGTATAGCAATTTTGACGGCCACCTCAGTGTCGCCATTCGTATGTTAAGGGTTGATAGTACAATTAACGAGCATCTGGAAAAAAATGGCGGTCGAAGCAGCAGCGTGTTCGCGATGAAAGCGAAACCGAGCAGAATAGTTGCCGGCCGATCCGAAAACGATCGAGATAGAGTTTTAATTCGCGGTGGGTTGTTCCGCAGGCGGAAGCAGGGTCGATTTATCGATCCCGCCCGGCTAATATCGCGCAAAGCCGGCCGCGTTTCCGCGTTTCACGAGCCGTGCATATTGGCACGCTCCGCGCTCCGCTCCGCTCCGTGGAAGTGTAGCTCCGTTAATGAGTCCTCTCTCTGATGGGAATTATCAGTCGTGTAACAGCGCTGCTCGCTCCAGCTCGTGTTCGACGCCCACGCTTCGGCTTCGAGGGCTGGTCGAACACAGAAGGAGAGAGAGAGAGAGAAAACGGAAGAGTGACGAAGAGAGAGGTTGCAGGAGGATGCTGTGTAGTCTCTGAAAGAACTTTCGGAAGAAAGCAGTAGCTGCGGGGGACTCGAGGGAGCAGTTTGTTCTGCGCCGTGCACCCCCTCGGCGCTTCCATTAGGGTGCTCTTCAAGTTTCCAACCCCCGAGCACCAAATCCTGCCCCTGTAACCGAATAAAAAGGAACTATCGGCTGTAAGGCATCGCCTAATTCTCTCGCGACCGATACACTCGAACCTTCGTTGCACTTGCCTTAAAATATAACCCCCGTCGCAAACACACCCCCTCAAAAATGATATCACACTTTAGAGATATCGAAGCAAGCTATTCCTCATTTCAATAATATAATTCTATATCGTGAAGATCATTTTACACTTTGGACTTACAACGAGACTGCGGATCTTTGTGCGAAATAAAAATTGTCCAATACAGTTGTAAGTAGTGAAGATTAAATGAAAATACATGTTCTATTTTAATAATTTCAATGAGTCGAAAATAACGTAGGAACGTTGTTTGATTTTTCTAATATCTTTACAGTTGTATATTTAAACTATTGCTTTTTGTCATAAATGTATAAAAATCGATTTATATAAAGTCTACTCATAATAATTGTATCTAACGCAATGGTTTTGCTCTTATTAAATAATTACTGTAAATGTGCAGCTCCGCGCCAGCAAGATACGGATTTTTAAACATATCTTCGTTATGGGGCAAGGTAGAACCGTGGAGGAAGTAATTATAGCTGTATTAAAAAATTGTTTTGTACGGCGAAGAAGTTGGTGAATCAATTACAAAAATAAATTACAAGTTACAATTTTACGCGTCCCGATGATTTTGAGAACAATTCGTGAAAATCGTTAAATTCATCACCGTTCGCGGTAGAACACCCTCTCGAGCTATTAAGAAGCTATTAATCACACCTGTGCACACGTTTCAACGTAAGTAAGCACTCCAAGAGTAAATACTGTATGAAGAACAGAGATATGAGCTTTGCCGAGCGTGTTTCATGAACAGATATGCACCCCGGGAGTCTCGTAGCGCAGCCCTCATTTTCTTGTCCATGTTCCGGGGCAAGATTTAACCGCTCAAAGCCTCGGAGGATTCGTCCAGCTCTAGCACCGGAGCTCCCGGCTCGCCTACCTCGACGATTCAAGCGTATCTCGGTCAATTGTCCGAGCATTAACACGAAGAACCCCCTCCGGGTTGGATGACAGCGATCTTGCCGGGGCGCGAGGACTCCCTGGAAAAAATAAGCGTGACTCGGTGATGTCCTTAGCCCAGTCGTCGCCGTGCACCGTGATTACGTCGGTCCGTCGATATTCTTGCATGACCTAATTTCCGATCTCTCCACCCTCGTCCTCCTCCCGCGATCCAACCCCTCCCAGTCGGCATCGAGACAACGGTAGATACTACTTATTGCAGAAATAATTATCCCCTGACTCTCTCTATCTCTCTCCCTTTCTCTGCCCACCTCGCCCGGCTATCCCGGCTCCGTCGATCTTCTATTAGCGCCCGTAGACCCGTGCAACGGTCGCTTCCAACTTCCCAGTCGTTGGAGCGCTTTGGAATCGCTGGAGGAATTGGTCAAAGTAAATAAGGTGCAGGGATGTTTGCTTCGAAGACCTTTTTCACGTTTTAATTGCCGAGAGCTTTGAAGCAGCCTCCTCCGGAGTGTATTGTACGATTTTTGCCCCGTGGAGCACTGCCCCGGTTCCGTTGACGACCGAGAGCTGCGAGACCACGCCTAGTCAGGGAGTCTAATCATATTTGTTTCGAAGATTTCCTTCTTGTTTCAATTGCCAAGATGTTAGATTTGTTAAACATCTTCTTATCGAGTGTATTGTACTATTTTTGCCCTGTCGGACATTGTTATGGCTCCGTTGACGACCAAGAGCTACTTGACCACGCCTACTTAAGTCATTGTAAATAGGTACAGCAAGGTAAATAGTCTTATACATCTTTCATTAGTATTATTTGCAACGTTATTGTAAAACGAAAATATCCACAAGGACTTCCCTATGAGGCTTTGGCAGTGTTCTGTTAGAGGAGGGAGCAACGTAGCCACGCCCATTTTGGTGACCCTAAGTAAACACAGCAAAGTGGACAGTATTCTATCTCTTTTATTAATGTTATATGTCCACTTATGTTACTACAGAACGAGCGTATGCATAGATTGCCCTATGGGGCTCTATGAGGCATTCTAGCTCTGACAAAGGCGGGAACAACTTAGCCACGCCCACCCGGAGCACTCTAAACGCAGGGGCCAATGTACACAGTCTGCTAGCTTCTTATTTGATCTTCTTTATTCTGGAACGTTACTGTAACATAGACATAGACACAGATTGCTCCAAGGAGCATTGTCGTAGCACCGCCCACAATCAACGGCAACAAAACCACGCCCACATACCTCTTCCTTCTAAACCATTTACCTCTATGGTAACCTCTGAGGGCAACGCAGATGGCCCCAAGGACAAAGAACCATTATCAAATTCATTGCTTACAAAGCCTACATTTATCTAAATCATGCCCAAATCCTCTAGCCAAACAGCCAGTTCTCAACAAATTGCCACAAATCTCGAGTGCCATCCTACCCTGAAAAGACATCTCCGCCAGTCTCCAGCAATCTTTACCGACAAAACACGCCCCCCTTATGCCCCTCGTCAACCAAAACACCACTCACATCAAAGACCCTTGATTGTTATTATTACAGCTGTTCCCTGTCGAAACAGTACCGCCCAAGTGGACAGCACCCTAGCGACGACACGTGTCACGGTAGAGGATCATCGGACTCCCTGGCAACGAGGACCGATCCCGGGGACACCGTTTATATAGCAGCTTTCGGTAAAACGCGCCCCTGGCCCCCAGGAGATTCGCCCGGCTCTTTTCAATACACCTGCCCCAGGAGTCTAGTGTTAATGCAACACAAGCGAGAACGGTAGCGGGAGCGAGAGATTATTGTCCTGACGGCCGGGGCCGTTCCATTTCCTTCCATCAATCTTCCGCTACGGGCTACCATGGTCGGCTGGCCGCCGTCGACGGATCGCGACCGATTCATATTTCGTGACGACGACGACGTAGACGTAGACGTCAACGTCGACGGGCACAATGCGAAATTTAGAACGAGCGCGAACCCGGTAATCAATGAGGTAAGCCGGGATACGCGTACCTCATTGGTTATTCCGCGACAAGACGCGCATGACAGTCCCTCCGCGTCGGCTGTCTCTATTACACGCCGGGACTTATACATCCTCCGTTTCGCTCTCCGTCGCTTCCTGCGAGCCATTCCAACTCCTCCCGTCATTCCATTTTCCCTTTCAGATCGACCTTCCAGTTCATCCCTTCCACCTCCCCCCTTCCACGACCCAACCTCCACTCTTCACCGACCCACCCCCCTTGCTCATGATAAAAGTGCATTATTTCGCGACGACGAAAGGGGATAATGTACCCCGATCGGGCTCTGTTGTTTCTCCATTAATCTTGTTCCCGGCCGCAGGCCAGGATCTCATTTCGTTTCACTGTCCAACTGTAATTCTCCGTTTCGATAACCACCGCTAAAATGTCCGCACAGTCATCCTGACTACCACTACTTTACAATCATTCGTGCGGTGTGGTTGCCTGTGGATGGGCCAACCCTTGCGTAGGCAACCTGGCGTACAGAGGCACGTTCGGTGCCTTTAATTATTTTCTGTACGCTGAAAGTACCGTGAATTTGCGGGGTATACTCATTTTCTAGATGATAATACGTCAATTTATGTTAGCAAAATGTTTATGCAAGGAAATCTTGAACATTCGAGTTTTAAACTTTGTTTACGCGTTTGGTTGCGTAGCTAAGGGGCAACCCTAGTGTATACAACACTGTATATAACCATGCTTTATTAACTTTTTATATTCTAAAAATACAATAGAATCGTTTGGAACATTTATATTGTAAACGCTCCCGTATCCATTTATATTATCAAAATCATAGTTTGTGCAACAGGGTCTTGAATATTGAAGCTTTAAACTTATGTATACATTTGGTTGCATATCTACGGGGCAATCCTTGCGTAGGCAGCCAGGTACTCAAGCATCTATTTACTACATTTCCTTGAATTATATTTTCCATTCTTCTAAATTACACCAATTTCCATTTTCAGAATAAAAATTTATATAGAACGATCGCAAATACTATGTCGTTAGATGCTTAAATTTACGAACAAAAACTGGTTGCTTGCTGAAGGGCTACCCCTCAAGCAGGCAACCAGTGGTACAGCTAGCACTTCACGCAATACTACAATAGTTATTTGTTCGGTAAAATAACGCCCCACTGGAATTTCATTTATTGTGAAAGTAAATGTGTTAACATTCCAGTGGGGGGTGGTTGGAACTGAATCGTTGATTCCCCGAGTGTAATTATTTCTGAGCGATTCGGTATGGAAAATATCGTTCTCTTCGATTCCGCAAACGAGTTTGTGCTTCTTAAACGTCCCGAAAATTCTGCGGTTTAATTAATAGTTTGAAACAGCGCCGATCCAGTTTCCATCGAGTTCCGGCGATTTTTAATTCCGCGTGAAAGCGGTGCACCGTTTGTTAGCCTCTCGACGGTATTAATTAATGGAATGGCGGTCCAGTTTACGGAGTACTTAAGATCCGTTTCCAGTGCTATAATACCGGTGATTAAATATATTATAAACTTCAATTAACACGGATACATCCTATTTGTAAGGGTTTCGATGCGAATTATTAAATTAATGGATGGACAATTGCGATTCCTGCAGAAAAATTCACAAAACTCTTCTGTTGAAGCACTATGGACGTTCTGGAAGTAATGAAGTTAATTAGAAAGTAGATTTATATTTTTACGATGAACGTTCATGCAAATTGATTCTGAATATTAAAGTTTTAACATTAATTATTTACTTTGGTTGCCCGTATAAGTGGTACCCCTTGGGTAGGCAACCTCCTGTACAGTTATCCTTTCAATATATTTTTTGGAATAATCATTTTATATTCCAAAAATGTTATAAACTCGCTCTGGATAGTCACTTAATAGACATTCGTACTTCGATGTATATTTCGACGATGAACGTTTATATAAATTTATCTTAAATATTAAAACTTTGATGTCATTTACATACTTTGGTTGCTTGTATAACGGGTGCCCCTTAGGCAGGCAACCCGCTATACAGCTACTCCTTCAATATATTTCAATAATTCTTTTATGTTCCGAATCGTTTAAATCGATTTATATTATCAAAGCAAAAGTTTACGCAACATCTCATGAAATGTTAAACCTTTAAATTCTGGAATTCCAGAAATATACAGAGTGACGCATCTATTAATCATCGCATTACCAACACATATCTACAATAGGAAAGGTACAATCGCGATTACCATTAAAGCAAACAAAGGGTGAAGAAAATGTGTTCGGCTCCGTTGGGAGGAGCGTGGCGCGAACAATGCAACAATCTTGACGCAAACAAAAGCGAATCGCATTGATTATGTATTTCTTTCAGTGTAATCTCGTTTGTCATGCGATTAAAAGGTTCTCGAGCACGTGTGCGCAGCGATAAGCTATCGTAACGGTGTCGAAATCAGATCCGTGGTAGCGGAATCCGCGGGTTGTTGCAGTTCGCGTGCAACGTTTGTCCGGGCTCACAGTGTTACGGTTAGCGTTCAGAAATAACAAAATCGATTTCTAAAATTTCATATTTGTTTTCATGGAATAGGTGATAAATAACCTTCCAATATGAGAACAACATAATTTAGCAACACAAATAACCGATGAAGGTTAGAAATCCAATTAAAAGTCGAGTAAGGACGCGTAAGCCAACGTACATTACAATTTATTTCTCAGAATCTGTGAGTAAGTGATAATAATGATAATTAAAAATATATTATCACTGCAATTTATTTAAGTATTGTTTAATTCTAATTGTTTTGTTTCCTTGTTATTTATTTATATTTGAATATATTACAAAATGTACATATTTTATTTATTTTCTACTTGTTGCTTTAAAAATATTTGTTACTCAATCATTTTATGTTAAAAATTAAATTTATGATATATAATGGTATTAACATATGATTATTTTAAGGGAAAATTGATTTTTGTATTTTTTTTACCTATGTAAGTACTCGAGACACTGTGGGGCTGTTCGAATTTGCCGCCAAACGGCGCGGGCCACGCGACTCGCGAGTCCAGCGCTTTAAATTTCACACGCGACGCGTCTTTGTAAACACGCGCGTCCCTTTCCTAGCGCATCACACGACGCTCGGCGCTGTCTCTTTAATCCTATTTTCGAAACATTCTCGCCTGTTCCCCGGTCCTCTCCGGCAGTCTGGTCGCGTCCAACGAAGATACGAACACGCATCATCTCCCCTCTGTTTTCCCGTTCTTCGCGTTCGTCGTCGCGTCGTCTATTTCGAGTGTTTTACGGAGCTGGTATTTCACTTTTCTTTTTGTCCGGTGGAAGGAAAATGCTGAATCCGGGGTGACAGCGAGGGACCACGGTGAACACGGGCTCTGCGCGAGTGCATTGGCCGATGCACAATTGCGCTTTCGATCGTCCTGAACGCGGTCGGGGGTCGGAGCGACGCGATGCAATGAACGGAGCATCCCTTTCGTCGTCGATGTGATATCGTGCCAGCCGCGAAAATGTGATTGGCCCCCAAACACCTTCCTCTTTCGCTTCGTCTCCTTCGTTCTGCGGACCAGTTAGATGTCTCGGGGCGGATGCTTTCCAAGATTTACTTGCTGGGCATGAATGGACAGGTGCAACCCTCCAGGGAGAGGTTAGGTGAGAATCTACGTGCATTTATACCCGAATAACTCGCCCGCTCTTTCCCCTTCGAACCCCCGCGATATAATCTCGGATTTTTTTTACACGCGAAAACATATATCGTCCCATAAGTCCCGCGTTCGCTTTTACGGACGCCACGAATACAAATTTTTTCATTCCAACGCAGACCTTTGATCGTTCGTTTACTGGCGTCCTTGTATCCGCCGTTTTCGAGTATGACATAAGCCACTGCAATTTCCGTTTACGACTGTTTGTATTCTTGACGGAAAAAATATGATGATATTTCTGGTCGAGCTAATTAACACGATTTTTATTGGCACTTTGTCCACTGGAAAAAGAGATTAGCATATTCGGAGATGTTAGTATACTTGGAAGTCTCTAATTGCTGATCTTTGATTTTTAACGAACAATTGTGTTTCCTTGTGAACCTTATTACCTTGGCCATTTATGGTCGTGCAGCTTAATGATTCATAGCTGATAATTGTGCCTGTATTGTAATTAGTTGCTGTAAGCAGCAGAGATTTCTTGATCGCACTGTTGTATATTGTATTGTGTACTTTCGATTTCAATTTTGGTTATAATTTTGATTCGCAGGAGGTTTGGGCAACAGCACAGTTGGACTATTTTCTGGAATGATCACAACAGACCGAGTCCCTAACATACAGCTCAATATTTCAAACAATGGAGTACCCATGGATGATTGCAACGTCGCAACAGAGGTCGATAGTAAAGTCAAGACAAAGCTCATGTCTATGTGGAATAATGTCAAATATGGTGAGCAGCTGTTCGACTTTGCTGGTTTAAAAATAGGCCATCCGCATTAGCCATTTCTTAACTCTGTCTTTCCAACTATTTTTAGCTACTTCTTAAATCTGTCTTTCCAACTAATGCCACCGATACCCTCTATTTTCAGGCTGGACCATCAAGATGGTGAAACCAAACTTCTCCAAAGAATCTCCAGTATTTCTCCTAGGGAAGATCTACCGTAAGAAGTCCGAGGAATTTCTGGAAAAAGCTTCGGAGGCTGAGAAAACCCTGGACACTGGAAGCGAGATATCCTTGGCGATAGACGCTATCAGTTTTGAGGACGGCATAGAGGAATTCAAGAAGGACTTCGCGTCCAGGCTTTGGCTGACGTACAGAAGAGAATTCCCGATTCTGAATGGATCCACATTCACCACCGACTGCGGCTGGGGCTGTATGCTGCGTAGCGGTCAGATGATGTTGGCACAGGCGCTGGTCTGCCATCTTCTTGGAAGAGGCACTTGTTTTCTTTTCTTAAACAAAAAAAATATATTGCAATACATTGTCAACGCAACGTTTCTGTGTAGAATGGCGGTGGCAGCCAGACCAGCCAATAAAAACAGAACAGCAACAGTTGGACGAGTATCATCACAGACTGATCATTAAGTCTTTCGGAGATCTACCTGAACGTATATCTCCGTTCTCGATACACGCGCTTGTATCGTTGGGTGCGCTCTGGGGGAAACGCCCCGGCGATTGGTACGGGCCGTCCTCTGTCGCACATCTGTTGTGCAGGGCAGTGGAGCACGCGGCGGAACACCATCCAGTATTTAGTAATTTGGCTGTTTATGTTGCTCAAGATTGCGCAGGTGATTACACATCTGAGCCGGAGCTCTTAGGGTACGGATACGTTGGAGCTGCGATGGATGCTAAGAGAGCGAAGCGTCGATATAGAATGCATACTTTTGTAGTGGAATAGAGTATATTGTTCTACTTGAGGCGTTCACGTTGAACATCGCCAATCTGATCGACGCTCTCTTAGCTTCAATCGCAGCCCTAATGTACTTGTACTCTCAGGCACGCGTTTGTTTGATTTTTCATTGAATTTAACCCGTGTCGTTTTCTTCTAGTTTACCTCGAAGACGTGGAGAGCGTATGTCAAACGGCCGACGACAAATGGAAATCTCTCATACTCTTTGTACCTTTAAGACTCGGTGCTGACAAATTGAATCCTATCTACGCGTCTTGCTTGACACACCTGCTGACCTTGGACACGTGTATCGGAGTGATCGGTGGACGGCCGAGGCACTCGCTTTACTTCATCGGCTTCCAGGAGGACAAATTGATCAACCTGGACCCGCACTATTGTCAAGAGACCGTTGACGTATTAAAAGATAACTTCCCGTTGACGAGCTTTCACTGCACCTCGCCGAGGAAGATGCTGATTTCGAAGATGGATCCCAGCTGTTGCGTGGGATTCTATTTTCACACTAAAGTGCAGTTCACGAATTTTATGGAGATCGCGCCCTCCGTATGTACCGTCGTTTCGGGATTTATATTTTGATGAACCTACAGAGCAGCCACCTACGCTACGATTTCGATGATTTTTCGATAAATTGTAGAAATCGTTATTCTGAATTTTCACTTGCACAATAACGACGATCTCGGCTTAGTTTCCGATATTACAGTGAATTCTGTCTATACTTGTGCGTTTTTGGCACCGCATACGTTAGTATTGATGGCCGGTTGCCAGCTACTTCCGGAACAAGGATAGAGCTTAAAGGTCCCGTGTACAACTGCGTATCCGAGACTGTAAGAAATGTCAGAAGTCAAAACTTGCGTGAAATAACTATAACAGACATTCCTTGCAGTTGTGTATACGCAGTTAAACGTGGTCACCGATACTAACGCGTGCGTTGGTATAGACGCAGAAGAATTCACTATAGCGGTACCGAGATTTATAACTTACCGAAAAATCATCGATATCGGAGAGTAGGTAGCAGGTTCTGCAGGTTCGCTAATACTTTTGTTTGAGACCTTTTGCTGTATACGTTGATGTTGCAGTATCTGGTGCCCGAGGACGAGAAAGTCGACTATCCCATGTTCTTGTTCTGCGAAGGGAGCGGAAGGGATCTCCACCAGAAGATCGAGATTGCCGAGAACATCCCGACCGGTACCTCTTTCACAGGTAACGAGTCGTACGAGGATGACCTCGACGAGTGCGAAGAGTTCATGTTACTTCAGTGAGACGGTGTTCATGTCGGCGTGCACTCTCGAGCGCTAAGTACTTAAAGACAATTTAATAGTCTCTCGGAGAAAGATGATAACATTAAGATTCATCCTGAGATTCTCCTCTCTCATTCGTCCACACGTGTACAAGGAAGAAAAAGATACGAATCGATGACTCCAGTAGATGCAACTTTACATAAAAAGGTTGGTCGTTGAATAAATTACTTTTGCGAAACGAATTTTTGTGCCGTGAGCATACCAAAAGAAGTAAAAAGAAGAGAGAGAGCCACGGCTCTTTAGATCTTAAACCGCGAGCATAGAACGACGCGGATAAGTACATCAAATATTTTCCATTCGCGATAAAAAGAACGCGGTGGTGTTGGTAGACTTAATTGAAAAAGAGCGTTATCATCGTCAACATGTAATTCTCTGTGATCATAATTTAATGCGGCTTTTATATCCTATACGTTGTTGCACAACACTTTTTTTTTCTTACGTTGTCTCTTATTTTTGATCTCAAAATGAAACAAAGGAGAAGGCCCCCTCAACGATCGTCGGCCGCGTTGATTTAATACGTGCGGCTTATAATGATTAAACTATATAGAATCGATCAGTTTTCGGAGAGGATATTTATTTGACGCGTTCTGCGTTTCGATGGCCGCGCTCGGACTTACGTAGATCGTAAGTTGACGAATTTTGCTATGAAGAGTGATTTTTATAACATTTCTTAACACTTTAAGAAAATGTTCCTGATATAACTTATTTTATAACGCAGCAGTGCAGTAATCTCCCCTTGCAAACATGACCATAAACTTAATTCCTTCGCTTGGTCAGCACGACGTATACGTGATCCCACTTTCGAAAAGAAAAAAACATTTACACTCGAATTAGTTTCATTGATATATTTTCTTTTTGTTTTTCTCATTACGAAACATGAGTTATTTATTTATTTAATAATACCATTTGCTTGTCCCCCTCCTGACGACTATACTGACTATTCGGAACTTATACTAAGTTCTCGCGCCTCGACGCGCCCTATCATTGCATTCGACATAACGTTTTATGTTATGAAAGAAAGAAATGTGCGATTAATAACGTATATATATATACATACTATATTTAAGGCTATTGTTATCAAACCGAGGAACCACTTGATTTTTGTCGAGAATTAAAAAGTGAATGAGAATGTGAGCATGATATATGTAAATGTATATTATTCTCATATTGTTAATAGGTCTGTATACAGCACCGAGAAAAATTGTTGAAATTCTTATATCGGTAAAGTTACAAAATAAACTTGAGGAGTGAGTTACAAGGATAAACCTATCGACGTTTAATTCAACATTCTTCGATTCTTTATTCATCTCTCCGCAACGATAGTAACAGAGTTAACAGTTTCTTGATCCCCGTTTTTGTACTATGCGATACAACAACCCTTACAAACAATTTCGTGTAAAAAAATAGCAAATCGAACTCATTGTAAACCTATGTAAAAACCGACGTATTTACAATTAGCAAGATATCGTTCTAGATTGTTATTTGAATATTTGTTCGTCGACAAATCGGATATGACAATACTTATCATAAGGTGTGCGTCTGAATATAAAATGTCGCGATACCAGTATCAAGTAGAACGTTAGTAAAACAAGTAAAAATCGTATACAGTATTGACAATTTTGTACTGTGTTGATGACGAATGTTCAAATCATGTTGCAACCATTATATATATACACACACAAATATATATATATAAATATTATATATATTATATATATATATATATATATATATATATCTATATATATATATTCAATCCTTCAATCATTATAACAATTTTGAGACATGTAATTTAAATGGCATCAGGGGGCACATCTTATATGATGCGTGTTTTGTTCGTGGCTGGAGGCGTTTCGAAGATTTCAAGGTCACCTTGATTTTTTTTTAATGGAATAACCTATTTTGTGTACCATAAATCTATAGGGTATCAACTTCTGAGTACAAAAGTGTTGACCTCCATACATCCTAAATCTATAATAGTTAACGAAGTATTAGCAAAAGTTTGATCCGCATAAAGTCGGATATATCTACATTAGATATATGTATATGTGTGTGTATATATATATATGAAAATTAATTACAAAAAAATACGTTATAAACTTCTCTCGTTTCTCTCACAATCACTGTTCACTGATATTTGTGCGACTGCAAAGTACTATATTGTTTTACTGGGGCTTCTCGTGCTCGTATAGTCATCTATTCACTGAATTCAAATCTGAGTACGACAACTCGAATCTGGGTATTTCAGTACTCACATTCGTGTGCTCGGATACCCGGATAGCAACGGTTCTAATAATGTACATCACTTTGGTAGGTACTTTTGCAAAGTAACACGCGCTAACACTTAACAGCTACGATAAAAACTTCGCGATAGTGTCCTTGACTTGCGGCCATAACTCATCGGTAGTGCTACCACGGAAAGTTTTCAGAATCCCAACACCTTCGTAGAAAGATAGAACCGGCTCGTTCGCCTTCGCGTAGTTCTCTAATCTTTTCTGCACAATCTCCACTTTGTCGTCGTCCCTTTTGCTCAGGGGCTCTCCGGTTACGTCATCCTTGCCCTTAAAAAAAAGGTAAACAACGGTTGGCGCAATAGTATAACAGAAATACTCGCAGAACTATTTCATAAATGGTCCGTGAACGACTACCGGTTTTCTGCCAAGGTACACGAATTAGTTTACTCGATGATATGCAGTGCAAATTTTTTAAGAATTGCGTTTAGCCAGAATTACGAAAAGAATAATAAAACTTTCTTTTTAACAACCTTTGGCAATTGTACAGTAAAGGGGTTATCTCACCGATTTTAATGACCTTGAAATATTTTATCACGGTCATCATTCTGAACAACTTTTTCCTATACATATTACCGCCCCTCGGTCTTCGTTTTTTAGATATTTACAACAATCTACGAATCTACAAAACATGGTTTTTAAAATTTCGTTACAAGCGCAATGAAAAGGGTTGCCTAATTATACAGAAGAAGGTACACCTCGCCGATTTCAATGACCTTGAAGTATGTCGTCAATGTTATCATTTTAAACAACTTTTCCCTATACACGTTACCGCCGCTCAGTCTTTCGTTTTTTAGATATTTAAAAAAATCTACAGACCCCCACTACAGCGAATTCTACCGTTTTTAATTGTCCGAACACGTGATTGGTGGGTCCCGCCCATTTTGAAGTGTTTCCCTCCACTTCAACCCAACCTAACCCATACCTAACCTAAATGCGTTTAAAATGGCGGGGTTCGCTGTAGTGAACCGAACAGTTTTTTAAAAATATCTCGGAAACTAAGCTCGAACAGTGGTAACATGTATAGTAAAAAATTGTTCAGAATCATGCTCCAGATAATATATTTATAGCTCGTCAAAATCTGTAAAGAATCACATTCCTAGATTGTTACTCCAGCGAGGGTTAGGTTTGTACAGTCTTGAAATCAATTTTGGTTAGGCTTAGGTTAGGTATGGGTTAGAGTTTTAGGGCGGTAGTGAAGAGGGACGGCTGAAGCCCCTCCCATGCCCTAAAGGACGAATTCAGTCATTGGTAAAAGCTGGGTTGAGGGTGGGGTCGCAGTGGAGGGAAACCCTTCAAAATGGGCGGGGCCCACCAATCATGTGTTCGGACAATTAAAAACGGTAGAATTCCTTGTAGTGGGGGTCTGTAGATTTTTGTAAATATCTAAAAAACGGAGACCGAGCGGCGGTAACATGTATAGGGAAAAGTTGTTTAGAACGATAACCTTGACGACATATTTCAAGGTCATTGAAATCTGTGAGGTGTACCCTCTTCTGTATAATTAGGGAACCCTTTTCATTGCGATTGTAACGAAATTTTAAAAACCATGTTTTGTAGATACGTATAAGTTATATATGTACGTGCTGAAAATGTTATCGAAATGAATTAATTAGTTCGAGTAATGAACAATTGGTAATTGTGAAAATCGCCGAGTAAAACGTGTGATTTGCACGAACGCAGTCTTTCCAAAATTTCCATCTAGCTTAGCAGAAAAACAGAAGTCGTTCGATCCATTAATAAAAAGGTTATTCTGATTTAAAGTGTGTGCGGCATCATTTTGTCAGACTGACTGTATATTACTTAATATATTGCTTATATTTCGCGTGGCGGACTGCCAGGAATGTTTCTGAATTAGAATGAAAATTTCGTAGCGGACTTACCGGCACTTTGGGGCTATTGAATCCGATGTTGTAGACTCTGCCGCTGGGTAGATGAACCCACCTGTTCTCCACACGTTTCAGTATCACCGAGACCGGCACGTCCAGGTAGAGGACCAGGTTCACCGGGTCGGATTTCTGCAGCTTTTCCGCCTGCTGCAACGTTCTCGGAAATCCTGTACGAATGCCAACTATTTATTCGGATTTAGTTGCAGCTGCGTGCGCGGTCATCCGTCGTTCATGGCCACTGCGATCGTGCACGCCGATACTATTTTATCCTATCACTTACCGTCCAACAGCCAGTTTTGCTCGCCCACCGCCTTGATTTCCTTGTTTATCATCGAGATCATCACGTCGTCCGGCACATATTTGCCGGACAGCACGTAACTCGACACCTGCTTACCCAATTCTATCAACAAAAATAATTCCCATTAATTTACGTTCGCCACCAAATTATTTCCCGTTCATTAGCATTACGCTGAACTTTGGAGCCGGCGATAATGCTGTCCGCGTTACATGACAACGGCGTTAACGTTCAGTTTTATTGGGTTTGTGCAGTCATAATATTTTGATGGGATCTAAATTGAGTACTTGAATGCTTGGATCTAAATTGAGTACTCGAATGCTTGGATCTAAATTGAGTTAGTAATCAGGTTTGAATTAAATGAGCCTCCGAGTGCTCGGATCTAAATTGACTACCCGAGTAGTAGTATCCAAATTGACTACCCGAGTAGTAGGATCTAAATTGACTACCCGAGTAATAGGATCTAAATTGACTACCCGAGTAGTAGGATCTAAATTGACTACCCGATTAGTAGGATCTAAATTGTATGAGTACTTTTGTCGATATTAAATCAGACTCCGAGTACTCGGATCTAAATTGAGTATCCAGGTATTAGAATTTAAATTGATCGAATACTTGAACACTCCATTCCCAATTAAGTGAGTACTTGAGTACCCGAATCCCAATTAAGTAAGATCCCGAGTACTCGGAACCAAATTGATTAAGTACCCGAGCACTTGGATTTAAATTGAGCAAGCATTCGAATTCAAATCGAGTGAGTATTCGAATCCAATTTGAACGAGTACCCGAGTACTCGAGCTCGAACACCCGCAACAACAAAAGCCCCGGTAGCCTTAAAAATGTATTAGTTTCTACAATTTTGAAAGACTGTTAAACCGTTGCTATTCCAAATAATGTTTGTAAATAGATTAGTATGTATTTATCAGGATGTTCTCGGATGTTTGTAAATAGAACGCGGCACAAACTGATAAAGATATCCCACAAAACAACATATAACAGGGGCAATCTAATCGTGTCCAATTTAACTCTGTTCCCTATCGCGAATCACCAAGGGAAGCTTTAATTTGTAACAAATTAAACGAAATCCGCTTGCATCCCCAATCGATCGATATAGATCTCGATATCCGTAAAAATTCAACTTTGTCTGCTATTTTTCATTCAAGAAGATACAGTGGCTCACGCAAGATATCGAATGCCCTTTTAAGTCAGTT
This sequence comes from Sphecodes monilicornis, assembly GCA_913789915.3. NCBI lineage: Eukaryota > Metazoa > Arthropoda > Insecta > Hymenoptera > Halictidae > Sphecodes > Sphecodes monilicornis. Next base: position 22,014,628 of record OU565293.1, on the reverse strand, counting down.
CAACATTTTTAATATAGGACTTTTATTATAATTTTTGACTTTTTTAATATGAATTTTTATCAAATTGAACCGTTTGTAACTCCTGTGTACGTTAAACGTTTTGGATATGAAATGTTCAGCATATATACTACTAGCATAGATCTACAAGATACATGTTTTTAGTTTTCATTACGAGCTGAATAAAAAGGTTTAAAAAGTGCCAGTTTTATTTTTTCATGTAAATCGTTTTTCACTAATTGCAATCTTTTTAAAATCTTTATTACACGCCATTTACTAAATTAATGCTTCCAAGTGCTCAGAAACAGCCGAGTTGTTTAGTGCAATGTTGAACAAATTATTCTGATTTAAATTATGTTCGAATACTTTCGTGAGTTACTGTATACAATCATGCTCCTTAGTTTAGCCCGTTTGTATACTAAACATACTAGACACTTATGTCTCGATGTCCCGTACAGATTTTCAAAACAAGATAAAAAAAAAAGAAGAGGGGAAGTCGATACGACCAGAAGGTGACATCAACAGTATCCTCGCGATCTCGGTTACAGTTCGCAATTTAATATGTACTTCTCCGATTCCGTAATAAGATTAAATTGGTATGCAAGATAGTGTTAACCTAATCAAGTACGATAAGAGAAAGGACAAACATTATTCGAGCACTCGATAAGAAAAAGGTATTCCCAACAGTCGAATTCAAATAGGATCTACGAATAAATGTTCCTGATAGCCATGTTCAGATGTGTTGCAACGAAGGAGTACGGTACCACGTTTCGAGCAGTGACGGTACGGAGGAATGCGAGCAACGATTAGGTCAACGATTAAAAGGTGTTTCTCACACGTACCGGTGCCGCTGGTCATGTGGAGTCGAAGCTTGTCACCGCTAGATATGTGAGCCACATTGAAATGTTTAACAATTCGGGATGACATGGTGCCCTTTCCGGATGCTGGGGCGCCCAGTATCACGGCCCTGAAGGCCACAGCCTTGAAACACCACGTGGACAGCGCTACCATTAAACCGTTGTTTCGGCGAGCGAAAAAAAAAGAAATTCTCACACAAAAACGAAAACTCGCTGAACGCGGAGCTCGTGGTCCCTTTGCGGATGCGAAACGTTTACGCGACAGTAGCAACTACGCGTGCCGAGGGAAAATATATCGTCCGATCTATAGTGGTTGACCTGTGAACCGCGATTGCACGGCCAGTTATCGAACAGAGTGACAAGGAATCAGCCAATGAACGGATTCGTCTAGCCCTTTCACCACTGGCATGTTGGCTGCTTAGCGTCACGCATCCGAATCGAACATGCGTTCGAAATTACACCTTTCCCCCCGTAGCATCGCGTCTCTATCCCAAACACACAGTACCGCAACCAACCGCGTGCTCGCAGCGAAACTATAATAAATTTTCGGTCAATGAATGCCAAGAGAAAATGATTACCGCTGCTCCAGAACGTCCCTCGAGTCGGCGCGACGGTACGGAGGAAAAATCGTGCGCACGCATGACGCAAACGAGTGGAGTGTTTCGCAATTTCCAAATTGGCGCGAAATGCGTTTTCATGCATGCGGAAGAGTTGAGTTTGTAACAAGGCTAGATCGTTTTTCTTTTATTGACAAAGTAGCACTTTATTCATATGAAAAAGTAATACAACATTAGGGCCTGTGCATTGTTTTAGTATTCATCTTTCTTTTTTTTAATAATCATTTTCAAAAGCGCATGTGTAACGAGAGAACTAGAGAAGGCCTTATCTCTCACTTGGACACCTTATACACGTTCTGTATCGATAATCGATCCAGAATTACAAATCGTGGGAACCTCGCCTGTCACTGGGTACTACGTGGGTTTAGTAATATGTCTTACGAATTTCCTGAACAGCGTTGTCGATTACAATTCACGAATTCTCGAGTATAATGTACATTGATTAGCTTGCTTTTCTTTTTTAAAATCTTTTGATGCTGTGTACACCCTTAAAATATATTTATAGATCTTCTGCAACCGCCTACCGTTTTTTGTCGCCGTTTAAGCACCAAATCGCGTTGCCCAACGTGTATCGCCCGCTCGATGAAATGCAAATTGGAAAGTTTAGCCTAGTACTACCCGAGGTTACACTTATGCGTATCTCGTCTTAATCTTAGAGACTACACTCAGCTCTGAAACGTTTCCTCTTGAATTGTTTCCCCATTGTTCCACCGACATCGAGTTCCTCGATGATCGTTCATCCCCGGGAAACGACCAAGAACATTTTTTACTTTTTTTATTGAACGCTTTCTCGAACTTTTGACAAATATTATAAAAAAAAGATAGAGAATGGTATCCCCGTTCAACTTCGATAAAGATAACGTATAATTAGGAGAGTCGTTAATATTATATATATATATAAAATATATATAATATATATCACGTCTTGGAACCCATAGAACAAAACATGTAATTGACACTGCTACGAAATGTGTGTTTCTTTGTGTATGTGTTTTATCGTCAGTACTTTTTCCTTGCATCTAGAGTAAGAGGAGACTTTTTGTAAAATAGTGTGCACCACTTCAGTGCTCTGAATCTGTGAAGAGTGTTTCTCGTGTGTAAATGCGCGTTTGACCGTGGTTTCTCTAAATACATGTCGGTAAAGAAGGGCACGAAGACCGTCGACCTTTCTACCAGAGCTCGCCGTCCTTTTCTTTAGCAGGGACCTCTATCACTCGAGGCTTGTCAATTATTCTGGCTGTGCGGTTCCCTTTCTCTACGATACCGATGATCCACGCCTGATATCCTTCTTGCTTCTCGATGTCCTTGCAGTACGCTGCAGCCTGAACATCGTTTGCGAAAGTGTTATAAACTGGTCACGCGTGGTTATACTCTAGGGTTCTTACTAACTAATTTGAGGACTCGAGTATCCATGTAATTGAGATTTGAGTGTCCTCAGAGTGAAGCTTGGATACTAGAGTACTCGGAACTCCGTTACACACCTGTTCTCTAGGTAAACAGATGAGCAATCCGCCGCTGGTTTCCGCCGAGTGACCTTGCAACAGTTGGAACATGTTGCCGCAGGCCTTCGCTACCGCCGCCATTTTCGCGATAACAGGTAAATTATGAATAACAAAGGAGACTTCGTTCTTCTGGTGTTTTGCCAGATTTTGCGCGTGTCCCAAGAGCCCGAATCCTGTGACGTCCGTTGCCCCGTGTGCGTTATACTTATGCATTAGTCTTGCCGCTGTTGATGGAACGAAAAGATTAATCACCGTTCAATGATTATTTTGAATATAAGTAATTGATGGTGTACCTATTCTGTTCAGCCTGGCCATGCTGTCCATTGCCCTCTGGTAAGCCTTCCTGACATCATCCTCATTGACCACAAGTTTGATTCTGTTCCAGCGGTCTGGTTGGTCCAACCATTGATGGGCATTAACAGCGACTTGGGTACCGAGAGGCTTTGTCAACACAAGGACATCGCCGACCACCGCATTATCTGGCCTGAATTTGATCGAGAAATGATTATCGTCGAGAGATAAGCGGAGAGCGAAAGTGGAATATATGTAATTGATGGTTATAATGCGTACACAATGTATTCATTTGGCTGGCAGACAGTGGAAGCAACACCGCCTATTGTACACCAAGGATTAACAACTGTTTGACCCCCTGTCACTGTTGTGCCAGCTTCCAAGGCAGAATCTTTAAACCCTCGCATGATCAACGGAACGACAACGTCCCGTTCCTTCTCAGTCATCTTTGTACTGACTCCCAGCAACATTAACATATTGTCACACTCCGTAACACCCATGGCGTACAAATCGCTGATAACATTAGCGCATGCAATTTTACCTGGAAAAGTACTCCAATAGCAGTGGTCAAACAGGATGCCATATAACAAATTTTTTTTATCCTTAACAAAGGAAAGATAAATATTATTCGAATCGCGGACTCTACTCGCGGAGACCAGGGCTGGACAATAGTGCGGAATTGCCCCTACCATAAAAATTCGCGGCAATTCTGCACCTCAGCCCAAGACTGTAATACAAAATCTAGAGTTTCTCAGTCGGCAACCGGTAGCGTTTGTTATCTTACCCATTATATATGGATCATCCACCAACGGATAAAAGAAGTCTGTGGTCTGAACCAAACTAAGCCCGCCGTGTCTCAGTGGAGTCACGGAGGAATCCATACCAATGCCTGAAACACAAAAACAATATCCATCTTTAATTTATAGTACTCCAAATTTTGCATATACGAAACGCATAATTTAATTGTAAAGGTTAAAGTTTATTTTTGTTAAATTGCAAGTCTGGGGCCTAGAAGAGCCACAGTGTTTTAAGAAATACTTTAAAAAAATTTTTTAAATATTTTCCAATCATTTAATTTTTCTAAAATGGAATTTTGTTGGAAATTCTTGCTTTTCAAAATAGAAAGTAAACTGGGCTTATCATTTTTAAATAAACCGATTAATCGACATTCGTATTATTAAAAAAAATGAATTCAAGTTTAAATTTTTAGGACCTCGTAATTTTTTTCATAAGGACAACTTGTAAACTATTATATTTAAAAAAAATTGGATACAATGATCGAATTCCGGAGTCTAGAAATGTCCATAGTATATTTTGATTGTACAGTATAATCTCAAGAGGTTGAGAACACTTGTGTTTCCGGTGGCGTGGGAGAAAACGGGCGGGAGGCGACAATATGGCTGACAGTACACCAGGGCCGACTCTCTCAATATTCGCGCCCCGCGTTTCGCCAATAATAAAACTATTTATCCTCATAACCCTTTCCCCCGTCAGAACATCCCATAAAACCACCACAAGAATAAAAAAAGAAAGAAATACCGACAAACTTCATGAAACATTATTGATCAGAAAAGCCAACAAGGGGCCGGCAAAAATTTGCAAAATGACGAACCGAAAAAATTCGAATTCCCTCTGCCTAAAAAATATATTCGAAATCGTACAGAGAAACCGTCATGCAAAATGTCGGCATTCCAGAGAGCGAGCAACGATTGTGCGAAATCGCGGAAAGAAACAAAGAAATTGGACGCGGCAGCAAAATCAAACATGTCTGCCGGTCTAAGGTATATCTTGGCTCGTGAATTGTCAGGGTCATCTTACTCACCGATGCGTGGAATGGCCATGTGCATGAAGTGGGCATGCTCATGATCTTGTGCGCTACCATCGACATTCTGCAGTCCCTCGAGGAGTTTCCCGAGAACCTCCTGAGGGACCTTACACCCTCATCCTTTCAAGTCGGCGAACCGCGTAAGGCGGAAGGTCGCGTCCAGATCATGTGCCACGGGTTCGAATGGCCTATTCAACGCCAGGGCGTTTGGATTACCGCCGAGCTCCAGCTGAGCGACGGCCAGGGCGTCCTGGCTGACCTGGGTCCCCTGTAGCTCCGCCATGCTACCCTGCGAGAAAAACCGAGACACTTGGGAACGAGAACCGGGTACGCGACGCGTTTCGCGGCCCCTGCGATGCAACGATTCTCTTGCGACGGCTTCTACCGGCCGATGTCCGCGAGCAGCAGGTTCTCACGCGCGCGCTATCTACAAGAGTGCTACTCCGAGGAACGCCGCCGACAGACAGCCACTGTCCCGATGATACGAACTCGTCGCGAACGGGAATTACAGTCTCCACCGGCGTCGACTGCCCGGGATCGTACGTGCTGGCAAAATGGACGGCCCGAAAGCCTACACGGGATCGGGTGAACGCGCAAGGCCACCGAGAGTCCCCCCGATGTCCCCTCCGTGGCGTTGCTCGTTCGCCATTGGCCCTTTCGAATTGGCGCACGCGCACCGCGTTGTTTCGTGTCAGGAACGTCGTTACGATCATCGCGAACCCGCGTCCCGCAGCGGCGTCGCTCCATACAGTCCTCGCTTCGGCGAGAAACGACGCGACAAGTGTGCCTTCGTCGTGTGTATACACTTTGCTCCCAATAAGTTCGACTCTGTGCGTTTTTCCTTTTCCTTTGGCGGGAGAATGGACCGGCTAATTGATGGGCTCCAGGCAGCGTTTAACTTGCCCTCCCTTTTGTAAAATTCTTCGGCCTGTGATAGAGACTATCGAATAATTTTTTTTAAATTCGATGCGATATTTCTGGCTAGTAAATTCTGTAAATTGTACAAGTGAGCATACAACAAGAATAATAATGAAAAGAAAGAAAAAAATGTAAACGTTTTAAGTAGGATGACAAAAAATCGGTCGTTTAGAAATAAGGTTTTTGAATTTGAAATTGGGGAATTTGTGAAGTTGTTCGCAAAAGTGTTTACCTACGCTTTGGAGGACAGCTGTATCGGTACTATTTATCAGTCTGGGAGCATTGCAATTTGTGCTGTAGTATTGAACGATGTTTATACTAGATTATCGATTAATGTAGTGGGAAAATATCGTCGGGAAAAATGTGCGGCTGTAAAATTTTTAATTTACTCCTATGAAGGTACAATCTGATTTGACATTATTGTGTCGTTTATGTATACCGACTGTATTAGAGTTTCTTTGTTAAAAAATTGAATTAAGACTCCACAAAGTAGCATAACTATTTATTTAAGTTTTCATGTTTGTGAGTTGAAATTTTTAAATATCAATACCGTTCCCTATTTTCTTTTTCCTATTAACTGTATTGACATGAACAGTATTTTCCAAGGGTGGTAGAAAATGTCGATCAAACGTGCATGGTTGAGCAAAAAATGAACATTCATATTTTATTTCCATTGATCCGAGCCCTCTGCCAGACGAGTCTGTTGCTGGCACTAAAGAAAGATGGACAGAATATCATTACGATAATTTATCATTGTGTTTATTCAATCAAATCATAACTTCATCCTCAATCGTTCCTCAGCCTAAAAATTCACACATTTTCTGCTCGTAAACATGAACTTTCTATGATGTTCTAAATAAAACCGTATTTGCCTATCTAAAGAGTAAATAAACATTTTATCATAAAAATTTGCAAGTCCAGACTACGAACTACGAGCAACAGGTTACTCGAAACTTTTTGTTTGGATAATCAATTTCCGAACCCCTTGGTAATCCATATTGTTTACACGGTGTGCAAATAAGCGTGTGGAATTCTCGGGCAAGCGATTCGCTTGTTTTCGGTAGATTGACCGGAAACAGTCGAATGTTTTGGCGCAAATCATCCTCGATTTTCATTAGCTTCTTCCACTGGCTCGAACGTGCCGCCATGTCTTCGCCAGCCAATCAGCTCTGATCAGCGGTTCTCAACCGACAATCGAAGAATGTTTGGTTTGCTGATTTTTTGTGGCACCTTTCTTTCCGTTTCTTTTGCGAATCTACGCGCAACGATAAAGCTCGCCGGTAGGGGGAGTAGGCACAGTGAAACGTTGCGTTTCTGTTGTCTGAGCTAGAAATTGTGTGTGTGCGTCGCCCCATCAACGTGACCTATACGTTCCAACGCTGAATATGTAGCTGTGCAAAAGTATATTGTTTGTAAAATCGCAACTTAAATGAGACTAAATAAATATGATAAGCAAGTTTTGACCGTCCTAAATCCCGTTTTAATCACCGATGAAATTGTTTTTTTTGCACAAAGGAATTTGCGATATTAATTGAACTTAACCCGCAGGGTCATCCGGCGCATCTTTGCCAGCAGACTCCTGAAGATCAACAAATCTTACGTGCTCACTAATGACTACGACACAATTAGCCGAGCATTTGCGAGTCAAGAGGTTGTCTACCAGTCTGATCATGGGACTCTCTGATCCCCGTCATTATTATACAATCTAGACTTAATTTATTGAAACAAATACCGCCGGACAAGGGTATGTTTTATTCAGATTTTAATTTATACTGCTGAAGCAATTATGTATATGTGTGATAGCATTCCACTATGGAAATTGCGAATATATTAATTGTCCGTATGCATTTTTGTAGAGACGTCTACTTTGCTCGCTAAATAAGTTCATAATTATTAATATAATTAATTCGGACATTGATAAGCATAGAAACAGATGATTTTTACTACTTTTACCATAAGGAACTATGCAGACAGCGGCACGAATTATCTGCTCTGGAAAATATAAAAATAGCGCCATTGGACGTAGTGGCAAAACGCTCAAACTATTAGTCAAATGTTATCGACAGAGCAAAACAGATAGCGATATGAGCGCCTCTTATGGCGTAATCTCGAAGCTCAGTTCAGTGGTCCGTACAGCGCCAATGAACGTAGTAGTGAAACGATCAAACTGTTCGTCAAATGTTATCAACAGTAGATAAATTTGAGAAAGAAACTGGTAGCAGAACTTCTATCTCACCATAGATTTGATATAGAAGTAGACTATATAGTCACATTATGGGGTTCTGTCTCATGATTTGAGGTATGTACATGAAGAATGCAAACACTTATGTATTGTATGCATGAAACAACAATGAATAAATAAAGACAATGTATTAAAAAATCTTATGTACATATATAAAAATTTCCGCATGTTTCATTCGTCGTTGACTTATACTATTGCAAATAGAAAATTTTCGAGCATCTGATTTCTCGGTGACTCGCACTACTGAAGTTTCGTGTTGCGTCTGGGTTAGTATACAAAGTTCCATTCTCGAGGTTTTCGAGAATACTAAATATTGTATTAGGAGAATATAATTTCAAAGAAGGTATTCGAATTTTGGACGACGTCTTTCACTATCATGTTCTCGTAATAAAAAATTTCCGAAAAATCGAAAACTTCCAAAATTAAATTTTGTATTAGAAGAATATGATTACGAAAGCGGTGAAAAAAAGAATCAGTAGCGCGAATAAGTGACAAGTGAGAAGCTCGAAATTTTATTGAATTTCAGTAGTACGAGTCAATGACAATTCAGAGGTTCGGGAAAAATTGGTACATCAAAAATTATACACGTAGATAGGTTTTTTATTACATTGTCTTAATTTATTCATTGTTGATTCATACATAAAGTGTTTCTATATACAACAGTACTATACACAAAAGTGTAGACTGGGTGAGGGACATACGACGGACAGGCGAAGTACAGACAATTATATTAGGTAATGAGTTCTGCTGGATAAATCTGCGAGCACAGACAAAATATATTAATAGACCAATCACTTAATATATTTTATTCTGAGGAAAGGTGACGTAGCATTACAAGACGTTATGAAAGGGAATAGGTTTGGGAATAGGTCACAAGTTCTTTATTGAAAACCTTTCAATACATTTGTTCTTATATCTTAAGCAATTCTTAAATTCTACTATTTAATATTAAAGCAAATTCCAAGTGTACAGCTATTAGCTCGCTATTACCCACTAGATGCAAGATACTATAATTCATAAGTTATAATGTCTTGCGAATTGTGGATAATATCGATTGCCCAGGTCTCACCACGAGGAGGTTGCTGCACAAGAGACCCGAAAAGGAGTCAGAACGAAGTCTCGTTCTGGCTCCCTTTCTTACAACTACGGTTCTTAGAAACTAAATTTCGCAGGTTGCTAAATGGAAAAGTAGTCTTTTTCATGGAAAAAACTTCTTTTCCATTTAGCGTATGTCGAGTAATTATTGCGGAGCAAAGAGTGAATCGGAGAAGAAGTCTCCGATCCACGAGGGACCAAGGGCGAATCAGGCGGAAGACTCTGATGACCACTGGATGACCACTGGATGACCACTGGATGACCACTGGATGACCACTGGATGACCAATGGATGACCAATGGATGACCAATGGATGACCACTGGATGACCACTGGATGACCACTGGATGACCAATGGATGACCAATGGATGACCACTGGATGACCACTGGATGACCACTGGATGACCACTGGATGACCACTGGATGACCAATGGATGACCAATGGATGACCAATGGATGACCAATGGATGACCAATGGATGACCAATGGATGACCAATGGATGACCAATGGATGACCAATGGATGACCAATGGATGACCAATGGATGACCAATGGATGACCAATGGATGACCAATGGATGACCACTGGATGACCACTGGATGACCACTGGATGACCACTGGATGACCACTGGATGACCACTGGATGACCACTGGATGACCACTGGATGACCACTGGATGACCAGTGGTTGACCAGTGGTTGACCAGTGGTTGACCAGTGGATGACCACTGGATGACCACTGGATGACCACTGGATGACCACTGGATGACCAATGGATGACCAATGGATGACCAATGGATGACCAATGGATGACCAATGGATGACCACTGGATGACCACTGGATGAACACTGGATGAACACTGGATGACCACTGGATGACCACTGGATGACCACTGGTCAACCTCGGTGTGGGCAAGGGTAGTCCAAGGTGGGTCACTGGTGGAGGAGCCATGGTCAAGCTTAGGCCAGCTGAAGGCAAGCAGGGGTAGGTCACAGTAGCTGTGGATAACCGCTCGTCAACTTCAAGGCAGTCCGCTGGTGAAGGACCCTTGGTCAACCCTATGCCCGCTAAAGGTATGCAAGGGTAGGCCTTGGTGTCACTGGAGGACCACTGGTCATCCCCAAGGTAGGCAGGAGAGGCCCGGACCTCTGGAGGACCCCTGGTCAGCCTCTAGGTAGCCGAAGACCCTCCTGGTCCCAGAGCCCATCCGCTCCTGCCGGAGCGCCCGGCCCGACTGACTGACTGAGCGCGCTCCGTGGGCTTAGGTGCGCAGCGCGCAGCGAAGCGTAACTCTCCCCACCACAACTAATTTTGGTAGATCTCGATCACCGTAATGATAATTATCGATAAATGTATTATTTCTGGTTGTATAATGTTTATAACAATTCCTTTTGCCAATTATGTCGTCAAACACTGCCTCGACTATCTGACCATCTAATTTTTTAGTAAAAATATGTAATGGAACTCGAGATATTGAATAACTTTTAACACATGAATATTCACGTGCATTAATTTATCGAACACAGTTCACTGATAAATTTATTATGTCCAGCTGGTTAATATTTGTAACAATTCCTTTTGTCAATGATGTCGACAAGCACTCCCTTGATCATCTCGCCATCTAATTTTTTAATAAAAATGGCTAACAGTACTCGAGATACAGAGTAACTTTTAACACGTGAATTTTACCAAACAATATTATATCAAGCTAATGTCATTAATAAAAATGTGTTACTTGCGATTGGTAACGCTACTAGTTTCCTTCTCAAATTTATCTACTGTCAATAACATTTGGTTAACAGTTTGAGCGTTTCTCCACTGCAGTGAATGGCGGTGTACGGACATTCAAACGGAGCAGTTGATTCCTGCCGGAGTTTGCATGACCTCTTACGGGAAAGCGGCACGAATCATTTGTTCGTATACTTATCAATATTCTATGTACCTGTATAGTTAATTAAAATCCTAATTAACGTCTGGCTGATGCTTATACCTGCAGATGGCATCTCATGCCTCTCTGCCAGCGTTATCACGGATCAAGAAGAAGATAAATATCGATTGAACGTAGCGCGAGGAAGGAGTTATTTATATTTTAAAAAATGCAGCGATAAGATTTACTGACGTTTTCATTTCTGATCGAACTATTACGTATCCTCCTTTATTTTCGTTATATAAACGTATAAATAATTTACAAGAATTGACCTCTACAATTGGTAATAGAGGAATTCCATTTTGCCATAGAATTTTAGGCTTAGAAAGTTGTTTTATGTTCCACATGCACGCAGATATATACGTTGTGCAGTTGCAGTGTTCGCTGCATGTCGAAATGAAAAGTCGACGACCTTTGTACGCTTGAAGGAATATCTTGGCTGGGAGCGTTTGAACATATTGATTCAAATTAATTATACACCGAGCTAGAGGAAATCATTCTGTCTTCTTTCGTCTGTAATTTCAATGTGAGGAACCGTTTTATGGTATAATAATCTTTACTACTAATTAGAGGTAGGCACCGTTGGATACGTGCGGTGTTAAGGCTCGTTAAGAAGCAATTAGCATAGGCAGTTGAATGCTCTTTGAAAGTAACACATAAATCTCATCATTATTCATCTGAGATCGAAATAATAATTCGAAAGTTAATATCTAACATTGTAGGATATCCTTTTATTATTATTATTCCTACATATCAATTAGATTTATATGCTGTTTGTTGCACTCTTTACACATTTCTCTTAAACTTTAATACAATGTCCCTTGTAGGACCACCCCAATCCGCAGTGGAATGAGCCCCCTAGCCAAACCCGTTCGCTTCAGCTTGTGGGAGTCGTCTGCGTCATTCTCCATTTTCTTTTTCTTTTTATTATTTTAAATGACTTGAATCCATTAGCCACCTATACATATATAAACTTATATATCTATATATCAATTAGATTTATATGCTATTGGTTGCACTCTTTATACATTTCTCTTAAACTTTAACCCTTTGCGGTCGTATTAAATTTAGACATGGGTACCGTACTGGTCGGAATTATTTTCCGTTGTACGAGCGGTGATACATAATATGCAAGATTATGTAGGATAAACAAGATTTATTAATTCTTTTGTGAACTTTAGGTATATGTTTACATAATAATGTATTTTAATGTGATGCTTTTATGTAAAAATGATATTTTATAGTTCTCCATCGTGTGGTATCCTTCAAAGCAGTCTCTAACATGAAGTCCTGGTTTTGGATTACATGTGTCGCAAAAATAATTAGTTTGGCGTCTTCCGTCCTTGATTTTTCTCTTTGAACATATAAAACAATCTTTACTCTTTACGTTTTGACAGTGCCGCAATATATGTAATTTGCCATTAAGCCTTTCCTCTTTATCCGAGGACGATGGTATTCCTGATTTTGAAGATGCTCCATCACGAAAATCACTTACAAGTTGTTCAACTAATTTTCGGACAAACATAAAATGTGACATAGGCGTCTTGTTTTCTCTTCCAGCTGACACCTTATATGTATAAGATATAGTTATTGATAGCACAAACTTCTGATCCCTAGAAAAAAATTTTCTCCACCATTTGCAAGATTTTCTCATAAAGCAATATAAACTTGCTAATTGGTCAGCCTTATCGACACATATTCGTATTCAACATATTCATATTGTAATTTATAATAACATTTGGTTTGCTAATGTTGACGGTGCCATCTTCTTTCACCCTTCTTTCTATAGTTCTCGTGTCCGAGATTTAGAATTCTACAAATTATCTCCGAAACTTGTCGATTTCTTTACGCTCGAGAGGCGACTGACTCGCCACGGCGTCTTGAATGGCGAATGAGGGGCGACAACCTTTGTTTAGACTGGGTTTCGTTATCTCCAATTGATAGGAGCACCGTATTGGTTCGTGAATAGGTTCCTTAGACATTTAGGTTCGTTCAGAGAAAGTATAAACTGATACATGGATGAATACAATATAAGATTTGCTGTGGTGGCTGAGAGCAGACATACGACCGGAACGGTAAAAAAGCTTTGGTGGCTGAGAGTAGACATACGACCGCAAAGGGTTAATATGTCCCTTGTAGGACCACCCTAATCCGCAGTGGAATGAGCCCGCTCGCCAGACCCGTCCGCTTCAGCTTGTGGGAGTCGTCTGCGGCATTGTCCAAGTTCTCCAGTCTGTCAGGGGCCCTCTAGCACCGGCTGCGCGAACCAGCACAGACGAAAGCCGAATGTCCACGGTGTGGCACGAGTCCGGGTCGAGTCGATCGTTTACCACAGTCGTGCTCGAGCCGTGGAGCGGGCAACGTCCTCGGCAGTGGTTCGTCGTGTGTACGTTTTTCATTTCTCCCGGTTATCCAACAACAAAAGCAAAGTTTTACTGAAAAAAAAAAAACAAAGTGTCTAATCGATCGATGATTAGAACGATGGTTTGCCAGAGGCCTGGCCGTTGATTCCGAGTGTCTTGTGTCCTGTGTCCTGATTCACACGACCGGTCGACAGGATGATGCAGGAGATCACCGACCAGTCATCGAGGACTGTCCTCCTGAACACGTTCGTCGTGAAGAAAAAACGGTGCAGGGTCTACTTTCATCGAGGCACGCTCATCTGGGAGACGGAGAAACCACCGTACAGTAAGTCGATTTTTCCGCCTTTCACAACGTTACACTTCACAACGATACACTTCACAACGATACTTGTGAGTGGAGTCTCGATTATCCGAATCGAAACGTGACCGTTCGATCAACGGAACAATTAAAACGTTTATCAACCCTTCGCACTCGAGCTTGTTTTTTAACGCCAACACGATTTTCGCATCTAGAAATATTTTTATTGTATACGATTTATTTAATTTTCTGCTGACGAAGTTTATTATTAGACCGCGGATTTTGTCCATTCATGGTAAAACAATGAATAGGTTAAATACAAAATTGTACAGGATTTGGGAGAGTTTAGGGATGTCGTTATTTTATTTTCGACTTTCTCAGGTGATTAATACTAAAACTACTACCGGACAAGTTAAAATGACTGGTTTCTAACATTTTCATTTACAAATAGTGAAATTATGAATACATTTTTATGAGTAATTTTGTAGTAAGCAAAATGACTGGTTTCTAACTTTTTCTTTTACAAATATAGAAATAATAAATATATTTTGAGCATTAATTTTTTAGTAAGCAAAATGACTGGTTTCTAATTTTTTCTTTTACCAATATTGAAATTATAAATACATTTTGAGGATTAATTTTTTAGTAAGCAAAATGACTGGTTTATAATTTTTTTTATTACTAATATAGAAATAATAAATATATTTTGAGGATTAATTTTTTAGTAATCAAAATCACTGGTTTCTAATTTTTTCATTTACAAATATTGAAATTATGAGTACATTTTGACCAGTATGTTTTTAGTAAGCGAAATGTCCCGGTTTCTAATTTTTTCTTTTATAAATATTGAAATTATGAATACATTTTTATGAGTAATTTTTTAGTAAGCAAAATGACTGGTTTCTAATTTTTTTTATTACTAATATAGAAATAATAAATATATTTTGAGGATTAATTTTTTAGTAATCAAAATCACTGGTTTCTAATTTTTTCATTTACAAATATTGAAATTATGAGTACATTTTGACCAGTATGTTTTTAGTAAGCGAAATGACTGGCTTCTAATTTTTTCTTTTACAAATATTGAAATTATGAATACATTTTGATGACTAATTTTTTAAGTAAGCTTCTTTATTGACGTACATATTTAACCAAGAATTCTACGAAATCTGAATAAATGCAATCTTGCGGAAGATGCTTTCTTTAATGATGTAGAAGATATATGAGATCGTAGGAATATTGAAGGTGGTTGTTGAAATCGGTGGTCATTTATTGTTTGTTTTAGAAGGGGTTGTTTTCTGTAATGGTGTAGAGTGTCTTCGAGTTCGTAGGAATTGTTTGTGGTTATTAGAATTGTCATTGATTCTTTGTTTAGTTGTTAAAACTATCGAAGAAAGCTTAGGGTTTCTTTTTTTGGAAATTTATGTGGAATGTTTCGTGTACCCTTGGGACAATGTTTTCAATTTTTTTGTCTTTTACTGGAGTACAATGTGTCTGTAATCTGTATGAATGATTGAATATTGAAAATACTGTATATCTACTTTATTTAGCTATTTTCTACTTTATTTCATTAAATATTTTTATCTGCTCTTCGGATAGTATATGAATTAATAAAGAATTTATTGGCGAACAAATTAAGGACGCAGTCTCATAATTACATGGGAAACGAATTGATGAAATTTAAAACGGTAAAAATATTGTCTTCAACTTCCCAAGATTGTTAACACTAAACCTACCACTGCCGTTCAAATAACCGATCTCATATTTCTTATTTTAAAATTATCGAAACTTTAAAATTGTTTCTATCAGAAATGCTCCAATAAATTTATTTATTCAACAACACGTTGCACTAAAAATTGCCTAAAAATTTAAACTAATACAGCCTTGATATTTTCATAAAGTAAAACATCTTAATTGTTTTTAATGCTCGTTTACTGTTAAAGAACGGAAGCATGTCGTATATTTCTTGCAATGGGGAGATTACGATTTCCGTGGTTCCTTGTTTAGAGGTTAAATTTGTGTTCTTGGAGTCATTTAAAAAAAAAGGGTATCGAATGGGCCTGGTTTAGTCGCTAAAGTAGATTTTCTGTTTCTTATAAATCTGCAAATATCCGACCGAGGCCTCTCGAGCTCGGCTGTCCTTCTCTACGTTCGGCAAACCTCAAACAATGATATCCCTCGCGCATAATTGTCCCTCCGCAGACCCGTGTTGTGGACAATTATCGATGAAATACTTTAGATACTATTCGAGATACTCATAATTTCGTCTGCGTGCTCTCCACCCCCCTTCACCTAGTCCTAACCAACACACGACACCACACACATCCATCCAGTGTTTCTGAGACGAAGGTTCTCACATTAAACAAATGTAAAATCAACTGAAACCAATACCAATTTGTTTTACTATCAAATGCGATAATATAATACATGTACGCTGTATTGGTCCGGGTTAGATCTCGGTTAGGTTTTGCAATTTGTTTTACTATCAAATGCGATAATATAATACATGTATGCTGTATTCGTCTCAGTTGATTTTATATTGTATAATGTGAGAGCCTTCTTTTCAAAAACATTGGGTGGGTGTGCGTGGTATTGTCGCTTCCCATCCCCACAACGTGTTTACAAACAAAAAATAAACAGATGCGGCCCCGGAACAGGTTTACGTTGCCACGGAGCGTGGAAGAATACGGAAAATTTAATACACTATGAGCAATAGTTTTTCGCAAATATCTCGAAAACTAAGAGCGAGCACCGGGTAGTTGTAATGACAAAAATTGTTCAGAATGTTGTCCTCAACAACACATGTCAAGGTCAAGGTCATCGGAGCATCCTACCCTAAACGTAAGGTTTACCAGTTGAATTTGTGTTCTTAGGGTCATTTTAAGAAAAAAAACTAACCCAGACCTAACCTAACCTAATACGTCAATAATATTCACTGCTAATTGAGTGTTAATACATAGCCATTTCTTGAGTCTCGTATAAGCAGTTGTGAACGGAGCCTTTACGTTTTAGAAACACTGGGTGGGTGTGTGTGGTATTGTTGCTTCTCATCCCCACAACGTGTTTACAAACAAAAAATAAACAGATGCGGCCCCGGACCAGAATACGGAAAATTTAACCTTTTGCACTCGGAGCTAGTTTAACTACAAAACTAAACATATTTTTCCGACCTAAAAATATTTCCATACTATATGATTTTTTACATTTCGTTGATATAAAATTGATATAATACCTCGTACAATACTTAACTGTTTAGTACCTAATTTATTAAATATATATTTTGTAATGTAAACAACATTTTGAATAATGGTATTGCAACTTTTAGTGGTGCTTCAGAGTCACCACTCGAGTGCTAAGGGTTAATACACTATGAGCAATAGTTTTTCGCAAATAAGTAATGACAAAACTTGTTCAGAATGTTGTCCTCAACAACATATGTCAAGGTCAAGGTCATCGGAGCATCCTCCCCTAAACATAAGGTTTACCAGTTGAATTTGTGTTCTTAGGGTCATTTTAAGGAAAAAAACTAACCCAGACCTAACCTAACCTAATACGTCAATAATATTCACTGCTAATTGAGTGTTAATACATAGCCATTTCTTGAGTAGCGTATAAGCAGTTGTGTGGGTGTGTGTGGTATTGTCGCTTCTCATCCCCACAACGTGTTTACAAACAAAAAATAAACAGATGCGGCCCCGGACCAGGTTTACGTTGCCACGGAGCGTGGAAGAATACGGAAAATTTAACCTTTTGCACTCGGAGCTAGTTTAACTACAAAACTAAACATATTTTTCCGACCTAAAAATATTTCCATACTATATGATTTTTTTCATTTCGTTGATATAAAACTGATATAATACCTCGTACAATACTTAACTGTTTAGTACCTAATTTATTAAATATATATTTTGTAATGTAAACAACATTTTGAATAATGGTATTGCAACTTTAGTGGTGCTTCAGAGTCACCACTCGAGTGCTAAGGGTTAATACACTATGAGCAATAGTTTTTTGCAAATAAGTAACGACAAAACTTGTTCAGAATGTTGTCCTCAACAACATATGTCAAGGTCAAGGTCATCGGAGCATCCCTAAACGTAATTTTTACCACTTAACTTTCAAAGTAGGGGCCACGGAAATCGTAATCGTGCCCTTGCAATTGATGCCGGCAATTTTTATTTTGCACGAAGACGTGCAGTATATGCATCAACCAGCAAATCGTTATAAAACAGAAAGGTTATAAATTTCGATGAATAAAATCCGCCTCGAAGCCTCCAATATATTATTCGCCGCGGGCAGTAACGAAGTTTTATTTGTTCCCCGTGCGATTTATGGTTGCGAGCCAAAAGGGAATTAGCAGCGGCCGCAGTTTTCCCGCTTATCCTCTTCTCCCTGGTGCTGGTCGCTACAAAACGACATAAAAGCGTTGCTTGGTGTCTTCCGATGCGATTATCGCGGAGGATGTTTGATATCGGATCGTCGCGAGGAAATTGCACGTCACGGAATCATTGCCATAAACCTCAACAATTTTTACATAGGAAGTTGTCACGATACTTCCACGCTGTATCTCGTACTATTTCGGCAAACACACGTTGCCATAATACGCGGAATTTTTTCATTCAGTTGTCGAGCTTCCCAAATGTTTACTAGTCAACTTCATTCTTTCTTTTAACACTAAAACTATCGTACTATCGGTTTAAGTACGTTGAATAACTTACTCACTGTTGTAACTGAACATGAACTGAAGCTTCCTCTTTACAGTGACGTCTTAAAAGTAGATCTACGATTATTGTCAAGCGTTTTATTGCACTTGAAAGGAGAAGTGTACTTTACAGAAACGTTGGTTTTGCTAAGCTTAAAAAAAAAATAGTTAAAAAAAATCGTACATCAAGCTTTGAGATCTCGTTGGAAAGCGGAAGCTTCAGTGTTGAAATTCTTGGTAGATTCAGTCAAGAAAATAATTTTTTAAAGTTTCCACGAACGTTCGAATTCGCAGTACTTTCGTGGCAAAACGTGTCCTCGATTCACCACCTGCTGTATAATGCAAAAACAAAGTGAGAATAAAAAGGTACAAGAATTACAACAAAATCAACGATGTATAGCGAAAAGGGAAGTTTCGAAATTTACAATGAGTTCACGTTTAATACCGTACGATTATTTTTCATCAAGTTATAATAAGTACCCAAGAACACTTCGGAAAATCGAAAACCTTTCAAATAAAATAAATAGAGACTCTTCTACTATTTTGATCGGTTTGAAAGCTTCCTCAATAATAACTGTGGTGTAGAATAACCAAAATTTGGAACTATAGTTAGCGAACTAGACTCGTGCAACTATTTATCTTGTCAGCTACGTATTTACCTGGCGCGAAAATATTCTCGTTGACGGAAGGCGACGCGTGAACGCGCTATTTATACTCGAGAATCCGTTCGTTTTTTAAGAAAAACCTCGCCCCAGAAGAATCCTGCCTTGTTCGGAACGGGGGACGACACGGTTAGGGTTATTTTCGAAGGAGCTCACCGCGAATCGGGTTACTAACAGGCTGGAATTTTCCCGCCGGAAAATATCAGATCTCTTTCGACGAGGATCTCGCTTCTTTTTTTTTTTTTTACAGGAGCGACGATCAATCCGTTTAGCTTCTATTCCGGTAAAATGAAGTTAGAATCGAGTTACCCGAGCAATCGAGCCTCCATTATCCCTTCGAGATTAAATACATTCGGCTTCGAACGCTCTTTAACGATCTATCGACTGCGGAGCTGATCGTGTAACCGGTTTTCCGAGACACAACATCCGGAAACCTTCGAAATTCAAACTCCATCCATGGTATACATGATTTTCGAATTGTGTTGTAAATTTAATATGATTTACATATCATCGTGGCAATTTGTTTCATTGTGAATATTATTCTGTGTATTTGCACTATTTTAAATAAAATTAAACACATAATACTTACATTAAGAAAATTATTTCTTTCTCGTAGTAACACATATATCAAAACCTGTAGTTTATTATAAATAAAAAATGAAAATTATACAGCAATGTCGATCACAATTGTCAATACACAATTGTCAACCTATTTACACTATTTAAAAAAACATTTGAACACGCTGTGATTTTTATTTATTAATAATAGAAATTCTTCTTCGTAGCAGAACATGTTCGATTTAAAATCGGAAGCATATTATAAATCGAAAATAAAAATTATAAAGCAGTGTCGATCACAATTTTCAATACAGAATTGTCAATACACAATTGTCAACTTACTTACACTATTTAGTAAACAATTGAGCACGCTGTGATTTTTATTTATTAATAATATAAATTCTTCCTCGTAGCAGAACATATCCGATTTAAAACCGGAAGCATATTATAAATCGAAAATAAAAATTATAAAGCAGTGTCGATCACAATCTTCAATACAGAATTGTCAATACACAATTGTCAATAAATAATTGTCCACCTATTTACACTATTTAGTAAACAATTGAACACGCTGTGATTTTTATTTATTAATAATATAAATTCTTCTTCGTAGCAGAACATGTTCGATTTAAAATCGGAAGCATATTATAAATCGAAAATAAAAATTATAAAGCAGTGTCGATCACAATTTTCAATACAGAATTGTCAATAAACAATTGTCAACTTATTTACACTATTTAGTAAACAATTGAGCACGCTGTGATTTTTATTTATTAATAATATAACTTGTTCTCCGTAACAGAACATGTCCGTTTTAAAATCAGAAGCATATTATAAATCGAAAATAAAAATTATAAAGCAATGACAGTGTACAAATTTGTTTAACTACAGTTTTCATTCAATTGTTAATTTTGATCTGCATAAATTTGTATGCATTGAATAATTTCTAGAGATTGTAGAACACTTCTTTTTGGTGTCAGAATGGTTCATTAACGTCTGGCCAGAGTCCAAGGATTTTCTTTTTATCGAAACAGAAGAAAATTCGGCCGGGTTTGTTTTTAGGACGTTGAGCAACGTTTGGAACTGGTTCGGAGCGGTCCAGGACCGTCGAACCATGGACCAAAATGGGCTCCGGAATTTATTTTTCTTGCCAGTGTCGCCTCAGTATCGAAGTGTCGCTGACAAGAGGAAGTCGCGGTCATGGAGTCTCAAATTTTCTCGAAAGTTTGCATATTGATAGATTTCGTTTACCTGTTTATGAAAATGTAGCATTATAAGAGTCGATACGGAACAACTTTTGAGATACGTTAAGATTAATGAAGTTAGTGTTTCTTTCATATTATGTTCCTTTTCAATAAAATTTTTATACTTTGTTTCCTATAGATATTATATGAGTGTATTTTTCATGTGCATAATACAATTAATTAAAATAGATAAACTGAACAGAAAAAAAAAGAAAAAATGGAAAAAGGGATTTGAACACTGGCCTTCCCGGTAATGAATCTAGTACGTTGCCATCACGCCATTTTGGTACTTGACAAAACTGTACTTAACGGTTTAATGGGTAAAATAAAATTTAAATTGTAAATGTCTCAAAAATTATTGAGTATCGACGTCTATAGTGTCATATTTTCATAAACAGGAGAATGAAATCTACCAATATCAGAAAATCTGATACTCCACGACCGCGACTTCTTCTTGTGCGACGATCCATCGAATGACCTTGTTAGTACGTTCGACCCAGACAAGCGAGTCGATCGTATTAAATTCATAAGTATCGATAAATATTCTATAGCCATCACGGTGTTATCCTAGTTGGACGAAATCGATGTTGTCAATTGTTATCATTGATCAGCACTGACAATTTGTTTGTTGCAACCTCGAATGTCTTTGCTGGAGTTTATCCAGCGGATCTTGACAGGTTAATATTGTCGATCGCCATTCGTCTTCGACAAATATGATCGACGACGATTTTGCGAAATTGGATCTCGTTGATTGACTTTCTTTGATTTTTTAATGCTGTCTTTGTTCTTTTATTTTTGTAGTGGTTGTTGAGAGGACCGGACTGACTTAATTATATTCTAATTTTTAATAGTTGCGAGAGTCGAGCGAGAATTGAATATTATTTTAATTTAATTGTGAATCTGTTACAATTTATATTCTGAGAATAGAAATTAACAAATTGTTTAACGTTGCACGAGGATTCAGATGTTGAACAATATTTTCAAAACAACGAACGAATTTATAAAAATTGATATGATTAAAATTGTTGTAATAATTATTTCACCAAACAAACGATCGAATACTTTGAATCAGTATTGTAAATTCGCAATTTTTGAACCTACATTCAGTCAGCTGTGGAACTTTAAGTACTCTCGAATTTGCATGAACTCGACTTTTTCATATCGCTGGCGTATCTATCATAATCGCGAACTGAAGGGGGCGCATTACTATCGAATTTCGTCGATAAACATCATTAATCCGGGTAGACTTATCGTTATCAGGTGAAAATGTCACCGTTGTTGGATCAACGCAGCCAAGTAGACACTGAAACGTACAGTTTGATCGTCGAATATACCGTCGATGCAGCTAATGCACCAGAAGCCATATTTTGTTTTTTAGTCTGGCTGTTATTAACATTAAGACATCGACGCACTGAAATTCTTCCATATCATTTTTCAGTTACATTTTCTTAAGCACGTTTCTATCAGGTCAGAGTTGATTTTAATACAAACGTCTAATAATAATATAATTATATAATATAGTATAATATAATAAAAATATAGTATATCATATAATACGATATAGTATAATATAATATAATATACATAGTATAATATAATGTAATATAATATAGTATAATTTAATATATTATAATATTATATGATATATTATAGTATAATATAGTATATTATAATATTATATGATATAATATAGTATAATATAATATAATATAATATAGTATAATATAGTATAATATAATATTGTATAATATGATATAATATAGTATAATATAATATAATACAATATAATACAATACAATATAATATAATATAATATAGTATAATATAGTGTAATATAATATAATATAATATAATATAATATAATATAATATAATATAATATAATATAATATAATATAATATAATATAATATAATATAATATAATATAATATAATATAATATAATATAATATAATATAATATAATACAATATAGTATAATGTGATATAGAATGGCTGGTATAGCTAGCTTTTGCAAAATAGTTCATAACAACGTATATTTGCAAGATACGTGGGCTAATCGTAAGCTGATACATATTGAGGTCGTGTCCATTGAAATAGAGTAATATTTATGATTAGTATGTCGTCGTTGAACTTAAAAATTTGCTTCGCCTCGTGACTTGGCAATTTATTTGTCCAGTCATTTGTTTCCTTCGTCTTTTGAAATGCGTTATCTATGTCCGTGTAAAAATGACTGTGACCTAACGGTTGTTAAAGATACTAGCGACAGTAAATAATTTCTTTTTAGTTGACGATTATTGAGATTATGAAGTGTTCAATAAATTTATTTCTTTTAACATGGCATATAATTTGCTATAAATCTGTATGAACACATTCATGTTAGTTTTCTTAAAGCGTTGAATGTCTTAAACGAGGAATATATTTTTATTTGGCAATTTTAATTCTTGCGAAGTATTTCTCTATTACTATCAGTCTTTGTGGAGTTAATACTTATGAACTTATGCACGAAAGTAGGAGTTTTCAAGCTCGCAATGTTCCTTAATTGCAATTTAATGCATTCCCATAATCCCGAGTAAACATCGAATACGACTCGACTTTTAGAAGTATAATAATCCTACGAAGGCCGGGAAACTCCGTCGTAGTTTCCAAGATGGCTGCCATTACGGTCATTAAAACCTACATTCTAACTTACTAAATCGTCTAAACATTTCCCAGTAAAATTCGATTTCATACGATCGAACAGTGAACTCGTAACCTAAATTTTTAACAAACATGATCCATGTCAGTCATCAAAACGATGCAATATTCATAAATGTTTTTATTTATTATCTATTTATTTAAATAAATCGATCGCAAAGGTCGCTCGTACTCGAACGATCTATATCGTAATCAAATAATTTATTCCCCGAAGAATTTAATATTCAAATTAATCCGTCGGATAGTTCGGTAAGCGGATCATTGCTTCGATACCAAATTTTACATAACAATTTAATGTTTGTATTATCGTTCGGAGAATTGATACGCTGACTGTACGTGTACACGTGTAGGAGGATCGTAGTCGAGCTAACAAATTTCAACATTAAGCAAACGCAAGACGGTTTTACGATTTAAATAATCATCCATTTCGAGGATTGCATTCAAATATGGCCGCCCTGACGAGAACACACGGTGTCGAGCATAATACGATGTTCGCAGGTGTGCTTGGAATCAGCAATGACGACGAGACGTCGGGAAAAGCAGGAACAAATGAAGATGCGGTCGTCCTTGAGCTTGGATCGAGCATCATTCCGTTTCCTACTATTTCTTTGATGTTTACGAACGTCATTAACGATGCGAGAAGCTATCAGTTCGGTTGGGTACGCAAATGCCTATCAGTCTGCGTCATCTTGCTTCACTTTTCTTTGTCGTCACGTCATTAAAATTCTGTATCATTTTCAATTAACATTTCTCCTGTTTTATTTCATTTTGCTTTCAATCATTTTTACTCTATATACGTGTCTAGAAGTCTGCGCCATTTCGTTTCGTTTTTGCTTGTCGTCACGTCATTAAAATTCCATATCATTTTCAATTAACATTTCTCCTGTTTTATTTCATTTTGCTTTCAATCAGTTTTGCTCTATATACATGTACAGAAGTCTGCGCCATTTCGTTTCAGTTTTGCTTGTCGTCACATCATTAAAATTCTATATAATTTTCAATTAACATTTCTCCTGTTTTATTTCATTTTGCTTTCAATCAGTTTTGCTCTATATACATGTACAGAAGTCTGCGCCATTTCGTTTCAGTTTTGCTTGTCGTCACATCATTAAAATTCTATATAATTTTCAATTAACATTTCTCCTGTTTTATTTCATTTTGCTTTCAATCAGTTTTGCTCTATATACATGTACAGAAGTCTGCGCCATTTCGTTTCAGTTTTGCTTGTCGTCACATTATTAAAATTCAATATCATTTTCAATTAACATTTCTCCTGTTTTATTTCATTTTGCTTTCAATCAGTTTTGCTCTATATACATGTACAGAAGTCTGCGCCATTTCTTTTCAGTTTTGCTTGTCGTCACATCATTAAAATTCTATATCATTTTCAATTAACGTTTCTCCTGTTTTATTTCATTTTGCTTTCAATCAGTTTTGCTCTATATACATGTACAGAAGTCTGCGCCATTTCGTTTCAGTTTTGCTTGTCGTCACATTATTAAAATTCTATATCATTTTCAATTAACGTTTCTCCTGTTTTATTTCATTTTGCTTTCAATCAGTTTTGCTCTATATACATGTACAGAAGTCTGCGCCATTTCGTTTCAGTTTTGCTTGTCGTCACATTATTAAAATTCAATATCATTTTCAATTAACATTTCTCCTGTTTTATTTCATTTTGCTTTCAATCAGTTTTGCTCTATATACATGTACAGAAGTCTGCGCCATTTCGTTTCAGTTTTGCTTGTCGTCACATCATTAAAATTCAATATCATTTTCAATTAACATTTCTCCTGTTTTATTTCATCTTGCATTCCATCAATTTTGCTAGGTACACAAAAATCTGCTTCATCTCGTTTCACGTTTGCTTGGAGCTTCTACTTTCGCTATGCGTCGGCCATTTTCTGAAAGAAATACGTAGAATGATGCGAGAGATGATTTTGCATTGTATAGAAGAGCAGGCCTGACCAATGCAAATGGTTTCACGGGCCACTTTAATAATAATAATACTTTTAATAATACAAATAGAAAATGAATAAAACTTTATTGTTATACTACGATTGAATATAATTAACTCTCGAGTTTTAATTAATGAGGAAACTGAAGAGGCGCCTTTTCCACAAATATGCGGACCTTCGGACGTCTCGTAAATCGTTAAAAAATTTTTTTGGCGAAGGAGTCGACCATAAACACGAAGAACAAAGCTTCTCTTTTACAAAGACGTTTTAAAAATTGATCTGCGATTTTTTTAGCTATTTTATCAAACTCTGAAGCGTGTGTGTACCGTCAACTTTCATTGAGTTACCGAACACGTTCCCCATTTTTGTTTCATAAAACAGTTGAAAAAGATCGCACATCAATTTTTAAACTATCAATGGAAAAAGGAAGCTTCAATCTTCAAATACATGGCAGATTCATCTTTAGAACAAATTTTCCAACGATATTTCGGAAATGTTCAATTTCCCATTATTTCTCGAGTCTTCTGTCTGTATTGCAAACGTCGAAAACGGTTCCCTTCGCCACGTAATTATTTAATTACTAGACAGCGGATTTTATGCATTCATGGCAAATATGAGTAGGTGTAATTTAAAACAGTAAAAACATTAGAAGAATTTAAAAATACTGTTATATTGTTTTCCACATATTAAACAAATTTTAAAAGAAAATAAATTTCTATTTCACTCCACTTTGCTATAGTGCATGTAGAAAACTTTTATTTTACATAAAGATCCGCTGTCTATTAATTACATATGAATAAACTTCTGATCGTATAATACAATATTTATACAAATGGTCCACACTTTTAACATCCATGCTGAAGCACTATTAGAATATTTTTACCGCGTGCAGCGTCAAAAAGCAACATCGAAGAAGGAAGTGCGTAAGCATTTCACAAAAATCGGTACAAATGAAGCAAGATCTGTTTATACAAGAATCTTTCACGGCTGAAAGAAGTCTGTCAAGTTCTGGTGATCTACAAGAACATGTCCTCGAACGATTGGTACAGTGAACAAGTCCGGTGATCTTCCAGGAACCTTTTCTAGATAGCATTGAGCCGGTCAAAGACCCTGCAAACACGGAAGAGACGTGCCCGTAGAAGGTCATAATCGCGGAATGGTGTGAACACGCGGAATAGTAGGCGACGGGATGGGAGATTGGATCGGTGCTATGTCGGTGAAAAGCGGCGACCTTCTCCAGTCTGTTGGCTCTCTTCATGGTGGGGCTAACTCGAACCGGCTACCGGAGATCGGTGTGAACGACCGACCACGCCGTGCGACGACGCCTAAATTTACCTGAACGAATTCGTGTGCCGTAGTTCGTGCATTCGAACAAACGCCGCAGGAATTACGGATTCCGAGTGTAGCTGCTGCAATCATGCACCGAACGTGAGCTCATGCTCCCTCGTGCCTTCGTATCTTCTTCTTCTTCTTCGCCGACTCTGTGAACTCGTTGGCCAGTTCCTTTTCAAGGTCTCTTGGAAATGATCTTATTGGCACCTGTCTTGGTACCGTCGGTTTTGGATTCTTCTAGGTGCATTAGAAGAGTAATTAGAATAATCACAAACGATTAGTCCTTCAGATGTGGCGTTGGGTGAGTTTTGATTGGAGTTGCAGGATGTTGATGG
This sequence comes from Sphecodes monilicornis, assembly GCA_913789915.3. NCBI lineage: Eukaryota > Metazoa > Arthropoda > Insecta > Hymenoptera > Halictidae > Sphecodes > Sphecodes monilicornis. The sequence goes on along the minus strand of OU565293.1, from coordinate 21,987,210 downwards.
AAATTATCGGCTCAGCAACCGATTTTGTGATCACTTGTGTTCTACGGACACATTGCGGATCTTTATGGAAAATAAAAATGTTCTTTATCAATTCCAAGAGATAGAGCCCAGATATACATTTATTGTTTGCTTTGGAGTTTACGTTTACGGTTTTAATTGGAGTTGCAGGGCGTTGAAAGAAATTATCGGCTCAGCAACCGATTTCGTGATCACTTGTGTTCTACGGACACATTGCGGATCTTTATGGAAAATAAAAATGCTCTTCATCAATTCCAAGAGATAGAGATTAGATATACATTTACTGTTTGCTTTGGAGTTTACGTTTATGGTTTTAATTGCAGTTGCAGGATGTTGATGGAAATTATCGGGTCAGCAACCGATTTTGTGATCACTTGTGTTCTACGGACACATTGCGGATCTTTATGGAAAATAAAAATGTTCTTCATCAATTCCAAAAGATAGAGCCCAGATATACATTTATTGTTTGTTTTGGAGTTTACTTTTTCGTTTTTAATTGGAATTGCAGGGTGTTGATCGAAATTGTCGGCTCAGCAACCGATTTTGTGATCACTTGTGTTTTACGGACAGATTGCGGATCTTTATGGAAAATAAAAATGTTCTTCGTCAATTGCAAGAGATAAAGTCTAGATATAAATTTACTTTATTCTTTAATAATGCTTTAATTACTTTTCCATTATTTTAATTAGTCTACTGTTTTAAATTGTGCAAACCTACTTTTGCTATAAATGCCAAAATTCGCAGACTAATTATCAATTACTATTCAGGGTATCTGCGGCGATTGATAATTGATCTGTAGTGCTAGTACTTGTTTTCAATGGCAATTGCGGGATGTTGACCTAAATTGGTTCAGTGATCGATTTTGTGGCCTTTCGTATCTCGCGTAGTATTTTTCTGATTTCTGCGCCTTCCAATTGGTTTATTGTTCCACTGTGCACATCACTCTAAGAAATTGAAGATGGCTGATCATCAAACTATTCCATGAGTGTCTATCTTCAATTAAAATCGCAGAAAGTTGTCTCAATTCCTTGGATTAGCTGTTGATTTTGTCATCATTTTTATAATAGGAGTTATTTTTCTGTTTTTCTTTGACTGTATAGATTGTTTGACTGCATAGATAAATTAACACCTTGATCGCCCACTCGACAATCAAAAAGTTTACACAAAATCATAGCAATTTATTTAAACAAAAACCGAGAAGTTGAGTTTTGTGATATTAATTATTGTTCGAAACCTCATCTATTCCTCAGATCGTGAGCAAATATTGTACACTCAGTCTATTAACTTAAAAATTAATTTTCAATTCTGTATAAATAATTGCGTCATCCATATATGAATGACATGGCGATTAAAGTGTCAATCCATAAAATGTCAGAAAAATGAATGGATCTACAATAAATATCTTCAAAAATATGTTTAGAGAGATTGATAATTAAATTTATCGATTTTATTGAGCATTATCAATTTTATAATTGTCAAGAAAGTTCGCTGTTGAAAGGTGAAAGGTGATCCATCCTGAAACTATATTATCAAAGTTTATTTCGAATTGTAATTGTAGAGACTCTAACCTTTAGGTTCAGTGATTGATTTTGTGATCCATTTCGTTCTACGAGTGATTCTCCTGTTTGTTTAAATCTTGCACGAGTAGTTCGACGAAGAAAGACCGTGCAATTTAATAATTTTCAAAGCACGCGAGGTGGTTTTCAATTTCTCATCTTCGATAACAATTCTCGTCCAATATTCTTTGCAGTTCCAATTCTCTCGTTGCACTCCGCTGTTCTCTCTTTTCTTTTCTCATTGTTGTAATTGCCTATTATGTACACGAAGCAAAATGTTTTATTACGCAACAGTAATTAAAAATCGTGACGAGCTCTTTATTACGTCTGCGCCGGTTTTTATTAAGTTTCAATGTGGAAACAAGCCTAATTGCTTCCGTAGAGTAAAGTTTCACTCGCAATCTGTTTCCTAAAACAAATTAACAATTACCGAACCTGTGTGTACATACGAGTCTCTCGTATTTTATTAGCATCGTACATATGTAGGTCAATTTCGTAAACAACAAAAGAAAAAAAAACAGAAAATCCTCGAGCAATAACCGACTTAATTACTGCACAGAAATTAACACAGTTTTTCATTTGCTTAGAGGTAACCTTGCTGTTACGTTTAACAGAAAACGAGACGCAGCGTGTTGTTCGACGATACCGAAATAATTACAGCGACCGGGAAACTGCATATTAAACGGTTAATTAAGTGACCAAGCGATACAGGCAACGACCAAACGAAATATTTACAGGATACAATTAAAAATTGAAGGAGGCAGGAACAGGTCCCATATAAAATCCAACCAATTAACCAGAACGTTGCAAAATGTAATCAAAGCATAATATGAAATATAAAATAAAGTTAAAACAACAATCTTCAATTATAAAATATATTACACATTAAGAAAGCACAATATATTTTCCCCAATAAAAAACAAAATCACACAACAAAACACAAAAAAAACAAGACACAACAAAAACACAACAAGAAACACAAGACACAACAAAAACACAAAAAAATCAAAACATAACGAAAAACACAAAACACAACAAAAAACACAAAACAAAACAAAAGACACAAAACACAACAAAAGACACAAAACACAACAAAAGACACAAAACAAAAAAACACAAAATCAATGGCGAGCAGATCTAAGTTCACTCAAAGCTAAATAAATCGGCCAAAAAAAATCGTACTTCAATTCTGAAACAACTACCTTCAATAATAAAATATATTACACATTAAGAAAGCTGAATATATTTTCCCCAATAAAAACACAAAATCAAATAACAAAAAATACAAAACAACAAAAAACACAAGACACAACAAAAAACACAAGACACAACAAAAACACAAAACACAACAAAAAACACAAGACGCAACAAAAACACAAAACACAAAAAAAAAACACAAAATCAATGGCGAGCAGATCTAAGTTCACTCAAAGCTAAATAAATCGGCCAAAAAAAATCGTACATCAATTTTGAAAATATCATCGTAAAGAGGAAGCTTCAAGCTACAAATCTATTGTGAATTTAGTCACTAGCAAAATTTTCCAGCCTTTCTACGGGCCTGTTTTCAATGTGCAACATTTTGCAAAAAAATCTCAGGACACACGCGAGCAACCATAAACTTACTAAGTTGTGTATGATCGATTCATGATTTTCGAACCACTCGCTTGGTATTATACGCGGTCGAACCAGCGAATCGTTCCCATAAACGTTGAATGAAGGCAACACGTTTGAACGAAGAAAGTATTGTAGAAAGTATGCATCATCCGCGAGAACAATCGCGGATGCGAGCCTAAACGGCATAGTGGATCTCGTCATCGACCTGTGGCAAGTAGGACACGCGGCAAAAAGCGTGTATGTTTCAGAGGACGATGTCTGGAACGGTTTTTAGGATCTTGGGAGGTCGAGCCTCGGGATTGCGTCAATTTCCCCGCGGCTGGAAAAGTACCTTGCTCTCCGCCAGGAGAAATTACGTAAAGAGGGCACCGCATAAATTACGCTCAAAGTGTACCCGTGTGTATACATGTGCATATATACAGTGCAATTGCAACTTGCAAGTTTCACTTTTGCGTGCCTTCGCTTTACGTAATGTCCTTGGTTAACTGCACAACTAGCCGCGGGCGCAGGTAAATTTGATTGTTTACTGCGTGATATAATCTCGCGATGATGCACCGCGACTGTCGCCGCATTGCTTTGTTCTCTTTGATGGAGGAAAACTGCGTTTAGAGGAGATTCTTCATCTTTATTGTATTATGGTGGAATACAGGATGACAAATTATTAAGCGTTGCAGACGAATATCTCCAAAAATATTGATTATAAGCAAAAATGTTTCAGATGAAAGTTGTTCAGTACCGAGGGGGGGCATCGTGTGGTGGGACTTTTATTTTTCCCGGTTGAGACTCCAAGGTGAAGTGAAGGTCAACTTTCTTTTTTTTATATGGAGTGTTATGTTTTTTATCCACCATCAAATAGTGTGTTTTAAGATGAGTTCAATTACCTATGACTCAAGGTCATTCAAGGTCAAGTTTGATTTTATTTGTACTTCAATTAAGTATGTGCTCAAAATGATTACTTCTTACTTCAATGCACTTAACAATTCTTTGTTTAAATGATTCTCTAACTTTGCTCAACATTTCAACATTTATCTTAGCACAAGTATAATAATAATATATCAATTGAATAATGTATAATACTAATACGTTTACATTCTTTTAATCTGACTATCACTTTAAAATGATACCTACTCATTTTTATCATAAGTGTATAAAATCCGCAGTCTAGTAATAATGTCATGGTACTAAGAATTCCTCTAACACAATAGATGTTAGAATTATTTTCATCTACGCACAAAAGATTTTGGGAGCTTTCCAGACTTGGTCCAATAGGTGCAGCCAACTCAGGCCTAACCCAACAGTTACCAGAAGTATTTTAGTTCTAAATCAATGGGTCTTTGACCTAATTGAGAACTGACTCACTAATGGTACTTTAAACGTTCGACATTTTTGACAAAATGTAGAAATATTCTAAATTTCATTTTTTAAAACTCTTGGGAATATTTTCTTCAAGTTATATTGAATTTATTTCCAGTTCTAAATCATCAAGTTCCAAAAACATTGCAGTAATAAATTAATGGTTCGTTGACCTAGCTCAATATATTGCAGAAGTATTGTGACATTACTCGACCGGATTTAATAGTATTTTAAAATTAAATGAACATACGCTTGCGATATTTTGTATTATTGTATTTTATGCAATATTTCATGTCTAACAGATGTTAGAAATGTTCTAAACCTGACCCAAATGATTTTGGAGACATTCCAGACCTGACCCAATGGGACTTGGACATTTTCCAGACATGTATAATGATTTCGTTAATATCTTATACAGACTCGTTCTAGATCTAGCCTAGAGGTTTAACAACTATTTAATTATCCCATCTATAATGATGACTGCCATTTAATGACACAACCTAAGTATGTAATCAGTCAAGTTTCTCCCATCATCTAAAATTTCATTCAATCGGCATCGCAAGCGAATTAAAATGTAAAGTGGAATAAATCGAAGTTTCAAACTAAAACATCATCAACAACTAATCAACATCTCACAGAAACTCAGATTAAATTCAGAACAAATCAACATCTCGCAAGATTTAAAATTCCATTCAAACTCAATAGCTGTTCAAGCGGACTAAAATGTAATGTGGAATTAATCGACGTTTCAAACTAAAACATCATCAACAACTAATCAACATCTCACAGAAACCCAGATTAAATTCAGAACAAATCAACATATCGCAAGATTTAAAATTCCATTGAAACTCAATTGGCTTCTCAAGCGGACTAAAATATAATGTGGAATAAATCGACATCTCAAACTAATACATCATCAACAATTAATCAACAATTAATCGACATCTCAAAGGAACCGATAGTAAAGTCAGAACAAATCAACAGCTCGCAAGATTTAAAATCCCATTCAAACTCAATCGGCTTCTCAAGCGAACTAAAATATAATGTGGAATAAACTGACGTCTCAAACCAAAACATCATCAACAACTAATCAACATCTCACAGGAACCCAAATTAAATTCAGAACAAATCAACATCTCGCAAGATTTAAAATTCCATTGAAACTCAATTGGCTTCTCAAACGGACTAAAATATAATGTGGAATAAATCGACGTCTCAAACTAAAACGTCATCAACAACTAATCAACATCTCACAGGAACCCAAATTAAATTCAGAACAATTCAACATCTCGCAAGATTTAAAATTTCATTGAAACGCAATCGATTTCTCAATCGAACTAATATGGAATAAATCGACGTCTCAAAGTAAAACATCATCAACAACTAATCAACATCTCACAGGATCCCAGATTAAATTCAGAACAAATCAACATCTCCCAAGATTTAAAATTGCATTCAAACTCAATCGGCTTCTCAAGCGGACTAAAATATAATGTGGAATAAATCGATATCTCAAACTAATACATCATCAACAATTAATCAACAATTAATCAACATCTCACAGGAACCCAGAATAAATTCAGAACAAATCAATATCTCGCAAGATCTAAAATTTCATTCAAACTTGCTCGACGTCTCAACCAATCTAAAATCCCATCAACAATTAATCCAACATATCTCACACGAACTGGAACCTAATTCAGAACTAATCGACAGCTCGCATAAGTTACGATTCAATCAATTCGAGACTGGTGCTTGAAAAATTGGCTCCGTACGAGCTTTCATGCAGACAGACGTGTTAACGAGGTTGCGAACGCTGTCGCTGTTACGCAACGCAGTTTCCAGACGGAGAGCTGGACCGGTGCACGATTAGTAATTATAATCCAATTGGCATTGTCCGATCCGCTACCAAATCGTGCGTCGTTGTTGCCTGTCGTCGACTCTGCACACGTGAGCTGGCACGTGAGCACGAGCAAAGAACAACGGAATCAGCGGAATCAACGGAATCCTTCACAGCCAACCGCGTCGCTGCCGAGGAAAGTATTTAGGTGAATACGCGAAACCGGATGCCATTGGATGCACTGGAATCGCATCGTTTCCCGCGCCTGGCCGACCGGTATCTGATTGCTCGGCGACAAAAGCTTGATAAGCACGATCAGAATGCGAACGTGTTTAGATTAGACGGTCAGATTAGAAGCTCAGTTGCCACGGGATAGAATTTCGACGAACAATCCATCCTGTGCGGTATGGTTGTATTCAAAGTTGTATTTAAATGATAAACGTGATGGCCCGCTTCTGTATTGATCGTCGGATTTGATAGAACTTCGTTATGTATGTCACTAGATTGTAGAAATGTTCGTGTTTGACTGCCTGTCGGTGGAATGATCGAATTCGTACTCGAGAGTCGGTGTTTCCACAATTTTACTATGTTTGACGTAGGGGTTTCGCAATTTCAGTGGTATTTGTGTTAGAGGCTGACTAATGATTCAGCTGTGTTTGAGCAGCAATCATTCTCGCGAAGATGTGTTGATCTTTTAACTCGTTGTACTGTTTTTATGACTATTTTTACGACTATTTTATGACTATTTTATGACTATTTTTTCAATTGAGAAGACTTTCAGTTTAATAGATTTCATTTGGAACCTTCTGCATTTCACCATGTTTAAATTCGAGCACATTGAATTTGATAATTCTTTACTGAAAACCATTCGAATTCGTCCATACGTAGCGAGTAATATTTCAATTTGACTACATTGAAGAGAGAATCCGTTGAATTGGGCTATATTGATCTTGAAGCACTGCGCACTCGACAAGTCTTCACTCAAAGCCATTCGAATTCGATCATATTGAACTGTAAACCTTACGAATTCTGTTGTAGTGTACTCGGTAATTTTTAAATTTTACTATATGGAAGCGTGAAAAATTTGAATTCGACTATATTGAACTTATAGCCTTTTGAATTTGACTATATTGTACTCTAAACGAATTAGATTTGACTAAATTGGTCACAGAATCCTTAAAACTCGACTTTTTGAACCTAAACCTTCGAATTCAAATATAATCACCTCTAAATCTTCAAATATAGTCACTACTGGACCTTTCGAATTCGAATATATTGACCTTGAACCCGTCGAGATCGAATGAATTTAATTCAGAATTCGACTATATTGGACTCGAAATTCTTTGAATTCGTCTATATTTGACTAAAAATTCTTTGAATTCGACTATATTCAACTCGGAACCTTTTGAATTCAACTATATTGAAGTCGGCGCCCTTTCAATTCGATTGTATTGAATTCGTAACTATTCCAATTCGACTATATTTAATTCAGAGCCCTTCGAATTTAGCAATAATTAACTCAGAGGTTTCAGAATTCGACTATATTGAACTCGAAATTCTTTGCATTCGACTGTATTGAATTTGACTATATTCAACTCGGAACCTTTTGAATTCAACTATATTGAAGTCGGCGCCCTTTCAATTCAATTGTATTGAATTCGTAACTATTCCAATTCGACTATATTTAATTCAGAGCCCTTCTAATTTAGCAATAATTAATTCAGAGGTTTCCGAATTCGACTATATTGAACTCGAAATTCTTTGAATTCGACTGTATTGAATTTGACTATATTCAACTCGGAACCTTTTGAATTCAACTATATTGAAGTCGGCGCCCTTTCAATTCAATTGTATTCAATTCGTAACTATTCCAATTCGACTATATTTAATTCAGAGCCCTTCGAATTTAGCAATAATTAACTCAGAGGTTTCAGAATTCGACTATATTGAACTCGAAACTCTTTGAATTCGATTATACCGAAGCTTCCAGTCATGTAAATTCGTCTAGAATAATTTTACTCCTTCATTGAGCCCTCCACCCTTTAAATTGACATTTTATGCAACTCGCAACGCCTCGCCCACAATTGTATTCATCTCAGAGGTCTTTGAATTCGACTACATTCACTCCGAAACACTCGAGATCAACCACCATATTGGATTTCGAAACGAATCCCGAGTGTTCGTCGGATTAAAAACGAGAGCGTCCCTTTCTACGTTCTCGAAAGGACGAAGGTGTAAACGAGCGCGAGACTCGAATACAAATTGCATTCATCCGACGAATGTAAATTGAAAAGACCATTTTGGCTGTTTGAACGATCCTCCTCCTCGTCTTCCTCGTTATCCTTCACGAGTCACATTTACTTTCCTGAGCGTTTCTCGCCTTACAAGGTTATTCCCCGAATTATTCCCGACCGAAATCTCTGACGGCCATTTTGAAACGGTGAAGATAAGCCGAACGACCTCTCCCAGACTTGCTAATTTTCATTGCTAATCACTCAAAGTGGAATGGAAATATTTACCTGCTACTTATTCATAGCACATTGTCTGTTTATAGCTTTACAAACTTGAACGTTAAAAATTACCATTTTTTTCAATGTAAATGTGACCTGCCTTAAAAATTACAAAAATAGTTTAATTTTGATGTTACACAACTTTTATTTCTGGATTGGAATAAAGATGTTTATTCAACAATTTTTCATCGTTGTGTCCATTTATATTTTTAATAACTCTGAAATAGAAACTTAAAATTGCTCATCTGATATATGGTAATTTGAATGGAAAATGCAAGATGATTGAAAGAATACTTCACTATTATATATCTTACTTTATTAATATTTATGTTATTAACACGTTGACTGCCATGGGGGTCACCGGTGACCGGCACTCGACTTGGCTACAGCGTCGTGGGGGCCACCGGTGACCGGTGACGCAGCAAATAATAAAAGTACATAATTAGAGTAAATATGGATACTGATAAAATTTTCAATAATTCCATTGTTACTATAATGGTTTGTAGAAATTAATGCACGAAAAATGCTTCAAGCATAATTTCATAACTCACTTTATTTGCTGCAAATAATATTTCAACATAATATGCATCGGATAATGAAAAATTCACGTTGGCGCCTTGGGCAAACCATGGAAAATGCGCCTGGCAGTCGACGTGTTAAACAAATTACGTTGATTCTGTGGAATTTTTGTAGAGGTAAAATATTAATTATTTCATTCTACGGAGTCTCAAAAATGGTACTTTATTTTCTTAAATCACCAAGTGTCATACTGGGACTCGTCTAAAAATTTTGTAATAATTTACAGGAATATTTTCAAGCATGTACTTTAAGGCTACAAAATCAAAATGTTCAAAAGAATGGCGCAGTAAAGAAATATAAAGAAACTACGTATATACTCCTGTAGAACTCGATAAACAAAAACGTTAAAAAAAGATAAATGCACAAGAACTTATCTGAAAAGGCCGTACAGATTACAGAAAATTATGAACGAGGATATCATTGGAATAAATTTAATTTGACATTGCGTCGAGGTTATGTTAGAAGACCGGCGGGTTGGTCGTAAGGTTCAATTAGAAGATCGATCGAATTTCTGCGATATAAATGGCAGAGAAATCGAGGAAGTCTCGGCGAATGGTTCAATTGATGTTATCGCGGCATCAAAAGTTTCTCAATCGTCGTCGCCGTCATTTGTGGATTTAACGCGGTTGTTGACAATGCGATTTATTTCGCCGGGAGCGGATCGTAGGCGTCACGCGAACACGAGGAACTCGATTCACCGGGAACTTAGAGACAATATCAAAGAGAACTGGTCGAGAAAAGTTACAAGAACCCGGGGATCGATTGTTTTGTTTGTATCATTGTTATTGCGAGCACGTTAACTCGACGCACGCGATCTGTCTCTGCGCGTGACACGCGATCGAAAGGATCCAAATGATCGATCAGGCTTGGAGCTATCTTTCATTTAACACTAAATCTACCACGGTCAAATGACCGGTTTCTTATTATACAATTAATCAAATTATCAAAAATTCATGAAAAATTATTCAAGAGCTTTCTTTGTTGAAGTATTTCAATTGAAATTGCACAGAACCGGGATAAATTCAATCTTGCTAATTTTAGAAAGCAATATGTACCACTCATTTTTCATGTTTGGTAGGTTTAGTGTTAAGAATGCAAATATTTTACAAACGGCTTCGATCTCTGAGTAGTCTTTTTTTAGTAAAGTTCGTTTAATTATTAGTTTGTGAGTAATTAATTTGTATGAAATTGAATGAGTTCATTTAGAAGAAAATTGTGTGTATTTGTGTGGTTGTTCTTTAGAGATTGTTCTGTGGAGACTGTTGATTGAGAATGATTAATTTGTACGAAGTTCACATTAAGAAAATTCACGAAAAGAATTACATTAAAAATTTGTGTGGTTGTTCGTTAGAGATTGTTTCATTTTTAAATTATTGTTTGGTGCAGTTTGTTGATTGACTTGTTTGAGAATGATTAATTTGTACGAAGTTCAATAAGAAAATTCACGAAAAGAATTACATTAAACATTTGTGTGGTTGTTCCTTAGAGATTGTTTTATTTTTAAATGATTGTTTGGTGCAGTTTGTTGATTGACATGCTTGAGAATGATTAATTTGTACTAAGTTCAATAAGAAAATTCACAAAAAGAATTATATTAAACATTTGTGTGCTTGTCCCTTAGAGATTGTTTCATTTTTAAATGATTGTTTGGTGCAGATTATTGATTGACATGCTTGAGAATGATTAATATGTACGACATTCAATAAGAAGATTTAGAAGAGATTTATTTGAAAAATTTCTGTGTCATTTTTAACTGATTGTTTGGTATAGATTGTTGATTGACATGCTTGAGGATGATTAATTTGTAGAAGGTTCACACTAAGAAAATTCACAAAAAGAATTCTATTAAAAATTTGTATGGTTGTTCCTTAGAGATTGTTTTATTTTTAAATGATTGTTTGGTGCAGATTGTTGATTGACATGTTTGAGAATGATTAATTTGTACGACGTTCAGTAAGAAAATCCATAAGAAAATTATTAGACTGAGATACTATATATAAATATATGAACAACCAAAGATTTGTTCAAGTTGTTTTGTTTATTAAAAAGCACAAGACTAAACTATATTATATTATGATAGAATTATATAGGATTACGTATTATTATTAAATTGTGTAAGAGGTGCAAGACCTCGCAAGGTGATAATAAATAATAATAAAAAGAATAAATAGATGAGAATTAATTTGAAAATTTGTATAAATATTTCCGTGAATATTTGGCAAAGTTTTTTGCGAAACATGCTCGAGTATTTTAACTGTGGATATTATTGTTTGTCATATTCGGCACGTTTTTCCTGGCAGTTACCTGAGATGACTGATTCGCGGTTTCTTATCAGTTACACAATCGCGTTATCAGCCTCGGTTGTGTCGCGTGTGGTTCACGCCTCTCCGAGCACGGTATTGTTGTTTTAAGATAACATATGCTTGGTACTTGTACAGTACAAACAAATAAATGAGCGAACGATGACGAGAGACACGAGTATCCGAGGATCAGAAAGGCTTTACCGTTATCTTGGAGGATAATCGTTAGTTGGCAAATAGATTGACGATTGAGAATCATCTTAGGAGATCGTCATTGTGATCTGGAGGGGTTTAGAAGCTTATCAGGTAGCCGAGGGGGGGATTACTGTATAGGGTAAGATTACTCAAATAGCTTAGGGTAGCCAGAAGAATGAGAGAATGTTATTAGAAATTTTTTAGAGGCTAGCTGTCATCGACTCACATGATTCAGAATGTCAAGGAAACGTAACAAAAATTGTGATGGTTTTTAGAATCGATCAAATTACAATTATATCATCGTGAAAGATCATTGTGAAGGTCAGAAACCACTGGAACAAAAATGTGTAGGCGTTGTGGCATGTAGTCGAAGGTCACCTCTTGTCATCAAGGTCATTCTGAAGATCAACAGCTCAAGAAACGATTATGAAACTGATTAGAAGTGGTCGGTAGATAATTATCATCTTTTCAATCTGATTCAAAAGGTTAAGATCAGTTCAAAGACATATACATTCTACTACGTACAGTAGTAACAAACTTTAGAGAAGTCTTTGATCTTGAACGGATGTTTAAAGATCGATAGACTCTCGGGCCACAACGATTAATTATGTAACGCAGGTGGACTCGCCGAGCTCGCCTTTGTCTCGTACTGTTACAATATTAAATAACAGCTGTTAGGGAGCATCGTAAACCATGCCTTTGTTTCGTGCTATTCGAGTCGACGGCATTGATTGCCTCTGCATTTCTTCCTTTCTGTTCTCAACGTTGTCCTTAATGCTTCGACTGACTCCAGAATAATTATTTATAACGATTGTACAAACCTCGTGTCAGCAATCTTATTTATCGTCGAACGCTCCCAAACATTTCCAAACATTTCCAACCATAGCCGAGCATTTCCAATCATTTCCAAGCATTTACAAACATTTCCAAGCATTTCCGAACATTTCCAAGCATTTCGGAATATTTCCAAACATTTCCGAACATTTACAAGCATTTCCAAACATTTACAAGCATTTCCGAACGTTTCCAATCATTTCCAACCTTTTCCAAACATTTCCAAACATTTCCAAGCATTTCCGAACATTTCCAAGCATTTCCGAACATTTCCAAGCATTTCCAAACATTTCCAAGCATTTTCGAACATTTCCAAGCATTTCCAAATGTTTCCGAGCATTTTCGAACATTTCCAAGCATTTCCGAACATTTACAAGCATTTTCGAACATTTCCAAGCATTTTCGAACATTTCCAAGCATTTTCGAACATTTCCGATCCTTTCCAAGCATTTACAAATATTTCCAAGCATTTTCGATCATTTCCAACCTTTTCAAAACATTTCCAAGCATTTTAGAACATTTACAAGCATTTCCTAGCTTTTCCAAACATTTCCAAACATTTCCAAGCATTTCCGAATATTTACAAGCATTTCCGAACATTTCCAAGCATTTCTGAACATTTCCAAGCATTTCCGAACATTTCCAAACATTTCCAAACATTTCCAAATATTTCCAAGTATTTCCAAACATTTTCAAACATTTCCAAACATTTCCAAGCATTTTCGAACATATACAAGCATTTTCGAACATTTCCAAGCATTTCCGAAAATTTCCAAGCATTTCCGAACATTTCCAATCGAGGTCCACTATATTGTGCAACAACGTAGGAACGTGTGTTTTCTCATGGGTGGTGTATCGAGGGCAGGTTTTTCTTTGAATGTTCAAATTTGCCTCCAGTTAATTTGCGGAAGTTAAAAGGGTATTCTTTTTGGTAATTTCCAGCTAGATGGACGCTGCCCATGTCGGACGTGTTAGCCGTGCGCTACGGGGATGATTGGATACCTGGGATGAACGTGAAAGAGAAGCAACCACCGACATCCCCGACATCACCCACGGTCTGCCCGACAAATTTCATTTTACATTACGCAGTTCGGGGAGCAAAGAATAAATGGAGCCACCACAGTGTCACCATGAGCCATACGGATCCCAGACAGGTGGCCTCCTGGGTCAAAACCATACGAAATTATCTCATGGGTGAGTTTTACCTCCTGTGCAACTACCTTTGTGGGAGTTTTAAATACACTATTGCGGTAGAAGATAAAGCAACCGAAAGATCATTGAACAAAGAACAATTTATTTAAAACACAATTGTAAGGAAAATATAATGTACATCTTAACGGAACGGAGTTTATCAGAAGAGTAAGGAATGCGCTATCCTAATAAATCAATATCGCATGTCGTGAAGGAATGATTCGCTATTATTTTATAAACAACTTGAAATCTCAGGCTCTGTTCCCATATACTGGGTGTTTAAATCCAAATGGAGCAAATTAATTCACAACCTTCATGCCTTTTAAGGGTAGCAGAGTAACGGTGTTGTGATTGGTCCATGTTTTTCATTAATAACTCCTTAACAAAGCCGAGGCGGCCATTTTCGCAAAGGAAAAAGTTACTTTAAATAACCTAAGGAGTCGCCCATTTCAAGGATTTACAACAATTTTGGGACGTACAAGATCTTCGAAAAATGCTTTCCCTGTAAAATTGTGTCATTCGGCACTCATGTATCTTTTTCTCAGCAACAATTTAACCAATCGAAATGAAATTCATTTGGTCAAGGTTTCTGAATTGAATGTAACTTCGAGTCTTAATAATAAACACAATTATTATTATCACCCATTCAAGCAGACTGTTACTTCGCCTTCAAGGTCAACCCAAGGTCATGGTATACTAGATCGTTGAATTCGTCTTGACACGGGCTATACTATTGTTAAGTCAAAAATACAAAGTGCCATTTAAAAAAATGAAGGTGACCTTGACAATTCTATAAAAAAAAAAGGTTTTAAGAATTTTTTTTATTGCAATATATAGCCAATCAAAAACTGATCAACTCTTGTTGATAATATTTTTTGTCAGATTATCGCAAGTACTTAAAAAATCGTGAAAACTGTTACGTGGGACACCCTGTATACCTCCGTAACATCGCGGTGCAGCGTTCGCTTTAAATAATTCTAATTCCGTCAATTTTAAAGCACCTGCCTTTTAAAAAATAGGTTCGTAAAGAGGAGACTTGAAGCTGTCACCACGTTTCTTTTTAAAACAGTCCCGGCTATAGGAAAATTGCATTTGTTTAAAACATTTGCAAAATAAATGGTGAAAAAACCATTTCTTCCAAATCAAAATATTTTCAATAGATACTCTTATGTGTTCACTATAAGCTCCTAAAAACTCATTTTCCTCGGTGCGTTAGTTCTAGTGTTATAATTTAATGAAAAAAAGTTCTTTACAAGTCTGTAAAACCAACATTTTTTAAGATTTCGAAAAATCCTTCGAGATTCGTTCATAGGTTACTAAAGACTACAACATATTCAAATTTGAACTATCCGACATAGGACTCGAAAAATTTTCTTCTCTTGTTTGTCCCTTGCTTTCGACCGCGGTGTATCACCATCGCTCGACTTCTGTCGCGCGCGGCCGTCTCTGCCAATACGCCCTCTAGGTCGCGCTCTGATTGGTCCGTGTTTTTCGTTAATAACTCCTTAACAAAGCCGAAACGGTCATTTTTACAAAGGAAAATGTCGCTTCAAATGGCATCAGGAATCTCCCCTTTGAAGGAAGCGAGACATTTTTGGGACACCCTGTATATGGTATGGCAGACATGTCCAGAAGTAGCTCACTTGGACGCAAATTCGAGAGAGACGCCTACTTCTCCCGCCCGCGCGTCTCGCTCCCCGTGACGGCCGTAGTCCTCCGAGCTCCTCAGACCCGTGCCTACCGCTTGCGGGGCATGTACTGCGGTGTGGCGCGTTGCGGCTACTCCCGGACCCACAGTAGGCACGGGTCTGAGGAGCTCGGAGGACTACGGCCGTCACGGGGAGCGAGACGCGCGGGCGGGAGAAGTAGCCGTCTCCCTCGAATTTGCCTCCGAGTGAGCTACTTCTGGACATGCCTGCCATACTGTATACAGGGTGTCCCAAAAATGTCTCGCTTTTTTTATTGTTTATAGTGCAGGGAGGTTAAATGCATTTACGCACAAACCTCCGGACGTATTGCAATCTGAAGGCCGTGAGGAACTCCTGGGTTGAGAACCTAGACTACCCTCTAAACTTCCTCCCTGCACTGAACATTTTTCCCAGTGGGTGGTGGGATTTTCTTTTCCTCGCCGGAACTCCTGTGACGGTGTACTTCGTCCAAGTGAGCTACTGCTGGACATGCCTGTAGTATGGTATTAGATACTCCAAAAATTTGAAGTCTATAACTGCAGTAGATTCTGAGAAAAGAGAACGCAAAGTTGGCTTGTCCTGAACGTATCGAGAAAATGGCCGCTCCCCATGAACAGATAAATATTTGAATTTTTAAGGATTGGAATAGCAAAGAGAAATATTTGATCCATCAATTCAGCCTTTAATCTGCTAAGAGCAGTTGACTGACGGCTATTCGACCTTTCACCTTCTAGTAACTTTCTCGTTTCCCCATCCACTCGATTAAGAACGCTTGCATTCCGTTGCATAGTAATATTACCATTATTGGGGTACAGTTTGCCAATCTTGATTTTAGCGCAGTTTAATCCTTCTACAGTCAGATATTATCCGTATCGAGTTTCCACTAGAGTGATAGAAATCGGCTTTTGCTACTGTCGTATTCGTTTCGTTCGTTTTTAGCTTTTTTTACATTGTTTTATTGCCTTTGGTTTAGTTAGCAGATTTGATCTGATAGATTGCATTAATTTAATGCTTTTATCTTCGTATTAATTTCATACCTTTTGAAATTTTATCATTTTATTATTTGGAGGCTCCTGTGTGTTGATTTCATTTGTATCGGATTAATATCGATGTATTTTTGGGTAATCAATTTTATCTCGAGATTTTATCGAGGAAATTTCAATACGTTTTATTTTCCTCGTGTTTATTCAATCGTTTTTATCAGTTTGATTTGTTTTGGTTGTTTAGATGGATTTTATGCATAACAAATATTTGCTCGATCAATTTTATCGCCATGGAAATTTCTTTCATTCTATTTTCATCATTAGACTAAATAAAAATTTCTTACCTGAATTGCAACAAACTACAGTGAAAGAGAAATTTATTTTCTTTCTTAATATGATCAATTGAAAATAACATAACAGTGTGTTTTATTGTTTTAAATTACACCTACTCATTTTTGTCATAAATGCATAAAATCCGGTCTGCAGACATTATTTTTATAAATACCGTGTGCATACTTGGTCGTTTGTATTGACGACTAATTTTTTTGTTTTTCTAGACATTCAACAAATCTAAAAAGATTCTGAAATACGCATTAAAGTTTCAATTTTATTATACAATCGTTGCAACGTCAAATGTTGAAAAGATTACTGGGAACAAATAAATATCACAAAGAAAGAAATTCAAGAGTGAAAATTAAGTCCAGACATAAACGATCATGTTTGCTCACCGTGGGTTAATTTAATGGTGCTAAAATCACAATAAATCAATTTTATTCGCTTTAAATTGTTAGTGTATCAGTCGAATTATTTTCAAATTAACTCATTAGTGTATAATTTCTCTCCCATTATTTTAATTTTTCACAAAATCGGCCCAACTGATTTTATTTTCGCGTTTAATTTGATTATGCTAAAATCTCACTATATATATTTTATTCGCATTAAATTGTATTACATCCGTCGAATTATTTTCAAGTTAACTCTGCAGTGTATAATTTTTCTCCCATTATTTTAATTTTTCACAAAATCGTCCCCACTGATTTTATTTTCGCGTTTAATTTGATGGTGCGAAAATCTCACTCTATCAATTTTATTCGCATTAAATTGTTACTACATCCGTCGAATTATTTTCAAGTTAACTGTGCAGTGTATAATTTTTCCTCCCATTATTTTAATTTATTACAAAATCGGCCCCACTGATTTTATTTTCGCGTTTAATTTGATTGTGCTAAGATCTCACTGTATCAATTTCATTCGCTTTAAATTGTTAGTGTATCAGTCGAATTATTTTCAAATTAACTCATTAGTGTATAATTTCTCTCCCATTATTTTAATTTTTCACAAAATCGGCCCAACTGATATTATTTTCGCGTTTAATTTGATTGTGCTAAAATCTCACTATATATATTTTATTCGCATTAAATTGTATTACATCCGTCGAATTATTTTCAAGTTAACTCTGCAGTGTATAATTTTTCTCCCAATATTTTAATTCATTACAAAATCGGCCCCACTGATTTTATTTTCGCGTTTAATTTGATGGTGCGAAAATCTCACTGTATCAATTTTATTTTTATTAAATCGTTAGTATATCAGTCGAATTAATTTCAAGTTAACCCTGGAGTGTATAGTTTTTCTCCCATTATTTTCATTTTTCACAAAATCGTCCCCACTGATTTTATTTTCACGTTCAATATGATGGTGCTAAAATCTCACTATATCAATCTTATTCGCTTTATGTTGTTAGTATATCAGTGGAATTATTTTCAAATTAACTCAGTAGTGTATAATTTTTCTCGCATTATTTTAATTTATTCGAACTTCGGCCTCCTCTAATTTTATTTTCGCGTTTAAAGGAAGCCACTGAAAGGACGAGTTAAAAGCGAAAAAACGACGTGCTGGTAGAAGATAAATACTTTTACAGAGCCTATCTGGACACCGGCAAACATCAAAAGGAATCCGATATTTCGTGACAAGCTAACTTCCCTCGCAGAGACACACAGTTCACGCTCGCTCCCCAAATTCTTGCCTAAAGGTGATCGAATCGATGTAGCACGTGCGAGACCGGTTACTGCTAAAAATACATACACCTGGTAAAAGCACGAAACAAGGGGAAAAGTGGGTGAAAGTTGAATTGCAACCGGAGTAGTACGCACGCAACTACTATTTGTGTTGGTAAAGAGGGCCAACCGGTTGAATAATTGACCGTGTATCGATCATTAGTGTTTCTGGTGCTTGGAAATATAATACATATTTTTCCTGCAGCAAAAAGCGTGATAAAAATTCAAACGTCACGACTCGGCTCGATTTTTATGCAAACCTAGACAGTTTACACAGAAAAATATTCTACCCTCGATCTGTATGCATTTATACTACTCATAAATATGCAGAATGCGTCGCAACATGTATTTTAATTTATTGCAAAGAAGCTTTTTAATCCTGGAAACAATCTTTTTCTTTCTTTGGATTTTAGAATTGGGCAAAAGCAATTTTTGTTCATTTATTGTCTTTATAAATATGTAAAAGATGAAGAGACGTGTGTATGGTTAAAAATTTGGTGGGTCTTTGATGTCGATTTGGTCGAGAGAATTTTTTAGTCTCCAAACAAATTACATTTTCATCGTTTTGGATTTTCATTGTAGCGTAGATGCAATTTTTATGCATTTATGGTCTTTGTAAATTAGTAAAATGTAAAGACATGTGTGTACGGTTAAAAATTGATGGAATCTTTGATGTCGATTTGGTCGAGAGAATTTTTTAGTCCACGAAGAAATTACATTTTCATCGTTTTGGATGTTCATTTAGCGTAGATGCAATTTTTATACATTTATGGTCTTTGTAAATGAGTAAAATGTAAAGAGATTGGTGAACGGTTAAAAATTCATGAGCTTTTTTATGTTGATTTGGTCGAGAGAATTTTTTAGTCTACAAGCAAATTACATTTTCATCGTTTTGGATTTTCATTTAGCGTAGATGCAATTTTTATGCATTTATGGTATTTGTAAATTAGTAAAATGTAAAGACATGTGTGTACAGTAAAAAATTGATGGAATCTTTGATGTCGATTTATGTAGTTTAAAAATGTATGAAATGTAAAAGAACAGAAATGAACAGAGTTTCTGTTACTGTCTCGTTGCATAGAGTCTTTAAATTCTCAAAGGAGCTTTTTCCTTTTGTTATGAATTTTAAATTCACGTTAAACTTTATGCAGTTACAGTCTTCATAAGTGATTAAAATGTAAAACAACATGTGCGTGGAGAAAACTCAATACGATTTTTATTTTCCGTGTCTAAAAGAAATGTTTACCCTGTTTTAGATTGTTAGATGAGATAGGGAGTTGTCTAAATATTAACATAAAGATTTTGATAATTAGTACACACGAAATAAAATAATTCTTTTGACTTGAACAATCGTTTTTTCGTATTCCAATGTTGTTACACGAGGCTCGTTTATCGACCAACAGCATTTCGTGCGAATGAGTAGAAAGGATTAATCATAGCGCACGGTAGAACTAGGTCGACGGCAACGGATCAAGGCTGCACGACTAAGATACGTTTTTTAATGTCCCATAAAAAGAAGAATGGAGAAACAAGAGGTTTCCGCTGCAGCTGAGGCTATTGCGAACAACCATCAATGTTCTAAGTGTCTCAGGTTCGACAACGTCAGAATTTGAAATTTCATCAAGCTATACAAAAGCATAGTAAAGTCATTCGATTTACTAATCGAATAAATATTTATTTCTTCGTTGCAATTATAATAGAAAACTTTTATTTTGCATAAAGATTAGCAATTTACTAATTACTCAATTTCTATTTAATAATTTGAGGTCCTAGTCTATTAATTCCCATTCTCACATAGAGAGGTCTGCATTGTGATTCTAAGTGTTTAGGAGCTGCGTGATCACAATTTGATTCTAGTTCCATATAAAATCCAAAAATCCCATAAATTTCTCGAAATGAATTTTAAGATTGCGGATTTCATGAATTTGTGATGAAAATGAGTAGACCAAATGCCAACTGTAGAAGCATTAAAACATTTTTTAAATTCTATTGTATTGTTTTCAAGTTGAATTACTATTTAATAATTTGCGGTCCTGGTCCATTAATTCCTTTGTCACGTAGAGCACTGCATTGAAATTCCAAAGGATCACAATTTGATTCTAGTTGCATATAAAATTCAAAAATTCTACAAATGAATTTTTAGATTACGGATTTTATGAATTTGTGATGAAAATGAGGAGACCAAATGCCAACAGTAGAAGCGTTAAAACATTTTTTAAATTTTATTGTACTGTTTTCAAATTCAGTTTTATAATTTGCGGTCCTGGTCTATTAATTCCTTTGTCTCACAGAGAATAGTGCATTGAGATTCCAGATGTTCCGGAGTCACATGATCACAACTTGATCCTAGTTTCATATAAAATCCAAAAATCCTATAAACTTCTAGAAAAGAATTTTTAGATTGTGGATTTCATAAATTTATGATAAAAATGAGTAGACCAAATGCCAACTGTAGAAGCATTAAAACATTTTTTAAATTCTATTGTATTGCTTTCAACTTCAATTACTATTTAATAATTTGCGGTCCTGGTCCATTAATTCCTTTGTCACATAGAGCACTGCATCGATATTCCAAATGATCAAAACTTTTCTAGTTCCACATAAAATCCAAAAATCCTATAAACTTCTAGAAAAGTAATTATTAGATTGTGGATTTCATAAATTTATGATAAAAATGAGTAGACCAAATGTCAACAATAGTAGCGCTAAAATATTTTTTAAATTCTATTATACTATTTTCACCTCTAGATATTATAAACGAAATAAATTTCTGCGTGGCATCTGTAGCTTGCAATTAATACAGACAATTTTTATTTTTCAATAGAAATCTGCAGTATAGAAATTTCTATCTATACTGAAGTGCTGAATTCTGATTTCGGAAACGCGCTAGGAGTCGCAAAGCGTTCGATTATGGTGCAAAAGTGTTCATTCACGTGCGAATAGCGAGTAACGAGTAACGTGTAGATGAACGAGTGGTCTAAGTGCGAGTAGGAGAACCGGCGGGACGGCTTCAGTGGAAATTTTTCACTTCGAGGTTGCACGAGGCGGCGTGGCGCGATGTTTTCCATGATTTTGCGCCCCGAGGCGAGTGGCTTTTTACGTTATCCTCATTCACCGGCCACGGAAAAAAAAGAAAAGGAACGCGTAACCACTCGGCCGTGTGCACATGTGCAGTTTTTGTTGTCCGAATAAGGAGCTATTTCGGTCTAGCACCCACGCCCCAAAAGCCTGCCACGCTTTTGTCGGCGAGGCCCTGGAAACTGTTAGAAAATGTTCTGATTCGGCAAATTATCTTGTGATCATCTGACGACGTTAAACGCCTTGCGATCTAAATGGGATGCGGATGATCATAGTCGGCACCAAAAGTTCACAGATTGCTGCCAAAAATGGGTCCAAGATAATTTTTGCACGTTCTTGTTTGTATTTTTCATTTTGTTTGATTTTTGCCCTTCTGGTTCACGTTTTTCATTTTCTTCGATTATTTTTTTTTTAAATTCTCTATCTTTATTTTCATGGTATCAATATTTTTCTATTTATTGTAACAGTATTCTATATATATTATTTTTGATCGTGTAGATGTTCTGTATATTATTTTTCATCGTGTAAATATACTATATTTTATTTTTGATTATGTCGATATTCTGTTCATTTAATTTATCACATATATCTTTGTTTATATCTTTAGGCTCTGCAGCTTATGCATTTTTATGATTGTGAACATTTGTTTTACTTTGTTTTACTTGTTTTACTTGTTTTACTTGTTTTACTTGTTTTACTTGTTTTACTTGTTTTACTTGTTTTACTTGTTTTACTTGTTTTACTTGTTTTACTTGTTTTACTTGTTTTACTTGTTTTACTTGTTTTACTTGTTTTACTTGTTTTACTTGTTTTACTTGTTTTACTTGTTTTACTTGTTTTACTTGTTTTACTTGTTTTACTTGTTTTACTTGTTTTACTTGTTTTACTTGTTTTACTTGTTTTACTTGTTTTACTTGTTTTACTTGTTTTACTTGTTTTACTTGTTTTACTTGTTTTACTTGTTTTACTTGTTTTACTTGTTTTACTTGTTTTACTTGTTTTACTTGTTTTACTTGTTTTACTTGTTTTACTTGTTTTACTTGTTTTACTTGTTTTACTTGTTTTACTTGTTTTACTTGTTTTACTTGTTTTACTTGTTTTACTTGTTTTACTTGTTTTACTTGTTTTACTTGTTTTACTTGTTTTACTTGTTTTACTTGTTTTACTTGTTTTACTTGTTTTACTTGTTTTACTTGTTTTACTTGTTTTACTTGTTTTACTTGTTTTACTTGTTTTACTTGTTTTACTTGTTTTACTTGTTTTACTTGTTTTACTTGTTTTACTTGTTTTACTTGTTTTACTTGTTTTACTTGTTTTACTTGTTTTACTTGTTTTACTTGTTTTACTTGTTTTACTTGTTTTACTTGTTTTACTTGTTTTACTTGTTTTACTTGTTTTCCTTTTTATTACTATGCTGATTATAAAATAGATTTTTAGTATTGTTTAACAGTTCAACTGTGCCACGTATGAATAAATTTTTGTAACATATTGTACATGTATGCCTGACATCTAGGCGAATATGCATCCCGATCTAGATCTGACCCTAACCTAACAGATATCTGATTTAGTCGTAACCTAGATTAAATTGTAACATACATGGTACGCCTAACAGCTAGCCTGACTCAATAAGTACTTGACCTAACAGAAAAATCCGTTACCCATTTGTTAAGAGCAATTTACTTAGCTACTTGAATCTATAGACCTACGAACTCAATATATGTAGTTCAACACAGTGCACAGTTGAGCGTCGTGTAGACATTCGATGAGCTTAGGAACATTTGAATATTATATCCGATTTATTAAAATGATTAAGATAACAAAAATATACTTAACGTACAAAAATTAATTCAAGTATCACGTAATCAATCAGTAGAAACGTTACTATAAATTCAAACAACTCTATCCGCCATATGAAATATTTAGTAATTATTTATGAAATTAATTACACGCATAGAAAATGATGGAGATTGTTTTCGATGGTAGAATATCTTTGAATTATTTCTAAATGTTCAAGAAATTCGCGCACAAAAGTCCACGGAATTAATTTACAGACACAATATTTTTATCAAAACCTGGTCCTCGTAGCCGATGCATAATTTATTTATTTACGCACGAATCTCCGCAATCCAGTTATTATAAAATCAGTAAAAAGTCGCATTTATCATCCGACACATAGAAAATCCCAGCTGCAGCAAACAGCTAATTAAGATTCGCATGCGACCATTTAACACGGCGATTTGAATTGCAGTTTGAAAGACCGCGTAAGCACATATTCTTTTATTCACGAACCTTGGACAGAAAAAGTGCATAGCGATTGTTAAATATATTTGCAGAGATTTTACTGCGATTTAAATGTTAAATCGTTCGACGTGTGTACGCGTGTCTTTGTGTTGGAGGAGGAATTTTAACGACCATTTAGCGCGATCGTCTTCAGCTACCTGATCGTCCGAACGACAACCGGAAATGCCTCTGTGTAATTTTTCGTACCGTCGTCCATGGACCTGCACGTTGAAATAATTTCGAGGGAGAACCGGTTCGCGGCGATCAATTCCACTGCGAATCAAGAGCCAAGGTCACGGTCGATACTTCAACCAGTCAGCCTCGGGCACAAAAGGCGAACACACGCGGACAGCTCCGTTTACTCTGGGATCACAAAACCTGCCAAAACAGTGATACAACTGTCAACGGACTTTTTTCCACGCCCGCCATTTTTCCGTTGACAATGGTCTCGCCTTCGCACGCGTCGCTTCCAAGGCGAAATGCTAAGATTTAGCACCATAGAAAACTGTAAAATCTACGAACTTGCTACTTATTTAATAGCATAAAACTTAAAAATATAGGACCTTGATGTTTTCAACAGTTTGAGGACCTGATCCAAGAATTTAAACAGCAATTCCTGTTGCGTAACGAGATTTTAGGTGTCTGAGGAGTTAGAACATCGTTGTCAACGATTGTAGTAGTAGTTCCCCTAGAAATAGTATAATGAAAATCTTGGAAGCTAAATGAGACCCTAGACAGACCCAAAAAAAGCAGTCAAAAGAAAATCCAGCGAGGTGATAAACCATTTTAACCACTTGACAAAATACTAAAACGGTCAGTTAACAAAGAGGTTCGGGTTCTAGCTAGAAAGGATCGAAGGGTACGCTGTAGAGGATCCTGGAGATCAAAAAGCAGCACCAAGCGTTAGTCGTTATCCTCTACATCCTCCGCAATGATCAGACAAGCTAATCAACGGCCAGTTGGATAGCGTCAGCTTCCTAATTTTAACCACTTGACAAAGTACTAATACAGTCAGTTAACAATGAGGTTAGGATTCTAGCTAGAAAGGATCGAAGGATCCTGGAGTTCAAAAAGCAGGACCAGGCGTTAGTCGCTATCCTCTACATCCTCCGCAATAATCAGACAAGCTAATCAACGGCCAGTTGACAAAGAGGTTAGGGTTCTAGTTAGAACTGATCGAAGGGTACGCTGTAGAGGATCCTGGAGATCAAAAAGCAGGACCAGGCGTTAGTCGCTATCCTCTACATCCTCCGCAATGATCAGACAAGCTAATGAACTGCCAGTTGGATAGCGCCAGCTTCCTAATTTTAACCACTTGACAAAATACTAATACAGTCAGTTAACAAAGAGGTTAGGATTCTAGCTAGAAATGATC
This sequence comes from Sphecodes monilicornis, assembly GCA_913789915.3. Lineage (NCBI taxonomy): Eukaryota > Metazoa > Arthropoda > Insecta > Hymenoptera > Halictidae > Sphecodes > Sphecodes monilicornis. The sequence goes on along the minus strand of OU565293.1, from coordinate 21,961,759 downwards.
GAAGGGTACGCTGTAGAGGATCTTGGAGATCCAAAAGCAGGACCAGGCGTTAGTCGCTATCCTCTACACCCTCCGCAATGATCAGACGAGCTAATCAACGGCCAATTGGATAGCGCCGGCTTCCTAATTTTAACCACTTGACAAAATACTAATACAGTCAGTTAACAAAGAGGTTAGGTTTCTAGCTAGAAAGGATCGAAGGGTACGCTGTACAGGATCCTGGAGATCAAAAAGCAGGACCAGGCGTTAGTCGCTATCCTCTACACCCTCCGCAATGATCAGACGAGCTAATCAACGGCCAATTGGATAGCGCCGGCTTCCTAATTTTAACCACTTGACAAAATACTAATACAGTCAGTTAACAAAGAGGTTAGGTTTCTAGCTAGAAAGGATCGAAGGGTACGCTATACAGGATCCTGGAGTTCAAAAAGCAGGACCAGGCGTTAGTCGCTATCCTCTACATCCTCCGCAATGATCAGACAAGCTAATCATCGGCATCACTCGCAGTGAAACGACGCTATCGTCCGGTCTAATCAATCTAACCGGCCATCGGTTCGATTAGTTTCGGTCCGGGGGAAACGTTCTCGAACGGAAACAAAATCGAGCCGGTTCTTTGTCGCGCTTGTAACACAATCTCCTTCGAAACTGGCCTCTCGGGAGTGCAGGAGTGGCTGTAGTATTGATTTCTCCGGTTCTCACTTCTCGCCGCGTGACGGTTTCGAAGAAAACCCTGAATTCCATTCCCTGTATGAAAAATCAATATGTCGCCCCTGTATCTACGGACGAAGAGAAAGAGAGATAGAAAGAGAGAGAGAGAGAGAGAGAGAGAGAGAGAGAGGTGGAATGAGCGTTTCTCTTTTGTTTCTAGGTCTTACGCATCGACCCAGGAAGATCCTCTTATTCGTTAATCCATTCGGGGGGAAGAAGAAGGGCTTGAAAATCTGGGAGAAAGACGTGCAGCCTCTGATGACCATTGCCGGGATCGAAACCAAGATGCTGGTCACCGAGAGGCACGGTCATGCGAGGGACACTCTGCTCACCGCTGACCTAAGCGATTTCCATGTGAGGATTTCTGAGTTTTGTTTTTGGGAATGCTTGTGGCAAGCTTTCTATTGAGTTGGATACGTTTCGGAAAATCGGGGATCTTATAAATGAAAGATATTTTAATAGGCTTTGTTGTTGATCTTATGGGGGTTGTAGTTTATTTTATAATCATCGTCAATGTTCATTATTCGGTTGTTCGGAAAGTAATTTCGTTTTTCCAAGGGAAAATGAAAAACGAATTTTCACTATTTATTTATAAATTCGGTAATGTAGTGACCACTTTGTTCCACGATCTTTTGCCATCTTTTTGGCAATTTGGAGATACCATGTTCGAAGAATACCTGTGTTTTATTAATATTATTGTACTTTTCATGCGTTTATTTAAAATGATATTTACATAGCTGAAAAAGTGTTGAAGAGGACGAAATAAATGGTAATCCGATGGCACATCCTCTCTGTGATCAGCACACAACTTTTTCCTTGCTTGCACTGCATATTCACCCTTGTAGTAATAAAACAGCAAAATGTGACGGATATGCTCACCTTGATTTTCCATATTTGATGCGGTGACAAAAAAAAATGCTTGAAAGATTATAAAGTTTTATAAGGCACGAAATGACGTCCGAAATGTCAGTTCTGAAAATATACAATGATTTTGCGACTTAGAATAATATTAAGTAATAATAAATGGAAGCAATACCATCTCTACATGAAAAACGAAATTACTTTCCGAACAACCCAATAATTGCTGGAATTTATTGATACTTATTTGATTTTTTAATTCGTTTGATCTCAAATAGTTTTTATCGAGGTTCCCATCGTGTGTAGTAAAATTAATTAATTCTTACTTTGTAGTGGATAAATTATTATATAAAGAGCACCTATAGATGTTGTCTACGAACCTATCTGCTCACTTGATTCCCTTAAAAATCAAGCACACACCCGACAAAAAATATGAAAGTTCCCTGAAGCCCTCAGTTGACGTAAAGATTGCACAATATTTTACGGTAAAAAGTTTCGTAGAAAAATGTAACATTTGTTTAAAGAGAAAAAATCGATGTTGCAGGCAGTGGTGTGCATAGGCGGCGACGGTACATTGGCGGAGGTGATCAACGGTTTAGTTTTAAGGACAACCAGGGACCTGCAGATCGACGCGAACGATCCCGAGGTCACGCTACCAACTCCTCCGTTGCCGATCGGCGTGATACCAAGTGGCAGCACTGACACGATAGCGTACAGCCTCCACGGGACGACGGACGTGGAGACCGCCGCGATACATATCATTTTTGGCGACAGCACTGGCCTCGATATCTCCTCCGTGCACAACGACCAGAACCTCCTCAGGCTGTACGCCAGCGTGCTCAGCTATGGCTATCTTGGGGACGTGATCAGGGACAGCGAGAATTTTAGGTGGATGGGTCCTCAGAGATACGACTACTCCGGTGAGTGCATTCGCCGAAATATTCCTAGGCGGTTGCACATGCGTTTCACTGCAGTTCGGATGCTCAGACTTTCTTCTTTATTTATCATTTCGTTTCTAAATGATGCAGTCGTGTTGCATTTTATTTGTATTCCGGTGAATTTGTAAGTTGTCCGTAGATCATGCTTCATCGCATGAAAAATTTTTCTTTGGCTGCTCTAACTTTGTTTAAGCGTTGATGTCTTGCTTTTAAATGCTTAATGGTAGTTTCTGGTTGCTTTCGAATAATAGTTTGAGGCCTCTTTGCCAGTCGTGGAGGAGCTTTGAGGTTCTCCAATGTTTTTGAAGATCTCCTAAGGCTCTTAATGTTTATGTATCGATTTTATTACATGCTTGAGTCCATTGCAATGTTTTCCGTAGTTTTCCAATGTTCTCAATGGTTCTCCAAAGTTCTCCAAAGTTCTCCAATACTATTCAATGTTCTACAAAGCTTTCCAATATTATTCAATGTTCTCGAAAGTTTTCCAATATTATTCAATGTTCTCCAAAGTTTTCCAATGTTATTCAATGTTATTCAATGTTATTCATTGTTCTCCAAAGTTTTCCAATGTTATTCATTGTTCTCCAAAGTTTTCCAATGTTATTCATTGTTCTCCAAAGTTTTCCAATGTTATTCAATGTTCTCCAAAGTTTGCCAATGTTATTCAATGTTCACCAAATTTCGCCAAATTTTTCCAATGTTATTCAATGTCCTCCAATGCTTTCTAATGTTATTCAATGTTCTCCAAAGTTTTCCAATATTATTCATTGTTCTCCAAAGTTGTCCAAAGTTTTCCAAAGTTTTCCAAAGTTTTCCAATGTTATTCAATGTTCTAGAAAGCTTTCAAATGTTATTCAATGTTCTCCAAAGTTTTGTAATCTTATTCAACGGTTCTCCAATGTTCTCCAAAGTTTTCCAATGTTATTCAATGTTCTCCAAAGTTTGCCAATGTTTTTCAATGTTCACCAAAGTTTTCCAAAGTTTTCCAATGTTATTCAATGTTCTCCAAAGTTTTCCAATGTTATTCAATGTTCTCCAATGTTTTCCAATATTATTCAATGTTCTCTGAAGTTTTCCAATGTTATTCAATGTTCTCCAAAGTTTTCCAATGTTATTCATTGTTCTCCAAAGTTCTCCAAAGTTTTACAATGTCATTAAATGTTCTCCAATGTTCTCCAAAGTTTTCCAATATTGTTCAATGTTCTCCAATGTTCTTAAATGTTCTCCAAGATCCCTCAAGATCTCCGAATGCTCTCAACGTTCTTTTACCATCATCCTAACATTTTCGAGTTCATTCCTAGGGGCATAATAGAAGGTATCTTAGGTTTCATTAAATAACTCAAAGCCTGTGAAACATTTTTCTACATCCTCCAAAATTTCCCAATAATTTTCAAAGATCTTTTTCAATGTAACATGTTCCATGTCCTGATTGCAGGGTTCAAGAAGATCCTCGCTAACAAAGGGTACGAGGGTGAGATCCACCTGCTGTCGGACCCCTGTCACCCTGAAACCAGTACAAGATGCACCAAAAATTGCAGCAGGTGTCTGCAGCACATGCACAACAGCGTACCCGACAAAGAACTATCCCGTGAGCACCCTGTCTTTCATTCTTATCGTTTGATCGATTAATCGATCAAGTTTCAAACACTTCCATATACTAACTTCATTATTTATCTTAGGATGGATGACAGTCAGAGGTAAATTCTTCATGGTGAACGGTGCTAATCTAGCTTGTGCCTGCTCCAGGAGTCCCATGGGGTTCAGTCCTCACTGTCACGTCGGTGATGGTTGTGTCGACGTTATTCTAGTTCGTCATACTTCCCTATTTAATAACATTAGGATGTTGCTCAGGTTGTCCAGTAAACAAAAGACTCTGGTAAGTAAGATCAAACTTCTCTTCTAATTATCCGTTAACTTCCACAAGTCAACATTAATTAGTCTTGCACTAATTGCAAGATATAAGGCCTACGCAGACATTTATTTCCGTTTCCGGTGACTTTAATGATTCTTAGATTCTTTAAAAAGTTTTACATGTTTTCATAGTTTTGTATTACGTCATTTTTTTTCATAAATCCATAAAATCCGCAGCCAGTTAATTATTCTGTCGTCCCATAAGTTCGTGCCGTTTATTGTTTTACTATTTAAATGAATATTTGAAACATACTTTCAAAGTCAACGAAAAAATTTAACCACCTTCTCTACAACCTCTTCCCACTTTTTTGGTAAAGATATTATACCGTCACTATAAAATTTTTTCTGTGGTTTTTCATTAAAATACTTTTCAATCCGCGGCACGAACTTATGGGACAACTTAATACAATTGTGATTGAAGAATTACAAGTCCTGTGATTACCATTAACAGTATTCAGCACTGTAAATTTAATCTTAAGACAGTTTTTTGAAAATTCTGTATCGCATTCCATGATTTATTATCTTTTCCCAATTTTAAATTAAGCATTAACCCTCTGTCTACCGTAAACAAAACTTTCATTATGCGATAGAAAATTTATACCACAAAACGTAGTAAATATAAAAAAAACTTTTAATTTTAAATAATAAAAAATAAGAAAAGTAACAAAGTCATGCAACGACAAGATCCCAAGAATTTTAAAAGTTTAAATAAGTTAATAGTATCTACAGTGAAGAGCAAAACTGATTCAGCACCATTTGAAACAGTATAACTTCTTTAAAATTAGTACAGATGACTTCAGTGTTCTTGAGAAGTTGGAAGAATTATTTTATTACAAGATGAGTAAAAAATCTTTTGAAAAAATTGTAATTAGTCGGAACCGCGGAAAAAATAGTAAGAGTTGAATTTCACGACTTTTTTATCAGGACCTGTATTGAAAATTTAAAAAATTGACAATGTACACTCAAATAAATTATATATATGCTGAAAATTTCATCGATATTGCTTAATTGGTTTATGAGTTATAAACGATTTAAAGTGGTAAAAATTTCAGTTTTTCACGATTTTCGACTAATAACTGCAATTATTACCACTTGCAATCGTTTATAGCTCATAAAACAATTAACCAATATCGATGAAATTTTCAGCATATATATAATTTATTCGAGTGTACATTGTAAATTTTTTAAATTTTCAATACAGGCCCTGATAAAAAACTCGTAAAAGTAAACTTTTACTATTTTTTCCACGATTCCGAATAATTGCAATTTTTCCAAAAGTTCTTTTACTCATCTTATAATAAAATAATCCTTCCAACTTCTCAAGAACACTCAAGTCATCTGTAATAATTTAAAAAAAGTTATGCTGTTTCAAATGGTGCTGATTCAGTTTTGCTCTTCACTGTACATACAGTCGGGTCCAATCGACCCGCTTGCTAGGCAGAGGGTTAAGGATATTCGATGTGTCCAATGAATCAAAGATTATTTGCTCTCAATCTTTTTAGTAATTGTTAGGCCTGACTTTCCAGTTTATTGAAATTGTCTATCGACAGACAGAACATCTTAAACTTGGAGCACTTCCCACACAGATCCAAGCTAAATATACCACGGCTCTAACCCAGACCTAATTGAAACCTTAACATAGTTTTAACCGGACCTATCTCAAGTTTCTTCAGCTGCTTTATGATTAGAGTACGTCTAACCTTGACCTGATACAGATCTAGCTTTGACTTGATATGTCTTTGATGATATAGCTCTGGCTTTCATTGATATAGCTCGTATCAGATTTCAATAAAAAAAAAATGATCAACCAATATAATCGATACGACTTTGATAAATTGAAGTGGATGTTGGGAAATTTTTGTAAAGTCGAGGATCAGTTTTTTTTTTTTATTCAGAAAATCTCATAAGAGTTGGAAATTGTAAAATTACTAGGACTTCGATAAATTTAAGATTCTATCGAGTTAGTACGTCCGCGGGGCTTTGATAAAAAATTATAGAATTGTCGAAAAGTATTGACGGGTTTTGTTTATTGTTTCAAGTACGATCTTCCGTTCGTCGAGGTGTACAGAGCGAGAGAGTTCACATTCCGGGCGCTGCCAACGATACACATGCAGTCCGAAAACCAGATCGACACCCGCTACATGAAGTCGAGCCTGAGCGTGTGGAACTGCGACGGTGAAGTGATCGATAACTCGAACGTGAAAATCAGGTAAACGCACCTGCGAATCCTGCGACCAGAATTAACACTGACAATCAAATTATTCCTTGCAAAATAACCTGGATCGCAAAGTGATCCGCATCATGCCCCTGAATTCTGTCAATCTTTTCACATTACTAAATTGCATATCTAACGTTTACCAGAAATGTATAAAACCCTAATTACAATCAGTAATAGCAAAACCAAAATGCATTAATTGTTAAGGAAACAAATAGGAATTTATTTCTATATTGTTAGTCAAAAAGGTGTTGGATATTCTTAAATTCGTTCCTCAGAAATAGTTACAGAAAAGATCCTAGTATATAACAATTCATCCATTTCTGCTCTGAAATTTAAACTAATAAATTCTGTTGCTTTTATAATGACAGATTTTAAAGAAATACATCCCACGATACTGACAAATAGAGATCAATGATTTTAGAGTATGTAAAAATAGTAAATGGGTGAATTTTCAACCTTAGGAACGTATGAGGGTTAATCTTTTTACGGTTCAAAATTACATCCAACAATCTAATCAGTAATCGTTAGGTCTTTATGCAAAATAAAAATTGTCGGTATCAAGTGGAAGAAACTGTAGTCGTATACAACTATCTTTTCTTATTTAGCTATGTTAATTAAATTCCTGTTGATTAATGTTTTAAATGGCTCCAATTAATTATTGTCACAAGTATGTAAAATCCACAGATTGAAAATTAATTTTCTATCCGACTCTGTGTCAATGGCCCTACCAGAAATAAAAATATAAGGATAGTGTAAATTACCCCTTTGCACTTGAAGCAATTTTAATTCCAAATACAAGATGTTTATTTCAACCTAGAACACTTTTATTCTATGTATCTTTTTTATATATTGCGCACCTGAAATTAAATCCCTGTTTTCTCAAACAACAGTCTAATGTTTGGCAGATTATAGAACAGAGAGGAATTTAACAATATGAAAACTGTTTTGAATAAAGTTATAGCAATTTTGATTAGCCACTCAAAGTCGTCGTTCGAGCGTAAAGTGTTAAATCAGGGATGGGCCCCTCAAACGCATCCTTCTCCCACCAACCTCTCTTTCATGCGCGACGCCTGCGCACTATTCGCGACGGGCGGAGCATCCCCTTCCTCTATGATAACGGCGGATGATGGTGGGGGACTATGGGCGCTATAGTATGGACGGTTTTGTCTCAATTGAGACAAAAATGCCCATCCCTGGCAGTGACGGGAATGTTGGCGCTTTTCACGCGCATGCGTGAGTTTCGGCAGAACCGAAGCTACGTCCGAAGTGTGTGGGGTACTATTAGGGCGAAAGTAGTGGGTTTGTTATTATATATTTCGTTTAAAGTTATTTTAGTACCCTTCCCTTCCTTATTCCCAAGATGATGAAGAAGAGTAAGTTATATTATATTGTACATAGATACATAAATATTATATATTTATATATTATATATTCTATGTACAATATAATATAACTTACTCTTCTTCATCATCTTGGGAATAAGGAAGGGAAGGGTACTAAAATAACTTTAAACGAAATATATAATAACAAACCCACTACTAATTATATATATATATATATATATATATATATATATATATATGCAGGGTGCGGCGCCAATTAGTCCCCACGTTTTTTCAGCACCTTCGGACGGTCGGACAGAAAAATGTTTCGTACCAAAGTTAATCAGTATTTAACCGACAAGAAATTGCAATTTTTTAAATTTAAAAAAATCGATTTTCAACAAAAAAGTCAAGGTCGCTGTCATATCTTTTAATGAAACTGGGTATTTTTAACTTCATAATATTGTAGGCAACGTCGAAACGAATTCAACGACCTGCTATACAATGACTTTCAGATGACCTTGAAAGATAATATCGCCATGAATCAATTGCCAGAATTTTTGAAATACTATATATATATATATAATTTATAATGATTTGATTAGAGGGGCCACCAAGGTTCCCGATTTTCGTGCTTGACTGAGGCTAAAATCGCCGCGCATGCGCGTGAAAAGCGCCAACATTCCCATCACTGATCCCTGGCCGTTAAACAATTTTAAATCGGCCATAAGTATATGTATATTTAATATCGCACGAGCAAGAAAGTGAAATTGAAGCAACATTGTGTGTGTTCACAGGGTACACTGCCAACTAGTGAACGTGTTCACGAGACGAGTCCAAGAACCAGTTCACGAGCAGACCTGTTTCTGTTAATGTCGATCCGGCGTCCCTCGAAACAAGGGAGAAAAAGACCCGAGAAACGGCATTGAAATCGCATAGTTCCTCAGACTTGCCCTAATCGTGTGGCAGAAATCGTATCGCTCGCGATTAGAGCGTCTCGGTAATTCAGAGGCTGAAACGTTCGCAAACGTGTATCCAGCCTCAACGATTCCGCAATGGGCAATTTCTAGGAAGTCTCTAGACGTCTAGTAAAATCCCAAATGTCTACACAGTGTCTAGAATCTCCTAAAAATTCGAAAATTTCCGACAACCAAGCCGCGAGAATGAAATTTTGGAATTCGTGGAATAAAAATCGCCAAACGGAGAAAGAAAATATTCGAGAAAGGAGAATCAAGATCTCCAGGGTATTTAGAGCACACAAATATCGAAATCCTTCAGCAAGGATCCATTTATTAACAAATCACAAGCCTCGAAAATTGCAAATACGAAGGCTTCGAGATTCTTAGAGTTACAACAAATTTCGTATTCGAGAGTTTAGAGTCTAAAAGATTAAACTTTTGAAATTCTAGGAGTTCGAGAGAAAGAGCGATTGAAAGCTTTTGTATGTGCACATTTCAATGCTTGACAAGTGCAAAACAAGTTGCAAGAGGAGCAGCTGTAAAAATGCTTTCGAGCGACATCGTTGCCTTTCGAGCCTTGACGCGACTTCTTTCGGGCATTGAACAATGTTTTGAACATTGAACGAAGCTGCGCCTAGTTCTGTGTTCTTCTAGAACGAGAGACCATCGTCGACGACTTTTTGGATGCAGGATCTCGTTTAAATTTGCACGATGCTCGGCCGATGTTCCCTTTCTTTCGCTCAACTTCTTACACTCGTCCTTGCGACGGGTCTCGAGAAACTTGGTCGTCTTCAAGAATTTATTACAAGAAAACTAGATTATCTACAACCAAGAAACTTTCTGCATCGGATTCTGGCATAATTCAGTAGCATAAACAAATTTTTATAGCTTCCTACTTTTGATCGTTCCTATTATAAATAATTTTAATTGTACTTTAACGAGACAGGTCATACAACGCAGAATTTTATTAAAATTGTATTTGATTAAAACGCGGGAAAATTTTTTAAAGCGTACACAATTGTTTATTGTCTACAATCATACGAGTGCTGAGAACTACCTTTCAATTTTTCTAATCATTCTTTCTATATTCGATAATTTTGAGAGAAGTTGAGTATATTCAAGATTTCAGGGCCTTAGGTCAGTCAATGCTCTGTATAATGATGACTATAGAGTATATTCCTCTGCAAAAATTTGTGCACAATACTGAATCATGCTCGAATACACTGTAAAAAGTTCTTTGTTTTACGTTGTTAAATTTTGCCGGTAATCTCTGGATCATTGCGCACGTGCTTTTCTGGTGGGCGCAGCGCCGCCTCGTGGCGAGTGACTTTTCGAGTGTACGGTTGAACCTTCTTCTTGCTGTGAACTCGATGCGAGCAACACGTATTTTTACACGTTGAGAAGCCACGTGGCTTTGTACGCGTAATTAAACGATATAACTTCACGAATACAATCAGAGACTCACGCGGTCTGATTAAATAACAAAGTTCAACATACGTCGATCAGTTTAGTTGCAATAAATTCGTAAAGATGGCCGGTTCAAGCGACCCGTTGCGAAGGGCGTCCTTCAGCCGAAACCAATACGGCTGTTGCACGAACATTCCTCCGCGGATGTTTCTATTCGGTACAACTAGGTTAACACGTTCGTTGCCCTAATTCTTTACTAAATTACTTTACAAAGCTCAAACATCGCCATCGAGCACGATAAAATTGCAAAAACAAGTGGAACAGTGTGTAACAACGTGCGCAAAGCAGCGAACGTGTTAACAAGAACTGAGTCACCGGGCCGTTCATGCTTTTTTCGATCCTCGTCGAAAAACGAACAACTATTTTTTTAAGAGCGAAAGGTTCGACCTTGTAAAATAGACAAAAACAAGTTCGAACGTGTTTGAGATCGTTTCGAGTTGAAGATCGAGAGGGTATGACGGTTATGGCTCCAACGCACTCGCGTAAGTTTGTATAAAACGCGATCGAGGTTTTTCTGGTCGTGGTTTACGCGTTTTTTCGGGTAATTGTGCATAAAAGGTCCCACCTTACCGATTGCGATGATTTTTGAATATGTTGTCAAGGTGAAAATTCTGAACAACTTTTTCCTATACATACAGTCGATCCCATTAATATTCGTTCACTCTAAAAGACGATCACGTTTTTAATATTGGGTCATGTGACTTGGATATTTTTTTTTTGAGAAGTCAGAACAATTAGTTTACTACACGTTGAAAAAAAGAAATTTTGAAAAAATTGTAATTGGTCGGAATGACAAAGAAAATACTGTAAGTTGTTATTTATAACTGTTTTATGTGTGTCCATATTGAAAATTCAACAAATACGTTTTGTAGTATCAACTGTATACACTCTGAATATTTCACCAAAATCGGTAAACGTTGCAATGAGCTGCAACTGTTTGGAGATGGTAAAAATTACAGCTTTTCACAATTTTCGGCCATAACCTGTAATAAATCGAAGGAATCTTACGTCATTCGATGCATGTCGCTGTTTTCTACGTAATCCAAATTGGATGAAGATTTGAAAATGTATAGAATTGATACAGATCTACAAAATGGATGTTTTAAATTTTTAATATAAGCCACATAAAAAAAATTGTAAAACACAACTTTTAGTATTTTCTCTGCAATACCGACCAATTACAATTGTTGTATAATTTCTTTTTCACGTCATGTAGCAAACTAATTATTCTAACTTCTCAAAAAAGTCCAAGTCGTATGATCCAATATTAAACAAGTTATCGTCTTTTTAAGAGTGTACGAATATTAATGGGCGTGACTGTATATATCAGTGGAAAAATGTCCTGTTTGAATATTGTAAAAATTGTAGGCGTCTCCCTCGAATTTGCCTCCAAGTGAGCTACAGTATTTCATCGATAATTGTCCACAACACGGGTCTGCGGAGGGACAATTATGTGCGAGGGATATCATTGTTTGAGGTTTGCCGAACGTAGAGAAGGACGGCTTAGCTCGAGAGGCCTCGGTCACCGAGAAATGTAAACATACCTAATCCGAATTTCCAACTTCTTTATTATTCATTATTTTTTTATGGGACTTCGATTCCCATATTTGTGGCATTTTTCAAGTTGGAAATTCGGATTAGTGTGGTCTCACCGATATACCCGAGCCGCATGGTGTCATATTTCTCGGCGACCGAGGACTCTCGACCTTCACGGCCCCTCAAAGGGGTACACCCCACACTAGTGGGGATATCTCAGGGACAATTACGTCGGAGACATTTGGGACAATTACCGATGAAATACTGTACTTCTGGACATGACTGACGTATAGGCAAAATTGAATGTAGTAGTAGCTGCAGTCTTTCGCAAATATCTGAAAAACTAAGGCTGAGCGACGGTTACATGTATAGGAAAAAGTTGTTCCGAATGTTGAGTTTTACAACGTATTTCAATTTTATCAAAATCGGTGAGGTGGGACCTTTTATGCACAATTACCTTTTTTCGTACTTAACGTGAGAACTCACGTCGTCGCGATTGCTGTAGATTCGGTGCACGGAGAGACTACTCTCTCTTGTATGATATTTCGGAGGATATTTGCGTAGGCGTTAACCTAAGTTTCCGTTCCGATAGAGCGTATAGTCTGACTAGCCATCCTCCTTCAGTCGCTCGGCTTATTGTTTCGATTCGGTTCTTGAAAGATCGTGTAGACACACGCGTGTGAACAGGTTTGAGGTGTGCGAACCGTTTGCGAGAGAAAGAAGAATATTATTCGAAGAATATGGGGGCGTTTTCTAAAATAAGGGAACGTGTTGTTACGGTTTGCGATCGTTCGGACGTGTTTGATGGTGTTTGAATGCTTCAAACAGCTTTAGGAAGTTTCAATCATAAATTACTGAGTCTCTGGATATGTTTAGAGACTGTGAGATAACTATGAAAAATTTTAGAAACTTTGGTAGAGGTTTGAAAAATTGTCGGAGATCAATTATCGCGTTTCGTGAACTATATGGAAATATCTGATGTGGTGAAATGAATTTTAAACAGCCTCAAACGTCGCACGACAAGTATTGAATAATGTTTAGAGGTTTTAACAATTTTTAAATGTTATCTCTCATGTTCGATGAGGTTTGTAGCGATTCCTGGTGATTCTAGAATGGTCGAATAGACTACAGGAAGCCTCAAGTAAAATTTTACCTATATTCGAAAGCATTTCCTCAAGTTTGACAATGTTTGTAGAGCTTTCCACTATCTTTAGAATTATCAAACAACGTATGAATATTACAAACGAGCTTACAAAAGTCCTCCAACACGTTTCACCAATTTATATAAACCCGAGATGCATCTTTCAAAGTTTGAAGATGTTTGAAGAGACCCTAAAATCTTCAGACTAACTTCAACTAGGCATGGCCGTCAGAGTTAACAATTCTAGAAGCATTTATACTGCTTTTTGCAAAATATAATCAACCGTGAAGTGGTTCAAACACGTTCAAACACGTTCAAACACGTTCAAACACGTTCAAACATATGCAAACACGTCAGACTCTTGTCCAACCGATCAGAAATCAAAAGTATCGTCTTCGACGGTATTAGAATAGCAACATATTCTTCAGCACGCCTAAGTGAGTCAACCAGCGTGCAAACAGAGTATTATCGCGAGTGAGAGACGAGCAACTAGAGCTTAAACATAGACTCGGAGCAGAGTACTTTGGTCGGGGAACGAATAAGCAGCATTTACTTTTACCAGAAGTATTCCGACGTATTTATTTATTTTAAAGTGTAGGGTTTCAAGCGATTTATCCGCCTGAATCGGTGGTCTAGACAATTGCTGATTGAAGAAAGATTCGCAGTTTCATTTTTTTTCGTACCAATTATGTTTTTTTTTTTACGTAGCAATTTATTATAAAAGGACAAACAGAGAATAATCGAGTTGAATATTTCTATGGGCAGGTTTCCATTTTTAGTCCGTTCCAATCGCATCTAGGACTAGGTAGAACGACTTCCGTCCTTGGTTTCCGGTTTCCCACGGCTCCGTCTATCCTCGTATACCGGAAGTCCCTTCGTCTCCTGGTTGAGCTCGGTCCTTGATAATAAATGACCAGTCGATCGATCTTGAAACATTTTTCTTCAACATTAACGCGTCCCCTCCCCCCTCCACTAAAACAATAGTTGAATGAAAATTATAATTACAAGCTAAGACAATTTTCCGAGACAATGGATTGTTAGTTTGTCCACACGGAGTCTTTGCATTTTTCTTTTACAGTTTGTTGACGGTATTATTTGTAAGAATTTGTTCGTGCTATTAATTAATACTGAAATAAAGAACACTGTGAGAATGCAAAACAATTACTGAATAGTGGGAAGACTTTCTGGCTGACCGAACAATTTTATTTGAGGGAAGAATTTTGTTTAAATTGTTTTCATATTTTCAAAAGAGCAGCCATTTTTCTTTTACAGTTTATCGACGGTATTATTTGGAAGAATTTGTTCGTGCCATTAATTAATACTGAAATAAACAACACTGTGCAAAACAATTTTGAATAGTGGGAAGACTTTCTGGCTGACCCAACAATTAAATTTGAGGGAAGAATTTTGTTTAAATTGTTTTCATATTTTCAAAAGAGCAGCCATTTTTCTTTTACAGTTTATTGACGGTATTATTTGGAAGAATTTGTTCGTGCCATTAATTAATACTGAAATAAACAACACTGTGCAAAACATTTCTGAATAGTGGGAAGACTTTCTGGCTGACCCAACGATTAAATTGGAGGGAAGAATTTTGTTTAAATTGTTTTCATATTTTCAAAAGAGCGGCTGTTGTCTCAGTGAAATTAAGTTTTCAATTGGTAGGCTTTTCGAGCGAACTTCCCGCGATCATTTTCCACTTCCGGTTCCCGGAATTCGAGAGGATATTTTTACGATTGTTGTGAACGATTAGGCGAGCATTTTTGGAATTTCGTCCAATAGCATTTGTTACGTCGCGCCTTAGATTGCTCAATGATTCATTTTGATTCGTTACTCGCGTACCTGCGGACTATAACCTCAGGTTGATGGGTACTTACCTCGGTCACGTGATCTGCCTGGTGTTTCTTTTTGGAAATTCGTCCTTGCCATTGGTTTCGTGGACGTAAAGTTGAGAGAAAAGTACCCATTTTAATTGTATTTGTTGTATATAAATATTGCTTGGAGAATTGTAAAATTATTTCCTTTTTTTAGTTAACGTTATCGAGAACGTTTAAGAAATGAATGGAAAACGAGATTGATTTAAAACAGACCCAAAGGTGATCTCTGAAATTGTAATTATTGTTATAATTTTGCTTTGTAAGTATGCGTGTATGGTTAAAAAAGAAAGACGGAGGACCACAGTGAGGATGAAAATTTAACGGTTAGATAGAAATTATTTTGTAGGGTCGTGAGTCCGCAGGTTGTACAGATATACATACACATACGTGCGTATAAATATGTATATACATACATACATATATACATATATATATATATTTTATTTACGATATATTTATAGAGTGAGAGCGTAAGGAGCCGCCGCCGGTTACGTCACTTCCGGTACGCGGCTCTACACGCGCGTATTATTGTACTTGGAATTATTTTCGCATTGGTGCACCGAATGTCAACATGGCTGCGCATGATAATAAATTGTACTTCACTTTTTCAGAAAGGAATTCTGCTTTTTAATTACCCGTTATATATTCTTCCGTTCCTTGGTCTTTTTCATCCATTTTGAAACAATGGATGCTGTAATTTAAGTCTGTAAATGATTGAGGGTGTCGCAAGAAAAATATGGGACCAGTGAAAAATACTTGGGGCCTTAAATTTAAACCACGGTAAAAATATGTAGATCCATAGAAAATAAATTAGGAGCACAGAAAAATTGTTTAAAGCTCATGGAGATAAATGGAAAATCTGAGAAGAGAATTTTGGGACCCACGAAAATTTGGGGCCTTACGAAATATATTTTCGAATTACATAAAAATATTTAAAGTCAACGACTAAAATTTGGAACCTACGAAAAATATTTAAACTCCCTGGGAAAAACAGTTTAGGGCCTGAAATATGCATTTGTTACTTGCAAAATAATCTGAGGACCTATGGAACGAGTTCAAGGCCCGGGAATACGACAGGGATCTACGAAAAGTACTTAGGGACCAGATAAAAGTATATAGGGTATCCGAAAAGAATTTGGGAACTACGATAAATATTAAAATATCAAGACAAATCAATTTAAGACTCAAGGCATGCATTTGGGACCTACAAAAAATGTGGGGGCCTCTGAAAGAAAGTTATCGCATGGACAGGGATCTACGAAAAGTACTGAGGGATCAGATAAGAGTATGTAGGGTACCCAAAAAGAATTTGGGACCTACGATAAATATTAAAATATCAAGACAAATCAATTTAAGGCCCAATGCATGCATTTGGGACCCACGAAAATTTGGGGACTTACGAAATATATTTTCGAATCACACAAAAATATTTAAAGTCAACGACTAAAATTTAGAACCTACGAAAAATATTTAAACTCGATGGGAAAAACAGTTTAGGGCCTGAAATATGCATTTGGTACATGCAAAACAATCTGAGGACCTATGGAACGAGTTCAAGGCCCGGGAAAACGTCAGGGATCTACGAAAAGTACTTAGGGACCAGATAAAAGTATATAGGGTATCCGAAAAGAATTTGGGACCTACGATAAATATTAAAATATCAAGACAAATCAATTTAAGGCTCAAGGCATGCATTTGGGACCCACGAAAATTTGGGGACTTACGAAATATATTTTCGAATCACACAAAAATATTTAAAGTCAACGACTAAAATGTAGAACCTACGAAAAATATTTAAAGTCGATGGGAAAAACAGTTTAGGGCCTGAAATGTTTACGTATCCGAAAAGAATTTGGGACCTACGATAAATATTAAAATATCAAGGCAAATCAATTTAAGGCTCAAGGCATGCATTTGGGACCTACAAACAATGTGGGGGCCTCTGAAAGGAAGTTATGGCATGGAAAAAGGTTGGTGACAAATGTTTAGGGACCAGAAATAAAATGTTACGCAAACATGGTAAACATTCGAGACATGTAAAAATAATAAGGGTCTATGAACAATTATTTGGTGCTTACAAAAAATACTTATAGAGGAGGGTAAGAACACAGTGTGTCAGAAAATACAGCCAGCTGGTTTTCGTTTTATATATTAAGAATTTTTAATAATCAATATTGTCGGATATATATATAATATATATATTATATATATAATATAATACATTATATTAATTGAGACAGTATGGACACAACGTATAATTGGCGCGGTAAGGTGACAAAGAAGCCTCTCCCTTGTCAGTGTCCCTTCGTCGGAGGGTTGCCAGCTCGAAAATCGCGAAATTTATCGTTTTGTTTTTTTTTTTATTTCTCTTTACTTTTTAAGGTCGTTACTTTACACCCCCGAATCTCTTTGTTTCTCTCCCCTTATTTAGCGTTTATTATTTCTCCTCGTTTTTGTTTTTAATTATGTTCATTTGGTTTTCGCTTTTTTGTTTCACTTTGTTTTCTTTGTTCGTTTGTTTTTTTTTTCTTTCTACAGCCCGAACCGTGGGCGGAGGTCTCTCCACGCTTATCACAAGAAGTTTCTCTTAAGCATTAAATGTCCCGAAGACGAACGAAAATTACAGATACAATCGAGTCTCCGTAGAAAGAAGAAATTTTCTCCTCCTCCTCCTCATCCTCTTTCTCCTCCTCCACCTCCTCCACCTCCGTTGGTAGGACGCGTTTTATAATTAAATATACAAGGGTATATGTATAATATATACCTATATGTATATAGATATATTTTGTTTTTTAATATATATATCTATATATATTAAAAAAGAAAACAAACATCATACGAGAATATACTACGTAAGCTTCGTAACAATTTATCAAATTATCCGTTAACAATTTCCTACTCAATTTGTGCCTATACCGTTTTATTTGTTTTTTTTTTTAATTATACTCTTATCGTTAGAATTATTATTAGTTATTCTTAAGTTAAGGGGGGGGGGGGTCGGGGGGTGGTTTGTCCGGTATAATCGAGTATAGAAATTTGATTTAGTCGCCTGTGTCATCCGCCCCTGGCCCGGTCTTTCTACGGAGACGCGACAAAGACTCGTCCCTCACCCATTTTTCTTCCTGTACCACTATCACCACCTTTGTCACAGCTCTCCCCTTCGATCACGCTCTACCCCCAAGGCCAACCACCCTCGGTTAGTATTACCCGAAGTAATTTTCCTCTTTTTTCCTGCCACCTCCCTCGCAGCGTATTATACTATTTAATCTAATCCCTGATATATAACATGAACCTCGTTCACAATCGTAAAAAAAAAGGATCGCCAGACGATAACACATTCGGTTCCACCCCCTCGCCGAGTCCTTTAGCACTCGGACCACCATCCCTCGCAACTTAGGGGTTGCAACATTTTTCCGAACCGGAAAACATCAACTTTTTAATTCACAGTCTATTTCAAGGATGGTTTGCTTACACATTGATATGAAAAATTATTTTCTAAATGGTTAATTCCGGTGGTAAAGGGGTGAAACAATTTTAGGATTTTTCAAAAAGATAGTATGAGGGTTCGAAAATTTTGTTTTACCACGAACATGAATTTTACAACGTGGAAAGTTGACAAGTTGGCAACTTACATTTTGAAACACTTTCATAAGGGTAGTTCGTCTATACAGTGATGAGAATAATATTTTAGAAGAGAATTCGAACAGAAGCTTGTTACAAAAATGTTTTCAACCCTTAACAAGACTGTTTAGCAACGTGGAAAATTGTAGAATTGATCAGCCAATATTTCGAAACATTTTCATAAGGGTAGTTCGTCTATACAGTGATGAGAATAATATTTTAGTAGAGAATTCGAACAGAAGCTTGTTACAAAAATGTTTTCAACCCTTAACAAGACTGTTTAGCAACGTGGAAAATTGGAGGATTGATCAGCCAATATTTTGAAACATTTTTCCAAGGGTAGTTTGTCTATACAGTGGTGAGAATAATATTTTAGTAGAGAATTCGAACAGAAGCTTGTTACAAAAATGTTTTCAACCCTTAACAAGACTGTTTAGCAACGTGGACAATTGGAGGATTGATCAGCCAATATTTTGAAACATTTTCATAAGGGTAGTTCGTCTATACAGTGATGAAAATAATATTTTAGAAGAGAATTCGAACAGAAGCTTGTTACAAAAATGTTTTCAACCCTTAACAAGACTTTTTAGCAACGTGGAAAATTGGAGGATTGATCAGCCAATATTTTGAAACGTTTTTCCAAGGGTAGTTTGTCTATACAGTGGTGAGAATAATATTTTAGTAGAGAATTCGAACAGAAGCTTGTTACAAAAATGTTTTCAACCCTTAACAAGACTGTTTAGCAACGTGGAAAATTGGAGGATTTGTCAGCCAATATTTTGAAACATTTTCATAAGGGTAGTTCGTCTATACAGTGATGAAAATAATATTTTAGAAGAGAATTCGAACAGAAGCTTGTTACAAAAATGTTTTCAACCCTTAACAAGACTGTTTAGCAACGTGGACAATTGGAGGATTGATCAGCCAAAATTTTGAAACATTTTTCCAAGGGTAGTTTGTCTATAAAGTGGTTAAAATAAATTTCACAGGTTAGAATGTGAACAGTAGAACGTTCAAAAAAATTTTCGCAACCCCCGAAAATTAGTTCAGGGGTTGTAAAAATTCCTCTTGATCAAGAATGTGAATTTTGCCAAGTGGAAAATAAAACAACCAGAAAGTTCTGGCACTAAGTAATCCAAAAAATGTCTGCAACCCCTATAACGAGGATTGGCATCCCGAGGCGTCTCCAACCCCGAGAAACAAAAGGAAAAAGAAACTCGCGTTCGTTTTTTTTTCTCGCCTCGTCGCCTACTTTGTACAACCATACTACATAGTGTGCTATTTCGTTTGCTCAATAAATATTCGATAAATATATCATTGTATTTCGTTTATAATATATGTATATCATCGTATTGCCGTAGTTAATAGTAATCAATAATCGCACTATGTTATCATCGCCGTAGTTCGCTCTGGTTTTACAATTAAATTATCAGTTAACCGTTTCTTTTTTTTTATCGTTAAACCTCGTTAATATTATTATTAATATTATTATTACTGTTATTGTTATCGTTATTCTCGTAGCTGAACTTGCGCCTCGCGTGCACTCTATCAAAATTCCTATCGAACCCATTCGACGCATCTCCAACCCTAAAAATTACGAACGAAAAAACGTTTCTAAAAAAGAATCCCTCTTACACCCTTTTGTATTTTTATTTGCTTCCGTTCTCTCTCGTTGTCGCGGGTTTTCGTCGAATTAACGGGCTACGCGTGTGTTTATGTTCACAGTGTAAATCATCAGTCCCTGGCAAGCTTAATTTCTAACGAATTTGTTAAGTGTACCCCATTTCGGCAACCCCTGAATCCTCGGTTTGAAATTTCTCAGCACCGACATCGATTGCAACACCCAAAATTCTGCGACCATGCTTTCCGTTGCTCTTCTAACACACTGTCACCCCTTCGTACAACGGGTGGTCCGGGATAACGTAGTCGTTCTCAACCCCCGGGAACCCGATCGAGACACGCTTAATTAAGTTAATTAACTTTTTGTCGCTCTCCCCGCGTCCCCCCTAGTTTCGCTTCGTCCTTTATCGTTCCTCGAATCTACTAGAGAAAAAGTCTATCTTACGTAGAAAAAGTCCTCGCGCGCAGTCGCCTGGCCTGCGCCACTTCCGGTCGGACCTGAGACCAACGATTTTCGAAAAAATCGCTCGCCAATTTCATTCAAAATATTTTTTAAACACCCACAACGTACCGAGAGCTGTCAGTCGTGATGTAAATTCCAAGATTGAAAGTTGATTTTGCAAAGGGGTTGAAATAGAAATATTAGGGTTTCTGGAATGAACCAGGGTAGTCAATAAATATTTTAGAATCTTTTTAAATTCCACCTACGAAGGTCGAAAATCATTTTGGAAACTTCCAAAGTTAAAAAGTGGCAGATGTGGGTGAGTTGTGATATAACATTTTATAATAGGGGTTGCTTTCAAACTCAGGGTCATAAGAAAAATTCTAGGGCTTCCAAAATGCACCAAAGTACTAAATAAATATTCTAGATTTATTTTAAATAACATCCTCGAGTTCCAAAACATTTTTGAAGTTACCAAAGGTGTAAGACAGCAAGAGGGTTGGAATTTGAAATTTAAGATTGAGGGTTGCTCTAGCAACGAGGGTCATAAGAAAAATTCTAGGGCTTCCAGAATGCACCAAAGTACTAAATAAATACTCTAGATTCATTTTAACACGTTGAATGCCAATCCAGCAACTTTAAAAATTCCATAAAATCGAAGTAATTTATTTAATGAAATAAAAATTGAAAATGTTAAATGTATGACACTGAGTGGTTCTTCAACCTTCTAGCATTTTCTAGATATTAATAAAATTTGGTGCAACGAATATATTAATGTAAAAATTTATTTTGAAAGCTGTATAAATAATTCCGTCACCCATATGTGGGTGACATGGCAGCCAACGTGTTAAATGACACCGTCGAGTTCCAAAACATTTTTGAAGTTACCAAAGGTGTAAGACAGCAAGAGGGTTGGAATTTAAAATTTAAGATTGAGGGCTGCTCTAGCAACGAGGGTCATGATAAAAATTCTAGGGCTTCCAGAATGCACCACTAAATAAATATTCTATATTTATTTTAAATAACATCCTCGAGTTCCAAAACATTTTTGAAATTACCAAAGGTGTAAGACAGCAAGAGGGTTGGTATTTGAAATTTAAGATTGATGGCTGCTCTGTCAACGAGGGTTGTAATAAAAATTCTAGGGCTTCCAGGATGAACCAGAGTGCCGACTGAACATTGTAGAATAATTTAAAAAACCACCCCTGAATTCCAGAACATTTTTTAAATTCCTAAAGGTGACCGATAGATGGAGAAGATAACCAATGACACTAAAATAAAAAAATTAAGGGTTATTTCCAAACTGAGAGCCAGAAGAAAAATGTTAGGACTTCCAGAACGAACCAAAGCATTAACCGAATCCCCCAAAATAATTGAAAATACCACCGTCGAACTGCAAAATATTTTTAAATGTTCCACAGTAAAATACAGTAGGAGGGGCTGAGCACCTCGACACTAAAATTAAAAATTAGCGTTAACTGTTTAACAGAGGGTCAAAACAAAAATCCCAGGTCCTCCAGAACGAGTCAAAGCATTGTCCATATATGCTAGAATAATTTCAAATGTTGAATAATTATGAGAAATAATTATTTCGTGGTGATGTATTTGTGCTCGATACTCGAAATTGATCTCGGGCGCGTTCGGAAGCGCCAGGCCATCGACGCGGACGATTTTTTAATGCACTTTCGGTTCAAGGCAGCTCGAGACGCTATACAAAATGTTCTGTTGACGCAAGTTCGACGTTGCCGTCAACATAGGGCTCGATTTTTGAGCGGAAACCTGACGGGGTGGGTGATCCTTGCGGCTCTCGCGTCGCGGTCGACGGATAATATATAATCGTTCTCTCGTTGTTCACCTAAAAAGCACCGTCCTGCACCTTCGTTAGGAAGACCTAAAGCTAGTTTACAATTTACAAGGCTAACCCTAATTGGCACTCTACCCCTAGCCGCACCGTTCGGCAGCGAGCGCGACCGAACAACGAACTATAAGTCAGCGAGAAAATGAGCGTTCGCGGCGGGCGTTCACTATATCCCGAACCACCCCTCCGCTGCGGTCTCCGAGAATAATTAGTTAGAATAACTCGAGTAGAGTAGCTCCCCCGGTTAGTCGTCGTTTATTAACAAAATAAGAACACGAGGTCCCTAAACGGCGTCGAGAGAGGCAAGTATTTATTTAAAATAAAACCCTTACGCGTCTAAGTCTGCTGCACCCGGCGATTTTCAACCCCCTTGCACGCCCACGAAATCGACGACACTTACGATTCACTTCGAAACTGCGTCAGAGATATTTTACTTTTAATTACTTTTTGTTAACGATTATTATTTTAATCGATCAATGATCAAGCAACTCTGAATCTTGATCGCTAAAAGTCGACAGTGGATTTCGATCGCGAAATGCAAGTTTTACCGAAATATAATATAACTGTGTTTTTATCTCATTTTTATTTCTGTTATAAAAATGTGAATCTCAGTAAACATCCACGGTCTACACGTAGCAGATAAATATTCAGAACGATTGAACGATTGTTTGTCCAATTCGAAATCTTGACCGTGACTCTGTAAATCTGCATCATATGTTGTGTAAATCTTGATCACAGTTTTCATAATATTATATTTTAAAGCAAGGGATGAAAATAGTCCTCAAGAGATCTCCCCTTGTTTTATCGAAGATTAAAATTACTGCGTAGCTTGCAGGGAGTGAAAACCACCCTATCTATTTCCGGATCCATAGATCCGGGATCTAAGTTCGTTCGCGTGCCTCCCTGTCCCTGTGCGTAGTAATAATCACTATAGAATCGTACAGGCTGAGCTACAGTGTCTGTTTTACCGCGTTGCAAAAAGTGACACCAAAGTGAAACTGGTCAGAATTTAATGTAGTCTTTTCTACAATGAATCTACTATTTCATCAAAAACCTGTCTGGCAGTTATACGCGTGTCGAATAAATCTATATTCCATTTTCTAAGTAGAATAATAATAAATTTTGTCTGCCAGGTGGAATAAGTACAGTCACTGGTCAGACAATCAGAGCCATATCCGGATAAAAATGATTTCTCATCGAGATACAATAACGAAAGAATTGTCACCGACATTAAATACAGTTTTTAATACGACATGCAAGCTAGTACCATCACTTTTTAACAACAGCTATTTCTTCTACTAATATTCCTGTGTAAAGCAGTCTATAAAATCGTATAAACTCGTTCAGAGGCCCTCGTTGCCTGCATTTATAAAAGTGTATTGCTTACATCGAATCACGTTACACTGGGCATCACTTTTGGCAAACGAAATTTGGTGGGAAAAAATGAGAAAAACGGAACTGCGTGCGAGAAAAGCGTGTCTCAGCCTGGCCGTTCGTTACCCTATCGTCTCTTTTTGGATATTTACAATTAACAATCGTTCTCTCCCGTAGTAACCGTACTTGTAAAGCGATTAGTAGTTCATTAGTAGTAGTAGTAGTAATAGTAGTAGTAGTAGTCAGCGACAGTAGCGTTCCTCCTTGTCCCCCCAGTAACTGGTGTACGTTAATAGTGAAATTGGCGGTGTAATAATAACAGCTGTATACGGTAGTGTCCCTTTCGCCTTTACAATCAATTAGTTAAGAGCAGCGGTAATAAGTAGTAGTGAGTTAAAGTTTTTTTTTTCGTTTATAATAGCGCTGGTAGTAGTTAGTAGTAGTTTAGTAGTAGTAGTAGTAGTAGTAGTAATAGTTGTAGTAATAGTTGTAGTAGTTGTAGTAGTAGTAATAGTAGCAGTAATAGTAGTAGTAATAGTTGTAGTAGTAGTGGTAGTAATAGTAGTAGTAGTAGTAGTGGTGGTAGTAGTAGTAATAGCAGTAGTAATAGTAGTAATAGTAGTAGTAGTAGTAGTAGTAGTAGTAGTAGTAGTAATAGTAGTAGTAATAGTAATAGTAGTAACAGTAGTAGTTATAGTAGTAGTAGTAGTGCTGGTAGAGCGGTGGTGGTGGTGATGGTAAAGTGGTTTCATCATTTCCTTTCACTTTTTCTCTTTAATGGCGGCGCTGATGATGATGGCGGTGGTGGTGGTGGTAATCGTGGTAGTAGTTTAATAATAGTAGTCTCCTCGTATTATTAACAATAGTTGCAGCGGTATTATCGTCGCCTTCATATAGCGTTAATAGCGTTACAAGCAATTCTTTTTTTTTTTCTTTCTCTTTAATAGGAATAATAGCGTCGTATCGCCGCGCGTCAACCGTTATTGACAATCGTTATTGCTATTACCGACATTGCTACACTCGATCTCTTTGTACTATCACTACGAACCGGTTGACAGGGTGCCACCCTTCTCCCCCATTATTCTTCTTTACTGAACTTTCAATAATTAATCTTAGAGATTCCAATGTTTTAGTCATTCAATAAAACTAACAACATCTGAACACATTTCTCTAAGCTCCGTGCGCAAACCGATCCACGATGGCCGCCTATCTGGCCACCTCGGAAATTCATTTGCATAAAACATCGCTGCTGGTCGAACCAAAGCATTCAAATCTAGCGGAAAGCAATTTTAAAGAGTGATAGAATTGTCTAGGCAGCTTGGTTCCTATTGATGTATAAATCAATTCAATGAAATACAAGATTTAACGATGATAAATTGATCCAAGATGGCCGCCTACTTGGAACTTTTCCTCCTAGAACACATCCTCCTCATTTGTTATTCGATTATTTCTGAGCAATTTGAAAATCATTTCGAGGCAACGAACAAACTATTTCTTAAAAATAGTACAACATTCGAGTGTACACAACGCAGATACCACTTTTGATGCTCCAATCGACGTAATCTCCCACAGAAACCGCAGAAATGTTGAATTAATACGAAAGAATATTAGCGATTACCAAGCACAGTGCCCGAGAAGCAGAGAAAAGCATTGTCGCGTAAGAGAAGCATGAAAAAGAGGGGGCAACCATGATCTGTTCTCGATCAGCCGCCATCTTGTTCCACGGAGAAGCCACTGGGGAAAGAAACGATCGTAATATTCAGCGTGTTCGAACAGAGTCTCGAACCGAACCGATTCGATTCTGGATCGTCGTAACCGGAAACGAATCTCGCTGCAATCTCGCGGTGATCGTGCTCGACTAATTAGTCTCGATAATGGGCAAGAGGCCGGCGTACCCTTTCAACCTCACTCGAAGAGAGAAAAACAGGGAAGTGACTTTACAAACCCAAGAAGAACCGCCTTGAAAACTATCTGGTCGTCTAGCGAGTATATTAAGCGCATTTTTAATTAGGGTTTCCCCCGAGCAGATGAACAGGGTGCGCGAGAATCGTGTTTTTCCTACTGGAAACAAAAAACAAAATGGATACGTACAAACCGAGGGTATCGTCGAAATCGAACTTTACAGCGAGTCTTACCAGTAAGATAACGGTTCTTACAAACTTGTTATAAAATTTCCGCGCACCCTGCGGACACTCGGAGAGTTTACAAACTGGACAGGTCGCCCCTCGTGCTCCCTTGCGACACTTCCGCTGCCAATTGTTCGCGCCCTCGTAATTTCGAAAAATATGAAATCGAACACTCGAAGTCTCAACGCTCGAGGATCTAATCGTTCGTTTATAGGACATTTTCCCACTGATATATACAGTCACGCCCATTAATATTCGTACACTCTTAAAAAGACGATAACTTGTTTAATATGGGATCATACGACTTGGACTTTTTTGAGAAGTTGGAATAATTAGTTTGCTACATGACGTGAAAAAGAAATTATACAATAATTGTAATTGGTCGGTATTGCAGAGAAAATACTAAAAGTTGTGTTTTACAATTTTTTTTATGTGGCTTATATTAAAAATTTAAAACATCCATTTTGTAGATCTGTATCAATTCTATACATTTTCAAATTTTCATACAATTTGGATTACGTGGAAAACAGCGACATGCATCGAATGACGTAAGATTCCTTCGATTTATTACAGGTTATGGCCGAAAATTGTGAAAAGCTGTAATTTTTACCATCTCCAAACAGTTGCAGCTCGTTGCAACGTTTACCGATTTTGGTGAAATATTCCGAGTGTATACAGTTGACACTACAAAACGTATTTGTTGAATTTTCAATATGGACCCACATAGAACAGTTATAAATAACAACTTTTAGTATTTTCTTTGTAACTCCGACCAATTACAATGTTTTCAAAATTTCTTTTTTTCAACGTGTAGTAAATTAATTGTTCTAACTTCTAAAAAAAAATCCAAGTCACATGATCCAATATTAAAAACGTAATCGTCTTTTAGAGTGTACGAATATTAATGGTAGTGACTGTATACTATGGATACGGTATTGCCATAAGCCAGCTACACAGCTTTTTGTTCCGAATTGAACAGTAAATTTGGATGCCAGCGCCACTATCGTTCGACCGGTGTACTGTACCCCTCGGACTCCTCTTCGCCCCGTGATCCTCTATACTTCGCCATGTATTTGCGTCCCTCTAGATGGCGCTGCTTTCAATCGAGTTGATTGGACGTCATGGACACGCTACCTTAGACCAGTGATGGTATATGGTCTCGGTTTTCTCGCGCATGCGCGACGATTTTAGCGTCAGTAAGGTACAAAGTTGGGCTAAAATGGGGTACCTTAGTCACCCCGCACAGTTTCGCAGATTTTTTTTAGATTTTCAAATATGAATTGACAAGTAGCTCCTTCTCCAATACTAGTTGCCATTATGAAATCGAATATATTAACATTAACTTACGAAAATTTCGAAGTACGGTCGTCTCGTCGTGTCGTCTTGCACTCTTCTGCCCGGTTTCCCACCAATAACAGTTCCCCCCTAAATTCTCCACAAACATAAGACGTACGGTACGTTTCTGCATTTAGCCGCGCATGCGCGAAAAAACCGAGACCATATACCGTCACTGCCTTAGACCATATATACTTATAGACCCGGCATAGGTATAGTGTGTGCATTGAATGCAATGTTCCAAGATTAAAGAGTATCTGGTGGCCTCTTAGATGATTCAAAATGGTGGATAGCGCATGAGACGATGCACGTACTGCGGTAGAAGCGTCACCATTAACAAAGAGAGAAGAGCAGTTACGCATATAAAAGCGAGATAAACGATTATATTTGTTCAGGTATTTCTTAAAAATTTAGAAAAATGGTGCACACTTGTTGCATAAAAAATTGTAGAGAACGACGAAACCGTGATACAAATGTATCTTTTCACAAGTAAGTATTTTATACTTAATATTATTGTTGTTTTATATTACCTTGCGTACATTATATATAATATTTTGTATTGTATATAGAGTTGAGCAAAATTGATGTCTAAATAAAAATTTTGAATTACGAATAAAGATAAAGTATCTTTTATTCGCGAATCGTTATATGAATAATTATTTATCTAAATAATGCCCAACTCTGATTGTATTCGACATATACATGTACCTATATTGTTCTTACTAGTATTTTTTAAAATAAAGTTGTGAGGAAATAAATACAGATTTCATATTATCAACTTCTACATTAAAATTTATCTTTTTCCCAATTATAATCAACAAAATGAGTTAGACATATTTAAAATAACTAGAGCAAAGTAAGAATGAACGAATAATAAAATAAATGTATGTATATTACAGTTACAGTTTCTATAAATATCTATACAGAATCAGATGCGATGACGATTCCCCTTTCCCCTCTAGCACTTTACCACCAAGGTACTGCGATTTCTCAACAGACTGTAGCACTTGGCCTCCTACGTCATCTTTTAATCTTGGAACATAGGACGTTATCTGAAGCCGGGTCTATAGGTATATATAGTCTAAGCACGCTACGAAATAAAAATTGTCGATGACGTCCAATCAACTCGATTGAAAGCAGCGCCATCTAGAGGGACGCAAACACATCGCGAAGTATTGAGGAGTACGAGGGGTACAGTACACCGGTCGAACGATAGCGGCGCTGGCATCCAAATATACTGTTCAATTCGGGACATTTCCAGAATCCGAATACCGTATCCATAGTATATATATCAGTGCATTTTTCTCTCTCGCTCTCTCTCTCTCTCCCTTTCTCTCTCTCTTTCTCTCTCGTTTGATTTGGCAGCGGAAACGTCCGTGTTCCTCTCGACAGTCGACGGAAAGCACATTGGACAGTAGTTAGGACCTTCGTTGTCGCCGAGTACGATGTATGCGTGTTGTGACCCACACGTTACACTAAACTCCCTAAATAGTTAATAGGACTATAGATTAATCTCTCACTATCTCGTACAATCCGCGTCCCTCGCGCGTCTCGCACTATATCCTCGGCGTGTCCTCGTCCTCTCGTTTCCTCTCGAATATTCCAAATCGACCGAGAAAAACGCGTTCAACCAGTCTCGACCGCTTAATTCGATAACCGTGTTAATGATCAACCTTAAACATTAGTCACTTTGTTTCTAACTAGCAGCCTCTGGTTGTCTAGTCCGCACTAGTAGTTCTTCTACGTCGCCGTCCTGGCTGTCCGATGGTCGGCGCTAGTCTGAGAGTATAGGCGACTCGACAACGACACGAATTCTCGCCTCTAATCGGATCATCGTTCGTGATCTCGTTGGTTAGACTCGTCGATCGGTTCCTCTCTTCTGTGTCTTCTTTTCTTTCTGTTTTCTTCTTTCTTCTCTCTCTTCTTCTTTGCTTTTTTTTTTGCTTGTATTTTGTTGCTCCGTTTATCTTTATTCGTAAAAATGTTCGGGTCGTCGAGATTGAAGCTCCGTTTTCGCCTCGACGCCTACGCCTCCCGTCGCCCGTCGCGTCTAAACAAGCGTGTGTATTCCTTCATAAATATTATAAAAAAATATAATAGAAAAATTATAATTTCGTTATAATATTTATAAGCTACTCGAGATTGGCACTAGAAATCCCCTCGCCCCTCCGTACCTCGTACCGGTTTTTCACGGCCTCTTCTTTTCCAACGGAATACTCCTTTCTTCGTTTCTTCCACCGCGATACTAATCTAGGGTCCTCTAAAATTTTACAAAATACGACACCCGGCGTGCGACACGCGAACTGTGTGTGGGCCGCGTCTATGTACAAAAACGCTTTTTGTTTTTCTTTTTTTTTTTCCTCTGGTTTCCTCTGCTGTGTCCGAAGATGAACGGGAAGATCTCGCGTCGGGGCAGGAACGTTCGAGAATCGTTGCATCATCGCATCGTTGTCTTTCTTCGTCGTCCTTATTCTTCGGATACGTTCGTCCATTTGGTTGGTTTGCTCGTTTCTTCTTCTTTCGGCAATTGTTCGTTCTTGCTTGGTCGACAGGACTGATCGGCGACGCGCGCGCGTGTGTGTGTGTGTTTAGATAGGAGACGAAATTGAGGGGTCCTTTTTCTAGGACGCTTGAGAGAGAAAGAGAGAGAGAGAGAGAGAGAAAGAGAAAGAAAGAGAGAGAGAGAGAAAGAGAGAAATAGAGAGACAGAGTTACGCGAATTGAACGCCGAGGGAGGAGGATCGCGCTTCCGGTCGCGGAGCCCTTCGCACTATGACGCTTCGAGGAGCGGAGTAATAATTGACCGAATTAGAATGAGGGACCCTCCGAGGCTGATCGAGACTTCGAACTGGCTGGGTTAGATCTATCTCTGTGTTGCGATCGAAAAAACGGTGTTCGTTGAAGGGTTGAGGCTGAATTTGGATACATTTAGACCTGGATTTAGTCTTAAGAGGTCTGAGTTAGGACTCGGGTGAAGACTTTAGATGATGGTCTAATTATTGTGGAAGGATCGAGAGGGAATTTAGATTCAGTTAGACCTGGATTGAGTCTTGACGTTCTTGAATTTGGTCTCGGTTGTAGATTTTAGATTAATTCTCTTGGATGGCATGACTTGGGCGAGCTTCGCATACCAATGAATATGTGTGCAAAGCCCCAATGCAAAAGGAACAAGAGTTATTCTGCAAAGAATTCCTAAAAATTCGCGAAGAGACGGGCTTGAAAATAAAAATACACCATTAAACACAAGGGTGGCTTGTGTAAGGTTGTAGGTTAAATTTAGTTTGAACAAAGGCTGAGTTAGGTGTCCAGCTTTGGTCGATGTATATGTTTTTGGACCGAGGCTGACTTTACACTGACTTAGAGACCTGGATTAGGGGTAGATCTCATCCAGACCTAACCCAGTTCTAAACGATGAATTCGAACTCGAAGCACGGTATTCCCAGGATCTTTAACCCTTTGCACTCGGTAGTATTTTAACTCCAAAACCAAACTTTTTTCGATCAAGAATATTTCCGTTTTATATGACTTTTTTTCATTTTGGAGAAATGAGACTGATATAATACCTCATACAATACTTAATTGTTTGGTAATTAATTTATTGAATATAAATTTAATAATGTAAACATTATCTTGAATAATGGTATAGCAATTTTTAGTGGTGCCTCAGAGCCATCACTCGAGTGATAAGGGTTAAAGACCAGAAAATTAATCCTTAAACCGCTCAATTTCAGTTGGACAAGTCTCAATCCTGAAATCCTCGATTATCCAACAATGGCACTAAAACCGATCGAATCGCGTCGTTTCCAAAAATTGTACCAGGATGAGGAGTTCAACAATTAATTCCAGTCTCCGAATGGACAAAGGGAGGAGGATCGAGGAGGGTTCTAGGCAAGGGCGTGGACACATCACCCAGTTCGAATTCCTCGGAGGGTCTCGTCATTGGCGACATAGGCGCCGAGTTGTAGGCCGCGATCTTTTCGCGTGGCGATCGTTTTCGGTTCACGGTATGGTCGCCCGGGAAGCAGCCCAGGCTTCCGGTTCCCAGTGACCGGAAGTCCCTCGGCCCATCAGCGGCGTCTGCTTAAACTACGATCAGACTCTCAGGCACTCGATTCTCCGCGGGCTTTGGTCGCGAAGGTGAACACGACACGAGGAATCCTGGCGATTCCCGTCCGGCGGCGGCTGCTGCGGCTGCAGCTGCAATTGCGGATGCGGCTCGGGGTTGTTTTCGTATGGGGCTGCGAGTAACGACCCCGTGGAACATGCGAACTTCTCGACACTTTCCGGTCTGAGCCTCCAGTGTCACGGGGGAGACTTCGGTCGGCCGCTTTTGTCTTGCATCACTTGTTGCTGGTTCGCCTGTTGTTGTTGTTGCTGTTGCTGCGACTGTTGCTGCGACTGCTGTGCCTGCTGCTGTGACTGATGGTGATGCGACGTTGGGTCCCCACCCACGCCGAGCTCCGCCCCCATCATGCTACCTCCGCTCTTGTCCACCACGCTGCTCGTGTGCACCGGGTGGAAGTATCGTTCTGCAAGCATAAGCGACGATTTGTGGAACTATGCTTTTCAGTTGTTGCCGGTTTACAGTGTGGAAAATTCAGAACATTTAGCAAAGCTTTCCTCGTTTATTGTGTATAGGCCATTTGAGGATTTTGCTTCTCTGGGTTGAGATCCTCGAGGAGAATGTTTAAGAGGTTCGGGACTAGATTTTGGGTATCGCAAGCGACTGAGAGGATTGATTTTGATGGGTTTTTTTTTGGATTGGAAAGTCAGCTGAGTTGGTTCAGTAAGTTTCAAACACGGACTTAAGGACTGTGCATTATGCTGCGGGGGTGAGGCGAAAGACGGAAGGGGTATCAACTTGTCGGCCATCTTGGATGGCAAACACTGTGGTACGCTCTATAGGCAGTGTTGGGATCACGGACTTAAGGACTGTGCATTATGCTGCAGGGGTGAGGTGAAAGACGGAAGGGGTATCAACTTGTCGGCCATCTTGGATGGCAAACACTGCGGTGCGCTCTATAGGCAGTGTTGGGATCACGGACTTAAGGACTGTGCATTATACTGCGGGGGTGAGGCGAAAGACCGAAGGGGTATCAACTTGTCGGCCATCTTGGATGGCAAACACTGTGGTACGCTCTATAGGCAGTGTTGGGATATGGTGAAAGATTTCACGCGCATGCGCGGCGATTTTAGCCTCAGTCAAGTACGAAAATCGGGTACCTTGGTCGCCCCGCTAATTTCGCAAAATTTATTATATTAACTTACCTGAAATTCTCGCAGCCCGCTCTTCTTTCGCGCCTCGTGTCGTAACGGACTCCGCTAGACGTTCCCACTAATAATAGTCCCCCACTACTTTCGCCCCAATAGTACCCCACAAACTTCGGACGTAGCTTCGGTGCTGCCGAAACTCGCGCATGAGTGAAAAGCGCCAGTATTCCCATCACTGTCTTAGACGCGGGATGTCGTAAGGACAGTTTAGGACGGTATATATACAAACAGAGGAAAATTCAGGTAGTAGCGGGAAGGGTGTTGTCGTAATGTCCCTCTATTGACGAGCACAGGAAGTAGCCGCCACAAAGCTTTTGGTTATAGCAAGTGGTTGAGTGCATTGATCCTGATACTTTTTTCGATTGGACAGCTAGGTGTGTTAGTTTACTAAGTTCTAAACTAATCTGTTAGCAATGTTGAGGTCCTGAGACTGTCGATTTTGAGTTTTTAGAGACCTAACAAACTTAGTAAGTGTACTTTAAAAATCTTCAGCTGACATTCCAAGAATGTAGGAGCTAAAAAGGTACAGTTTAAGAGGTTACTGACCTTCGTCCATGGCGGAGGGCGGTTCGCTGGCGGTTCCAGTGATGATCGGAGCGATCATGTTGTAGTCATCCTCCAGGTTGATGAACGGCGCGGTGTTCCAACGTGGTGGAACGTTTGAGACCGATCTCTGGGTCGCCACCGGCCTCGTCACCGACACAGGCGATGAAAACAGGGAGAGGTTCGTCGGGGAAATCACCCCCGACATGGAGCTGATCGTGGGGTAGGTGAATATTTGCTGAAATAATCAGAGAAATAATCTTATGAAACACCTGTGTGACCAATGTCTAACAATATCAAATGTTCTCAATCTCTTCGAATCATTCCAGAAACAATCTGGTTCCTATTTCTTGCAATCGATGCAGGCAATTTTTATTTTGCACGAAGATTCGCAGTCTATTGACCAGCGTGATCAATATTTACCAAATTCTTTTTTACTTTAACACTAAACCTACCACGGTCGAAATGACCGGTTTTCTATTTTATAATTATTTAAATTTCAAAAATGATTTTTGAAACGGTACAAAGTTTAAAGAAATTTAATATTTTCACTTCTTTAAGACGTTTTATTTTCTAATGTTTTGTGCTTGGTAGGTTTAGTGTTAACACTAAAGAAAGTTAACACTAGAATCACTGGACCACGAGACAACATGATTTCTAATTTTTTCACTCGCGATTACTGTAATTGTAAAAATGTTTTCATCAAAATTGTTCGCATGACCTTCTTTACTGAAGTTCACATATTGCATAGAAAATAATTGGATGCAGCCTTGTCATTATTACATTAGCAATATACATCAGTCGGATTTAGTGCACGGTAGTTCTAACGTTAAAAATGAAGCTCCAACAGCTGAGAGGTTAAACATGACTGCAAACGATATCGGTGTAATTTCTTTGGATCTAAATGAAGTGTATTGATAAATCTTAAAATAGGTTCCCTAAAATCCCTAAATCGGTTCGATCCTATTGAAAAGCAGCAAATTTGCAGTTAGATTATTCTCTCGACGTTTCGATCCTTGTGTGGATTATTTTCAAGAGGTTTTAATGTGTTTGCTGTGCAACGGGTAAAATAAAACAAAAGAAGAAAGAAAATTTTGATGAATAAGATATTAGGAGTTACGGCGGAAAGTGGTTTAACCAGTTAAATCAGTTATCGTAACTGATTAGTTACGTATCTGTCACCATGGGTTAAACCACTTTCCGCCGTAACTCCTAACCCTTTGCACTCGGAGCTATTTCAACTAAAAAAACATTTCTTCTAACCTAGAATATTTCCATTGTACATATTTTATTTTCATTGTATGCGTAAGAAACTGATATAGTACCTCATACAATATTTAAATGTTTAGTAATTTATTACATATAAACAAATTTAATCATGTAAATAATATTCTGAATAATGGTGTAGCAATTTGTAGTGGCGCCTCAATCTTATTCATAAAAATTTTTTTTCTATTTTTTTGGTTTATTTTACCCGTTGCACAGCAAACGCATTAAAACCTCTTGAAAATGATCCACGCAAGGATCGAAACGTCGAGAGAATAATCTAACTGCAAAAATTGCTGCTTTTCAATAGGATCGAACATTGCGCCGAAATCATAAGATTTATCAATATACTGCAAACGATCTTTGGGATCTCTTACCTGTCCAGGTTGTGAGTGGAAATGAGCAAAGGTGTATTCCCGGCTGGTGTGGGGCGCGGTGACGAGGATCCTCGCAGGACTCTTCCTGCCAGCAGGATCGACGGAGCTCTGGCAGCCGGATCCGACGAGTCCCACCGCTGCTGCGGCCGCCATTTGCTGTTCCTGACTCGTCGCCAGTTCCGACGGGTCCGTCGGCGATGTCGACGATGTCGGCGGTGAGTTCGAACTCGCAGCCGTCAATTCGCCCGTCGACCTGATGATCGCGACCGGCCTCGCCATCGGAGCCGGCGGTGGCGGCGGCAACATCGAGCTCGGATAATACTGTGAGAACTTTTGTATACCAGTGCGGGGTCCGGGTAGCTGCGCCTGGAAATACCACACACCCACCGATCAACGTCGTCGACCCGCGCGTGATCCACTCACCCCGTTTTACCGAGCATTCTCTTCTTTATTCGAGCCAAAGCAATTTTAATGTTTCCTTTTTCGTTTGGTTCGTCTTGCACCCCTCGTTTGGCGATAGGGGAAAGTAATGGTTGGTTAGAGGAACGTTCGTTTACGACATATGCAGGTTTGCTAAGGGACGATTGTTTAAAAGGTTCTTGTTCGTTTGTATCGCGCTGTGATGTCGTTCAAGATTCGACGTCGCCGAAGGTCGTAAATCGTCGACTCAGGTTTTCCTGACAACGCGTATTTAAAACGAATTCCCTACGACCTGGTCTGGTTATAGGGATAGTAAATTTGTATGTAGACACGATTTTGATAACACAGATAAAACTTCGGCTCCACTGCGTTTTGGAGAACTCTGTGTTCTTAACTTTTTTGAACTTTTTTTTATGTGATCCTGTAGATATCGATGAAGACATTCCGAAAATGTGTGTATGGTTGTTAGGAATTCACTGATTTATAAGTTATACACGTGTAAAGATGAGCAGTTTTGAGTCAGATCATGCGTGAACTTTTCAATATTGGATTTAAGGGATGATTCTTCAGGACATCATATCCAAACTTTTTAGTGTTGGATTCCCGGGGATGATTTCTTCAGGAGGTTCAGTGTGAATGTGTTTTCAGACTGAGAGATGCGTGAGAGGGTTGATTTTCTAAAGAGATTTTCCTGAAGTTTTAATGTTGGATTTTATGAGATGATTTTTTTAAAGAGACCTTGTCTGAATTTTCTAATGTTGTACTTTAGGAGAGGATTTTTTTGGAGATCATGCGTGAACTTTTGAATGTTGGATTTTAAGGGATTCTTCAGGAGATCATATCCAAATTTTTTAGTGTTGAATTCCAGGGGATGATTTCTTCAGGAGGTTCAGTGTGAATTTGTGTTTTCAGACTGAGAGATTTGTGAGAGGGTTGATTTTCTAAAGAGATTTTCCTGAAGTTTTAACGTTGGATTTTATGAGATGATTTTTTTAAAGAGACCTTGTCTGAATTTTCTAATGTTGTACTTTAGGAGAGGATTTTTTAGGAGATCATGCGTGAACTTTTGAATGTTGGATTTTAAGGGATTCTTCAGGAGATCATATCCAAACTTTTTAGTGTTGGATTCCAGGGGATGATTTCTTCAGGAGGTTCAGTGTGAATTTGTGTTTTCAGACTGAGAGATTTGTGAGAGGGTTGATTTTCTAAAGAGATTTTCCTGAAGTTTTAATGTTGGATTTTATGAGATGATTTTTTTAAAGAGATCTTGTCTGAATTTTCTAACGTTGTACTTTAGGGGAGAATTTTATTAAGAGATCATGCGTGAACTTTTGAATGTTGGATTTTAAGGGATGATTCTTCAGGAGATCATATCCAAATTTTTTAGTGTTGAATTCCAGGGGATGATTTCTTCAGGAGGTTCAGTGTGAATATGTGTTTTCAGACTGAGAGATTTGTGAGAGGGTTGATCTTCTAAATAGGTGTGATTGCCACAAACAAGGGGTTCATAGTCTACTGTCCGAATATCGTTACGCATTAATAGAATAACTTGTTGAGCCTCGAGAATATTCTAAGCCAATTATTTTCACTTTTACTCAACAATTCAACATCATAGATAAACAATTAGATTTTTAAAATCCAGGGCGATTGGAACACGGATGACGATGCAGGTCGCATAGGACCGCCCCGTTCTTCTCGTTTCGATAATGCAAACATCGATCAGCTTCTATCCGCGGAAGGTCCTGAATTTACATATACATAATCACAAATATTTTCGCGAGTAAAAATAAACAAAATACACCCGATCAAAATTGTAAAAGATCGCGATAAGTTAAAACACCATAAAAATTGAAAAAGACTGCGGTGAGCGACGGTATATTTACTATGAATAGAAAAGGGTAGAAAATCGTGATTGAAGATAATTTAAAAAATGATTCGAGAAGCGGAGGAACGTTTATTTGTTCGAGAACGGTGAACGAGGCGGGTTTAAAGGATCCGGAAGCTACCTGGGGCAGTTGCTGCGTATTCTCCGCCTCCTGGCAGACGAACGTGACGAAGTCCGAGAGGGTGTCGTGACCGTTTTCGGGGTACTTGACCACCCCCGCGGAGGCAGGGTGCTCTGGCTGATAGTAGGCGAGACCGGACATACTCTGACCGGAACCACCGGCCAGTCCTTCGTGCGGCGAGTGCAATCCTGAAACACAATTCACCTCTGTCATCCTACGAACGCCTAGGCTAGGACCACGGTGAACCACCCCCCTCCCGAAAACCTCGAACAATCCTCTGTTCTTCCCCTTTCCGAAAAACAGCAACAAACGATCCACCTGTCATCAACGATTTTTTCTCAAAATTTTTGCACGAGAATTTTGTTAACCCTGCTGTGTTCTTTCCTCTATGTAACTAATTCCAAGCGAACGTTTTAACACGCTCTCTGGTTTCAGCTAGTATCCGGCTTTACCAATATCTCGCATAGTTTCCGAGATATTTGCAGTTTTATAAAAAACAATAAATCTACTTTACCGGCTAAACGGAGCCCATTGGATACTTGTTATATACACATTTTTTTCTTAAAATGATCCCAGGAACACAAATATAACCTTGAAAGTAGGGGCCACGGTTATCGTAATCGTGACCATTTTATTATCTGAAATCCTGTGCCGCAAAGAGTTAAAACGACTTCAATCAGTTGAGACCCGCTGTCTTTTTGTTTATGTTTACGAACTGAAACGTGAAATGAATCGTGTCGAGCGCGAACTCATTTCATTGTCAGCTGTGTTAGCATACAGAGTATTAAGCATGAAACTATACGAATTCATGGATATCTGCAACAATTAAGAAAATATATAATAACCCAGTATATAAATATATAAATATATAAATATATAAATAATATATAAATAACCCAGACCTAACTCAGAGCTACTCCGATCACCTTTTAAGATATTGAAACTTTTTTGCAAATATCTCGGAAACTAAAGCCGAGCAGCGGTAACATGTATAGGAAAAAGTTGTTCGGAATGATGACCTTGACAACATATTTCAACGTCATCAAAATCGGTGAGAAAGCCCCTAATGCAAATAATTACCACAAAATCATCTTTGCTGTCCTAGCAATGTCATAATCTCTAGTGATAATAAATAATGTAACGTAACAGTTCGAACGTTAAAGATTGTCTAGTATTTCACAAAGATAATAGAACATCATTGTCGACCGTTCTTGTGTCTCGGACGCCATTTGCAACGTAGAACGAGACTTGAGGACAGCAGCAGGGTTAAGAGGGTTCGCGAGTATAGGCTGCGATTAATTGAATGTTAGACGACGACGACGACGACGACGACGAGGACGTTAACGGTTCGCGCCAAGAAACGTTAATAAAGCCGGGTAGTTATTAAAGTTCGAGTTCAGTGGAAGTGGGAGCAAACAGAGGTAACGATTGCCGCTGTAAGTCTGTTAGGGGGTGGTTTTAGTGGTGTATCAACGGGCGGGGGGTTAGGGGAGGCGACCAACTATATCGTGTTAAATATATATATATATGTATACATATATATATGTGTATATATATGTATATATGTATATAAAAGGAACTCCAAGCGCGAGGCTGGCTGGCTGAAATGTACATGTACCTATGTACGCGTGAACGCGCGCGCGCGCGCTCTCGAGTACGATCGAGTAGATTCGTCGACGGCTATAGTCATTCACTGGATATCATGGTACGACGTTACGGTTCGATAGATTGTCCAGAAACGTTGGCTAGTGTTGCACAAATTTTCACTATATATATACACGATTTTTGTCTGCATAGTTTTTCATTACGTTATTGTTGTTGAGGGTGTGCGCGAGCGCGCGCGTGCACGTTTTATCGCGCGACATGTGGATATATACATGTATGAATATATATACATATTGGTATGTATATATATATATGATATGTAGAAAATATATATATAGAGAGATATATATAGATATATATAGTGCAACAACAAACATCAAACAGCAAGATAACAACGATTAAACAACACATCAAAAAAACATCAAGGTAACAACAACATCAACATCAATACAATGATATACATATATACGTTGTATATATATATATGTATGCATGTATGTATGTATATATATATATATGTATATGGTAGAAACAACAACACCAACATCGCAACAACAATAGTTAGTAGGTAGTATCGTACGGAGAAGAGATAGACAGAGAGAGATAGAGTGATAGAACAGTTCAGTTTGTGTGTGAGAGCAGTAAACATATCTCATATACAAGGTAACGCACAAGTGATCAATCGAAACGTGAGTAAAATTTTTTTTTTTGGTCAATATATATATATATATATTTTTTTTTTGTATAATAGTATAGTAAGTTAATTCCATCCAGCATACGACATACCCAGAGCATTGGCCGTGTGACAGTGAGTGAGATAGAGATAATTATGGTGTGCACGGTATCAGACCAAACAGAGCACGGCCTCGATCCGATCTATGGATCACGGACCCACGTGGACGATTTATAGATATCGTTAAATCGACCTCTCGATCTTTCTGGATTTTTACTGAAATTTTCAATACTTCGAACAACTTAAAAATCTGTAAACTAGCTCTGACGAGGCCTCGGGAATTCAAATTTCCCGCGTCCTTGCATTCTCCCCCTTCTTTCAGTTAGGAAATGGATTGAGTTTCATTTTGACATAGTTATTACAAATCTAATTCGGAAACCTCCGTGGGATTGTTATATTACAGGTTTTTAAAATTTTAGTACATTTTTCGTGGGACCTAGGAGCTTCTGATCTAGGGAAATTTGAGTTTCTAGGAAGATACGTATATGCTTTCGAATCTCTAAGTTGGGAATCTGTACTTCCCGATCCAGATGTTTCTGTTACCTCGAAATCTCTAGATCTGCAAGATGCTTGCTAAAATTCCCCAAATCCCAATTAGTCAACGCTCTATAGACAAGCGTAAAAGCAGTGGTAGCTACCAAAATGCAATACATTTTTACATTAAATGAAAATTCCCCCAGGCGCAAACATGAGAGAAATAAAGAGTTCCCCAAATCGCAACAGATAAACGCATCCCAAGGCTCACGAATCAGCAAAACTTACTAAAATTCGGATAATATCCAAATCAAACCCAGATATCCCTATACTCAAAATACCCCAGACGCGAAATCCGAAGGAAAATCAAAAATCCCCCCCAAAAAGCCATAAAAACTTGAGCTTCCCCGAGCATCCGTGGAATGTTCAGAACTGTTTAAAAAAACTCAGCATACAATCCAGAATTTTCGAGACTGGGAATAACCCTAGCGAATTTCGCGGTAAAATTCAAACGTTCGAATTTCCCGCCGCGGTCAGTGATCATCCGCTACGCCATTTTGTCAGACTGGAGGCCGTGCCCTTAAAAAATAGTAATACGTGAACAGGTGTACAAGGGTGTAACAGGGTGGTTGGGCAGAAAGACAGACAGACAGACAGACAGACAGACGGACGGACGGGCGGGCGGACGGACATACAGACAGACAGACAGACAGACAGACGTACACACAGAGAAACAGACAGACAGACAGACAGCGACAGCTAGCTTACCAGGTAGACACCGGTACTACGCAGTTAGCAAGAAATGCCGTCCGTCTGTCTGTCTGTCCGTTCTCCGAGCCCCGAACCATGTTCCCATCTGTTCAGGGGGTATAATTCTCGACAAAATTCCGTTCGTTCGAATCGCTCCTCGACTAATTATTGGGGTCGGGGGTATTATACACCGTCTACGTTTTCATTAATCCAACCGGATTCTCCACCCACTCTTTCGGATTTTTCTCTTTTTTTCTTTTCTTCGTTTTCTTTCTGTTTTTTTTTTACTTGTTTTGCTTTTCTTCTCTGGCTCTTGAACGGACAGGTCAGTCAGACGGACAGGTATACGGGGGCGTTAGATAAATGTATATATTCATATATATTTATATATATGAATATGGAGGTACACATAGAAATATTTACTATACATACACAGGAATATCGCAGTTTACACATATTTCCATAGAGAGGCATACCAAAATACGAGACTCGGTTAAACATATCGATGCTTCGGTCGGTTTCGTTGAAAGGTTGGTGATTATCAAGTTTCGTTCACACGACTGTTAATGACAATGTTTTGTCCATTTGTCGCGAGATCGTCAGATGGAAAAACAGCGCAAAGGGAACACTGATTTTTCCACCTGTCGCTAGAGCTGGTTCAGTTTAGTTTTTAATCGATTGGATTGCGAGCCCTGCCGCTTGTGATTCGAGTGCAATTTTATCTGAATATTTAATAAATTTTATGATTTCTTGCGCCGAAATCATAAAATTTATTATATACTTCATTTTCGATCGAGAGGAATTTCACCGTTTATCTGAATATTATTGTGCACGTGTTTTGTGTCATTTTAAGATTCTATTCTGCCTTCACCGAACGCAGCTTGGATTTTTTTTAATCAATTTTGTTAGAGACTCTTGCTTCTGGTATTCGAACTGCGCAGCGTTCAATTTGAAGAAACCAACATTTTCGATCTGTTCTTTGACCAAACAGTTGAAACAACAGATATTGTAAAAGACACTATTGAAATGCAAATGAACGTATCAGAAATGTTCAGTTTCGCCAATTTTCGACACTGCATCATTTTCTATTCGAAGTAACAGAGCCTTTTAACCAAATGAAAAAAAAGGAAAGATGCATTTATCGAACGAAGAAAAGTATTTTAAAATAGCATGAAACATGTGCGCAATAAATATTTATGTGAAAGTCTTGAAAATTCCTTTCGAGATACTGTCGGATCTTCATTTACAAAATAAAATTGCGCAGAAATCATAAACTGCAGCATTTGTGCGTCAATCCAAAAGAAATACGATGTCAGGTATAGAAAGTAGAATAGTTCTGTATGTAGTCAGACTCTATTAAGTCTGCCTAGGATTGTACCTACTGTCAAAGGTTCATCGTTGAAAAATTGCAGTGAACAGGTCGAAAACCTAGGGAAAAAAAATTAGAGATGGATTTTGGAATTTGAAAGTGTTGAGAAGAGGGATTATTAGAGAATGTTGTCTGTATCAAGTAGATTCACTGTGTTGCTGATCAGACGCACGGGAGTCGCGTGCGTCTGATCCTGGTCGTCTGTATCTACTGTGATTTGCCGTTCTAAAATTCGCTTCTGGCCAAAGTTCCGTTGTTGTCTTTCAGACGATCGGTAAGCCTTCCATAAAACAAAATCACGATTCTAGAAACAAACGTCCTCTCTAAATCGTTCGCGGCTATACGTATCATATGCCTGAAAGCGGAAGCTTCATTGATCTTCGGAAAAGAAAGGGGTGCAACCAAAAAGACTGTCTTGATCGATTTGGCAAGGGGAACGGGAGACTGTCATCCGATGATTCAATTTCTGTCAATGAAATTCCAATTGCGAGCGACAAAAGCTGGAAGAGAATTCAAAATGAAATTGTGAGAAATTATTAAATTACATCTATCAAAAATTTCAATTTCGGGGGACAAAAGTTGGAACAGAATGCAAAAATAAATTGTGAGAAATTATTAAATTACATTTTTCAAAAATTTCAATTTCGGGGGACAAAAGTTGAAACAGAATGCAAAAATAAATTGTGAGAAATTATTAAATTACTTCTATCGAAAATTCCAATTTCAAGCGACAAAAATTGGAAGAGAATGCAAAAATAAATTTTGAGAAATTATTAAATTACTTCTATCGAAAATTCCAATTTCAAGCGACAAAAATTGGAAGAGAATGCAAAAATAAATTTTGAGAAATTATTAAAGTACTATCGAAAATTCCAATTTCGAGCGACAAAAGTTGGAACAGAATGTAAAAATAAATTTTGAGAAATTATTAAAGTACTATCGAAAATTCCAATTTCGAGCGACAAAAGTTGGAACAGAATGCAAAAATAAATTGTGAGAAATTATTAAAGTACTATTGAAAATTCCAATTTCGAGCAGAATGCAAAAATAAATTGTG
The DNA here is from genome assembly GCA_913789915.3 of Sphecodes monilicornis. NCBI lineage: Eukaryota > Metazoa > Arthropoda > Insecta > Hymenoptera > Halictidae > Sphecodes > Sphecodes monilicornis. Next base: position 21,918,577 of record OU565293.1, on the reverse strand, counting down.
AGAAATTATTAAAGTACATCGATCGAAAATTTCAATTTCGGGGGACAAAAGTAGGAACAGAATGCAAAATAAATTGTGAGAAATTATTAAATTACATCTATAAAAAATTTCAATTTCGAGCGACAAAAGTTGGAAGAAAATGCAAAAATAAATTGTGAGAAATTATTAAATTACATCCATCAAAAATTCCAATTTCGAGCGACAAAAGTTGGAACAGAATGTAAAAATAAATGGTGAGAAATTATTAAAGTACTTCTATCGATTTTATTTCACAAAACAGCTGGAATCAAGTATCACTGATTTGTCATTTAATTACTGCAACCCTTGTATTACCGATAGTCTTGCGAAAGAGTCGATCAGCTGGGTGTTTGACGACCCAGACTCATTTCATCTGTGTTTGTGCAATTATTAAATAAATGAAAATATTTCAATCTTTTCCTTCATCCCCCAAATAAAATTTTTTAAAATTTAAATATCTTTTAAAAATTGATTATGTATTTTTGTATATACTGCCGCATTTTTTCAGGAACAGAATATACCCAGTACCCATCATCTGTCAAACGTTAATATAAGAAATTGAATCATCCAGGGACGAAACATTTAATCGTCGAAAGTCGAATACAAAATTTGTCTAGTAACGTTGAAAGAAAAATAGGGGAATTGCGATAAAAATATGAAAGTTGCGAGACAGTAGGATCTCGTCGGTGCTGTAAATGAAAATGTGTGGACGACTAACGGGAATAAATAGGGGGGTGTGTAAATAACGGAAGTAGAAAAATATGTCGGCACGCCTACCAACGACAGCATTGCGCGTACAAAATCGTGCACACAGCTGCAGGCGGCTATACAGACTGTGCAACAATTATTATAAACACAGACACGTACATCTCTATTCAATCGTCCTAATTATCACGTACGGTCGTCAACCGTCAAATATACGTGTGCATGTCTATTTATAACAATTGTCACTCGAATACGTAACAGTCATACATATACTGACACGTATATGTACGTGTACACTGTGCTGCTCAGAAATTTGGGATCGCTTTCTCGGTGAAAACAGGAAAGTATCATTATACTTTTTTGAAAATATCTCGTCATTAATATGCAACCGAGGTGTCTACGTCTTGTTTTGCAAACTATAAAATAATTGCCCTTTCCATTGAAAAATGTTTATATTTAAAAGCTGTTCAACAAAGTTTGCCTTTAATGAGAGATTCTAGCTAATTTATTACCAAGTTTAATATTGTAGAATTATTTTAACGATTATCAAACAGCATTCAATTTACAGTATTGATTTTATCTAATGAAATCCACCATGAAATCAAAAAATGTTTAATCTCGGAACGGAATGTTCTGAATACGAATATGTGATTCTTCTAATTAAAAATCGTAATGAGTTATGAAAATTCAAATCTGGTGTAAGATATGTAATTTTCGAAAAATGATCAGTCGACGTTGGCTTGGTCTCGTTTTGTCCAGTAAGAGACCACGATGGCGCAGCGATCCCAGATTTTGGAGCGACTTGTAAGTGTATATAGAGATGCAACATCGAGCTAACACACAGATTCTGATTAAGGGCTAACATATATAACATTCTTGCTTTTTTTTCCGAGTTGCTCGTCGCCACGCACCGGTTCACGTCGTATCGGAATCAGACGTCGGGTGGATTTCTCGGGGATCCCCCTGTGGTGGACAAACGACCGTCGAAATTAGTCCACTTCCGTCTCTCGTGGTTTGTCTCTCCCTGATACTCTCCCTCCCACTCCTTGGATCCAAGGAAAATACTATATCCGATCGAGAACCCTTTGGAACTGTTCGGGATCATCCGGAATGTTCGTCGAACGTCCCATTTTCGAGCGGCAACTGCTCGGCAATTAATTATAAGAAAGCGTCAGATTTATAAATATGTACGATTAATAAAATAGTGAATTTTTCAGCGGCAACTGTTGTTCAATTAATTTGTGCAACGATAAGTACGAGATTAATCTCTGTGTATAATTTAGAGAACACTGTGTAGTTGATATGGTGTGGTAACTATGTTTGAATACCAAATACTTTCCCGCCATTTCGATGGACAGTAAATGGCGAAGGTTGACGGAGATTGATAAGGGATGTTTGCTCGATTATTTCTATTAAAAGAATTTCATTATTTTATGTTCTTTATTTTTTTAAAATTCCAATTCCAAAGGACTCTCCTTGCTAATTTTATTGTGCCTGTTCTACTAACTGCTGAGAAAATTGATAGTTATTCAAAATACATTGGGAGCAAATCAGAGGTCTTTAAAATACCTTGGCAAAACTTTCAAGATCATTAAAATACTTTGGAAGCAAATATAGGGGTCATCAAAATACCGTGGGGGGGGGGGGGGCGGGGGACTTTCAAGGTCTTCAAAATACTTTCGGACCACTCAGAGGCCTTCAAAATACTTTGGAAGCACTCGGAAGCCTTCAAAATATTTTGAAAGCAGTCTAGAGGTCTTCGAAATACTTCGAGAGAATTATCAAGATCCTCAGAATACATTGGAAGCACACAGAGGCCTTCAAAATATTTTGGAAGCACTTGGAAGCTTTCAAAAAACTTTTGAAGCAATCGAAAGATCTTCAAAATACTTTGGAAGCACTCGGAAGCTTTCAAAATACTTCTGAAGCACTCGGAAGCTTTCAAAATACTTCTGAAGCACTCGGAAGCTTTCAAAATACTTTGGAAGCACTCGGAAGCTTTAAAAATACTTTTGAAGCAATCTAAAGGTCTCCCAAATACTTTGGAAGCACTCGGAAGCTTTCAAAATACTGTTGAAGCACTCGGAAGCTTTAAAAATACTTTTGAACCAATCTAAAGGTCTCCAAAATACTTTTGTAGCACTCGGAAGCTTTCAAAATACTTTGGAAGCACTCGGAAGCTTTAAAAATACTTTTGAAGCAATCTAAAGGTCTCCCAAATACTTTGGAAGCACTCGGAAGCTTTCAAAATACTTTTGAAGCACTCGGAAGCTTTAAAAATACTTTTGAACCAATCTAAAGGTCTCCAAAATACTTTTGTAGCACTCGGAAGCTTTCAAAATACTTTGGAAGCACTCGAAAACTTTAAAAATACTTTTGAAGCAATCTAAAGGTCTCCAAAATACTTTGGAAGCACTCGGAAGCTTTCAAAATACTTTTGAAGCACTCGGAAGCTTTAAAA